>FR990088.1:12475269-13866102 GCA_905404285.2 Erannis defoliaria
ATCGGCCTGTACCTACTGCTGCCTATTATCTATTACCTACTATACTAGTACTATTCTATAATAACAAGTCGTAGGTGATAATAAAATAGGAACCTACTGCACTATTATTTATTCTGACTGCTACACTACGCTATTTATAAGTTCAAGGAAAGAAATATATAGGTACCTAACTACATAAAAATTTAATTTCGGGTCTTATTTGTAGAGCTAAATCCTCCAAGTATTTGTCGTTCCAAAAAGAAATCCGCTAAAAACGCAGCGCAGTTCAAAAATAGCGTCTCATTAAAAAAAATGCGATCTCGCTTAGTTTTTTCTCCTTCATGAGTCTGACGTCACACATTGGATATTTTCCAAAACGATGTACCTATGCATATTTTTACAGATCACGATTACATATCGTCACGGCACGACATGTTTACAATGCTTACGTTATGTACACAAATTAGTATACTTAGTTCAGCATTATGAAAAGATCGCACGCACACGACTTTCGTCAAACCGAATTAGCTACAGAGAAATGGGCAATAACATTAACAAAAAAAATTGGACAATGGTCAGAAAGTTCCGTTCTCAATTCGGTTTCACTTTCTGTCTCGATTCCTATCACGAACTCGTCACTACGCGCTGTGAATGAAAAACAAGTTTTGGTCGAGCCTCACCTAACCTTGCCGAGTTCCTTATTTCCTCGGACAGTATCATATTCTATGGAATTTACAAAATTTACCGGATTACATGCTGAGCGAAATGTAACTTCCTATAAATGAACATAAGTCATAATATATACTCAATGTTTTTTTTTTAAACACACGGTGTTAGTTTGAACGCCGTTATCCTTCTAGGATATCATTGTACTCATCATTACATTGTTAACTTTTACTCATAGAGGTATGAACCCCATAGTAAAAGCATAGAGTTCATACCTCTATGCTTTTACTATGGGGCCAACCCAGAAATCACGAAAAAAAAACAGCTGTTCCATACGAAAAGGTTCATCGATCTTGGACATCATCATCATCAGCCCGGAGACGTCCACTGCTGAACGAAGGCCTCCCCCTTAGACCGCCACACTGTACGACAACCTGCCATTTGCATCCACCGGTTGCCCGCGACTTTTACAATGTCATCGGTCCACCTAGTGGGAGGTCTTCCTACGCTGCGTCTTCCGGTTCGCGGTCGCCACTCAAGAACCTTTCTTCCCCATAGGTTGTCAGTTCTTCGAGCGATGTGGCCTGCCCATTGCCACTTCAACTTGCAAACCTTGCGAGCTATGTCGGTAACTTTGGTTCTTTGGCGAATATCCTCGTTCCGGATTCTATCGCGCAAAGTAACTCTGAGCATAGCTCTCTCCATTGCCCGTTGCGTGACTCTAAGTTTCTCCAACAGGCCAGCACTTAAAGACCACGTTTCAGTTCCATATGTCATCACTGGCAACACACACTGGTCGTATACCCTTGTCTTCAGACACTGCGGGATTTTGGACGAGAAGATATTACGCAATTTCCCGAACGCTGCCCATCCGAGTTGGATTCTTCGGGCGACCTCTTTGTCGAAGTTGGACCTACCCAACTGAACAATCTGTCCAAGGTAGTTGTATTGGTCAACAACTTCGAAAGTATCGTTCCCAACGACAACCGGTACGGGTACAACATGGACATTGGACATGATCTTTGTCTTGTCCATGTTCATTTTAAAACCCACCTGTTGGGAAACATTACTGAGGTCACTGAGCATAGTATTGAGGTCCTTCAGCGACTCTGCCATGATGACTATATCATCGGCAAAGCGAGTGATGTATTCGCCATTAATGTTGATGCCGAATCCGTTCCAGTCCAAGAGCTTGAAAACGTCCTCCAATGCGTTCGTGAACAGTTTCGGAGAAATAACGTCTCCCTGTCTCACGCCTTTCTGCAATTGGATTGGTTTCGTGCTCTCGTCCTGCAACCGGATTGACATTGTGGCGTTTCTGTACAAACACTTCAGTCCAATAACTTACAATCAAGTTTTAGTAGCCTAATGGCGACCGCTAGACTCGGAATCATTGAGGTCGAGTGTTCAAATTCAAACCCGGGCCCGTACATTGATAAGGTATTGTGAGTCATACAATATGATTCAACCAGTTTAATTCAAACATACAAATGGCCTAGCCCAAACAAATGCAAATGTCAACCGCAAGTCGCCCAATGCAATATATTATATTATGTATTTTACCAGTGTACCTAGTACCTATCCCTCCCTCGGCGAGGCCTTCGTCCAAACACTTCGCATAGTGGACGTCTTCTGGTTCTGGCTGATGTGTGTAGTGTGTAGGTAATTCAGAAATGTTGTCTCCATATTTTAGTAAACAATCGTCAATGTGGTCGTTTTCATCCCATTGACAAAATACCCCAAGCCAAGCCCCCAAGCCGCCTGCCAAGCGTGGGGATTATGGCAACACCCCCTCTATTAAGGGGGAGGCCTTCGTCCAGCAGTGGACGTTTTATGGCTGACGAAGACTCACTAAATACATAAAATAGTACATTATGATACGAGTGTGCTATGTTGGTCATTACACTAGAGGCGGTATTATGCGCGCGAGCCGCAGGCGAGCGCGATAAGAAAGCCGAGAGCGTAATGACTAATAGCACAAGAGTTCCATACGACTATTTTCGTCACACTTGCGAGGAAAAAACAATTTTTTTTTGATAATAATCAACCACACAGCGAAAACGTCAACAAACATTTGCGGAAAATGGCGCCCAAATCAGTAATGCGCGCGCAGGTTGACATTTACTTCAGCGGCATAAGAACTCTTTGTTGGTATTACAAAAAAACTGTAAGTATTACCCGGCTATATTAAGAATGCTTCGTACACGTACGTCTAATTGCAGTCACGTACAAACTTGACTTTACCGGGTTATACCTATTATAGTACAAGTGCCGTAATGTAAAGTAAAAAGCACGCGTGTATAATAGCTTGGATTATGAGCCTAAAAGCGATGTAATAAGATCTACTTTACGAGCAAGTGTGATGAAAATTTTATTATTTCTCTCAATAGTATATTTTTTTCTAAAAAAACACTTTTTTAACTTTTGTTATATTGGGCCTACCTGTTTTAATTTTTGGAACAAATTTAGTAACGTATTATTTAGGTAACGATTCGGTAAGATTTTTAGTAGCATTTCCCAAAAACATCAAAGATATATAATTATTTTATTTTTATTAATACAAGCGCGCATCTTCAAAACATGCGCTTCCATGCATCTAGCGTTATTGCTTCACCTCCAATCACACCTGTTTTTTTTTGGGAAAATACGGCGTATTGAAATGTTGACCTTATATACTGCTTTTATACTGGTGATAAGGCAGCACATCTGCATGAATCTCACGTCCAAACTGACCTGTGGTTGCTAAACCGAGCCGATTGTTTCTGTCGGCATGCACCATGTAGCAATACGGAGTTACCACCTTTGTTTGCGAAAACGTGAAGCAGTCAACTTATTGTATTTTGCACTTTAATTATTGCATAAAGCACGTTAGCGAAATTGTTTTATTGTGGGTTCAGTTAGTACGTACATCGATGAAGAAGCCGCAACAGAAACGTTTATGGACTTACTCGTATATGAACGACGTTTTACCCGTGAATTTACTAGTTTCCTGTATTTTCCGGGGATAAAATTACCTATATTCTACTACTTACGTGGTTATGTACCTGTAAGCCTGTAACCATTAAGTGTATGGTATGAATTAAAAGCGTGATCGAACGAGATACAAATGCATGTATGTTTAATTACTAGAAGGACCCAACCTAATATTCCCAACAGAATTTAAACAATTTTTTTTTTTTTCTTATATTATTATTAGTGTGATGTAAATGCGAACCGAGCCCTAGCTTTCGCGAAAATTTTAAATAATCGCCAATCACACAATAAGGCCACAGAACCTACCTACAGACTAGGACAACTAGGAGACTAGGAGAGCCTAGGGGACGTACGTAATCGGTAGTAAAATGTATTTAAAACGCTCAGACCAAGATTGGTCTGAGGATAAACGAAACAGCGCCCCGTCGTCGTCTTGGCTTCGCGTTGCTTGTTGTCGGACGAAAACAGCCTTCTCCATATATTTTTACTATCAGTTACGTACTATAGTTCTCCTAAATATCTATACTAAGCCCCTTTGGTTCTGTGGGACCAAAGAATAAGTAATAATACTGTAGGTTACATACATAAACTAATACTTGTTACTACTCGTTATAAAAATGACATACTTACATAATATTTTTAATTTTCACATCACGTTCATTATAAAAATAGGGCAAATTACATGTGCGGCATTTAGGACATCATTAAGTGCATTTAACGACAGTTTCGAAATCGTAAAAATTAATGGTATTCAGGACCACAGGCAATTTCATCAAGCTTGTTTGTGTAACGTGTGTATTGTATAGTTATATAATATATGTACACAGTGATTATAGATCACAGAATAGGTACATTATAATGTTTAAAGCTACAAGCCTAGCATGCGCGTTTTGATACATTTTAGTTTTCTGTATGTGTCGTGCGAAAATGAGACGGACGTTATAATACATTTTAAGTACTAAGCTATTATTCTTCTGTTTTCACGTGGTAACCCTATACTTTATGTCCAGGAAAAACGTGCGGTTCCTGTTAGATAGCGGGTAGCACTGCTACTGTTAGTGGCAGGCGTGACGCTTACCACCAGGCGATCGTCTTGCTCGTCTCGTCACTTGATTGTATAAAAAAAAACTCCTAGCGCCACTAGTTTAAAAAAAAATTACACGTTACATTTATTTATACAAGCACCTAAGTTGTTTTTATAAGAAACTCTTTTTTGTACACATCAAAGAGAAAAGTAGGTATCTAAATGAAACAGAAAGGTATTGAGAAAAGTGAACTTAAAAATATTGTAACAACTAATGACTTTACCGCAAAAAGCGATCTCTTCCAGGCAACCTTAGGAAGAAACGGATTCGAAGAGTAAATAGAAGACAGGGTGTACAATACTAAAGAAGTACATCATAATGACATATAACGTAAACGCATGTTTTTGAAGATATTAAAATCACAATATTATAGATATAATAATAAAACTACTTAAAAAAACGGTTTCAAAGCAGCTGAATTGCCTGGAATGCAAACCACTTTTAAGGCCATATAGGTTGTTTTTCGACCAGAAAAACGTTACCGTGGACGTAGGTAATAGGACGTAGGACGTAGTAGGACATACAAAAAACTGCTTTCTCAAGCGAATAGTGCATAAAGGTAAGTATAAGCAAGTATTTTATTACGCCACTATTCAATGCATTGTGAGAAAATTCTTTGTGGACTAATTAGTTACATGTCCAGGTCATGGTTAAATACGGCCAATCTATTCTTGTCGAGAGAAGGTAGAGTACTAAACCAAGCAAACTTTTAAAATATTTTTATACAAACACTAGAGGTCGCCCGCGACTTCGTCCGCGTACGAAAGAAATTCGGCCCGCTCCCAAAATTCACCACTTTTAATCATCCCGAGCATTTATTTACAGGATAAGTTGAAAACATTGTAGAGACAAAATTATCAGAGGAGCAAAACAGGTTAACTAAAGTAAAACCAGCTGGAAAATTTATAATGATACCTAGATATTTGCGGCGCTTATGAAAATCGCTTAATTTAGTTGTCTTTTCTTGTTTAAGTAGCCAACTGCCTTGTCTAGAATGGTTTCATTGTTTCCAATAATATTCCTAAGCAATTAGGTATCTACAGAGTATGTACGCGTTCCTACATAATTATATTTTACTAGTTATTTATTATTCATAAGCCATTGTTCATTTTTAAATATGCGCCTTTTTATAAACTTTATGATATAATACGATTAGAATCTTTAAAATCGATCCCATAGGTACCTACTTAAAAAATCGAGTAAATATTATTATCATGATATCATGTGAATCTAAATATTCTAGCTGACCAAGATATTACTTTATAAAAAGATAATTACTTATTGTTGATGTTTAAGAAGCTATACGGGTCAAACTGATGCGCATTGTTTTGATAAGCCGCATAAATTACTTAAGACGCCATTATTCAAAGAAATAAAAAACAAAAAATATTTAACAAATTCAAAAAACGAATGGGCAGTTTTGGCGGGAACACGGAAAAATCTAGTCTATTATTTTCTTAATAAACTTGTTTTTTTTCGCGAATTAATGATAAAAAATTGTGGTATTTTATTCATTGATTGTTGAATTACATGCACGAGTGTGGGCAAGTGATATAATGAGGTGAAACATGTCTTTCCGTTTTCAAAACTCCGTGAAAGCACATAGTATAGTCGCCACAACGTTACTAAGGCATGACTTGGACTCGACTGTGACTAATTTCGTGTGACTAACTGTGATTTCATGATGTATTTTGACTTGATGATACTATATAATCTTGAAAAGTCATAAACTTGACACTGGCAGAATGCACAAAGTGCGAAACAAATAATTAAGAAAAAGTCATAAATGGGTAAACCGTAAACCCCATTTAACCGCGCTACAGTGGAGACTCGAGCGAATATGTTTTGACATAATTATTTGATAGGTATATTTATTAAATAGTATCGTTTATGTTTTTTGTTTTTTATGAATGTTTTTCCTAAATCAATACAATGCAAATACTACGCTATACTTAATATGTTTCAAAACTTAAAACATTTATAAAAGAAGGTCTCAAATTAAATATTAATTATTAAGAAGTATTTATATATATATATATATAGAGCCTGGAGTCCACGACACAGGTCACCCTAGTGTGGGATCCAGTGCACACCGACAGATCATCTATTGTTTTTCCATATATATCTGTTACTGCTAAGGTGTTTCTATTTAGTGCTTAAGTTTTTTTATATAAATAAATTATCTTTTATCTTAATTTTTTTTTCCTGGATATTTTTTGCGAGTAAGGCATTGGAAAACTTGGCCTAGTTGGACAAACAGGCATGGGAAATAATATTTGCATTAAAGGCTTGGCCTAGCCAAATCTTATAGATATGAATGATCTTATAGAATAAATGAATGATTTTATACTGTTTGGAAAGTAAAAGAATTCTGGTAAGTAAAAAAACCAGAGCTAGTAGGCATACTGGAACTGGTAGGGCCGACAAAAGGAACGCTCTGAAATTATTGTTAAACTTCTGTTACGGAAGCGCCCTACAGTGAGCGCATCTTCATAAGTCATAAGTCATTTATTGATAAATTGACAATTTACCATAACAATATGTCAATTATTTAAACCTATTTGAATAGGGTTTCCTATTACGAAGTATTTACTTACTCTATGGTTTCCTCATACGGGAATATAATAAAATTATTATTTATACAATGATGAATTAAAAATATAAAATAATCATAAATTAAATTAAAATAATAATAATACCAATTATTAAATTCATATGTTAAATTTATAAAATTCGTCAAACTTGTAGAACGATTTCATGATGAGCCATTTTTTCAACCTATTTTTAAAGGACTGTAGACTAGTACAACTAGTTATATCTTCCGGCAAGTTACGATTTATTAATTAACTAATCCAATGTCATGATCACGAATTCACGACTGACATTTATGACGATGCAGTATTTTACGCAAACATGCGTTTGGTAGAGGTGTTGCTTTACTGTTTACATAACAAGAAGTCATTAACCTGCATAATAGATATCATGCCTATTATGATAAGCATAATAGGTATTATGGTAAGGTAACCAGACCACCACCACCAGATCCTACCAGATGACCTACCAGAATATCAAAAAGAGTTTAGGGCAATATTAATCATTTCAACATTTAAAAAAACAAGATAAAGTTCAAAATACGAATTCACAGCTCAAATTAATAAAATAGACAAAAAAGTTCGGATAAATTTATTTTTAGATGAATCTATTTCGATCTTAGTGAGGAACTAAATCTATACAGGGAAATGAGGACGGTAGTACTTATCTCAAAGGAGGTCATTGTCATGTTTAACCAACTTTTACAATGGAGCCAATCCCGAAATCGGGAAAAAACTGCTGTTACATATACATTTTGTCGAGGATGAATGACATTTTGCTAAGGAACGGGGGATATTTTTTTGCGATTTCAGAATTGGCCCCATTTTAAAACGAGGTGTACAATGATGTCTGGCTTAGTACTTAAAACCATGCCGCGTATACCGTATAGGTATTTATTTCGTACCCAGACATGATAAAAAAAAACAATAAAAAAAAAACTTTATATTTATTGGAGTAGACCCTTACGTAACCATGATACAGGCAAATGCTATTACCATTCGCATCCTATTTGCGTCCATCAAATCTCAATTAAATGGTGATAGCCCGTGACGTTGAACCAATCTGAAGAGCTTAGCGAAAGCATCTGAACTACGCTGAATTCACGTAACACCACGTAACAACCGTAATCATGATGATTTGCGACGAATCGATGTAAATTAAAATGGCTCTAGGTCAGTTTAATCGTCTACAAAACCGATAGTAGGTAGCCGATTTGTAACAATTTTACAGCCGCTACTAATTTTGTTACTCAGATTCTACTATTGAATAAAATTGGGCCCTTTGGTAAAAATTTACATTTTATTTTTACCAGCTGGCTACTTCAAATACGGGAATACGCCAATTTTTTTTAGGTTCTACCTGTTCACGAAATGCCTAATATAGCTCTGTAATTTTACATTTGATGACTAAAATTCTTCACGTGTTCTTTCGGCTTCTTATTTTAATTTCTAAACAGAAAACCGTGGACTTTTCAGAATGCAGATTTAAAAAACCCTTGACCAATTCAGAAAAAAGCAACTTCAGAGGCTTACTTTCACTTTTGAATGGCTGTGCAGATTTTCATCAAATCTCATGACAATCTGGATATAAATTGAAAAAAAGGATGTCATCATCAGCCAAGAGACAAACTAAAGTTCTATTATTATTAACGGGATATTTACCGTGATTATGTTGTGAAATGGGCTCCCGATATCGAGTCTACTCGTGAACATGGTGCATGCAACTGCGCCGAAATATCGGGAGCTCATTTCACAACATAATCACGGTAAATATCCCGTAATAATAATAGAACTTTAGTAAACAACCGTGATAGTTTAAAACAGTGTTTTAAGAGACAAACTGCTGGACGAAGGCCTCCCCATAATCCCCACGCTTGGCAGGCGGCTCGGGGATCGCAAAATGCACGCCACCGTTAACCGAGAGGACGCTACTGCCCGTCTTCCGGTGTGTCTGGTGCAGTTTTAGGACATACCCTGGTCCAAACAGTCTCTTACTCAAATCACAGAAGAAATAATAGTACTATGTAGGTACTCACGTACTTATTATACTTTGGTATAGGCACCTACTGGTACCTATATAAATGTTTCTTATAAAAGTTCAAGATTTATAAAATACTAGCGGACCTGGCAGAAGTAATTTCATTCATTCATTTCATGTAGTGGTAGGACTCTACTGCAGAGTCCACCTGGGGAAGTACCACACCTTTGCCAGTTATGCCAAGCAGTAGTGTGCAAGCATTACTGTGTTCCGGTTTGAAGGACAATGTTACCAGAGAAATTACTGGGTATGAAGAGATTTAACATCTAATATCTCAGGGTGACGAGCGCAGTGCAGTGCGGCGCAGGATTGAGTTCGCAAGTTCACAATTCTAGCACTGCTACTTTTAGTGGCAGGCGTGACGCTTACCATCAGGTGAAAGTCTTGCTCGTCGCGTCACATGAATGTATAAAAAAAATATAAAAAAATGACCTGCCTGAAAAAAACCTGACACCCGATTGCAGTGCCGACCACCTACCGGGTCCAAATGTAAATCTAACCATCCAGGGACCTACTTGAACGCACAGAAAAAAGTTTAGTCACTTATACACCTACAAAATAATTATAAGATAGTAAGCTGTATATATGTAAGTAGAAAGTTTGAACCTATGATGTGTATTGTTGCAGGTGATATGGTGGTGGCTGGCAGTGCTGGCGAGTGTGTGGGGCGGCGCCCACGGCCACGGTAGGCTGGTGGAGCCGCCGTCGCGCGCCTCGGCGTGGCGCTTCGGCTTCGACACCCCGCACAACTACAACGACCACGAGCTCTACTGCGGCGGCTTCTCGCGCCAGTGGAACAAGAACGGCGGCAAGTGCGGCGTCTGCGGGGACGCCTGGGACGCCCCCGCGCCCCGCGCACACGAACTCGGCGGACGCTTCGGCAAGGGCGTTATCGTCCGCAAATACGCCCCCAAAGACATCGTCACTATAAAAGTGGAACTCACCGCAAACCACAACGGCTTCTTCGAGTTCAGAGTCTGCGACGAACCGAAAGGCACCACCCAGGAATGTCTGGACAAGAACGTGTTGAAGATCGAAGGACGCGACGGCTCGAAGTTCTTCCCTCGCGATGGTAACAAAGTGTACGAGATGAAGTATCGATTACCAGAAGGGCTTGAATGCTCTCACTGCGTGATGCAATGGAGGTATATCGCTGGTAACAACTGGGGGACGTGCGAGAACGGGACGGAAGCTGTCGGCTGCGGTCCGCAAGAAGAGTTCAGAGCGTGTGCTGACATCGCGATCGGGGATCGATTCACGACAACGACAAGACGACCGAGGCCTACTTATGTGCCGCCCGGAAGACGGCCCTCGACGCCCGCTCCAGCGGAGGAACAGACCGGCAGTGCCTGGTACGGCGTGGTCATCGCCCTCGTCGCACTGCTGGTCTCGGTCGCAGTGCTCGCTGCGATCTACCTGTACTACTACAGAGGTGGCATGAGAATCAAGAGCCTTCTCAAATCGAAGATTCCATCGCCTGCGCCAGTTCCACCTCCCAGACACAAGAGAGCTTCCCTCTCGAGGGAACACCCGCCGGAACTGTTCCCTTCCAAAGTGGCCACGATCCCAGACTCTGGCTTCGAAACTGTAGATCTCAGAGCAAAATGATAAAGTTTGGAGGCTTGCGAACGTAACTTTACTGCCCTATATAGTGATATTAGCGAGATTGATTTTGTGAATGAATGACTGTTAAGACGTGATTGATTGTGAATTTTAAATGATTCAAACAGATCCATTGTGTTGGATTTTTAGAAATAAGTCCTATTGTGACATTTGTAAATTATATTTATGTTAGTAAATTAAATGTTACAGTTACAAAATTTAAATTTGTATGGTTTAATTCAAGCTTATAGGTATATCCGGAGATAATCTATCACCAAATTTTTCCGCAGGTACTTATTTATAACTCTTGTAAAGTAGTAGATTTTGACATCAAGGATATAAAAATTAATAAAAAATTCAAAATACTTTATGCAAATGGTATCCTAAGATTCGTAAATAATTAGGACCAGTACCTATAGAAACGAAAGCTTTTGTCCTGGGTGGGATTCGAGCCCACACACTACAGCTCTCAAAACAGATATGATACCAACTGAGAACTGACCTCTAAGCTAAGCCTCTAAAGCGGTATTTTGGTTCTTTGACACCTAATAAACGAAATAAACGAATTGTGTAGTGAGTAACATTCTTACTTAAAAAAACGTTTCAACCTTAGTCACTGCTAAACTTCTCTGTCTTTTTCTTGCTCGTGCAACTTCACGTCAGTGAGAAGTTGACAAAGCATCTTAAGCAGCGACTAAGTTTGAGCGGGGTTTTTAAGTAAGGCCATAGGTGTATGGTTAAACCACAGAGGCTCCAAACCTAATACACCTTTGAGCTTTTATAATACTATCCAGTATTTTTATACCATACCTACTAAAATTGTAGGTAGCAATATAGTTAGTTATTTATGATACTAGTATCGTAAATGCAGTAAGTTAGTTTTTACAAACGAGTAGACGATTGTAAGCCCGAGACGAAATCGAGGGCTTACCATAGTCACGAGTTTGTAAATACCACTTTCCGCACGTGTGCCATACAAATTTTTTCAACACATTTGCTAGAAATCAGTACACTAAGTACAGTTCTCGACAAACATCTTGAGCCAAAAGCGACGTAGTGGGGGTAAATTTGCGCATGTACACTTCTGGACATAATAATGGTCAATGTGGACGTCAAAAAATTTAAATTATGTATTTAAGTAAAAACCCAAAAAATATACTTTATTTTACTATTTAAAAATAACTTAAAACCTTCGAGTTAAATAGCCGTGCTAGTATATTAAACTAGATTTAAATGTAATTTTCAGTAGTTTAAATGTAATAATGACGTATTATTACTATGTATTTTTTTACATTTAACTTTTTTTTAAATTCCGTTTCCTTTGTAGATCCTTGCTTCATAAAACTGTACACATCATACACCAATTCTCTCGCTTGTCTCTTTAGAAGCGCACTAATGGGGTCTATGTACTTAACTGCTAACTTTAATTATATAACTATTTGTTGTAAGTGTGCATTGTGCAAAAATAAATGAATAGAACTATGTTACTTTTGTGCGGCATAGTCCAAAAATGTTAAGTAATATAACACAATTTAGTAATAACAAAAAAAACAAACAGAAATACAAAAAAAACAACAATATCAAAACAAGAAATTTTTCGTAAGTCGAAATTGGCTAATAACACTACACGCAACTGTAGTCAGATGCTAGCGGGACGCGGGCGGAACGCATGCATGCAGGGGCGCATGCATTGCGTTTGACCATGATCCAATAAAACATTTCATACAATTCGTTTGACTACAATCTCTTCTCATGTTAAACAAAGATGAGAAGAGTTTTGGCGGGAACACGGAAAAATCATCTATAATTTTCTTAAAGTTGAGTTTTTTCGCGAATTTGTGATTAAAAATGGTGGAGTTTTATTATTTGAGTTTTGAATTACATGCACGAGTGTGGGCAAGTGATATAATGTGGTGAAACATGTCTTTTCGTGTTGTTTTCAAAACTCCGTAGAAGCCCATAGTAAAGTCGCCACAACTTTACTAGGGCATGACTTGGACTTGACTATGACTAATTTCGTGTGACTTACTGTGATTTCATGACATGACTTGATTTTAATACAAAAACTTGAAAATTCATAAACTTGACACTGGCAGAATACACAACGTGCGATGCCAATAACTAAGAAAAAAAAAGATGAGAAAATGCATTTTTTTAGCAAATGTGTTGAAAAAAAATTCTCTTGTTGAAAAAGTATTTTTCACATGTGTGAGACAAACTCATCACATTATTCGGAATAATATGAATAATACAGGAATAAGGAATAATTTATTCCTGTATTATTCACAGAAAAGCGAAGGCCCTACTACTTCTCTCTTCAGTGATATTATTATTAATGTGTGCAGCCGCAACCAACATGCACAAGGATAAATTCTAAATTCACAGCCTAGCTTCTGTTTAAAATTTCGCGGGCTGACCGAAATGGCCTGTGGAACACAGATAATTATGTACATTTAGCTATGTACTGAGTACTGTGGAAAGAGCCTTAAAAAATAGTCTGTGGCTAACCATTTTTTTTGTCTTAGTTCTTGGCATCGCACGTTGTGCATTCTGCCAGTGTCAAGTTTATGATTTTTTCAAATATTTATATGTAAATCACGTCAAATATGTAATGATATCACAGTGAGTCACACGAAATTAGTCATAGTCGAGTCCAAGTCATGCCCTAGTAAAGTTGTGGCGACTTTACTATGAGCTTCTACGGAGTTATGAAAACAACACAAAAAGACATGTTTCACCACATTATATCACTTGCCCACACTCGTGCATGTAATTCAACACTCAATGAATAAAACACCACCATTTTTAATCATTAATTCGCGAAAATACACAAGTTTAAGAAAATAATAGAATGCAACGACATGATTTTTCCGTGTTCCCGCCAAAACTCCAAAACCATTTATATTATTCTTGCAATATTGAACAAACGTCAATTAACGTCAATGTCGATGTCAATGTCAAAATTGTGACAGCTATCAAACAAAAGTCAAAACGTTTCCACAGACTAAAAATCGCAAAACAAACGTGCTGTAGGAAATCCTGAAAAACCCCAAATCGCATCATAATTCTGCGAAAATAACTTTATAAATGAAAAATGGCAGTGCGGCCACTGCATATGCACGACGGAGGGATAGTAGAGCGCCGCTTGCGGCCAATTTACGGTAAATATCGTGCATTTTTTACTAGATCAAACTCCAGGGGATCTCACTACATTTCGATGAAAATATGCATTTTTCAGACTGGTTGGACAATGGGAATAATAAAAAAGCGTTGCAGGAAGCAGAGAAGGTTCTAAAAAAGTCGCCTTCATTGCAAGCGGCTAGAGCGTTGAAGGCCCTAGCACTTTTTAGGTTAGGAAAGTGTTCTGAGGCCAAACTTGTGCTAGACGCCCTAGCTGAAGAAAAGCCAAGTGACGATTCTACGCTGCAAGCGATGACAATATCCTACCGAGAATCTCAACAACGTAAGTTATAATACCTTAATGCCGTTTTGCGTATAGCAACGTTAGGTGTATTGCGCGCTGAAAGTGCTTGCTGCAGTATAAGTACTGCTTCCCATATGTATTCTAATCCCAGAAATGGGCACTACTAGTTAGTAAGTGGACACATTCTTGTGCTTGACTAGACAGCATCCTCATTCTGAAATTCACAATCAGCAAGCCCCTGTGTTCTCTGGCAGCCACGGATGAGACCACTAGTTAAACTAAATAACTAGTTCCTATTCTAAGTTTAGTCCACATATAAATACAATCATGCATTCTAGACTTATAAACTTGGGTAAATAGTTTTTGTTTCATGTTTTAGTATTTAGGTGGTGCTGTGAACAAGTTCTATGTAGTTGTTACAAAACTTTTCACTTTAAAGTTAAGTTAAAGAGACCTGTGCATTCTGCACAGGTCTCTTCATCATTATAATAATGTACATACAAATTAGCTGAATGACACCTCTAAAAACTAATTCTGTAGGCGGGGTTGTCAAAAATGATGTACTTATGTTATTAACCTATTGACCTCCACAGTCATCCTTAGGTGGGCACTGAGCGCCAACGACATCTATAGAAGACAAAAAATATGGCCTGTTTAAACATAAAAAATGCTTAAATTATCATTAACTGATAATGTTTTTTTTTTATAGTAATTTTTTGGTGCCTTGGCATACAGGGTACTGCAATTATGCTCGTGGTGGTCAAAAGGCTAAGCAATAAAGTATTGTGTTTTTTCAGTGAATAAAGTTTGCGCCCTGTATGAGACCGCTGTGAAGGCGGAGCCGCAAAATGAAGAGCTGCACACCCATCTGTTCATGTCTTACGTGAGAGTGGGGGACTACCGCGCTCAGCAGCGCGCTGCCATGGCGCTCTACAAGTTTGTACCCAAGAACCCGTATTACTTTTGGGCCGTGATGAGCATTGTCTTGCAGGTAAATATTCCATTCATTTATTTATTTATTTAATGATAGGTGAGCAGCATTACGCTGATGTGCCTATATCAAACAGTGTTGAAATTCAGTATGTGTCTGTGAAGTCTATCTTATTATGAAAACTGATGTGACTTTGACACATTTTTGTTTTATTTATATGGGAATACTCACGTTTAATTAAATCGGATACTCCAACTATAGTTTCGATCACATCCGGTGACCTTTTTCAAAGAGTGAAAACAGAGCCCGACGCTAAAGCAAAGACCCGATGCTAAGCAGGACGCAACTGCACGCGCGACGGGCTCTGTTTTCATTCTTTGAAAAAGGTCACCGGCTGTGATCAAAACTATAGTTGGAGTATCCGATTTAATTAAACGTGAGTATTCCCATATCGTATTAGTATTCGTATTTAGTTTCGACATTGTAAAAGTCACGGGCAACCGGTGGATGCAAATGGCAGGTTGTCGTACAGTGTGGCGGTCTAAGGGGGAGGCCTTCGTTCAGCAGTGGACGTCTCCGGGCTGATGATGATGATGATGATGATTCCCATATAAATAAAACAAAATAAGTCTATCTTCTCCTTTTTTATCCATTTATCCAGACTGTTCTTAAATGCGTTTAAGGATTTGGATGATTTCACCATCCCTATCCTTAATTAAAATTAAATTGATTTAAAATAGCCTTTATTCACTGACCTTATTACTAACTACTACAGTATTTGGTACTAGTTTCTATTATACATTATTTAATACTTATATTGTTAATCAGTAACACCAGCACTAGTTTCGCCATCAGGTTGTCCTCCCTGGACATAGGCCTCCTCTAAAAGTCGCCACTCTTTTCTATCTCTGGCTATTCTGCCTATCCTTACTATATTATTAATGTGAAAACAAGTTTGCAGGTTTGCTTTTTTCATTTACATGCAGCCACAAAAATAATATGATTTTTGGCATGGTTACATTATGAGCCTTATTAATAAAAGTGGAGTATCTATGGAATAGTAAATCTGTCTTTTATATTTTTCCACGAATTTGAAGATTTTTAATTATTTGTAGTTAGGCAAAAGACTGATTGACTCATTAGAGTTGACTCAATATTTATAAAAAGGGGGTAAGGGCTTGGGAGTTTATATAGGCAATTTTATGTCATAGAAACTTGAATGGTTCATGTAACGCAGCGGGTGAAACTGCAGGGCATTGCTAGTAAACACTTTGATAAATAAAAAATATAATATCTATCTACAACGTTATTTTTATTATACTGCAAACCTGAAAGTAGTTTGTTCAGAATCACTAGGAGAATCGATTGGTATAGTTTTTACACCACGTTACATTTAGTCCAATTTTTTTTTTAATAGTCAATTTGTTTAAAGACAGTTAATAGCAACGCAAATCAATAGATCGCCGCTGCGGCGGCAGCCCTTTGATGCGGCGGCGGCGCATCCCCGCCGCGCGTAAACAAACAGCTTGCGTTACGGTGACCATGATTTTGTGGGAACAACAGGCCAACTTAGCAATAGCGTAACTTTGCGAGCTTTAAATACTTTTGACTTATTTTTTTATATTATTTTTCTGTGAAATATAAACTTTTTGGGGTGTTTCGGCTTTTCTCTATACTAATAATAACGTTGTATATAAATTAAGAACAAATAATTAACTGTGGTGGTGTGACAAAAGGCACGGACCCCTGACTGGTCATAAGCAACATATAAAAAAAAACAAATAGAAAATAAATACTAAATAGGGAATATGCATGTGTTTCAATTATTAAATATAATAGGATAAATGGAGAGTTTAATTGAATCTGATGCTTACATCAAAAAAATATATTGAAATCGGCTGGTAAAATATAAGCGTTCAAAGTATTTCGGATGGATTCATCCCTTTTTAGCAAAACAGATGCATAATTGCATAGTATAGAATTTGTTTGGAAACGTGAACTTTGACGTCATAAACCACAGTGTCATAGTGTCCTCCCTGTCTAACATGAAACAAATGTTTATAACTTCGTTATTTGTGCACATAAAAAAAAATTACTTTCGACGATTTGTTTTGTTGCCAATCAGCTTTTTTGTGAGCCAATAAAAAAACACATGCATATTCCCTATTGTTTATTTAATTTATTTAAATATCTTATGTACCTGCAAGCTAAGTAAGAACACTTAATTTTCAGGCTAAATCAGCAGAAGATCCTAAGCAAAGAGGCATTCTCCTAGCATTAGCTCAAAGAATGATTGAAAACTTCATCACCGAGAACAAATTGGAAGCCGAGCAAGAAGTCCGATTGTATATCATGATCCTCGAGCTGCAAGAAAAATGGGAAGACATCCTTAAGTTCATAGAAACACCATTATATGCTCAACTCGTCCCTGGTCCTAACTCTCAAGCCTGTATACCGTACTTAATTAAACTTGGTTATTGGCGGCGACTGAATTTACTTTGCAAAGAGTTGCTTTTTGATAACCAAGACCGTTGGGACTATTACATGCCTTACTTTGACTCCGTCTTCCAGCTGATGAAAAAGACTGAGGAAATTTATGATAATGCAGATGATACTGCCGAAAAATGCCATGAGTTTATATGTCAGATTGTTGAAAGTATGTCTGCTGGACGGACATTACGTGGCCCATACTTAGCAAGGCTGGAACTTTGGAGACGGCTGTCAGTTGACGGAGACCCTACATCCTTACTTGGGGATGGGGTAGCATTATGTGTACAGTATTTAAGGGTGTTTGCACATAAGCCATGTGCTGTGCCGGACTTACGGCAGTACTTAGCAATGATATCTCAGAAGGAGAGAGAAGAAAAGTGTCGAGACTTCTTGACGTGTTTAGGATTTGATGAAAATAGTGAACCTGATAATGTAAGTAAGCTTGATAAGTTCAACTTTAATTGTTCTTTATGGCAACACTGCAGAGGCAGTGTTGCCGCATTTTCTTACTGCCTTGTCTCGTAGAAAAATATACTGAGGAGTGGCCAGTGAAATCAATGTAAAGATAAAGATTCATTTATTTGCATTGAACACGAGTAGAAACATGCGTTTGTTGACATTAAATTATATGAGCTTCATGTTATGCCTGAAGAGGCGTGCAAATGAGAGATGGCAATACACAATAAGAAAATATAATAGATTATGCATGTCAAATTAAAATTTAAAATTCACAATGTCAAAAAATAAACCAATGTGTTGATATTTTAGCAAATGGATGGTTTAATTTAAAACTTATAAGGCTTATTGAAAAATGCTGTTTAAATAGAATACCTATGTAAACAACCTGTGTACCTATAAGTTAACATATATTGAGTTATAAGCTTACTTATATCGCTAAAATATCAATACCTACTCGTACATACTCGTAGTAAATAGTAATGAATATGATAGTCGATGTCTGCCTACAAACTGCTATGCAGTTTGGCAGAGTTATAAATTGAGCTATGTAATTAATTCTCTAAGACAAAATAAATAAATAAATTAAATTAACAAACATCACTACTGCTCAACATTTATATACTATACCATAACTTCAATGTTCGTGAATTATATTACTTTTCACATAATTTCATTACCAGATTAACTGCTCAGTTTTGTTTGCATGTTTTCATTCTTTGCAACTGCTCAGGGGCCTTATTTTTTAAACGTACAAGCGATGGTTAGTACGATCGCACGAATCGTGTGACCGGAGCCCGGGACTTCCGAACGATATTGAACCTTATTTCAAACAATATCGTTCGAAAGTCGGCTCCGCTCGCATGCGCAACGCTTGCGTACGATTCAAAAATATGGCTCCAGTTTCGCAACATTTTGTATTACAGGGCATTTTGTTGTATGAATCGCAACAGTTTCTCGCAACTGCCAAATTAATCAACAGTTTATGGTAAATTTAACTTCATCTATTTCATTTGTAGTTATAATCGTTAATTCGTACACAGTGCATTTACATATCCAGCTTTACATTGCCAACATTACAATATCAATAATTTTCTGTCTACCAATCACTAATGTTTTCGATCTCAAGCGTCAATCCAGAATGCCATAACCAGAAAAAAATTCACCTCACCTTCATTCGCTCCCTTTACCATATTACAATAGACCATAGATACTGGGCGGGAAACATTCTGATTGGCTAAAATAGCGGCGCGTCACATTCGCTGTCTTTCGATTGGCTGATTTTATCAAGGCATAATCATTGCCATAGCAAGGAAATAAGATGCTACTTGTTACAGATTTCAAAAATATACTATAGACTAACGCCGCGTTCCGAATTGAGTCAAAATCGCTGTTGGCGCTGTGAGCGATAAATGCCGTTCCGTTTTGATTATTGGGCTGACAGCGCTATCAGGTTATAGTTTATTAGTTTCCCATGTTCAGCCATTCCGAAATATATCATTTCGGAATGGCTGAACATGGGAAACTAATAAACTATAACCTCTTTCGAACTGGTCTGCACATAAATATAACTGTATTTGGTTATCAGCACTCTCATCATTAATCACGACCAACATAATATCTCTTCTATAACAGTTTTTCTTCTTCTTAACTATTTACAAAAAACTCGCCTTTTACTTTCCATACTTATCTTGTACGAGTTAAACGTCAGATTTGACAGCGCTCACAGTGCTAACGCCGGGAAGCAATATCACTGTGAACGCAAGATGGCGCCAGTAATGACGTTGAGACTGCTATCGTAGACGCGCTAACGCCAATTCGGAATGGGTTTTTATCGCTCTCACAGCGCCAACAGCGATTTTGACTCAATTCGGAACGCGGCGTAAATATGAGTCCCAAAAAATCATAACAAGTGTGTTGTTTATTTTTCAATTGCTTTTCATGTAAAATAAATGTACAACCACTCCGTAGTGCGACGACATTCAGCGCCACATCTCGTGCGTGGCGGCGTGGCGGCTCACGGCGCCGCCGCTGCCGCCCGAGGGCGCGGAGGCCCTGGCCGCCTCGCTGGGCCGCCACTACCTGCGCTGCCTCCGGGACGGTCTCGTGACCGCCACGCCCACGGAGTTCGGTGCTGCAGACGGATATGGAATACTTGCTGCGCACCATTACTTCTACGCTGGTATGTGCCTTATTCCGAACAACAAGTTAATATAATTATTATAGTGACACAGGCAATTAAATATAATTATAAGCAAGCAATTATAAGAAAGGCAATTACATTTATTATAATAGGCAATTTTTTATGTAATGGAATGACAAGACGAGCGAGACGTTGTTTGTTTTTAATAGTTCCTGGCCATGGATACTAGTCCTTCAGCCGAATACATATTTCTTCATCGATCCTTCTTTGTGCAGTTAAATGAGTCGTAGTCACAGTCCAAGTCACACACAGTAAGTCACAGTCAAGTCAAATCATGCCCTAGTAAAGTCGTGGCAACTTTACTACAAGCTTCTTCGGAGTTTTGGAAACAACACGAAAAGACACGTTTCACTACATTATAGAGCGAGACGTTTGTTTGGTGGTGTTACCAGAATAGGCTAGATGACTGGTTTTTATTTATTGTCCTATTAAAATGTGGCCCATAAATATAGCTGATTAACGAAAAGAAAATGAAAATCTGATCAAAAATAAGCAACTTATAAGCATTTATGATCAGGCTAGACAGAGAGACGAAACAGCAAATCGTGTACGTCACTTCTCTGTACGCCATATAAATTCTATTCTGACAAGTAAGGCGTGACGTCATTTTTTGTTTTGTGGGAAAGGGACAGTGTTGTCTCTAACAAAAACTTTAAACGCTCATATATCAGAACATTATTAACCGATTTAAATTATTTTTTAATAATAATCATACTATATTTACTTAAATTCTTCATCAAAGCTATTGGTTTCAACGATATAAACATCAGTCATCTACCCTATTGTGAATTTGTGAACAAAATCATGAGCACTGTACTGCCCTCATCACCCTGAGATATTTGATGTCAAATTTCTTCTTGCCCAGTAATATCTCTGGTAAATTGCACTTCAAACCGAAACACAGGAACACTTGCACACTACTGCTTGGTGTCGTGGAAACAAAGTGTACGAAAAGCTTAATGTATTTGACTGGCCCTTCTGGCAACACTTTTAACAAAATGTAAGTAGGCAACACTGCAAATCAGTCACGACACTGCACTTTTACACTTCTCAAAAGAATGTCGTGAATTAACCGATCCATGGAATAAATACAATAATGTACGTCCTCCCCGGCAAAGTGATTGTGCCTCCTCATATCCTGCAAATGCTTTGAAATAAACAAGTGAGTTCAATCAGATAAAGAGGGATTTTATTTAAACTATTTCCCACACTTGGCGTTTGAAAAACGACAAAAAATTACTAAAGAAGGCTCTTAGACATACCATATTTTCCGGAGTTTCTGGCCGCCTATAGGTTGCCGGAGCGAATATAAAAATGCACCGGCCGTACTCAAATAAACTTTATTATTATAATCTTTAAAATTCAACGTCACTTCAAAGTTATGTCGTCCGTTCGATCACGACCTGTCAGGGTCGCATTCTTTCGATGGCCGCACTTTAAATATGTGTGCTAATGAAGCTAGGCTATATTAAAAATTGGATTATTTATTGCAAAAGCTATCAATGTTGCCGTGCTGACCATAGAGTTGCAGCCACACATTTCAGGAAAAGTATGGCCCTTTACCGTGCTCTTTGCTCAGGCTTGTATGGTCAAATTTATAATTAAAAAAAAAAGAATCTTAATTCATACTTTCTTTCAGCAATGGAAAAAAATAGCGCAGCTTTGATCGTAGAAGCGCTCAGTTTGTTGGAGCTGGTTCTTCAGCACTCTGCCTCCAACTTCCACGCGAAGCTGCTGCTGATCAAGCTTTATCATGTTCTAGGTGAGTTTGCAATTCTTTACCCTGTATCATTGTATTTAGCCTCTAAGTCGAAGATTTGAGGCATTTCAGTTAGGTTTCATTGGTCACATTAGGGAGTTTTTCTTAACACAATACAAAATAAAACACAACAAGGTACAGTGACAAAAGATTGTCATCATACTTGAATATTGGCCGTATTCATTGATTTAATGAGCGGTATTCCAAACCTGATAAAAAAAAGTAGTTTCCTTCAACTCGACAGATGGCGCAGATTAAACTGCTCCGTCGCAGAATGTCCCTTTCCTAAAATGTCTACTGCACGCAAAACTGTCAAAAAACAGCTTATTATTTTTGATAATGTGGCACATGAAATAAAATAAAAAAACTTGACAATGACAGCCACATCTGGTCTGCGCAAAGTCAGAGCCATCTACAATGAGTTTCTTTTTTTATTGCCTGTCAGAAAATCGGCCATTTTATCGATGTGACTTGACTTGAGTCGAACCAACGATCGCGCATTTGCTACAAATCAGGTGCAGAACGTCGTCCCATCGAAGGTGTTTCAGCATGGTTCAAACGTAAAGCGTTTTATACAAAGGGCGTCAATCCAATCTCTTTGGGATGGCAATGCATTGAAAATACTACTAATGCTATGAGCTGCAGTTTGCTTACAAACAGATAGTTCAAACACAGACAGTTGATAACGGAATGGCGACGGTGATAATGGAATGGCCCGTCCATTCCATTATCACCGTCGCCAGCGCTTGCAAATCGTTCAAAATTAACAAGTCGACACAATCAAGCATACCCAGCTAAAAGTATGATATTATATTTGCCGGAAAATAGAGATAGCGAATCTAATTACTGCATGACAAAAAGAGAACACATGTATTTCTCTATTGCTCTCGAATCTCGAACATTAACGAGCATTGAGGCACCGGACTTTAGGCAAGCGCAAATGGCGCTAGGCCTATTTTAGGTTATAGGCGAGTAGCTCAAGGGCATACCTCAGACGGTACGAAACTCGGCTTGGCCGTCGCCGGGAGTGGGGTCAGGCTTGCCCTGGTACCACAGAAGGGGTGTGTCCTGGGTCCCTAGTAGGTTGATCTGGTTGACTGTTTGGAGAGAATCTAACCGATCTTCTGACAGATCTGGCGAGTCCTCGACCTCGCTGGCGAGGTCGAGCGCCTATACCAAAAACGGAATACTTCCTGTTTCTAGGAGTGGTCGGATCGGGCGAGCCCAGCGCGGCCGAGGCGCGAGTGGGGAGCTGGCGCTCAATATATAGTCTTCAAAATCCGTGTGGTTATTTCCCTTCCATTCATTTTATCATTGTCGCTGCCTAACTCCACGAGATTTGAGCAGCTGTACCAGCGCACAAGGCTCTAGTGTTATAAAAACAGTATTGTTGTTATAGGTAACGCGCTGGCGGCCGACACGATCTACCAGAAGCTGGAAGTGAAGCACGTCCAGCTGGTGTCGCTGGGCTGGCTGCACGCGGCGCGCCTCGCCCCGGGCTGCGCCTCCACCAAGGCGCTGCAGCTGCTCGCCGACACGCGCTCCTTCCACTCGCACCACGCCAAGGACGTGAGTATACTGAACATGCAGGAGCTGGAAGTGACGCACGTCCAGCTGGTGTCGCTGGGCCGGGTATTATGATGCTCTATACCTGCCACATACCAAAACCCACCTAAGAGAGAAGCGAATAGAACGGAAATGTGACGGGCCGCGCTAGCCGGCATTATTAAGTGTAAATGCGCTTAATGACAATTCTACCAATACATGTTTTTAAACTGAGAATACTCAAAAAGACAATTTAGCCAGACGCTTAGGAAACCAAACCACATTGCATCTTAATTAGATACATTTTAATCTGTTGGAAAATGCCATTTCGAGCGTTTTACTTCAAATGCGCGACCAATGATTGGCATTTTTTCGTCGTAGTTTCTATACAATTATGCGTGAAACTGGCGACAGCGGTTTTCCATACAATTGCTTTACAACAAATTGTTTTGACAGCCGTTCTACCTAAGAAGTAGGGCTTTCGCTTTTCTGTGGCAAAGCCAAGCTTGCAAGCAAGATCGCGCAAGTACTGACAGAAATGAAACTTGCGCTAATTACAGACGTTGCAGATTGAGTTTACTTTAAAATTACTTTGCGTCCACCTCGCCTTCAGCGGGTCAGTGAGATCAAATTGTTTGTCAATGTATCTGGATGATCAATAGGTTATTTTTAACCCACTTCAAAAAAGGAGGTTCAATGTTAGACTGTATGTATGTTTTTTTTCTTTTTCTTTTTATCTATTTCTCCCACAATTAATTATGGACCAATTACGAAAAAAAAATTTTGTTTGTAGGGGTATAATCTCTCGAGGTTGTCCTATAATAGTTTGAAGTCGGTTAAATATATTTTTTAAGGTTACTTGTTAAAATGTATGTTTAATCGTGTGTGTAGAGCGTGGAGCACCTGACGTACGCGTACAAGTACGGCACGTTCGAGAAGCTGGTGGAGCTGGTGGCGTGGGGCGCGCGCGTGGCGGCGTGTGCGTGGTGCGCGTGCGCAGGCCGCGCGCGCGCCGCGCTCGCGCTGCTCGCCGGCCCGCCGCAGCTGCTGCACGCGCCGCCGCGGCTGCACGAACACCCCACGTGAGTCGCTAGTGTAGACTAGTGGTAGGACATAGCCTACCTATGTGTCTATTGTTGTGGGCTGTATCGTCTTTCCCAGGCGGACTAGAGTCCGCGTGAGTGCCACATCTTTGCCAGTTATTCAACAGCCAAGCAGTTGTAAGCATTACTGTGTTACATGCTGTGACATCTAATATCTCAGGGTGACGAGTGCAGTGCAGTGCGGCGCAGGATTTTGTTCGCAAGACACAATTCTGGCACTGCCAATGTTATGGACTGGCTTGCTGTTTACCACCAGGTGTACGTTTCGTTCGTCTCGTCACTCCAATGCATCAAAAAACTATCGTTGAGTACAATGGTGCTCATCATTTTAAACATATTTTACTGTGGGGTTAAACCCCTAGATGATCTTCCCTGTTTTACATAAGATGTCATTCACTCGTCAAAATTTAAGGAACAACTGATTTTCTTCGCAATTTCAGGGTTGGCCTCTTAGTTAAGTTGTTCACCGTGCTGAGTACAATGACATCTCGACTTATTACTACCATCCCGCGTAACCTCATCTACACCAATATAATAAAGAGGAAAGATTTGGATTTTTGTATGTTTGTATCGAATAAACACAAAAACCGATCCGACCGATTTCAAAAATTCTTTCACTATTAGAATGCTACATTATCCCTGAGGATCCGCAGCGTAGGCGCGGCCTCCCACTAGGTGGACCGATGACATTGTAAAAGTCGCGGGCAACCGGTGGATGCAAATGGCAGGTTGTCGTACTGTGTGGCGGTCTAAGGGGGAGGCCTTCGTTCAGCAGTGGACGTCTCCGGGCTGATGATGATGATGATGATGATTATCCCTGAGTAACATAGGCTATAATTATCTACACCAATATAATAAAGAGGAAAGATTTGTATTTTGTATGTTTGTAACGAATAAACTCAAAAACTACAGGACCGATTTCAAAAAATCTTACGCCTTCTTGTTTTTTTCTTCTTTGCGCTTTTTTTTACGCCTGTAAAAGGTGATCGTATCAGATCCTTGCGTTATTTACCTACTTTATGAATGTGTAATATGTTCACTGTTGGCGTATCTCAATAAATAAATAAATTAAATTAAATTATTTCACTATTAGAATGCTACATTATCCCTGAGTAACATAGGCTATAATTATTATATTATAAAGAAGCTAGTGTAGCTTGGTGGCTTCCTTGCTTGTGGCTAACCTTGGTCCCGCGCTCCAGGGACAACCGCGACCTGACCGCGATAGTCAGCTACGAGCCGCCGCAGTACCACGAGCCGCGCCTCAAGGAGAGAACCTTCGACCAGGACGTCGCTTACTTACGGTTGAAGGTGAGAACGCGGACTTTACGAAGAACCATAAAAAATAAAACATAATGCGATGTGATGTCCTAGAACTGCATCCAGAACCACCGGAGGACGGGCAGCGTCCTCTAGTTTTTTTTCTTCTTAGTTATTGGCATCGCACGTTGTGCATTCTGCCAGTGTCAAGTTTATGAATTTTCAAGTTTTTTATTAAAATCAAGTCAAATATGTCATGAAATCACAGTTAGTCACACGAAATTAGTCATAGTCGAGTCCAAGTCATGCCCTAGTAAAGTTGTGGCGACTTTACTATGAGCTTCTACGGAGTTTTGAAAACAGCACGAAAAGACATGTTTCACCACATTATATCACTTGCCCACACTCGTGCATGTTATTCAACACTCAATGAATAAAACACCACCACTTTTAATTCTTAATTCGCGATAAAAACACAAGTTTAAGAAAATAATAGAATGCAACGACATGATTTTTCCGTGTTCCGGCCCAAAACTCGTCCTCTAGGTTAACAGTGGTGAGCATTCTGCGATCCCCAAGTCACCTGCCACGGATATGGCAACCCCTCCTTATTAAGGTGTGTAATCGTGTTCGCTAAATGGCGTTCTTGCGATTCTGCCTATGTACGCGCTGAAGGAGGGCATCATTGTCTATTTATTTCTTACTAGCTGCGTAGCGCTCGTGGCGTAGCTTGTCTAGGTAATTCTAAACGATCACCGATATTAAGCAACGGACGGTCCGGTCAGTCTTCGGTTGGGTGACCGTGAGTGGCATTTATTTCTGAGCGCTACCGTGGGTCAGATGACACATTAAATTGTTGGTCCCGGTTGTTTGTTCTAGTTTCTATAACAATAACCGTCTGCCATGTCAGAGGCCTTCGGGCGGCACATTAACTCTGACACTAGGGCTGGCCACTCAGCCTATACGAACTTACTTACTAGCTGCGTCCCATGGCTTCACCTGCGAATTAAAATACTTTATTAAAGATTCAACTTTACCTACCTAATTACTTTTGTGATTGAGGTTCGGAACGCCATAGGTTGACTTGGAAGATATCTAGGGTTATATATCGGGTTGTTCAACCCGACTTAAAAGATCTCAGCCATAGATATTAGAACGAGACGACATCGAGCCGTGCGGTTCAGTGTGATAAAGCCCGCAGTGTTTCCACTCTTAGGGATTTCTCCCCTTTTTAGGGAAAAATTACCAATGTGTAGGGTGTATTATGTAGGGTTTAGGGACATTTTCATTTCGACAGGGATTTAGGGAGTTTTGGGGAAAAATCGAACTTAATGTGATAATACGGTGTTTATGTTTTTTTGATCTGAAACTGTCCTATTTATTGTGCTATGACCGTAGTTACAGGCGACCTAAGTCGTATTATACCAACAGTTGGTTTTATTTCATTCTGCACTGCAGAATAATAGCGATAATATATTCTATTATTTGTCTGAGTGAGAGTGGTGATTACCTATCCAATGTTAAATGCAACGAAAAACTGTAAAAGTAGAGCTTCGGCTTCAAATTTGGGTTTTTTTTTCTTTATTATGGTCATGCTCCTAAACCAAGGAATTTAAATATTTGTTTAGGGAACTTTAGGGATAATTTGAAAAGAAACTAAAAAAAAACAAAAATGATAGTGGAAACACTGATTGCCCGACTCCGATACGCACAGGGTACAGGGTTTTTTAAGTGAGTCTTCTGTATGTTGTATTCTGTGCTAGTAGCATTTGAATGCAACAACGAATATTGGTCGATTTTATTATGAAAACTGATGTGGTTTAGACACATTTTTGTTTTATTTATACGGGAATACTCACGTTTAAAATCAGTGTCAGTGCTAAGCAGGACGCAGCCGCACGCGCGTCGGGCTCTGTTTTCACTCTTTGAAAAAGGTCACCGGATGCGATCGAAACTATAGTCTTGAGTGTCCGATTTAATTAAACGTGAGTATTCCCGTATAAATAAAACAAAAATATTGGCGATATTTCAATCAACCCCAAACTGAGCGAACTTGTGTCACGTTTGAAAGTATTGTTTATCTGGCAAGGACGGGCTCGTGTCCGCGCTGGCGCTCTGCATAGAGACCGCGGACGGGCGGCCGCCGGAGGATAAGATGTCTCAGTACGAGGAACTCAAGGCCTGCGTGGAAGCGTTCAGCACCGCCATGGAGAAGTGCAAGGAGCTTTACTGCGAGAGGGAGAAGATTAGCATATCGGCGCCTTTCCCTAGTAGGATCATTGGTAAGGTTATTTTTTCTTTCCTTATGAGAGGATTTTGGCGTTGCGCTTTGCGCATTTGCCAGTGTGAAGTATTTAATGTTTCGTTGTTGATATATTCCAGTCAAATGAGTCTCAAGACCCTGTTAAGTCTAATCATGCCCTAGTTAAGTAGTGGCAACTTTGCTACAAGCTTCTCGGAGTTTTATAAACAACGCGAAAATACATGTTTCACCACGTATTATCACTTGCCCGCACTCCCGATAAGTCGATAAGTGAGTAACATAATTAGTGGCAGCCTTATTGCTAAATACAATCTCTTCTAGGCAACCTAGGAGACAATTTATAGAATAAGTTAGTATAAAAAACCCTAGTTAATTAGTTTGTATGTAATTGAAACAAACAAAGTTTTGAAAAACAATACAGAGCGACGACATGATTTTACACGTTCCCGCCATTTTAGTCTATTTATAAGTTACAATAGCTGGTTTAGTTTTCCAATAAATATATAAATAGTTGTTAACTGTATTTCCAGCGTTCGTGAACTCGCCAGTGCCGTACCGGGAGTTGTACTCGAGCACGCTCCTGATGGTGGGCGCGCTGTGCGTGGGGCACACTGCGCACGCGCACGGGCTCGCCGCGGGCGTGGCCGCGCGCGTGGCGGCCGCGCGGGGGGCCGCCGCCGCGCGCGCGCCCCCGCTCTGGGGGCTGCGGGACCGGCTCGAGGACCTCGCCAACTACTTGGAGGTCAGTCGGTTAATATTACACAGTTGGCAGCTTGTTGCAGATGCTTACAATCACACTAATATTGAAATGCGAAAGTTCGTCGGTATGCGTGTGTGCGTGTGTATGTGTGTTTGTTACCTCTGCAGGCCAAAACGGCTGAACGGATTTGGATCAAACTCAGAATGACGATAGCTTATCTCCCGGAATACCATATACATACAGGTTACTTTTATCATTATCACGCGGATGAAACTGCGGGGCGCTGCTAGTAGAAAAAAAAATCACTTCCTCAACATTATAAACTCAATTTTTTCTTAAATTTAGTTTTTTTTATTCGTTGCTTTAGTATCTACATTTAAGTCTAGGAGAGTTCACATTACCAAACTGCTATTACACTATGGTACAATATTGTAGTGGTAGGACTCTACTGCAGAGTCCGCCTGGG
The DNA here is from genome assembly GCA_905404285.2 of Erannis defoliaria. Taxonomy (NCBI): domain Eukaryota; kingdom Metazoa; phylum Arthropoda; class Insecta; order Lepidoptera; family Geometridae; genus Erannis; species Erannis defoliaria. Next base: position 12,504,804 of record FR990088.1, read on the forward strand.
GAAGTACCACACCTTTGCCAGTTATTCAACCGCCAAGCAGTAGTGTGCAAGCATTACTGTGTTCCGGTTTGAAGGGCAATGTTACCAGAGAAATTACTGGGTATGAAGAGATATAACATCTAATATCTCAGGGTGACGAGCGCAGTGCAGTGCGGCGCAGGATTGTGTTCGCAAATTCACAATTCTAGCACTGCTACTGTTAGTGGCAGGCGTGACGCTTACCATCAGGTGAAAGTCTTGCTCGTCTCGTCACTTGACTATATATAAAACACAATAGTAATTTTGAAACTATATTATTACAAGATATCTTTTTTCAGTTCATCGGCATAGTAACCTTCTTGCTTGGCGTGTGCAACGAGCTCATCACTCCGGCGAACACAAAGAAATCAAAAAAGAAAACCAACCAGTCGCCGGACGAACTCAAAACCATAGAACTGTTAAAAACACTCAACGAGACCGTACAAGCAAACATCGCTTCGCTCGAACAGACATTCGACGATTTACCAGAATACGAGTTCCGTTCCACGCTGGAGGATGAATTCGCTAAATTAAATATAGATAATAAATACACCGATGTCGTCGAAGGTAAACTGAAATGCGGTAGGTTAGAGATGATAAACGATGTGAAAAATGTGCTGAAGAACAAAGCCAAATATTTAAAAAGTCTGATACAGTGACGTGGCCTTAAGTTTTGTCGCGTAGTGTTGTGGTTTGAGGTTATGGTGGGGATTTTGAAAAGTACAAGTTCTTAGAACGCCCAGAAACTTTAATTTAATGTTAAAATGTGTCTCCAATGCCAGAGCTGGCAACGATGTATTTTTTGAACGGCTGCCGTAAGTACCAGTAGCCTGTGACCTAACTTGGTTCTGACGTTTGTAGTGATGTTTATAATCGATATTGTATCGATTATCGGTATCAAGCTTTTCTTTTCAATAAAACTATAACCTAATTCAGGTAAAGGCGAAATAAAAGCTTATAACTATTATCCGGTTCGGAACCCCCGAATTTATAACCGTTTACCCCTTGCCGGGGCACCTCCGGCAGCTGTTCACGTTGTCGGTACTGAAGGCACTTATTATAAGTCTACAATCTGTTGTTGGATTTCATTGCATTTATAAGTTTAAGATATTCACTACCTTATGTACGTCCACATACGGCCTAGTGGTGAAACTTCCACATACCTAGTTGTGTTGTATTGAAAAACCTGCAGACACGACCAGTGAGTGCAACAGAGAGGGAAACGTATTTATCTCTTTCTTTCTCATTGGTTAGACGGTGGTATGCGCGAATCAGATCTGTTAATACTACAGGGTGAAATTGAATTCAGGTGCAATATCTTTTCGGGGTCGTTAAACTTATCGTAATGTACAACAACTTTTACTATGAATCCAACGCTTAATAACCTGATACATAAAAAATATTACACACGACAAAATATATGGAGCAGCTGATTTCTTACGCGATTTTCGCTTTGGTTTCGTAGTAAAAGTTGTTTATTACTATGAGTTTAATGACCCTTAAAATATTGCTAATGAATTCAATATCACTCTGTATAAGGTATAAGTATTATACTCTGACCATTATGTTAAACGCTTTTTGACTACTCATGCAAAGTTGACGACATAACTTTGTACAGCGTCTAGCAAATTATATCCCATACAAATCAATACGTTTGACGCTTTACCTGTTTACAATGTTACGTCGATAGTTGACATAACCTTGTAAAGAGATAATGCTGTTTTTTTCTTAGTTATTGGCATCGCACTTTGTGCATTCTGCCAGTGTCAAGTTTATGAATTATCAAGTTTTTATAGTATCATCAAGTCAAAGACATATGTCATGAAATCACAGTTAGTCACACGAAATTAGTCATATTCAAGTCCATGTCATGCCCTAGTAAAGTTGTGGCGAGTTAACTATGAGCTTTTACGGAATTTTGTAAACAACACGAAAAGATACGTTTCACCACATTATATCACTTGCCCACACTCGTGCATGTAATTCAACACTCAATTAAACACCACCATTTTTAATCATTAATTCGCGGAAAATAATGTAATGCAACGACATGATTTTTCCGTGCCGAAAAAAAAACAGATAATGCTTTACAATGTTAGGCGTTAACTTTTCATGAGCAGTCAATAAACGATTAACATAATGGACAGAGTGTAGTATAGTTTTCTTTACTAAAAGGTCCAAACATTAAGAATACATTTAAAATTCAGTAAATACAGTTCACTACAGTCTCAGACCATCTCTCTATGCGACTTAAAATAATAAATATGTGTAATACATATCCTGTACATAGTTCGGCTAAATCCGCGTTGTAAAATATAAGCTAGAGCGTTTTCTATTCAAGTCAATAAGTATCAGCGTTACTGTTGTAAATCGGACTATATGACGTCACTACTTTCTTTCTAATCAAACAATATGGCGCCACGTTCGGAACTGGTTTTCGATTGTAGTCTCACGGATAATTCCCTCATATCAACCAAAAAAATAATAATGTATATGTTCACCGGTCTACCTATATCTGTACAAAAAATGGGGTTAAGAAGAATGCCGACCGCCGGATGTACTAAGCCGACAGGAGCCCATTTTTTACTGAGGAACCTATCTATTAAAATGTAACTTACGGTTTGGTTTTTATTGACAAATTATTATTTCTTGTACAAATGCTCTACTTAATTGCTCTACATCTCGAAACTTGTAATGTGTGGGTGACTCTCTTCACCACCAAAGCGACGGTATAAGTTACAGGCTTTAAATCGCGAAAATATAATCAACTGTCCCATAGATAAATAAATAAAAAAGATTTTAAATAATTATGGGACTACACCGAGAGCATTAAAACAAAAAACAAAAAAAAAATTGTCCAATGCGACTACCCCGAGAGCATTAAAACAAAAAAAATATTTCAATATCGGTCCACGAAATCGGTGAACACACAAAAAAAATACATACAGTCGAATGTTCGACTTTTTTTGTTCTAAGTACAACCTCCCCCTTTTTTGCAGTCGGTTAAAAGCTTTGTATTATTCCGCATAACTTTGTACAATACAAAATTTAAAACAATGTCTTATACGTAAATCAAACCGAAAACTTGTTCCGAACAATAGAACGCATGATAATATAATTATGTGCTTGTACAACTACAAGATTCTATTAAATGACTAGTCATCATCACGATTATTGAAAGATGTGACCATAGTGCCGTAGGGTAGATGGTTATTTTTCAAAAAACCTTAATGGGAACCTTATATATATATATATATATATATATAAAAGGTTCTGTCCTGACTGACTGACAGACAACGCACAGATTTGGAGGGTGTATTCGCCTCGATACGTAGGGGTGTACTAAGAAAGGATTTTCCGAAATTCGACCCCTAAGGGGGGAAACGTTTGTATAAAAGTCCTTTGTTTTGGCCTTTTAATCACGAAAATTTGGATTTAGATAGTTCATTTAAAGTAAAAAATGCTGTTTTCAATTTTTTTGTAAAGTGACGATTTAAGGGGGATAAAGGGGGGGGGGGGGGTGGAATGTTGTATGGAGAGTTATTTGTTTTTGAAGTTATAGTGATGAAAATGTATATTTGGGTAGTTCATTCAAGTGGGAGGAGGTCCCCCTCCTCGTTCTCGTCGTGGGGGTTGGGGGTAAAAATCGTGGTGAATTTTGATTTAGATCTTTTGATCTAAGCGGCCCACGGACCACCCGTGTACATCCCCTGGCAGTACGCCTTAAAGAGCGTGACTTTAGCCAAGTCCGTACAGCGGGCGAACCTACGGGCCAACATGTTAATCCTAGCCGCCACAAAAAAAAAACTTAATAGCATCACATTTAGCTCATGTCATAGGAAGGAGTGCTTCTAGTTGTACATAGTACATAATATTATTATCTGTCTGTTATCATCTGTCATATTATTACTTTGTCCATTATGGTAATCGCTTTTCGACAGCTCATGAAAAGTTGATGACATAACTTTGTAAAGCGTCTAGCAAATTATATCCCATATAAATAAGTAATAGGTAATCTAGTGAACTGTTGACGTAACCTTGTTAAGAAGGAATCCTAAATCAAACGTATTTATAACTACCTATGGGATTTATTTTGCTAGACGCTTTACAAAGTTATGTCGTCAACTTTTTAAAACAATGGACAGTGTAATAACATGAGGTATTGCTGCGTTTTGCAGATTTAAAGAACATGAAGAAGCACGTTAATAATTCGCAATCCAAAGTACAAGCTTCTTTATTCTCAACCATAACTAGCCATGTATTGAAGTCGCTCTCTTTCTTGTATTTAGGGTTACGCACAACGGCAGCACTAAGGCAAACGGAGGTTATTGTACTGAACATTGTGAAAAACTATTTTGTGGGTTCAACTCTGATATCGCGAAAAATCAGTTCCAAAGTTTTTTTTATTTACCTCTGATTATTTGAACAGTTGTTTTTTCGCGACTTGAAACTTGGCCCGAATAGTAAAAGTGATAAAATATACAGTGGTAAGTACAGTGACCTCCTTTCGCCATAGTATTACCGTTCAACGTAGCCCCCGTATACAGCGTGTTATTGAATTCATGTGCAATATCTTAGGGGTCATTAAACTCATCGTGATGTACAACTTGTACTATGAAACTAACACAGCAAACGGAAAAAATCAGCTGTCCCACACAAAGAAAAAACTACGAAATGTATGGCAGCAGCTTATTTTTTTTTTATGGTTCCGGTTTGATTTCATAGTAAAAGTTGTTCATTATTATGAGTTCAATGAACCTCTACGATATTGCTCATGAGTTCAATAACATCCTGTATACCTAAGCAATAGACGATCAAAGTATTATAAAAAATAAAGAAAAACTTTGTGATGTCAGTTATGCTCTTTAAATACTTACCGTCATATGCATAAAACGCTAAAACGTATTTCAAACCTAATTTAACTAAAAAGTGTTTTGTCACCTTTCTTTCGAATTAATTTGAGTTTGAAAAAAGGAGACAAAACACTTTTTAACAATAGGTATGAAATCCTTTTTAGTGTTTTATGCATAAGACGGTTATTTATTCACGTGATATCAAGCCCTGTCAGGGTCTAGAGTCTAGACAGTAGACACTGATGTTGTAATGTTAGGTAAATGTCATACAAGCTGTTGTTTCGCATCCTCGCCGTATTTCCAGAGTTTGTTATACTTATCGGCTGCTTATCGGTATGAACAATTTTTACTATGGGATTAATCATGAAACCGAACAAAACAACTGTTCCAAACAAAAAGTTTTTTTTAATTTATTGGGACTTTTGTTGGCAAACATTGGCATGTCAGTCCCAACTTCAACTTCAACTCTTGTTTAATGGCCTTTGTAAAGGTCAGTCCCATTAAGTAAGTTAAATCCATATTGTGGTCGATTTTGAAGGTTTAAGTTGACAGAACTAAAGTATTGTATTATTTTCTTATTTTGTGGCATCGCACGTTGTGCATTCTGCCAGTGTCAAGTTTATGAATTTTCAAGTTTTTATTATTAAGATCTAGTCTAAGATGTCATGAAATCCTAGACAGTCACACAAAATTAGTCACAGTCGAGTCCAAGTCATGCCCTAGTAAAGTTGTGGCGACTTTACTGTGAGCTTATACGGAGTTTTGAAAACAACACGAAAAGACATGTTTCACCACATTATATCACTTGCCCACACTCGTGCATGTAATTCAACACTCAATGAATAAAACGCTACCATATTTTTATCATTAATTCGCGAATAAACTCAAGTTTAAGAAAATAATACAACGACATGATTTTTCCGTGTTCCCGGCAAGAACTCTAAAGTATTGTTGTCCTTAGCTAACATGCCAAGTAAAAAAGTGACATTATCAACAGCCGTAAGACGTCCACTGCTGGACGGAAGCCTCCCCCTTAATAGGGAGGGGTTGCCAAAATCCCCACGCTTGGCAGGTGGCTTGGGGATCGCAGATTGCTTACCACCGTTAACTAAGAGGACGCTGCTGCCTGTCCTCCGGCGGTTCTCGGTGCAGTTTGCTAACTACTAAACTAACTTTTACCAACTTTTTTTTAGATTTTTTTAACTAACTTTTTGCTAACAAAAAAGTGTCAGCAATATTTTAATTAGTTTAGAACTGTCAACTAAAGCCTTCAAAATTGAACACATTACACTGATATATTATCTATTTTAACATTTTATAAAATAGATATAATATATTCAGTTTCGATTTCATGACGACAAAATGTTTTTGACAAAAAAAAACACTGATTTCAGGATTGGTGCCATTGTTAAAGTTGTTAGTAACGATGAACAAAGTCTACGACAACTCAACTTCAACTTTTACAGTGTGGCGGTCTAAGGGGAGGTCTTCGTTCAGCGGTGGACGTCGCCGGGCTTATGATGATGATGAAAACAACAGCTTGTGTAATGTAGTTCAGCATAATTTTATTAATTCAGTCTTACAATGCCTCTATCGTTTTACGTTTTAAATAATCAAATAGTATTAATTTGGGCAGTAAATAATATTTTTTGGGCAGTACTTAAGTTGTTTAAAGCTCGTGCATTTTGTTTTCTATATGCCCAAATAAATGTATATGCTGTTCAGAGTTATAGAAACTAAATACAGCGTGTAAGGGAGCTGGGGGTCTAGACAAGAACCACTTTCTGTTAGCGTTAACGCTTGCGGAAAGATAAAATTGTATTAAAATGACATTAGCAGTGACGTGACTTTTCTCAAGCTAATGTCATTTTCACACAGTTTTATCTTTCCGCAGGCGTTAACGCTAACAGAAAGTGGTTCTTGTCTATACCCCCTGCTCCCTAAAACAAAGGTATTAGTTATCTGATATATTCGAAATGATCGCCATTGGAGATTCCAGTGAAGATAATCTGCCTACATTAGTAGTATGCAGCGAACTGAGACCTCGCGGACCCCCCCCCCCCCATATCTGATTGGTCCAAACTACTTTTTTATTTTATCAAGATCGTATCAGGGGTTTACAAATTATCGTCGAACAAAGACACATACAAACGCCGACTTGTCCCCTTAGACTCTAGAGATATTCGCTTCGCTTCGGTCAATTAAAAAAAAAAACCTGTGTATAAATATAACTAAAACGGTAATTACGCCTAACTTTACGAACTAACGCAATATAACTAAAACAAATTCACAACACACAAAAGGTACAGACAAATATCACTACGGTGCGACAACGCACCGCACGTGTGGGTTCACTCTTAAGTAAGTTCGTATAGGCTGAGTGGCCAGCCCTAGTGTCAGAGTTAATATGCCGCCCGTGACGGTTCACTCTAACACCCGGTATATAACCCCAGACAGGGCTTGGTGCAATGTGAATCAAGTTAAAAGAGTTGCTAGTTTTTAATAATCGACTGTCTTCTGGCTCAAAAATTTATTTGTTCGCATCTTAGATTTAGAGAAAGATTGGCTAATTATTTAATTTTAAAACAAATTGGATTTATAAGTGATTGATATTAAAAGCCTCGGTTCAAAGATTGGTATTTTATTTCGATCTAAAATTATATATATACAAATTCATTTATTTCTGGTACGAGACCCATATTATGTAGCAAACAAAAATATACAAAAAATGTCCTAAAATGTTATGTTTAGGATTTTTTCCTTAGCAGAAAATTGGACTTGTAAATTGGGATCTGGGTATGTCCTAAAACTGCAGCCAGAACCGCCAGACTACGGGCAGCAGCGTCCTTTTAGTTAACTCTGCGATCCGCAAGCCTTCCAAGCGTGGGGATTATGGCTTATTAAATTATATTATTTATATATTATATATTAAAATTATAAGGGAGAGGCCTTCGCCCAGCAGTGGACGTCTTCTGGCTGTTTAATGAAGAAAATTGGAAATGGGTCGTCTCTATTGCAAATATCTATCAGGTATACAAGGATACATGGAAAGGTAGTCCTAAGCCGATAGAAACTCATTGTAATTTATATTGTGAACAACTGGCACCAACTCGGAAAACATGAAAAAAACCTGCTACGTTTCATACAAAAATGGCATTTGCACTCGACATTAAATATGTGTGACACATTGTCGATAGACAGACATGCAAGCGTAAGGTTATTTTTTTTGTTATTTCAAAGTATTCCTTCCTTTTCCTTTGTAAAAGTTTTTCGCATTAAACAATAATTAATGCAAAGCTCCTTTCGGCTGAATATACTACTACCGTACCGCGTAAACCCGTAATTAACACTTTTCAGTAGAACTTCCATTTAACTGTCGATATCAGCATTCATTAGTTATATTTCCCTACGACATTTAAATAAATGTTAGTTGAGTTTTACACTTTTTTGCCAATCGACAACAAAGCTCAACAGCTTCAAGAAATAGTTGGCCCACAGTATAACTACAATCATGTCATATTCAGTAGCTAATTTGTAGTTTATTTGTATAAAACAGTGTCGATATTTCACTGTAGTGTTGAAACACGCGCACAGCCGATGGGAGACCGACTACAGTGGAGAATCAACTTAGTTTTAAACAAAAAAAAAATGGTATAGAATGACGAGGCGAGCGACACGTCCTCCGATCTTGCGAACAAACTCCTGCGCCGCACTGCACTGCGCTTGTCACCCTGACATTAGATGTCAAATCTCTTCATGCCCTCAGCTGTGACGGCACGCATTTCGCGTTGCGAAAGCCATCGTTTTGCGGCGAGGTCGCGACATAAAAATGACAACTAGTTGCTACTGCAAAGGCCTATTAAAAATAAAAATAAAACATTATACTGTATTTATTTATTTACAACACGAATATAGCAGCATATGAATATCTCGGCCACCTTACAAAAATATGATATCATTCACAATAACTTTATAATTAGAACAGTCTGAAATACGGAATGTGGAATATGGAACATTATTTACTATTTTATATTATCATTTTGAACCATTGGAATCGATTTATTTGTCTTATTTGTTACTCTAGATTGCTTTTAAAGTTTACATTTCATATTTACTTTAAAGATATTTAAAAAAATACAGCCAATTCTGTCAATCTAATAGACTGCAATGAAAAACACAGCTATGTTTTTTAGTAAGTTTAGATGTCTCAAGAATTGTCTGTACTGGGTACCGACCTATGCACTTAATTACAAGAATAAAGTGTCTATTCTGGCGTACCACATTATATTTTTGACGGCTCTAAACTATAAAATTGTTGTTATCCCTTTCTCACATAGGCAAATGAAAGGTAACGCAAATAATATTTTGTCCCGTTTTGAAACTAATCAATTACGCTATACATTTACGGCCTTACTTAAAAAACTTTTCAACCGTTAGTCACTGCTTAAGATGCTCGGCCATCTTCTCTCTGACGTGAAGTTGCACGTGCTAGAAAAGGACAGAGAAGTTTAAGCAGTAACTAAGAGAATCATAATTATTTTAGGTAAGGCCGTTAAAATCCTTCGCGCCTAGAACTGCACGCAAATGATCAATGTCTAGCATAAATGGCGGCCTCATCATTAAAAATAATTTCAATCAGGCGTCCCTGAAAAGAAGTCAGAGGAGTCTTTGAAAGGAGTCAGGTCAAATATATTGAAGTTGAGTGTGTAATACCACAGAATAATAACTAGTAACAGAAGCTTTACTTCGCAATGGTTTTCAAAGAAATATGACTCAATCTGATAAACAATATGATTTAATTTAGCTCGCGGTCCAGTCGAGCACGTGTTCATTTACATACCTACCAATTTCTTTTTGAAGGAATATGGGCCTTAATTCACTATACTACGGTTCATCATAAGTTATACATGGTTATACGTATTGAAAGAGCCGCCGAGCCGAGCCTACTAGATTGGCCCTTGCGCAATGGCCGCCGCCCGTAGGTATGTTTTTAATACCTACACGCGGAGTGACACAGGCCTGGTAATACCGAAAACGTGTGTATTTTATTTATTCATATATGATGCAAATGTATATAAATAGATGATTGGTCAATTCGATTATTTTAGTATGTGGTTGTGGTACGACAAAATCTACAACTTGTGGCAAAAATAAACTAAGAATGTTATTGCAATTCCAATGTAGTATACAATGATTCTAATTACAACTGTGTACAAAAATCTAATTGACAATGGCAAGTTCACCATTTTTGACAACAAGGTGCTAATTGAAAGCCAAGACCAAACAGTGCATTTACAAATTAAATAGCCCTCTTACAATCAACATCGACTAAAACTATTCGTTGAAACATAGAAAACAACAAGAAATAATATAGAGAACATCTACATAAATAACGACGAATTAAAATGCTTTGAGAAAACAAAAATAAAAAAACTCCACCACTCTCGATATTAAAAAATATTCGTTCATATCGGTGCCGATTTTGCTGCACCATTTTCTGGACTAAACTAAATTTGTCAGTTCTGAAATTATTGCTATCCTTTTTACACTTACTGAAATGAAAGAGGCACCGATCCATCATCATGATTTAAGTAATATCAGATTAGTTAATTGAATATTTTTATTAACTAATTTTGGAAGAACGAGCAGAAATACGTGAAGAAAGGGTTTGATTTGCGAATCGTTTTGAGGCCACCTTTAGTAACTAAGTAAGTAAGTCATTTGACAGATCCAGAATTGTTCCTCCTTTCTCCCAAACGACAATGAAAAGAAATGTATATAATTTTCATCTTGTCAATTTAGTTTAGTTTAGAGATTAGTTCATCAGAATCGTTACCGTTTTGTTTTCCCTTTTTAGATATTTCATCATGAAAACTAGATCTGTATAAAATATTATATTATTGTGTTTTGTGTGTTTTAATCGCTCCAGTGTACAATAATAGTCACAGTTTATTCGAACATCTGAAAAAGGGATTTGTCATATATCTTTACACACCTAAAACACTAAATAATACGGTAAATCCATCGAAAGCCATTCTAGCGGAGAACGATATAAATAAAATTATAAGAATATAAAACATTATGCACCAACGCAAGACTTATCAACTATATTGTCATAGCCTACATTCGAAAAACATCAGGAAATCTATTATTTCAGACCCATCATGTACAGGGTCGGACTGGGCTGGGCCCGGGGCCCGGGGCCCGGGGCCCGGGGCCCGGGGCCCGGGAGGGGTAATCGTAGATGGGATACTATTGGAAAATAATCAAACTAATATTACAAAAGGTACAAAAGGAATGCAAATCCAAAAAAATAAATAATGTCTCTATCAATTTCAAATGTCTTGTAAACACGTCAGAATAGGCTAGATGACTGATGTTTAAATCGTTGAAACCAATAGCTTTGATGAAGAATTTAAGTTAATATAGTATGGTAATTGAAAACATTATTTAAGTCGGTTAATAATGTTCTGATATATGAGCGTTTAAAGCTTTTGTTAGAGACAACTCTGTCCCTTTCCCACAAAACAAAAAATGACGTCACGCCTTACTTGTCAGAATAGAATTTATATGGCGTCCTGACAATTGACGTCACGATTTGCTGTTTTGCCTGTCTGTCTAGCATGATAATAAAATGCTTATAAGTTGCTTATTTTTGATCAGATTTTAATTTTCTTTTCATTAATCAGCTATATTTATGGGCCACATTTGAATAGGACAATAAAAAAAAACCAGTCATCTAGCCTATTGGCGCCGTTCAGTCCAAATCAAGTTTCAGGGACTCGGGGATAAGTACTTTTTGAATTTTTCTGTTTTATCTCTCTCTAAGTGTGTATGAACTATTTATTTCACATGTAGGTGTAGGTCGCCAGAGCCGGACCCTACTGTACTACCGCCTGGCTTGCGGCAAGCCTCGCAAGCCAGGCTGGCAAACACCACTCGACTATATGGCCAGTCCGACGCTGACCGTGAAAAACAGTTATGGGCCCAGTTCCATAGATCTCAAGCCACTGACCTCTATAATACAAGTACCCTGGACTTCATATTGTCGATAGCAGATTGAAGCCATTTGATTTTCGCCATTTTGGCGCGGATAGCCAACGGATAGCAGTGTGAGCGTCCATGGAACTAATATTTCGTAATACTATTATGTCAATTTTAATACCGGAAATGCTCGAAAGAGCGCTTCAAATCGGCACAAAAAAAACTGTCATTTCCTAGACAATATTTAGTCCAGCGTACCTACTTGTATTATAGAGGTCAGTGTCCCAAGCACACATTACCGTCATAGATTCTGCATTCAAGACGATTGTAACACAAAACACATCCGAACAAATACTTATTCAAACACACCATGAAAGGGAGGAATGGGAATGTCTATGGAATATTCCTTTGGAGGCTGATAAAAATACACCTTTGTCTTTTGTAGTGTACAAAAAAAAACAGAGGATATTGCACGCCGTAGATGCAATACGAATGACATATTTTAAGCTACTCAAACAAATAGCAACTTTAAGTTTAAAGGATAAGGTTACTTTTCGTCACCAGCCGAACCATGGCCGAATTGCAATACAACCTGCTTCACCGGAGTTTTAGATGGGCAGCGGTCGAGCGGATGGTGCAATCCTCTGTTTCACTGATTAAGGTTTGTAGATCAAAAAATACTTTGCCACTCGATTACTGCTACGGGTTATTTCGAATCTCTAAAATCTATTTATAACTATTTTAAAACGAGTTCAAGTAAAAAATAGTATGCACCACAAATGACTATATATCTTTAGTTATTAAACAGGGTGATAAGACGACAATCGTTCTTTGGGAGAAGCCTGGGCCAAATGAGCGTAATTTACGTTTCGTTCAGTTTCACACCAATGTCCGGTTTGTGCCACACGACGACGCAATATGAGACAACTTGTGCCGCCTTGACTCGAAGCGACTCAAATCTGACTAAATTACGTTCAGACCCTGGCTAGCTTTGGCCTCAGCCCTAGTACAGACTGATTCAAACTTAATGACTGCTGCAAGCGAGACTTTGCGATTGTACATGTACGCACACCGCACGCTTGATTTTTGCTACTGCGCACCGTCTCCTGTGAATCAGCCTGTACTATAAATCTAAACCCAATCCAAAATTATTAAAAAAAAACACCGTACTGGCCTTAAATACCTTATATGTCACTCGGCCTATACAACTTACTTCATTAAGTAAGACTGAGTGGCCAACCCTAGTGTCAGAGTTAATACACCAAAGAACGCGGAGATGACATGGTGTGACTGTTGATGTATTAGGACAAACAATCGTGACCGACTATAACTTCTTTGCATATACCCATCGTCAGAACACCCTGTATTCATGGTTACTTCAAATAGTTTATTACCAAGTGAATCTGTGAATCAGGAAAATAATGTAGGTAATTCAACTATTTCGTATTCTACGAAATATTTACATTTTAACGAGATATGTAATTTGTAAGTTACAATGCTTATCACAATGTATTATGAAATACTTTTGCACGTGTTTTTTTATACAATTATTATTGATACAACTTATGCAACCAGCTTAATATTTACGCTTTTCCAGCTCTTTAATTACACAAAATTATTAGTTAGTATATTATACATACATGCTCACTGGTAACTAACTACCTTTTAGGATCAACTCGTAAACAGCAGTTTTTTTTTCTATGAATATTAAATTTCGCAAGAAAAAATTTGCTGCAAATATACCATACATCTTGGTGAGATAAAATGTTCTATTGAACGGTTGTTTTTTCGCAAATGTCAATAATCGTATAAAACATAAAGTTAGTGTTAAGTTGATCTTAAGAGGTTATTGTTTGTAGCCAATGACCTTATTTAAAGTATTTAATTAAATATAAAATAAATTATCATAAAACAGATATGTATGACAAGAACATTATGTTACACAACTACTACATACACATGGGATACATTTATGAACGAGGCAGACAAAATACTGTAAGAAAATAAAATACATTTAATAACCTTAGCAGACTAGCGATTTAGCAGTAGCGATCGGCCATTCAGTCCCGGTTTTCAGAAATTCGACGCCGCACGAGACATCGATTCCAAACGCATGAATAAAATCTTCAGTCGCTACGATAAAGTGGACTTTTAGGCCGGCCGCACATTATTACGGTCCGGTTCCGGTTTGTCACTCACTACGCACAATAACAGGTCCAAGCGAGACGATCGTCACGTTTATTACGGTGTGCGTATATTTTGTACTAGGTGGGAACCTAGTACACCTTTCGGCGGTTTCCTTTTTTTTATTTAATATTATTTAATATTGGTACATAAATAATTAGCAAACCAATCTTATAAACTTAAACATATTAATACAGAAAACGTTATAAATTTGCTAACCCAAATATTGTACACAGCATTACTAAAATAATATTTGCGGCCGGCCTTAGACGCTCAATGCAGTGACTTAACGCTCGTGTCGCCATTCCTTCAGCTCTCCCCCGCGGATCACCTCTCCGCACGTCGGTACAATATCAATAGAAATAAAACGTTACGACAACGTTTTGATATCGCGACCGAACGCGGCTACACGGCAAAACGGCACGTCCTATGGCTAGAATCGGTAAAACGAGCAATTCAGATACTACGACCGAACGCATCTAGGCGCCAAATTGACGTCCAGCTTATTTTTTTTAGAATGACTATTGCTGTTTTTGTTATATTTATACGGGAATACTCACGTTCAATTAAATCGGATACTCCGCCTATAGTTTCGATCACATCCGGTGACCTTTTTCAAAGAGTGAAAACAGAGCCCGACGCGCGTGCAGCTGCGTCCTGCTTAGCTGTTTGTGTTAAGCAGGACGCTGCTGCACGCGCATAGACTATTGTCTATAATGTATAAGCAATACTCCGATCGAACGTGGCGAGTCGCTAAAACGCGGTACAGGTCCTAAATAATCGCAAAATCACCGATCGCTGACGCTAAAGTACTGTATATGCTTTGGGCTTAACAGTCGCGTTCCCAAACTACTGAATCCCATCACTGCGTTAGAAATCCATAGATTAAAAAAACACACAGATACAAAATTCGAGAACAAAGAATAAACAAACCAGAACCATTGTCTTTAATATAAACTTTACAGCTACGAGAAAGAAAGTGCCTCACTATTGTCCAACTACGATATCTACTAATACTCGCGCAAGGCACTTCTTTCATTTAGTTCGTGCTCATATTATGAAAGTCTTTTAATTTTAATACTACGATAAATATTTCGTGAAATGAGGGTACATACTTTCTCTAGTAGGTACGTTACATTTAAAAATAGGAGCTGCCTGATACTTGTCACTCTCATATGCACAAATGTATACAACGTGTAACAAAAAGATGTGACAATACTGAAGGGTATGTAGGCACTCAACATTATGAACAACTTTTACTATGGGGCCAACCGTGAATTCGCGAAAAAAATATCTGCTGTTCCATATAAAAAGTTATATTAAGTCAAAATCTATGGAGCTGATTTATTTCCCGCGATTTCAGGTTTTTCCCGTAATAATATTTGTTCATAATGATGAGTACATACATACCATTCAGTATTGTTGAACCTTTTTGTTACACATTGTATGCATCATTGTTACACCTACAATTTTTTATGTGATACCTACAAAAAAAGTGGGTAGGATTTCTTACGTCACTGGATCATGGTTGAAAAGAAGTTGTATGGTTCATCGTTTCACTCATGGTGGGAATTTCAAACAGTGTAACCCAACAAAAACAGCGCCTCCATTTTATCGATCGACAAAGACATTTATTTAGAAGACAAAAAGTATTTCTGTCATCAAAATACCTAAACATGTAAATTCCTAAAGTCGATAAAACTGATTTAGTCGGTGGCAAACGTCAAATTTTGCCGATCGGCGAAAGATCGTACAGTGAGCGATTTTCTGACAGACAATTAAAAAAATAAGCTGATTGTAGAGACGTGGCTGTCATTGTCAAGTTTTATATTTTATTTTAGTACCACAGATCAAAAATATGATGCTGTTCTTGATTTGACTGGCACGCATAGTCCGCGCCGTCAATCGAGTTGAAGAGAACTACCTTTTTTTAAATTGCTTGTCAGAAAATCGCCCATGGCATTGCACTAATAATTTGACTTATGAGAGTGACCAAAGTAAATACACAGATGACACGCGGGTCGCAAGAGATATTGCGATGCGGGCCTCCGGCAGCGTGTGTTGGTTCCATCCTTACACATTAACAACAAACTAGAATACGGGCGGATAGAAAATGTGCAAATAACATTTAAGAAACGCAAAATAAAGCCTTCGTTTAGTTTATGTTACAGTCTATATTTACTTGAATATAGTAATCCATCGTGACGTTAGAATACAGTATGTCCTCTCTTTTGCTCTCGTGGATATTTAAATCAACAAGGAAGAGACAGATCTTGACAGCTGAGAAACGCTAGACTAACAGTAACTAAACAAACAATTACGTTTTAGCTTCAAAGCCCACAAAAATATCGACGAAACTCAAGAGCGTACAAGCTTCGTACAAATATCAACCCTACCCCGTTAACCGTAGGTTCAAAATTGTACCCCTTTCACTAAAGTCTAGGACAAGAGCGGTGCGAACGCGGCGGAGGCGCGATGTGGCAATACTGCGCCTATCGTTTTGTGCTAAAATGTCATGTTGCATAATGTGTTGTTGTGCTATCAAGTCAGTTAGCTTGAAGTCAGTATGACATTGAAGGATTGACTATCAGCACTACATCAAGCATTCAAAATTAAACTGTATATCTATCACGTTAAAGTTAAAATGCACATTTTCTACCCATATTAATCCTATTCGGTTGATATTGGTCGTTCCGCAGTTTGGCCACTGTAGCAATATAGTCTTTATCACATAGCACTAGAGTTGCGTTCAGTCCACTCACTGTCAGTTTATAGAGTGTTGAATATGTCCCTCGCGTTATTTTTTGAATAACGCTTGAAGGAACAGTCGCTGAATCAGCTACCGCTGCAACAAATGAGTGGCTATTAGTTAATAATAGGAAAATAGGAACAAAAAGAAAATAAGATTTGGCAGCGAAAGCATTTTATAGCGCCACCACACAATAATTACTATTTCTAATATGGAATATGCATGTGTTTCGATTATTAAAAATAATACGATAAATGGAGAGTTTAACTGAATCTGATGCTTACATCGAAAAAAACATTGAAATCGGCTGGTAAAGTCCTGAAATATAAGCGTTCAAAGTATTTGGGAGGGAGTCATCTGTCCCTTTCTAGTAAAACACGTGCTAGTATAGAATTTGTTTGGAATTGTGGACTTTGACGTCTTTAGCTAGTATAGTGCCCGCCCTAGAGCAATCTTTTTTTAAAAATAAAATCTAGGTCTACTGTAGACATGTCTCAGTCATTTCCTCTTTTTTCAGCAACTAATTGCTAAAAGAAATATACCCTTGAAATATTTTCATAGTAATATTTGGAGGGTTATATTTTCTTTAGCAATTAGCAATTAGGATTACCACAATCATGATATATTATTGAATGTGTTCTCCGGACATATTAATGTATAACTTTACCGAAAACCCATGTTTTTAAAACCGTACGTTATCACCGAAGAACTCATCGGCAAGTAATAGAAAAGGAAACACAAATGTTCGAGCACACCTTCATTCATACCAAATACCGCATTCAAACGAATGTAAGCTCTAAAGCTATAAGATACGGGAGCGTCAACTTACGAGTACCTTCTGTCGGCGAGCGCGCGGCGGCGCGCCGTCTGCCGCTGGTGCTCGAACTCGAAGTCCTCCTCCGTCAGCCCCAGCCGCTGCATGTGGTACACCAGGTACTCCTGCCAACACGACTCTACTTCGTTAGCCTTCATATTTGTCTAGCGTTTGACGGAATATTGTTTAATTTGACAGATACTCATTATTATTTTACTTGACATGCCTATACTTGAACTAGGTACCTATTAATTTTACCAAGGACTTATTTAGCCCTTTATTACTTTGTATACTTAATTCTTTGTATAACCAAATTCACATGCCGAATAACGGGAAAATAGGAGAACTAATATATATTATGAAGCACCTGAGATCAATGTAAAACCCTATTTTGTGAATAAATTTCATTTCATTTCAATCAGGGTGCAATACCGGCTATTAGTTGTTACTACCGGTTACTTACGTTTGGG
The DNA here is from genome assembly GCA_905404285.2 of Erannis defoliaria. Taxonomy (NCBI): domain Eukaryota; kingdom Metazoa; phylum Arthropoda; class Insecta; order Lepidoptera; family Geometridae; genus Erannis; species Erannis defoliaria. The sequence continues at coordinate 12,522,876 of FR990088.1, forward strand.
GCTAGATGACGGTGTGAAAAATGACCACCAAAATTTATTTATTATATTGAACACGTTAGCCCCGACAGTTTTCTTTGAGAAGTCTACTTATAGCACGCGCGTGAGTTGAATGCTGTCGGGGCCTGATAGGATGGGCGGATGCATCTCCCCCCGGGCCGCGGGGGGACGCCTCGCCTCTCACTCCCGCAGTGTAGTGTTGTGCTTGACATCTATCGTATGTTGGCTTAATTGTTGCTCCACCATGAACCAGAAGACATCCACTGCTGGACGAAGGTCTCCGCCTTAATAGAGAGGGGTTGCCATAATCCCCACGCTTGGCAGGCGGCTCGGGGATCGCAGAATGCTCACCACCGTTAACCGAGAGGACGCTGCTGCCCGTCCTCCGGTGGTTCTGGATGCAATTTAATAACGTACCCAAGGTCCTTACGCTTGTTGCTTGCTTGGCGCTTAATATTCAAACTGTGTACCGTGTTGCATTTTAATTAAAAAAAAATGATCAAGTTCAGAAACAAAAAAACCGTTTTTTGTGTTCACCAAGCACGGGAAATGGCAAAAATAATTATGGATACGTGTACCGAAGAAAGAAAGAAAAGAAGAAAGGCAAAATAACTTTTTGACCTTGCCTTTAAATGATTATTTCGGAAGAGCGACTCAATTTTAAGTGATTCAAATTTTTTCACAATAATACAACCTCTGCTTGTTTTTGTGTAATTAGTCGATATGACTTTCACTAATTAGGTCACAACACTAGCACATCCCTAAGTTCGGCATTCAAGTCGCGCGCCTACTGAGCCGACTTTTTTACTTGTTGGCGGGTCTCCTTTGTAGAAACAAAGGAGACCCGCCAACAAGTAAACACTTTAGCTTCTGACAGAGTACAGATACCGACCTCCCCGAGTATGCCGTCGGGCGGGTGGCGCAGCACCTCGAGCGTCTCGCAGAGTCCGGCGGCGTGCTTACGCACTTTAGCCGGCCCCAGCGCGCCCGCCAGGACCACCAGCGCCGCCTTGAACAGCACCTGGATATAACACGATATGGTTTTATTTGCAGGTGCATGAGTCGAACACGTACAGGTAACAGGCGCGACAGATCTTAAGAAATTACAAGGAAAACCTCTCAGAGATTTTTGCGGGCAAGCGGAAAAACCATGTCGCTGCATTGTATTATTTATTTATTATTAGGACACAGAAAAGTAACAAATAAGGCAAAAAAGTTTTCACTAACAGCAAGTTGGATACAATTTGGTAAGTATAAGAATCCAGTTGGTGTTATTTCCCAAAACATGTGTTTTTTCCCGTATTAATGTGTAAAAAGAGTGGTGTTTTATTCGTTTAGTGCCGAGTTACGTGCGCGAGTGTGGGCAAGTGATGTATGTATGATATGTGGTAAAACATGTTTTTATGTTTTCAAAACTACTTAGACGCTTCTAAAAAGTCCAAGGCCTAGTAATAGGCCTAGTACTAGGACATGCACATGACTACGGGTGGGGGTTTCCATAATCCCCACGCTTGGCAGTCGGCTTGGGGATCGCAGAATAGTTACCACCGTAAACCGAGAGAATGCTGCTGCCCGTCCTCCGGTGGATTATTGATAAGCCTGAATATGAAACTCAGAGATAATCTCATGCGTCAGTTACCTTGACCCCCTCGCAGAGGAAGCAGTCCCAGACGCGCAGCAGGCTGTCCCAGGGCAGCGTGCGGGTGAGCGCGCACAGGAACCACTCGGTGGCGTACAGCACCGGCTCCACCTTGTGCTTCACGAGGTGCCGGTGCACCGCCGGCGCCGTCCGCCGCAGCAGCGCGTGCAGGATGTCCCCGTCGCGCTGCAGGACCTGTGCCACGGGGGGAAAGAGATAAAACCTATTAAATCGAATGATAAAGTTCAAAAAAGGAGGTTCTCAGTTCGACTGTATGTTGTTTTTTTTGGTAAGTATTTTTGTTACGCGATTATTTCGCCTTATGAATTGATTTTGACGATTCTTTTTTGTTTGGTAGGTCATACTTCAGAGGTGATCCCATATATATTTAATAGGCTAGATGACTGGTTTTTTTTTATTGTCCTATTCAAATGTGGCCCATAAATATAGCTGATTAATGAAAAGAAAATTAAAATCTGATCAAAAATAAGCAACTTATAAGCATTTTAATATCATGCTAGACAGAGAGGCGAAACAGCAAATCGTGACGTCACTTCTCAGGACGCCATATAAATTATATTCTGACAACTAAGGCGTGACGTCATTTTTTGTTTTGTGGGAAAGGGACAGAGTTGTCTCTAACAAAAACTTTAAACGCCCATATATCAGAACATTATTAACCGATTTAAATAATGTTTTCAATTACTATACTATATTCACTTAAATTCTTCATCAAAGCTATTGGTTTCAACGATATAAACATCAGTCATCTACCCTATTGAAATGGGTTCAGTAGTTTCGTTATTAAATCAAAATAACTGGAAAAAAGATGTCATCCAAGTAATCGAAATTGATTTGAGTTTTGGCTTGAATACGTAACAAACATACACACAAACACACACGCACGAACCATCAACGTCAACTAATAATTAATTTGTATTATACATTAAGTTTATTGCCCTGGTTCTCTTGGAACAAAGAAAGGATATTAATGTTTGAAATTAAACATAATTTTATAGATGATTATTCTATATAATGTAAAAAATAATGTTACCTTTTTAATTAAGGTACTATTATTATTATAATTTTTAGCCACTTTTAGCTACTTTCGTAGGTATGAAATTCTAAATACTCTGGCAACTTTTTGAAAATGTTTAGCCACTTCTTGTCTTACTGACTTGGCTACACTGCGCTCTTTTTCCCTATGACTGTCTATCGAAACGCACTCATCTGATTAATAGTAGGTAAGCGTCAATTTTATGAATACATTTTATAGTAATCCGTGCAGTGTTGGTACTATTTATTTAATTAAACTTTATACAAATAGGTTTCGTTACAGACTAGGCTCCTCATCAAATCAAATGAAATTGCTTGCAGCGGAAATGTGAATGTTAAGATGGACGTGTGGAGTCTTCCTATGTAGCTTCATTTGTTTTGATTTCAACTTTTAGTGGGCGTATTTGAAAAGTCATCTGTTTTCCAGATGGCATTGCGCATTGGTCTGATTATTTGAGACCGAATGGCGCGTTAACAAAACGAGGGCTTCAACGGCGTCAGAACCACTGAAGAGAGAAGTGAATAGAACGGAAATGTGACAGGCCGAGCTAGCCGGCATCAAGTGCAAGTGCGCTTAATGACAATTCTACCAATATACGTGTTTTGAAACTGAGAATACTCAAAAAGACAATTTAAATAGACGCGCATGAAACCAAACCACATTGCATCGTAATTAGATCAATAATAATCTGTTGCAAAATGGCATTTAGCGAGCGTTTTACTTCAAATGCGCGACCAATGATTGGCATTTTTTCGCCGTAGTTTCTATAGATTATGTGTGTACGCAGCGTAAGAAGGCCTTCCACTAGGTGGACCGACGACACTGTAAAAGTCGCGGGCAACCGGTTGATGCAAATGACAGGTTATCGTACAGTGTGGCGGTCTAAGGGGGGTCCAGTAAAGGAGACCTACCTCTAGTCCAGGGTTGTAGTACCCGCTGAGGTACTTGTCGCTGATGCTGACGAGGCACCAGAAGGCCTGCACCGACGGCATGTGCATGAGGAGGAACGCCGCCACCGGCGCCTGCGCCTGGAAGTACCCCACCTTGGGGTTCAGCACGGAGTACGCCTTCAGAACAGAGAATAACTCTTGTTGCCTGCAAATATATTTCAATATCATTAGCTAACTTTTCATTGACGACACAGACACACTGGGACTTTTCCATGATTTTTATAAAACTGTTCTAGCGACCTGGCAGACGTCGAAAAAATCCTAGAACCCGATTGCAGCGCAATCTACCGGTTCCAAATATAAATCTAAACTATCTATCCAGATACTCAAACGCACACAAAAAACATTAAAATCTGCTCAACCGTATAGGAGCAGTTCAGTTTTTTTTTTTTTTTTAATACGTTTAAGTGCCGAGACGAGCAAGACGCTCGCCTGATGGTAAGCGTCACGCCCGCCACTAACATTAGCAGTGCCAGAATCGTGAACCTGCGAACACAATCCTGCGCCGCACTGCACTGCGCTCTTCACCCACGTCACGTCACGTGAGATACCAGAAGTTAAATCTCTTCATACCCAGTAATTTCTCTGGTAACATTGCCCTTCAAACCGGAACACAGTAATGCTTGCACACTACTGCTTGGCGGTTGAATAACTGGCAAAGGTGTGGTACTTCCTCAGGCGGACTCTGCAGTAAAAAACAAAAAAAAAGTGTTTCTGTATAAATTGCATTTATTTTTATTTTTCTTTCTTTTCTTTCAGTAGAGTCCTACCACTACAAAACTCACATAATATAAATATATAATATATTATGTAAAATAAAAACTAGATGAGCCGGTGAACTTCGTACTTAAAATTTATTTTTACGCTTTCCGGCTGTTATTTTGGGTTGTTCCTAATATTCCCTTTTCCCAAACCACCCCAGTATCAAGTAAAACAAAAAAAAACAAATCCAATCCGGTTGGCCCGTTTTTGAGTTTTTACGAGATGGCATGCAAACCATACTCTGGTACGAAAAAACTATACCATATTTAAATCAAATCACATGACCAAACCTTTCAAAAATATTAGAAGAACCAGCTAGTTCACATAACATAAACTAGATTAACAAGACTGTCCAGTCTCTTTTTACGCCACCAAATCAATTTAGATCGTAACGGTTCAATGCCGGTGCAACACACGCTAAAAATATGCATGAAAAATAAATCCGAGATAAAAATTATAGCATTCATTTCCTGTCGTATATGTTTACAAAATATGAAAAAGCAATCTTATCGTGTTTTTGCGCTGATTTATGGTTTAGTTCGTGTAAATAGCGCTCGTCGTGTAGCTCGGTAAGGCGATCCTGAAAGACATAGAATAGAGTAACTCATGGCTAAAAAAAAATATTAAAAAAAGTTCACAACGTAACAAATAAAAAAAAAACAAAGTACAAAGTAAATTGTGACAAAGTTCTCCAAAGTTGTCATGACAACCTGTGCTGAAAGATCACCTAAATAAGTCCAAGGACGTTCTAGCACAAAAGGAATAAAGTAACAGGTAAGTTCCAGTCGGTCTCTTAATTTTTCCACTTTTAGTAACACTGTGCATTGGCTAAAACCGTTAAAATCGATGGGTCCGTCTTTTGCGACTGGGCCGTGGTGTGGGAACCGCAAAACTTTACTGTATGAGTTTCCTAGATTTGAATAACGGGGGTGACCATAGGGAATAAGCATGTTTTTTTATAGACTCACAAAAAAGGCTGGCAACAAAACAAATCACCGAAAATTATTTTTTTATATGTGCCCAAATAACGAAGTTATAAACATTTTAGTTTCATGTTAGAGATATGGCGGGCAATTAAAGTGGCTAATGACGTCAAAGTACACGATTCCAAACAAATTCTATACTATAGTCACCGCGTTACAAACTGAGTCGTGCGGCCATAAATCATTCACTATGTCTATCTCGCTCGCACTTGTGGGTCTTGCTTGTGGTCGCACTTGTGGGTCTTGCTTGTGGTCGCACTTGTGGGTCTTGCTTGCACTTGTGGGTCGTGCGGCCATGATTTATGGCCGCACGACTCAGTTGGTAACGCTGTGACTATAGCACGTGTTTTGCTAGAACAGGACAGATGACTCCCTCCCAAATACTTTGAACGCTTATATTTCAGAAAACCAGCCAATTTCAACTAGTATTTTAACCGACTTCGACAAAGCAGGTGGTTCTATGTTCGACGGTATGTGTGTTGTTTTTTTTAATGTATGGTCACCGATTTCTCCGTCAATCGTGGACCGATTTTGAAAATTCTTTTTTTTATTTTAAAGGCCATACTCCCGAGGTGATCCCAATATTAATAAATTTGAAATCGGTTGAATGTTTTTTGAAAAAGTTACTGGTTTCGATATAACTTCAGATTCAGTCAAACTCTCCACTTATCCTATAATTTTTAATAATTGAAACACATGCATATTATACACTATTCGTAATAGTGTATTAATAATAATTCAGAGTAATACTGGCTTTTTGGTGAAGCAAACCATCGTAAGGAAACCTGTATATGTTTGGAGAAGAAACTATTCAATGGCGACCGCGGGTCCGCTGTGTCGTACTTGTATAATAAGGTCCAATCAACCATCGAGTAACCCTTGTGGGTAACCCTATGACGTGCAGAAGTCAATCACATGTATGTATTTCACTATTCATACCTACGCTCGGCGGTCGCGCTAGGGTTGTCAACTTTGGCAAAAGCACAAAAAACTATCGTGGTAGTGGCACTCGTATCTAGTTGATTGATTTACTGTTGAGAATGAAACAGGAAGAACGGAAATATAAGCCAATAATAACTAAAATATTTCAATTTTAATGTTATTTTTATATCGTAATAACAACTGATAGCTAAAACGACAATTCACCGTTTAATGTTGAATTTAAACTACCGTCCACTGAACAGTTATAATCACTTTTTTTCTTGCTCCATTTTTGCACAAAAAAGTTCACAGACGCGTCTCTCAACGGATGGCACTCGCGCTCGCACTGATCCCAGCGGCACCGAAATATCGTGTCAGTGAGCGGTGTCTATGCGTGCGTTGCTCGAACGCACGTTGTGTGTAGATTGACTTCTGTACCTATCTGTTTTGTGGTTCCGTAACTTGCATAACGAGCTGTTTCGAGTATACCATTAACAAACTTTTTCTAACAGCTCTAAGTAACTAGAACAGTATTGGCGCCTTACCCAATGCCTTCTTCCCTGATAAACATCTCATGGTAGGGGAACTGCCTGTGCAGGTCCTTCCTGATGTCGTCCATGCACTTGGGGTCCCCGGACGCTTGGAGCAGCTCTTCGTATTCGTTCGGATGCTTCTCGAGGAGGAGTTGGCCCCCGCAGAGGTACAGCCACGCTTTAGGACGCACTGACGCGGGGATACCTGGAGAAGGAACATTTGTTGTAAAGAAAAGTCAGTAGCAAATTTATCAGTAATATTTGTCAGGAAGCCGTGGTAGCCACCTGTATAAAGTAAACGATGAAAGTTTCAAACTATATGAAGACCAAGCGTGTCTAAATTGTTGGTTATATTACATATGACAAGCAATAGCGCACCTGGGTGATCCAAGGGTACATTGAATAGGCATGATGACTAAACTAATTTTATTACCTCATAAAAAAGCTGATCACCAATAGAGCCTATCAACGGAAACAAAATTTAAAATAATTCAAAAATAAATAAGTTCTAAGTATTTTAATTTCAAGCTAGACAGAGAGCGCGCTATACTGAGCTATGACGTCAAGCCTCAGGCGCGGCATACAAATGCTATACTAACACGTGGTTTGCGAGAAAGGGATAGAGCATCCCCTCTCTATCCCCACCTAAAACTTTAAACGCTCATACCTCAGAGATTTATCAGCCAATACAATTTATTTTTTCAGTATGTGTAATGTATTTAGTTATATTCTTCAATAAGCCTGTTATTTGTCATAAATTAAACATTAGGCCACTCGCCTATTACCAGGATAGTACACCAGGATGTTCCATGGGTACAAAAAGGTATCCGTGGAACACCTAGGTGGACCATGGGGAAGAAACGAATATAAGCTCGACTCCTGACAAAATATCAGGTTAGAGACACGAAGGGTGATACGCAAGATAGGTCAACTTACCGTATTTACTATACAGGTATATAGTATCTCTATCTATGGACTAATATTAGTTGATGTTGGTGATAATTATTTAAGTCCAAAGATGATGCAGTACTTTCCGGTTTATAACTCCGGTCTATACAGTTGTTCAGAATTAAACCGGTTGAATTTGAAAAGTTATATTAAAAAAAACCCTTTTCGTTTCTGACTGCACTTATGAATCTTATAATCATGGATCTGAATAGGCTTATACCCAGAGGAATCCAACCCAGTGAACCTTTATTATAACCAAAAAGATATTTGAATCATGAATTGCTCCGAGTTTGGAAAGCTAGTACAGTATTATATTATCTTCTGGAAAGTAAGTTTTCTGTATCTATGTGTGTACTACCTACGACTGACGAATACGATCTTCTCCAACCAAAGACTATAATCCAGGCTTTATGAACTGTGGCTCCAATTCATAACGCAAGGGAACATCCAGGGAAAATGGCCACCCGGATGAAGGCGTACTTCGTGGCTTAAGAATCTCCGGTCATGGTTCAACCTGAGCACGAGATTCGGTTCCACGTGACTGTGCTCAAGATAACCCCCGAAAGGAGACGGCACATCAAGAAGAAGAAAATCATTGTGTTCATGGCTTCACCGACACAGGGAATCCAAGTGAGGATCTATGGATATGAAGTATGTGTCAAGTCAGCCACTTGATAAGCCTATACCTATAGGAAACTAGACAAGGTATTCTATTCCTATTAACCAAAGCTATTAAACATAAAGTAAAAGTGACAGGATAATCACAGCTGTCTCTTGTCATCTTCACTTTATCAGTTTATTTGTTTTAAAGATGCACAATGGCACCGAGATGTAAACACGGCTATAGATAATAGGATCCACTGCTGAAAACCACTATCTTACATATTGTATTGTATAGAATAGGTAATAGATAATAATATAAACACTGATTGATAAGTGTTGGAATTCCAAATTCAGTCGGTAATAGTATTTAAACGTGAAGATAAGAAAGTGATAGATTTCTTCTAGATCGACGTATTCCTTCCTCGGCCACACCGTCGCTTACCACCAGGTGAGTTGGTCGCCAAACGTTGACCTATTTGTGCTAAAAATATCGTAAAAACGAAGGGTGAAGCTACCTTTACCCTCTTTCTTTAGATCAGTTAAACAGTCAGTATTCTAAACCAAATTACCCAAAGAAAACCTGAAAGGTTTAAAGGTTTCCACTCAGAATTAACACTATCTGTCTGTCATTCTTAATGCGGAACCAAAACTAATTGCTATACTCTAACCATCTCCGTGATGGTTAGAGTATAGTTTTCGAATCGAAATCTTTTGAATTTTGTAATGGTAGGACTCCCTCTAATAGAGGGGTGTTGCCATAATCCCCACGCTTGGCAGGCGGCTTGGGGATCGCAGAATGTTGACCATCGTTAACAAAGAGGATGCTGCTGCCTATTCTCCGGTGGGTCTGGTTGCAGTTTAAGGACATACCCAGGTCTCACACTACTGCTTGGCAGTAAATATTATGCAAATTGGCAGTAATTATTATGGAAATTAACATAAAATGCTGTCGGTATCATCGGTATGTCGGTTAAAGGCCATTTTCTCTCACAAAATATCAGTTACATTAATTTAATCTTAGAATGTAACTTTCCATTACCAAAATGCTAAGTAACAAAATTAAAACAGAAAGGAGAAAGTATGCGAATTCTGAAAACCTGCATTTTATCAACGAAGTCTAGTTCAGTAATCTTCATTTGTTACGGTTTGTACAGCAATAAAAAGTAATGTTTCCAGTCATCGGTGTTTTTTTACTGTATAAAACTGTACTATGTACTAGTATGTCTAGTATATATCTTCATCATCATGATGTATGTACTGTATCGACCCAATGCAGGGTTAGGCTTTAGGCCTCCTCTCCGTTGCACCATTAATTGTTCTCTGTCTCGGGCCAATGTCTGAAGATTTCAGTCTACTTTTTACCTATACATGGTTAGTTCTAATCGGTCAACATTATTTTAAGGGCATATTCTGTAAATCAAAACAAAAATCTTTTACTATGGGGCCAACAGAAAAAAAAAAGTATATAAGTATTCTATCAGCTATCTGGTTCCCATAATAAAAGCTTTGCTTAGTATGGGGCTAGATGGCGCTGTGTGTTAGATGTCCGCCAATATTTATTTATTTATTTATTAACATTGAAATCGCAAAAAAAAACAGCTGTTCCATACATTTTGCCCAAGGTCGAAGAACTTTTTGTATCATATTGCATCATTTTGGTATCATAATAAAAGTTGTTTGTTTTGATGTACAGAATATGCCCTTAAAAGGATGCTAATTGATTAGAACTAACCCTGTATAAGTATTGTAAAATTTAGCTAGATATAGGTTCTTCATCACCCTGATAGACGTCCACTACTGGACGAAGGCCTCTCCCTTAATAGGGAGGGGTTGCCATAATCCCCACGCTTGGCAGGCGGCTTGGGGATCGGCATGTTACCACAGTTAACTAAGAGGACGCTGCTGCCCATCCTCGGGTGGTTCTGCATGCAGTTTTAGGACTTACCCAGGTCCAAGATATAGGTTCGTTTTTCTATAAGTTCGTTAAAAATAACAGTATTATGATTTTTTGACATTTACTTGTACTTGAGACCCTGCTTTTTGCAAACTTTCATACTTCTAAATTTCTCTATGAATTTTGATTTACATATACATATCAACAATTTGGACAAAACTGGCCGTATTTTGGCTGTAGTTTTTTTTATTGCTTTGACTTTGAACCTTGGTTTTTACAGCTTTAAGAGACCATAGCATTACGACATTTGATATTACGATATTACGCATTTGATATTAACTTCAACTTGATACCTCAACGCATTCCTGAGAAAAAAGGGTCTTGACAGACAGACGGACATCGAACTGATCCTGTACGAGTTCCTTTTACCTTTTCGAGGTTCGGAATGGAACCCTAAAAAACTACGTAAATTGATCTTACCAGACCCATTTTTTTTTTTAAGTATTTTTTTTATATTCTTAGGCTTGCGTTTGACTGCCATTTCGTCTGATGTTAAACGAAGATGCAGCCTACGATGGAGCACGCTTGCCTAGAAGAAACCGATTCACTCGCGGCTTGAAGACCTGATATTAGTAGTTTGTCAAGTTGTTATAGCTATTAAAATATGGAATAGTTTTGCTCACCTTTCCGGCACCGTTCCCGCACCTTCTTGTAGTTTTTGCTCATGAAAGCTTCCCAGTTGTTCAGCATGCGGAGCCATTTCTGTTCCCGCTTCAGTATCGTGCTCGGCGATACGGTCCTTTTTCTGGAACAAGGAAAAATTTATAAATGTATGTAGCAATCATCTCTCTTCAGTGGTAGCGATGACGACATCAGACGAGTACCAATTTTTTCGGTTCGTCTTAACTTCATCAACATCTTTACTGTAGTCAAATAGTACAAGTTACAAATATAAAATTTACAAACTAAGAAAAAAAATAGTACGTTTACAGGGTTATTTCTAGTCAGTTAGCGTCCTTTTAAGGGCATATTCATACATTAAAACAAACACATTTTACTACGGGGCCAACATTGAAATAGCGGAAAAATTATCAGCTGTTCCTTAAAAAAAGTTCAAAATGTATGGAACAGTTGTTTTTTTTTAGTTGCAAACAATTGCAATCGCGAAAAAATCGCGGTTTGTTTTTGATGTTTTTTTTTTCCTTCAAATTTTATTATATCTAATAAACTTTTTTGAATTCATTAGGAAAGTAGTATTCGTTATAGAGAAAGCTGTGCTCGGAGTTACTCTGCGCGCTAAAATCTATAACCTATATTATATCTAACCTAGATGTTCCCCTATGAACCAAAGTCACCGACATAACTCGCAGGGTTTGCAAGTTAAAGTGGCAATGGGTAGGCTACATCGCTCGAAGAACTGATAACCGATGGGGAAGAAAGGTTCTTGAGTGGCGACCGCGAACCGGAAGACGCGGCGCCCTCCCACTAGGTAGACCGACGACATTGTGAAAGTCGCGGGCACCCGGTGGATGCAAATGGCAGATTGTCGTACAGTGTGGCGGTCTAAGGGGGATGTCTTCGATCAGCAGTGGACGTCTCCGGGATGATGATGACGAATCGTTAGGAATAGATTATAGACTTATTATTCCCAGTTGGCTACACCATCTTCATCACTACTGGTAGCAATCAGTTTGGTAATAAATAAATTCTATGGATATCGCATCAATAAGCAGAAACCATTTTCTTTATTTTCTTGTTAGAAAATTTCACGTATTGTTTGTTTGTTTATAGATTGGTTTCCCCCGGGAAATCACATTGCATTGTTTACGATATTGAATGTGACCACGAAACCAATCGCAAAATGCCTGTGTGTAAAATATTTCAAATGATCGTCATTGACCTGTGAGAATATCAGATAGAGTATTTCTCTACAGGTATCTGATATAGCAAATAGCACAAACAAGGGTGTCCAACAGACCTTATTACGAAATGTGCATCGGTCTGTCCGTCCGTTCGTCCGAATTAACTGTATATTCGAAAACGTATAAAAAATACCGGTTGAAATTGTCAAAGAATACATGTGTGTTATTATAGCACAACTATCAAAGTTAATTTAAAAAAGGGTGTCCCATACGCAATACATGGAATCCTAGTGTAACCTTGATTAAGTATATTGAAGCTAATAGATAAATGTTTAGATAGAGTTTAAAAAATATATATTATAATTATGTATACAAGAAACATTTTTTTATATGTAGTTGGCAACCTAGAGTGATGTATATAGAAATACTTTATGCAACTACTAAATAAAATGAACAAGCAAGGCACCTTTCCCTTATCACCTTTTCCAGGTGATTATTATTTAATTTTACCTTATTTTCAACCGACTTCAAAAAAAGAGGTTCTCAATTCGACTGTTTTTTTTAAATGTGTTTTACGCGATTACTCCGCCAATTATGAATTGATTTTAATGATTTTTCTTTTGCTTGGTAGGTAATACTTCAGAGGTGGTCTCATATATATTTTAGCGAAATCGATTCAGTAGTTTGGTTTTTAAATCAAAGTTACTAGAAAATATGAAGATGTCATGTCAGGTATTCGAAGTTGAAGTTGGTTGTGTTTTTTTTAAAGCGTATTATCGTTCGGTAAAAATAGATCGGATGACGTAATCGATTCCAAGTAATAGCAACTCATAAACGTGTAAAGTTATCAGAAGTCACTCAGTTATTAAAGCGTTATCAAGGTAACTTAGTTCGGCGTGATAAGGAAGTGGGTCATTCAACCTTTACAAATACGTTTACTATAAAAGACGTGGGAGACGAAGCTGAAGCCTACGATCTTTCAAATCTATACGTGTAAACATCCGGAGTAAAATTTATTTGTGAGCTAGGTAATGATTCGGTTTGAAGAGCAATGTTACCAGAGTTACCTTCTTCTATCGGACGGCCATGACCTCGAAAAAGCGACACAGTTTCATGGTTGATCTACCATTAACTCGTACTAACTCCACTTTCTTTACTCGAACTGCTGAACAGCGGGATGCGCTGCCCGAGTGGGTGTTTCCCGATAATTATAATCTGGATGTCTTAAAGTCGCGAGTGAATCGGTTTCTTCTAGGCAAGCGTGCTCCATCGTAGACTGCATCTTTGTTTAACAAAAGACGAGATGGCAGCGTCAAACGCAAGCCTATAAATAACATTAAAAAAATATTGGGCATGAAGAGATTAGACATCTACGACGAGCTCAATGCAGTGCGGCGTAGCATCTTGTTCGCTAGTTCACAATTCTTGCACTGCTACTGTTATGGGCAGGGGTGAGGCTTACCATCACGGGAACGGCTCGCTCGTCTCGTCACGCAATTGTATAAAATAGATAGGTATGTAACTCCAGTTAATGAGTCCTTTGAAAATTATTCTAAATGCTCATATTCCCGACATACCTACATTACTTTGAAAGTTCAAATAAAACACAATTACCTTCTATATTATCCTTTACCATATGCCATATATTATCCTTAGTGGCAACTCTTAACTCTAACATTATGGCCAACAGGCTGCTCAGTCTATAGGTCTATTCCAAATTTCATATAATTATTAATTAATGATACTGATATTGTAACTATATACTACGTATATAATTACGTATTGTTTCAAATAATGTGATTATGTTACTATAGTTGGATCAAATAAAGATTTTTTATTATTATATATTATTATAATGAAAAATGCAGGTCTTTCCCTTTCTCTTTTCATTTGCCTATACGAACTTTCTGCATTTCTCTAGAACCCGAATAACAAAAAAGTCCGTAAGCTACAATCGTTCGAATTAATTTGTACATTTAGAGAATACAGAGTATGATCTAATAAGCTCTAGATCTAATCAATTGCTATAGCCTCGGCTCGTCTGTAAGGTCAGTAAACCGATGTTATTTGACCTTAGAATAGCTTTAGCGTTTCGGTCTGCCGTCATGGTCCAATGTAAGTTGACTGCCTCTTAGCTTGGTGCGAAAACTAGGCAGGGGTCATCTTCTATTGGACAAAAATATATGTGTGCACTGATTTTAGCCTGCGTACGGCATCAGGGGAAATAATTAGGTACGGATAGGAAATGACGATTCGACCTCAGTTATGAAATCTGCCGGTTTATAACTGAATGTTGAGCAATTATTTAAATAACGCTCACACAAATAAACTAATTGTTTTGTAATACATTGTTTTAGACTTAGTTAAAAGAATGAGCAGAGCATTCTAGAGCAGTCATTATCATTGGATAGGAAAGAGAAACAAGTTTCGTTTTAAATAAGTGGCCAACTTGGCCAGCTTTTTTACGTAGAATGGGTTCGCCTTTGTCCTTGCCTCACCGAAGCGTAAACAAGGAGCCGGTTTGCCCAGAAGATACTTATTCACTCTTCTTGAAGATCCCCAGACTGTTTAATCTTGGATATTAAGCCGCAGGTACAGTTCCAAACCTTGGCAACTAGCAACATAGCATACATTTTCGCCCTAGAGAAAAAGTCCTGAGGAAGAAGATGAAACAGGCCACTAGATTCAGTTTACCTAAAGGTCTAGCGACTAAAACAACTACGCCGTAGGAACTATAGGGTATCACTTAGAAACACCGTTCAAAGATATATGGCGTTACAAATGGTAATGGTGGTTTTGTGCACCTAATTTTTGTATTACGTACATGTAAATCGGTTCCTTCTAGGCAAGTGTGCTCCATCGTACGCTGCATCTTCGTTTAACATCAGACGAGATGGCAGTCAAACAAAAAAGACTACAAACAGTAAAAAAAAAAAGTCTACAAAAAACTTTCTTGATGAATGACAATTTTTTACTTAATTTGAGTCGAAACACATGCCAAGCGAAACACGGTAGAGCTCTGGCGCTATTATTGCATGCAAGACTGGGGAGCGTTTCATAGCGAATCCGAATTTTATAAGACATTTGCAGAACTTGATATGTGGGCGTTCCTAGCAGACTTTCTGATCATTGGACATGCATTCCTAATGTAATCGGAGACAGGCATAAGGCACAGCAATTATAAACTGGCACGGTGTTACTGGGGTACGGCGATGTAGACTGAAAGACAGTACGTAAATTTGCGCGAGGACGCCTTTTTGAGGTAGCAAGTCTACCTAAGGCGTTGAAGCAGAAGCTCTACTGTTGGTGATTTCTAACAGGAGAGTTTTGGGACCTTATTTTTGAATTGTACGCAAGAGTACGTAGAGCCGATATTGCTTGAAATAAGGTTCAATATCGTTCGAAAGTCGGCTCCGGTCGCATGCGCAACTTTACGTACGATTCAAAAATAAGGGTCCTGGTTCATCTCATGACGTTACGTCACACGTTTCATCGTCGCAATACTGCCCATGACTAGAAAACTTTATGAAACAAAATAAATTCTAAGGACATTACTGCATTGGCGATCATTTCTTTACACTTTCGATGGTGAATCTATCATTAGCCCGGTGATTTCGTTTACAACTTCAAACCGAAACACAGTATAAAAATACCTTTGGTCAAATCACACTGAAATACATAACACAGTAACACAGCGCACTCAGTGTTCCGGAAAGCTCATTTGAGATTCAGTTTCCATCCAAGTGTTTACCTTTGATCACACCGTCAGTTCATGCAGGCTGTGGTCAACGTATCAGCCATAAAAAATGTATTAATAATACGCTTTAAAAAAACCGACTTCAACTTTGAATACCTGGATGACATCTTCATATTTTATAGTATTTTTGATTTAAAAACCAAACTACTGAGCTGATTTCGATAAAATGTAATTGGCGGAGTAATCGCGTAACATACATACAAAAAAAACATACGGACGAATTGAGAACCTTCTTTTTTGAAGTCGGTTAAAAAAAATAGATAAGGTACCTATGTGTCAAAACCATAAAGACTAGAGAAAACATAAGTCTTTTCTTCCAAAAATCTTGTGATCAATAAAAAAATTAGTATTGTGAACACGAACTCTGTTTTACACTGCGTCACAATGTAACGAAAGTGAACAACAGGGTTCAATCGTTCAATTATGCAAATGGTGTACCGAAGGCCGGTCCTAAAGCCATTTCGCCATGCCGCCGGCGTCGTATTTTGTTACATTTGGGCTTGCAACAGATTCTACCGAGTCGATACGCGAATACTTATCGTCATTTATCCTCTCGCCGCTTTCTTTGTCAAATTTCTGAAGTACAAAACCTACTAGTGGTACCCACTTTCAATTTTGTTGTCTTTAATTGTAGATTGTTTACCAAGGGAGGAAACAACAATTTTTAAGGCGAGAGTGTTTCTTTGAATCCAGAGCGTAGCGAAGGATTCTAAAGTAGAATCCTGAGCGCAGCGAGGGATTCAAAGTACTCGAGCTTAAATCTGCCCTGTTTGCGAGGAACAAAGTAGGTAATTTTGATAAAAGATGTGATAAAAAAATACTACTTACTTAACTTACGTAAAAATGTATTCTCTACTATGTGCCTACCTATGTAAGTAACATTTGTAATGCTACTGGTTTCCGCAATACGGGGAATCCTAGTGTGGAGACCAGCGTCTGATAATAACCACAACTTAACTATAACCATGTATTAACTATGTAATTTAAGTTATCTGAAAAATGTATAGATGACGGTAAAAAACCGTAACATCATTGTTTTGATGAAAAATATAATCGAGTCTACAGGATTTGAAGGAGCCAGAGTAGTGAGTCTGGAAGACTGTTGGCGTTGAAGATTTAAGGCGGGCTTGTAGCAAATCTGAACAAATTTTAAAATGTGGGAAAATTCCAAAATGCCCGATATTGAACGAAAAAAATATATTTTATGAAAATTCATCATATATTTTAGCTTTTTGTCTTTTAGAAAACGCGATTTTGAATGTATGGCTCGATAGAAAAAAATTACAAAGTAGACACTAAATCGGCATTTCGATTAGCTAGAACTAAGAAAATACATTATGAAACCACGTAAAATTTATACTCATAGATAGAATATAGTATTATTTAGTTTTTTGATTTTTAAGATAACAGTATTTCTTTGTTATATTTTTCAAAACAAAGAATAACTTACTAAATTTAGCAATTCAAGCGCTCGCGCCTTCTCGTTCTCGCTCGCGCCTACCGTTTAGTGCCCATCGTTTACTCGCCTGGACATACCTCGCTACAACCGGGCCTTAAGGCCGGGTATTCCACGTTTCAAGCACATTTTTTAATGAGATCAATCATTAGTCTAAAGCTGTATCAGGTAGGGTCACATTTAGCGGAGCAAAAATATGGCGGTTGCGCAGATTCGTGCGTGTCAAACTTCGATTTTTCAAGATTTTCTCAGGTTACTTGAAAAGTATAGAAATTAATAACTTTTGAACCACAGAATGCTCTCCAAAATACTATTAACTTATAATACATATTTTTTTAATGTGACTTCTTGTTCAGCCTGTTGGACGTCCACTACTGGACGAAAGCCTCTCCCGTAATAGGGAGGGGTTGCCATAATCCCCACGCTTGGCAGGCGGCTTGGGGATCGCAGAGTGTTACCACCGTTAACTAAGGGACGCTGCTGCCCGTCCTCCGGTGGTTCTGGATGCAGTTTTAGGACATACCCAGGTCCAGGTCAGGTTTTAATGTGACTATGTGCTGTAATTAGGACATAAAACTGAAAATGGTTTAAAAATAGACACTGTTTCGGTATTTTTTTCGATCGAGGAAAGCATAATCAATCGTGTTTTCAACCACAAAAGTTACTAAGACGGATGTTCTTCTGTAACATTTTGTATTTTTGGGCATTAAATATAGTAATTTGACTAAATAAATTTGATTTTACGACGGGCAAATTTGTAAAATACAAGCCTTAAATCACAATGAGTCTGCGATCGAGACGTTGTGATCATACTAAGGTACCTTAGAGCCGGGGAGAATCGTCTTTGTGAAAGATGGTTTCTACCAGAGCTGACAAAGAATAAGCACGATAGACAAGAATGAAGAAAACCTTAGAATGCTACGTCAAAAATGATGAAATAAAGAAAAAGTACCGCTGCTATACTATATTTGTATTTGTTGTAGGCACTTTAGCTAACTGCTCCAAGGTTGTACTACTGGCATATGCGTGATGATAGTAGTTTATTGTTATAAATGCATTTATTCATTTTTGACCAAGCAAAGCGAAGGTCTAACGGGACAAATCTGCGTTTGTATATATAGTTATTTGTTTTACGATAACTATCTGATCTTTATGAATGTTTGTAAACAAATACTTACCTAGTTCGTGCAAATACAGTTATCAAGTCTGAATCTAAGCCAAATTATTCAAAGGGCTTGGAGGGGGTCGCGAGGTCTCAGCTCGCAGCGAACTACTAGTATTTTGAAAGTTCGAGATCATCTTTTTTTATTGGAAATAGGTTTCCGTTTGACCGCGCCCATTCGCATCGTCATATCAGTCGCTATGACAAAAAAAACCTGTATCAATATCTACCACTAAAGTCTGCCATAGTTAGTATTCGTGACCTAGAGACATTTAGAGGAGCAGATGTTGTAGACTAAAGGAAAAGCCTTCAATACGCGGCTCTATGAACTGAGGCGTTATCGAATGACTTCATGGACTGGAAAAGAAAGTCCGAAGTTCGCCCTGACTAAGTTTTTAAGAAAGGAGAGTATAATATCCTTAATAAAGGAGGGTATATTCCTTTTTATTTGATAGGATATTTTCAGATTGGTCCTATGGAAATTTCATCGAAATCGGTTCAGTAATTTCGTTTATGAATCAAATTAGCGGGGCAACAAGGGGTAATCTAGGTAGTCAAAATTGAAGTCGGTTGAAGTTTATTTGTTGAAGTGTTTTTTTTTATTAAGTTTTTTTTTTTTTAAAGTATTTTATTAGTTGTTATCTTTTATTGTTTTAATTTTTTTTGGCAATAAAGTTTTTTTTTATCTTTGGCTTATCTTAATATATCAGCAAACAACGAGCGTCAACGACAAGCCCAAGCTTTTAAAGAAAATTCGCATTGTTCCTCTTGACACCCACTTTCTGACCCCATGAGAGACAGCAGGTTTATTGATCCATACTACAATTTTACTGGGAATAATAGTAGGATATGATACGTAACTGTCAGCCACATTCACCAAAAATACTAAGTAAACTTGTTTCAAGCAACACGGCTCTACAAATTACAGACCAGCTGCCAAGGTCTGCACCATTAGTACATGGATACTGATAGCACAAAAGTGTCTGTGACTCATTGAGTTCGCACGCGCTCTTATTGTCCGTTACGTTAGTAAAGGCAAACTAGGTTTAATTGAATCGAGGGGAAATCCAGATTTGCGATTAGTTTGGGACGACCAACGTCACACAGAAAAAGTTAATTAGTACGCATGAAGGCTTGATTGAATCGAGAAAAAGTTATCAAGCCTTTCATTTACATTGCGATATATTATAGACCAGGAAAATTAGGGGTTGACTACGAATAAAATAAAAATAGCTTTTTGTTTTCTACGTATTATAACGTAAACTATCTCTCGTATAAAAAGTCTAAAATAAAGCAAAACACGTTTCCGAAACGAACCAACATTTTGCGTTTTTTGAAATAAAATAAGATTATTCAGACATTTAGACTTTCAGCTTTAAATATTCTCTATTAAAAGCAAAAAATTCGTGTAAAAAAATATTTCGATACCTAATTTTTGGGAAGGACTGCTTTACAGCTCAGTTGGTAGTGTGTTTGCTTTGATGTCTGCTTTGAGAGCTGTAGGGCGTGGGTTCGATTTCCACGCAGGACAAAAATATATGTGACGAATATAGACGTTATAGGTATGTATTTACAAACAAAAAAAGTATATAAGTATTCTATCAGCTTTCTGGTTTTTATAGTACAAGTTATGCTTAGTTTGGCGCTAGATGGCGCTGAGCAAAATGTCCAACAACATTTATTTATTATTCATTTTTCACGATAAACACTAGAAAACTTGGGAATTGAAAGAGAAAACACGTGACACAGTTATAAGGCTCATATTACGTCATAATATGATCAGCGTCATAGTCTGTCTGGAACGCCCAAAGTGTAAAAATGTAGTATAAGGCGAACAGATTTTTATTCTGTTTTCATACTATAAGTGCACACGTATGAATGAGTCACAAACCCACCTCACGGTGCAATCATGTAAAATGGGGCTACTTGATCACAAGTGGGTCCAAATCCAGGCCGGGAGCGCTTTGATTGATGTTGAGTGGGATATTGTGTAGTCGGCTATCTAGAAAAATTGTAGGTGAATCATTTCATCTAATGGGTTTATGTGATCATGTATAATGGGTTTATCTGTGGTTTGAACACTGCATGCTTGCTTGACAATTAGGCTAGTGGGAAGGCTAGTGTCAGTTTAAGGCCAACTGAAATCCTTCGATTATTGTCACAATCAGGATCTTATACCTATACAGGGTTAGTCCTAATCAGTTAGCATCCTTTTAAGGGCATATTCTGTACATCAAAACAAACAAATTTTTCCATGGGTCCAACATTGAAATCGCGAAATAAAACGAACTGTTCCATACAAAAAGGTTCATCGACCTTGGGCAAAATATATGGAACACGGTTTGTTTAATAATAAAGAAAAATATGCAAATTATTAAAGATAGAATAAATCATAATTTACATTATTATTATTTAATTATTATTTCTGTCGTTGACTTTTTGTTTTATATAAAAAATTACATGTAGAAATTTGATTATATACCAAGATAAGTTAAACTTCATCTGAGACGTGAGTAAATCTGTAAATATAAATTACAAAGTTCCGATTGTTCAACGCTCAGGCTTAAGGCCGGGTATTCCACGTTTCAAGCACATTTTTTAATGAGATCAATAATTAGTCTAAAGCTGTATCAGGTAGGGTCACATTTAGCGGAGCAAAAATATGGCGGTTACGCAGATTCGTGCGTGTCAAACTTCGATTTTTGAAGATGTTCTCAGATTACTTGAAAAGTATAGAAATTAATAACTTTTGAACCACAGCATGCTCTCCAAAACACTATTAATTTATTATACATATTTTTTTTATGTGACTATGTGCTGTAATTAGGACATAAAACTGAAAATGGTTTAAAAATAGACACTGTTTCGGTATTTTTTTCTATCGAGGAAAGTATAATTAATCGTGTTTTCATCCACAAAAGTTACTAAGACGGATGTTCTTCTGTAACATTGTGTATTTTTGGGCTTTAAATATAGTAATTTGACTAAATAAATTAGATTTTGCGAGGGGCAAATTTGGTAAATACAAGCCTTAACCACTGATCTTAGAATTGAAAAAAAAACATTAGCTTGTAAAGTTATGATTAATCACCCATAATTAACAATAAAAAAAATGGAATTAAAAAATGGAATGAAAAAGGAATTCGGGGTTAGGGTCAAATCCACATTTGGCACATGTTTGAGGTTAGATGGCGCTGTGTTAAATGTCCACTCATTATTTCAATGTGATCAACTCAGAAACTTTATAAGGGTTCCTTGGAGGACATATCTCATTTTCCAATCAAGACTCTAAAATACGCTTGCTCTGGTGTAGTATGTTTTTAAAGTCAATAACACATAGGTGTACTTAAATATTGAATAAGCAATCATTTATGTTTATGAGAACGCTCGGTTCAGTCGACGCAAACTGGCGCTCTAAAAATATATTAATAATTAAAAATAATAATAATATTTAATAATAATAAAATAAAGATTTATAAACCTGTTTTTATATTGTTGTTTGTACCAGGTAACTAGACAAGATACAGACATATATATTTTTACGAAAAATAAGTATTTTAGGGATATTTCGGGCACCCCAAACGGCCATCCATCCACATTTTCCCTAGGTGCGTGACAAATAATCGCTGATGAAACGAAGAAAGTACACTTTCTATAACTTATTCAATATTCAAGTAAACTATATAAAACTGCTATATTTTATAATATAAATATAAATATGATATAAATATGATATATATATTATTATAGAATGTGTAACAAAAAAGGTTCAACAATACGGAAGGGTATGTATAAATGTATATGACTCATAATTATGAACTACTTTCACTATGGGGCAAAACCTGAAATCGTGAAAAAAAAATCCTCCGTTCCATTCATTTTGTCCAACTTATTGTATGGAACAGCTGATTTTTTTTCGCCATTTCAGGGATGGCCCAATAGTAAAAGTTGTTGATAATGAAGAGTACAACATACATACCCTTCCGTATCGTTGAACCTTTTTGTTACACATTCTATACTTGCACCGCATGCTTCAAAACCAAGCTAAGGCGTGGTTACAGTACAAGAGCATTTGTTTTATAAAGCTTATTTTAAAATAAGATATTATTAAGGTATTATTTATTTTATTAAGTGATTATTTTTGTGACTTACTTAGTAAAATTAGACAAGTTTGGTGTTATCCATAAACTATTGTATTGTATTGATACACGCCTCATGATGTAATTCATACAACACAGTTTAAAAATGTAAACTATCTATTTCATTATGATTATTAACGAGATATATACCGTGATTATTTTGTGAAACTACTTAGCTCCCGATATTTCGATGCAGTTACGTTTGTTGTCTGCCCGTGAACCCAGTGAACATGGTGCGTGTAACCGCACCGAAATATGAGGAGCTCGTTTCACAACATCGTCACGGTAAATATCCCGTAAATAATCATCGAACTGCAATTTAAACAAATCATAATGTTTTTGACATATTTTCAACAAAAAATAGTTAATATTTGCGACACAAACCAGTATCCTACATTACCTACATGCAAAAACAAACAACTGAACAGAATGCAATTTTTTTTACTCTATAATGTGTTCATTAGAAAAACGGCGTTCCAAACAATCACATTCTTTGTAACCATACGCATACCTAGACCTAGACACTATATTATTACTATCACCAGCTTATAATAAAATTATGTATAGTAGGGGAGCCATCATCGCATTTCCTGAACGAAACTAACACTACACTACTTCTAGTCTAGTAGTGTTGTAGTGTATGGACTCTGAGGCAGGACCACACCTTTATGTGGTCCTGTGGTCCGAGCTGTGTGTGCTGTTTCGGTTTGAAGGGTTACCTACCAGATAAATAACTGGGCATGAAGAGATTTGACATCTAACATCTAAGGGTGACGACCGCATTATGCAGTGCGGTGCGGTGCAATTTTGTCTATCATCATCATCAACTGCCAGAAGACGTCCACTGCTGGACGAAGGCCTCCCCCTTACAGGGAGGGATTTCCATAATTAATCCCCACGCATGGCAGGCGGCTAATATCCATAACGCAGAATGCTCACCACCGTTAACCGATAGGACGCTGCTGCCCGTCCTCCGGTGGTTCTGGATGCAGTTTTAGGACATACCTAGGCTCAGCAGGATTTTGTTCGCAAGTACACAATTCTGGCACTGACACCGTTATGGGCAGGCGTGATGCGTACCACCAGGCGAGGCTCTCGCTCGTCTCGTCCTCTATTGCATAAAAAAACACACTCGCAGAAAAAAAATCGTTCCCTTAATGGTGAGAAATTACTGCTCCAAACAAGGCAAAGCTATAAAAGCCATGCCAACTAGGAGTAACTGATAGTTGGTTTCCATGGAGGATAGTATGCGCCGAAGACTAGGAGAAAGAGAAAATAGCGTAAACGGAAAGTGCCGTTGCTCGTACCATGTAACCTTCACTTACTCTACTAACCAAGTCATGAAGTCCCAACTAACGCACTGTTAGCACGAAAAAGAGCGTGAAACGAACAACGTGTTAAACGATATGGGAAATCAAGTTCAAATTACAGAAAGGTTTGTACGAATAAAAATAAGGCCAGCCAACGGTAATGTTTTCCTTCCTTTTACGGTGTGATCATTCAGTATAGATGTATCACAGGCTACAATTAATTATATTGTGCCTGTTTATTTACTTAAGTAAGTAACACAAAACCACCACCACCTCCCACTAGGGTGACCTACGATATTGTAAAAGTCGCGGTCAACCAGTGTATTCAAATGGCAGGTTGTCGTAGAGTGTGGTGGTCTAAGGGGAGGCCTTCGTTCAGTGGCCGTCTCCCGGCTGATGATGATGATAACACAAAAAGTTATGTCTTCTACCTAAATGAGCCAAATCTAGCCAAAGAGAGTTACATTGCAAAATTGGCTGTTATTTTTCAAATTGCCACTTGGCTATCGGTTCTCTACATTTTTATTCAACAAAAGTTTAAGTTTTGTTCACAATAATCAAAAAATAATGCTTTATGCATTTTAGTAGTATGTAGCACACACACATACATCAACAGCCGGAAAACGTCCACTGCTGGACGAAGGCCTCTCCCTTAAAGGGAGGTGTTGCCATAATCTCCACGCTTGGCAGGCGGCGGTAGTATGTAGCATTATGATTGTATTCGTAATATACACCTAAAGATTAGAAGCATTAAAATCAGTGATTAAATATTTGCAAGTATAAAGCAACAAGACAATTAACTATGACAATAGGGCTGACCACTCAGCCGAAACGATACTCACAAAAGGACAATAACACTAAATTCTTGACCATGAACTCAAGATTGTCCGATGCGACAGGATTCCAAATTTAATGCGATATTTATTCTAATAGAGCAAGATGCCTTTTTGTAAATTGTGCAAAAGTACCAGTTTGATAACACCAAAAACCGGAATAGCATACAAATGACGCAATTTTGCACCTTTGTGGCAATAGACAGGCCACATCGCTCGAAGAACTGACAACCGATGGGAAGAAAGGTTCTTGAGTGGCGACCGCGAACCGGAAGACGCAGCGTAGGAAGGCCTCCCACTAGGTGGACCGACGACATTGTAAAAGTCGCGGGCAACCGGTTGATGCAAATGGCAGGTTGTCGTACAGTGGGGCGGTCTAAGGGGGAGGCCTTCGTTCAGCAGTGGACGGGCTGATGATGACGCAATTTTGTCAAAGTTAGAACAGAAACGAGCACATGTCACTCCCTTGATCCTTTTAATAAATCTTCACGATTGCGAAACTCAGCGCAGGAATTGAATGGTGTCAAGAAGATCGATTGTAAAAGGTAATGCATTTACTCCAACAGACAACCGAGTGAGGAAAACGTTTAGGAAATCTCGAGAGACATGGTAAGATTGAAGACTCCGAAAGGCAGTCTACAGATTTATCAGGTTTGTTTCACATTCGATCCTCAAGCCGCCTGCCAAGCGAGGGCATTATGGCAAACCCTCCCTATTAAGGGGGAGGCCTTCGTCCAGCAGTGGACGTCTTTTGGCTGATGAGTGAGTTTCACATTCGCAACGACGACTACGGCGGACGACAGTCTGATCCACGAGAGAGCAAAAGAGAGGATATAAAATTATTACATGTCTTTACTCTCTTTAGTAAGCCGTAAATAAAAGTTGTTTGGAATCGTGGATTTTGACGTCATTTGCTAGTATAATGCCCCCTGACTAACATGAAGGACCTGGGTATGTCCTAAAACTGCATCCAGAACCACCGGAGGACGGGCAGCAGCGTCCTCTTAGTTAACGGTGGTAACACTCTGCGATCCCCAAGCCGCCTGCCGAGCGTGGGGATTATGGCAACCCCTCCCTATTATAGGAGAGGCTTTCGTCCAGTAGTGGACGTCTAACAGGCTAATGAAGAAGAAGAAAACTAACATGAAATTAAATATTTATAACTTGGTTATTTGTACACATATTCAAATTTTATTTTCGATGTGTTGTTTTGTTGCGAGTCAGCTAATTTGTGTCAATAAAAAAAATTGCATATTCCCTTAGCGAGCTCTTGTTGATGAAAATAAACCAACGATGAAATATGTATAATTTATACGGCAAAGGTACCAAAATCTCGGTAAGTACCTATACCTAGCTATTAAACACGAAATTAAATATTTCTATTTACCGTGATTTTGTTGTGAAACGTGCCCCCGATATATCGGCGCAGCCTGCCCGTGAACATGGGCGTGCAACTGCGCGGAAATGTCGAGAGCTCGTTTCACAAGATGATCACGGTAATAGGCATGATGACAACATTTTTTTTATTACCTCATAAAAAAGCTGATCATCAATAGAGCCTATCAACGAAACAAAATTAAAAATAATTCAAATATAAATATGTTCTAAGTATTTTAATTTCAAGCTAGACAGAGAGCGCGCTATACTGAGCTATGACGTCAAGACTCAGGCGCGGCATACAAATGCTATACAAACACGTGCTTTGCGAGAAAGGGATAGAGCATACCCTCTCTATCCCCACCTAAAACTAAACGCTCATATCTCAGAGATTTATCAGCCAATACAATTAATTTTTTCAGTGTGTGTAATGTATTTAGTTATATTCATCACTAAGCCTGTCATTTGTCATAAATTAAACATTAGGCCACACGCCTATTATCCCGTAAATAACCAAAAAGCTGTAATGAACCACGCGATACATTATACCACCAAATTCTACTTGGAGACTGTAGACTCGAAATGTCTGCCATGTTCTATTTCTGTCTCTAATGTAACCTCTTGCCACATAACTGCAGGGCTATTCCAGAACCTACGATACTATTTCTGTCATCTGTCACTCATTTAGATGGACGTAACAGCGACGAGGACATAAATAATATCGCATGTCTATTTACAAGGAATGAACTTCATACAGCTTTTAATCTAACTAGGTCTTTCTAGCGCACATGAAATTAGGTTACTGATACTGAAACAAAATCATACGGCCAGTTTAAAACTCACTATATCATTCTATAATTTTTTAAACCACCAATAGGCTAGATGACTGGTTTTTTTTTATTGTCCTATTAAAATGTGGCCCATAAATATACCTGATTAATGAAAAGAAAACGAAAATCTGATCAAAAATAAGCAACTTATAAGCATTTTAATATCTTTGCTAGACAGAGAGGCAACACAGCAAATCGTGACGTCACTTCTCTGTACGCCACATAAATTCTATTCTGTCAAGTAAGGCGTGACGTAATTTTTTATTTTGTTGGTAAGGTAGAGTTGTCTCTAACAAAAACTTTAAACGCTCATATATCAAAACATTATTAAACGATTTAAATTATTTTTTCAATAAACATACTATATTTACTTAAATTCTTCATCAAAGCTATTGGTTTTCAACGATATAAACATCAGTCGTCTACCCTATTATAGCTCAACATAGATAAATTAATTTATTTAAATGCTGTATGTTTTTTAAAATCAAATTAATTTATCTAATTGTTGTATATTTAATAATATCAATAAATAGATGTGCTTGAAAATTTAATTAATCTATATACTTAAATAGTAGCTAAAATAATTACAAAATCTATCCACAGACCTGCCAGACTATTACCTGACATAAAAACATTAAAGTAGCATGAGAAACAAACCAAACCAATTCTAATCTCAATCATACAAATACTGCATTACAACAAAAGAAACTGTTCCATTCACTAATTAAGATCGTAGAAACAGCTATTTTCACACAATAACTAGGTTTCGAATGCGTTATACGATTCACGGACGGGGTCCCAGCTGAGGGGTTTCCGCGGACAGTGACCTAGTTTAAGAGCGCTTGGAGACTTCCGGAGGGGACCTATCTACAGCACGTAGGGCATAGATAATGTGGAATATGAATAACTTATGAATATGGAATGGAACGAGGAAGGGATAGCAAAAATGAAATACCCAAGTAGTAAAATTAAATCGCATAAAGATCGACTAGAATAGAATAATTTATTGTCCTCATAACATTTTGGTTACACTTGCCCAAGTCAAATATACAAAAAATGCGAATACTATAGGTAACACAGAAAATTACGTCAAATTCAAATTAAAATTAAATTTTGATTAGTCATAATTTAAGATTAATACTACCTTTACTGGCAACTGGGTATGTCCTTAAACTGCAACCAGACCCACCGGAGGACGGGCAGCAGCGTCCTCTTGGTTAACGGTGGTGACCATTCTGCGATCCCCAAGCCGCCTGCCAAGCGTGGGGATTATGGCAACATCCCTCTATAAAGGGAGAGGCCTTCGTCCAGCAGTGGACGTTTTATGGCTGACGACGACTACCTTTATTCTCTACTTTATTACTTTCTAAATAAGTACTTGCATGCTTCAATAGCGAAAATAGAGTCCTTGCCTATTGTGTAATTTGCGATCACAATTTATTGTTTACCTATTTTGGAAAAATTAAATGAATTTGATGTACAGAATATGCCCTTAAAAGGATGCTAACTGATTAGAACTAACCCTGTATACAATATTATGTTACTGTCAGTTGGTTTACCTATTGGAAGCCTGAAGCTGGAAGCAAATGCAATATATCGACTCTGCATATGTCCCGTGGATCAAATTGGCTGCGAACATTGGCATCCCAAAGATTGTTATACTTTATGATCAATTTTATTGTTAACACCGTAGAAAAAAATTAAAATGTTCAAGTTCAAAGTATGTTCAAAGTTGATGGTTCAAATTCAAACATCAAACAGAAACAGTGACAGTGACAATAGAAAAATTATAATAGAAGAAATGAAACATATGATACGGCCAAAAGGACCAGAATCCAGGCCGGAGAAACAAAACAAAAAAAAATATACTTTATGACATCATGCGCAACATTTTGTGAGAACTGGACGACTTGACTAGATACACATAGATGTTAAAAGCTCAAGATTTGAGGCGGTCTAGTTATTACAATACAACATTGTTAGGAACTCTTCATCTTCCAACAACTTGGTATTTTTATTACGAGGGGATTTACGATAAATATTCGCGATAAATACGACATAGCAGTAACAAGCTAACAGTATTTCAGATCTTAAAGTTAAAACAACCCCTTCAACTATGATTTATCTCGATTGCTGTACCGCAATAGAACTAGTATGTTGACTATAAAAGTTTAGCGATTCCTTCAACCGAGATTTATTCTCTTCCGCAGTGATCTAGATTTGATTTAGACCTTTTCAAGATCTTTGTATATAATAGGCTAGATGACTGGTATTTTTTTATTGTCCTATTAAAATGTGGCCCATAAATATAGCAGATTAATAAAAAGAAAATGAAAATCTGATAAAAAATAAGCAACTTATAAGCATTTTAATATCATGCTAGACAGAGAGGCGAAACAGCAAATCGTGACGTCACTTCTCAGTACGCCATAATTATACATTCTATTCTGACAAGTAAGGCGTGACGTAAATTTTTTTTTGTGGGAAAGGGACAGAGTTGTCTCTAACAAAAACTTTAAACGCTTATATATCAGAACATTAATAACCGATTTAAATTATTTTTTCAATAAACATAGTATATTTACTTAAATTCTTCTGCAAAGCTATTGGTTTCAACGATATAAACATCACTCATCTACCCTATTGACAAGAATTGTGTCTTGCTGACCAAATTCTTGCGGTACACACACTTCCGCGGCGGATCTGGTCCGATGTTTATGCAAGTCATGAGCGTTTCTGTGCTAATGGATGAGAGGCCGATTCAAATAAATACGGTTTTTTATAATGATTGATGCCAAGGGAGAACCTCGTATTATTTATTTCCGCTATTTTTCACTGTAGGATGAAATTTTGTGAAGGATTTCAGCTGTACAAAGTCAGCAATTTTTTTTTGTTTTTTTTAAATTACAATCTAGGAACGAGACGTGCAAGACGTTCGCCTGGTGATAAGCGTCACGCCTGCCACTAACAGTAGCATTGCCAGAATTGTGAACTTCCGAACACAATCCTGCGCCGCACTGCACTGCGCTCGACACCCAGAGATATTAGATGTTAAATCTCTTCATACCCAGTAATTTCTCTGGTAACATTGCCCTTCAAACCGGAACACAGTAATGCTTGCACACTACTGCTTGGCGGTTGAATAACTGGCAAAGGTGTGGTACTTCCCCAGGCGGACTCCGCAGTAGAGTCCTACCACTACAACTACAACACTAACACTACTACCTACCTACCGTCTTTGGAATATCATCATCCTATTTATCCAATGCTGGAAGTAAGCCTCTCTCATTGTACACTACTCGGCTCTTTCTTTAGATCTATGTATTTCCGCGTCGCTTTATGTAAGATTGTCATTGTCAGTGCACTCTGCCAGTGTCCCATACACATTTGTTATCTTCATTCATTCATCTAGTATGCACATGGTGTAGAAATGCAGGTAGCTAGTCTGTACTATGGTATGGACGAGGTTTGAGACAGAAGCCCTTGAACTTTAGGAGTGATCGCACATTAATTCGGCACGGCACTCGACAGGCGCCGGACGACCGTAACACACTGCGCACAATTAACTGGTGCGAGCGAGACGGGCGTCTCGAGAATTTATTTCGGTGTGTGGGACCTAGTACAAAATGTATGCACGGAGCGCCTTCGGGCGAAACCGGACGGTTTTTCTCGTCGTATGCGCCCGGCCTAAACCGTCAGAGTAAAAAGTCTCTAAGGCTTTCAAACACGTTCTCACGCCACGCGCCGGTGAACTGTTTTGGGGACAGCCTAAAATGTTTCCAAAGTACCTAAATCTTTGAAGATAGATCAGAGAGAAAATTTGATCTGTGACGTTTTGGGGACAAACACTTATAAGCAGTTATCAGAATGAAACAAAACTACAATCACAGGTTCAGACACTGGTTCGCGCGTTTAGATGACATAAATACCGACTAAATTATTACACAATTAATACTTGAATCTCACATTAACTCTCACGGCTAAGTTGTAGTTACGGCTTTCAAAGGCTAGTCGGGAGAGGAAATGAACCTAGTCTAGTTGGATTCTTTTAGCCAATTAGCGTCCCTGTCTCTATAAATATTTCTAATTTCTACACATCGGCTTTCTCGACATAAGAACCTCCCACTGCGAGCGCAGACGACTACGGGGTTTATTCGACCTGTCTGTGGATACACGACTTCTGGACATAGGCCTTCTACGGGCGATTGGGCCATATCCACCACGCTGGCCCCAGTTGCGGGTTGGTGGGTTCACATAAGCTATCGATGTTGATGTCAATACCTGTCTACTCCGATGTTTCACAAACAAGATTTTTACTACTAAATTGGCTCCAATTGCAACTATTAAAGACTACAAAATATTGTATGTTAATTGAAATGAAATCATAGAACCCCTAAACATTCCCCTCATAGATGTATGTGTATTATATAAGTACGCCCATGTAACCTTTGTAAGGATATGCTTCCTTACGGGTACCTATTGACTTACTATTTTATAGGTAATTCCTGTGTTTAGCTTCCTAATAGCTGAACATGCTTGAATAACACACTTTTATGTATTACTTTTCTTTATTTGGATAATGTTTCACACATCTCGTTTTTGAGGCATGATGTTCGTCTTAGATTAGGCCCTTGTAGAAAGTTAGGTGCCTTCTTTTACCTTGTATGTTTAGGGCAAGTTGCTATAATTTTCCTTCTTTCGTGTTCACACGATTTCTCCTGCTAGGAACCAATGTTTTCCTGGTTTGTCGGCATACGGGCGTTCTTTGGGTCCGTATGCTGAATCTTTCATGCTCTTCTAGTGCCGGGATCGACGCTTTCGGATTAATTTTGGAAATAATAAATTTTCCTGGTACCTCTTCGATCTGCATGAAACTTACATCGATCGGAGAGCGAATTTTTGTGATTCTTCTGGTGTAGTTAGATTGAGAAATAACTTATTGGTTTTACTTAAATATTGGTTTAAAATTAGGTAAACAAAGCGCTGTCAATCTTGACAGTTGTCAAATTTGACCGTCTGTAGTCTCCATGTAGTTTCGTGAGTAGAGGTTTGCCTGGAAATCTCGACTACATGGAGTATTTTTGGGTAAGGTCTTTTATATTATTAATAGGACCTCTCCGCTCTGTGAACAAAATTTCAGGCTGCAGAGAATTTTAGAAATGGCTCTAGAATACTTTCAAAATCCGTATATAAGGGAGACTTCCATCCCTGGTGCGGGATTCTGTTTTTGGATTCTGATTCTACAACTACTACTGAGATCAATGATACTTATGCCCTAGGGGTTATCGTGATTAAATTTAACCCAGTCTTAATTTTGGACGAGTTGGTCCGATTTGATCTCTTACTGGGCAAACCTTAGGCCCTTCATTTTTCCTTTTCTTTTCTCATCACAAATTATTTCAGATTCCCTAGACGGTTGCCAGCTCCAGTTCTTGGGGAACTCTGCCCCAAGACCCGTATTCCTGCTTCGGGGAGCTGAAACTCCGAGCAACCCTGGTGTCCTATGTCGTGCCTACTTCTGGTTGCGAGAATTACAAGCAAATCTGGTGTCCCATGGTTGTGTCTGCATCTGGTACAGAAGCTCTCCAGTGAACGTGTCGGCTTCTGGAAGCTTCAAGCAATCTCTACTGCGGAAGTCTTCATGGTGGCTAGATTTCTTTAATAAAATATTCTTCTTTTGACTTTCGATATTAGGGATCCGTAAGGTTACCACTTCCATATAGGAAATTATCAGTATAGGCTAATTCTTTAAAACACTAGGTAGGACATCTATTTTACAACAAGAGAGAGATTAAAATTCTTATAACCTATACTTTCTTTTATTTTTAAAGCTGCACTTCATTACTTTTTTTTTTTTTTTTTTTTTTTTATAACTTATACTATCTTTTGCCAAAATTTGCACTTCATTGCAGTTTTTGGCGCCCAACAAAAATCCACAAATTTTACTCTCTTTCTTGTCTCTAAATTCCAAAAAAAAAAAAAAACTTACACAATGAAGGGTTTTCTTTATCCAATCAGAATTATGATTATTTTTACTCTTTACTATGTCTACATGTTTGTTATTATCTTCTATTAAAGTATTATATTATTATATAATACTTATGAATATATACTTTGTCTACATACTATACTTTACTATGTCTACATGTTTGTTATTATCTTCTACTAAAGTATTATATTATTATATAATACTATTAGTATTTGTTATTATATTCTTTCTTATTAATGTTAATTTAGTTATACCTTAAGACTTGGATTTAGTGGTAGATATTAATTGTATTATTATTGTTAATATTAGGATAGGTGTTAGGTTTTATTATTCCTGCTTATCTTCTTATCTTGAATACTTACTTACTTGTAATCAGTTCTTATCTTACAAATTGTCATGGATATCGACTATCGGATTATGCAAAATGGTTTTAGCATGATTGGGGGTTAAAGTTTTAACTTTATAGTTTTCGTGTTGGGGTACCGTATGAGTGTGGATGTATGAAAAATATAGTAAATATATATTGATATTTTTAAATTATATGAATGATAGGTTTTTCATGGAAGAATGCCTACATTGTGCTATTAACATGTCATATCGATTGTTCGTTTCCAAAACTTGTTTGCATGAACTAAAAACATGCTTTTGACTATTCTGACTAGTGATTCAATTGGTTCTTTGATTATCTTAGTAACTTAATTTAGGATTTTTTTCTTCGGTTTTCTCGCTTTATCGTTGCGTGCCTAACTTCTCAAAAGCGGTTTAAAAAAAATTAAAATACTTAGATATTTTAATTTTTTTTACCGGGGTTTTTGGGGAAATGTAAGGATATGCTTCCTTACGGGTACCTATTGACTTACTATTTTATAGGTAGTTCCTGTGTTTAGCTTCCTAATAGCTGAACATGCTTGAATAACACACTTTTATGTATTACTTTTCTTTATTTGTATAATGTTTCTCACATCTCGTTTTTGAGGCATGATGTTCGTCTTAGATTAGGCCCTTGTAGAAAGTTAGGTGCCTTCTTTTACCTTGTATGTTTAGGGCAAGTTGCTATAATTTTCCTTCTTTCGTGTTCACACGATTTCTCCTGCTAGGAACCAATGTTTTCCTGGTTTGTCGGCATACGGGCGTTCTTTGGGTCCGTATGCTGAATCTTTCATGCTCTTCTAGTGCCGGGATCGACGCTTTCGGATTAATTTTGGAAATAATAAATTTTCCTGGTACCTCTTCGATCTGCATGAAACTTACATCGATCGGAGAGCGAATTTTTGTGATTCTTCTGGTGTAGTTAGATTGTGAAATAACTTATTGGTTTTACTTAAATATTGGTTTAAAATTAGGTAAACAAAGCGCTGTCAATCTTGACAGTTGTCAAATTTGACCGTCTGTAGTCTCCATGTAGTTTCGTGAGTAGAGGTTTGCCTGGAAATCTCGACTACATGGAGTATTTTTGGGTAAGGTCTTTTATATTATTAATAGGACCTCTCCGCTCTGTGAACAAAATTTCAGGCTGCAGAGAATTTTAGAAATGGCTCTAGAATACTTTCAAAATCCGTATATAAGGGAGACTTCCATCCCTGGTGCGGGATTCTGTTTTTGGATTCTGATTCTACAACTACTACTGAGATCAATGATACTTATGCCCTAGGGGTTATCGTGATTAAATTTCACCCAGTCTTAATTTTGGACGAGTTGGTCCGATTTGATCTCTTACTGGGCAAACCTTAGGCCCTTCATTTTTCCTTTTCTTTTCTCATCACAAATTATTTCAGATTCCCTAGACGGTTGCCAGCTCCAGTTCTTGGGGAACTCTGCCCCAAGACCCGTATTCCTGCTTCGGGGAGCTGAAACTCCGAGCAACCCTGGTGTCCTATGTCGTGCCTACTTCTGGTTGCGAGAATTACAAGCAAATCTGGTGTCCCATGGTTGTGTCTGCATCTGGTACAGAAGCTCTCCAGTGAACGTGTCGGCTTCTGGAAGCTTCAAGCAATCTCTACTGCGGAAGTCTTCATGGTGGCTAGATTTCTTTAATAAAATATTCTTCTTTTGACTTTCGATATTAGGGATCCGTAAGGTTACCACTTCCATATAGGAAATTATCAGTATAGGCTAATTCTTTAAAACACTAGGTAGGACATCTATTTTACAACAAGAGAGAGATTAAAATTCTTATAACCTATACTTTCTTTTATTTTTAAAGCTGCACTTCATTACACCTTATAGTATTATATAGACACATGGGCGTATATAGTACATACACAAGAATTATATACGCCCATGTGTCCTTATCGTTACATTATATATACCTGTCTCGTATTGTAATCATGTTTCGATCAGGAATTCATAGAAAGCGACAAGTAGGCGCGATTTTTTGTGTTTCGCCATACACTCTCCAACAAAAAATTCATAACGCCTACTGCCATTGTATTTTCATTTATGTGGGAGTATTCCAGCAAAACACACACACATACACAATCGACTGTCTGTCAGATGAGCAAGCAAGAAAAGAAGATATTGACATAACTTGCCTGTAACTTGTAGTTACACCATCACACCAACCAAAGTAAAGACAGAGACTTAACTTCGTGAAAACTGCATTATCCTCAGCGGTAAGTACCTAGTAGTATTTTGTAGTGGTAGGACTCTACTGCACAGTCCGCTGGTGAAGTATCACACCATTGCCAGTTATTCAACCGCCCGGAAGTCGTGTGCAAGCATTACTGTGTTCCGGTTTGAAGGGCAATGTTACCAGAGAAATTACTGGGTATGAAGAGACTAACATCTAATATCTTAGGGTGACGAGCGCAGTGCAGTGCGGCGCAGGATTGTGTTCGCAAGATCCCAATTCTGGCACTACTACTGTTAGTGGCAGGCGTGGCGCTTATCACCAGGTGAACGTCTTGCTCGTCTCGTCACTTAATTGTATTTAAAAAAAAAAATGAAGGTAGTATGAAGGTTGTATTTGGATCGTCTGTTCTCTGTTGTTAACAATGAGTACAACTCAGGCAATCACCCGCCTAGGCTATGTGAAATAACCCGGCTGTATTTTCTTTATTTATATCTCTACACATTTTTTATTCATTAATAAGTAAGTGTAAGTGTTATTAAGTTGTCTCTCTGTTGTATTCTATTCTGTGATCATTCTGATACAATGTCTGGGAAGATAGGAAATGGTGCTTCCTTCCTTTATGTCACTAAATGTATCCATTATTGAGCGGAAAGTGAGATTCAATTGTACTTTCAACCGACTCCAAATAAGGAGGTTCTCAAATCGACTGTATGCTTTTTTTTTGTATGTATGTTACACGATTTCTCTACCAATTATGAACTGATTTTGATGATTCTTTTTTGATTGGTAGGTAATACTTCAGAGGTGGTATCATATAAATTTTATCGAAATCAGCTCAGTAGTTTGGTTTTAAATCAAAATTACTAGAAAATATGAAGATGTCATCCAGGTATTCGAAGTTGAAATAGGTTGTTTTAAAAAAAAAAGCGTATTATGTTGGTTTTTATTTGTATTCAGTTTTGTCAGACTGTACAGCATTGTGATTTGCGATTTTTGCCAGTCTGTGGCTAGTTGTTTTAAATACACTAAATAATCTGTACATTACAAATTAAAAAAAAAGGGATTCAAGGTGAAATCTTAACACAGTAAATTGAAGTTCGCCATTCTCGACCTCAATTATTCCACAATCTAAATCTGGTTATTAACTAATACAAGAAACATTACAATTAAATTTGTTTTTGAAAAAGAACTCATTCAATGGATGTTTTCATGTAGTTATCACATTTATTTATTTCAGTTATTTTGTAACTAGGTATTACTACGCCACTGTTAAATTGTCCCAAATAAATAACTTAATTAAACCATTACTACTTTCCACATACATCATCTCATACTGAAATTATGTTACAATAACAGTCAAGATAGTTTCAAGAATATAAATAAAATTCTATTTTACACCACCTGTATTAATATTTGCCGTTATGCATCATTTTGAAAGGTATTTTCTCAAGTATTGTATGAATCACAAGACAGGATTAGTCATAAATAATCCCAAATTGCATAGCAAGAGTATTACAGGAGTTTTCTAGGTTTTTAGGTGCTGATGTACATATTTAAGGTTCTGTAGCATAATCTATATATATATAAAAATCAATTGCTGTTTGTTTGTCTCGCTAAAACTCGAGAATTATTTTGATCATAAAATATTTGTGAAATTTCAGGGATGGGTTAAACGGCTGGACTGATTTGGATGATATTTTGTCTTCCTGGACCGGGTCATATTAATGAGGTTGAGGGCCGAGCTTTACGCGTACGAAGTAGAGGGTATCAGCTAGTAATCAATAATAAAAAGGTATCAAAAGTGTAAAAAGGTATGTCCTAAAACTGCACTGGCTAGTTACTCACTCTAATCTATTTATTAAGTATTTTGGAGCCTGCTGTTAGTAAACTAGGATGGCTTCAGTAGTTTGATAATTTACAGTTAAAAAAAACTATATTTTTATTTATAGGCCCTTGACTGCCATGTCGTGTGTGTGTGTCTTGTGTAATATACATATATGTATATTACACAACGTTCGTGGACGTTCATGGTTTGTGGGCGTGCGTGGACCTGCGTATATCTGGTTTAAATCATATTTAGATAACAGGAAACAGATAGTCCAAATCGAACATCTGGATCACCAAACTAACGAAATCAATATAGTGAGATCCGAAGAAAAAACATTAACATTCTCAATACCACAAGGTAGCGTTCTAGGGTGCATTTTATTTCTAATATACATCAACGACCTCCCTAAAATCCTAAATAAAAATTTAGAGGTACCTATACTGTTTGCTTATGACGTTTCCATACTGGTGAAAGGTGAAAAAGACTGAGTGAGAGAGTACTTTGTTACAAGACACCCTAGAAAAAGTATCAAATTGGTTACGTCAACATAATCTAGAAATAACAACAAAACTAAAATAATGAAATTCAGAACATACAGTCCCACCAATAAACTTAAACCTAAGCTACCTAAACACACCATTAGAAAAAGTAGATACGTTTAGCTTGTTAGGAATAAATATAGACACACATATAAATTGGAAAACTCACATAGAACATATTAAAGCTAAACTGTCCAGGTTCACATATGCACTCTTTGAAATTAAAGCAAGCACAGACATCAAAACAACAATAACCGCCTATTATGGATACGCTCATTCATGGCTCAAATATGGGGTGATGCTATGGGGTAATAGCGTTAATGTGGAAGAAGTATTTATAATGCAAAAAAAGTGGTTAATAATAATAGCTCAAATAGACAATACCAGCTGCAGACCATTCTTCAAAAAATATGGAATACTACCTTTACCTTCTATTTACATACAAGAATTGTGTACATTTGTATTTAAAAATAAGAACAGCTTTGCCAAAACAAAAGATACGCACAATTTAAATACACGCCATAAAAATTACCTAAGCCTACCATATTCAAGAATTAAAATTCTAAATACAAGCCCTCACTACATGGCAATTAAATTATTTAATAAATTACCAATAAGCTTAAGAAATGAAACAAAATCTACCCCAATCTTTACCTCAAAATTAAAACAATTTCTAATGAAAAATTGTTTCTACTCACTAGATGAATATTTTAAAGCTATTATAAAATAAAAATAGGACGACCTGCTCTTTTTAGATTAATGCTCATTTTATCTTTCACTAAAGTTGTATAATTATTTGTTATATTAAGCACCCTCGCATCTATGTTTTGCAATGCAACATTACAAGGGCAACTAAGTCTGAAAGTGCATAATATATTTAATATAAGACCTCTGTATACTTAGTTGCAAATAAATAAATATGAAATATAAAAATCAATGTTTGTATTATGTTCCCTATGCAATCTTAAGATTTGACCAGCAGGTGATCCTGTGAAGTTTGGTGCCTACCCGTGCGAAGCTGCGGCGGGTCGCTAGTAAATAGATAAAAAACAGAAGTGTACTTGTACAGTCATTTGAAATCTGCGTTAGGTATTTAATTTCTCAGTTTTTTGTTTAATTATGATAAGAAATGTAATACCATCTGTGTCTACGCAAACAAATTGTAAAGGTTTGCTGAAATAGTAGACACAGAGATGTAAGCTTTATCTACGAATTCATAATGTTATTCTTGCAATATAAGGACTGTAAGTATAATAGAAAAGTTACTTACGGTTCTGGACTGTATTGAGCACCTCCGAAAAACCCGTGCCTGTCCGGCTGCGTGGTCACTGAAGAGCAGATCGACGTCGTATCGGCTTGCTCACTACGGTCACCTCCGGCGCTTCTTATACTCTTTTGCAGGGACATATTGTAAACAATCCACACTTTCTAGTCACCAGCTTGTAACATCACGCACTACACACCATCCCTAGATGCAGAACACACTGTAGGCGTCAGAGTTAACTGCAAAACATAAACTGTTCCGTCCAGTTAATCCACAAACGACGATGCAATCTTCACATCACCAGGCTCGCAAAACAATTGACGTAGATAAATGTACACAACACATATGCCGCGAATATCGCCACATAATCATTGGCATTAATTAAGGCAAGGAAACGTGCTCAGAACAGATACAAACTAGGTACAAACTAAAATTATTATTTTTCTTATCAAAACCCAAACGTGTGGGTGGGTGCAATCGAAATGAAAATGAACACATACACGGACACCATCCATATCCATACCCATACCATTCCAAATGTCATTTTTTATAGTGTTGGGGTGTTTACGCAACTGTGCATTTTTGCCGGACAATAAAATGCCGGATTCCAATCGATCGATTTGATAATTAAAAAATACATAGCAATAGCAAGGCAAGAACTTCTATAGTTCTAAAAAAACCGTCTTCTCTTCTCTTCTTCTTCTTTTCATCACCTTAGATAAAAGTCTGTAAAGTTATATATTATGTCATGCTAATAATTAATTAATTTAATTATATTAAATAGAATTTGAATTCGTCTTTAAGCTTTTTTTGTCGCCGCATTGCTTTATTAAGTTGCCATGACTTTACTAGAGCATGACCGTGACGTTGACTGTGAGTAAGATTCATCTAAACCTTAGGGGCCTTACTTAAAAACGCCGCTCAAACTTACTCGCTGCTTAAGATGCTTTGTCAACTTCTCACTGACGTGAAGTTGCACGTGCTAGAAAAGGACAGAGAAGTTTAAGCAGTGACTAAGGTTGAAAAGTTTTTTTTAAGTAATACTGTAGTTTGTGTTTTCAGGTAAGACCTTACAGCCTTACGGCCTTACTTGAAAAAGCTTTTCAACCGTTAGTCACTGCTTAAGATGCTCTGCCATCTTCTCTCTGACGTGACGTTGCACGTGCTAGAATAGGACAGAGAAGTATAAGCAGTGACTAACGGCCTTACTAAAAAAACTTCACAACCGTTAGTCACTGCTTAAGATGCTCTGCTATCTTCTCTCTGACGTGAAGTGTAACATGCAAGAACAAGACAGAGAAGTTTAAGCAGTGACTAAGAGAATCGATATTATTTTAGGTAAGGCTGTAAGAGAATCGAGATTATTTTAGGTAAGGCTGTTAGCCTGCCCGTTAAGTAAAAGAATAAAAGTATTTTTGACAATGACATAAAATCAATTTATATTTGGAGGCTTTTTCTACGTTATAGGCATCGCAATTTGTGCATTCTGCGTGTGTCTCAGTGTTGTTTTTCCACGTTTTTAGAGTATCAAGTCAAATAAATCATAAAATCATAGTCATTCACCTACGCAACATTAGTCACATCAAACATTACAGTCTCACAGTAAAGTCCAAGTGATGCTGTAGTAAAGTTGTGGCGACTTCATGTACTTTATTTTTATTTTTACAAAGGCTTTCACGGAGTTTTGAAAACAACACAGAAATACATGTTTCACGACATTATATCCCTTGCGCATATAATCCGACACTTAATTATTAAAAGAACACTATTTTGAAACATGAATTCGCGAAAAAAAACTAGTTTAAGAAAATAATATAATGCAGAGACAAGGTTTTTTTCGAGTTCCCGCCAAAATTTGTTTATGAAGTTTTGTCTCTGGCTGTCAGTGTCACTGTTAATTGTCAATTTATTTGTCAAATTGACAAGCAGATCCAGTTATTACGTAGTATTTACTTACTCTATGGATCCAGTTAAATGCTCAATGAGATCCAGGGTCTGTGATTTTGAGGTTATGGATTATTAATATTCTACAAAATAACTATCAACAGAAATTAATAAACAATAGTCCGACATAACGTCTTGTTCATCGATCTAGGATCTTTGTAGAAATCATAATGAACGTACTTCGAAAAACACTGATAGTTCCGCAATTAACTCGTCATAATTCCACTGTATCCGCTGAATTTGTTAACAGAAATCCCAGAAACTTGGAAAAAATCAGAATTGCCCGAAAACCTGATGGCTACCATCTCGATAAACCTGGTAAAAAGTTTTGGCACAAGTAAGTTAGCTTGTGATCGATCACAACACTGAACTACAATTGGACCTACTTACGCAAACTGGAACCAATCCACACAAAGTCACTTTCAAGATAATTAGGTTTTTGTTTCAAAAGTGGGTACAAATAAAATGGTAAGTTTTTTGAGAAAAATAACTTTACAACGGTATGTGCAGTATTGATGACAATTTAAAGATTCAAGGTTATTTGGATTTTTCTTTTATTTAGTATTTGTTTATTTTTAAAAACCCTATGGTTCCTTATTGCAAAATTTCTGTTCTGTGGGTTGGTTCTTTATAGCAATAATGTTTAGGTTTTACAGGTAGGCAAATAACTTTAATAATTTATTACATAATTTATTCAAATAACTTTAGAATAACTATATTAATTATATTTTTATTGTAACAAACACACATGTAAGTTTTAACGCTGATTTACAAGATTTAGTGGTGTAGGTACAATAAAATTGAGGCAACAAGATTACTGCACACTGTCTAAACGTGCAATAATCGTGTTTAGACAGTGCAATGCAATTAACTTGTTGTCTCAATTTGATTTTCCTTAAGGTAAGAAACTAGCAATTAGCTTTTACACATTAAACTCAACTGTTAGATGTCCCTTTAATTTGTTGTACAAATCTAGGGCATTTTTTGGCATAAGATGCAACAAGCTTTTTAAATCATTCAATTTCACTTCCAGAGTAGGTTTTCCATTAGTTAAAGTATATCCATAAGGTCTTTGGTTAATGAACCTGTATTTCCTTTCAAATTTGTCTTAAAATTTACTTCTATAAAGTCATCCTTCACATTCGCACATAAAAAAGTCAAAAACTCATGTTATTTCTTTATAATTATTTATTTTGTATTAAACCATGCACCAATCATCACTTGTAGGTGTAAACGGGCAAATGATGATGACGATGATTAAACCAAGACACTTTTGACTTATCAGTAGCTTTCTTTCTGTTTGTTATTCTCTCTCTAGGTTAACATTTAACAGAAAATCTTATTTTCCCATTCTATGAACTTGCATTGTTTTTTTTTTGCATGTCTCTATTATCCGCATATTATAGGCGCGTATTATTTCGGTAGAAAGATCTTCTTGAGCTATTCTAGTAAAAAGAAACAAGGCTTAAAAGTCAAAAGTGTCTTGGCTTATAACAAAAGAAAAACGATTTTTAAACAAACGCGTTTAAAAATTTTATGCATTGGAACCTGAACTTTGACTTAATAGAAGTACATTTTAATACAAATTTGCAAGAAGATACAGAACCATTACCCAAAACTCTCATGGATCTACTTTGGCCTAATGTAAAACCCATCCCTGAATAGAAATTCAAATA
Source organism: Erannis defoliaria (assembly GCA_905404285.2). NCBI lineage: Eukaryota > Metazoa > Arthropoda > Insecta > Lepidoptera > Geometridae > Erannis > Erannis defoliaria. The sequence continues at coordinate 12,565,701 of FR990088.1, forward strand.
TTTAAAAAGCTAGTTGCGTCTTATCCCAAGATAATATATAATGTATATAGGATATCTAACAGTTGAAGATGATATTGTATTCTCTAACGGATAATAAAATCGAGGCAACAAGCTACTTGCACTGACTAAACAAGATTACTGACTGTTATGTTTAGATTTAGACAACGCATAATATTTAGTTTCCTCAGTTTTATTATACACCAGACGCTAGAAACTTACATTGTGTAGTATATATGTTTGGCACACCAAAAATATAATTGAAATATAAGTATTTTTTTAATTATTTGAATTAATCTGACTACCTGTAAAACCTAAACATTATTGTTATAAAGAACCAACCCACAGGACAGTAGTTTCGCAAGAAACCATCCCGGTATGGTTCTTTATAAACAAAAGTTTTTTTTCATTAGTTTGGTTACCATGGGACATGGACCTTTTCAGAAATTCTTCAACTGTCGTTTTGAGGGTTGGTGACTTTGTTGTGAAAATGTTTTGTTCAGTCAAAATTGTCAGATCAATATGATATTTATAGGGTCGATAGAAGGTGCATTTTAGACGTTTTCTGTATACTTAACTCGATTTTGGCCCGAGTGTGGTTTGGTTCCCGTTTGTGTAAGTAGGTCCACTTGCTCCAGATTTCGCTCTGTCCCCATCTGTGCCTTAATTTACACCTTGTACTAGCAAATATTTGCTCTGAATCTTTTAGGATAATACCCCAAAATATAAGTTAGCTTTATAAGTCAAGTCCTTAAAACCGAGTAACAAAATCTAAGTCCAACAGTAATTAAAAATGATCTATGTCTATGTTCAGATCATGACAATCTTGTATCTTCTTTTAGGTTAATCGTAACACCCAGCACCAGAACTGTCAAAGCCGAAGTAATACATTATCTAAATGGTCTTGTCGTAGAAGCCAAAACATCAGAATGGGCTCTCCGAAAGCAGCTATACAGTGTGACAGATACATGTGCTTACATCACTCTGGGCAGAGTTCTCGCCCAAAGATGCTTGGAATTCGGCATTACAGAGATGTACTGTGACATAGAGGCTACTGAAGGAAGTAAAATACAGAAACTTCTAGATGAAATTAGCAATGGTGGTATCAAACTGGACGAACCTGAAGTGTACAAGAAACCAAACCCATGGGACATGTTAAGGCCAGAAAAACCTTGGGCGATCCATGAATAACTGATTATATTGTATTTATGTAGGATTTAGAGATAAATTTAATAAATAAATTGCCATATTATTTGTTTTTATTTTACTATTGTCATAGTTCACTATAGTCACCTCGTTACCAACTGAGTCGTACGGCCGGTACGGCCGTAAATCATGGCCGTACGACCTACAGAAAAGCGAAGGCTCTACTCTTCTTTCTTCAGTGGTACGACACACAAGTGCGAGCGAGATAGATATAGTTAAATGATTTATGGCCGCACGACTCCGCTGGTAACGTGGTGACTATAGTTATAACTGTGGTGTAGTGTAGTCCTCGTAAAAGTATTCTTTGGTGTAGCTTGACTAGGTAGTTCTGTAAGATCACTGATGTTAAACAACGGATGTCCAGTAAGTTTTCTGATGGGTGCCTGCAAGTGGCATTTATATCTGAGCTATACTGTGGGTCAGATGAACACGTAAAATTTTTTGCTGTCGGTTGTTTTATTTATATTTCTATACCAACAAACGTCGAGCTATTTTGGGGGTCCAAGGTCCAACAACCCCCCCCCCCCCCCAAATGCCTTCGCCAACCCAGCGCCAATGTCAAGTTACCTCTGATGCAAATTCCATAGAACCTTCCAGTAAAGTCACCGTCACTTTATGAGGCATGACTTGACTGTGACTAGTGTGTGACGTTGACTGTGACCATTACTTGTTTGCTAAATAAAAGTTGTTGCTACTTCAACTAAACCCTCATTATTAATACTTGACACTGGCACAATGTTCTATGAGCGATGCCAAAATATAAGAAAAAAAACTAAGGGTACACGCATGTGCTGCTTATGGCTTAGGCACAGGGCTTATGGGACGCGATTATGATTAAATATTTGAGTCGGACTCGGTACACTCTTTGCTCATAGATTAAGGGACTACGATGTAAACAGGATGCAAAGGAAGACTGAGAAAAGCTTTTTTGCCAAGCTGTAGTAACTCCAAGCTCCCGTGCCAAGCTACCAAGCTGATTTCCAAACTTTTTTTTTTACATTCTGAAAGGATTTTTTCTCAAACATTTTTGAACGGAACTGTTTCCGTTTCAAATGAGCTGTAAATTAATTATATTCAGTTTCAAGATGGTAGAATATAGAACAATAAACAATTTTTAATTTGTATTATAATTATTATTTGTAATAGTAATCACAAATTGCAATAAAATGGTGCATTTTAATATTTTGATTTAAAAGAAACTATGTTGTCTTGGAGTGAAAATGGCGGAAAGAATAATGGCGTCTATTTTTATTTCATAAAAAGTTTACAAAAATATGATTGTCTCTTTTGCACTAGTCGAAATTGCCTATTGCTGTAGGCACGCGTTGTGATCAATATGTCCACGTGATCTGTCGTCAAGTCAATTCAATCCAATAGCGATTCGCGACTTGACTCGCGTAAGTAATGCAAAATGAGAAAAGAAACGTTTGTGTTGCAATGAATTTGTAAATGTTTTGTTATTTTAAGAAGCAGTGTAGTTAGATATAAAATGCCTGCATCAATTGGTGTCAATTTACGTGTGACTGGCCACTGCAGCCAAGGCGGGAGAAAGTACATGGAAGATTTGTTTTCCGTTGCTTATCAACAAACGGAAGATGAGAGGGACTTGGAATACGCTTTCTTCGGGATTTACGATGGCCACGGAGGCAGCGAGGCGGCTGCTTTTGCAAAGGAGCACCTCATGGATTCCATAGTAAAGCAAAGGCAGTTCTGGTCCGACAACGACGAGGATGTACTGAAAGCGATCAGAAATGGTTATATGTTGACCCACTTGAACATGTGGAAAGAGTTAGGTAAACATCTAGTTTCACATTTCTAGAAGCACGCTTTGTTTCATACAAGTCATCAGGCATGGTGTGTGGTATCCAAGGAAATTACCAAGTGATTGTACGAATGGTCTTGGCTTGACCTTGTTAAATCTAAGTACTCGTTATTTTTTCTTGGCTGGCTTGACATTGAGTTTGCTGAAGTTTTTCGTGTGGTTCATTGTATTCAGTGGTGATTATGTCTAATTTGTTTGCCAGCAGAGTAACAAAAGTTTAATTCAAGGCATGTTTCATTTTGCACAATTTTTGGGTGATCCCACTCACTTGATAAAGTGAAAGCTGTTATTCCAGTTTGTTTTTATATTGCCTCAAGTATCACCTTACGAAAATGTTAAGAGTAAGGTCAGATTGTTTTTAAATTTTGGCAATATGTACTGAGCTTCTGAGAACCCACTAATTACTTAGGCAGCCAGTCATTGTACGGAGTAAATTTTGAATAAAGCTGTCCCCCACTGAATTTTTAATCATGTTGCATAATATTTTAATAATAAAATAGGTATAAGGTATGTTCTCCCTGGCTCCGAAGTTAACTTGAAATAATTTTAAAATCAAGATCAGTTTTCTTCTTATTGATTTGATTTTTAACTCATAGGACGATCAACATTATACATAAATAGAAACAATAACAATATGTGAATACATACAAACGATTTTATATTCAAAAAGAACATTTAAAAGTACGTGAATATTAATCACAATTGTAATACATACTACCTATTATGAAGACTGACATGGTTTTGACACATTTGTTTTATTAATAAGGGAATAGTCACGTTTAATTAAATTGGAAACTTCGACGTTCGTGAGTATTCCCGTATAAATAAAACAAAATTTAATACTGCCTATTTGCAAACTGACTAACTAAATAAAAGTATAATCTGATTGTTATAAAATTTTGGCAATACTAAGCTTCTGTGAATTAGTTAATTACTTATGTTCATTGTATAGCTATCTCCCACAGTATTTTTAAACAATGTTGCATAAATATTTGAATAATGAAAGGGCATTTTGCCTGACTTTAAAATTGTTGATTATGAAATGTATTCAAAATAGAGATTAAGAATGCCCCACCAGCAGCCTTGATAATGACTCTGCCACAATCAATATTTTTTGTTTTTGACCTTGATAAGTTACTTTAGACGTTAGAGTTACTTATTTACTTTGGATCTGGGTATGTCCGGTGGATGCAAATGGCAGGTTGTCGTACAGTGTGGAGGTCTAAGGGGGAGGCCTTCGTTTAGCAGTGGACGTCTCCGGGCTGATGATGATGTCCTTAAACTGCATCCAGACCCACCGGAGGACGGGCAGCAGCGTCCTCCAGTTAAAGGTGGTGAGCATTCTGCAATCCCCAAGCTGCCTGCCAAGTGTGGGTATTATGGCTGACGACGAAGTTACTTTAGAACAGCTAACAAACCAAGCAACATCTTCAAAGAAAACTTGCGCTAACAAAGATATGATAACAAACTTTCCGTACCAACATCATGTCTTTTCGAAATGCCTTGATCATAATCCTATGTTAGTAGTTGGCTTAGTGGCCAACCCTACATTTAGAGTTTAAAGAGCACTAATTCAAATTCAAATGCAAATATTTTTTTTTACTAACATGGGGTGTTACAATTTAATAAGGTTGTCACAGTATGAAAATAAAATGTTTTAACCAGTGTTGTATGCAAAATTTAACTTAGTAAAAACTTTATTATTATTATTATAGCCCTTTCTGCTGTGGCTTGTCAAATTATTGCTATTGAAAGTGTTGAATGTCCGATATTTCCTATTTGATAATTTAAATGTCCAATATATTTTTAGTTTTGACATCGGCTATTCAGCTTTCTCTGGTTTATGTTTTTCCCCAGCTTGCCCAGCTTGCCCTTTCCCCAGCTTGACATAGGCCTCTTCCTGGGACTTCCATTCCTTCCTTAAAAACTACTCAACACTAAATAAAAAGTCAAATTAGCATTATATAATAGTATTCTTAGTAATAATAATATCCGTTCAAGATAATAATTGAAATATAATAATAAGGTACATGTAATTGAAATTACAATCTCAATTTATCAATATCACCTGTATTTGTACACACAAATACAGGATAATACCTGTCTATGCTGAGCATGGGGACAGGCAGTTAGACTGAAAAAGATAAACCAGATGTGGTCAAAGATGGTAAACTCAAATAGATTGGAATGGGATCTTGCTCTCAAGAGAAGCACCTATATCACACTAATAAAGTGTTTGGAAATTGATTTTGATATTGGAGAAGTCGATAGATAAATCCCACCATGGTTTCCTTACAATGGTTTTCTTTACTGGCAGCTCAGGGTGGGATTTTAGCCAAACACCATGTGGCGTTAGACCCAAACACGTTCACTAAAACAAAAATCTTAGTAGTGCATAAACTGCTAATCACAAATTTATTGTTACAGAAAAATGGCCAAAGACTGTGACAGGGTTACCAAGCACCGCCGGTACAACAGCCAGTGTTGCATTTATACGCCGTGGGAAGATATATATTGGCCATGTAGGGGACTCTGCAATCGTTCTTGGATACCAGAAAGATGGTTAGTATCTTTAAAACACTTTTTTTTTTAAATTCCCTGTAGTCCGGTATATATACCGTTATTGTATTGTGAAATTTGTGAAGCAAGCTCCTGATATTTCGGCGCAGTTGCATACACCATGTTACCTAGGTAGGACCTGGGTATGTCCTAAATTGCATCCAGAACCACCAGAGCATGGACAGCAGCATTCTCTTGGGTAACGGTGGTGAGCATTCTGCAATCCCTAAGCCCTCCTGCCAATTGTGGGGATTATGGCAAAACCCCCCCCTATTAAAGGGAAGCCTTCGTCCAGCAGTCAAGTTTTCTAGATGATGATGCTTGCACAATGTTCACGGGCAGACACATCATAGAATATGCCGTTGTTTTTTTTTTTTTTTTTAAATAGTGTTTTGTCATTTGGCTTTTCATGTCTAAATACTCAGAGTACATGGAGATCGAATACTCAGATACTTTGGAGACTGCAATAGTTCTCTACATGATATTCGAGCGATAGAACATTTTGCTTATAATTATTGAGGGCAAATGTAGCTTATGACTCAAGGCCTAAATCTGGCTTCCGAGGATTAGGTGGAAGTGGCCAGATTTGTGTAAAAACATATATGAAAAAACAAACAAATAATACACAACAGATTAAAATACAAAAAAAAATACAAAATATTTAAATAAAAATAAATCGAAATGATGACGATGTTTTTAAGATTGTTTCTGTTCAATTATCAAACAAAAATTGTTTTCTAGGATCAGAAGAATGGGCAGCAAAACCTCTAACATTGGATCACAAACCAGAGTCTACAACAGAAATAGAAAGGATACAACGATGTGGCGGCAAAGTGATTTCAAAAGCTGGAGTGCCTCGAGTAGTTTGGAACAGACCACGTCTCGGCCACAAAGGGCCCATAAAGAAGAACACCCCAATGGATGAGATCCCCTTCTTGGCTGTAGCAAGGTCACTCGGAGATCTGTGGAGCTATAACCCTAATAATGATGAGTTTATTGTGAGCCCTGACCCGGATGTTGGTGTGTTATCGATTGAACCCTCAAAGTTTCGGTAAGCAATATCATTACCATTATCCTTGGCTCTGTCAGCTGTCTTCTCTAAACTAACTCCCCTTAGACGCAATCAGCTTTTCACACAGTTCATCCACAAATTTATAAATAACTCGAAATATATAACATTTTGCTGAACTAAAATATTGACAATAGACAATACTTTATTTGCAACATAAAAACATAGCACACGGAAATAAAGAAATAGAACAAAATTATACAAACAGGTTTGCTAGTTTCTTTGCTACAAAACGGCTCCAGCTCAGCATGATGCAGTTTGTAACCAACCGACGCTGGTCTTCCGTTGGTCTTTGCAAATTGCTTAAAAGATGGTTCAAGTCCTTTTCAATCAGGCAGTAAAAAGGATTCTGTCTGGTAATCGATGACCTATCAGTTTTATCAAGTGGTATATTTTTATTGTTTCAAATCTAACATGCTAACTCACCTTTTCTCTTTTTTTTTATACAATTAAGTGACGAGACGAGCAAGGCATTCGCCTGGTGGTAAGCGTCACACCTACCACTAACAGTAGCAGTGCCAGAATTGTGAACTTGCGAACACAATCCTGCGCCGCACTGCACTGCGCTCGTCACCCTGAGATATTAGATGTTAAATCTCTTCATACCCAGTAATTTCTCTGGTAACATTGCCCTTCAAACCGAAACACAGTAATGCTTGCACACTACTGTTTGGCGGTTGAATAACTGGCAAAGGTGTGGTACTTCCCCAGGCGGACTCTGCAGTAGAGTAACTATAAAAAATTAAATTGGCGATTTAAGTGTGTAAACGGACCCGAGAGACGATTGTAGAATTCTAAGTGCATATTCATAATACAGTATTGTAAGTTTATTTTTTTTGCTAGTCAATATATAATAGTTTCATATTATCCTTTGTGTTCCAGGTGTTTGATCTTCGGGACAGACGGTCTGTGGAACATGATATCGCCAGAGGGTGCTGTCAGCCTGGTACAAGCTACGGAGCGACACAACGAGGCAGCCCTCGTCGGAGGCACGGCCACCCAGCCTCGGGACTGGCTCAACCCTTCCAAGAGCTTAGTGGACCATGCTCTAGAGAGGTGAGCACTAAAATTAGCATTTAAATGTTAGCAACTGTGTTGGGGTGGGAAGCATGGATCCGTCTTAGAAATCCCACAACCTCCTAAGCCTATCTGCTTATGCCCACTTTGTGTTACACTAATGTTATGAATGCGAAAGTTACAGAAAGTAACGTATACGCACATACCGACAGTATATATGTGTGTATGTATATATATATTACTTTTTCATGCCAAAACTTTGGATTTCGATGGAACTTGGAATGTGCAACGGAGATAGCTTATTTCCTGGTATAACATATCTCTAGGCTACTCTCTTTTCTATTTATTATTTGATTTTATTCGGGAGTGTAAACAGTGCAAGTGCTGACCCTGAAGAACACGCGATCAAAGTGACTTCGCCTTAATAGAGACAATTAGAAACGTGTTATTGGACACATTCTTAGAAATACTTATAATTACCTAATATATTAAGTTAGAACTAAATTACTTATTAGCGGAATAAGCTAGATTGTAATTAAATTAAGGTATACTATTATAGAGTACACTAATTAAAAAACAAAAAAAAAAAAAAAAAATTCGGGAAACTAACAGCAACAAAATAATTTAATTACTAAACATTTTGAAACTATGCGCCATTTAAGAGTCCATCGTAATAATCATCGTGTTTCATCATCACGTGGGGTGCAGCTAGTGAATTCATATGACAAGCTGGAAAAGCAAGTGTTGCGCAACTTGTGATATGATTTTTTTTTTTGTGGCTAACCAGCGACTGCCGTGTCTGCATGTGAAAGTTGTTGCATTTTTATTTTATTTTATAATAAGTACATGGAAAATTATCGACTGGCATCAAGTTATACAGCCTTAAACATGGAATGAAGGTTGTGTAAAATCCACCTTTTATAAAAATATGGTCATGTGTTTTTTTTGTTAGGCTGGAAGAATTGTTAGCTCCTCGTCCTGATTTATTTCTGGTATCGGTATGCTGCCGGTGTGATCTATCGTTGATTAGTCGCTAGGCGACACGACAAGGGCCTCGTGTTGAGATTACCAATATTGGAACACTACCTTTATTGCTATCTGCGGGCCTCCTGCCTTTTTGGGCGTACAGGCGGTCTCACCCGATACTGCCCGCGCGCCGCGCACCTCGCGGTCACGGTTCGTGGCGCCACGTCGACAACACCGACACTGTTGTGGTTGTGGTACGCAATAGAGACGTTACTTAACATTTCAGGTGGTCCAACACGAGAATGCGCGCGGACAACACGTCCGTGGTGACGCTGATGCTGGACCCGCCGGGACCGCCGCGCGCCACCGTGCTGCGGTCGCGGTCCGCCGCGCAGCAGCGGCCGACCGCGCCGCCGCCCGCGCCGCGCGACCCGCCGCGCGACTCGCCGCCCGACCCCGAGCCCCGCGCGCCCCACCCGCAGAACGGACTCACCATCATGACGCGCTACTCGGACGCGGAGCGCGCGCCCGACGCGCCGCTCCTCGCGCCCCCCGCGCCCCTCGCGCCCGCTCCCACCCCCGCGGCGCTCCTCGACCCGCCGCCCGCGCCCGCCGGGGCGGAGGGCGACGACGCGGACGGCGTGCGCAACTACGGCAACCCCGCCGAGTCGTACTTCATGGCGCGCCTGCTGAACCGCACGCGCGTCTGCAACACGCTCGCCGCCGTGCCCGGCGAGCTGGCGGCCGCCGAGCCGCCGCCGGAGCGCGCGCCCCCCGCGCCGCGCGACTCGCTGCCGCCCGCCACCGAGCTGCCGGACCCGCCGCCCGGGGGCGAACCGGACGCGCCGCCGCCCTCGCCGCCTGCGCCGCCGCCCGCGCACCCGCCCGACGCAGAGCCCGAGCCGCGCGCGCCGCCCGACGACGACGGCGGCATCCAGATCAACGAGGTGTCGTCGAGCTCGCCCACCGAGGGCCCGGCGAGGCCGCGCGGCCGCCGCGCCCGCGCCGAGCCGCGGCCCGTGCCGCAGCCGCCCGCGCACGACCGCGTGCTGCGCTCGCACCACGAGCCCGAGCCGCAGCGGCCGCACACGCGGCAGGCGGCCACGCGTGCGCGCCCGCACCCCGAGCCGCCGCTCGACCGCGTCGTCATCCTGACGCGGCGCGCGCCCGCCCCGCCGGCGCCCGCGCCCGCGCCCGCCCCTCCCCCCGCGCCCGCGAGGAAGCCGCCCGCCGAGCCGCCCGCCGAGGAGGACCCGAAGCGGTCGAGCCGCGCGACGCGCTCCACGGGCCCCGCGACGACGCCGGCGACGCCGCTCGCGCAGAAGATAACGCGCAGCATCGGCACGTACGCCCGCGAGCTGCGCGGCGCGGCGGCGGCGGCGGCGGCCGCGGCGACAGCGCGGGCGGGAAACTCGGGGCGCGCCCCGGGGCCGGCGCGGCGGGCCCCGGCGGCGCGGCGACAGGGCGCGCACCGCTCGAAGGAGAACCTCGGCGCCGCGAGGGCCCGCGCCCGCGGCCGCGCCGCGCCCGCCGACCCGCCGCCCCCGCCGCGCCACTCCACGCGCCGCGCCGATAGCGCCCGCGACGCCGACCCCGAGGTGCACTCGACGACGGGCGAGCCGCGCGCCTGCCGGGCCGCCGAGCCGGGCGCGCCGCCGCCGCCGCCGCGGCCGCGCGCGCTGCGCTCGCGGAACGACGCCGCGCCGCCGCCCGCTGCGGCCGGCGCCTGCAAGCGCGCGCGCTGCGAGGAGCCCCCGGGCGCGCCGGCCGGCAAGGCGCCGCGGCTGGCGGCCGGCGAGCGGGTGCGCGCGCTCGGCGAGCGGGTGCGCGCGCTGGGCAAGCGCGCGTCGGGCCCGTGGGCGCCGGCGCCGGCGCTGCGCTCGCGCCTGCGCCGGCGGCTCGCCAAGTAGCCCGCGGCTGCCGGAGCGCCGACGACGTTGTGTGTGAGTTCCGCCGCGGATCCAAAGATGACTGCGTTGTATACGGTTGAGTTTCTGTTGTTGATGTTATAATTTTATTCCCCCGGCGGCGCTCCCGGGGCGAACTATAGTACAAACGATATATTTACTCGTAAGTTTAACGCGCGGACCAGGAGGGATTTAACTAGCAGTAGTAGATATTTATTTTCTCTATATTTATAGCTTCTATTGCATTGCATTTACCGAGACGGATGTGAAAATCAGATTTTCATAGTGGTTAATATTATCAGAGGCTACGTGGTGACTTCCCGGTGCAGTGATTCCAGACTAGTAGTAAACAAAATAGAATTCTATAACATTTTGATACCTTGTTAACATAATATATAGAATATTATATAAAAAAAATCTTTACTGAAACATTAGATATCGACCGAGAGTGCTTTTCGATTAAAATTAAGTGATAGTGCTAACAGATCAGATTTTATTATGGTAGAGAAAATAGAAACAATTTGTACAGTTAGTTATCACGGAAATTTTCGTTTCGTTTGAATTGTACTAAATTTTCCTTTACTAATGTGAATTTTAGGCAAAAGAAAAGTTATTCTTTTGGGAAAAGAATTGTTTTACATGTTTCCTTATTAAGGTTTTTTGATTTGGAATTAACGATAGATGTTGTTGATTTATTTTTTGCAAATACTGCAAAAATCTAGTGCAATTTATGACTGCTTCTGATGAAGAAATCAATCGCATAAAGTTTTTTATAGTACACTACAAATGTAGTATTTTTTTTTATATCTGGTGCATCATTTTCTTTTACTCTAGATTTATAGTCTTTGCAACTAGTTACAGTTGAATTCGCCATCCTTTAAATTGTCTATTGTAACAATGTGATTTTGAAACCATTGATGTTATGTTGCAGAAACCAAATATTTTGGTTTTTTTATCTGTAAAATTATTATATATATACTGCCGTTACCAATAACCAATAACCATGTGAAATATCCAGTTTTAAACATGTTTTTTGATATTATACACGTTTATAAACTTGGATTCTAGTGGTGAGTAGGCAATACATCTGAAACATAGCTGTTGACGTCTCTGCTTCTGACCAAATTAAACTTTTGGTATGACCATTGGTTTTTGATACATTTATATCGAATCATTACATTAGTTACGAAATACATTGTTGTATTACTTGAAGCATAGATGTCAAGGTTATTGTTCAGATGGCCCGTATTATGGCTTATATGTTAAAACTAAGATATGACCAAGAGCCGTCACATTATTATGTTGTATACAGTACAGTGTGAGCATGTTTTTATATACATTTTCATAGATAAATGTATATAAATATTTTAATCTGTTTATACATATTGTTATATTGCTGTGTCTTATTTTATTTGGAAACTAATTTCCTATTATATTATGTTGTAGTTACTTCCTTTCCAAATTTTATTCACAACTGTTCTGACAATGCAATGTACAGAAAACAGTTAACATATATATGTATAATGTGGTCAATGTTGAAGGCTTTAGTTGACAGTTCTATACTAATTAAAATATTGCTGTCACTTTTTTACTTGGCATGTTAGCTAAGGACAGCAATACTTTAGTTAGTTTAGTTCTGTCAACCTTCAAAATCGACCAAATTACATACTTATAACATTTGAATTATTTTTTAATTGTTTAATGGGCTTTAATTTGACAACCGTCATCCCTGATTTTAAGTGTTGGTTTAATACAATGGTAATTACTCTTGCCCAAAAGAATTCTATACAGTTTTCTTCTATTCAACTTTGACACTCGGGTCGCCTTTGAGGCATTGGTGGAGCCGACGCCAACATCAAAGGGCCTTGTTAGGTACAAAAAGAATATAAAAGTATTAAATGGGAGTGAATGATACTTTATTTTAACAGTAAGTTTTTCGAACTATTTTAGTACACATTTGATGAAACAATATGGTCGATTTTGAAGGTTTTAGTTGACATTTCTAAACTAACTGAAGTATTGCTGTCCTTAGCTAAAATGTCCGATAAAAAAGGGACAGCGATATTTTAATTAGTTTAGATCTGTCTACTATAGCCTTCAAATTGACCGCATTGGGCTGGCCTCTTTATTATAAAACAAAACTCAATGTTTTTTTTTTGTGACTTTTGTTTATGCAAGTACAAAAATAGATTAAAATGATCATACTGTAATGATTAATTTGACATAGTCTGTGGTGGCTCTTTATTACCTAAGAATGGATGGACTGAAGATTCTTATGTAAAAGATTTAATTAAGTGAGTCCAATATATCTTGTAAATAAACTTATTATTAGGTGAAATATTATGTAATAATAATGTGCCTCATTCGTTACCGATTTAACAACAAATAAATAAATAAAAAAGTGTTCTTTGATATTGAGATATGTATTTTTTATTGAGAATATAAATTTATTGCATCGTAATTTAACTGTAAAAGAGGATTTAATATATGTTAAGCTTATTGTGTAGGTATTCTATCACTTATGTGGGAGTGCGGCATCTCATGTTTAGTTTAATCCATTTTCTTATTTTTGCGTTTCGATATAAGTGATGGAATGTATTGAGGATACGGTGACGATTTCTAAGTGCTGCGTTTTCACATATATACGAAGTATTCATATTTACCTACGTAATTGCGTTGAGTAATCTATTCAGATGTTTTTAATACATAGACAATTACACAGTAAAAAAAATTATGACCTCTGGCAGGACTTGAACCTGCTTACGAGCAATCAATGGGTTTCCGTCCCAACTGCTTTGCCAATTAAGCTACAGAAGTCTGCCTCATCCGTCATAATCCTAAAAACCGTTTAATGCTAATCAACTAAAGCGTTGATGGCGCCATCTGTAAGTTTTTGTAACATAAATATTCTTCGTTATTTACAGTCTATGCATCAAAGATAATATAATACTACTATAATGTGGTCTATTCTGGCGGTTTTAGTTGACACTTCTAAACTAACTAAAGTATTGCTGTCCTTATCTAACATGCATAGTAAACAAGTGACAGCAATACTTTAGTTTAGAACTGTCAACTAAAGCCGCCAGAATCGACCACATTGACACTATGCATAAAGACATAAAAAATTCTAAACTGGAAACATTTCGTATTATAAATATTCAATCTATTCAGATTTCAACGTTTTTTACGTAAGTATAATATTCATACTTATTAAACCGAGGGTGAACATTTGCTAGTTGACTTTTTGTACGAAAACTTAGCAAATTGTGAAATGGAGATCTTTGGTCATAGCAAGAATGTTCCCCTGTGGAAACGTAGCCTAACGTTCGAGGGTAACTCTGCCTTGGTAGTGTGAGTGGTATACGTCATACATCTCTGTAATGTTTAATATTGAGAAGCTATAAAAAAAAACTATACATAACTGAGAGTAAAGAGGTTTATTGTAGATTTATTTTTTGATTTAAATAAAGTTTGTATGAAATAGATGACTGATTTTCACTACCTACTAACTACGACTAACTAGTAACCCATAGAAATTAAAGAAGTAGGTAAATTGAAATAGGTGGATATTTCATACAGCACTGAAATAGTACTATTTAGTGCTACCACAGAATAAATAATAGTACTATGTACAGAAAGTTAACTCTGCAAAGGAATTGAAATAAATAAGGACTATCTACTAGGCAATAAAGTAGTAATTCAACTCGCACAGCGCTGGATACCGCTCGCTATATTCACCTAGATATACCACGTCTCTATCACTTATGCTAAGTTATGTGCGACGAGGCTAGCGTGCGGCCGGCCACTGACTTCTGCCTTGCATTGTCCATCCGGACGGAGCGCCGGCCGAATATACCTAAACTGTGGAGTGACACCCCTGGTGCTGCTATGTTATCTGTGCCTCTAAACTAGGGTTGCCATCCGTCCCGGTATGTGTTTATACAAAGTAGGTACGTGTAACACGCGCTCAGCGCAAAACCGGCGCGGGCGGCGGTATCGGTCGCTGCGTGGCGGCCTGGCGGGGTATAAAGAAGAGCAGAAGTGAATTCGAAGCGCATTGCACAATACCTTTTTTTCCATTTACTTGGATATTTTCAAGTTATTGCTAGAGTCAAACCCCTCCAAACAAACTACCCCTATGGTTATGGGAAACCTCTGTTAAGGGGGAGACCTTTGTCTAGTAGTGGACGTCTTCTGGCTGATGATGATGATGAAGATTACTAGTGTCACGGTCTTTATGGCAACCCTACTCTAGCCCCAAACTAAGCTTGCCCCCCTGCACCCCTTGGCAGCCTATCTTGACGCCCAGGAGCTGTACAAACTACCAAAAAGAACATAACTGATGCAATCGCAGGTTAAGTGCAATCCTTATTTATATTTTTTTGTAATAATATCTTTACTTACATTAAAAATACCTAAATACAGAACAAACATCCATCTTCATCGCAAAATGTTTGTCCAAAGTAAGGTGTGTGTGGGTGGGAATCGAACCCACACCCTTATAGCTCACAAAGCAGAGCTACTGTCAACTGAGCTGCGTATCTGCAGTATTATTAATGCTGTTAAAGGTTTCTTTGGGATTTAGGTTCAGAAAATCAGTGAATATGTTGATGGTTTTCTAAATAAGGCAACAACTACCTAAGTAGTATATACGAGGGCTACACTAAAAGTATCGGGAATGGAATATTTCCACTGTTTCTGTCATATTAAAATCTTTTTAATTGAAAACTCCTTGGTTTTAAAAATCGAATACCATTTATTTATTTAAAAAAATATTCTCGGTCTTGTCACAAGGTTTTGTCAAACTTGTTTAGTCGTTGAGAAAATGGAATTGACTCGAGAAAATTCAAGAGCGATGATTTATTATGACTTTCGAAGTGGTTTAACACAAAAACAGTGTGTTGACCGGATGATTTCTGCATTTGGTGATAAAGCCCCATCCAAAACCACAATTTATCGCTGGTTTGCTGAATTTCAACGTGGACGTGTCAAGCTCAGTGATGATCCCCGTCAAGGTCGTCCAAAAACTGCAGTCACCCAAGAAAACGTTGATGCTGTGCGTAAGCTGATTGAGGAAGATCGACATGTGACATACCGCGAAATTCAGGCAACTTTAGACATTGGCATGAGTCAAATACAAATAATCTTGCATGAAAAATTAGGTGTAAAAAAGTTGTTTTCCCGATGGATACCGCATTCGCTCTGTGAAGAGCAAAAAGCGGCTCGCGTTACTTGGTGCGTCAGAACTCTCGAAAGATTCCACGCAGGATCCTCAAATGCTGTATACAACATCGTATCAGGTGACGAATCCTGGATATACGCGTACGAACCCGAAACAAAAAACCAGTCACGAGTTTGGGTGTTCGAAAATGAGTTAAAGCCAACAAAAATTGTTCGTTCACGGAGTGTTGCAAAAAAAATGGTGGCCACGTTTGTCTCCAAAACCGGCCATGTTACGACTATTCCTCTTGAGGGACAAAGAACGGTTAATGCAGAATGGTATGCTAGCATTTGTTTGCCACAGGTCGTTTCTGAACTCCGTAAAGAGAACTGCAACCGCCGCATCATCCTCCATCACGACAATGCGAGTTCTCACACCGCGCACAGAACAAAAGAGTTTTTAGAGCAAGAAAACATAGAATTATTGGACCATCCGCCGTACAGCCCCGACCTAAGCCCTAATGATTTCTATACTTTCCCTAAAATAAAGAATAAATTGCGTGGACAGAGATTTTCATCACCTGAAGAAGCTGTGGACGCCTACAAAACGGCCATTTTGGAGACCCCAACTTCCGAATGGAATGGTTGCTTCAATGATTGGTTCCATCGTATGGAAAAATGTGTCAAATTTCGCGGAGAATACTTCGAAAAGCAATAAATATATTTTTAAATAGTAATGTTGTGTCACTTCCTTGATTCCCGAAATTTTCAGTGCCGCCCTCGTATTATAGAATAGAGTACAAAGTTTATTCGCGACTTAAATATTGTGAGATTTATTAGAATATCTGGAAAAACATGCATAACGCTTATAACTCCGAATAAAACTCATACAAACTCCCATACTATACGGTACTATCAACGGGAACCAACTCCCGACCCTCAGGTAAACACCACATGAATGCGGAAGCCGGCGCCCCATGAATGGGAACAACCCGCCCCGTTGTCGCGAACATCTGTCGCGACAGTATCGCTCCCGACCACCCTTCTATTTCAACTGGCTAGGTTATAGTTTGGATGCGCGTCGCCAGTCGTCCCAACGCGTTCCCTAGCCGGCCGTCAGTTACGCGACGAACGAACGTAGTAATCGCCGCATCTGGCGTATTTTCTACAACAAACCTACAAAATACTAGTGAAAAACTAAACAAGAAAAATCTTAAAAGTGAAGTGTTTTTGAACGCAACTGTGGTTATGTAGTGCAGTGAACGAAAAAGCGGGAAAATGTGTAAGTTTTTTTATCGATTATTTGGCTACTGCAGTGCGGTGCACTGATAATGTTGTATGTTTACGTCGGGACGAGCTTTCTTGTCTTGCGATGTCGACGCATCGTACTATTAATAGATCGGGGTTAATAGTTATCGATCGATGACTTGCGACAACATGTGGCTTAACACAACATCACTTGCTGCGTTAAGCCAATTTTGGCTTTATTGGTTTTACGATCGATGGATATCGATATCGAACCTTAGGTAGGTACTATGTATGGCATAGAAATAGAGCAGATAAAAGGTGCACCCATTCGATATACTCGTATAATAGGTTCCTATAAACCTAATTGTTAGTATGGGTATCTTTGGCTAGGTATCTTGTACTTAGGAACATAGTAAACATATCTCCCTTTTTATAATACGCTGGTAGGCTAATGCTAGGACTCATGTAATTTAAGGAGGGTTAAATAAAACCTGTAGGTATAGACGTCCTAACCGCAAGATCAGAGGATAGGTTTCATAGCTTAGTTAATCTAGGCCAAATCCTTTAAAACTTCACACATCTTTTTCTTGTAGGTAGGTATTTTAATAGTATCACAAGACACAAATATTTTAGCGCCGGATGTTTTATGCAGTCTTTTTAGTTTTCTCCAATATTTTCCGCCAGAAGCCAATTTGAACCTTTTGCCTATCCTCATGACAGGCAATCATAGGAAATTTGATCAAGATTGCATAGGTACCCCTGAAAAAACAAACTCCTAGAATACTATTCGCCTTATGCACGAAATCAGCAGGTCTGTAACCGAGATAAGAGCAGGTGCGGCTCTAAACATTACAATTGCAGTGCTCAAACACTAAGACTAGGTATCTATAAGTACAGAATTTCGGATTTTTACGACGTTAAGCGGCGACGCCTTTGGCGATACCCATACCGTATCACTTGTTTTAAATTTATGGACGAAATTCTATAACATTGCCCGGACTCTTTGCTTCATCAAATCAAACCGGATCAACACAAAACATACATTGTTATTATGCTTATTATCCAAAACTCGAAGGCACGCATTCTTCAGGCTGCCCAACTAGATCTACGGGTTTTTTGTCCAGTGGCCAATTTTCGACGCTTGTTAGATTGGCCGTTTGAAATAATTGTTGTGATGTTACTTAACTAGATTATTCATTCGAATTCACCTGAATTGACTTAGGTCTATGTCCATTCTCAGATTGGTTCGGTCATTTAGTTAGAAGAGAGGTTAGCGAGAATTACAGTGGCGTATGGTAGTTACGAAAACGATAAAACAAAAGAAAAAATTTAAAGCTCCGATCAACTTGGATTTGGGGACGCTGTAAGCTTTTTCGATAGTTGTGAGTAAAAAATAATAAGTTTTAAACGGTTTTAAAGTACATGCTTATAAAGCTATAATAACTTAGTTGGTGCAACAGTGACGTCTGAAGCGAATAGATAGATTAACTCTTTATTGCTTACACCAAAGAAACATACATACAAAAGATTAAATAAATTAAATACTGGTGCACAAATGGCGGCCTTATCGCTAAAACCGAAAAAAATATAAAAAATAGAATATTTATAAGAAGTGTTTCCACACTTTGGGTATTTCTATGTTTTTATGACGGGTAAGGCAGAGATTTATCTGTAGCTTAATTGGAAAAGCAGTTGAGATGGAAACCCAGAGATTTCTCGTGTGCAGGTTCTAGTCCTACCGCAGACGTCATAATTTTCTTACTGACTATGTCATTCAAAACATTGAACTGAAACAACCGAAGCTTGATTCTCGTAGCACCTCGTCGTCGTCAGCCATAAAACGTCCACTGCTGGACGAAGTCTTCCCCCTTAATAGAGGGGTGTTGCCAAAATCCCCACGCTTGACAGGCGGCTTGGGGATCGCAGAATGCTCACCACTGTTAACCAAGACCCGTTACCACCTCACTAGAATATAATGTGTTAAACTCAAAGCCTGGTACCTACATTGTAGGAAGCCAAGGCCCAGCATTCAAGAGCGACAAAGCATCAGCCACGGTAGCGTCACGGTCCAGATACGGTGAAACCTTACACTGGGCAGCCACAATGGGCTTCAATACAGGTTTGGAGATCGCTACGTAAATGTACAGTCAGCGGCATACGATGGTTTATTTGGGTGATAAAATGATATCTACGTATATTTTTACCCTATTGTAACAATAGACAATAAACGACCATTCTATTCTGACAATAAAATATATGGAAATAATATATCTACATGCAAAAACCATTTTGTTTTGTCCTGCAACTCTGACTCTCGAAATTTAGATTCTCTAGGCTCTATGCGAAATCACTTCACTCTGTAGATCTGGTATTATGCGTGAAATAGAAACCAATAAACACATATTTAAATTTATTTTTATTGAAAATATAGTTATTACTTATAAACGTAATTATTATTTACATGTCAAATAAACGGATGAATATAAACAAAGTCAAAACTTAAAAATAACTAATCAAATAACCCGCCCCTGACCGTTCCCGGTGCAAAAGTGCCCATCACACTCGCCGCGTTCCCACGTTGAATGGCAATGGCCATCCTCTGCACCAGGAACGAACCGGAGCGAGAGTCACCTGTCCTATCTATGAGTCTTTGCCCTATTTCTCTTATAAGCGACCTAGCTATAGACCTATATTTAAATGCATAATATCTATTATAGCGAGGAAAGAAATTGGGATAATAACAACAATTTTTATAGCAATTGTAAACGATTTTCTCCCTGATTTTGTCGTAGAGCTTTTAACGCAGGACATGGGTCTCAGGTCTCAAAGTTAGCAACGCATTTATAGACATTCAACAATGTGAAGCGTCTTTCATAGCTTACCGCTAGGTAGCTCATCTATTTGTATTGTAGTTTTTACTACAAACAAGCTGGTAATTCCCGATTGAGCACCAATTTCTTGAGCACCACAGGTAATAAGATCATTTGATTTACTAAAATTTGTTATCAGAATATAAGTAGGTAAGAACATAAAGATATGGATATTTTTAATGCTAACTGTACAATGGTGATCCCATGATTATTGTGTTGCATAACCCATGTACGTATGCAATAAATAAATAAGGAAAATTGTGTTATTATATTAATCGTTACTTTTATGTACATAGTACTACAGATTAAAGAATACTATAGTTAATACACAAGTATTTATGGAATCGCGAGAGCAAATTAATCTTTGCCTAGTTACATGATGATGTGAAATTATTTTGAATTTGCCAAAATACTAAAAGACTCTTGATAAATTTTTTAACGATGAATACGTTTTAATATAATAAATCGGCCCGCTCCGCATGACGGTGCCATACCCTTACAGGGTAGTTATAAAGTATCTACTATAAATAATAATATGTGTTAGCTAATAACTGCATGTAACCTTTATAATTGTATAACTGCAATAAACAAATTGCATGAGTATTGCCATTAGATCATCAAATCAAATATGTATGCACATGCATACATCATACGTATAGTTTGTTTCGAGACAAGTTCGGATATTTTGTTTTAACTCGGTCATTTTTCAATTCGTAGAACTAGGAATGAATGGAATTACCTGCTGTTTTCCTTGCTTCCTGAAAGATATTTATTATAATTTAATTCTTTATTGCACACATAAATACATTAATGTACAAAAGGAGGACTTAATGCTAAAGCATTTTCTACCAGTCATCCCCGCGGTTAAAGAGATGGGGATGTAGGCGCACAAAATAAATTATATAAAGATAAAGATCTAGATTTCAATTATTTTTTTAACTTATAGTAAGTATGCCACTTAGAGCACATCATAGCTTAATCCACAGGTGAACTGGTGGTCTAACACGGATCTATATACATACGTATTAAAAATAAATAGAAATCGATGTCTTTAAGTAGACCGACTTACGTATCTAAATGTTGACGCTAAAGTGAGTTTATAAACAAAATAAAACTCTAGATTTCACTACGGCTACGCAATTTGTAATTTTCTGGTGAAAATCGGTTATTGCAATTTGTTACACTTTTTGTTCTCAGAGCGACAAGCTTTTTTACGTGCTTAAAAACTATGGGGCTTTTAGTTTCTATCGTTATTAGGTAAAAAAAGCTAAGCATGTTTATTGACCGAAACAGCAGTGTAGAGAGTTTTTGCGGGAACACGGAAAAATAATTTCGCTGCATTCTATTATTTTCTTAAACTAGTGTTTTTTCGCTAATTAATGATTAAAAATGGTGGTATTTTATTCATTGAGTGTTGAATAACATGCACAAGTGTGGGCAAGTTATATATTGTGGTGAAACATGTCTTTTTGTGTTGTTTTCATAACTCCCTAAAAGCTCATAGTAAAGTACATAAACTTGAACATTCATATACTTGACTCTGCCAGAATGCACAACGTGAGATGCAAAAAAAAACCTCCCCTTAATAGGGACGAGTTGTCATAATCCTCACGCTTGGCAGGCGGCTTGGGAATCGCAGAATGCTCACCACCAATAACCTAGAGGACGCTGCAGCCCGACCGCCGGTGGTCCTGTATGCTGAAAGTATTTTAGCCCTGGTACACCTATCCCTACCAAGCTTTCCCTACCGGTAGTATACTTACAGTTTTTCTTTTTACAACGAAAGTGGTGGAAAGTGATGATGTGATCGAAGATGAAGCATGCTTGCATAGGAGGTACCTATTCATAGTTCAATGATTATTTATAAATAGTATATTTACCGTGATTATGTTCTGTATCGCTGCGCTGTTGCGTTGTGTTGTGATGTGTGCGGTAATGGACAACCGCGATAGTTTAAAACAGTATTTTATACTTATTGCCGGCGCAGATAGACATCAAATGCACTTACACCGGTTACTACCAGCCGGTAAGAAAGTGCTCGGTACGGGGCAACCGTTGTTTTGTTGCAAATAGCACTGGTTACCTGATTTCTGTTGACGCTCATTATTTTGTAAGGTGGCCATTACTTGCTGTTTCGGAATCTATATTAATATAATTATATAATTATATAATTATATAGCCAAGGCCCCTACTTCTCAGAGGCAGTGGGACGAGCCGCTCTGTGAGTTAGAATGTAAAAATTTGATAGATTCATCATCTTCTTCCACAGAGCGTGCTCGCCTACTTGCGGTCACTCGTTGGGAGTCGGGGCTTTGGTTGCATGCGTTACCGTCTAAAAATGTTGGCAATCTTTTGGATAATCAGACCTTTCGTATAGCTGTATCCCTTCGAATAGGTGCCCCGTGCCAGGTCCCTCACCGCTGCTCTTGCAGTGATATAGCGGATAGGTTCGGCCACCACGCACTTTCTTGTGTAAAAAGTGCAGGGCGCATTCCGCGGCACGCCAGCTTGAATGATATCATCCGTCGGGCCTTTGTCAGTGCTGGCATCCCCTCGATTTTAGAACCCAACGGTCTGATGCGGGATGACGGCAAGAGACCCGACGGAATGACCCTTATCCCATGGAAGATGGGACGGCCTTTGGTTTGGGACGCTACATGTGTCGACACACTAGCGCCGTCCCATCTTCCTAGGACAAATGATCACGCTGGCGCTGCCGCCTCTAATGCTGAAAACCTCAAACGGCACAAATATGGGTATTTAGACAGATTGTACATGTTTGTGCCGTTTGGGGTAGAGACTTTGGGACCTTGGGGGCCGGCCGCACATGTTTTATATAGGGACCTGGCGAAACGTTTAGTCGAGGTGTCAGGTGACCGGAATGCTGGCGTATATTTTGGTCAAAAACTTAGCATTGCCATCCAACGTGGCAATGCCGCCAGCATTCTGGCCACCTTTCCATCATCTACGGGGCTTTTAGTTTAAATTTTAAGTTTTGTATTTTTATTATGTAGGGTTTGTTTTTACTAGGTAGGTTTTATTTAGTTGTTAGTTAGTTATAATTTAATATTAGTGTATAATTGTATTTTATTTGTAAATAAACTTATAAATATCTGTTATTATATAGCCATCGTCAATTAAGTGGTCTTAAAACTGAAATTAAGCAACGGCCGATTCGAAGCACGATTTTTGAAGCTTACGCATGAGTTTAAAAAAACGACTTACGAACGCGTTCTAAAAATTATATTCTAACAATTCAAAAATCGAACCCCAGCTTGTCATCAGATGCGACCTTGAGTAAATTTAGGTTTATTTCTTTTGTCTCCCATTTACAACTGAACACTACCGTAGGTCGGACGACGCGTTACATTAACGATCTCCGTTGTTTATCCTACAAATAAAACCGTCAAGCCATCTCAGTCACATACATCTTCACAATTTTTTCCTTTGATATTTTTTTAAGATAGCGAACGATGTAGCCAAAGTTTTCACCAGAAGTCGAATCAATACGATCAACGAAGAACTAAATGCCGCAATAATAAAACAAACCGAATTTTTGTAACGCGTTGAGGTCTTTTGTACTTGCAATATTTGCTAATCAAAGACATCAACGCGTACCTTCATTGCAACGACATAGTATATGTCGTAGCTATTGGAAAAGCTGATATAAACAAAAAAGCAATACTAGCTAAACATGTTCAACGACCTGCCTGCAATTGGAAGACTCCCAAAACTGGACATAATATACATTTAAGACTTACATAATAACAAAAAGTTGAATGACATTGACATGGTAATAGTACATTATGATACAAGTGTGCTATGTTGGACATTATACTAGGGGCGGTATTATGCGCGCGAGCCGCAGGCGAGCGCGATAAGGAAGCCGAGAGTGTATTGAAACATAGCACAAGAGTTTCATACGACTGTTTTCATCACACTTGCGAGGAAAAAACAAACTTTTTTCAAACAACCACACAGCGAAAATGTCAACAAAAATTTGCGGAAAATGGCGCCCAAACCAGCAATGCGCGCGCAGGTTGACATTTAATTCAGCGGTATAAGAACTCTTTGTTGGTATTACAAAAAAACTGTAAGTATTACCCGGCTATATTAAGAGTGCTTCGTATACATACATACGTCTAATTGCAGTCACGTACAAACTTGACTTTACCGGGTTATACCTATTATAGCACAAGTGCCGTAATGTAAAGTAAAAAGCACGCGTGCGTAATAGCTTGGATTATGAGCCTAAAACCGATGATCCACTTTACGAGCAAGTGTGAAGAAAAGTAAATTACGCAACGCCCTTCTATCATTATCATTCACATTTTATCATATATCTTTATCTTTTCATTCACGGCTTCTAACGTGACCAAATAAGTACTTATAAGTACTTACTTATTATGAGTAGATTATTTAAGTTAATAATCTCAACCGATGTATAATTCCTAAATAGATGTATACAGCCTGATAGCTAAGTTGGTAGCATGTCTGCCTTCAGAGCTGTGGGGCGTGGGTTCGATCCCCACCCAGGACAAAAATGTTTGTGACGTACATCGATGTTTGTTCTGTGTCTGGGTGTAGTATGTATTATAAGTATGTTTTTACGGAAAAATATATATATAAGGTATTCTATCAGCTATCTGGTTTCAATAATACAAGCTTTGCTTAGTATGGGGCTAGATGGTGCTGTGTGTAATAAATGTCCCCCCCAATATTATAATAATAATATATAATTATCTTGATATGAAATCAATTTATCATTATATTATTATTATTTATTATTCATCTCATTATAACCAGCCTATCATAATCCACTGAATATTTATGGCCTCCTGGGTAATATCTATGGTTTATACGTCTATATAAACGAGTGGTCCTGCGATACGGTGCGATATCCTGCGCTACTTGAAGCGGTCATTTCAAGAAGTGGACATTTCAAGAAGTGATCATTTCAAGTAGTGTATTTTTTTATTTGTGGACCAAAACCGCCGAAACGATACCTATAGGAAATCATAGCTAGTCTGTAGCGGTAGAACTCTATTGCAGAGTGCGGCTGGGAAAGTGCCACACCTTTGTCAGTTATTCAATCGCCAAGCAGTAGTGTGCAAGGTGCAAGCATTAGGTACTGTCTTTCGTTTCGGTTAGAAGGCCAATGTTACCAGATAAATTACTAGACATGAAGAGATTTGACATCTAATATCTCAGGGTGACGAGCGTAGTGCAGTGTGGCGCAGGATTTCGTTCGCAAGTTTACAATTCTGGCACAGCTACTATTATGGGCAGGCGTGATGCCACCAGGTTGGCCACGTTGACGCTCGTCACGGCATAAAAAAAAAGAATAAGCAGTAGGTGTAGAACAGATGGTCACCCTGGATTAGAAACCGTCGCAAATGAGCCGATGTTAACTCTACTGCAACATAACGAGCCAACCAGTGTACGGTGCAAGTGCTTACATTGTCACCAAATTGTCTGTAAAGCTGGTGGGGAGCCATCATCGCATTTTCCAACAAAACTTACAATCACCTCTTGATTTTTTGGTGTTCTTAACATCTGACGGCAGCCTCTATTGTGAGTCTGTTCCCATTATAACCCATTACTGCAAAGACTACAGGATAATATAGGTATGCTTATTTTCGATTATTTAATATCAGGAAGAATTTAGCCTTTCGGCTACTTCTACGCTTAGTCGAATAATTCCTTTTTGACTGACAATTTTACGCGAGTGGCTCCATAATCCACCTCTATTTTGAGAATCTTTAGCATATAACGAACTTCCAAAAAAACAGCTATTAAAAATAATTCGCTTAAAAAAATAAGTTTAACGGTTTTGTCTAAAGATGTGAACCAAATATCATATCAGACCAATCTGTCAACAGTATTTTTATTTATTTATTTTTATTTGAAATAGGTTTGCGTTTTTTTTAAATTTTTTTTTTTTACTTTTTTGAAGGGGGTAAAGGTTCAGCAACAACAAACAGGCCAAGCTAAATTAAACCGTTTGAAAAAACCTTATCATTATTAATAGAGTATGCCAAGTTCTGAATATGTGTTTAAAAAAATGTTTTCTTTATTTTCAGATGATCAAATATACATTGGACTTGTGATCAAGGTAGACTAAACCCCAAAGAGGAACTGTGATAAATGAAGTGATATATTGGTGATATTAAAGTGTAATATTTATAAAATTAAATCGTCGGAGCACTAAATAACGATGGGTAAGTAATGGATTAGGTAAAAGCTTTTTAAATGGCATTTTACAAAATATGTCATAGTGCGGAATCAAAATACATTATTGCCTTGTAACTATAGTTTAATACCGAGAGAGATAGCGATGAATCCTCCGAGCTTATATACCTGTTATTTCTGGCAAAATTGTTTTCTTTTCTCTCAAGAATTATGGCGTTGCTCCGTTATGTTGCAAAATTATGAAGTAATCATGTACTTAAATATAAAATAAGTCACAAAAAAATCAAGGTACAAGTTACCGCCAAGTTTAAATCACAGATATAACTCATACATCATGATGGTGGGGCTTCTACGTGAGGCTTTTGGAAGCCAATTGAATATACACGCAGTGTATATCATTAAAACAAAATTCTCAATTGATTCGCATTTATTTTTTGTGGAAATTACTATAATATGCGGTAGGTACACTGACCTCTATAATAAAAGTACGCTGGACTAAATATTGTCTAGGAAATGACAGTTTTTTTTGTGTTATTTGAAGCGCCCCTTCGAGCGTCTCCGGTACTAAAATTGACATAATAGTATTACGAAATATTAGTTCCACTGAGTTCCATAGATGCTCGCATTGCTATCCGTTGCTTATCCGCGCCAAAATGGCAAAAATCAAATGGCTTCAATTCGCTATCGACAATATGAAGTCCAGCGTACTTGTATTATAGAGGTCAGTGGGTAGGTATATCATAACCTTAAGACCGGGTAAGCTTTTTTGAATCCTACATTAATTCCTACTGTGGTTTAGTTTTTTGCATAATAATGTATTTACTGCTTACAAAACCCCAGTTATTGTTCTAATGAAATGACCTAGTAAGTTTTATAGAAGAATAGAGGTCCCCCGCGACTTCGTCCGCGTGCGGAAGTAATTCGGACCGCCCCCAAAATTCTCCACTTTAAATCATTCCGAGCAAACTCTACCGACTCTACCGACTCGACCGACTCTACCAACTCCCCCCCCCCCCCCACTTCCCTTCCTTTGAATGAACTACCCAAATATAAATTTTCATCACTAAAACTTCAAAAACAAACAACTTTCCATACAACATTCGACCCCCCCTTAAATCGTCCCTGTCGAAATTTTGAAAACAGCATTTTTTTTAAATGAACTATCCAAATCCAAATTTTCTGGACTGAAAGTCCAAAAACAAAGGACTTTCATACAAACTTCCTCCCCCTTAACCCCTTGGGGGTTGAAATTCGAAAAATCCTTTCTTAGACCTCTCCGCGTCGAAACGAATACACCCTCCAAATTTAAAGTCTGTACGACCAGCGGTTTGGGCTCTGCGTTGTGTGTCAGTCAGTCAGTCAGTCAGGACAGAGCCTTTCATTATATTAGATAGAGAATAACCACAGATTCTAAAATACGAAACCAAGTCTAAGCGTGCATAGAATGTTCTATAATAAAGATTGAAATTAAAATATAAGGTCGAAGGACATGAAAGTTTGATTCATGTCCCTGTCAATAGACAAACGTCAACCGACTGCCAGTCCGACTGATAAACAACTGGCTCAGTCACAGGCTTATTCTGTAACAGAAGCTATTTATACCGCGATATATCTGGGTGCCGGGCGCGATAAATTGCTTTCCGTGAGTGAGAAAGTTACGCCCAGAAGCTTAGGATAAAAAAAATGGAAGGGTACGTCGGGCACGAAAATTCGATTCGACATAATTTATAGATTTCCTCGATAAACGTTTTCATAGAACTTACGAGACCTCTATGGACATGTTACAAACAAAGGATGTATTACCATAAACAATGGATGGATGTGCTTTGTGTTTATTTGTTTTATTGTTTGATGTGTTTTTTGGTTGTATTTGTGTATTTGTTTGTATGTATTTTTTATTTTTATTTTGATGTGTTTGTTTTGTTGTATTGTTTTTTGGTTGTGTACTTTTACTATTCTATGAGCCTTACACCCTACATTTTTATTTCTTGGTCCTTCGAGCCGAATGCGTTTTCGTGTGGTAGGTATGGGCTATAGTTCGAAAGTCGATTGTATTGTTATGTGCGAACATCCATGCGCAAGAGTGTGATTCAAAATCGACCTTCTAATCTGAAGATTGAAACGTGAAGCTCTCTTGCACGATTTTTTTTATAGTTTTTATTTATTTATTTTCCTTTATCTTTATCACCTAGGAGCAGCTTTGGTTTAAAAAATTGGTCACTCCAAAATGATTTATCATCATCATCAGCCTGGAGACGTCCACTGCTGAACGAAGGCCTCTCCCTCACCGCCACACTGTACGACAACCTGTCATAATGCCAAATGGTTTATAGCGTTCATTAATGTTCATTCAGTTCGTTCGTTGTAGTGGTAGGCGTATAGGACTCTATTGCAGTCCGCCTGGGAAAGTACCACACTTTTCAACCAGTTATTCAACCGCCAAGCTGTAGTGTGTGTTTACTGTGTTTTGATTTGAAGAATGGTAGCAGATAAATTACTGAGCATTAAGAGATTTGACATCTAATATCTCAGGGTGACGAGCGCAGCGCCGTGCGGCGTAGGATTTGTTCACGATTTTGGCATCGCTACTGTTATAGTCAGGTGTGACGTTTAACGCCAGGTGAACGTCTCCATGACGAAATAATATATAATATAATAATAATAAAATAATAATTGAAATAATAAGTTATACCAATTTTGAGTTTCACGAACTGAACACACGCGTGTCCAGCCCCTCGCGTCCAGCTGGTGAAACATCATCGTCTCGGCATACAATTGCATAAAAAAAAAACAAATGTTTCCATTGTTTCCATAGAATCAGCAATTGATCATCCAAAAGAAAATGGGGAAATATCAGAAGCTAACGGAACAGTGTTCCTTTCCTTTTGACTTTATAAAGGTAGAATCTAACTTGGATTCTCGATATCGCCAAAACAGAATAGTTCCGCAGGCCCACGTGCGGTGACCCGAATGTTGCGCCGACGCACCTGGCATAGAATAACGCATAGTTCACCAGCTCCTACCTTCCAAACTGCCATTCAGTGCTCTACTAGTGTGAGTTTGTTGGGTTGATCCAGTGGCTGGGTTACAGTTTTACTAAAAGAAAGAAAAAAAAGGTTTTCCATAGAAAAAATGACATTTAGTATTGGCAAAATGTATGGAACGACTGATGTTATCTCTCTTGCAAGTTTCAAAAGTCACTACAGACTGAATACTTACTGATATTTTATACTGTATTGAAGTAAGAGGTCGTTAGCTAATTAAGTACCATGACTTTTAATTATTATAATTAAGCAGCATACGAGGGGCGTTCAATAAAAAGTGAGAATGAGTATGTTGCCGGTAACTTTTATTCAATGTTATTTTATTTTTCGATATAGTCGCCTTTTAGCGAAATACACTTGTAATATGTTTTTTCTAAGCTTAAAATTCCTATCTTAAAAAACTCTTCATCCTGAGCACCTAAAAACTCATGTACTGCAGCGACTACTGCTTTATCATTTTCGAACCTCTGGTCTCTCAGATACTCCTTCAACCTCGGAAATTGATAGAAATCACTAGGGGCAAGGTCGGGTGAATATGGAGGATGCTCAAGTATTTCGAAGCCAGCATCACGAATTGTAGCCAGCAACGGCGGACTTGTGAGCCGATGCATCATCTTGAAGGAACAAAACAATTTTTGCTAGTTTGTCTCGCCGTTTCTCGCGTATTTTGTTACGCATTTTTTTTATTTGTTATGCATATTAAGAGCCCGTTACAGTAGCTCGAGATATTCTATCATGACCACCCCTTTACTATCCCAGAAAAGAGAGCCCATCAACTAAACTGCAACAGTCTAGTTGAGATCTATCCGGCGGAACGACTCGCCTTAAATTTCCTAGGAGTTGGAGATGATGGTCTTTTCCAAGTCATACATTGTAATTTTGTTTCAAGATCGTAATGGTGAAGCTATGTTTCATCCATTGCTATGAATCGAGACAAAAAATGACCAGGATCTTTTACCAATGAAGCTCAAGAAATGTTCAGCCTGGTTTGTTTTTGTGCATCTCTAGGCATTCTGGGGACCCAGCGCGTGGATACTTTTTTCATCCCCAAGCATTTTTGTAAACTCCTATGCACACTACCAAACGAAATTTTTGTTTTATCGGCTATAAAACGTACCGTGAAACGACGATCTGCTAAAACAATGTTCTGGACTTTTTTACCATTTCTTCGGTCCCTACCGTTAAGGGGCGGCCCGGGCGAGGGTTATCTTTGGTGGATGTCCACGTTTAAATTCGCCACACCAACGAGCAACTGTAAAATAAGGTTTCATGCACAGATACTTAATAACCGCACGCAATTTTTTTTTTCCATTTTTGACAACACGCTACCACAGACTGCAAACAAAAGACTTCCATTTTTTAAAAACATAATATATTCCAATTATTTCCTTTTTTTTAATCTTATCAATATTCCAGCTTTACCAGCCAGTATTAACTTTTTTCGGTTCCAAAGAGTTTCTACCTCATTCTCACTTTATAATGAACGCCCTACGTATTAGTAGTGGCATTTACAACTCAATCGCAAAGCTTTCTGTTCGGATCCACATTCTCCATCTCTGACATCCTGAATGTGGATATGGGACTGGGACGGACACTGTGAATCCGTTCGGATTCTCCTTTCCAGAGTCTACTTGAGTCAGCCCAGCAGGGGGGACTGACTCAAGTAGACGATGGAAGGGGGAAATGCACAATGCAGAGTTTTTGACAAAAATGCGATAAAACCATTTATTTATTGGAAAACCAACAGCTATTGTAACTAATAAAAAGACTAATTAAAAACAGAAAGCTAATTATAGGTTTTCACGTATAGTGACATCGAAGACATGTCGTCGCATTGTATTACGAGTATTTTATAAAACTTAAAACTCCGGAGAAGTTTGCAGTCTTCTTGTGGTATTGGTGCCACGAATTTACTAAGGCACGACTGGACTAGACTTTTACTATGTCTGTCACTTAATCATTTGATTAGAGCTCATCAAAAACTAGAAATATAAGAAAATACACTAGCAATGCACGAATTGCGACGCTGCGCGCCGTAATCCTATTACAAGGAAAGAAGAAAATGCACCAATGCTCATATCCCAAGCGAGTCAAGCAAGCAATCCAGGACTTTTTGAATAGAAATGAAAAATGTCTGTGAATTTGAATGTGTTTTTGATGTAGAATAAGGATTTATACGAATGAGTTGTAAGAAGAATGATGTGTTTTTATACATTGATCCTTCGCGATTTATTAATATAATTAACTACTTTAAATAAACCTTATATTATCAACTTAACATTTGATCGACTGCTCCTGATTAGCAAAATTCTTAAACTTAACGTCAGTACAAACATGAAGTGCGCAGTGGTAAACAACGTCATTTAACTGAGCCCTTAGCTGGAATAGTAAGTGGCAATAGCCAGTCGGTTTAGTCACTAAACCGACTAGATCGATCTAAAGTTACTCGCGTCGCGATCGTCGGCAGGCCTTGTTTATTCATTGGACTTAAATCTCAATTTATGTGAATTCTGCGTAAGTTCAATTAATTCTCACAAATATGGACTTAGACCAGTTTGGTGAATGTTGAATATATATCTCAATATCGACATTTATTTATTTTGATTAAGTAAAGAATTTTTGAAATACGAAAGGAGGAAAGGAACAGTTTAAAAATAAAATGTTATATGTAAGATGGCAACTACTTAAACTTGACTAGGTATCATAATTATGCGACCCTTTTCTTTCGCATAATTTAGTTACTTATATTTTACTTTGGCTTTGTGAATCTGGCATAATGATTAATGTCATAATGATACTTTTGCATATGTAGTTAGGTTTATTTTGTCTCTGAAAAATGAAAAAGCAGGTGTTTCGTTTATTCTATACAAATTGAATATTAGATAAACTGTGACAGTAGGTTATGCTAGGCTATGCCGCGAACATGTTTATTTTGCACGTGTTTTTTTAAAATGTTGATTTGATGTGTGCTTTATGATTTTATGTCGTTATGCGTTTATTATGTCTCCAATGTCTCCTCTTATTCGCGCCCGCCGCCACTTCAATGCACTTCTTGCCGCCAACTCTGATTTTGTAATTTTTTGTTATAACTGGAAAACTGTACTGACAACTTTTTTGACATATTCTGAGAACCAGATAGACCAATGGGATAGGGGCAATAAAGCCGATAGTGATGTGGATTGTTAAAATATTGTTAATATAGGTAATTTTTATTTGACATTTGGAAAATTGATTTTAACTTTATTTTTTGTCATTTAGGAAATTGTACTGATTATTATTTTTATTACTTGACATTTAGATTATTAACCTGACATTACTTGTTTCTATGGAATTGTTGTTTGTGACCTTATTTTTTATTTTTCTGTATTATTGTGTGAGGTAAATGTAATTGATCTTATCGTTTTTATCTCAATAAATAAATTATATTATGCTATAGTCTAATATGATTAGTTATTGTTATGGTTAGTTTACTGTAATGATGCGGAAAATATTTATGCGTATCCATTTATGCTGAATTATTATTATGCTTGTGCTTGTTGTGCGAAATGTAATTAGGCTCAACTAAAATATGACATAGAATTTTAGGCGGAACAATATAGGGAACCCATAATTATATGTATAGACCGATGAAATTAAATCAAGTAAAGATAGATAAGTACAATTCAAATGTCCAAATCAAACCAGTATTATTTGGCATTTTACTACACTTACTCAGCACGCTGGCAGCATAATCGTATTTTTGCGTTTTTCTTTGTGTCTACTTAGATATTACTTGATTGTACTTTCACAATAATTATGATAAAATAGGTAGCTATTTTATAAAATACCTATACAATTAAAACTCTTTGTTGTATAGGTAAAATACCAAAAAGTTCATCGACGTTGGACAAAATGTATGGAATATCAGTTTTTTTTTAACTTTATTTCATTAACCCTACACGTGTGTTCATTTAATGTCGGCACCGTAGCGCCACGCTGTATAAGCATACACAAGATTCCCACTGAAGGAACTATTAACTAAAACATAGAGCATGAGATACGAAATGATAAATATTCCTCTATCATCAGTAACATGGGAACGACTGGGACGAACGATGGGACTGAGGAAGATAAAAAATATATCGTAATAGTCTTGCAAGATGTTCCGCTACCAATATCACCGTATCTGCTTCCTGCTAAGACCTCTCGCTATAGAAGTAGCCTCTACAGAAGGCACGATAGGCCGTAAAACTAAATAACAAATCAATCCAACTCCACGCAGCAAAAAACCATAGATATAGGTATGTCAGAAGTCAAAACAAACATAAAAACTCGTCTATTATTAGGAATGACAAATATGTTGATAACGTATAATTATGTCATAATTTAACACCACGGTGTGGCTATAAACTATTCTGTGCCAACCGGCACAATATCAGACACACCCACAAAGACACTTTAATTGTTACATCGAAATAATTGTCAGCTTTTATATACAATTCTACAACCATTGCGCGTGAAACGGTCAGAGCTTTTCCGACTCTAAAAGAAAATCATCAATGAAAAGCAAAGCATCCCAAAACAATAGTTCGTTGATCTTCGTCGATATTTGATATTTAAAATCGAGCTTTAATGTAACGAGATTAGGGCTATTCTTTTATAGTTTTTTTACAAGCCGAAGCTTGAGCATTATGGCGCCCACATACCATCATCGTCTCGACATGGGACCATAAATTAGCATAGACACCTACTGGCTCCGCTAATAACGTCACATTAGGAGACAAAAATAGTTTTGACACCAAAAAAGCCGATCGGTTTAATTGATGATGACTTCTCATAGCCATTCAGAGGTTGGATTTTTAGGAATTACCTACAGTGGAAGGTTGTTAATTATTTGCCATCTAGATGTCTTGGTTGTGTTTTTATGCAGCTCATAAATAGACCTTAAATATTCAATTCAAATTACTGTTTATAGTTCGGTACATAGTTCGGTATAGTTTCATACAAAAATCACTTGGCATTAAAAAAAAATACCGGGCTGATTTTGACTATATTTTTATACTAGTAGAGGCCCGTAGTTTTACTCTCTAACTTAGGAGACCGCCAACTTTTGGAGGAACTTTTTCTGGAGGAAAATTATCTTATCTGCCATTCCATGTCTTAGGAGCTATCAAATAAAAACGTTTAATCTAGTTTTACCTCTTTACAATGTTATCTCAATTACTGTCGACGTAACATTGTAAAGAGGTAATTTGCTTTACAACGTCAACTTTGCATGAGTTATCAAGAAGCGATTAATCTAATGGACAGTTTTTAAAAACACCTGTATTTCTATATACGAGTACCTATCCTGTTAGGTATGTTGTTTTTACTTACTTTTATCAATTTATTATAGTATATTAATAATATATGGACATGTAATTTAAGTATTAGAATTATTATCTTCAAATGTAAGTTAAGTTCTATTTAATTTTCTCGTAGTTATTTAATATTGCACACCCCGTTTTCTATGTTCTTCGATGTTCCTTTCCATACTAAGGTTGCCTGGAAGAGATCGCTTTAAGCGATAAGCCATCTAATTCTAAGTTCATTTTTCTGTTGTGGCCATACACTATACACTATACACTGTAGCATTTACCCCCACTCCTTCGTTACCTTCGTTTTTTGACTGTCCTATAGCTTAGTTGGTAGCATGTCTGTCTGTCTGTCTACGAACAGACAGACAGACATTTTGTTGTGACGTTTGTTCTGAGTCTGGGTGCACTATGTATCATAAGTATGTATTTACAAAAAAATATAGTATTCATGTAGCATACATGAATGCATGCATGTTGCATGTGTGTGTGCATTCTATTAGCTATCTGGTTTCCATAATACAAGCTAGGCTTTGCTAGATGGCGCTGTGTGAAAATGTCCACTGTTTTTTTTTCGTGTGTACTATAAAGAGTTTATCTATCTATCCTCAAAGTCCAAGTAGCCGTAGCCACCCTACTAAACAAGTAAACAACCCACGTGCTATTCATTGCATTCTATTACGTTATTTTATGCTGATACTGTGATTAATTGATTTATTATATTCTTACGACATATTTCAGATAACTGAATCTCAATAGAGTATGACACTTATGTCAGAGGAATAGGAACTTAAATAAAGCTGTTAGCGGTCAAGAGCTGCTGATTGATGTTGTCATTGGCCCAGATGTTAGGATATATGGCGAGATTGTTTATTTATCTACAGGCGAGATGCGAAAGTGCATAATAACTTTTATATTTAAATTATAAACAACTTTGTCAAGGTATTTTGGCGGGAACACGGAAAAATCATGTCGCTGCATTCTATTATTTTCTTAAACAAGTGTTTTAATTTTCGCGAATTTATGATTAAAAATGGTAGTGTTTTTTTCATTGAGTGTTAATTCAACATGTACGAGCGTGGGTAAGTGATATAATGTGTTGAAACATGTCTTATTGTGTTGTTTTCAAAACGCCGTAAAAGCTCATAGTAAAGTCGCCATAACTTTACTAGGGTATGACTTAGACTCGACTTTAACTGTGATTTCATGACATATTTGACTTGATAATATTAAATAAACTTGAACATTAATAATAAATAATACTTGACTCTGGCAGAATGCACAACCTGCGATGCCAATAACAAAGAAAAAAAAAAGAATACATTGTTAAGTATGACTACTTAACATCAGTCAGTAGTAGCATAGATTAAGTGTTAATATACTTACTACAACAAACTACAATGACTACTTAGCCTACTACACAACAAAAAACAAAAGGATTGTATCCAGACCGATGAAAGTCTAGAGACAATCCAAATGCTCAAACCCACTACCAGTCGGCAGCGTACCCAGCATGCTGGCGGCATTGCCACGCTGGATGGCAATGCTTATGCGTTGAGCCAAATAAACGCCAGCATTTTGATCACGCGTCGCGTCGACCAGGCGCTCGGATATGTTTTTGAAAAGATGATGAGCTCCCGGTCCCCACGGACCCAATGTCTCAACGCCAAACCACAATTAATATACTTAATCTATGGTAGTAGTCAACAGTAGGTAGTAGTCGACATAGGTCTTATCTTCACCGAGAGTGTATGTATGCACGAAAAATTTGACACGTTCCTTTTTCACACAATTTGAAATGGTTTTGTAGTCTACTTCAAACTTAAATTCAATATAGGTCTCTGGGATACGTACTTACCTACCAACTTATCTTATTTCCAATACGATGAGCGGCATGCAGCATTCTCCATTCATCTGGTGGGTGTTGCGAAATTGCATCCTGTCGACCAGTTCGAGTGCATGTCGCAATGCAACCTGCCCCGTAGGCGGAGACAAGCCTGCGGGCGGTGTTGGGCCTCAATTAGCCTACATTACTAGGTTAATGGTGTTCTTAGAAAAACTTTAGTCTAAGTCATAAATAATTATACTACATATAAGGATATACCTAGTTGTGCGCGGGGTTTCACTCGTATTGTGATGACAGATGGTAATAATGATAACGACTAAAAAAAACTATGTCATTTTGCAGAGTCTCTACTATCTCTATTCCGATTTTGATCAAGATCGGCAGAGACGAATGTTCTAGAAAATTTAACAGCCATCTCGTGATGCTGATCACCAGGCGAACGTCTCGCTCGTCTCGCGATTATATTAGATTTTTTAAAAAATACAAAAAGAAACATCATATCACAGCTCATACATTTTAAACCACTGGACAGATTTTCGTCAAACATAGCTAGGAACAACCTAGGTTCAATTTGAATGTGCTTTCAAGTAAAATAAACCACATTCAAATAGGATCACCTCTCAGCTTAATAGATTAGATTTTTTAGAGATCTCGATTACTTCCGGTGACTTCACTATGATTGATACCATACTGTATACACGATTATCTATACATAATATACATTCGGATCTCTACTTCAGTAGAGTCAAAGTACCACGCAACAGCTGCCAGAGACAGTGGCGGATTTACCAGCAGGCTGAGTATGCTGGAGCCTAGGGCGGCATATTTTAGGGGCGGCAAATTGGGGGCAAATATTTATAGTATAAAGACTATTTTCATAAAGCTTGCTCGTAAAGTAGATCTTATTACATCGCTTTTAGGCTCATAATCCAAGCTATTATACACGCGTGCTTTTTACTTTACATTACGGCACTTGTAATATAATAGGTATAACCCGGTAAAGTCAAGTTTGTACGTGACTGCAATTAGACGTACGTGTACGAAGCACTCTTAATATAGCCGGGTAATACTTACAGTTTTTTTGTAATACCAACAAAGAGTTCTTATGCCGCTGAAGTAAATGTCAACCTGCGCGCGCATTACTTATTTGGGCGCCATTTTCCGCAAATGTTTGTTGACGTTTTCGCTGTGTGGTTGATTATTATCAAAAAAAAAATGTTTTTTCCTCGCAAGTGTGACGAAAACAGTCGTATGGAACTCTTGTGCTATTAGTCATTACGCTCTCGGCTTTCTTATCGCGCTCGCCTGCGGCTCGCGCGCATAATACCGCCTCTAGTGTAATGACCAACATAGCACACTCGTATCATAATGTACTATTATTTTGCTGTCTTAACTAAATCGAATCGTTAGGTTGTAAAAATAATCTTGGAACTGATCAATCCTCTAGTTCACAATCATGCTAATTACGGGAAAGGGATGGTATAATTCCGACAATAGTGCACAAATCATAAGTAACAATTTCACTAACAAAAAATATTATTGTGAACGCGGGATATATATGTCGCTACGGACTACGGGCGGCACATTTTTAATAGCCTACTAGCGGCAAATGTGTAAATCCGCCACTGAGGAGACCGGATCAGCCCAGTAACGTCCTAACATTGATAAAGAGATCGACTGAATGTCACACATGAACACATTCTCAAGCTAAACTAAATTTATTCAAAACCTTGAATACTGTGTCTAGTATCCATGTCCAATCAGACCAACACATTGCGACCTCAGTGTATCCCCAAGTTACTTCACAATATCTGTGACAAATGCAAGAATGTTTTGTTCTATCCAATTCGCCAATTCTCTTAATTCTTGGCCTGCAGATGAATAATCGCACTTGCGTATCACAACTAGGCACACAATATAAGAAAAAAAACGGTATTTACTATAGAATATCAATAACAACAAGATAGGCTTAATAAGTATCTGAAAATGTACAGAAAAGGCACGCGCGGATTTATTTCAAAAATAATGTCGAGAGTCTCTTCAAGGTTCGTACTAGTACACAGTAGGGAAGAGTACTTAAACCCTTACTTAGATGTACTGTATAAGGTACACATTTATCCGCACTTTGATTTTCTGAAAAGTAGGTACAGAAGAAGAGTTTGAGCCAGCAAATAGAATTCCTAAAGAGATACCGAACGACTGTCGAGCTCTTGTGTGTTGAAGTCTACAAATGTTACTATTAGTCTAAGTAATTGACTCATTCAAATATTATGACCAATCCAAGAGAAAAAATGCGCGAAAAAGTTAAATGGCGGAAAATTTAGAGTTTATCCACTCCCCAATAAAAAATACCTTTCCTGATGATAATAATGTAGCTGTACCATCTAATAATGTAATACGGACCTACATAATACGAGTGAATACGAGTGTGTATTTAGTATTGAATCCTGCAGGATTGCGTTAGGAATTTACTTGTACCTACGGAAGATTTTACGGTGAAACTTCAAAAACGATGACTAGACTAGAAACCAAACATCTAACATTCTAATTGCTTCTTAATAGGAGAGGGTCTAGGCCGGGGGTCGTCGTCGATTTGTTTCACTCGGTGTCCATTTTAAGAAATGAAATTGCCACCGCGGTCTTCACAATATGTTAAAGAAAAAAAGATTTATAAAACAAAATGTATTTACGGAAATAAAAAAGATATTTTTTTACATATTATGAGAAAAAAATCATTTTTTGTAGCGGACTATCTGTCCCCCGCAACGATCAACGCTTTCGCAATTCGCGAACTCTTTCTAGCTTGTTAGCTCGACTTCGCCCGGCCGTTTTCGAATTGACAACAAAGATAATGCGGGGGATACATTTTTACTAAATTACGTATAAATATAGTGCAAGTTGCTGTGTTCTCGCGGTGTGCACAACAAAATGGGTCGGCGGCGGCGGTTCGGATGCGGACCGCGATCCGCCATTTGGCAACCCCTGGTCTAGCCCATCTAATTACTTATCACCACAAAAAACATTATTTTTCTCTTTCCAATCTCTACGTAACTATTTTTCTGTCTAGTCTATGGCATAGGTCATTGATATATGGAGAAGTGAGTCTACTTTAAATTCAGTCGCTTACGTTATGTTTACAAAGACGTTGCCCTTCTTACAGGCAAAGATGAGTAATGCAACGCGAAACCTTATCAATACGACACCCACTGCCTTGACGCAACGCGCCGTCCACTCTTGCATGCTTGTTAGTACCTCGCACCGCACCGCTGTGGACGCGCGAAAATATCGTTAGAAAGAAAACACGTGATTTTTCGAAGGTTTTTTTAGCCTAAAAACTTGTTATCAGTTCACGGGTAACCGTGATAACAGTCGGTCATAGTGTGCTCTGCGCTGTAACGGTTATTTTCAGAATAACAGTTATTTGTGTTAAGTGTAGAGTTTAGTGTTCAGTGAAAAACTTGCGGTTGGATTTTGGCCTTTCTATCAAGTGCCATAAAGGCACTTACAGGTACGATATATCTATATAGATATTAAGTATTATAGTATTATCTACTTACATAGATTTTATTGCTAGAAAACTTCTTCTAAACCTACCAAGTTGTTAGCAATAGATTTGTAGCCAAAATTAAAAAATATATAATAATAAAATATCACATAGTGAATGCACATCTTTTTAATGTTTTGCCACTCAATTTTCAAGTTTTAAAGTAAATTTAATTCATCAAACAAGTCACAGTCGCAGTCAATGTCAAACAAAAATTTTCGCAGTTAAGTCATACCTTAGTAAAATGTTGTTTACCTGAGATTTTATGTAATATAGGTTGCATTACCTAGGCTATTATATACCTTCGATGTAAACACGTAGTAATTTGTTTGTAATAACTTTTTTCCTTTCAAAGCTATAGCTGAAAAGATATAGCTGCAGCAGCTATTTTATATCTAGGTTCTACCAGAACAGATTCATAATTTTCTTATACTTACCACTGATGTCAGTGTCAGAAAACTGATAGGTAGCGGCCAAGTTGAAATATGACCGATAATGAGCCATGTCGTAATTGTAGGGACTTTTATTTACAAACTCACAGCTTGGTGGCAATGAAAAAACCTTATCTTGCGGTGAATCGTTATCATGCAGACTTAAACACATACCTACACAAATGTAAACAGTTGAACATCAAGTTTAATAATTTTTTCGAAGAATGGAGGTTCAGTACTTTATCATCAGTGATTCAGGTTTTAATTTTGTTACCAGATATTAAGCATGTTTCACCCCCTTAAGTCATCCCTGTCAGTTTCTTCCGTACGAATTTCTTCCGTACGCGGACGAAGTCGCAGGCGACCTCTAGTTCTGATATAGAAATTAAACTACTGAACCGGTTTCGATAAAATTTCTATGGGACCACCTCTGAAGTATGACCTACTAAACAAAAAAGAATCATCAAAATCAATTAGGAGTAATCGCATAACAAACAAATAAAAAAAAATACAGTCGAATTGAGAACCTCTTTTTTGAAGTCGGTTGCAAAAGAGTAGCATAGAACTCTCGCTTTACTGTGACGTACCATTCTTATACGAGGAAATACTGAAACAAAATGTAAATACGTATTAAAATGACTCAAATCAGTGACTGTGGTTGAAAAATAATAACAATATCGAACACTATCTGATACAACAAGGATAAAACACTGTTCAAATACAATATTAAAGCATGTTTACGGATTGAGACATTCGCTCTCCCGTAATCCTCACACAAGTGCTTACAAAGAACTTCTGGATGTCGTCCCGCCCCGTTAGACTAATCTTCCGACGCTGCGCTTACCATCACGTGGCCACCGTTCTGTCAAAGACCTATTCCACCTGCTGTCACCGCGTCTGGCCAAGAATCCTGCCCAACGCCACTTGGGCTTAACTCATACGGGATCTGATGTCTTCCACTTTGGTTCTGCGTCGGATCTCCGTATTTGGAACTCTGTCGCGTAACGTGACGCCTAGCATGGGACGCTCCATGGCTCGTTGTGCAACTCTCATCTTATGCACAAGCTCCTTGGTGAGCGTCCATGTTTTGGGCACCATACGTCATAGTAGTATCGTCTTATACAGACGGGTCTTCAAGCAGTGCGGTATTTTTCGGTCTTTGAGTACCTACGTTGTCTAGCTTGCTAAATGCAACCTTAGCTGAATGCGCCTATATCAAATGGACCCTTAGTTTTTATGGTTTAAATTTTACTACCCCATGGTTATGGTTATCGGTTCTGCTGCAGATATGACCAGGCCACTCTCACAGCAGCTTATTAATATTCTATCTAGGTATTTACCTAATCAGCCTTTATGCCGGGGGGCATACTACTACAACGAGAAGAGGCATGTACCCATGCCTCTTCTCGTTTACGCCATGTTATTCAGCCGAATTAACAAATTAACTTGCATAATGCATCTGATTGCTTACTGCGTATTGGATGGCTTTGACACGAATAATACAGTAAAGTGGACTTTTGTTACCCATGTTTCTGGATGACGCCGCAATGGTCGTTGGCAGCCGTTGTCTCTTACGAGAAAGAGCGTATTGCTCGTCTCATTACACGTTTGAATAAAAAACAAGGACAAACAAGGGAAGTGTTTTTTTTTGCCAAAACCATTATAGATAGCCAATATGACCGCCATCTCGCCTGATGTTAAGCGAAGATGCAGTCATAGAAAATAGTTTATATTTTAACCGAGAAATGCAGTCAACGATGGAGCACTCTTACACTGTATTTAGCCAAGAGTTGCAGTCTACGATGAAACATTATATTGAATACTATATTTGTTGAATGAACACTATATTGAACACTTGAACACTATAGTTTAACCGAAAGATGCAGTCTACGATGGAGCACTCTTATACTATATTTAACCGAGACTTGCAGTCTACGATGGAACACTCTTACTCTATAGTTTAACCGAGAGATGCAGTCTACGATGGAGCTCTCTAACACTATATTTAACCGAGAGATGCAGTCTACGATGGAGCAGTCTTACACTATATTTAACCGAGAGATGCAGTCTACGATGGAACACTTACACTATATTTTAACCGAGAGATGCAGTCTACGATGAAGCACTCTTATACTATATTTAACCGAGAGAAGCAGTCTAGGATAGAACACTCTTACCTAAAAGAAACCGATTCAATCGCGACTTGAGGACCCAGATTGTAACTATCGGGAAATAAAAAAACACCCACACGGGCAGGGCCTTCCACTGTTTAGCAGTTTTTTTTTTGGGTGTCTTCAAATTCAGAGTAAACAGGTTTCTTCTAGGTAAGCGTGTCGATCCTGGACCACATCGTTGATTAACATTTATTTTGGATTTTATAAAAAAGCTGTGATTATTCTGTCAGCAAACCCGTTAAAATCGCATGTCCGCGCGTGGGACGATGTCGCAACCGTTCCAGATATCGATCGTGCAACGATACATCTTGATGTGACATTCACAAGTTTGCTATTCAAGTTAGAGCTCTTGTATTCAACTCGAGCTGTTTCTAATAGCTCCAGCATCTCTGCATAATTAGCCTTTTAATAGTCTCTGCTCGACTTAGGCCTACCGTAAAAAGGGCGAATGGGCCACATCCACTACGCAGGGTCAGTTGCGGGGTTTTTTTAAATATATTTTTTCAAGCAATCGAGAGACGAGACGATCGGCACGTCCGCTTGGTGGTAAGCGTCACGCCTGTCCATTACAGTAGCAGTGACAGACTTGCGTATACAATCCTGCGCAGCACTGTGCTGCGCTCGTCACCCTGACTGAGATATTAGATCTTTTCATACCCAGTTATTTATCTGGTATAACATTGCCCTTCAAACCGGAACAATAATGCTCAATAATGCTTACACACTACTGCTTGGCGGTTGAATAACTGGGAAAGGTGTGGTGCTTCCCCAGGCGGACTCTGCAGTAGAGTCCTACCACTACAAGGTTGATGGATGGATTGATGGATTCACTTACGGCATTGTAAGTCTTCTCCGGACGTATGCTGGTTCTTCACTATGTTCACCGAAACCTAATAAACCCGTAAAAAACTCCATGAGCTCATTGGTACGGGCCCGGGAATTGACCCATGACCTCACACTTTCAATAGCGGTCTCCCAACTAGGCTACCGCGGCTTATATGTCACATCACAATAAAAATATAAATGCGAAAGTATGTCGGTACGTGTCTGTGTAAGAGTTTTACTTCTTCACGCTGACGGCAAACAGCTCTCGGGAATTAGATGACATTCGAAATGGCGATAGCTTATATCGCGGAATAAAATGTGTAACAAGTGACACAGGTGAAACCGTGCGGCGCAGATAGTCTACCATTTAATTATGACAATCAATCCTTCCATAAAAACTTGCACACAATTTTATTTATTAAGGATTAGTAATTACGTATCTAGTTCCATTAATTTAATGTTGGTACTTATCTGGTGTTGTCAGAATGCAATTGCAAATTGTTAATTTTACATGCAACGTTTTTAATGTTTTTATGTCCATCTGAACCGTACAAGGCAGATTACGTTAGGTAGGTACTTCAGTTGATGCAGTTTGCTTACAAATTGCTTATTGAATTCAAACGATGCCGGTCATGTTCTGTTTCCTTTTAAGTATTTATCTGAAACCAGTTTATTGGATTTTTGGGTCTTTACGTTGATACCGAAAATATAAATTTTATGTAACCTAAAGTACATTATGGGAAATTGTTCCATATTCTAGTTCCGTAGAACTGTCACCAAAAAAAGCGTTCTCGCGTTTGATAAGTTCCCCATGCAACTTTCAATGGAACTACAACTGCGAGTGTACCTTGCGTTTGACCGTCATCGCGGAGATGGGGCAAAAATTAATATAAAATCACGGAGATTTTTTTCTTTACTGATAGTATAGAAAAAAATAAAATAAAAGAAAATTGAGTCTAGCAAGACGTTTGCCACGCTGGTAAGCGGTATGTCTGCCACTAACAGTCTAACAGTAGCAGTGCTAGAATTTTGAACTTGGGAACACAATCCAGCGCCGCACTGCACCCTGAGATATTAGATCTTAAATCTCTTCTTACCCAGTAATTTCTCTGGAGATGCGGCAAAAATGAATATAAAAGTTATAGTTATTGATAACTACATATATTACACTACCATTATAAAGAAATAAATAAAGAAGGATGGCGGATTCCTAACGTTTTCAGCTCATGTCCCCAGAAATACGAAACCGAAAATAAAATACATAGGTATCCTCTTTAGCCCGGAGACGTCCACTTCTGAACGAAGGCCTCTCCCTTAGACCGCCACACTGTACGACAACCTGCCATTTGCATCCACTGGTTGCCCGCGACTTTTACAATGTCGTCGGTCCACCTAGTGGGAGGCCGCGCCTACACTGCGTCTTCCGGTTCGCGGTCGCCACTCAAGAACCTTTCTTTCCCATCGGCTTCCCCACTTAGGTAGGTATGTTGAAATGTAATTTGTTTAAATGTAATTGTTTTGCCACGTTTCTTTGTGACAGTATTGTCCTACAACCTACCTATAAAAAAAACATACAATCGAACTGAGAACCTCCTTTTTTGAAGTCGGTTGATGATGGAAGATAATTCACCCATAATCAGTCTAGCATAGTCCA
Organism: Erannis defoliaria; assembly: GCA_905404285.2. Lineage (NCBI taxonomy): Eukaryota > Metazoa > Arthropoda > Insecta > Lepidoptera > Geometridae > Erannis > Erannis defoliaria. Next base: position 12,610,565 of record FR990088.1, read on the forward strand.
GAGTCCAGTGCTCCACATACGAGTAGGTAAGGTATTAAGTTTTTTTTTACAACTAACTGCAAATGCATGCGTTTGACCACGATCTCACCTGATGGAAAGTGATGATGTGATCGAAAATGAGGGAGGCAATAATGTACGACACAGATAATGTACGGCATGATATTGTAAGGCATAATAATGCACAGCATGATAATTGGTGTACATGTACATCGAATATCATGCTTTGCAATATCGTGCCGTACATTATCGGCTTGGCTCAATAATGCACACCCCGATATTGTACAGACTGATATTTGATGTACAAGTACACGAATTCCTTATTTGTATAGCAGTTAGGTTAAGGTTATTTTTTTTATGTCAATTTGAGAAATGTACTCGGATTATAGGCTGTACAATATAGGGCCGTACTTTATAGACACGAGCCGATAATGGACGGCCAGTATTGTACAACATGGATTGTACAGCATGATATTCGATGTACATGTACACCAATTATCATGCTGTGCATTATTATGCCGTACATTATCGTGTCGGCAAATATCATGTTGTACATTATAGACACCCGAAAATGAAGCACGCTTGCATAGGAGGTACCATTCACGTTATTCTTGAACAACCCCGGATTTTACCTACTTGACCGGGAAGAAAAGGAAACTTTTTAAAGGTTTTTTTGTAAGGTTTCCCAAGGAACAATAGTCGACCAGATAGCTTAGGCCTAGGCTGTTCGCTTTCAGCCGTATGCTAACTGCCTTACGTAAATATGGCTACTCCACGAGTCTCAGGGTATCCTAGGCTATGTTTGCGAATTCGTTGTGTACACTCTAATCCCCATAAATAAAATTGGAGTAGCCTTTGAATAGTAAAAAAAATATATTTTAATACGACTTCAAAAAAGGAGAAGGTTCTATGTTCGGCTTTTTTTAATGTGTTAAAATTCTAGCGTGTCCAGATGACGAAATATGATATGATACCAATTTTGACCGGTGACCCTTTTCAAAGAGTGAAAACAGAGCCCGACGCGCTTGCAGCTGCGTCCTGCTTAGAACCCCGCCGTCCTGCTATTGCGTGTTGCTTTGCTTGCTTTGTTTCCTGTTTTGTTTGTTTTTTTTGCTTGTGTGGCAATCCACAGAGTTATAAATAAAATAGAATAGGAAATAGCAAAAGACCAATTAAGTTTTTCGAGGTTAATAAAATGACAAAAATTTAGTTTGATTAGTTCAGTAGCTTTCTCAACTATCCAAGCTAAAAAGTACCGTATAGTATCTCATTTCTCACGTAGGTAAGTATCATTTTCAGGAGCCGAAATCGCCGTGTTTATCTCGAGATAATTCTTATGGTGCCTCTCCCAATGCCAGATAAAATCTGCGTCAACTTTATTATTTTGTCATGATAAGATATCTAAATATCGTTTCTTATCAAGCAAGGTTGACATTGGTTGGCATTTGACAAAATAGGAATTAGGAAAGTTTGATAATAGAAATTATTGTATAAGAAGGAAAGGGTACTAGCCAGAATTTAGATAAAACTACAAGGAAGAAATTACCCGTGATTCTACTGGTAGAACCCACGTGGTTGAAACACGGGCTGGTAGAACCACGGGCATCTGAAATCGCCCCTGGTTCTAATGGTAGAACCACGCGCGGACGTCCTGAAAATACCATTGCAATCGCTGCAATGGTATCTCGAATTGATCAAATAAAGATTACATAAACTTTTAACGAATTGATTATTGTATTATACAGGTTGTTAGTTTGAACACCGTTATCCTTCTAGGATATCATTGTATTCATCATTATGAACAACTTTTACTATGGGGCCAACCCTGAAATCACGATAAATAACAGTTGGTCCATACAAAAAGGTTCATCGATCTTGGACAAAATGTATGGAACAGCAGATTTTTTTTGTGATTTCAATGTTGGCCCCATAGTAAAAGTTGTTCATAATGATGAGTACAATTAAATTCTAAGGAAAGGCTAAGTAGTCTTTGTAGTTTGTTGTAGTTAATTAAATTCTAGAAGGTTTTTTTTTTTTAATGAATAGATTTTTGTATTGTTGAATGAATTCATTAACGTATTGTATTGTAATGCCATTACGAGCGTCTTGTCCATCTTATTACTAGTTAAAAATAATTGGAATTACAGAGTTGTTGATATCATATTATAATGATTACCTCACACATGGCTTGAGTTTCTGTGTTACAGCTATTACATAGTTAGAAAACAGTCATCATATTTTTTTGGTTATAATCCTTAATTTCTACAAATACCATATACCTACTTTTTTTTAAACATATTTTACAAGATTTTATTATTATTATTTAAACCTAAATAAATTATTTATTAGCACTATAGAATGCCTGGGTATGTCCTTAAACTGCAACCAGACCCACCGGAGGACGGGCAGCAGCGTCCTCTTGGTTAACGGTGGTGACCATTCTGCGATCCCCAAGCCGCCTGCTAAGCGTGGGGATTATGGCAACACCCCTCTATAAAGGGGAAGGCCTTCATCCAGCAGTGGACGTTTTATGGCTGACGACGACGACTAAAGAATAAAAACTAACTTAACAAACTTAAAATCTATTAATCAAAAAAATTACGGTGTCCATGGTGTAGGGTCCCAAGAACGCTGGCTACATTCCCGCGAATTGAATTGCTAAAGAAATATACCATATACCTATATAATAATATATGTATACATGTATTTTTATATTGTACCTATACCTAAAGGTACATACGAGTATATAGTAATTAGCTATATACCTATTAATTTTCTATTCTTTTGTCAGTGCCGGCGTCCCGTCAGTCCGGAACCTTATTGACAGAGACGACGGCAAAAGACTCGACGGAATGACCCTCATACCTTGGAAGGTGGGGCAGCCATTGGTGTGGGATGCAACATACGTAGACACAATGGCTCTGTCTTACTTTCCCGCAACTTCATTAGGACCGGCGCTGCCGCTGCCCAAGCCGAAAACCTCAAGCGGCGCAAATAAGCGCACCTTGACCATGTACATGTTTGCTCCGTTTGGGGTGGAGACGATGGGTCCGTGGGGGCCGGCCGCTTTAGGTCTTTATCGGGACTTGGCCAGGCGATTGGTGGCGGCGTCGGGTGTTCAGAATGCTGGCTTCTATTTCGGACAGAAATTGAGCAGTGCCATTCAACGTGGCAATGCCGCCAGCATTCTGGGTACCTTTCCTTCCGCTAATGGTCTTTTAGTTGTAGTATGGTTTGTAGTTTTTTTAAGTTTTACTTTTTAGTTAGTATTTTTAGTTTTCTTAAATTTTCTGTTTTTTAACTTGTTATTTGAAAATAAATATATGACCTATACTATGTCAGTGGCAGTGGCCCAGGCAAAGCGACGCCACGCGACGTAAGAAGCCAAAATGGTATGGACCATTAATGATAGAAATTACAAGAATATGATTTGGACAAAGACTGACAAAGACCTAAAGGCTTAAAAATGTCCGGTCACTATCGAAAAAACAGTTAACATGAAATATGAAAATGACATCATGGGTTTGTACAAATCGTTAAATAATAACACATAATGTTTATGAGTCGTGTTCGTCACTTGGTGCATGTTAGTACCTACTTACGTAAATGTCACTTACTACAATAGAGTATATTGTTACTTACTATAGAGTCTAGACGCTGGTTAGTAATTATAACTCTACTTGGAGGATCTAGCTCTCTCTCTCTCTCAACTCTATATAATGTTGGGATTATCGCAAATTCGTGTCAAAACAATGAGGTACGTAGCCTTCATGGAGGATAGGGAGTTGTGATGAGGAACTTGCGGCCGTACCTGTGGATTTTGTAGACGGATTGTGTGACGTCACACTTATCTGGTCAGTCTGCTAGCGTTCGCCTCGCGTAACAGTCATTCGGGCTTACAAAACACACGTACGACTTTTAGTGTTATTACTTAGTAAAAGTGAATATAAAATGAGTTGCTGTTTCTTCATGTAAAAACTATCGCGGCAAACATTCTGATGACATGAATGGCGTCTCATTTCATTCGTAAGTAATTTTATTTGTATTTCCTAAGGTTCGTTTTAGAAAATATGTAATGTTTCTTGGTGGTTTTAACTAGTTCTAGAGATGGCGCCAGTTTATTTAACGTTAACCATAAAAAAATACGTTTCAGAGCACTTTTTAAATTACATGAACTATTCTTGCTTAAATTTATTATTTTTATAAAATGTGTTTTTGGTTTATTCCGGCTTTTAAACTAGTGGTTCTAGTTAAAACCTTTGTCTTTAGAATTTACGAAAGCGACATCTGACGAGAGAGTAAGAAACCTGGTGTTTATAAGAGTTCTCCACTTTTTTCGATAAAGCACTTCTCAAAAACTTATTCTGAATTCCGCTAGATGGTAGCTCCATGTGCGGACTCTAGCGCCCCTCCCGCGAGCCCTACACCTCTCCGCACGATCACGCGTCCTTCTATAGAAAAATCCTTTGATCGCGTCTCTGCTTCTATTACTCTGTGGTAGCCTTCCTCGTCTCGTTTCTCGTCTTTTCGTTCTTCATATCTCTTTAATTTATTAAAATTTATGTTTTTAAAGCTTAAACAGGAAGAAAAATTATTACTTACCTCCGGCAGGACTCGAACCTGCATACGAGCGTTTTTTGAATATTTTTTTCTTTTTGTTTAAGCTTTAAAAACATAGAAATACCATAAGTGTGGAATCACTTCATACAAAAATATGTATTAAAATTTGTATAGTGATTTGGGGAATTTTATTTACATAAGTACTATAAATACATTGTAGTAAAAGTATATTTAAAACAACTTAAGATACATTTAAAACTATACGTGCGTGCGTTGCGTTTTTTATTTTATATATATTATTTTTGTAATTATGTGATTCCTTATTTCTCATTTATTTCAGTATATTTCCAATCTTCTACTATTTAAATTTTTATTCAACGTAACATACCTACATTTTGATAATTATTTGTGGTCACTCATCACTTCGCTGATCCAGGTTTGCATTGCCAAATGGTACGTTGGTTGTTCACCTGAACTGTACCAGCTAAGGTTACCGGTGAAATAGAAAGGTGTGTAGGTAGATGATTGCATTACCTACAATATCACAAGAAATAATAGTACTAAAGTACAAGTACCTGTAGGTATGGAGTTTATAAATACCGATGAATCAGTAGACATGATCTTTTAAATTAATTTTAATTATAAATTTTAATTTATGGAACTGAAACGTGGTGTTTAACTGCTGGCCTTTTGGAGAAACTCAGAGTCACGCAACGGGCAATGGAGAGAGCCATGCTGTGAGTTACCTTGCGCGATAGAATCCGGAACGGGAATATTCGCCAAAGAACCAAAGTTACCGACATAGCTCGCAAGGTTTGCAAGTTGAAGTGGCAATGGGCAGGCCACATCCCTCGAAGAACTGACAACCGATGGGGAAGGAAGGTTCTTGAGTGGCGACCGCGTTCCGGAAGACGCAGCGTAGGAAGGCCTCCCTAGGTGGACCGACGACATTGTAAAAGTCGCGGGCAACCGTTGGATGCAAATGGCAGGTTGTCGTACAGTGTGGCGGTCTAAGGGGGAGGCCTTCGTTCAGCAGTGGACGTCTCCGGGCTGATGATGATGATATTTTAAAGGTTAATAAAGTAGTAGGTATACTAGGTATATGCTACAATATTTCCTGGACCTGGTTATGTCCTAAAACTGTATCCAGAACTACCAGTGGACGGGCAGCAGCGTCATCTCGGTTACAGTGATGAGCATTCTGCCTTGATGTGTGCCATCCACCCCGTTAAGCGCCGACACCGGGGTTACCGCGGTCAAAGAAACATTTTTTTCTATCTGTCCCGGTAACGGGGTGCATGGGACCAAGTGGCGACCCCCCAAGTCGCCTGCCAATCGTGGGGATTATGGTAACCATCCAACTATTAAGGGCCTTAGTCCAGCAGGTCTTCTAGCTGATGTTTATGATAACTACGATTACCTTCATAAGTTCCTAAATAATTGCGAGACTTTCATAAAAACATACGGTTAAGTTAAGACATGTTTATGAAGTTGATATATTAATAATGATGATGCACAAAGTAGGTGCCTAGGCGGTGGGTATCTTAACAAAGGTACCTAGGTGACGTAAAAACTTTGCTAAAAATTTTGCTTTATCTATTCGCATGGAGTAACATAATTTTAAAATAGCATCATCTACTTCTAAAGGTCCCGAAATAATAATAGTAGATTTTGCCATAAGGGAAAAAAGCAGTGTTAAAAAAAAATTATAGAAAAAAAAATAAAAGCATGAAAAACAAAAGACGATGTTTGGTCCTGTGATTGTCAGTGAATTTTAATTTATGGAACCCTGGCTTTTTATTGTCTCCCAGAAGGTGTGAAAGGTAGAGTATGCTCCTCTGGAATAAAGCCTGTCTTCGTCTTCGGCAGTGAACCCCTCGCTTCGCTCAGGACTCTAAATAACTCCTAACTTGTTACGCTCAGGGTTCAATATGCCGCCCGCGACGTAAGACACTGCTTTATTCCCTTAGTGCATAATCTAGGTACTATTAATCTTTTACACTAGATTTTGATGAATCCTTTATATTTACGGCATAATCTGTCAATCAATTATTTTATTGGCTTGTTTCACGGTAAAGAACGGAAACCACCGGAAACACACTTGCCAAAGTAAGTAATAAGTAAGCAGTTATGGGAAATTTGTATTATAGGCCACTTACATTATGGAAAATTTCCTATAATAAGGCTTTCCTATAACAGCTACAAGTATCCAACCTCATTCACCTTATCACACAAAAACTAAAAACACAACAAAACTTTTTGCTAATAATTTGGTGTTAGCAAAAAAATAACAAAAAACAATAAAATGTCATCAAGACAAGGCGTTCGTTTTTTGCGACATCAGTCGAAAAATATGAAAATAAATCTTAATTAATTATTCACATTATCAAAAACTTGTTGAGATTTTAATAACATTCTGCAAACATGTATTACAACGTAAGACGTTCGAGGGAATACAGGTTTATTGTGGTAACCAATCAATCACTATCTTTCTGATAAAATATTCCTAAGATAAGCTAAGCGCTTTGCAATTATCTGTAGTTAATTCAGTTTGAGCCCAAATTATGAGCTGCAGTGATGTGAGTGCACAATTTTTTATAATACATACTAGGCATTATCTATCTTGTTTCATATTACCTTTGTTTAGCTGTTAAATATATATAGGTATTCTTTTTTGGGAATTGAATAGGTATCGATGTGGTGTTTCCTAGTTTCTACCAAAGAGGATATAAAATACTACGTATATACAAGAAAAGTGATACAAGTAAACGTACCTAGTGATTATTGCCTCTCTGAGTTGTAGTTTTATTATTTCGTTTTTGTTTTGTAGTCAGCCAGTGTCCTTCCTAACTACTTAGGCAGTGGCTGACTTACCTGCAGGCTGAGTAGGCTAGAGCCTAAGGCGGCAGATTTTAGGGGCGGCAAAATTGGATCATTTTTTTTGATTAATAATAATTAAGTATTTCTTGTGCAATTTAGTGCATAATTTCATTAACAAAAAATACACATTGTATATCAATGTGATGTGAATTGTGATAGTTCATATCACCCTCATCGATGTATCGCGGAGGGGCGGCAAAATTTGAATAGCCTGCTGGCGGCAAATAAATAAATCCGCCGCTGTACTTAGGTATTTCAAAAACAGAAACAGAATTAATCAATGAATGTTTCTATTTCGTGAGTAACTTCGTACAAACTTTTCTTATTTTTGTGTTTTTCTCTTTGCAGATAGAGGAGGTTATGCAGCAGAAGGCGCCAGGGGTGCCTAGTAATTTAAAACTCCAGTAAGTACTATTTCTGAGTTTTTATTAACTATCATTGGTATTATAGCGTAGTTTTTGTTATATCGACTTATAGAAAAATCGTAACAGTATTAGTCTTAGCAGTAATTAGGCTTTCATGAACAGTCATTTTATGTCTCGGTTTGGTCTGAGCCCAAATTTTCTTTCGTTCGTCCAATAAAAGCATCTTACTTTATTTGTCAAGCAAGCATGCTTTTAAGCTGCATCCTTTAATGATTTATGTGTGTAATTCAGATTTAAAAAATGTTATCGAAACTGAAATGTTTTACTAACTGCTAGCGCCATCTACCTAAATGATGTTAAACTACATACTGTAGCGTCTTAGCTTAGAGGGCGCTTTGGTAAAAGTAACTACAAATTTATAATTTCGCCACTCCTTCCATCGGGGATATAGCTCAGTGGTAGAGCATTCGACTGCAGATCGAGAGGTCCCCGGTTCAAACCCGGGTGTCCCCTGATGCCAATCATCTTTTTGTGATCCAGTCAAACAACCGTAGGGGGTATGAATGGAGAAATAGCATACTATTATCATTATTTACAGTTTTACCTTATTTTGATAGATCCTTTACTATATACGAGGTTACGTGAATCAATATCAATATCACGAAAAAAACTGCTGCGCCATTCAAAAATGCAATCTACTCTCAACATGTATGTATGGGAGATACTTTCTATTGCTATTAAATGTATTTGTTAAACTCATGTGTGCAAAAATATTTTTTTTTTATATTTTGTTATTAAAACCTGTTTACTACGATGAGAACAATGAGATCCTTCCGACTTAGTACTACTGCGGTTACGGAATTGTACTACCTTTGGCACGGGCCAAAGGTCTCTGGATTTTTGGCGGGATCGCGGAAAAATCAAGTCACTGCATTTTTTTTAATTATTGTTTAAAATTGTGGTTTTTATTAATACCACCACACCTAGATATCGGGTGTAGATAGGTGATATAATGTAGTAAAATATAGTTTCTTTCGTGTTGTTTTCAAAACTCTGAAAAGCCTAAAAGTAAAATCGACACAACTTTACAAGGCTCCGTCGTAGAATGTCCCTTTCGTAAAATGTCTACTGCACGCAAAACGTCCCTTTCATACAAGGACATATCACTTGGCCGTGACTGGTTTCACCTCCCTTTAAGAGAGAGGCCTTCGTCCAGCAGTGGACATCTTCCGGCTGTTGATGTGATGTGATGATGTGATGTGACTGGTTTTGTGTGATGTGGACTGACTCTGATTTTATAACTTAGGGAGACATTCTGCGACGGAGCCATTTAACCTAATACTATAAAAACCACTGATAAAAACTAGAAAAATGCAAATACTTGGTAATTTGACTGGCAGAATGTAAAAAGTGCGATGCAAGATATGATAAAACAAAAAATCAAGGTTTCTGGATGACATAAGGCTGTAGTTCATGGCAGGTTTTGAGAAGGTTTATTTTTTTTTGTTACCAGGCAGCCACAAAGCTCGGGTCGCCTCTCGCGTAAGGCATTCACGGCGAACTTCTTCAAAGCTACCTTCAGCTCGAAAAGCAAGGCGGTCCCGCCTTCCTCCGTCTCCGTCGAGGAAACCACCAAGATAGGCCAGGCAGAGACTAAGCCAGTTACTAGGAACAGGCCGAGGACTGGTAAGATTTCTTTTACGTATATCTTCTTCGCCTACATCTAGTTACTTTAGGGCATACATAGGGGATGGGGGGGTTCCGACCCCCCCTACCCCCTTATCTTACATCGACTATAATAAAAATGGGTATCTACATGGACTCCAGTAGGCCTAACATGCGCACCGCGAGAAAATTTTCTTGATTCTACAAAACAGGACAAGGCTACGAATCTGTATAAGTTTGTCTCGTTTTCGCACGACATAAAGACACGACAAAATTTTCTCGCGGAGCGCATGTTAGCCCTGCTGAGCGCCTAACATGCGCACCGCGAGAAAATTTTCTCGATTCTACAAAACAGGACAAGGCTACGAATCTGTATAATTTTGTCTCGTTTTCGCACGACATAAAGACACGACAAAATTTTCTCGCGGTGCGCATGTTAGCCCTGCAGGTGGGAACGAAGAATAGCCATAAGGCTATTCTAATATACAGGGTTAGTTTTAATTAGTTAGCATCCTTTTAGGGGCATATTCTGTACATCAAAACAAACAACTTTTACTATGGGGCCAACCCCGAAATCACGAATAAATTATCAGCTGTTCCATACAAAAAGTTCATCGACCTTGAGCAAAATGTATAGAACAGCTGATATTTTTTTCGCGATTTCATTTTTTCATTTTCATTTCGAAGTTGTTTGTTTTGCGGTAAAGAATATGCCCTTAAAAGGATGCTAACTGATTAGAACTAACCCTGTATATTATCGCCTTCGCGCTTGCATTGTTTGAAAAAAAAACTAGTCTATCATTTAAAATTTTTGGACCTTCGCCCCCCCCTTTCTACAGATTCTGCTTAATCTGCTTATACAGGCTTACGCGTAACGGTAATAATAAGCTAAAAGTGGTCTTACTCATTCTCGTAAACAACTTTTACTATTTGGTCAACCATAAAATCGCAAATAAATAATCCGAGTATGTATTTCGTCGAGGGCGAGATACATTTTTCAGTCGAACAACAAAATTTTACTTAGCCGCTTTCAGATTTGATACAGTAGCCCTGTAGTATATTCACGGCCTTACTTAAAAAACTTTTCAACCGTTAGTGATGCTCTGCCATCTTCTCTCTGACGTGAAGTTGCACGTGCTAGAAAAGGACAGAGAAGTTTAAGCAGTGACTAAGAGAATCGAGATTATTTTAGGTAAGGCCGTCAATATACTAGCGATATCATTATAATTATATTTTGTATTTTAATTTTAAACCCAATGTTTAAACCTTTACATTTTTGTAATGAGCTTGTACAGGGCTTGTAAATATTTCTTACGAGCAGCTTCTTTACAGGGACTATAGCGTCTATAGCAAGACAAACAACTTTTGCTACCTACATTACTTAAATTCGTAAGCTGTTCCAGAGAGTTTCCAGAGAGAAAATTTTATATTGAACAGCTTATTTTATTCAAATACCTACGTAAAAACGAAAAAAGTTGCAAGTTAATCTTATCGTAAGATTTAAATAGTTTTACGTTGACGCAGGGCGCTGTCAGTGTACCGCAATTTATAGTTTGCTTATCATTTGGTTTCAGTCCCAGCAGAATCCTCAACCAAATCGAAGGTCAGACGCACGGTTGACCTCCTCAAGCCATCTACTCGGCGCTTAGAGAAGCCTAGCACCGACCCTGAACGCCCCGTCAGGTCCAAACCCTCTACACCGGACCCTGGAGGACCCAAGCCCCTCCTTAAAAAACAAGACTCCAAGGCCTCCAATGTAGTCTTGCAAATCGTCAAGAAATCTCACGCTCCCGCCAAACCGCAGGCGCCAAATTTAGACTCAGTTCCGCCGCCGAAAAAGGTGGAATCACTTTTGGCGCCAAAAAAAGTAGAATCTGTTTCGACGGTTTTGCCGGTAAAAGCGACAGAGTCTCTCTTGCCACCGACTTTGAGGCAGAAATCGATAGAGAAGAAGTTAACTAAGAATATCAATAATAATGATGTTTGGACGAATGCTAATGAGAAAGGTTATCGGAAGAGGATTACTTCGCTACCTGTTGTTCCTTTGAGGTAAGTTAGTTTTCCAACATACTTACCTTTGATGCTATTTTTATTGTTTTAGTAACTACGTGCATCTAAATTTCGTATTACTGATCAATTCTACTTACGTATTCAAAATTCGCGCCAAACTTAGCTTTCAAACCTACTTACTTAAAAACATCTAATCAAATTTTATACTTATCGTCCTATATCTAGAGCTCATAATAAAATGTTCTTTATTGACATTTCAAGTTACACACACGTGTGCACATGAAAGATTTCTATACCTGTCCTGTTCTACCAAATTTTTGTTTCGTTTTTTACAATGTAAAAGAAAGAGGTAGCGCTACAATCGTGTTCTTGCCTTCGCGGATCCCGTTCGCTGGGTTACAAAACGACTTAGTTCAAGAGGTAGTTTAAAGTTCGTTGCATTGTCGCCGTATGATGTGCTTTTAAATTGGTTGTGTAATAGCGAACGCGGTTGCTCTTTTGAATTGAGTTCGGCAACAGGCAAGGCAGGCAGTTTCGTTAAGTTTGTTTGGTTCGGTCGCCAGCGGATGTCGTCCCGCTGCGTCCGTGTTGTTTTTTCGAACTTTTTGTATTGATGACAAACGAAAACGAACTTTTACCAGTTTTAATAAGTTGGTCCACGGTGTGTAGTGTCAACGCTCAAGTGACGTGTGTAGTACGTGATTGGAATTTAGTTTTGAAAGAGGTTTATTTTTTATTGGAGCATCTGCGTTGGTTCTCAGTGTGCTGAATAAGAGCCTTGTGTTGTGATGGAACAAAAATTCGACTTATTGCGGTGTCTTTACCTTTGATTCACTTCTCAATACCTTCACACACAGTGACATATTAGACATATTTTATATCTTGAGAGTTTTCAATGGATTGTTCATTCAATTCGGTTGTCTGTTTAGATTTAAAAAAACCTACCTATTCGTTTTCCCGTGGCTTTTCTTTCTTGCTAATAAACCATTTGATAACTGCTTGCTGTTACTTTAGGTTGTGCTTGTAACTTTAGTAGAATAGAACGCCTTATGTAGATACCTATTAATATTTATTACCAATCATGTAGGAAATAATTATCAAACCTGCAATATATTTGGCAACTATCACTGTGATTAATTTACAAACCGCTGTATTATATCAATATATTGACAAGAAATTCGGCATTCTTCATAGGAAGATCAAGAATTTCTTTGATGACCCAAATATTCTGAATCTACAACTGCCAAAACAGTAAAAGTATGGAATACCTAAGACACCATACCACAAAACCAAACACAAGAGAGGAATCCAATTATAAAAGAAGCCAAAAAGTAATTGCACGAGCAGTAAGTAATCAAGCAGTGCTACCTGGAAGTCCAGACAGTTAACTGTGGAGTTGATTAAAATGTATCTATTTGTAAAATACCTATGAAATAATGTTCTGGTGACGTGGTTACGCAAATCTCGCTATGAAAGCCTGATCAAGCTGTCCAATGTAACATTCAAATCTAAATTAACCTTCTAATTGAAAAAATTTCATCCAGCAAATGATGATACCTATTACAAAACGATTTGTACATCTGTCCACTCTCCTCTGCATTAATAATATCTAAATTGACTAAACATTGGTGAAGTAAATGTGAAAATATTTTTATACCTATTCATCAAAACTTTGAAACCATTTTAAGACATTTTATTAATCGTAATTTTATACCATTACAGAAATTAAGCAGAATAACGCCAGCTGATTGCTCATAGATCAACTAATATTTAATACGAATTGTATTTTAAATAGTAATTTCCTTAGTACATTTTGAAAATTATGTTACTAGGTAGTTCAACGACCTTGACGTCGTTGCCTTTGTGAGTGTTATTATATATTCTGTAGAAGAGAATTTGCATCGGTTTGAGAGAAACGTAGAACGGGTGACATTTTTATTTATAGATTTTAAACCAATATATGGTAATATTAATCTAATGTTTATTATTAGCAGTATAGTACCCTCCAGAATAATGGCGTGTCTTTAAATCAACACCCTATAAGTATGTCTTTATATCTTCAAAGACAGCTTTGGCCTAAAAGATTTAATAAAAGACCAGTTATTAAAATATATCGGTCATACATTAGTAACATTGACAACAATTAAACGGGGGAAGGAAGCAAACAAAGTGTGAATATAAGATTTCCTAAAATTATTAGTGAATTTAAGCTTTAAATTAATTGCCTTTTCTTAACATGAACTTGATTGTGGCAGAAACAAGAAGCAGCGATGTTACCGCTCGGTTAACTGCAATATAACAGCTGTTTGCACAGTTAGTCAAACAACACGTTTCTCAACAACACAATATTTGTAACAGAATAATAACTTGCCTATACCTATTCCCAATGTCGTTCAAATAATAAGCGAGGAAAGATCGCAAATTGGAACAATATGACGGAGTTTTCAAGGAAAATATAATATTGTCAAGCAAGACCCATTAGGCACATTCCGTTAAACCAAAACCATACCAAAACTATAAAAGACCTTTTTGAAAGATTTTTTTCATGAACCATAGCACTATAAGTAATGTTAAGTAAAATAAATGGCAATAACATGGGTTTAAAAGGTATGGCAAATAAACCTTAATTGAATCAAAACGTTTCATTATCTAACAACACAGTAGGTACCCAATAAAAAAAACATCTGAATAATAGGTACATAAAAATAATATATAACATAACAAGCACTTACCAAGTTTATTTTATCTACTAGCATGATAGCATGCAGTTGCATAATCTAACAGCTAAGAACAGTATTGTTTGTAAAAACTAAGATAAATCGGATGCAAAAGACTTCATTCTCTCTGACCTGACAATGGTACAGAATAATCTTATATGAATTCTCATCCATCAAATATAATCTTTAACATTCATGACTGGCAAAGTGGTAAAAGATCGTCATCAACTTGTTACGTAAACTTATTTTCCCTCTGTTCTAGACTGGACTTACTAAAAATTACAACTTTAACAACCAAATAATGAATTATTTTAAAATAGCTACTTGCTTATATAAGTAAAGTATATAGTAAAGCCACTATAAAGTATTCGTACAAAAACATAGGTTTTATAAAGTTAATAAAACAATATCTCGGATGAGTGACGAGCACAGTGTAAAAAGCAAAAATTTAAGACTGCAGCTGTTACAGGAAATTATTCACAAACTTAATAACTTTTTATACGTATACTAAAATCATCCTTAAACCAAAGAACCCATCAACACTTGCATACTGTACCTACATAAGCCACACAATGTCCATGATCGATGTCCCAACTCTTTCGAAAACTTGTGGCTGCTTCGTCCTAGCGGCAAGCTGCAGGAATGTGCTAATGCATCGAGATTGCCAGCTGGACAGGGCAAAATTCCACGAACTGCCAGACAGGTTCAGAAAACTAAACTCTGCTTTGGATTAATCCGACTGCTACTTCGTATGACTCAGGCGAATGAAATGTATTTCGAGTTGTGAAGTGTAATTAAGATAAATCAGTAATGGGGCAACGGGCATGTTGAGTAATCTATATTATTTAACATGGTTCACTGGAAGTGGTCATATTTCAAATATTATATTATTCTTGTTTACAATTATGTTTATCAATTAGTTTTCGATCACAGCAACAATGTTATTAAGTGTAATGATTGTTAGGTAACAATCATTACACTTTGTTGATATACATACTATAAAAAAAAGTTAGTTCGTATAGGCTGAGTGGCCAGCCCTGTCAGAGTTAATGTGCCGCCCGGAGGCCTCTGACATGGCTGACGGTTGTTGTTATAGAAACTAGAACTAACAACCGGGACCAACAATTTAACGTGTCATCCGACCCACGGTAGCGCTCAGAAATAAATGCCACTCACGGTCACCCATCCGCGTTTATCAGATAAAAATAACTGTAAGCACCAATCTCACCTTAACTTTTAATTAAAATGACAGCATCAAAAAATCCGAAATGAAAATTAGGAAAAGTATTAAACTTTCAAAGAATCATGGATTAGCTGAAACTGGTAGAAATAATAACATAATTTACGCGAAATCTCCCGGAGATTTAAGCAGATTACTAAATTAGCCACGATAAGATAGCGAATCAAATACTGCCGCATCAAAATGGCTATTGGTAACGATTAGCAATGAATAGCAAAAAAAAAACGAATGACGTTGCAATGATGATGACGATGAACGATCCTTGACTCCTTGAATTAAAAACCAAAATAAATGAATCGAATAAATATCGTTCAAGTTTAATTTCTTCCACGTATGTATTTGGCGTAGATAAAGTTGGAAAAAGATGCAAATTCCGACGATTTGGTTCGCCTGTGTAAACAAGGTCGCATGACAACCTTCAGTTTTGGCGGAAAAAATAATAGGATCGGTTCGTTAAATTGGAATCGGCCATGTAATATATTCTAACGATGCTTAGAATTTCAAGCATTCCCAAAGTCCCTAGCTAATTTTAACTACTGTTTATATTTTGATGTCTAAATGATGGCCTTCTCAAATTTATCTTTGTCTCAATACCGTGTGAGAGTGAAATTCATCACAAAAAACATTCCAAAATCTACCAAACAATAACATCGTCAGTTGTCTTCAACATTATTCGTTTTGTACATAACGCCGCAGACTTATGCTCTTATACCTTATCTATACTCCTAGTTTGTTTGTCCTAGAAGTCCTTTAATAGCAACCGTCAAGTTAAGTCAGATGTCCTCAGGTTAGGCGGCATTTTAATTGTGACATTATGTCATTCGGCGTATACGTACTTGTTTATACTTTAGTATGTTCTGGGACGTCCTTCTTGGATTTCATGCTGAATTCTCTGTTGAATTAACCCCAGTAAAAAAAGTATAATTGACGTGCCAATTATAATATTATGTACTCTAAGCGATATTCTAATTTTTACAATATACATAGTATGATTATTTTCAAATTATACATACACAGCCAGATATGGGTGACCAATGAGCTATATAGATTAAATTACTATTTGTCCAAGTGTTAACCAAGGATTTCGCTTATTGTTCATCGTGTTACATCAGCACTGGGCAAGGTTAAACCCCGTGAGAAGTTAATTGTTCCATGTGACTCCTTGTCATTGAATGCGGTATTCAGTTCGGCCGCGCAACAGTGTTGCGAGTTACATGTTTATCTAGAGACATGGCTAAATGACGGTACTTATTTTTTTTTTGAAGTTGCCTGTCAGTTATATTTAGGTCTCCCCCGCTCAACTATACAAATGAATTTGACCAGGAACCGCGGAAGTACTCCGTGACCGGGGCAAACTTCTTTGGTCACCCCCTTCTTTCTACGGCCCCGGAATTCTCCGGTCAATTTACTGCAGTTATAAGACGTAACAGAGATGACTAGGTCAATCAAATTATGAGTCAAATCTCTCCGACAATTTTTCTTACGTACAAGCGCTTTTTCTTTTAAGAAAAGAAAACGCTGAAAAATTTAAAAGGGCGCCCTCTCCCCTACAATTTGATTTTAGGGGGATATTGACTCCCTCTGCCCCCCGCTTCCACGTCCGTCGAATTTAACGTGTAGACACATTTGCGTAACGTCAAATAGGTACAGTGCTTTATAAATACGAGTTCAGAAGCAATATAGTTTGTTGGTATGGTTTTCCTGTTTGTCCTTCGTTTGGTTGTAGTTGCTATTGTTCGCAGTGTGGGTTTGTCATGTGGTTGAGTCAGATACCTAAACTGTAGCAGGTAGCCGGTCTAATCAATGCTTCCCGTCTTTGAGAAAGACGGGAAATCAGGGCCGGCTATGGAAAAGCATTTGGCTATAGCTAGCATTACTAAACCAACATACTACTACACACTACTGCATTATTACTATTATCAAAAGTTTAGTTAGCTAGGCCAACATCCATGTTAACATTTTATTATTTTTCTAACTCCCTTCTAATGTTTCTCCGACCCATTTACTTTAATTAGAATAGCATAGATTTCTTCCTCGTTATCTTTCTCATATACCTAGGAAATCAATTATTGATTCTAAATACATTTGTCTATTACTAACTGGCGCCATATAATTAATGAAAGCACGTGTAGAACACGTCAACGATAATGCAACGGTGTCATACAGTTTTGCAATTCGCTTTACAAACACATTTGCGGCTTATTTATAGTTGCGTGTTTCATTGTGTTGGCAAGTACGATCGCTGAGATTTGTAATTACCTGCCTTTATCTTAATGCCTACTCAACTTTATGTGAACCTTATAAAATTTACGAGACCCGACTCAACTTCATTAATTGGACTTAGTAAGTTGCGTCTGTCTCTCCTTGTCAGTCTGAAGACGTCCACTGCTGGACGAAAGCCTCCCCCTTAATAGGGAGGGGCTGCCATAATCCCCACGCTTGGCAGGCGGCTTGGGGATCGCAGAATGCTCACCACCGTTAACGGAGAGGACGCTGCTGCCTGTCCTCCGGTGGTTCTGGATGCAGTTTTAGGACATACCCAGGTCTAAGCGTCTGCCTCACTCTCTTCCTATTAATTACCTCATCCGTTAATTTCTCGTATTCGTGAAGTTACGTTTTCTTGCCTCTTCAATTTTCTTTATCTGCCTCCAGAACTAGCACTTTATCGTGTTTTCTAGTAGCATATTTCGTTAACCTTGTTTTTGGTCTACTTGGAGATTGGAGATCTTAGGCACTAGAAAGTTGCAGAGCTTTCAATTAAGTGATTTAAAAAAAACGGTCAAAACCGTATCGTGGCACGATCATAGTAGAGTTCCGTAGACAAATCATCAAATTAGTATAGGTACATTACATTATCATCATTATAGGCTAGGTCAACCCTAAAATATTTTTTTCAATAAATATCTCTAAGCCAATCCGTGTCTAACTAGATATTATGTATTTCATACAATTCATATCATCATCATCACTATCACCAACACCATCATCATCGTCAGTTTCAGCCTTCCTTAGCTCACCGCTTTCACCGATCCATTCTACAGTCGAATGAACTACGCTTCATTTAAAGCAGTCAAATAGATAAATGGAACAAATTGATTGAGTTTTCGAAAATTTACATTTTCAGATATCACCGATCATTTAGCCTGTTGATGGCTCGTGAACATCATTTCTCATACAAACACGACTCACCGTTGCGGGCAGGGGGTCGAGGTAACGTTCTATGCTTGCGATTGGCCAAACACTGGAATGACGCAATGTGAGTTACGAAATTAAATGAAATTCTGACGTACTCGCAGTACCTAGCGTGGTTTTTAAACTACTCATTTTCGTATGAGGGGTAGTCGGACGACCAGTCAACAGGGTTTATAGTCTTTCACTATAGCATTAGTGCTAATGAAAACTCACATGTTATTGCGTTTTTAAGTAATCATTTCAGGGCAGAGTACATTGTAGGCTTTATACGTTTATAATTATTACTCTCAACAATTTTTATCTTCCGTTTTACCTTAATTATCCGGACGAGCTTCTTGATCGTTACAGGAGGACTGTCCGGTTTGTTGCTTTTACAAAATAATCTCTTTTAACTAGTTTTCAGTGTTACTGTTCTGTGTTAGTTTGACTTTAGAAATTATATTTATAATTTTTGGTATGTAATGTATCAGTGAATACTATGTAAATGTATGTATATCCTGTTTGTATAATAAGGAGGAGGTTCTATGTTCGACTGTATTTTTTTTTGTTTGTTCACCGATTTCTTCGTCAATTGTGAACCTATTTAGAAAATTTGTCAGAGGTGGTCCCATATAAATTTTATCGAAATCGGTTTAGTAGTTTGGTTTTAAAATCAAAATTACTGGAATAACAAGTGAAAATATGAAGATGTCATCCAGGTAGTCGAAAATTGAAGTTGGTATTTTTTTAAAGCCTTTTATAAAACATCGATTGAATCATCATTTAAAACTGTTGTAGAATGTCTGTGTGTGTGTAATGGTCCTTTGATGGTATGTCTAGATAATGACACGGAAACATACGTTTTATCGTATGCATTCATTTGGGAGAAATTCCTTTGCTACCCTAAAGTATTTAGATATTAAGTCGCGAACCTTATTACTTACTTAAACTTAGTGCCTATTTCATGGCAGGGTTCGTCGAGTGAACAAAAATAATCACGAACTTTTACGAATAATTTTTACGAAAAAAAAACGAATAATTATTTTAGGTCCATATTGTTTTACACGACTTGCTTGCCTGTTCAACTGTTACGGGTGCCCATTATTAGTTCAATGCCGCCTAGAGTTTGAACTTCAACAGTGGAAAAATCAAATCGTGTGCGTCAATGCACTATTTCGTCACCCTGAGATTTTAGCTATACGTGTGCTCAGTTATTTTATACAGTGAATGTTTTATTTCAATGGTCATTTTCTTTTTGTCTTCCACCTATTTTATCGATGCACTGTCGCCATTGTCTATGAGGCTAAAGAACCTCATTAATGTAATCATAAGGAATCAAATCATACACATAGGTTTCAGTTATAAATCCCAACTACAAGGAAGTGCTTTATGATAATGAATTAATTTTACAGCCAAGAACCAGAGCAAGTGCAAAGACGCTGCCCAAAGACAAAATCCATAAAGCGTCCTTTTTTTCGTCGCACAGTTAGGCAACATCCATTAACTGATACACACTTGGAAAAATATAGTGCATAGTTAAGAGTTTACAAAAAAGACTTGTAAAAATATTGTATAAAATCTATCAGGCATCTTAAAAAAAACACGTAAATAAAACATCAGAAAAAAACTTCCGTGTCGCATTTCTCAATATTTTGAGCGACAACTACTATACTTTATGTAATTAGAAAACAAAGACATATCTATATTTTTTCTCTAATCTACTTCCTTTATTTTTAAACAAAATAATACTGCGAAATATTTAGACATTAAATTCAAGTAACATTAAACTAATCGCGATATTGAACGCTATTTTGTTGCAATATAAAATACCAAAAAGTTTGCCGTTGCAGCGCCGTAACTCCTTCTTGAGGGCAATTGCCTTTCCAAATTTGGCTAACCAGTAACTCACTAGATACCAGAAACAAGCTCTCGACGTAAACGATCAATCAACCTCTCGTTAAGTTCCAAGCCTTCAAGTAGTTTCTTACATCCTCAGTTAGAAATTTAACAGTCGTATGCACTTGGCAATTGCAAACTGGTTTCGGATTGTACTGGAGAAAGTATCTGTTAGTAACATCTCACGGCATGAAGGTATGCGAACTGCTCTTTGTTATTCGGTCATTATCTTCATTCGATAATTAAAGAGAGAAAAGTTATATGATAGTCTTTGGTGGATATTGACTGTAGAACACTGTTTCAGAACTGTATTGATTCAGATTTGTGATTACTTAACCCATCCATCCAACGTAGTCATGTGTCAACGTCATCTTAGTTTAAAAATGTAATATTTATAAAGCATCAATTTTAATATCAGGAAAACGTTTAAAATCAAAGTGAGAATAAAATGATTTAAATTTAGATATATTCAATCGACTGCTAAATAAGAATGGATATTGTCATTTGTCCTGAAAATTTACAAAGTATAAAAAACTAGAACGAGTCCCAAAACTGCATTGGTGCAGAGAATCGGCGAAACGAGCCAAATCTTTCTCATTTACAACGTCGATGAGCTGGCGTCAGTACATAAATATTGGGATTGCAAAAATAAACAGATTCGTGCAACGTACCCGAGTGGAATCCCTTATTTCCTTTGTAAATAAGCTTACAGGTTCAGGTGGAATGAAAATAATTCAGAAACTTTAAATAGTTCGCTCTTTTACTAGGGACCAAGACCACTGCAATATTGCGAGGGATTCGAGTTCAATTTATTTCCAGACAAAATAAGAACAAGTTACCGATAGTTATTCTTATTGCTGTACTCGTCGCACTTGTAAGTTAAACGTGCAATGTTACTTGCAACACCCTCGTCTTTGAACATCTAAAAGTTCATACCTACGATGACTTCGTGTAGCGTGAGATTAAGTACAGTATAATGTAGAATACATACTCATCAAATAATAACCATATGTCTATAGAACCGGTTTCCATCGCTGCAAGAAAGCGACCTTTCTAGGTCGCGACTCTACTCGTAAATCTGAGACGGAGTTCTATGACTGATGTTTAGAGAATATAATAATGTTTTTCCTGTGGTATTAAAGTTATTAGGTTAATGGCTCGAAAAATGTTGATGGCTCATAATGACTTAATTAACGTCTTTGAGATGTTTCCTACAAAGTGACATAAATGTTTCAAAATTTTTACGTCTTCATTAAATTAAATCAAACTATACAAGTTTTGAAACCACGCGTAAAGTTGTAAAAAAGAAAACAAAAGTTGAAAGACGTTCCGCAAGGAGGTATTTCATGCCCTTCTTTATTTAATACCACCACCTACATACATTGCTAAATGCCACAGCTGCTATACGTTGCTAACGAACGAGTTGAGGCTGCGTAGGTGGCAATAATGACTGAATATCAAACATGTGTAAATTCACAGCTTAGCGATAGTACGAGACACCAAATAAGCTACAAGGCGCCTCTGCCATATTGGTAAAGCTTGCGAGATGCGACCTCCCTAGGCCGCTGCGGCCATGGCTGGTCGTTCACCCGATCCTAGCTCGGCGCACCATGGAATTCAATAGACTGTATTATTTTATAGACGGATGTTACTGTAGATGTGTGTCTATAGGTCTAGCTTTCTGTACCTGCGTCTACATTCTAAGAATCTCCACAGATCTAGGAATTCTGGTATTCTGATTAATAAGACGTTGTGGCACAATGCAGGGGTTTAAGGATGTAAGATCTACCGATAAAAATGAAGCGCGTTTCTATTTATATCGCAATCCAATTATTAACATTTCCGTTGTTGTCTGATCCACGATGTTGTTACTTCAATATTGGTTATTTCATTCATTAAATAACTATGTCGCACGACTTCATGTATCAATACAATAAATCTTTTGTTGGTTTGTCTGTCACTGTTAGATTTTTTTTAAGTTCTCATAAAGTTTTTTTTAGTTCTCTCAATATTTAGCATTCTTTTCGTCTATTTTGACCTGGATTTTGAGCTTGTCTATAGATACTGTATTAGTCACTATAATCACCAGGTCGGTTTTCGACCAATCCAACGATTTTTATTTTTTTTAAATACCTATTTCTTTTGGGTACATAGTTACTTATAATACATAGTTATGTAAACATTATCTTAAGTGCAGGTAGGTTTCGGTGAACGTAAATCTATCACGTTATTCTCATTGGTTTATTTATCTCCTAATTGTATCAAATATTTAGCATTCCTTTGACTGTGACTGCTATGGTAATTTCTATCACATATTTAGGTAATAATATGTAAGCATTCTCTTAAAAATGCAGCCACGTTTCGGTGAAAGTGTGTCTGTAGTTGTTTGTTATTCAGCTTGTTGCCTGGCGCCTTTGGTTTTTAAATTGTTACTTAACTGTTTATAATTCCTGAACATCTATTCTAGTTGCCTACATTTGTAACCTATGCGCATAATGCGTCTTTAGATAATTCTTTTATGTCATTGTGTTATGGGGCTGTTTACTAATTTGCTAAAGATCTATGTTTTATATAGGTGTGGCTTAGCGCAACATACGCTACATTGGTTATTACTTATCTTCTCAACCAACTTGATATACTAATGTAATTCAATTTTTCTGATTTTTGTCTCGGTTTTTTGCAAGAATAGTTTCGTCGGCGACATTTTAACAGATCCATTTTATAGGATCGTGGAGAACACAGTATACCTAGTAGAAGAAGGAATAGTTATTTTTTCCAGGTATAAGAAGTATTCACTTACATAAGGCATGTTTTAAAAAAGAAGGAGAGAAAATCTTTCTTCTTCAAAAAACCAACAGAGAAATTATATTCAAAGAGATAATGTAATAAAATTAAATTCTCAAAAGACAAAGATCTTCCAAGGGAAGAAATAAAATCTTCTTTAAAGACCAAGGTTTTCGTTGAAATACTCATAGGTAACCTAACCCAAGACAATTATTTACATAGATCTCATCTGTTTACCAATAGCAAAATGTCACATCACATCACATCACATCAAAAGCCGGAAGACGTCCACTGCTGGACGAAGGCCTCCCTTATAGCAAAATGTATAAGTTAGCAAGCAGAAAAATAACACAGCAGGGCTAGGATACGCACCGCGAGAAAATTTTCTCGAATCTTAAAAACAGGACAAGGCTACGATTCTGTATAAGTTTGTCCCGATTTCGCACGACATAAAGTCACGACAAAATTTTCTCGCGGTGCGCATACTAGCCCTGGTGGAGTCTAGTCTAGTCCAGTCTACCTATCAGATTCTGATCAGTGTATTTCTGCTTGCGCTTTGACAGTTGAAGAGCTACAAAGTGACATAATTATTTGATATTAATACCAGCAAATGAACAATAACGGGAACGACAAAAACAAAACGGTACGGCACGTACCGCGGCGGTACGGTTCAAAAATTCCATGATGAAACAACCGTTTGATTATTTCGCGATAGTTCCATGAGGCTAGAGCATGGAACTATTGTGAATAAGTGAATTCGCAGTAGTTATATAGCAAATTTCAGGGTGAAACAAATGCGAATATTTTATTCGCGATAGTTCCATGGGACTAGGGTATGGAACAATTGCCAAAATTATACACTCACAGTAGTTCCATTGTAAAGTTCCGTGCTGGAACAAAAATGCGACTGATTGATTCTCAGTAGTTGTGTAGATGTCGATTTTATGCATACTCACTAGTTCCACTCGTTTATGTTTTTATTGTGATGATTAAATCATATAAAATTGCTCAAATGTCTGAATCTTATGAATAATATTAATAACACATAATTTGAAACAGATTGTAGTTTCTTGTGAGACCTTCGGAGCTGCATAATTAATTCTATTATTAGAATACTCAGAATGGATAATTGTCTCGTGAAGCGTCTCCCACAATCACAATAATGGCCTGTGATCACAATTGTAGTGTCTTTAACAATGACTCGACACGTCTGTCTCTGTACCTTACTGTTAGGTTTACATAATATTTAATTGCATACAAAAATCTTAATTTCTACAACACACTAAGGCGATATTCTACGCCATTGAATTTATTATTGTTTACTATTTGAATCTATTCGATTATGTTTATTTCCTGAATAATTTAAACACATTTTTTGATATAGGTATTTTATAACCTATTTTCGCCTACATTTTCCTTCTATTCTTTATATTATCCTTATTCATTTACTAACTAGCGTAACATAGAAGTACGTTAGGAACATAGAATAGGCTATATAGTTTAGAAGTTTTAGTTTAGGTACTTATATAAAACCACTGTTTAAAACACAATCAAGGTTTTTAATTACAGTTCAAATTTAGTTTGTAATATACTCGTAGTATAGGTCGTGGTTGTAGGGAGCTCTTTTCTCAATATAATCACGGTAAATATCCCGTAAATAAGTATGGAACCGAAACGTAGGGTAGGACGTCCTGAGACTCGATGGAGTGACGATATGCGTAGGACAGCTGGCAGTGGTTGGAAGCGGATAGCTGAAGATCGGGCTGAGTGGCGTGCCTTGGGAGAGGCCTATGTCCAGCAGTGGACTATGACAGGCTGATTATGATGATGATGATGATGAAGTATGGAACTGTAACTATACAAAAAACGTGTCAAAGCACTATTTTAAAACTAGTAATCCTTTAAAATCTTAAATCATCTATAAAAAAACAATACGGGCGATATAACACAAAAAGTAAGTAAATCGGTATTCCGGTAAGATGTAGCAATATCTGGTAAGGAAGTAGGTATTCCGTAGACTAATGAGGTCAGCCAAAAGACTTTATTCTAGAAAATAGCTGGCACAGCCTAATTTTGGCGCAGGTATTGTAAAATATAAGGTAGGTAACTGACTAACGTTCTACTTCCAGCCAACGGAGCTCCTAAATAGGATGCGCAATGTCCGACGACTACGTACACATACAAATTAGCCAAACATTTACATATCACACAAATGTCTCGCTAAGTGGCCCTGTAGGACTCTAGGAACAGCAGCAAGGGCCATATTGAACTTTATGATTTAAGATATAAGAACTATTAGCTAGTTAGGAGATTCCATGGCGTGCTTAAAGCCAATATGAATAGCGAAACGATGGGGTTGCTACGTGCATTTGATCATAAGGGATAGATAATTCTAGATTACACCCCTCAGTTAAATTGAATCGTTATCCTGACGATTACTTATCGCGAAATCGAATTCGACTTTGTCATGTTAGTTTTTGGAGCCAACACCATTTTACCGGGATTCTTACCTAATATTTATCTTGTTCAAACGAGGTTAATTTAGTAATTTGACGTGTGTTAATTGATATGCGTTGACCATCAATCAAACGACTTTCACGCTATGATCCAATTTACGAGGGCTGCACTAAAAGTATCGGGAATGGAATATTTCCACTGTTTCTGTTGTATTAAAATCTTTTTAATTGAAAACTCCTTGGTTTTAAAAATCGAATACCATTTATTTATATAAAAAAAGATTCTCGGTCTTGTCACAAGGTTTTGTCAAACTTGTTTAGTCGTTGAGAAAATGGAATTGACTCGAGAAATTTCAAGAGCGATGATTTATTATGACTTTCGAAGTGGTTTAACACAAAAACAGTGTGTTGACCGGATGATTTCTGCATTTGGTGATGAAACCCCATCCAAAACCACAATTTATCGCTGGTTTGCTGAATTTCAACGTGGACGTGTCAAGCTCAGTGATGATCCCCGTCAAGGTCGTCCAAAAACTGCAGTCACCCAAGAAAACGTTGATGCTGTGCGTAAGCTGATTGAGGAAGATCGACATGTGACATACCGCGAAATTCAGGCAACTTTAGACATTGGCATGAGTCAAATACAAATAATCTTGCATGAAAAATTAGGTGTAAAAAAGTTGTTTTCCCGATGGATACCGCATTCGCTCTGTGAAGAGCAAAAAGCGGCTCGCGTTACTTGGTGCGTCAGAACTCTCGAAAGATTCCACGCAGGATCTTCAAATGCTGTATACAACATCGTATCAGGTGACGAATCCTGGATATACGCGTACGAACCCGAAACAAAAAACCAGTCACGAGTTTGGGTGTTCGAAAATTAGTTAAAGCCAACAAAAATTGTTCGTTCACGGAGTGTTGCAAAAAAAATGGTGGCCACGTTTGTCTCCAAAACCGGCCATGTTACGACTATTCCTCTTGAGGGACAAAGAACGGTTAATGCAGAATGGTATGCTAGCATTTGTTTGCCACAGGTCGTTTCTGAACTCCGTAAAGAGAACTGCAACCGCCGCATCATCCTCCATCACGATAATGCGAGTTCTCACACCGCGCACAGAACAAAAGAGTTTTTAGAGCAAGAAAACATAGAATTATTAGACCATCCGCCGTACAGCCCCGACCTAAGCCCTAATGATTTCTATACTTTCCCTAAAATAAAGAATAAATTGCTTGGACAGAGATTTTCATCACCTGAAGAAGCTGTGGACGCCTACAAAACGGCCATTTTGGAGACCCCAACTTCCGAATGGAATGGTTGCTTCAATGATTGGTTCCATCGTATGGCAAAATGTGTCAAATTTCGCGGAGAATACTTCGAAAAGCAATAAATATATTTTTAAATAGTAATGTTGTGTCACTTCCTTGATTCCCGAAATTTTCAGTGCCGCCCTCGTACATCTTTGATAAGCAAATTATATAATTTATCTGATTTTGAACGAGTTACTTCCACTTGGCACCTTGATTATGTCATAAAACTGTGGTAATTATTTCATTTTTTATATAGACGTATGTGATCATACAAACTAGGTACTCGTAACATACTAGATACGTAAGTATATACCTATTTTTATTTATTTATTGGACATCTTAGTACTTACAATGTTTTCTTGGTTCTGTAACGGTGATTATTATAACAGAGTTATAATTGTATATAGTACATTATGATACGAGTGTGCTATGTTGATCATTACACTAGAGGCGGTATTATGCGCGCGAGCCGCAGGCGAGCGCGATAAGGTAGCCGAGAGCACAAGAGTTCCATACGACTGTTTTCGTCACACTTGCGAGGAAAAATCAATATTTTTTTGATAATAATCAACCACACAGCGAAAACATCAACAAACATTTGCGGAAAATGGCGCCCAAACCAGCAATGCGCGCGCAGGTTGACATTTACTTCAGCGGTATAAGAACTCTTTGTTGGTATTACAAAAAAACTAAGTATTACCCGGCTATATTAAGAGTGCTTCGTATACATACGTCTAATTGCAGTCACGTACAATCTTGACTTTACCGGGTTATACCTATTATAGTACAAGTGCCGTAATGTAAAGTAAAAAGCACGCGTGTGTAATAGCTTGGATTATGAGCCTAAAACCGATGCAATAAGATCCACTTTACGAGCAAGTGTGATGAAAAATTATTTATTAAATTAATTATAATTAATAGTTGGTTTCGTAAATAACAGCTGAAATGCTTATATTTTGCTTCTCTTTGCTGATACTTAAACTATTTTCAGTGCTTCCCAGACATTTTCAGCGTCTTTAGCCCTTCCTTTTCTTTTTGATGCTATTGCATTAGTTAGTTGGGTACCAGACACGGATTAAATCTCGACAGCGCTCTGGGCTAGTACCTCATCGGAGCCCCTGTAATCTGGCTCCCAAACATTGTCTTGCAAATTGTTACAAGTAAAACAGACGTGGCTTTATGTATGTGTAATTGTGTATACATATAGGTATCGGTAATATCATAAACAATTTACATATGATTGTTTTTTATTGATTATTGATAATCCGCCCCTGGTGGGTACATTATATACTGTCCTGTCTTACACCCGAACCAGCGCGAGACTGAATAGCTCTTACTGTCCTCGCAAGTTCTTTTTGATTTTAGCCATGCAAGATTTCTTGCGTCTCCTGATCTTACATATACCATACATACCACTCATACATTGAACGTTGATCCTCAAAAGAAGTTAAAATAAGATAAAAAAAATAAAAATAAGAATGCGTCTGCAGATCCCCGGATATTTTATATGTTGAGCATATATTTATCTGGGTCTGCAGGATATAAGTTCGAGCGATAATGGTAATTCCTCTTCACTTATAAGGACGTGCCATAGAGCTTCTACGATGGTTTACATAGTACACACACAATAAATAATTAGCTTAAGTCTGCAATTTCACATCACCTTTATTTCAGAAATCGATATCCCCACATAGACCCACAATCTGTCGTTACCGCGTTTATCAATAAAAAGTCCAGTGAAAGTCGTTCATAACTATAGTATTCGTAGTTAAATCAATCGTCCGACAGACAAAAGACAAAGACTTGCTGTAGAGGTGTGGCCCCTATCTATTTGCATTTGCATGGGGGAGCATGGCTGGCCCTGCGGCTGTACGTACTCAGGGTGGGGCGAAAAGTGGGCATAAGAGTTGTTAAATTGGTGTATATGTTATACGCAAAGTATATGTACTATCCTATTAGTTGACAAAGTTGTTAAGTTTTGACAAAAGGTACGGACTGTCCGTGGTGATAACTTAACAGTTACAAATGAAAAAAATCTAGTGTGTTTGATGAAAGAACTGAGCGTATTGTTTTTTTCTTCTAAAAAACTGTAACGTTATAACCACTTATATTCGTTTTTTTGACTATTAAAGAAATTCTATTCTTTCTAACTCCATTTTAATTGATTTTAGTGCACTAATATAAACCTAAGACCAATGGAAACCAACCAACAACCTAAGACAATGGAAAGGGGGCAAGTACCCCATTCAGTTAATATGTCGCTGTCACTGCGTCCGTGCCTGTTCAGCATTATTGGATTTGAATGCTACCACTGTTACACTGCATTATAATGCCTATAGATCGCAATGTAAATAATGGAAATGTATCACATGTAATTGTTTAAATACCATGGATGTTTTTCAAATATTTAAAATGGTTTACACTGCTCTACCTAGAGTCATTATTACAGCATAAATTATTATACCTACACATTAGGTATAACAAATATAAGTAGGTAGTAGAAATTCACGATAGACATCACAAAGTAGCGTCTATACTTTAATCTTAGGTACTAATTAAAATTGAGAACGTAATTATAGTTATTATTACGTAATCAACCTTAAAAGGCAATAAAACTGATGAATGTCTCGTGCTCTCTAATTTATACATGACAACCACGCCTAAACCCACTCGTAAGGAGGCTGACATTCATTGTCGTCTTGTTCATGCATAATACATACTTGATAGAGACTATGGTAATGAAGCCATGTAATTAGGTATCTAGGCATCTATGTAGAGCTAGACTAGGTAGAAGTCTACTCTAAGTATTGCATGATGTTGCCATAAAATAATCACGCCGCAAACGTGTTTAATTATTCATCGCTTATCTTTGATTCATTGCTCTTATCTTGACACGCGATAAAGAAGAGTAGTAAACAACCAAGACGCTAGTTAGTGCTTCCTCCTTACTTATTAAAGCTAGTGCCCAATGTGCAATTCTAAATTCCAATCACGGTTCAAATTTCGCAGCAGCTAGCTATTAGTGACCAAACGAATATGCAAAACGAACTCTCGATCAGTGATACGAAAACGATGATATAAACGCCAAGATGATGAAGTTCAAATCCTTGTTCCGTAGAGGACCAAGCCAGGGGAAGCAGGAGTCGACCCTAAAAGGGGCTCCGTCGGTATCGAGCTTGGACTCGAAGCACCACAAAGTTGCGCCGACCCGTGATAAAACGCTGAAAATATTCGGGTCTAAAGAGAAGCTACATAAAGCGCACAAGAAGAAGGATTTGGGGAACAACAATGCGGTGCTAGAAGACCCTGAGTTGAGGGAAGGGGAGTACGAGGATGGAGTCGACAGGGTGCACGACTATGGCAGCGCCGAGGAGCTGGGCTCGATAGGGGAGCGGGGCTCCCAGGAGTGCGTCAGTCTGCCGGTGATGCTCAGCGCTGAACACATGCCAGGGTTCCAGGAGGTCGAGCTCAGGCAGAGGATACCGTCTGAGGTGAGTCAGTTATTTTCAAGGTCAGAGTGAATTGGTATATTATAAGTCGTGCTTTATTTACGTAGCTGGTTAACAAGCGAGTTGGCGCATCAATCCACGATGAAAACGTTAAACTCAAGCTTTGACAGAAACTGTAATTTTTAGGTTGAAATTTTGTATCCTATATAGCCTATACCTATGACAGTATGACACCTCTTACCCTATGCCTTTTACCTATGATAAAGTGTAGCGTATCAATTACTATATGGTATCTATCGTATGACAGTAATATTATTATACCATTATGACCGTTCTATAAAATTTTCCTGTTTAGGGATTTGGGATTTAGGGTATTGGAACACTCACACGCACAAACAGACGCGACTAAAAACCATCATTCTGCACAGATATTCCTAATTCTTCATTTAAACCTGATCTGACACCGGCACAAATGGCAGACGTGCTTGCGTGCGTATTTCAGTCATCAAAACAAATCTGTAATACCCAATTTACTTGAATTTTTCATCCTCCTTCATTTACATCTACCGCGCTTTTATGAGCTTGCCCTGACACCTGGTCTGACACGAACGTTTCCAGGCATCGCTCGTATCAGGAGCCCGTGAGATCGAGTCGTTGCGGCGCGAGCTGGAAGCCAGCGTGATGGAGCGAGCACAGCTGCAGTCTAAGGTGGAGGAGCTTCTCGAAAAAGCCACCGACGCCGAGCGGCTGCAGGCTGAACTGGAGCGACTGAAGGTATGTGAATAGGCTTTAGTTTCTAGGATATCGATACGAGAAGATCTAGTCGGATACGACTAGAGATTCATGGAAAAAGTTGTTTGAAAAAGTTGTAACTGAATTAAATGCAATTTTTTTTACGGTGACTGAATAATGGACTTATAACAGGACATTAAGTATATCCGACGCTTTGACTTATCCGTATGTATATTCTGATTCTCTCTGTCTGTCTTATTTTAGCTCATTTATAGATGTTACTTCTAATAATTATGATCATAATTTTATAAATACAAAAAAAAACACTTTCGCCGTACGGTGCCGGTACGGGATAACGCCTGTTCATGACTGATTTGACCTGGGTATGCCAAAAACTGCACCGAGAACCACCGGAGGACGGGCAGCAGCGTCCTCTTGGCTAACAGTGCTGAGCATTCTGCTATCCCCAAAGCCGCCTGCCAAGCGTTGGGATTATGGCAACTCCCCTCTATTATCCCCTCTATATTATTCCTCCCTTTTTTGTAACATCGTTATGCGTAAAGGATGACCTTCTACCTTCGAAAGGCGATTACCGATACTCCGCCACGCTGGCCCGGCTAATTAACATACACCATTGCAGCATTAAGTTTCTGCTCCAGACCAATTCATCAAGTCCCGTGTCAACCCCTGTATCATACTATTTATTTTGTGTCCGCGCAACATTTTGAAAGATATGGTTGTATGTGTTGTTGCAGAGCCAGGAGGCGGAGCGCGAGGCTACGCTGGTGCACCTGGCGGACGAGAACGGCGCCCTGCGCGCGCGGCTGCGCGGCGTCGCGCACTCGCCGCTCTCCGACAGCGAGAAGCGGCAGCTGCTGCTCGCGCCGGCGCCGCGCCGCATGCACTCCTCCGCGCCGGCCTCCATCGCGCTCGCGCACAACGTACGTACCTTGCTCGCTGTTCCAATTTGAACCTTATCTCGTCGGGTTAAGAGCACCTGCAAGGCTCGAAGGACCATTCTTTAAATAAAATATACTTAAGAAGCTCACCTCTTGGGGTATCTATTGCCGAGTACTGGTCAGAACACATAATTGATAGAACCATAGACACGAAGAAGAAAAAGAAGATCAAATATCAGATATCATTTGTAGTGGTAGGGACTCTATAGCAGAGTCCACCTGGGGTACCACACCTTTGCCAGTTATTCAAACGCCAAGCAGTAGTGTGCATGCACTGCTGTGTCTCGGTTTGCAAAATTAGTGTGCGTGAAGAGATTTGACTTAGAGTAGAGTCATCTGCAATAATACTTATTAAAAGAAAAACAACCGACTTCATTTTAAATTATATTGATGTCTTTTGTTTTCTAGTTCATCATTATCAGCCAGGAAACGTCCACTACTGGACGAAAGCCTCTCCCTTAATAGGGAGGGGTTGTTCCCCACGCTTGGCAGGCGGCTTGGGGATCGCAGAGTGTTACCACCGTTAACTAAGAGGACGCTGCTGCCCGGCCTCCAGTGGTGCTGGTTTTCTAGTTATTTTGATTTAAAAACCAAACTACTGAACCGATTTCGATGAAAATAACATAAGTATATAAAATATACAAAAAACAAAATATTTTTGATAAAATATTTGGCAGAGTAATCGCGTAACAAATATATTAAAAAAACATACAGTCGAATTGAGAACCTCCTTTTTTTGAAGTCGTTTGAAAATAAGTACAAAATGGACGGGGCTGTCTTAGAAAACAGGTTTATTGTGGTTATTTCCAGGGTGAAGGCGACAGTGGCGAGGCCAGCACCCCAGAATGGGACAAGCACTCGTCTTCGTCGCTCAGCGAAGTGTCCGTCGCGTGCCTGCAGGACAGGATACTGCAGATGGAAGAGCATCATTACAGGTCAGATGTTCTAGCTTACACATTAGCGGAAGAACTTTCTTTACGTATTCTATAGCAAAATCTTTGAAGTATGGATCAGCGTCCTTAGCGAGCGTAAATAATACTAAAAGCACCCGAATCCTAATGGTGGCACTTCCAGTTCAGCCAGAAGACGTCCACTGCTGGACGAAAGAAACTTAATAGAGTGGGGTTGCCGTAATCCCCACGCTTGGCAGGCGGCTTGGGGATCGCAGAATGCTCACCACCGTTAACCGAGAGGACGCTGCTGCCCGCCCTCCGGTGGTTCTGGATGCAGTTGTAGGACATACCCAGGTCCATGGTGGCACTTCACATCCCCTATTTTTGCCGAATCAAAAAGGATGCACGTATATGCAGGCTGCATAGATGCGTTTATTCGGCAAACATTATGGTGGATACAGGGAATAAATAACGTTTTTTTTAACATTCATGTGACGAGACGAGCAAGACTTTCACCTGTTGGTAAGCGTCACGCCTGCAACTAACAGTAGCAGTGCCAATATCAGATATTAAATCTCTTCATACCCTGTAATTTCTCTGGTAACATTGCCGTTCAAACCGGAACACAGTAATACTTGCACACTACTGCTTGGCGGTTGAATAACTGGCAAAGGTACTGCCCCAGGCGGACTCTACAGTAGAGTCTTACCACTACAAAACGTTTGTTTAACCAAGTATTTTTTAATTTCTTTTTATCTGTCTAGTCTCAGAGGCCTTCAGATGGCTAATAATCCAAATTACTCAATTAAGTCAAATACTCTGTTTCTGACTAAAGTTTGCTCTACATCTAGTAACTTTTTCGAGCAAAAAAAAAACACGTCAAAACCAAGTCCGTTTTCATAGTAAAACTTCTCACTTACTTAGTTGTATTACTTTTCAGTACAAGTGAAGAGCTGCAAGCGACGTTAGCCGAGTTGGCTGACTTGCAGTCACAGTTGGCCGACGCGCACGCCGACAACGAGCGGTTGGCCGACGAGAAACAAGTGCTGCTGGAGTCGCTTTGTCGGCAGACTGAGAAACTGGAGGACAGCAGGACTAAGGTACAATAATATATATATATATATATATTACATAACTAAGCAAATAATGTATAGCTGTAGATACTTAGAAACCAGCTACCGTATTCTTAAACTGAAACTGTATACTATTTGTCTTAGTTTTCGAAACGAATAATCCGTCTGTATCGAATCGAATCGAGTAATCTGTTAGAATACCTACTTATATTTTTCTTTTGTTAATACATAATTATAAAACATACATTCAATACACATTTATTATATACACAGTTATAGAACATGTCGCTTTATCATTTCCTACTGTAGGTGGATACCCTACAAGAACTGCTGTTACGAGAAGGCGTGGAGCCGGAGACGCTCGTGTCTGGTGACGCCGACCAACAGCTATTCGCCGTACTCAAGGTAACTTAAATATATCGACTGGAAATTTCAAATGTCGTAAGGGACATTTTGTCGTAAGTACACTGAATAGACCGCTGAATGGCATTTTTTTTCTCTAACGAACTGTATATTTAAAATTTTGTTATCTCTTTTAATTTAAGAGTTATGATGACATTGACTTTGTACTAAGTGGCAAAAACAGTTTCATTTTATATCGTATTGGTTTTTTTTTTGATTATAACTTAAGTTTACTTCTATGCAACGTCGTAAGTCTCTATACTCTATAACTAATAAATTTATACGTTGTAACGAACTTACAAAAGTTTTTGATGACTTTACAACATATTATGTTATTAAAATTTTATATAATTAGCAGCAAATATATTAGTAAATAGTAAGAAATTATTACCTTAAGTCCCATGCGACATTCGGTCAAGAATGAGGAACGCGTGTGCACCGTACAGCGCCGTCTTCCGAACTGACGCGAATAGGCTAGATGACTGGTATTTTTTTATTGTGCTATTAAAATGTGGCCCATAAATATATCTGATTAATAAAAAGAAAAAGAAAATCTGATCAAAAATAAGCAACTTATAAGCATTTTAATATCATGCTAGACAGAGAGACGAAACAGCAAATCGTGACGTCACTTCTCAGTACTCCATATAAATTCTATTCTGACAAGTAAGGTGTGACGACATTTTTTGTTTTGTGGAAAAGGGACAGAGTTGTCTCTAATAAAAACTTTAAACGCTCATATATCAGAACATTATTAACCGATTTAAATTATTTTTTCAATAAACATACTATATTTTCTTAAATTCTTCATGAAAGCTATTGGTTTCAACGATATAAACATCAGTCATCTACCATATTGCCACAGACAGTGTACAGACAGTGTGCGGAGTCTAGTACAAAGCACAAAAAAATACTGCGGACGGGCCTCTCAAGAAAAACATCTCGCGTTCGGTTGAGGTGCGATCCGGCGCGCATCGGCACCGGACGCCGTGAGAAATTTCTTGCCGTATGCACGGCGCCTTCGGGCGAAACCGGACGGTTTTGCTCGTTGTATGCGTCCGGCCTAATTGTGCATAGACGCGCTTTCTAAAGTGAGTCTTCTGTACGTAGTATCTTCTGTACGTTATGTTTTCTGTGTATATTTTCACTGTAAGCGATGTATTATTTTCAGTTGTCCCAAGAAGAACGAAGGCATCTATTGAGCAAGCAAGAGCAGCTGGACGCGGAAATAGCACAAACAAAGACTGCACTCGAAGAGAAAACCAAAGAAAACGAGTCTCTCACCGAGAGAGCTAGGTATGTTTATGAGAACATTTTTTATATAACTACGTAGTAGACAGCAGATGGGTTTCTTAAGTGGGTTGGTTTTTCGTGTGATTCATTTTCTAAAAGCTTTAACTTTTTAGATAAACCAAGATGTGAAAAAAGTCCGATAAATT
This sequence comes from Erannis defoliaria, assembly GCA_905404285.2. NCBI lineage: Eukaryota > Metazoa > Arthropoda > Insecta > Lepidoptera > Geometridae > Erannis > Erannis defoliaria. The sequence continues at coordinate 12,646,558 of FR990088.1, forward strand.
TTGATGTTTTTCGACCACCACGCAGTTATGGTTTTTCGTGTGATTCATTTTCTAAAAGCTATAGGTAAACCAAGATGTGAAAAAAGTCCGGTAAATTTTGTTGTTTTTCGACCACCACGCAGTGAGCACAGGTCTTTCGAAGCTGCAACCTTAGTTTTACACTATTGCTATCTCTCCTAACAACATCCCAAAAAAATTGTTCGGTGCAATTATTTTCGAACTAAGATGTCTTAGATGACTTGCCTAAATTGGCAAGGTTGTGGTACCAGGCAGCTCTGCAAAAGAGCAATAGTCCTACCACTAGAAAAAACACCTTTATAACTCCCAGCAGTATACAGGGTTAGTTCTAATCAGTTAGCTTCCTTTTTTTTAATATTCTGTACACAAACAACTTTTACTATGGCGCCAACATTGAAACCGCGAAAAAAACAGCCGTTCCATACATTTTGCCCAAGGTCGATGTTTTTTTTTGTATGGAACAGCTGATCATTTTTCCGCGATTTCAACGTTGGCTCATAGTAAAATTTGTTTGTTTTGATGTACAGAATATACCCATAATATTAAAGGGATGCTAACTGATTAGAACTAACCCTGTATATGCTTTCTAGGCTGTCAATGTGAATCTACCTAGATTTCTTTCTCAGTGTGAATTAGTATGTCAGAGTAAAATATCCTTTATTCGTAGGGGGTTAGAGGGCACGCTCGAGCGCGCCGAGGCGGAGCGCAACCAGTGGGAGCAGGAGGCGGGCGCGGCGCGCGAGCTGGCGGCCGCCCGGCAGCACCAGCTCGCCACGCTCACAGACTTGCTCGACGCGGCCAAGGCAAAGGTAACTCTATTGCTAGGTGCTATAAGGGTTCGGAGAAGAAATTCAATAGCGTATGTGAATCCATCAACTCGTAAGTGAGCCAGCTTTGTGGATATAGCCCAATAGAGAATATGCATCTTCTTTATTGACTTACAAAAAAGCTGACCCGGAACAAACTCAATCATCATCATCATCAGCCCGGAGACGTCCACTGCTGAACGAAAGCCTTAGACCGCCACACTGTACGACAACCTGTGATTTGCATCCACCGGTTGCCCGCGACTTTTACAATGTCGTCGGTCCACCTATATATATATATATACCTGCCGCGCCTACGCTGCGTCTTCCGGTTCGCGGTCGCCACCCAAGAACCTTTCTTCCCCATCGGTTGTCAGTTCTTCGGGCGATGTGGCCTGCCCTGCGCCACTTCAACTTGCAAACCTTGCGAGCTATGTCGGTAACTTTGGTTCTTTGGCGAATATCCTCGTTCCGGATTCTATCGCGCAAAGTAACTCCGAGCATAGTTCTCTCCATTGCCCGTTGCGTGGCTCTAAGTTTCTCCAAAACTCAATCATCGAAAACAAAATTTAAACATTTGCACAAATAACGAAGTTATAAACATTTTAGTTTTATGTTAGACAGAGAGCGCACTATAGTGCCAAATGACGTCAAAATACAGTTTTACTAAGTATTTTGATAGAAAGGGACAGATTACTTCCTTCCGTAAACTTTCAATGCTTATAATAATTATATTTCAGAACTTTACCAACCAATTTCAATTATTTCTTCGTAGTAAATATCAGATTCAGTTAAACTCTCCACTTATCTTATTATTTTTAATATAGGAAACACATGCATACCCTATTGCCCTTCGAGGTTAGGTTAACCTTCTGGTTTGGTTACCGTCCAGTTATAACTTTTTGGAGAAGTGAAAAATTACTAATTTATTATTCTGCGTGACGAATAGTGTCCTAAACCTTAGCAGTAGACTTATTTATATACTACACACCTATTATAATGTATAGATTATTTTCTGTTTAGTAGTAAAATTTTGACCTATAATATTACAGATGTATTATTTGTGTAGCATTTTGAAATTGATCCCCAAGCTGCCTGCCAAGCGTGGGGATTATGGGAACCCCTCCCTATTAAGGGGGAGGCCTTCGTCCAGTAGTGGACGTCTTCGGGCTGATGAGAGTGAGTAGAGTATTTTGAAACTTAATAGTTATTTGGGTGACAGTTAGCGGAGCGCGCGGGCGCGGCGGAGGGCGCGGCGGAGGCGGAGGCGGCGGCGGCGGCGGCGCGGCGCGAGGCGGAAACGGCCGCGGCGCGCGCGCACGCGCTCGCCGAGAGACTCGCGCACGCGCAGCGGCAGCTCGACCGCGCGCACTCCGACGCCAGGAAACTGCACGACGACGCACTGGTCAGACACTAGTCACTATCGACATAGAATTTATAGACAGTATGAAAAATTAAGGCGACTGGCAGGATTTGAATCGACTTTTTTGATGAATGCATTAAAAAAAAAAATATTGAAAAAAATACATGATGATTTGCTCGTCTATGTAGAGGTTCAAGTCCTGCCAGACGTCTTAATTTGCATACGGCCATAGAAATACCCGCACCTAGAATTTAATAAATTTATCGGTTTCTTCTGGGCAACAGTGCTTCGTCGTCGACCGCATTCTATTCAGGTGTGAAGGTGGTCAAACGCAAGTCTTTTTAAAAACAATGGTAAGCATACTGGCATCTAAGCATCTGTCACTGTCGCTTTTATTTTAATTTTATTTATTTATTTGATTATAGGCGAGCAGCATTATGCTGATGTGCATCAAACAATGTTAAAATTCAGTATTTGTCTGTTAAATCATCTTTTACTTTTTTATGCATTAGTCCAGTCTGCTTATACTTAAATGCATTTAAAGATTTCGATTTAACCACACCCTCAGACAACCTATTCCAATAGGCATGATGACTACTATTTTTTTATTACCTCATAAAAAAGCTGATCATCAATAGAGCCTATCAACGAAAACAAAATTTAAAATAATTCAAAAATAAATAAGTTCGAAGTATTTTAATTTCAAGCTAGACAGAGAGCGCGCTATACTGAGCTATGACGTCAAGCATCAGGCGCGGCATACAAATGCTATACTAAAACGTGATTTGCGAGAAAGGGATAGAGCATCCCTTCTCTATCCCCACCTAAAACTTTAAACGCTCATATCTCAGAGATTTATCAGCCAATACAACTTATTTTTTCAGTATGTGTATTGTATTTAGTTATATTCATCACTAAGCCTGTTACTTGTCATTAACATTAGGCCACACGCCTATTGTAAACGACGATGTGGTGTGCAGTGTTGGTATGTTTTACCATAAACTATTCTTAATGGTTAACATTATTTTTGTACATTTGCGTTTTGCACCACACTGTTTTGGTGCTGCTTGCCCACTCCTCTTTCTTGCATCTTGTTTCTTGGAGTGCCAAAAAAATTGGTGACAACTTTTTTCATTGCACTAGATTTATTTCGACTCTTTGACTATGGTTCGCAGGTGTCCCGCAATAACGCCAAATCTACGATCTCAGAGCTGGAGTTCCAGATAGAACAGCTGCGTCAGGAGAAGACGGCATCTCAAGGCGAGCACAAAACACTGCAGGACAACATTGCTGATCTGCAGATACAGGTTAGTGAAATATTAAGGTATTTGCAATTGACGCGATAACAACAACGATAGTTCACTTTTTGGTCATCATCATTAACAGCCAGAAGATATCCACTGCTGGACGATGGTCTCCCCCTTAATAGGGAGGGGTTGCCAAAATCCCCACGCTTGGCAGGCGGCTTGGGGATCGCAGAATGCTCACCACCGTTAACCAAGAGGACGCTGCTGCGCCTCCGGTGGTTCTGGATGCAGTTTTAGGACTTAACCTGCTCACTATTTGGTCTAGACAGTTATATTTCTACGTAAACTCTGGGTATGTGTCTCTTCTCTCTTCTTTCTGCGTACGGACAGCGCGTTCCTGTGTTACGCGTAGTCGGAATGCTGTCCACGCGTACAGCACCTGTACGGACCGTCGCGAACCTGAACGGGAGGTCAATCGATCCATAGCGCTACGCGAACCCCGCCAGTCATCCGCTATGACTATTTTCATTATTTAAACTCGATGAACACGCGTATGTTTATCCATTTTGCCGTCCAAATATAGCGTACCCGTGCGGGCGCGTCCCCTTTGACGCGCGACCAAAAACTGACTGAGGCGGCTCGCGCGGCACGCGTTCCCCACGTGTAGCTGCAAGTATGGACATGGCGTTCCAGGACACGCGTAACTGACTACGCGTAACACAGGAACGCGCAGTCCGTACGCAGCTTCAGAAGTCGCAAGTTTGAACTGCATTATGTTGTCCCCAGGTACAAGTGGCGAGCGATGAAAAGCTAGCGCTGATGAGTCGAACGGGCGAGGCGCTGGCGCGGGCGTCCGAGCTCGAGAGGCAGCTGCAGGACGCAAGAGCGAGGAACGCGCAGCTACAGCGGGACCGCGAAAGAGACGTGAGTGCGCACTACTACACATGTTATACTCTACTAGTCTATCGGACCTGGGTAGTCGTTGTCCTGGCCTGAAACAAAAAAAAACTAGAATCCGATTCCAGCCCAACCTACCGGATCCACATGTGAGTCTTAACCATCCAGAGACCTAATCGAACACATACAAAAAACACACTAAAATCGGCCCAGCCGTTTAGGAGTTCAGTGACTAGGTAGGTACTTTAGGAATTGAGTTACAGAAGAACTGGAAAAATATGCATGAAATCGTATTAACATTACTACAGAATCAGATGAGACGTAGAAACAACTGACAAAAGTAAAAAAATATAATATAAGTATTCAATAATAGTACATTATGATACGAGTGTGCTATGTTGGTCATTACACTAGAGGCGGTATTATGCGCGCGAGCCGCAGGCGAGCGCGATAAGGAAGCCGAGAGCGTAATGACTAATAGCACAAGAGTTCCATACGACTGTTTTCGTCACACTTGCGTGGAAAAAACAATTTTTTTTTGATAATAATCAACCACACAACGAAAACGTCAACAAACATTTGCGGAAAATGGCGCCTAAATCAGTAATGCGCGCGCAGGTTGACATTTACTTCAGCGGCATAAGAACTCTTTGTTGGTATTACAAAAAAACTGTAAGTATTACCCGGCTATATTAAGAGTGCTTCGTATACATACGTCTAATTGCAGTCACGTACAAACTTGACTTTACCGGGTTATACCTATTATAGCACAAGTGCCGTAATGTAAAGTAAAAAGCACGCGTGTGTAATAGCTTGGATTATGAGCCTAAAAGCGATGTAATAAGATCTACTTTACGAGCAAGTGTGATGAAAAGTAATTTTTTGTTCATCTACCGACAGAAACTACTTACCCTCCACTAACGTGCTTTTACTATAACATTTTATACGTCAATTTTAATCAGACTTTAATCGATCCCTCATTACCATCTAACTGACATACTGTTTTAACAAATCCATAAAATCAAGTAAAACATAGCTTTCACCATATTCTCGGGTTTCATTTCAAATCAAAGGAAACGCGCTATGTCTTGACGAAAACATCCGTTGAAAACCCCGGTCAGTATCTGATAGATATAAGTTTCTGATGAAAAGATTATAGGGGTTTCCTAATCTTCCGTTTCCTCTCTAACCAAGGACAAGTTACAGTGGAAACGGAAGGATTGGATTACAGGATTATCATAAAGCCTAAATTAATCAAATGATCCTCTGATTTCCAGGAAACGGAATGGAAGCAGTTCCAAAGCGACCTTCTCATGACCGTCCGCGTCGCCAACGACTTCAAGACTGAAGCTCAACGCGAGCTCGAGCGACTAGTCTCCGAGAATAAGGTCGCTCGAGATCGCATAAGACTATTAGAAGACCAAATGCATTCCATGAAAGGTGAGACGGATATTATAACTGCAAGAGTAGCTAAAAAAGAACAGCTATAGGTTTTTTATTCCGCTTTGTTTTTTAAAGATGTGCATTGTGCATGGTTAGTTGCTGACGTAGATTTGATTGTATATTTTTTAAATTTTCTGCACTTTAGTGACTGTAGACTTTTTTGATCTGCTTGTTATCTTTAAAATAACAACAGTTATTAATAACTTATTGTGTCTATTTTAGACTTTTCTTCTTAGACTATTATAAATCTTGTAAATTTTACTATCGCAAGAATAAAATATAATCAAGTTTAAAAAAAAAACGCTAATAATATTCAAATAATTTTAAACCGTGCATGAGTCAAATACCTCAAAACTCCTATGTCGACGTAGATCATTTCATTAGTAGCAGAGTTAACAAGCAGTCATCATGCACTAATTCTATGTAATCGCTTCCAGCAACGTACTAGATCACAAACTAACAGTAGAAATATGTCCAACTACCCTCATATTATAAACTTTTAATGTATTCTAATCAAGCATTTGATGTATCGAAACAGGTGTTGACAGATCAGACTCTATGGATAGCGTACTAGATTATTCCGACGATGAGCTCAGGCGTTCTAAAGAATCGGATTTATTCGAAAGCGACAGTTCTTCCAAAGAAATATTCAAAAGCATCAGGACTAGGTACTTATCTAGAGTACATAGCGTGACGGATCCACCTCTGTGCAATAGCATCGTTGACCAGGCATTCTTCAAATTAAATAGCCCTCCAATCAAAGACGACGGTACGGAAGAATTCAAATTTGAAATTCAGAACGTGACTACAGATGAAACTGCAGACGATGGTAGTCAGAAAGCGCTATCACCTGATTGTGACAGCAAAATCCTTGCTGAGGCTGTCCTACCTCACTTTGATGACAAAGTGCTTACGAGGCAAGATGCTATCGATCTTGAGAAAGATAAAATAAGCAGACAGGACGCCTTAGACGAAGTGAGGCATGACTCGCCAGAATTAACTAACGACCTAATCGACCTCCACCCTAAAATGGTATCAAAATCTGAATCAACATATATAACTAAACCTAGAGATAAAACAATATTCAGCAGCCATTTTTCTGGCATTTATAAAGGTAAACCAAAAGCATTTAGCATGGAAAATCTTAATTCTCAAAGTGAATTCAAAGATGCTTTAAAAGAGGCTGCAAGTGTAGACTTCTTCAATGCTGACTTTGCTGATGACGGCAGTCGCGTTTCTTTGTTTACAGAAGGTTCTGATAGTGTTTTTATTTCTCCTGTTGAAAACAATAATAATGATGTGAATGCTATTTCCAAAAACGATTCCATAGACTCTAATAAAATTAAAAAAGAGTCTACCAAAGTTGTTGCCGATATCTCATCAAAACAAAATTACAATGTAATATTAAAATCTACAGAAACATCTGTTCCTAACAAGGCGCTAATCGCTGAAGCTAAAACGTTACTTCCATTGCCTTATTCTAATGAGACAATTAGTCAGCTACCGGAATCCGATAAGTCACTTGACGATGAAGTAGAAACAAATCTTAAAAAAGTTCATGAAGAGTTAAAATTGACCTTCAAGGCAGCGATTGAAAGAATAATAGGTGGTAATAAGCTTGACAAACCAGATTCTGTTATGAAGGTTTTAAATAAATCCGAATCAAGCAACAAAGCGGATCCATTTTCTAGTATATCTCAAACCAGTGATGACGTAACAGATAGTGATTATGAAAAAATTGATTTTCCTAGTCCAGCCAAAGAAAGCTACAATAGCAATCAAAACATAGATCCTAAAATAGAAAATGACAAGCAAATAGAAATAAAAGAAATAGTAAAAATTTGTATCGATCCACCGACACCTCAAACAGAAACGTTTACAGATTCTAACCAAACTAAAAACCCTTTTATTGAACCACTAAACATTGACGAATCTGATGCCAAACAACCAGTGAATGAAGATGTTAGTTATCATTTAAAAATAAATAATAGAGATTTAGATGACGGTAAATCGCAAATTGATCGTATACCACACGATAGAACAGATGCTGTAGTTCCAAAGCCGAGAAAGAGGCAGAAAACGTTTCTGACACCGATTAATATAGTAGGAGCTACTAACATCAATCTTAGATCTCCTATTATCATAAGCCCAGTTTTAATTCAACCAGTTCTGATAAAACCTGTTATATCCCCGACTAATTCTGAAGGACGTGTATTCGAAATAATGAAGCCTTTTGAATCGGTACTCAAAGAGCCTGTAGAGCCTCCAGAATCTGTAGAAGTAAAATCAACCGTTTACTACGACGACACGGATCAAGTAGCGCCCAATTCAAAGAAAAATAATAAATCTATTGAGATCAAGCCCGATGAAAACACTAAGAGGAAAGGCATTTATCAAAAGAATACCAAAGCTAAACCTTTGCTTTTACCGCCTTGGAAATCTAGCTCGAATGAAAACATATCGGACGCAAAACCATCATCTCCAGTCAGAAATTCTAGTTCTAAGCAAGAAGACGCGACGCAACCTGCTGTGCAGACGTTAACTAGATCACCAGAATGGTTGATAGACAATCAGTACTACCAACCTATGGAAAATATTCCTTTCGTTATAAACACCGTCCAAACATTCACAAAGCCAAAGATAGTTGACAACAAAATCAAAGAAGACGTTCAATTTAGCCAGACGGATTCATTTTTACCTACGATTCCTTCAAGAAGACGGCACTCGGAACAAGAAAACGTGTACGAAGAGATTGGAGAACCAACTTTGCCTAGCATACGTAATACTAACAACATAGCTGACGACGAGAAACTTTCAAATATTCAAAATAACAAACTCTCCATCAAGGATGAATTTGCGGCAGTAACGAGAGGAGAACTCTTGAAAGTTCCACGAAAACCAAAGAAACCTAAAAAAGAAACTAATTTAAGTGAAGAAGAAATTACCAAAGAGACTGCAAAAATTACTAAATCAATTATATCCTTATCGCGGACTCCAAGCGGTAATGACACGCCTAAAAAGGCTGGTACTATCGGGTCTATGGTGCAAAGTTTAGAGAAGTCAGATTTGTTAGTTCCACCTAGGAAGCTGTCGTTGCAAATGCCGGAATCGCCAACATTGGATACGAACACTAGTTCACTGCCTCGGGAGAAGCCCTACTGGAAGACTTTGGAGCACAAAAGACTCTCGCATCCTATAAGGTCCTTGAACACGCCGTCGCGTCCCCTACGTAAGTGGATGGCTTTTGTGGTCCGGAAGTTATACGTCCAGTGTGAAAATGTAAATAACTCGTATCAATGTATGGAACATAATGATTGTCGTGTGTTTTTGTACTCATTTGGTGACGGTTTGAGGTGGAGGTTAGCTTTTGTGGTTTTTGGAATACATTGCCTTCATTTTTGTGTCAAAAGTTTCACGCGCGCAAGCTATACAATGCGAGGAACAAAAGCTTTTGCTTCATGTATGTGCTAACTACTGTAATACTAAAATATCAATTGGAGCATACGATGATGCTAAACTATGATCATTTCGAAGATACTTTGTGAAGTATACTGTTTACTATGTTTTTGGGTATTGGTACGGATGAGTGGTTTTTGTGCAGGTGTAGGGAAAAATGGCTTAACACTATTAAACAAAGTTACAGTTAGCAAAACTGGCACCATTTGATGTAAAATGGAAAGTGCTTTATCAGTACTATAAACTTCTTGAGCGCAATAATACTTACCATTCACGCTATGTAATCCTGTCAAAATGAGACCGACAGCTCTTTTTTAACATGAATGTTATAACATTTTTTTTGATATATAAAAACAACAACTTTGCAGCCTTGAATAACAAATAAGGATTGTTTTGCTTGCTCAACAGTGAAGATAACTAGACAAAGTTCAAAACTATTTTACAATAATTGTATAGTATGGTCTCCTCGCTCCGGCATAGAAAATATCATCATTTACAGCCAGAAAACGTTTAATATTGGTCGAAGACCTTCCCCTTAATCATGGGGGCTTGGCATAATCCCCACGTTTGGCAGGCGGCTTGGGGATCGCAGAATACTGACCACCGTTAACCGAGAGGACGCTGCTGCCCGTCCGCAGGTGGTTCTGGATTCAGTTTTAGGACATACCCAGGGCCTTAGATCAAATATATGTACTATAGAATACAGTATCTATGAAAATCAAACCTCAAAAGTGCCCCCGCGCCAATGCAGACATAATAACTCTCCAGCTAATATAAAAATGTCCACAAGCGGATATTGTTTAATTTTTATAATAATCCTTAACACCCTGTTATAAAACGTTTTTAAGCATGTAAAACATTCGGCATCGTAGCACCTCACACGATTGGCGCGGTCACACGCGACTGAGAGCAAAACAAGGCAACAAGGCATATGCCTTGTTTTACAGTGCCATTTTCGAGCGGCAATCGGGGATCCCTATATTTCATCAAAGCCGAGGGCCATAGAATAGATAATAATATAATATTTATTGTCTGTACTCGTGTTAACGACGTAAAGTGCAGTGCACGCTCTATGCTCATCTAATGTTCTAATGTTGTCTTTCACAAATTCGATCTCAATAGCAAGAGCTGTTGTTTTTACTTACCTTTATCGAATAGTATTTTATATATCTCTATATATATTAGTTAATTATTTTATGGTTAGGTAATTTAAGTATTAGTATAGTTATTTTAAAATTGTTAAGTTAAGTTCTATGTCTGTATCTTGTAGTTATTTAATATTCCAGTCTTCTATATGTTCTTCGAATCCTTTCCATCCAAAGGTTGCCTGGAAGAGATCGCTTTTAGCGATAAGGCCGCCAATTGTAACACTAGTTTTAAGTTCCTTTTTTGTGTTGTGATCATCATGACTGTTATCATTTCTTTTGGTGTGTACAATAAAGAGTTAATCTATCTATCTATGCGCATCTAATGTTTACTGTTAAGGTGACTGTAGGTAGTATGTAAACTCCAGTTGACTCCGTGTGGTGTTCCAGCGCTGCCGGCGCGCGCGGAGGAGGCGCCCCCGCCGCCGCCCCTGCTGACCAGCGCCTCGCTGCAGGACATCATGGCGACCGCAGCCTCGCATAGAAGGACCAAAGGTACTTACTAAGAAAACATACGTGGTTATGATTCAACTTCTTTTATTTATACGAGATTACTCACGTTTAATTAGGTCGGATAAACGACTACAGTTTCGATATCATGCGAAACTTTAGTCGGGGTATCTGTAGATTTTTCGCGTTTTTTTTCGAGTTTTTTTTTCTTTGATACCGACCTCAGGGCAGTGTTTCTACTTTTAGGGATTTCTCCCTTTTTTTTAGGGAAAAATTACCAATATTATGTAAGGTTTAGGGACATTTTCATTTCGACAGGGATTTAGGGAGTTTTGGGGAAAAATCGAACTTAATGTGGTAGGTAATCCTTTTGTTTGTTTTTTTTTGTGTCAAACTCGTAAATCACGTAATGAATATAACCCTATTATGAAAACTAACGTGGTTTTGACACATTTTTGTACTCACGTTTAATAGTCGGATTTCATTAAACGTGAGTATTCCCGTATAAATAAAACAAGAATGTAACCCTATTGAACTGTTAATTGTGCTATGACCGTAGTTACAGGCTTATTATACCAACAGTTGTTTTTTTTTTCATTCTGCACTGCAGAACAATAGCGAAAATTTTTTCTATTATTTGTCTGAGTGAGAGTGGTGATTACCTATCCAATGTTAAGTGCAGCGAAAAACTGTTAAACTAGAGCTTCTGCTTCAAATTAGGGTTTTTTCTCTTTATTATGGTCATGCTCCCTAAACCAAGGAATTTAAATATTTGTTTAGGGAATTGTAGAGATAATTTGAAAAGAAACTAGGGAAAAACCAAAATTGATAGTGGAAACACTGCCTCAGGGTCGTCTATTAGTCAAAATATTTCACAATTATGAGTATAATGAGCTTATATCGGTCCCTATAATTCTTTCACCTAGCGTTCGGTTCCGCGACCACATTGTATCTAATACAAAATACCCAAATCCGTTTTGCGTTCCAGGTGTGAGCCGACAAGACTCCCGCCTGTCTGTGAAGTCGCTGATCGAGAGCATAGAGAACGCTGCCAAGGCCGCCAAGCACTCGCCCGCTTCGCCGCCGGTCACGGACTGGCCGCAGGTACACTGAAGGCTTAGGACATTACCCATGCACAACTCGCCTATAGTCACCGCGTTACCAACTGAGTCGTGCGGCCATAAATCATTTCACTATGTCTATCTCGCTCGCACTTGTGGGTCTTATGGAGCCGCATAGTGATGTGCGTAAGATTGTTATAGGCAGTGGCGGATTTACCAACAGGCTGATTAGGCTGGAGCCTAGAGCGGCAGATTTAGGGGGCGGCGAATGTGGGAGTGAATTTTTGTTGTTTGACAGATACTGTCAGACACAGATACAGATTATGTTAGTGACATACTTACATATTTATATATAGTTACCTAAGTGTTATTAGGTCCGATTGTGAGTGAAACTTTCAGGGTTAACACATTTTTCCTCCTCAATGATAGACTCGTATCTATCAGAATTAGAAAAACGGCAGGATGTAGACAAATGTTTTCAGGTTCAATGAAAAGTTTGCGTTTCTGACCAAAGTGAGTGATTGTCATCATCAACCACATGACATGATTGTGAATAAGGTTCATATTAAGTTCCTATAGGGTATTGAATTGCAGAGATCGGTAGGGGCGGCAAAATATGTTTAACTACTGGCGGCAAATGTGTAAATCCGACACTGGTTATAGGCGCATATCGATAAGAATAAAATCAGATAGAAACATAGTAGATAGTATTGTGTCCCTGAAAAGGGCCGTTTGTAACGAATGTTAAATAAATAACGTTTATTCTTCCTCATCGGAATCTTCGTCCTCTGTATCGTCCTGTAGATTGATTATGAATGGTGCTTGATCTCTTATACTGGCTTTCTGTAAGTCAGTGTTTTGAAGTTCCTCGGCATGCCTCAGACACTTGACCCAGTCTTCCTGTGTAACATTATCAATTACCAATCAGAAGCTAGCGATAAGCGAGCGCTAAGAATGCAGGTAGCGGATTATCGCGATAACATGTCAGGACGCATTTTTGTTTTATTCATACGGGAATACTCACGTTTAATTAAATCGGATACTCCGACTATAGTTTCGATCACATCCGGTGACCTTTTTATGTTAGGACGCGTTGCACATTCCTATCCCTATTGACGTTTATAGCCCTACGATTCAGTTGTTAACGCGGTGACTAAAGTACATTAACTCTCATAGATACGGGCCGGGGGTTTGAACCCACGACTTTACGATTCCAAGTCTAGCGGTCTTTCCATTGATAGGCTACTAAGTAAGGGCGGACCCAGCTTTTAAGTCAGGGGGGGGGGGGGGGTAATAAAGTCTAGTCGAGGTCTATATAGTTAGGACAGGCTCCACTTCGATTACAACTAGAATTAAGATCAGTAGTCGACCTACACCCAGCCCAGCCCAGTCATGACCCCCATGACCTCCCCCCTGGATCCGCCCTTGCAACTAATGGGGACGGCTAATTTTGGTGGCTTTTTGTACGTTAGGTTTTCTCGCTTACCTGCCGAGGACAAATTGCGAATGTGGTGAACTTACGGCTGCATACACAAATATCCATACAGTTGACTAACTGTATCTCCTGCAGCCTAAAAATTTAGGCCTGAATTTCTTTGTCGCTGCGATGTCAGACGATGACTTCGTTCGCGCGTACCAATCGCTAAGGGCCTTATCACGCTAGCGGTTTGCGAGCGTCTTCAAAGTGGAGCGAGCACGCAGCGGCTGTACAGCGAAGACGTCGCGGAGACGTGGCGATTACGCAACGTTTTCGTCGCCTGTTCGCGGCGAGTTCACGACGTACAATACACTTAGTAACAGAATGGATTCCTACGAGGAAACACTTCTGTTGGCTTTGTTACTACGTAGACGCAGAAAACGAAAGCATTCAAGCACGAGAGGGTTCTGTACGATAATGTACAAAATGCCGTTCGCGGCGAGCTCGTTGCGCGCCCGCGACGTAGTCGTTGTATATGCGCGGCGTGTTCGTTGCGCGTTCGCGACGTATTCGCAGCGCTCCTCTTTGAAAACGCTCGCAAAACCGCTAGTGTGATAGCGCCGCTGACATCGACGTCGAGGTGGTGCTGGGACACGCCTCGCGCAGTACAGGGACGCGGGGGTAGATACCGATTGCCGCCCGCTCCTCCCTCGATCCCCTCTGACATCTACCCCCGTGGCCCTGTATCGCGGGAGCGATGACTTATTTAAGCGGTCCCACCATAATGTTATATTTGTACGCGCGACCGATGGTACGCGACCGTCTTAGCGTAGAAAGAAAAAGCTAGATGACTGGTTTTTTTATTGTCCTATTAAAATGTGGCCCATAAATATAGCTGATTAATGAAAATAAAATGAAAATCTGATCAAAAATAAGCAACTTATAAGCATTTTAATATCATGCTAGACAGAGAGAAGAAACAACAAATCATGACGTCACTTCTCTTTACGCCATATACATTCTATTCTGACAAGTAAGGCGTGACGTAATTTTTTGTTTTGTGGGAAAGGAACAGAGCTGTCTCTAACAAAAACTTTAAGAGTGCGACTAATGCCAGAAAAATATCAGATTTCACCCGCGCGTCTTGCATTAGTTTAGAGTTGAAAATCGCATGATACAATTGATGATGATGATGGCTTTGAGCACTTTAGGTGGTATTTTATTTAATTATTCAAAATGTAGGCATGAATAAAAAAATATAAACGACTACTGTGCTAAAATATTAGTTTGGCTATGTAATTCGTAAAAAATAATGTGGTGATATCGCTGATAATTTAGAGCATTTGAATTAAAACAGTTTTTTTTGTTGGTAATTTGTTTTTTTTTTTAAACAAACCAGATTATTTTCCAAAATTATATTCGGTTACTCGGGTTTTTTAGGTTTTTCCCCTACCTGTAGTATTTTTTTAATATGAATATTTACGTTCTTTAACATTAAACTATGTGTTTAAAAATACACCTTTTACTTACTTTTGGCATTAGTCGCCCCCTTAAACGCTCATATATCAGAATATTATTAACGGATATAAATTATATTTTCAATAAACACTTAACACTTTATTTACTTAAATTCTTCATCAAAGCTATTGGTTTCAACTATATAAACATCAGTCATCTACCCTATTCTGTGCTTAGGATTTATTCCGGTTGCGTTATTCCCCAACTTACTGCACACACAGGCGCCAGCAGTAGGCGCGCCCACCGCCACCGCCGCCGTGAAAAACGGTGTTCCAGAACCTTCCCCGCCGCCGTCGAACGGGCTCGCGACTACCACGTTCTCGGCCAAGCCGCCATCAGCGCGCTTGCCCCGACCCTCGCCCATACAAGCTGGTGAGTTGGACCCTATAACATCATAATACTATAAGTACCGCATGTTTGGTTAGGCGACGGACATAATACTCTTGGATTTCAATGAACAACATTATTAATTAAAACTAATCATTAAAAAAAAGTAAGATCGTATAGGCTGAGTGGCCAGCCTTCAGAGTTAATGTGCCGCCCGAAGGCCTCTGACACGGCTTGACAGTTGTTGATACACGAATATAGAACCAACAACCAGGACCGACAATTTAAAGTGTCATCTGACCCACGGTAGTGCTCAGATGTAAATGCCACTCACGGTCACCCAACCGAAGATTGACCGGATCGTCTGTTGCTAAACCACCTAGTCAACCTACGCACCGAGCGCTACATGGGGCTAATCTTAAAAACGGGAAATAATATCTTCTTGTCAGTGCATTTTCTCGAGCGTGACAGAGGTAAAAATTTTTTGTTGTATTATTATTATTCACGTATTTAATTCAATTCTTATTTTTTTTAGTTTTTTACAATATAAATACAAAAATTAAAATATTATAAAAAAACTTAAAAGGGTGCCGCCAGTTATATTATTATTAAAATATCTCGAAAAAGCGACGCTGACGATGATAAAGAAATAACGAAGATGGACGAATGAACGACCTTACGAATTCGTGGTAGGGGTCGACTGCGAGACAGTTATAACAAGTTATTACAAATTATGGAACAGCTGATATTTTTTAACGTTCTCAGTTAGTCTGTAAAAGTGGTTTACTTATAATAATATGTATAGTGAGCTTCTTTTTTTATTTATTTTTTATATAGGATCAAGCAAGACGTTCGCCTGGTGGTAAGCGTCACGCCTGCCACTAACAGTAGCAGTGCCAAATGTGTGAACTTGCTATCCTGTTCCGCACTGCACTGCGCTCGTCACCCTGAGATGTCAGATGTTATATAAATAAATAAATAAATGTTAAATATCTTCACACCCAGTAATTTCTCAGGGTTGACGTAGTACCTACTATCGTCCAGTGTTATCTCGTATAGAAATATCGTTTTGTCTTATTATTCAGGATATTATTTTGCGTGCCCTTCATGTTCGAATCAGCACAGGAGACCACTCAACTTAAACGAACTTACTTTTTTAATAGAAATCATTTTGGAATACCTGTTCCCTGTAGATAACTAGATATGTATAGCTGTACCAGAAAGAGTAGACAAAAAATGGGGGCGCTACTTTCTATGCAAACTCTTCAAAATGACGTATAACTTGGCAACACTGAATAATATTTTGTATTGAAAACTTTTAGTTGCATTTTATTTAATTTCTACTCTTTCTGGTACAGCTATATTTAGCGTCTTGCAGCTCAGAGCTCGTCGATGCCGTGACGGTCAAAAATACCCTTAATTTCTATAAGATAAGAGTGAAAACGCGTGGGCAAGCGTGTTCCATCTTAGGCCACATCGTCACTTACCATTCTGTCACCATTCACACAGTAAACCGCAAGTGCGAATTATAATTTTAAAAAATCTTTGTTCATTTGTTTTGAATATGAACAGAATGTAGATTAAACATCAAAACACGCTTAGTCATAGAACGATGTGCTACATGGTAACATTACGAGTGTGGTTACCAAAGTGACTTTAGTGATACCTGCAGCATTCTTACATTTGTCCACTTGGCTCAGTAAAAATAATAAGGTGACCGCGGTAACGACGCTTGTGAACATGCCATTTGGCACAGGCTTTAGGCATATGCTACCTGGTCAGATTAAGAGCAACCTTACTATGGTGACATTAGTTATTTCTTACAGCAGCATCACTTAAAATTGTCAAAAGACAGTAAAAAATCACTAAGGTGACCGCGGTAACGACGCTTGTGAACTTGCCATTTGACGCAGGTTTTAGGCATGTGCTACATGGTGAGATTACGAGCGACCTTACTAAGGTGACCTTGGTGATTTATTACAGTAGCCTCACTAAACTTGACAACAGACAGTAAATAATCACTATGGTGACCGCGGTAACGACGCTTGTAGCTTTGCCATTTGGCACAGACTTTAGGCATATTGTGCTACATGGTGAGATTAATAAGGTAACCTTAGTGATTTATTACAGTAGCCTCACTAAATTTGACTAAAGACAGGAAATAATCACTATGGTGACCGTGGTAACGACGCCTGTGGCTTTGCCATTTGGCACAGGCTTTAGGCATGTGCTACATGGTGAGATTACGAGCGACCTTACGAAGATGACCTTTCTAACGCTCGTCATGTCACTGCCTAGCACGTACTGAAGCTTCGATAATCCCCCATGTTGCATGTGTACGCTTATTTTACAGCATGGCGGCATGACAGAAGCGCTTAGCCGACTTGCCTTACTATAACTAACTCTGTGTCGTGTGCCTGTTCACTAATTTATACCTGTATATTATACCTACGTAGAATTCATGCCTGTGTTGCTAAACCTTGCCCTGTTGGCCTAGATTTGCTGGAATTTATAGCATGGCTGTGAAATGTTACTTTTAAAATAAAATGTTTAAGTAGTTCTAATTGTATTAAAATGGGGTCTCTATATTGTTTTATTATTTTTTTAGTTTAGCACGACGAACTCCTCCTGAGTCCGTGCAACTTTATATTATTTCAATTATTTTATTAAACAACGTGTTTCAAATAGGGTGTATTGATCTAATCAAAGTGAACAACTTTCAGAGCCATTGTTGTTTAAGTTCTAGAAAGAAACAACGCGATTGGTTATTATGTCTCGTACAAAATGACCGATCAGGTGATCCATTTTACATGACGTCACAATTATTTCGAATTTAGTTCTAAACGTTGTTCTCTTTGATGAGTGAACACACATACAACAAATAACACTTATGTTTGTTTGTTTATTTGGTATTGGTACACCAGGAGCCGTACCATGAGCGCTTATTCCGGGACCGAATACGCTCAGCTGCCGACGCTGCGTGACTGTGAATTTTATCGCCTGTCAATAAGGTTCACGGTCGCGCAGTGTCGGCAGCTGAACCTATTCGGTCCCGCTATAAGCAGTTCATGGTACGGCCCCTGTAGTATAGTTGTGGTCTCAGAACAGTAGTAAGTATATTAAATATTATTTTATTCGTGGGCGAAATAAAAATCTAAAAAAGTTCAGTTATTGCTCTATACAGGGTTAGTCCTAATCCGTTAGCATTATTTTAAGGGCATATTCTGTACATCAAAACAAACAACTTTTACTAAGGGATCAACAGTGAAATCACGATAAAAATATCAGCTGTTCCATACAAAAAGTTCATCGTGGGCAAAATGTATGGAACAGTAATTTTTTTTGTGATTTCAAAGTAGGCCCGATATTAAAAGATGTTTGTTTTGATGTACAGAATATGCCCTTAAAAGGATGCTAGCTGATTAGGACTAACCCTGTATAGAAGTATAAATTGTGTCGAGTTATGTAATAAATATAATGTTATTAATTGTATTATATGCGTACATATAGATATATTTCTTTACGTTCAATTGCATGTCTCATCGATTTCATGTCATCTTGTCTACTTATTAACTTATGTTTCGCTATCGGTAGAGGTTCTTTAATATCCGCTGTAACTGGGAATGGTCATCTCAGGACTATACTCAAATATGTTCATTCACTCTCGCCGGGAATGAAGGTATTTTCTCAGTTCTCCCCTAGAGTGGAGGATTTGTGCCAAATTTCTAAGCTTTATATTTTTCTAGAACATAGG
This sequence comes from Erannis defoliaria, assembly GCA_905404285.2. Taxonomy (NCBI): domain Eukaryota; kingdom Metazoa; phylum Arthropoda; class Insecta; order Lepidoptera; family Geometridae; genus Erannis; species Erannis defoliaria. Next base: position 12,665,460 of record FR990088.1, read on the forward strand.
AGATTACACTTTCAGATCCCAGATTCACAGAGCTAAAGGTTTTCTAAATCAAATCTGGCTCTCGAGATTCTTTACGATATCTATGATTCTATATGTATAATATGTCAAAAAACACTATTATTTTGATTTAATTATGACGACATCCGCACGGATATCTATATAATATTATCCTAGAGTCCATGTATTGATCGTATAATATTTGACTACAATTTAATAAAAGTCAGCTGCCCAAATGGAACTTTAATGTGGTCTCATTAAGACCCATATTAAATGCGATAAAGCACATATATAAACGCCCACTGCTGGACGAAGGCCTCCCCCTTAATAGAGGGGTGTTGCCATAATCCCCACGCTTGGCTTGGCCTGTAAATAGTAATATCTGATAATAATGACCGCCAACGCAATGCGACGCGACGCCCTTTTTTTTCTTTTCCTTTTGTGACTCACCACAACGGTTATGGGCTGGCGTATCTTACTATCACATCTCGTAGTAAGGAGGTACTTGTTACCGCACGTAAAACGTGAGTCCTGCGTCCACAATTTGGCACATTCTCTCCGCTCACTATCACCCACCTGGCTTGCAATGTGTCTAACGTGCGTGCGCGCGGCAGAGCCGGCGGCAGCCGGGGCCAACATACCGGACGAGCGGCGCGCGCTCGCCTCGCTACAGCAGAAGGCGATGGAGTCATTCGTCAGGCGGAACAGCTACGGGGACATCTGTGAGTATTGTGACTATAGACAGCATGGATGGCAACACACGACGTCTCTGAGTATCAACATAGAGCTAGCTATACCAAGTTCGCCAGCTAATGGCGTAGGGGGGGTGCAAGTTTATATATGGAGGATGGGGAAAGTCTGCTTTGACGAAAGAGCTAATAGACAAATAGCAGCGCGAAACACTAAACTTGGAATGGAATTTGTGAATTCACTCAAGTTTCGAAGTGCGGGAATTATCGGTCAAGCAAGGCAAGTGAGTGCTTGCTTTGCATTTTTTTGAATCTCTCTTTTGCCCCTCCCTGCACCCCCCTGGCGACGCCCATTAGCTGTACAGTACAGCGTACCACTTTCGATGTATGAAACAGAGAGGATTTTGCACCATCCGCCCGACCGCGTCCCGAAACCTTTGTACGCAATTCGGCCACGTTCGACTGACGATCATGGCGCGGCGTGATGTTAACAGTCGCTTACTTTGTACCTTATCCTTTTAGTTCGTTTATAGTTGCTTTTGTAAAATATGACAGTATTTTCGCGTCTACAGCATGCGATATGACACGTGTTGCCAAGGTTTAGCTCGAGTTACACTGAGCACAGAGCTGCCTGCAATCTCTCAACTGCCGATGACTCTTTACGAAGAAACAAAAGGTGTGTCGTGTCGTACATATAATAGATTTAGTACCATTATCAAATTAAAATAAGCTTTAACGTACCTACTATCAGCGTCCCTGATGACTGTCAAATCTGAAGTTTTTGAACAAAATCAGTTGAGAGCCTTTTGTTTGCATTGAAGACTTGAACTGTAATATTAAGCGGCCCAGCGTTTAGGCTAATTTTTTCCTAGCGTCTCCAACGTCATAAATCCATCATCAGGTAATGTTTTTAAGTCCTTCAAATGTTTTGCATGTCCACATTTCAATGTCAGTAAAACCACCGTAACTAAAAACTGTTTTAACATAAAACTTCATAGTCCTTACCCGGGGCCGTACCGTGAACCGCATATTGCGGGACCGAATAGGTCAGCTGTTACCGCTGCGTGACTGTGAATTTTATCGCCCCGCAATACGGTTCGCGGTCGCGCAGCGTCTGCATCTGAGCTTATTCGGTCCCGCAATGTGCGTTCATGGTACGGCCCCTGGGCCCTGCTTATAGCGGGACCGAATACGCTCAGCTGCCGACGCTGCGCGACTGTGAATTTTATCGCCTCGCAGTAAGGTTCGCGGTCGCGCAGTGTCGGCAGCTGAACCTATTCGGTCCCGCTATAAGCAGTTCACGGTACGGCACCTGTTCAAACTTTGTGCCAAGTAAAATATTACATCTAAAACTTACGATAACATGTGGTTTAGGTGAAAGGAAAGATCCCCTGAACGCGCTGCAAGTGAAAAACGGCGGCTCCAAGCGCAACGCCTTGTTGAAATGGTGCCAACAGAAGACGCTGGGATACAATAACATTGACATCACCAACTTCAGGTAAACTACTTATACATAATCTATTTAACCAGCAACTAGAAAACAATTGGATTACCTACAGATCAATGAAAGTCACAGATCATATAGCCTGTTGATGGCTCGTGAACATAATTTCTCCTACAAACTCGACTCACCGTTGCGGGCAGGGGGCGAGGTAACGTTATATGCTTGCGATTGGCCAAACACTGGGATGACGCAATCTGAGTTATATTATTCAATGAATTTCGTACTCTTAGCACAGAATAAATAATAGTACTACGTACAGAAAGTTCACTCCGCAAAGGAATTTAAATAAATAAGGACTCTATCTACTAGGCAATAAGGTAGCAATTCAACTCGCACAGCGCTGGATACCGTTCGCTATATTCACCTTTATATACCGCTCTCTTTCTATCACGTATGCTTAGTTACGTACGACGTACGAGGCTAGCGTGCGGGCGGCCACTGACCTCAGCCTTGCATTGTCCTCTCGGAGCGGAGCGCGGCCGAATATACCTAAACTGCGGAGTGACACCCCCTTGCTCGTAGTGGCTACCAGTGATTTTTAAACTACTAATTTTTGCATGAGGAGATTTTGCATTACAGTATTTGATGATAGTCCATACGATCAATCCAAATGCTCAAGCCGATAGCTGGATAAGACAATACAAGACACGAGTTGCCACTTGAATGGCATGCTTATTCGTTGGGCCCACAGAGGTGTTGGGTTCCTCCGTGGTTGGACCAAGTAATCATAATAATATGAGGTCCCACGGAGCTAATAATGCCCCAATACCTAAGGGCTCAAATAAGCCTTAGAGCGACCTTAGAGTTACTCGCTCGGGACAACGTTTCTGTTTTCAACCGACTTGAAAAAAGGAGGTTCGCAATTCAACTGTTTTTTTTTTGTGTTATATTACGCGATTACTCCGCCAATTATGGGCTACTTTTGATGATTATTTTTTTGTTTGGTAGGTAATACTTCAGAGGTGGTCCCATATAAATATTATCGAAATCGGTTCTGTGGTTTGGTTTTCAAATCAAAATTACTAGAAAATATGAAAATGTCATTCAACGACTTCAACTTCATTCGAAGTTGAAGTCGGTTGTATTCTTTTTTAAAAGCGTATTATTTATAAATCTCGTTCCTGTCTCCACAGCTCGTCGTGGAACGACGGGCTGGCCCTGTGCGCGCTCCTGCACTCGTACCTGGGCGAGGGCCGGATCCCGTACGCGACCCTCACTCCGAACGACAAACGCACCAACTTCTCCGTCGCGTTCGCAGCGGCGGAGTCCGTCGGCATTCCTACTACACTGGTAATCTACTGACTATTTATGAAAAGCTAGTGGTATCACCAGCGATAAATTAAGATTTAAAAAATCAAGCCTTGCACAAAAGGTATAATTACAATGATTGTAATAAAATTAATTTTAAGTAAGTGGGTACATAAATAATAATAAATATCGGTGGACATTTTTCGCACAACGCCATCTAGCCCCAAACTAAGCAAAGCTTGTACAATGGAAACCAGATAGCTGATAGAATAAGTAGTACTTATGTACTTTTTTTTAAGTAGCTACTATTTCAAGCACGGCTAGTAAATAGAACTCGTAAGGACCGTTATGTTGACAGTAATCATCCAACAATAACCGCAAATTTGTAGTCAACGCACTGATTTTCAGACAAAATTACTGTTGACCAACCTGCTCAGTCAAAATTAGCTACTTCTGCCTGTTTTTTTTATTTAAGAGTTTTTTTTTGTTTTTTTTACTGTCAAGTGACGAGACGAGCAAGACTTTTGCCTGGTGGTAAGCGTCACGCCTGCCACTAACAGTAGCAGTGCCAGAATTGTGAACTTGCGAACACAATCCTGCGCCGCACTGCACTGCGCTCGTCACCCTGAGATATTAGATGTTAAATCTCTAAAATGACTCTAAAGTCTGCTTTAGTTTTGACTGCAACATAGACACAACCACCAACACTCGTATTCACTGACGCAGTGAATACGAACTTACTTTTAAACTCACCGAATGTAATCTATCCGCAGAACATCCAAGACATGATCCAGCAGGAGCGTCCCGACTGGCAGCAGGTGATGGCGTACGTCACCAGCATCTACAAACACTTCGAGACTTAGACTACACGTATACTACGTACGTACAATAAGTATCTAACGTTGAACTTATACAGCTCGACATACTAAGCGTAAGCCCGTACTATTTGTACAGGCCAATGTGTAGTAATGACGTCATTAATCTCGTATTCGTGTGCACATACAATTTCTTGCAACGCGAAGCTAGACACACGTGCGTATCCTCTTCTTGCGAAGTAGGCCAGCGGGTTAAAGTACAATGTTAAGGAGAGGACAACATTGCAATTATTAAAACAAAAATATTACAAACACATTAGTGTTTCAAAGTGGTTGTGAGCCGTTGCAAGCGCCGACGCAAGCGATACACGCGGCAACGCGACGCAAGGCGAAAATGTTAAGCAGTCCCCTTTGTTTGCATACAAGCCTTGAACTGTAAATATTAAGCGGCCCAGCGATTAGGCTCATTTTCCCTAGCGTCTCCAACGTCATAAATCCATCATCAGGTAAAGTCTTTAAGTCCTTCAAATGTTTTGCATGTCCACACATCTCAATGTTTCAGTAAAACCATCGTAACTAAAAATTGTTTTATCATAAAACTTCATAGTCCTTACCCGGGGCCGTACCGTGCACCGCTTATTATGGGACCGAATAGGCTCAGCTGTCGACGCTGCGAGTGGCCGCAAACCGTGGCCTAAGTTGTCGTGTTGATCAGTTTATTCGATGCCCGTACTGATTCGCAAGTCGCATCGAGTCGCGTCGCGACTTGTCGCTTTCCGTCGCTAATCGCTAACGTAGGACAAAGGGTGAGGTATAAACAAAATACTGAGCTACGTCCAATTGTTCGTACTAAGCCGAAAGAAGGTCTTTTGCGTGTGTTTATTATTGTGTACAACTTTTACTATCTATTTCATAGTAAGTAATCATTTTCCCCAATGCGGTTTATTACAACTGTTCTTCATAACTCTTAGTATAGTTACGCGTTCATTGTGTTTGCAAAAAATGAGATAACTTTAAAGTTATGTACGACAAGCTTGATTTACTTTTTTACGTGCCTGCGCTGCGGGGCTACTTTAGCCCAGCTACGCGGAGCGAAGGGAACCACTTCCTCCCCGCAACGGCACGTAATATCTTATATAAACACCACGAGAGCAAGTAAAGAAGCCTCAGACCTCATGTTGATCACATGAGATCTGAGACATTCTTTACTTTTGCTCCCTAGGTGAGTAATCTACTATCATGCAATGGAGTGACGAGACGAGCGAGACGTTCGCCTGGTGGTAAGCATCACACCAGCCCATAACAGTAGCAGGCGAACAAAATCCTGCGGCGCACTGCACTGCGCTCGTCACCCTGAGATATTAGAAGTAACATCTCTTCATGCTCAATAATTTATCTGGTAATATTGACCTTCAAACCGAAACACAGTAATGCTTGCACACTACTGCGTAGCGGTTGAATAACTGGCAAGAATGTGGTGCTTCCCCAGGCGGACTCCGCAGTAGAGTCCTACTACAACATATTGTTTGTAGTTGGGCAATAAGCATTTGAAATGTTAATGAATTTAATTTATGCATTTTTGCAATTTTATGTGAATAACAAATACATTTTCGAAGTGTACCAATAATATAAAAATTTATTGATTAATTTAAACGCAAAATTGTAATGCAGTTAGGTGTTGCCAATGAAAATTAAAATTAAGTGAAAATTGTTGCTATAAAGGCTTGGTCAAACACGAGCCGTGACTTTAGCTTGTGGCGTGACGTTTTATGGCTATGGCAACGCATTGTTTGATGACCAAAATGTATGACACAGATACGTAATTTTTTTTTAAACATAGTACCTTCAGCCACGTTCCTTTGGGACACAACTATTCTGTCTACTTATCTTTATTTTATGACGTCGCCATATTTCTAGAACAATCCATAGATTGCCACATCGTGTGACATCTAAGCAAAAAAGGGTTGTAATATACATTCCTAAAAAAATGGTAGCTTTTGTACGCGCTAAGTGGTGTGATATTTTTGGATTTTATATAATCATGAGTAAAACTTTAATGCAAGTAGTAAGCGTAATAATCTGATGGTCTGAAATAAATGATTAATAAAATAAAAAATAAAAAAATAAACGTTTAGTTAACTGTAGGTGATAATTGCCTCACAATTAATTCAGTTGAAATACTTAAAGAATTTGCTATAAAAAAGAAAGTCGTGATAAATACAGACGTAAAAATTTGCTCCCGCTGATTCTTTTTCACAATATACCTATATAAGCCTTACTATACGGATTCAAAACAAGAAACGAATGCATGTTTCTGACAGAAAAATATTCGAACAGAGCAGTAATTATTCAAATGGTAGGAACAGAAAAGTTTTAGATCTGTTTTGATTCGGCCTTTACACGGTAAGAGTGATTTGAAAACCGTCTTTCCAATGTTGAAGACTGATACTGTAGGGTTTTAGGTGATTGCAACAACGGGTGTAGTTTATATCTTTAAGAACTGGGCCAGATATAGTTTTAATATTATAGGGATTTTTAGCTGTAAATGCATCTAAAGCCCATTGCACACAATGCACTATAATCTACGCGGGAATTAATTAAAGTTTAACAATCTTAATATATATTGTAAAACCTACTCGTATTGCACGTTACTGCATTTTATGTTCTGTGCAATGGGTGTTACCGAGATGTATTAATGAAATGCCTTGTATAAATGGCCTTTTGAGTAATTATTTTCTAAAAGATCTTGTACCTTGATAGAATAAAAGGTAATCTTACCGTTGTGTGGACCGCCACAACGCTAGTTGTATTGTGGCGTGTTGTGTCGTACCATCAATCACTACGATTGAAATACTACAAAATTAAATAAAATGTATGTAATAGCTTTGGTTGGCAATCTATATTTATACATACACATATAGCCTGTGTGACGCGAGGATTGCTTGCTAAGCAAACATGAAAATACAATAAGGTCTGAAAGAATCGTAGCGTGATAATAATAATATTATGAATAGCTTCGTCACACTGAAAGCCGGTCAGAAGTGGCGCAGTTGAAAGCGGCCATTTAAATTAATGCATTATTACACGTTAACGGAGTACCTATTCCGCTAACACCACGAGCGAAATCATTCCTCATCATTCATATTGGCCTTGTAAGTATTCAATTATACTGCGAAATATTGGCCGTACTTATACCGCCAATATTTCGGCGCTTTACTCCGCTTCGCTTGAGACCTGCGTTCTGTGTGACGGGGCCTTTAGTTGTAGGCTTGGATTTGAAATAAATATAAATTATACATATATTTCTGTATTACAATATATTATACCTACTATACTCTCTTGACATGGTAACTTATTATATTTCAAATAATATGTCAATGTAATAAATAATCATATTTATGTGTATTCGAACGTATTTCGTTACATCTAGTCCATGTATGTGCATCTTATAACTACTGTAACGCTTTCAATATATTGAAATACCAAATACCATCCATTCTGTATTTATGATCAAACAAACGTTTAAAATATATTTTATAAATGTTTCTAATATTCTTGGCTTATTACACCAAAGAACATTAATTCGAAATAACATTCTAACCTGTCCTTGTGCCGATTTCTCTTGCATTATGTTCCGAATCGTGTAATTTTTTTTAAAGTGAAAAATTACTTTTATTCCAATGTTGACTTCAGTTTTTTTTATTATACCTAACTATTGGTTCTGTTTCACAAGCTCTAAAATACATTTTATTTCGATCGCACTAAGGACTGATTTGCCGGGAGCTTTATACCTACCTACTTGTTGATGTTTCATGCACCATGTTCCAGGGTAGATATGTCTGCCCGTGAACATGGTGCATGCTACTGCACCGAAATATCGGGAGCTCATTTCACAACATACTCAAGGTAAATATCCCGTAAATAATAATAGAAATTCACTAAATTATTCGAGGGAAATAATTTGCTAGACGCTTTACAAAGCTATGTGAACTTTTTATGAGCTGTCAAAAGATATTAACATAACATAGTGGAAAGAGTTTAATTAAATGAGTAGGTACATATGAATTGAATTAAAATCAATTGAGCAAAATTAATTTTGTTTGTGTTCAGATTTGGCGAAACTAACGGATTATGATTACATTTGGAAATAATGTATGAATTATTATTTTAGAAGATACGCCTGTTGTTTTCTAACTTTGGTTGTTGAAGTTGCGTAGTTTAATCATAATTAGTTATTATATATTTTGAGATGTTTGTATTTTTGTAAATATAGCTTAAATAAAGTTCCTGATTTTATTAATATAACCTGTTTTTTTTATCCTTTCATAAAATAAATGGATTAGTATAGCATTATATAATCTGTGGTTTATCTAAAAGCAAGTGAGTACTTATATATATCTAATTTATTTTATCTGTGCTAATACTGGCCGTTTTGTTTTCATTGGGAGAATGATTTGACAAAATAATTATCATAAAAATATAAACAAGGCAAAAAACCAAGCGAACCAATCAAATCTATTTTATTTATATTATATTGTAATCTCTTGTTATAAAATTGATAACTTCAACCTAGACCTTGACTTCATCATCCGATAATTTGTACGTTAGTATATGGATATCGATTAAAGTAGGTATATCGAAATTATAACAAGCATGATAATACAATTATTGCGATAACAACAAATAACTAATCATTACGTCCGTAAGTACGTCATTGCTAAATATTTAAATTTTAATAGGTAAATGCTAGGCGTCAATAAAAAATAATATAACTACTTACTTAAGATAAATATACAAACTTATAAGCTAGGTAACAACACGCAAGTTATGACTTCATTTTTTTATTCACTTAAGCGAGAATTGTAGTTTTTTTAGCCTTCGATCAAGGAAACAGAGGATTTGGCACCATGCGCCTGACCACGTCCTATCTAAAGGTTCGAACATAATATGCAGGGCCGGGCCGCAGAGGGGCGAACCGCGACGCAAAAACCCGCATATATACATTTTATATGAACTATCGCACACTATGCCGCCGGGGCGCAGCGGGTCGGATAAATGCGCGACGGATATCCGCGAGTGCGATGTGGCCCGCCCCGCTACGACCAATACTGTGCGATAGTTCGAAATATAATGAAGTAAACTGAACTTGATATTCGTCAATGCGCTGCGGCCCGGCACGTCACTAGTGTGCTAAGCAAGCATTTTGCATTGCGATGCGGTCCGCACTGCCCCGCTGCGGCCCGGCATAATGTGCTCGAACCTTAAAAACGCGCTATAGTACAGAGTACAGCAGTTTGCATTCTGTTCTGTGTCGTTCGCGTCGTGACGAACTGTCACTGATTCAGGTATTTTTATGCCTTAACCTCTTTGCTTCAAGTTGCTATTAGCTTGATTATATAGCTAAAAGATGCCACTATTTTCACATTGCATGTGCGGTGCGTGATATCCTGTTTCCTTTATCGAAGTTTAAAGTCATAGGTAGGGCAGCTAAGTTTTGTCGAGCTAGAATTCGATAATGCCAGGAAGATACTTGGCGATGAGGCCTTCGTAGTAGGGCCAAAGCTTCTCGATGTCGGGAATGACAGCGCTCTTCGTGTACAAGTCGTATTGGCTGCAAGAAAACATTAATACATTATAACCCTGTACTTTATTTTTAGGTACTTACTTAAATATAAACTTCAAAGCTGGTTGGTCACTGACTCACTGACATATAAACGTAGGTACCCAAAACCTCCGGTGCAAGCTTGGAGAATCTAGCTCTCACTCTCGGTGCAAGTGGATTTTGATGGTTATAATGTACCCAGGTACTTCATCTAAACTGACAGATTGAAATGTAACTTTTAGCTAAAAAACCATAGTAAGGCACTTACTTGAACTTGTTAACTTCCTCCATGATTTTCTCGTCTCCTTCCTTCAAGAGATGCTTGTAGTCGCCGCCAGCGTGCCACGGGTAAAACGAGTGGTATCTAGACACAAAAACTTTTAGAGACATTTTCAAACCAAGAATAAATGTGATCAACAATGTTTTTGCTATAGTTTAAAAAATATGTGTAATAGGTGAGACTCAATCGCCTGATGTCAAACTAAGACGTCGTCTAAGATGTAGCACGATTGCCTAGAAATCGATTCACTCGAGACTTGTAGATACACAGATTGTACCGATCGGAAAAGAGCCTCTCGCGCGTCAAATTCTACTGTTACGCAGTTTCCATTGCTCCCTTCCATTCCTGCTGTATCCCCGCATGGTCTTTGGTTGGTTCTTATAATATTTTGTTATGCTTCCCGACAGACACCCTTCTTTTTTTAAGTACCTGATCATGAAAAGTCCTTCCTTGGGGAACTTGGCCTTGTTGTGCAGCAGCACGCGGTATAAGTACTCGTCGTGTCCCCACGACATCAGGAGGTTCTCCAGCCCACAGTTAGGCTCGTACATGCCATAATCAGTGCTGGAAGGAGAAAGAAACATACCTATACTGAAGTAAGTTGAAGATTAGAAAGGAAAGGGGTAATGGAAGAAGGAAGAGATTATATAGAGAAGGAATTAGGAATGATCACTAAACTCTCATGGCGAGCCAGTACTTGTTTTGTTTGAAATTCGTTTTTATAGCGAGTTAGTGACAGCTTTAATAAACTGTGCAGGCACGCCGCCGTCTTGGATCTGTTTTGTACGAGCGTTAACGCAGCCAAGCAACGGCTGAACTAAACTATTTGAACTATTTTACAAGGTACTGGTACTATTTGTTCTTAGATCTCTTTCTATGTAACTACTCTTACGTAATGCTAATAAGTAACTATTTTTTTCTTCAATATTGTGTTAGTCAGCGCTTGCTATGTTAAGCTTTTTACGATTTCACTATACGTGAAAACCTATAATTACTTTCTGTTTTAATTAGTCTATCTATAAGTTGCAAGTTGATTCCAATAAATAATTAAATTGAGTGTCTCTGTGTGAGACAGACCTTTAAATTAAATATTTCGAGCCTTGCCGGATGGTAAAGAAGTCTATTTTTCGCTTCTGCCCATATGCTACCATATGCAATGATACACGAGGCCTTCCACATGCTAAAAAGACTGAAGTTATGAACGTAATTTAAATTAAATTTACTCACTTGTAAAGGGGGTTCTCAATGTCGGGGTTGCCTTTGAAGCTAGCATCGCCATACACAATACTTTTGCCCGGCCGACAGCCGACGGCGAAAGTGTCTCCTACCACGCACCACTGAGGCTCGTTGTAGAAAGCCATCACCTAAAAACAGGCGCTGTTGAGCAAGTATCTATGGGAGAACTTGATTACAAAATGCCCTCACATTTACTCGGTTAGGTTTAGGTAGGTGCTTCTACTGTAGATGATGGTAAGAGACGAAGCTTATTTCGAGTGGATGGAGAATAGCATAAGATAATGATGTAATTGTTTTACTTTACATAATTGGCCATTTTAATAGTGTAATCTTAGACAGAGAACATCCACCATGGTGCTGGCTCAGTTGCGGGTTGGTGGAACAATTTTACGTTAACAAAAGGGCAAGCAAAGATATCTGGTTCATTGCTACTTGTAATCCTTGTCGAAAAGCTAATTATTTAAGTAAACCTCTATACAACACTCATACAAAACTCATCAAAAAGTATGATATAAACTTCATGGCTACCCAAACGGAAACAGAAATGGGTCATCTATCATTTTCATTTGCAACTCTAGATCACACAATATTAATCACAGCATTTCTTTGATCACAGCACTTTCTTCTTGTATACGTCAGCAGATCGCTTCGGTTTTTAGACAATCTCGTTTAGTGAACACAATTACCTTTCCCAAATCGTGAATGAGTCCAATCAGGTGGAACCAGTCATCATCAGGATGGTCCTGCCTAATCCGCTCGGCCGTCTGGAAGGCGTGCACGATGTTGGGCAGATCAGTGTCGGGGTCCGACTCGTCCACCAGGTCGTTCAGCTTGATCAGGGCTTCCTTGACCGTCGCCTTGAAGTGGTTGAACTTCAGCCATTTTTCCATTTTAGCTAGGGAGGCAAATAGTTTGTTCAAAAGCAGTGCAACATGCAATATTCAAAATTAATGCCACAATAAAAAAATTGCCATGTGTTAAACAGATTGATTTCCTGACGTCAGTGATATGTATTAATGGCGTGGACATAAAAAAAACCGTCACACACGATGAAGATGCTATAATATTACATGTTATCTTAGAACATTATATTTAAATATCGCTACTCATACAAAACAAATGACGAACAAGTGACGAACATATTTCAAAATTGTATGGCGAGATAGAATCTTCGTCGTCTGTGACGTTACCGTTCACTAAATTTCATACGAAATTTTATTTTTATACCATTTTTATTTTGATGTCTTTCCATCGTTCAAGACGGATTGGGCTGTCAGATCAGTGAACTTCTTTCTGCCTTTTGTCGAGAAGCTGTTCGATGCAGGCTAAGAGTTCACGCAATAAACGTTACAGGCGTACAAAACTTTCATAATGCTAATCCATACACCGATATTGTTCAACCAGTTCTCCGACGGTTCTTAATTTCATCAGTACGCTCTGGTATAAGACCTTTTTTAAAGAACTTGTTTTAACTTTTTAAAAGTCAATACGCTGCACGCGCCAAAATTTTTACTTTATATCTCGTAAAATACAACTTTATGGTAATGGCATACTCGTATCATATTCGTATAGCTTTGAAACTCACATCTCACAAACTCCACAGTCATGTTGGCATGCATTTCGTAGTAAGTCCTCTGTACTCGCAACTTGATGGGATCGGTTTCGTCGACGCTGTAGTCTCTGAAGGCTTCGATGGGTTTGTCATCGTACTTGGCTTCAGGGCGGAGGAGCAGAGAGGGGTCCACCATGGACACGGGTGAATCCTGAGAATCAGCGCGAGATGGGATGAATTAACACTTAAGCACACTCGCGTGGATAAATGGCGAATTATTTTGATCTATATGTTACCCTAATTCGTCATGGCGGATAAGCTATATACTAGCTACTACGAGTATAAACTATCCGTATTAAAGGAGTCACACACGGTGAAGATGCTATAATTGATGTTTTATTTAATGTTATCTTAAAACATATCGCTACTCATACAAGCGGTCAAAAAACAATTGACGAAGATAATATATATTTTAAAAGTGTATTGCGAGCAATATTTTATAAGAACGTGAAATATTATAGCATCTTCTTTCTGTGAGACGGCATTTAGCCATAAAAAACTAAAACAGTTATTAAACCTATTTTTAGTTATAATGTGTTAAGTAAGTCTTCTTTATTCAAACTCAATTCGTAATTCGAATGAAATTGAGAAAACACTTTTAAATTAACGTGAGTTTATTAATTATTTTGGCGTTTAATGCCTAATACGGTAAGTATTTGTTTTACACGCCAGGTGAAGCCTGCTCTTAACGTTATAGAAAGTCTCAAAATCAGTACTGAATGAGAAAATATTATAGATATGATATCAATAATTATATAAAGACTTGTACAGAAGTAAGTAAATGAAGTGGTAAAAAAACGATTTCTTGTAATTGTCCACGACAGGCAGAATGCCAAAATTCAGGGAAGTGATTTTGAGCGATTTCCATACGAACTCGTGGTCTACCACAATCTTGAAAGTAAGAAGTTCAAAATTTATAACTTTGTCTCGTTTCACTGTCGAGATTACGAGACAAAGTTCCATGAAAATCAAGGAATGTTTTTGATATATTTTTATTGTTTTTTTTTTTATTTAGTTGGTTTTGTTGGTGATGTTGTTTAAAAATTTGCCTTCCTGAACGTAATAAAAAAAAATGACACTCACTGGTTTCACTTTCATTTTGGCCGTTTGTCTCTCGCGTACAGAACGACTGTCCGGTTCGCGCTGGTCCGCAAATCTTAAATGCTGGTGATAACAAGTTATTGTCACGGGTTAAGACTGATACTCACGGGGCAAAGGCTATCCTTATGGCGAATATTATCAGAAATGGCTTTGTGATGTGGAATGATGCGCACCGTATAAATAACATAGAACAGCTATAAGCTTGGCACCGGATCGGAATCGCCTCAATTCGGGCCTTTCAGTTATTTTTCTATTATGAAACTTGATAATGCAACACGGCCATCGTACCGCATTGCCTCGCCTCGAGATAACAACGCAAGGCATTGCCGATCCCGTGCCGAGTGTGTTGTACAACCTTAGATCACGTTTTCATCAACCATATTTTATTTTTCTTATGAAAATTGTGTAAAAGGTGTATTGTGTCTATATAATATCTAGTATTTTTTATGTAGTGGTAGGACTCAACTGCAGCTTCCCCCTGGGGAAGTACCACACCTTTGACCTATGCCAGTTATTCAACCGCCAAGCAAAGCGTGCAAGCATTACTGCGTGTTCCGGCTTGAAGGGCAATGTTACTAGAGAAATTACTGGGTATGAAGAGATTTAACATCTAATATCACAGGGTGATGAGCGCAGTGCGGCGCAGGATTGTGCTCGCAAGTTCATAATTCTGGCACTGCTATGTTAGTGGCAGGCGTGACGCTTACCACCAGGCAAACGTCTTGCTCGTCTCGTCACTTGATAGTATGAAAAAAAAGTATAAATATTAATTTGGATACTATCTGTAACATTTGGCGATTTCCCAGACTTTTTTGACCATCCAAAAGTGTTGTGAAATGTACCCAACTGAACTGGAAGTAAGAATGAAGTTCGGGTCATATTCTGTTGATAGTACGTGTGTGCATGTATTCGATTGTTATCAATGTATACAATTGACTGTGACGTAAACGCCAGGTTTTGGAATGCGAGGTGTCTTTGAATTCTTCTTCGTATCCGTTTTGTGGACATGAAATTAGTAAAATCTTGTAATCGGATCTTTTAATATATAGGTACTATCTATACCTACTGGTTATAGGTTGTGGGCTTGCATTTGACCGCTATCATCCCTGAGGTTTAGTACCTATGAACATGCAGTCTACGATGGAGCACGCTTGCCTAGAATAAACTGATTCACTCGCGTCTTGAAGACACCCAGGTAACTATGGGGAAACACCTACTCGAGACGATTTTAAGATGGTACGAAAGTTCTTCTGTATCCTTAAACCTATTAATATTTTTTAAGTAGGTACATTATAAGAATCCAGTTCCAAAGATTCCTAATTATTGTAACTTGGTGATTATAATAATATTTACTTACATCAATACGGTTTAGGATTTAAAAAAAATGTGGTAGTTTGCAGCGATGTCACTTAACATGTTTTAAAACACTTATTTCCATAGTAGGTACTTGAAATGGCATTAAATTATTTTATAGTATAGGTGAGTAATGAAATTGTTATATTGTAACGATTATCACGCAGGTTGTTCGTGATGTATGTTTATCTTATGTTCTGATAAATAACCCATAATAATGTGACCTTCGATTATATATTTTTTTATATATATATCAAGAGACAGGACGAGTAAGACTTTCGCCTGGTGGTAAGCATAACGCCTGCCACAAACTGTAGCAGTGCCAGAATTCTGAAAATGCGAACACTATCCTGCGCCGCACTGCACTACGCTCGTCACCCTGAGATATTAGATGTTAAATCTCTTCATATCCAGTAATTTATCTGGTAACATTGCCCTTCAAACCGGAACACAGTAATGTTTGCATACTACTGCTGTTTTAATAACTGGCAAAGGTGTGGTACTTCCCCAGACGGACTCTGCAGTAGAGTCCTACCAGTACAGAAAACCACTATTTATGTAGGTACTTAAAACATATGTGTGTTTAATGGGGATGATGAAATATATTGTAATGGTACAGTTTGATAAAAATCACCAGCAAATTTCATTCTAGGTAAGTAGGTACGTATGTAGGTTTACTCTACATAATGTATTCCTATCAATTGGAGGCATAGCCCATTGTGAGAAGATGTGTAAGTGAGGTCGTGGGTTCGATCCCGGGCCGGTAAAAATTACGTTTTTTGGAATGAATTCAAGAACGAAATTTAAGGATTCATACTCAAACACATTTATTTATAACGATTTGTTACATGTCATGCATTATGGGTAAGTACTAATTTATTAATGTACATAACGTAACCTTACGAGCATATCAAAATCATCATAATTCGTATTTACTACCCCCAGCTCGTTGGGCTAGCCTCACTGAAGAGAGAGAGTAGGGCCTTCGCTTTTCTGTAGCTAGCATGATTGAGTATCGTCCAATCGCCCTTCGAAAGGTAACTCTAAGGCCAGCAGTGGAATGTTAAAGGTTGTTTCATGTCAAGGTCTTAGGTATTTCAAATTTACTCACATTCAACCTGTCTCTAAATTAGCAAGCATAACTGTCCTCAAAATAGTTATCTAACGTCCAAGCTATACAATGTTCAACGCGTATCTGCTGCCTTTATTATAAAACTGGAAAATTTATAAGGTAGAAATAAAACAGCAATTTCAGGTTCTTTAAACCATTTATTAGAATAAGTAATGATTAAAACTCAATTAAAACTTATCAGTCTAATTTCCTCTTAACTAATTATAATAAAATGCGCATTAGGTAGGTATGTTTCTAAGTAAGTAATTTATTTTAGGGAATCACGAGCCATTTAAAATTATTAATGTATCCACCAAGTAAAATAGGCATAGCATTATTGGCCGCTGTTCCAATCTAGTAGTGTTTTCTCCGGACTCAGTTTCATAACGATAAAACGCTGGATATTCGTTAAGGCCTACATATATCAAACATTTTTTAATACGTAGGTATATACTAATGTTTTATACAACACTTACATAGTTTTATGATAGCAGTAAATATTTGTAATCATTTTATTTATAGTGTATTTTATATACAGAAAAAATAATTATAATGTATACAAGTACGTAGATGTGTATAAAATTCCGTTCACCACTCGCAGACACCAGGGATGTACTTATCGATCAGCCCCTCGTAGTAAGGCCACAGGGCGTCGATGTCGGGGATCCCCGCGCTCTTGGTATAGAGATCGTATTTACTGGGGAAAAGGACATAATAATATGATATAGAAAGAAGTAACTGACTATGTTTGAGTTACCAGCCTCGGATATACGATTTTTTCGCACCGGGGCAGGTAATTTAAAGTGGCGCCTCCGCGTCTCAAAATATTATACTTAAAAAAAAAATACATTTTATTTTTTTGATAATTAGGTACGTAGAATCAAGACTCCTAACTTTTCTAAAAATTTATTTTAGTCCAGTGTGTAAAAATATAAGTTTGCCCCCGGTTTGTCCATAATTGGGCATATTTTTTTACTTTATTTTAGAAACACCCGTCGGCTCCTAATTAAATATTCACCTATATAGACAATCGATTCAGGCATTTGGCAGCTACGATGCCACAGACAGATACACGGTACTTAAAACTTATAACAAGTCCCTCTTTCGGTTTTGGGGTTCAAAATAGATTAAGTATGAACTCACTTGAATTCCAGCACCCATTTCAGGATCTCCTCGTCCTTCTCATTGGTAAGATGTTTGTAGTCACCGCCCGCATGCCACGGGTAGAACGAGTGGTATCTGCAAATATGAGAAGATTCTGTTCTTATACCTGTGGTAGGTGTGTCACTCACCTACAATTTTGGAATGTACTAAAGATAAAGATACATAAAGGACATTTTAACCCGAGTACAATAGGTAAATAGGTATGGAACATTATACGCTTCGAGGATACATTATAATATATTATACTTTTACAAGGCGTTGTTTTGCATTCGCGCCAAATTTACAAAAGGTAGATAGAAAGTAGGTAGGGGTGTATACTATATTTACTCATGGTTATGAAAATTTTTTACTATGGGGCCAATCCTGAAATTGCGAAAAAAAACAGTTGTTCCATACATGTCAAGTATAATGAAAAAAAAAACAAAAAAAAATGTATATAAGTATTCTATCAGCTATCTGGTTTCCATAATACAAGCTTTGCTTAGTATGGGGCTAGATGGCGCTGTGTGTAATAAATGTCCCCCCAATTTTTTTTTTTTAATGAAATTTTTGTATGGAACAGCTGTATTTATTTTCGCGTTTTCAGTGTTGGCTCCATAGTAAAAGTTGTTCATAACGATGAGTATATATACCTCTGTAAATTTGGCGGGAATGCAAAACAACAGCTTTTATATGCTCGAAGTTGGTACGACTACGTATGGGAAAATACCTTTTCATTACTCATACTCGGAAAGTAGGTCTGACGTTGCCTGAGAAGCGGGTTGAAAGTAATACATTTCATCCCTAGGTAGAATCACTTTCAACTGACAGTGGCACAGACAACAACAATTTCATTCTTTTGTATGAACTTTTGTGTGTATCAATTTTTTTTGTCTCGATTTTTTTTTGTATTATTTGTATTATATTGTAGACACTCAAATTACTATAAAAAAACTAGTTCTATTTTCACATAAATTTGTATTGAACCATGTTCCGACTTTTTTTTTCTCCTCAGAGGATTATGGTCCCGCACTTCTCGTGCATTTCCCATTTGAATTTTTAGTTTCCATGTATTCGTAATGAAAAGCACAGTGTTTACCTCGGGGTTAAAGACTTATTTAGTCCCTCGAACTATTAAGTCTCGGGACTAAATAAGTTACTTTTACTCCTAGGATAACAATGTACTATTACATTTATGAAGTATCCGAGTTTTATGAAGGAGTGTGAATGTGAGAAATCCTAGCATCCTAAATTCAATCAATCAATCTTATAGGTACACCAAGGCAGCAGTAAATGCTATAGTTACCTGACCATGTAGAGCGCCTTCTCCGGCAGTGTGGACTTGTTGTGCTTGAGGAACTGGTAGAAGTACTCGTCGTGGCTCCACGAGATCAGCAGATTGTCCAGCCCGCAGTTCGGCTTGTACATGCCGTACTTGGTGCTGCGGAGATGCGGGGATTGATGGTTACTACACCTAGCCATGGACCTGGGTGTGTCCTTAAACTGCATCCAGAACGGAGGATGGACAGCAGCGCCCTCTAGGTTAACGGTGGTGAGCAATTGATCATTCTGCGATCCCCAAGCCGCCTACCAAGCGTGGCGATTATGGCAACGCCTCCCTGTTAAGGGGGAGGCCTTCGTCCAGTAGTGGACGTCTTCCGGCTGATGATGATGAAAAACCTTCCGTTCAATATTCTTGTCAAAAATTTTAGGTAAGTAATGAAATAAAATTGTTTATTTATTCATCTAAGCATTGATTTTCACCTTCCCAAAAAAAAAATCGGTGGACATTTTTCACACAGCGCCATCTAGCCCCATACTAAGCAAAGCTTTTATTATGGAAACCAGATAGCTGATAGAATACGTACATACTTTTTTTGTAAATACATACTTATAATACATACTACACCCGCAGACAACAAACATCTATGTTCATCATCATCATCAGCCCGGAGACGTCCACTGCTGAACGAAGGCCTCCCCGTTAGAACGCCACACAGTACGACAACCTGCCATTTGCCTCCACCGGTTGCCCGCGAACATCTATGTTCGTCACATATAAATGTTGTCCCTGGGTGGGAATCGAACCTACGCCCTGCAGCTCTAAAGGCAGACATGCTACCAACTGAGGTATAAGGCAGTCATACTATACTACTATTTTGCAACAAGTCTTATCTTGTCTATGAAAACCGGGGCGGTTTTGATTAGGTTTGTAAATTATGTGTATAACATAATGATGGAGGTCAACATTCATAGTTACACTTACTTGTACTTAGGGTTGTATGTATCAGGGTTATTCTTGAAACTGTCGTGTCCGTACACAATGGAATCGGCCCAACGACAGCCCAATGCAAACGTATCACCCACCACGCAATACTGCGGCTCGCCGTGGAAGGCCATCACCTGCCGACAAACATAGAGGTTAGTGCGGATTTATCAAAATTATATGCATCACAGAGAAATAACCACAGAGATGATATTTTCGTCAGAAATAATGGAGATCTGTGGGCATCAGTCCAAAATTGGTGTCAAGATTTAGTCAATAATTAGTCATCGTTGATTATTAAAAAAAAAACATATGGTCACCTGTATGTAAAATTTTGATAAAAAGCCATATTTTTTTTCATGGTTTTGATTCTAAAATTTAGTCGTCAATTGGTCGTTACGATATGCCAAATCTCAAAACCAATGCCACAAGGGTTCCAGAGTTATAAAGGTAAGTTTGTGAGGATTCTGGCGTAAAGCACACGATGATATTTGAAGTGCCAGCAAACATGGTACTGAATATAGATAGATACATATAGAATCAGAACTGGATTTATAATTTAAAAAAACCATGGGGCTTTGCAAACGGCTGTTGGTTGAAAAACAACATTTCGTTTTATTATGATACCGTTTGATAGGTTTAAGCAATGATATTATGTGTTTACCTAAATGGGTATAAGCAAGTAAAATTCAGAATAACAAATATTTTGTGTAAAGAAACAGTAAAATATACACAATGATAGGTAGAAATCGCATATCAGTAGAGTATGGGTAAAAACGCAATTAACTATGGTTATGAATCTAGTTCACAACAGCCCGCCTAGCACGCGAGCTGTGATAAAATTATATCTACTCTATTTTCGCCGCGAAAACGTGGCAGACGTATCCATATTCTAACTTTATCACGTTCCCGCGCGGGGAAAGACCAATTAGTCCTCGGCTAGGGGGGCTGAACTGTAAAGTTTATTATTATAACTAAGTATTTACATTTATGTCAATGTGTACACGATGTTTATGATTATAGTTTTAGATAGGTAAGTAAACCTAAGACGAAATAAGAAACTAACCTTCCCCAGATCGTGAATCAAGCCAGTAAGATGGAACCAGTCTTCATTGGGATGATCTTTTCTGATCCGCTCGGCCGTCTGGAAGGCATGCATGATGTTGGGCAGGTCAGTGTCGGGGTCCGACTCGTCCACCAGGTCGTTCAGCTTGATCAGAGCGTCCTTGATCGTCGACTTGAAGTGGTTGAACTTCAGCCATTTCTCGTGCTTCTCTGCAAATGGGAGTTAGTTTATTAAAATTAGAATCTTCGACACTGCTGCAGAAATTACACCGAGAGAACACAGTGCGACTGCGGAGCCCCAGCTCAGAAAATTTCGCACTTACTTTCGTGGCCTGGTTGCCCGAGTATGTGCACCACATCTACACAAGGCCACTCCCTGCGGGGTCGCTGTAGCTACATACATACGTTGGGACGAGACAACCTTAACGAGCTTCACAAAGGTGCTAGGTTCCGGTTAGCCACAGATAAAATAGGAAAATAAGTGGGGAGACGTTAAAAAAAACGAGTAGTAAAATTAACAAGGCGCTCTTCTCACGGTACGGGATAACGCCTGCCCAATCTGCCGATGACTGTGATTGGACCTATATGTCCTATATAAAACTGTAGCGGGCAGTAGCGTCCTCTCAGTTAACGGTGCTGGACATTCCGCGATCCCCAAGCTGCCTGCCAAGCGTGGGGATTATGGCAACCCATCACTATTAAGGGACTGACGACTTTGATGATGACTTTGATTATGATGATAATACTTACGTTTGACGAGGTCTACGGTAACATTAGTGTGCATATCGTAGTAAGTCCTGCGGACGCGCTCCTTGATGGGATCAGTTTCGTCGATGGTGTAGTCGCGGAAAGCATTGACGGGTTTGCCGTTGAAGGTTTCTTCGGGGCGGAGGATTTGGGACGGATCGATCATCACTACTGGGCCCTGCAAGGAAGTTGGGTTAGTAAAGGTAATCGGATGGGAATGAAACTATAAATCGGATCATTCGAATTATGGGGTACAAATATAAGAAAAATGTGTCCTATCCTCGTCAGTTTTCATTAACATCGGCAATGAACCTTTTGAAAGGGTTTTGTCTTTATCGTGTAGAATTTGGAACGTACCTAGATGACTCTATTTGGACTATGGATAAAGAGATCCAATAGATGAAGCATCAGGTACGCTGGCACTGGTAGTGGATGTGAGCATTTAGATTGTCTACGTGTATATAGACTTTTAATAGGCTGTCAATCGGCAATCCAATTGTTTTCGCGTACCTATTAGTCGTTTGATTATGTTTATATTTTGTTTTAATTATTAAGCTATTTGCCTGGAAAAGGTGAAATTAGCGTGAACCTATTTTTCTGGATATACTACAGAGAGTTTTAATTTGTCAAGTGGAGTTTTGGTTTCACTTGAAGAAAAATTTGCCTAAGCTACAGAAGCAAAGGCATTTTTTTTATTGCTTGATTGGCTAAGTGTATATTATATGTAGTTGTTATGCAAAATTTCAAGATCTTAATCATGAAATTATAAGAAATTTCAATTCATTTCAATTTCTAATTCATCATTTTGAAATTTTGCATAATAAAAGAACAATAGGTACCTTTATTGATATGATATTATGGGTTTTTTTTGTAGATAACATGACATTATTGATCGTTTTAAATTCAATTTCAAAATATTTATTTGCAGAGACATGGGTTATAGACAGATATTTTAGTGCTAATCTTCCAGATGATTTCACTGAATACACCTAGCCTAGATTATCAAGTTTTTTATTGTGCGACTAGAGGTAACTGTGTAAATCTAATTTCAAAATATTTATTAGCAGACACATGGATGGATTATACACAGATATATTTAGTGCCAATCTTCCAGATGATTTCACTGAATACACCTAGCCTAGATTAAGTATCAAGTTTTTTATTGTGCGACTAGAGGTAGCTGTGTAATTTTTTTTCGTGTTTCCACAGCGACCAAGTCCAAGCAATTTGCCTTATATTAATTTATCTGTATAGTTGATCGGACAAATGTATATATAATGCATTTTTTTTTGTTATTATTATTTTTAGGCTTTCGTTTGACTGCCATCTCATCTGATGTTAAACGAAGATGCAGTCTGCGATGGAGCACGCTTGCCTAGAAGAAACCCGACAGATACAATCTGGGTCTTCAAGTCACCAGTGAATCAGTTTCTTATAGGCAAACGTGCTCCAACGTAGACCGCATCTTCGTTTAACATGAGGCGAGATAGCGGAAACAAATACAAAACTACAAAAACATAAATATTGAAAAAAAAACATTGCTTTACTGAAGCGTGGTCTATAGTTATATAAATATAAATAGTGTAATAGTGGTATCTATTTTTTTAATGTATGTTCACCGATTTCTCCGTCAATACCAAACCATACCGGTCCGGGCTGATCGGACCGATTTTGAAAATTATTATTTTATTTGAAAGGGTATACTCTCGAGGTGGTCCCATATTAATATGAAGTCGGTTGTTGTTTTTTTTTAAAGTTACTTGTAAACTTATTTGTTACACTTTAAGTTTTACTCTGTTGCTCGACTCAGGCACTTGTATATTAGTTTCGTCATAAAAACAATGTAATGTAATCTGACATTTTTCTGCTGAATATTTAAGAACCTCCTCGGCGCTATAGAATAGAACAGAATATTTTTTATTGCCAAAACTGTGTACTAAACGTCTTATAAATTAAAATTTGTACTTAACATTGCGGGCGTGCAATATATTTAGTAGGTAGGTTTAGTGTACAGCTGCAAGTTTAGTGCATTTAAGTACTTCAAACTTACTTCGGAAGGCATCTTTGTCAAATTCTCCTCTCTAGCTCGGAAAATTTCGCGACTTAAATTTCTTTCGTCAAGAACGACGTGGTCTCGTCTAAATAACAAACTACGTTAGCACTGCTTCGTGTGACTATTTATATTGAACTAACCGTACATCTCGAGTGATAACTCTAGGAACTCGGTGAGATAATGATAATTCCTTAACTCGAGTCTTAACTAGATCTTAGCTAGCGATTGCCCCCGGCGACGATTTTAAATAAATATTATATATTTTTTGCTGTGAAATGACAAACGATTTATTATAACCCATAGGCAGCTATGGGTAAATGATAAGCAGAATCATACGAGGCTACGCGCAGATTGAAGCCAAAAGGAGCTAAAACTACTCATTATTGTGAACCGAGTTTTCGACCAATATTTTATATATTACTTTTGAAAACAAGCTGCGGTGTTGCCTGATGGTATGCATTGCTTTCATCATCGCGTTGCCTATGGATATCTGCAATATCATAGGCACAACAAATACGTAGCATTTATATAAATTAAAAAAATGGAAGAAGTACGAATACCACATGACATTCTGGTTTAAGTTTATCCAATTGCCTAAAATCAGAAGAAAAGGGAATTAATATAGTACACTCATCAGCCAGAAGACGTCCACTGCTGGACGACGGCCTCCCCCTTAATAGGGAGGGGTTGTCATAATCCCCACGCTTATTTTATATAGTAGTTTATTATAAAATATTATGTATTAGTATTAGATTGTAGCTATGTTTATGATTCGTAGGAATTTCTTTTAACAGCACACCCCGTCTTAAAATTTTAAGTAATTTAATTTTAATAACATATCACGGCGTACTGTCTTCTGAGCAACGAGTGAGAAAAAAAAAACCTCTGCTTTGCCGTGATTTTTATAGGCCGACGGGTTTAATGTTTGATTGGTGCTCACTTGATGTCAAATGATGGTGTAGACGAAGAGTAAACACACCTAGCTTGAAATGGGAATCGACTCAATTTGCAAGTGAGGCAAGTGAGGTTGCCGGAACAAGCCTTTAGTCGCAGGACACACAGAAATGGCACCGGGCGCGGACATGGCACCGGCTCTAGTCGATTTCATACTTATAGTACCACAGCAATAAGGCACAATTGAGAGCACACTGAACGACGTTCATTGGGCGCGGGCGCGTTCAATCGACGTCATTCGGTATGTGCCATCAGCGGCCGCGGAAGTGGGGGGCAGAGGGTTCCAAATGCCCCCCCTAAAATCGAACGTTCAAAAATCAAGGGTTCCCCCCTCAAATTGTAATACCTGGCAAAGAGGTTTCTCTGTTTGCCCTCCTATGGAGTACTTCCGCGGTCCCTGTGGGCCTTAATTCAATGAGTTTTAGTATAAAAATTGAATGAAATGGCAAGCCGCCCGTGCCATGGTCGCGCCCGACGCCATTTCTGTGTGGCCTGCGCCTTAGGTGGCAAATAACTAAACTTGGGGGTAGTATCCGCGTGTACTAGAAAGTGGGTACTTTCTAGTACTTGCCTGGATACTACCTTACCACCATGCTACCATGCTATGATTTCCACATGTTGTTTTCCTGCAGCGGCAGCTCTAGCTCATGGCTGCAATTTGAACCCACGCTCAGCGTGCGATCCGAACGCCTCAACCACTGAGCTATCATCGCTAATGTTCGTCTGTGTTAAGCGTTGATATGTGATCCAAATCGAAAAATATGTGACCACTTTAATGATAAATAATCACGTCTTAGAAAACTTTCCTAGGTAAATAAGTTTTCTAAGAATTACCTCAGGGCTGTAAATAGAAGCTTCTATCTAACAAAATATATATTTATTGCGAATTTTCAGGCGGCTCAAAGATTTCTTTATCTAAATCTCTACTTCCCTATTCTTTGTGAGGGTTTCTTCTGCGATTCTTCATACAAATGTATTCTCCCATTTTCTTCCTGGATTTTATAAAAAAGAAAACTCTAGAAGCATTATCCATGAAGAAAATAGTCCCTTATTGTGCTGGATTCATCCTAAATAGCCGGTCTCTGGGCCCATAAACTTTCAGGAAGTTTGAGAAATAGCTCTTATTACATTAGTGTTTATAGTTTACTTATCAATGTTTGTTATTGCTGTCTTGTATGGGTGGCTATGAAAGATTTTCTGTTTGTCATCCTCGCATGACCTTCCCTATTGACAAGTAATGGGTGTGTTTGTTATTTATCTACCAAGATTTTCAACTACGTATAAATATCAACCCAAGTTAGTCATCTCTGCACTGATGTTCGTTACTTTGGGACATTCAACGGTGAACCTCTTCAGCCTAGAGGGCAGGTATAAACCGTATAAAATGTATAAACCGGGCATAATATATGGGGATATGGGGAATATGCATATGTTTTTTTTGACACATAATAAATCTGACTCGCAACAAAACAAATCCTCTAAAGTAACATTTGAATATAAGCACAAATAACGAAGTTATAACCATTTTACTTTCATGTTAGACAGGGAGGGCACTAAACTAGGTTTATGACGTCAAAGAACACGATTCCAAACAAATTCTGTATTAGCACGTGTTTTGCTAGAAAGGGACGGATGACCCCCTCCCAAATACTTTGAACACTAACCAGCCTTACCTAAAATAATCTCGATTCTCTTAGTCACTGCTTAAACTTCTCTGTCCTTTTCTAGCACGTGCAACTTCACGTCAGAGTGAAGATGGCAGAGCATCTTAAGCAGTGACTAACGGTTGAAAAGTTTTTTTAAGTAAGGCCGTTATATTTCAGAACTTTGCCGATTTCAATTTTTTTTTTCAACGAAAGCATCAGTTTCATGCAGTTAAACTCTCCATTTATCCTATTAAGTATCTTCTATATAAATAAAAATGAATCCCTAAATGTGTTGCAAAGCGCAAAACTCGAGAACGGCTTGACAAATTTTTTCAATATTTGTGTGTTTTCAAACCTTCCGCGAACTTCAAGTGTTACTTGAAGTTCGAGGAAGGTTTTTATGAAAACAAAAAACGGAAAATTTTACCGGAATGAAATCGGTTAGTAAAATACCCCCGTGCAAAGCAGTGGCGGCGTCAGCAATTTTTTAATAATTGAAACACATGCATATTCCATTCCCTATTGGGAGACCGCTCGACTTAAAATCGTGAGGTTCGGAGGTTATGCACAGATTTTCCATACAACTGGTTTTCTCGGTGGAAGAAAATATCGTGAGGAAACCTGCCCGTCTGGAGAAGAAATTTAACTGCGCATAAAAAACCACCATAGCACATGCGCAATTGCGCATGTGGTGGATCATCGGTGAATTAAAAAGCTTACACTTAAATAGACAATAATATTTTTTTTTACTTCGCCTTTTTTTGATTGCGATTTGTCTGTACTTACCTCCGGCATTTCCGCGAGTACCATGTACCAGTACCAGTGCCGGAGAGAAAATACTAGATTGTACTTGACATTTCATTTTAAATTTCAATTTACTGTGACATTTACTTAAATTTAAATTACTTATATTATTTTTGATCAATTTTATCTTTTAATTAACTTTTATGGATGTGTCTAATGAATTGTATAAAAACTTTGATTTGATGATTTTATTTGGCCAATTTCTTGTATTTTTATAATAATGTGTATTTGAACTTTTTAATTATGTGCTTAATTATGGGTACCTTAACCTGAAATAAATAAATATTAAATTTGAATTTTAGGAATCAACGTTTTCCTCGCTACCCTCCCAAATCTGCCAAATTACTATTTCCCCAATCTAACACGTCCGTTGGAGGGTTTC
Source organism: Erannis defoliaria (assembly GCA_905404285.2). Classification (NCBI taxonomy): domain Eukaryota; kingdom Metazoa; phylum Arthropoda; class Insecta; order Lepidoptera; family Geometridae; genus Erannis; species Erannis defoliaria. The sequence continues at coordinate 12,693,068 of FR990088.1, forward strand.
CGAGAGAACTTGTACCCCAAGTTCTCTCGGAAACCTTCAAAAGGATTTAAGTGGTTGGATTTAATTTACCTCGGAGAACAGACGGTTTCCGTAGTATACCAACAACAGCATAAACTGTATAGATGAAACAATCAAATCGAAAGACAGTATTGTCTTCTACGCAATATAATTCCCCTTCAAACTCGATCGAATTTATCTTGTTTTGCCGAGAGCATCATGGGGAGTTATCATGGGTTAGCGATATCTTATAATATGAACTTATTTGTAAATAAAGGCGTGACATCCCAAACGGCCACTTGTTGATTTCGCGGAGTAGTTATTGCTTTTAATAAAGATAAGTGTGAAACAAATTGCATCCCGCGTTTTCGCTCTCATTTTTTTTCTACTTAATTTTTTTTCCTACTTTTAGTGTCCTGCTAACATTTGTAGTATTAGGTAGGTAAGTACCTAACTAGATATTAACGAAATTCAAAGATTACATGATCTGTTAAGCTGTTTAGTCACAATAATGGAATGAAACAGAGAAACAAAGTTACTTATAAGTACTTAGTTTTTTCTTAGATTACTAAATTTGTAAACAACAATGGCGGACTCAAACCAATGACAGCTCTTAGTTTTCTGACAAATGGCTATGATTGGTCGTAAATCCGCCATTGTTGTTAACAAAAGTCAGGTAAGAAAATACAAACTATACGTATTACGTTACTTACTCTATGCTTTACGTAGTATAAATGCGTAAGCAGGTACTCAGTCTACCTAATACCTACTATTATGTAACCTGTGGTATTACATTTCTTACCTCAAACATTGACAGCTCTGTGCAAATCGGATACAAAGCTGGTGCTTGCGCCATTTTAAACTACAGACTTAGAAATCACTAAAATTACTATAAAATATCACAAAAGTAAAAAGAAGAAGTTTTTTAAGAGAAAAGCACCGCTGTAAGTGTTGCCTTTGCCGGCGAAGCGGTGCGACACTGCCTTGATTTTGCTGAGAGCTGCTGAAGAAGACATCATGTGACCAGCTTCCTCCAACCGCCACCAGTTTCTTAAAATAGCATGGCGTAGCAAGAGAGGAAGTGCGCAACAGATTTGCGAAGATGATCAGGGTTGGCCTATGATAGGTATAACCATATAGCGAGATATCTATACGTAGGGATAGATATAACATATAAGGTATGTATACGTAATATCTATCTATACGTAAGGATAGATATAAGGTAAAGCCAACTTGGGCCTACCACCACGCTGGCCCAGTTACGGGTTTGTGGATTCTCAAGCCATTAAATTTCTTCTCTGGACGGATGCAGGTTTCTGCACGACGTTTTTCTTCGCCGAAAAGCCAGTGTTATGAAAATTCTATCAAACTCTAAGATTTTATAAAGGAAAGTAAAAAGCTAATACCAAGGAGTAGATAGTAAGCTGCGGCACTAATAGAACCACACGCACATATACATTTACCTACCGCCGCGCCGGTGGTTTTTTTATTGCGAGGTATAGGTAGGTACGTGTTTGTGTACATACAACCTAGCGCCTTGCTTTGTACCGTGTATCCCATGGAGGATATCTGTGGTGTACCCCCTTAGACTGAGTGGCGCCGTCGGCCATGCCATGTCATCGAGCCAAGCCGTACAAAGAATAGGCTAGATGACAGTTTTTTTTTAAATTGTCCTATTAAAATGTGGCCATGTGGCTGGTGAATGAAAAGAAAATAAAAATCTAATCATAAATAAGCAACTTATAAGCATTTTAATATCATGCTAGACAGAGAGAAGAAACAGCAAATCGTGACGTCACTTCTCTGTACGCCATATAAATTCTATTCTGACAAGTAAGGCGTGACGTCATTTTTTGTTTTGTGGGAAAGGGACATAGTTGTCTCTAACAAAAACTTTAAACGCTCATTTATCAGAACATTATTAACCGATTTAAATTATTTTTTCAATAAACATACTATATTTACTTAAATTATTCATCAAAGCTATTGGTTTCAACGATATAAACATCAGTCATCTACCCTATTATCGCAGTACTCTGAATACATTGATGCATGTGGAATAAGTAGGTGCAAATTGGCTTGAATTGAATACGATTTCTGATTTGTGGCTGATAATATGTTTCAGAAGTTATTTACGCGTTTTCTGTGTGAGTCCTCTGTAACGTATATAGTAACATTATTTTTTCTGTGGTTAGAGATACAAAACAGCTCTGCACTATTGCAGAGCTTTGACTTAAAACACAAAATAAAATATTGGGGGACATTTTACACACAGCGCCATCTAGCCCCATACTAAGCAAAGCATGCATATACATTATACATACTAATTCGGGGCATCACTGCGCTGGCGCACATTATTTTGAAACATTCGACGATTCGATGATTCTCATCCGCCTTGTAATCTCGCTATCTACACTTAAAATCGAAGCACAATAAATTTGTTATGTTTAAACGTGCATAACGGCAGCATATCTGGTACTGCAGTGGGATAGGTAGACTATAGGAACGCCTAGGCGACCTTTTCCAAAGGATTAGAGTATGGACTACTTCGAGAAAACGAAGTCTAAATAGATAAAATAAACCGATGATGATCAGCAACCCTGAACTTCACGTTAAAGTGGACTATGGTCCTCTATACGTTGGGCCGTCAATTGCTTAATCAGTTGCTGCTCGATGTGATCTGGAGGGCTACCACAATTTCAGACACCTACTAAAAATAATCTGGCAGTGAGTTTTGTCTTGTTCTTTAAAAAGAGGGCAAGACGATTTTTTATGTGGTTGACATCTCTGTCAGGGTTTTATTTCCCCAGAAGGTTTCCCCAATCGTCTAAAAATTATCTTACATTGAATGTTGTCTTGCTCTTTCAAAAGTTCGGTTTTTTTATGGTTGGCAGGCTATGTCATCATCATAAGAACGAAGGCCTCCCTTAGACCGCCACACTGAACGACAACCTTCCACTTGCATCCACCGGTTGCCCGGTTGCGGCAGGCCATGTGCTTAACCATAATTTACAGAGTGTTAATTTCATCGACGGACATATTTTAGGATATTACAGTAGGTACTTACTCTCATTGTGAACAGCTTTTACTAGGAGACCACCTTTGTACGCTTTCAGCGTACAAAAAAAAACAGCTGTCCCATAGAAAAATTTCATTTACTATCGACGAAATGTATATGGAAAAGCAGTTTTTTTTCACGATTTCAGAGGCGGTCCTATAGTTAAAGTTTTTAACAATTATGAGTACTGTAATATCTTAGAATATGCTCGTCATTCATATGAACACTCTGTATAAGGTTATGTATTAGTAAAAAACCCCTGTTGAAACCTTGTATTTTTCACCTCACAAGCTCGGAAAGAATCTGTTTCTCAATTATTCTCGTGCGAAATCTGAGTGCAAATCAGCGACGAAAAGTTGTGTGTTTCGTTTGGCAGCAAAGTTATTCTGCGTGTCGTACCTCTGAAAAATAAAATACTTTTGTGTAATCATGGTATCTCCCTCAGGAAGCACTAGTTAGGTATGAGATCCAGGATACCACGGGCTATTTTTAGCCTGGGCACGGGTCGTTCAAGTCACTTGAATCAATTTTGCTATGATTTGATAGGTTATTCTCGGACGCTGCGCTGGATTTATAAGGATGACTGACCTTGTCATTTTGACTCGTTTAAGGCTAGGTTATTCCACGTATCCAGCACATTTTTACTGCGATCGATCTTTAGTAAAAAGTTGTATCAGACAGGGTCACATTTTGTGGAGCAAATAAGTTTGTGCGCGTCTAAGTTTCAATTTTGGAGGTTTTTCTCAAATTACACAAAACACATCAAAATTAAATATATTTTTAACCGTAAAAATAACTAGATTCCACGGTCCGGTCAACCGGAATGCGGAAGAAAAAACTCTTCCGTAGTCCGGTAGCTGTACTTTTTTTCCGTAGTCCGGTTGACCGGACATATGAACCAAACCACGGGCAAAGAGCGGTAGAAAGACCTTCAAAATACTATTATCTTCTTAGCACATTTTTTTTTGTAATTTTCTTGTCATTATGATATAAAACTGAAAAAAAGTTTTAATAGGCATTGTTTTATAATAATGTGGTAAATTTTAACAATTCTAAAGGCTTTAGTTGACAGATCTAAACTATAATTAAAATATCACTGTCACTGTTTTATCAGACATGGTAGCTAAGGACAGCAATACTTTAGTAAGTTTAGTTCTGTCGACTTCAACTTTCAAAATTAAATATAATAAATATATACTTATATGTATTTTTTTTTAAACCTTACTGCCTTTTTATTTGCTAAGATAAAGTACAAGTAAATGTATTAAAAAAATTTGTTTTTTAATATTTTTATTCAATAAGAAGTTGTATAGACGGAAAGTCTTCTGTGACATTATATGTTTCTTGCTTAGATATTGTAATTACTATAGACTAAATAACATTGATTATGCGAGAAGAAACATTGGAATATCCTGGCCTTAACGAGTAATCTACTAATTTATATAGGGGCCCAAAAGGGTCCTCTTGTTTAACGGTTGTGAGCATTTCTGCGATCCCCCAGCTGCCTGCCAAGCGTGGGGATTATGGCAACACCCCTCTTTGGGAGGCCTTCGTCCAGCACTGGACGGACGACGACAGGGACCCAAAAAAACATACGGTCGAATTGCGCACCTCCTTTTTTGAAGTCGGCTGAAAAGTACTCGTTATCTACAGGAGTGAGTCATGTGTACTGAGTAGGTACTGTTATGTTATCTGTGGTACCTACTACTGGTCAACCTTATCCTCCTATACTTACCATAATTATTATATAAAAACAACCTCGTGTGGTGCAACTTTTTCTGTAGGGGTTATTTTGTACCAATTATTATGTAAATAAGTTTATTATGTTATCAATAAAATATGTTATTGTAATGGCGCAGCTGATAGCTATAGCGGTTTTTAGGGTCAAATGTTACCAATTGGTTGGGAACAAATTTTGATCATTTAATACGGTTACAATTTCAGCTTTATGTAGCTGCTTATTAGATCGAAAATTGGTTGTTTTGATTGAGATTCGTGACCGATTATTAGCAATCAAAACAAAATAGCAGATTTTACAAGATATTGGCAACCACCGTATCTGCAAAGCTGAGTTGTCGGTACTCTAGTACCTACCTATTATCCGAAAAAACTTTCCGTCGTTTAAAGTACCTACTGAGACGTATAAGAACAATAAAAAATAAAAAAATATTTCGGACAAATTATCCATAAGTACAGTGTTAGTAGTAGTGTTTTCCCTATGATATTATTTTAGTAGTAGTTGTAGTAGTAAGTAAAATTATAGAGTTTTTTTTTTTGCAAGTTTTATTTTATTCATTACAATTTGTACATACATTATTACATCACACGACACACACACACACATCACACGATCACATTAGATTGATACACACTCAATTGTAAGTATAAGTAGGTACAACTGAGTGTATATCCAATATACTCTAACGAGCGAGACGATCTCCTGATGGTAAGAAAAGATGGTGAAAAGTTCTTCTAGGTAAGCTTTACCTAGCTTAGCCTTCGATGTGGTCAAACGCAAACGCAAACAAACCTATACTGAATAAAAACACAAAAAACAGCATGGCGGTGATGGCGAAAGAATCGTAAGCGGCAAACAAACACTGCCGTATTTTCCAACGGCGGGCTGGCCCTAGGCTGCGATGACCGATGAAGCCGAGTCAACCCCTAATTTGTTAATATACCAGACCAGCCTAGAATATCGAATCAGTATCTTAACATTATGGGGTGGGCACTAGAATGTCCTTCACCCGGCAACCTCACCTCTGAAAACTTTATGAAAATCGGTTTTGAATGGGGTTTGCAGTTTTTTTTGTTAAAGTTGAGTTTATAGGTGTAATAACAATATTTATTTGTGTGTTGTATAAGAAAATAAATGAAACCATATCCTATTATTTTTAAAATGTTTTATTTACGAATACTAATTATTTATATTATATACCCAATTAATATATTTATAATACCTTATCAGCGTATAGACGACGCACAATTATGCACAATTCTATATGTATTGTAGATTAGCAAAATAATCTATTTCAGGGTTGTGGTCACACTAATGTAAGTTTTATATATTAAAAAAATATATATACAACATGTAACAAAAAGGTTCAACAATACTGAAGGGTATGTATGTACTCATCATTATGAACAACTTTTACTATGGAGCCAACCCTGAAATCGCGACAAAATATCAGCTGTTCCATACAAAAAGTTCATTGACCTACGACAAAATGCATGGAACAGCCGATTATTTTTTCGCGATTTCAGAGTTGGCCCCATAGTAAAAGTTGTTCATAATGATGAGTACATACATGTTACACATTGTATATTTTGCGTTGTTGTTCACGTAACTAAAACTTAATATTTACATAAATGTGTATCTTTTTAACGATGAGGTATAGTTGTTATAAATATAATTGTGAAATTTTCGCTGTTAGCATCTCCTGTAGTGTCGAAGATGTTTATTAATAAGATCCATTACGAAAATAAAAAACAGACGAGCATATCGTCTAATCTCAGCTTTACTACTGGGGCATAAATATGTCCTTCAAAGCACACGCACGTGTATAAAACAGTTGGTTATTTTCTTCGAGAAACCAATAGAGGAAGTGCGACATATTACTGCCTCACTCGCACAATAAAGAGACACCTATACACGGAACAAATGTATCAGAGCGAGACACAGCAACACTGTTTTTGTCCCTCACAGCGTGCCGGCGTTTTTTCAAGGTCGGCCACTCAAGTTGCGCAACCAACTTTGACAGTTCGTTCGATACGATTCGTATTGTATGTTGCCAGCATGCATTACGCACACATTGACATAGTATTTTGTCTCAGTCGAGGTTACACAGTACCTTCATCTATTAGTTACTCCGTCTACGGTTATTTTGTTCAATCGAAATGGTATTCTACATAATAGAGTGTGTGACTTGATTTTATAGTCTATGGCAATTATACTCTGTGAATTACGTTATTCGCTTTTTGAAAGCGCATAAAAATTTGACGATATAACTTTGTAAAGCGTCTAGCAAATTATATCCCAGAGAAATAAATACGCATTAATATTAATCGTTACCTGATCCAAACGTCCAATTACGTTTAATTATAGACGTAATCCTAGATCAAACGTATTTACTTATTTATTTCTATGGGATTTTGCTAGACGCTTTACAAAGTTATAGACAATAGACAATCGTTTAATTGTGGCAAAGAATATAAACGAAAAACAATTACATATATTGAACACAGTAAAGTAAAAAATAAATAAATAAATTGTTTTATCTTTTGCCACAAACCGGCCCCAACTCAGCATGATGCCGGTTGTGAACAACCGGTTATGTCACCGAATTTTTATGAGCTGTTTAAAAGCGAATAACGTAATGGACAGAGTATAATTAAATTAAATAATAATTATTATACATTCAAGCGAGTAGACAAGCAAGACGTTCGCCTGCCATTAACAGTAGCAGTTCCAGAATTGTGAACTTACGAATTGCGAACACAATCCTGCGCCGCCCTGCACTGCGCTGAGATATTAGATGTTAATTCTCTTCATACCCAGTAATTTTGCGTTAAAGATTAAACTCAAATATGCCACTATGACTAAGTAATTCTTTACACAAGTATTCATATCTCTATTTCAATATTCAGCATTACGCGGCACGATAGTACTAAGCCAACAGGAACTTAGTTTTCATCATTGTGTAAAACGTTCACTACGACACCAACACGTAAATCGAGCAAAAAATCTGCTGTACGGACTGTTCCATAGAAAGATATCACTTATCCTGGACGAAAAGGAAAATACCGAGTAGCTGATTTTTTTTTCACGGTTTCAGGGTTGGCCCCATAGTAAATGTTCACAGTGACGAGTACAATGATCACCTTTCTACTTAGTACTCCAAGCTTATGACCCTGTAAAAAAATGTGAGGAAAACATACTTTAGAATTGGTACAAACAATCGGAAAACCAAATTCGGACTACTATTAGTATATATAGTATTATATTATTATCTGTGATTCTGCCAAAAACTTGGCGGTAAGTACATTATATTCTTAATTATCGCATAACCATCGAGACTATTTACATTACATTTACAACAGACGTCCCTAACAAGCAGACCATAAACCCTGTTGACTGATCGTCCGACTTCCCCTCGTACTAAAATTTGTTGTTTAAAACCACTGCTAGCCACTGCGAGTAAGTCAGAATATCATTGAATTAAATAACAGATAGCATCATCCCAGTGATTGGCCAATCGCAAGCACAGAACGTTACCTCGCCCCCTGCCCGCAACAGTGAGTCGAGTTTGTAGGAGAAATTATGTTCACGAGCCATCAACAGGCTATTTATAATCTGTGCTACAAGCAGGCCTGTGTCACTCCGCGTGTAGGTATTAAAAACATACCTACGGGCGGCGGCCATTGCGCAAGGGCCAATCTAGTAGGCTCGGCTCGGCGGCTCTTTCAATACGTATAACCATGTATAACTTATTATGAACCGTAGTATAGTTAATTAAGGCCCATATTCCTTCAAAAAGAAATTGGTAGGTATGTAAATGAACACGTGCTCGACTGGACCGCGAGCTAAATTAAATCATATTGTTTATCAGATTGAGTCATATTTCTTTGAAAACCATTGCGAAGTAAAGCTTCTGTTACTAGTTATTATTCTGTGCTACAAGTAACGAGACTGAGTAATTTACTTGAAACAGGAAAGAAAAATACTTTGTACCATGTCCATTATGTAAATCTTTTTTGACAGCTTATATAAAGTTGACGACATAACATTGTAACGCTTCTAGCAAATCATATTCCATACAAACAAATACGTTTGAACAAGCATTACCTCTTTTGATCAAGCATTACAACGTCAATAAATGTTGACATAGCTTTGTAAAGAGGTAATGTTGGTTGTAACATATCAAGGGATATAATAATTATGCTAGACGCTTTACAAAGTTATGTCGTCAACTTTGTACGAAATATCAAAAAGCGAACAGAGTATAAAATTGCTTTACAAATAATATTGATTGATTGATTAACTCTTTATTGTTCACACCAAGAATTACACAGAAATAATTTTTTTTTTTTTTTTTTTTTTTATAATATTCAGAATAATTACACTTGGACATTTGGAAAAAACTGTGTGGTAATCGATTAATAAGTATATTGATAAACATAATAACTACGAAATGAATTTATAATCATTATATCAAGTATTTTAACAAAACGCGCACGTGTATAAAACAATGACTGACATTTATATGTATATCCTAATGTAAGCTAGCGGCAGTAACATAAAATACATAATAAAATTTTTTTTAAACAACCTAATTTAATTTCGACTACCAGGATGACATCTTTCTCCAGTTATATTGATTTAAAAACCAAACTACTAATCCGATTTCGATAAAATGTATATGGGACCACCTCCTATATATGACCTACCTAAAGAATGACCAAAATCAGTTCATAATTTGATTAATCGCGTAACATACAAAAAAAACATGCTCGACAGCATGTTTTTCTCTTCCTCCTTTTTTGAAGTCGGTTGTAAACTAATAATCAGTAAATAACAAAGGGGGCGTCCATAAATTACGTGAGGTGTTTTTTTTAATTTTCTGTCCCTCCCTCCCCCCCTGGTGAGATGTCGTGAGATTTTATTCAACCCCCTCCCCCATCCCCCAATCTCACGTGAGATTTTTCAAAATGTGGGTTTCTTACGTAAACGCGTTGGATTGTTATTGTAAAAAGAAAAACAAATTTTGCCAAAATAGTTTAAGTTTATTTTGTTTCATCAGAAAAAAAAAATGCGTGATATTTGCTGAGACCCCCCCTCTCTCCAACGTAAGATTAGATGAGATTTGACTCGACCCCTTCCCCCCCTTAAACATCTCACGTATTTTATGGACGCCCCCAAAAGTACTAATTCGTCACTTATCTTCTGTGTGTAGTTATTTATTTTGTACAATAAAGAGTTTATTCTATCTTTATATTATCATAACTGATTTTTAACCTAAATCTGTTTTATCAATTCTGCTAGCTTTTTGCTCACAAATATTATACATCAATTCGAAACAAAATAATGTATAGTACAAGCTGTCCATGTCCATTATGTTAATCGCTTTTTGACAGCTCATTCAAAGTTGACTACATAACTTTGTAAAGCGTCTATCAAATTATATCCCATACAAATAAATTTGTTTGATCCAGCATTATCTCTTTACAAGGTTATGTCAAATGTTGACGAAACTTTGTAAAGAGGTAATCCTAGATCATAAGTATTTATTTTTATGGCATATAATTAGATAGACGCTTTACAAAGTTATGTGGTATATTTTGCTTGAACCTAGAGATGTGCTCAATTCCCTCTTTATCAGTTTTGTCTCGTTTCTACTCGTCACAATTTACGATCAAGAATGTTGATGGAAAACATTTTTACAAAAGTTATATAAAACCTAAATAGCCACGGCTGTTGAGCGTACGAGTTATTAACAGTAACCTATATCATTCCTCCATCGGACTTCTCCCTCCAACATGTCTGTCTCCAATCTTGCTTCTCACTTCCGCAGAGGTGTTAGAATCAGCTTCACTGTCGCTCGACCACTCCCCTTCACTGTACTCTCTTTCTTTCCTTTTCTTTTTTCTTTCCCCTCCTCTTTCGTCGTCAGAAGATGTTTCATCTGCTATATTATCTTCTGTAAAAAATATGGTTTGCTTATTAAATTGTTCTGTCCCTTTTTTGGTCACAAAAGAGTTCTCTTATTGACCATGTAACAATGCAATCTTTATATAGCACTTAAGAGCACATAAATGGAGAAGCCAAGTGCGATGATCTGCCTACATAATCTTCCGCCACTTATTGTAGGAGACGCATAGCACACTTTTAAGTTAACTTTCACACTAACAAAACAAATTGCTGTTCGCCTAATCGCACACACGCCAACAAACTCACAACACACAGAGGGTATATGTTCGCTGACCATTTACCTTTTGGCAGACGGGTACCTTGGTTAGCCAACTCTATTGGTATAATGATGGTATGATTTTGCGAAATGTTGTGCTAGAGAACTATCAATGTGTAAAAAAAACTCGGCGCACAAAGAACTGTTAACTTGGCCACAGGGTGCCCAAGATACAGGCACTGCCTAGTTTGGGGCCCTATCTCTAAAAGTTTGTGACCTTAATTAGTTAGCTGTATGTACTTAGGCAATAGTCTTATTATTTTTCTGGCAAATAAATTATTATTATATGCTCGAAGTGACATTATAAGCGGTCATCATCATCAGCCAGAAGACGTCCACTGCTTGACGAAGGCCTTCCCCTTAATAGGCAGGGGTTAATCCCCACGCTTGGCAGGCGGCTTGGAGATCGCAGAATGCTCACCACCGTTAACCGAGAGGACGCTGCTGCCCGTTTGTTGACAGCAATATAATCGTTGAATATTTTAATACAAAGTGTTTCCACACTTTGGTTATTCCTGTTTTAAAGAAAATATATAAATAATCATAAAAATCATAATTTTTCTTAATGTTTATGCAATTTATTCTTATATTTATATATTAAAACATAGGAATATAATCGTTGTTATCTAAAATGTTACCTATATCCGGTTTGAGCAAGTCGTTCGTGGGAGAATTGGTGCGAAGTTCCTTCAGCGTGCTGGAGAGGTCCATGTTGGCGGGGAGCTGCTGCTCCTCAAACTCTGCTTCTTCTACCAACGGGTAGCGCTTCTTCTTCTTCTTTGACGTTTTCTTGTCCTTTTTGCGTTTCTTCTTCTTTTGGCTGCAAGTGGTATTTAACATCATGCTGGTGAATAATTATTTCAGTTTTTTTGTTCCAGATATTTTTATTTTTATTTTTTCTTCTCTCTTTACTTGGCAAAAGTTTCCCGCGTCTTGAAAGTTTTATGACCAAGTTAATTATTTTTCTTTACATAAATAAAAAAAAATACAATAAAAACTAAATACTATTATAAATACAAAAAAAAAAACTAAACAAAAAAATACTAAATACTGAATACAAAAACTAAATACTATTGTAGTTTTCAACATTTAGCCCACTTCTTACTTTTATCACCATAAACATTGAACATATTCTGTTCTGTTTTGTTATATTTATACGGGAATACTCAAGTTTAAATAAATCGGATACTCCGACTATAGTTACCGTCTCACTCTACCCGCCCCCACCCCCAGCCCGCAGAGCAACCGCTGTCATCGCGCGCGCGACGCGCAGCGGCCCGCAATGCTAAGCAGGACGCAGCTGCACGCGCGTCGGGCTCTGTTTTCACTCTTTGAAAAAGGTCACCGGATGTGATCGAAACTATAGTCGGAGTATCCGATTTAATTAAACGTGAGTATTCCCGTATAAATATAACAAAATGTGTCAAAACCACGTCAGTTGTGTGAGTGTATGTTTGTTACTCTTCATTCACGCCAAAACGGCTGAACGGATTTGGATGAAACTCGTAATGGAGATAACTTATTTCCAGGAATATAAGATAAAGGCTACATTTTATCATCATCATCATCACCGTTTCTCAACATCACGCAGTTAAACCCCGGGGGGCAGCTAGTACAAAATAAAGATTGTGGATTTACCTACCCGTCATAATCCGACTCTTCGTTATCGTCCGACGACTTGTACTTTCTCCTCTTACTCTTCCGATGCGACTTCTCAGACTCTTCGTAATCTGTAAATTCATGTATATTATTGCAATAGCAAATTAATGTGTGTATATTATCACTCGAAGAACTGATAACCGATGGGGAAGAAAGGTTCTTGAGTGGCGACCGCGAACCGTCCTACGCAGCGTAGGCGCGGCCTCCCACTATACATACAATGTGTACAAAAAGGTTCAACAATACTGACGAGTATGTATGTACTCATCATTATGAACAACTTTTACTATCGGGCCTACCCTGAAATCACGAAAAAAATATCAGCTGTTCCATACATTTTGTCAAAAAACAATTAACTTTTTGTATGGAAAAGCAGTTTGTTTGGGGTTTCAGGGTTTGCCCCATAGTAAAAGTTGCTCATAATGATGAGTACATACATACACTTCAGTATTGTTGAATCTTTTTGTTACACATTGTATATTGGCCCGACGACATTGTAAAAGTCGCGGCCAACCGGCACATGGCAGGCATAGCACATGGCGGGTTGTCGTACAGTGTGGCGGTCTAAGGGGGATGCCTTCGTTCAGCAGTGGACGTCTCCGAGCTAATGATGATTTCAATAACTAAGTACATACCAAATTAAAAAACATTGATAGGTTATCAAGCTAAGTTAACAATCTCTAATCACTAGCACGGGCCGGGGATGAGGTAAGTTTGTTACTATTATTACAGTGGGACCATTTAAAATGAGCCAGGCGCGGATCCACCATAGTGGGAACGGTGGGCATGTCCACTACCCATATTGAGGTAGATTTACTATAATAATGAGTCGTGCTAAATTTGGGGCACACAAACACAGTGAGCAAGCTCCTTTGTAGAAATTATCTTTCCCTTTAGAACATACCCAGGTCCAAACCATCATCATCAGGTCATTTCGGAAGCCAGAACGAGTCGATAGTTGCGTAGAATCCTGGGGCATAATTTTTGGATCGTACGCAAAGTTGCGCATGCGAGCCGAGCCGATTTTCAAACGATATTGAATCTTATTCAAACAATATCATTCGGGTCGGCTCCGCACGCATGCGTAATTCTTGCTTCTATAAATAGAATCAAGAACTAATTAACTAAACAAACAAACTAAACTAAAGAACTAAACTAACGTTCCAAACCAAAAATAGTAAAATTCCATTAACAATCAAACCTTTCCACTTACTTGTAGGTAAATACTTAATAATAACACAAATAAATAAATAAATGTTCACCGCACCGCCTCATCCTTTATTAACTCTTCTTGTATGTAGCCTCTGCGATACAAGTTTATCCTAGTGCAGGGCTACAACCACTTTTCATTTTCAATTGTGTACATAATTTTTATTCGGGACCAATTAATTAAGTTTATTCTGTTAATGGTATTTGGATAGTAAAAATATTTGTATTTTGTTTTCTTGTAAACTAAACTAAAGTTCGTTACCGCGTTTTTCACGTCGTCTCCTCTTCTCCTTCCGGCGCCTCTTCTCCTCCTCTGCGGCCTTCTTCTTCCGTATGGACTCCAGCGTGTCGACCATGGCGCTGGCGAGCGAGTTGGTCGGCAGCGCGGCGGCGGCGGGGTCCACGCCCACTTTCTTCAGGAACTCCGCGGCTCGCCGCCTCCTCTCTAACTGCTTCGCCTTTTCAGCCTCCGACTCACCTTCACCTGACAAAACAAACTTATTCATCAAGTTTTGAAACGAAAGCTTTTTGTTCTCACGTGACATTACTGTTTTTTACTGTATAAAACTCGCGAGTGTGAGAATTTCATCCAATCATCCTCCGCTACAAGTAATTGTTTTTTTTTAAATCAGCCGACTTATTTATAGTTTCGGAGACATGCGTGGACAAACATAAATAAATAAACATTTCGCGTATTTATTTGGTAGCCCTAATAGATATAATATGTGAATATATTACGTTCCAATAATATTACATGTGTCGAATTGATAACCTCCTTTTTTGATGTCGGTAAAAAAAATACTTATTCTACTATAATAAGCTTATTTATTTTTAAATACAACCGACTTCAACTTCGAATACCTGGATGACATCTTTATATTTTCTAGTAATTTTGATTTTAAAACCGAACTACTGAACCGATTTCGATAAATTTTATATGGGACCACCTCTGAAGTATTACCTACCAAACAAAGAAAACAAACAAAAAAAAAACATCAAATCGGCAGGTTAATCATGTAACTGTTCGGGATCACGATTTGTCATAATAGGGTAGATGACTGATGTTTATATCGTTGAAACCAATAGCTTTGATGAAGAATTTAAGTAAATATAGTATGTTTATTGAAAAAAATTTTTAAATCGGTTAATAATGTTCTGATATATGAGCGTTTAAAGTTTTTGTTAGAGACAACTCTGTCCATTTCCCAGAAAACAAAAAATTACGTCACGCCTTACTTGTCAGAATATAATTTATATGGCGTACAGAGAAGTGACGTCACGATTTGCTGTTTCGCCTCTCTGTCTAGCATGATATTAAAATGCTTATAAGTTGTTTATTTTTGATCAGATTTTCATTTTCTTTTGATTAATCAGCTATATTTATGAGCCACATTTTAATAGGACAATTAAAAAACCAGTCATCTAGCCTATTGTTACTGTCACAGCTTCACGGTATCACGGAGGGATTTCTCTCGCTATCGTTAACGAACGAATGCATTGATTTCCTAATTAAGTTAAGCAAACCCGTCGGTGTTTTGGCGTTCCTGCCCTGCAGGGTCAAATTAGTTTTAGCGGAACAGTGACAAGTGACATTTATGACAAATCGCGATCCCGAACAGTTATATGATTAGCCTGCAGTTCATAATTGGCGGAGTAACCGCGTAAGATACATACACATTTTTGAAGCCGGTTGATAAAATGAAAGAATTGTTTAATAATTAGATTAGTACGGATTTGAAAAATCATACTACTGGACTGGCTTTTGAAGGAGAACATCGTAAGAAAGCCTGCATAATTATGCCCAGAGAAGTTTTTTTTTGGCGTATGTGAATTCGCCAACCCGCACCGGGCCAGGATGGCGGGGTGGAGTATTGCCCGTTGACGGTAGGCCTGTAACCAGCAGCCCCTTAAAGCCTGATTCAGTGATTTTCTGCTGACCTACGATTAAAATGCGCTTCTTTATACAATGTGTAACAAAAAGGTGCAATAATGCTGATGGTTGACCAACATTACAATTATTAATGCACTTTATATTACCTTTGGAGTCCGATTGGTCTCCAGTCAAATCAATCATATCATCAGAATTATCCTCCAAAGAAATGATCTCACTCTCCAAATCATCTTTTTCCACCTTACTTTTCTTTTTATCCTTATCTCTGTCCTTTTCTCTTCTCTTCTCCCTATCACGACTTCTCGATCGTCTCTCCCTACCTTCAGATTTAGACCTGTACTCTCGTCTCTCTTTGTGTTTCCTTTCCTTCTCCTTCTTATAACTAGTATTGTCATCCCTTTCTCTACTCTTCATTTCCTTTTCACTATCTTTTCTGTTCATTTCGTATTCCTCAATTCTATTCTCTTTACTTTTCTCTATAACAGGAGAGGGTTCTTTAGCAATTTCCTTGAACGGCAAAGCTTCTATTTTATCAGGTTGTTTCTCTATCTCCTTAACACATTCAACTGATATCTTTTCAGGTTTTGGAACCTCCTTAACCTCCGCCACTATTGGTTTTACAACGAACGGCTTCATAGCTTCTATAGTTTTGATCATTGGTAAATTCTGAGTGAGTTGCCCCTCCATCTTGTATATCACAGCTTGCGGCATAGTATTTATGGCGAAGTATTGCGGTACGAGTTGTTGTACTGGTTTTGTTTCTTCGCTGTTCTCTTGTCTCTCCGATTGTTTTTCTGGGTCTTCGTCTGAGCTCGATTCGTAGGGTAAGGCTGGCTTCGGTAATATAGGGTCGGGTTCTTTCATTTTCTTTATGGAGAATGACACTGGAGCTGCAAGTAGAATAGCATATTATTGTTACGTCATGACCAGCGGTGGATTAACAGGCTGATTATTCGTATACTGTTACAGCACGCAACTGCGCCAAAATACCCACCACACCACAGAGTAATAGAAGCAGAGATGTGATCAAAGGATTTTTCTTTAGAAAGACGCGTGACTGTGCGGTGGTAGGTTTGCGGGAGGAGTGGCAAATTGTACTTACTATACATATTGCGTTCCGTAATGCGCTAAAAGTGATAATATCGCGAATCCGACCAAAGTCAGAAGTATTACTTAATCAAATCAAAGCCCCTATATTTTGTGACTATTAAATTTGGTCGGATTTGCGATATTATCACTTTTAGCGCATTACGGAACGCAGCAACAGTAAGTTAAGTACAGAGCAACTCATTGAATTTTTATTTTTACTGGATACAAACATAAAAAATCGTACGTCTTATATGTAAGTTTGCATGACAGTTACGGGTGGCGGACGTTAGCAGACTGAGCAAATAAGTGTGACGTCATACACTCCTTCCGCAAAATAGGAGCTGCGGCTGTAAGTCGCTTATCGCAACTCCTTGATGCACCCCACCCATCAGCCAGAAGACGTCCACTGCTGAACGAAGGCCTCCCTCTTAATAGGGAGGTGTTGCCATTATCCCCACGCTTGGCAGGCGGCTTGCGGATCGCAGAATGTACACCACCGTTAACGGAGAGGATGCTGCTGCCCGTCCTCCGGTGGTTGTGGATGCAGTTTTAGGACATCCCCAGGTCCAAAATAACGGGACCTTATTCTTCTATTCTTATTCACTACATAATAAAGTTAATTTTCCGGAAATAATCATAGGAATACAACCATGATAGCTTACAAAATACTTTTGAATAATACTGTGGCATTGATTTTATAGCACACACACGCCGCGTTCCGAATTGAGTCAAAATCGATGTTGGGACTGTGAGCGATAAATGTCGTTCCGTTTTGATTATTGGGCTTACAGCGCTATCAGCGTGATATCATTTCGGAATGGCTGAACATGGGAAACTAATAAACTAACCTCTTTCGAACTGGTATGCACTTAAATATAACTGGATTTGGTTATTCAGCAGTCTCATCATTAATCACGAGCAACATTATTTCTCTTCTATAACAGTTTTTCTTCTTCTTAAGTATTTACAAACAACTCTCCTTTTACTTTCCATACTTATATTGTACGAGTTAAACGTCAGATTTGACAGCGCTCACAGTTGCTGCGTTCCGTAATGCGCTAAAAGTGATAATATCGCGAATCCGACCAAATTTAATATTCACAAAATATAAGGGCTTTGACTTGATCGAGTAATACTTGTCATTTTGGTCGGATTCGCGATATTATCACTTTTAGCGCATTACGGAACGCAGCAAGTGATAACGCCGGGAAGCAATATCACTGTGAACGCAAGATGGCGCCAGTAATGACGTCATCCATGACGTCGAGACTGCTACCGTACACGCGCTAACGCCAATTCGGAATGGGTTTTTATCGCGCTCACAGCGCCAACAGCGATTTTGACTCAATTCGGAACGCGGCGACAGTAAAACACACGGTAGTTTTGGCGGGAACACGGAAAAATGATGTCGCTGCATCGTATTATTGTCTTAAGCTTGTGTTTTTTCGCAAATTAATGATTTAAAAGTTTTATTCATTGAGTGTTGATTTACATGCACAAATTCGGGCAAGTGATATAATGTTATGGAAACATGTATTTTCGTGTTGTTTTCTAAACTCCGTACAAGCTTATAGTAAAGTCGCCACAACTTTATAAGAGCATGACTAGGATTTGACTATGACTAATTCTGTGTGACTAGTGACTACCTACGATTTTAAAACTTATTTGATTTGATTGGTTGATTCTATAAAATCTTGAAAATGCATATTAATACATGACACTGGCATAATGCACAAAGTGCGATGCCAAAAAAAAGAAGTAAAACACATTTCCACGCAAATACAGCACACATCCATTGATGACAAGTGCCCTACTGATAGCTTTTCTAGTTGTAATGGAATGGTGGTTGTAATTTTTTTTTATTCGTTCAAGTGACGAGACGAGCTAGACTTTCACCTGGTGGTAAGCGTCACGCCTGCCACTAACAGTAGCAGTGCCAGAATTGTGAACTTGCGAACACAATCCTGCGCCGCACTGCACTCGTCACCCTGAGAGATTAGATGTTAAATCTCTTCATACCCAGTAATTTCTCTGGTCTTCTACTAGACCTCGATTCGACTATATGACACACAACGACTTAAAAGCTGGATCCGCCCTTGATTGTCAAATAACTTACGTTTCACCGTCTTCCCCGTGCTGCCATTAACGTCCTCCCCCCTCTTCTCCCGCATTATCTTGTTATAGTAGGGGTGGTAGACGTCCGCTGGGTCCAGGAACGTGAACCTGGGGTCGTTCTTCGAGCGCACGATGTCTGCGAACGCGTCCCCGTTCCGTGCCACGTAAGTGGACATCTTCTCTACGAATAGTTTCACGTCGTCAGGCGGGACGGCGATGGCTGGCTCGGTGGCTTGCTTGTCCTTTGACGTGTCCTCTTCGGAATCTGTGGAATGATTGTGATGAATGAACTATTTTTAGGGACAAATATAAATTTAAAAAATAAATGTTTACGTCCGAAAAGCTATCGAAATACGCAGTCGCACTGTGCTGTTTACCTCAGAGTTAATAAGTTATTGTCGGTATCAGGTAAAATAATAAATCATATAATCTCAGTCAGTCACACAAAATCAGTAAAGTAGCCTAGTAAAGTACTGGCAACTTTCTTAAAACTCTCGTAAAATTGCCCGTAAGTCGGCTCGCGGCGACCCATCGAGTCCCATCGAACATCGAGTATTCTATGAGCTATCTAGTTTCCATATTACAAGCTTTGCTTAGGTTGGGGCTAGATGGCGCTGTGTGAAAAAAATGTCCTGCGATATTTGTTTAATGTGTTTTGTGTAAAATGTTTGTGACGTACATCAATGTTTGTTCTGTGTCTGGGTGTAGTATGTATTATAAGTATGTATTTACGAAAAAAAAATAATGTATATAAGTATCTATCAGCTATCTGGTTTCCATAATACAAGCTTTGCTTAGTATGGGGCTTGATGGCGCTGTGTGTAATAAATGTCCCCCCAATATTTATTTTATTATTTATTTATTTTATTATCGACGTCATCGAACAAAGCGGTTTTATCGACGTTCGATTCGAATCGAGGAGTTATGGACGTTCTGACACAAAAAGTAGAATACAAATTAGCTTGCACTGAATACGACTTATGATTGTAGCTATAAGATATTGTGGTTCAGCCGGTTTTGACGCGTTTAATGCGAGTCTTCTGTACATAGTACTATTAAGTTTTCTGTGGAAATACTACTACATATCTTTCTATACTTTTTATGCTACGGATAGTACTCAAGTTTCCCAGTATGTCCTACAAAACGAAGATTATAAATATGACTCTGAAAGCCGTGTTGTTTCATACTTCTGTTAGTGGATGCAGTGTACTCTTAGTAGTATGATGTGTACTGTTAGAATAATGATGTATAAACTGGTATAGCGTGTACTGCTAGTGGTATCTTATTTATAGTCACTGGTGTGTGTACTATTTTATTATGAAAACTGACGTGGATTTGACACATTTTTGTTTTATTTATACGGGAATACTCACGTTTAATTAAATCGGATATTCCGACTATAGTTTCGATCACATCCGGTGACCTTTTTCAAAGAGTGAAAACAGAGCCCGACGCGCGTGCAGCTGCGTTCAATCCGGTTTAATAAAACGCGAGTATTCCGGTATTAAAAAAAACTATATTATTTACTTGGTATTGTATGGTTATATATATGGGTCCTGCTTAGCACGACGCAGCTGCACGCGCGTCGGGCTCTGTTTCCACTCTTTGGAAAAGGTCACCGGATGTGATCGAAACTATAGTCGGAGTATCCGATTTAATTCAACGTGAGTATTCCCGTATAAATAAAACAAAAAGATGTGTGTACTGTTGGTAGTATGCAGTGTACTGTTGGTAGTATGCTGTGTACTGTTGGTAGTATGCTGTGTACTGTTGTTAGTATGCTGTGTACTGTTGGTAGTATGCTGTGTACTGTTGTTAGTATGCTGTGTACTGTTGGTAGTATGCTGTGTACAGTTGGTAGTATGCTGTGTACAGTTGATAGTATGCTGTGTGCAATTTATAGTATGCTGTGTACTGTTGGTAGTATGCTGTGTACAGTTGATAGTATGCTGTGTGCAATTTATAGTATGCTGTGTACTGTTGGTAGTATGCTGTGTACTGTTGGTAGTATGCTGTGTACAGTTGATAGTATGCTGTGTGCAATTTATAGTATGCTGTGTACAGTTGATAGTATGTGTACTATTGGCAGTATTGTGTACTGTTGGCAGTATGATGTGCACTGTTGGCAGTATGTTCTGTGTGGTCACCTGAGGGCTCGGTGTCCGTGCCGGACCCGTAATGCTTCATCAGACTGAGGCCGGTGGAGTCGCGCGGCGCGGGGGGCTCCGCTAGCGGCTTCATTTGCGGCGGCGCGGTCGGCGGTTGATAATACGCTGCGTACTGCTGGTATACCGCTTGCGTCGGCACTGGAGTGCTCGGTGGGGGGACTGGCAACACATATTATTTATTTATTGAATAATTTGAGATTTAATCCTATTACAGCCTGCACTGCTGTTGCCTGAGGATGTGGTCTCATCGAAATCCATTAATGCATTTACACACAATATGTATACTTGAACAAGAACGAAGATAATCCTTACAAACATTAATACATTTCAATACTGTTGTGTGATCTAGGAATTTTGGGTACATTAGTATATTATATTGGTTGCCACGCTAATAACGATGGTAATTTATTAGGTTTCGTATCAGAAGGACAACAGGGTAAATGACGATGTTTGCAGAACGTCGACTTGTTAAAACGTCTACATCTCTGTACGTCTCTCTTTTTGTAGTGGTAGGACTCTACTGCAGAGTCCGCCTGGGGAAGTACCACACCTTTGCCAGTTATTCAACCGCCAAGTAGTAGTGTGCAAGCATTACTGTGTTCCGGTTTGAAGAGCAATGTTACCAGTTAAATTACTGGGTATGAAGAGATTTAACATCTAATATCTCAGGGTGACGAGCGCAGTGCAGTGCGGCGCAGGGTTGTGTTCGCAAGTTCACAATTCTGGCACTGCTACTGTTAGTGGCAGGTGTGACGCTTACCACCAGGCGAACGCCTTGCTCGTCTCGTCACTAGAATGTATTTAAAAAAAAACATGGTGACAACGTCTTGAGTGGAAAACGAAGTCGTTTAGTTTACTAGTAAAACGCCCAATATGTGAAAACGTCCATTATATAAAAGGTCAGGAACAGTCAGTATCACAAAATAGTAAACATATCTTTACTAACTAAAGTCCCGAGTTTACCTTGTAAGTTGTACATGACGGGAGTGTGCGAGTACTGCGCCAGGGGCTCCGTGCCGGGCGGGGGCAGCTCCCCCGGCGCGAGCGCCGCGGCGCCTTCGCCCTCGCCCCGCATCTTCGATATCAGCATCGTGTAGTCGCAGTCTGCCGATGGCTTGTAGTGGATAGAAGGGATCGACGGGGCCTGCGGACGAGTTTAATACAATACTACATAATACCATAATTAATTAGCTTTATTAGTACACATGTGTGTATAATAATAAATAAATAAAAAAGGTAAAACTAAAATGAAATTAATCAAAAATTCATGAACTTAATTAAAAATAAAATAATTAATTGAAAATAATTTAATTAATTGAAAATAATGTAATTAATTTAAAACAATTTAAATAATTGAAAATAATTTAATTAATTTAAAACAATTTAATTAATTCTAAATGAAATCGAAATGTACATGAGATTTTTCTCAAGTTTTTGTGAGTGACCTAAACGCCCCCAAAAACCAATATAATATACACTTTTGATGGAAACCTACAAAGATATGCGTACCCAACGGAAACCCACCGAGAAATGGCTACAATGACTTCGAAAATAAGAAAAATAAATTAAAGTTAATTTTACCTTTATCTTGTCCTATGATTACAGGAACAGAAAAAAACACAATGGCATTTTTATTACGAACATTAATAGCAAAAACTAACCAATTATTCCTTCTCAAAGTAACCGAACTGAAATCACTCCTGTTTTTAAGATACTGTAAAGGGTTACGGTAGTTATAAGCCGAAAGGAGGGTTCATTTTGCGATTTCAGGGTTGGCTCCATAGTAATAGTAGATTACACACCTAGGGAGCAAAATAATAAAATGCCTCAGATCTCATGTACTTTGATTCCCGAGGCGGAGCCGAGTATGACAAACAAGAGATCTGAGGCTTATTTACTGGATCCCTTGGTGTGTATACGATTTTACGTGCCGTTTGCGGGGAAGAAATGGTACCTTCGCTCCGCGTAGCGGGGCAAAAATAACCGCTTTCGTCCCGCAGGCATGTAAAAGTTATTTACAAGAGGTTGCTTGCAGGGAAATGAGACTTCGCCCCCATATCTTCCAAGCTTCTTGACCAATTAGACTCATATTCAAACTTGAAAATAATATTTGTACGAACTACTAGCTTACAAAATTTAATAAGGATCGGATCAACGGTTCGCATGTTATCCTAAAACAAATGCACATATAAACATACTTACAAACGCCGACTTGTCTCCCTAGACTCAGAGACCTTCGCTTCGCTAGGTCAATGATGAGTATAATGAACTTCTTTCAGTTTAATACTACCGTTACGCGCCACCCGTATATTGCGTAGAACAGTAATACACTATACTCGATACTTACAGACTCAATAACAGGAGCAGCTAAGCTTGGATGCAAATACTCGTCGTGTTCAAGTGGTTTTTCTGCAAAAAAAAAAGACACATAATAATTGAAACCGAATTAGATGTGGGCATCAAATGGTCATCCATACATGACATCACATTTTAAGGGGAGAGAAGGTGGTCAACAAAGTGTAATATCATGCTACAAGCGGAAACTATTAAAACTCAAAACTCGAACTCTTAAGGGGAATCCGGTGAGCGCTTCTCCATACAGATTTCCATTTTATTCATCAATATGTCTTTTTCCAACACCGATAAATAGTCAAAATATTACATAAATAAGTATTTATTTTATAGTGGCCAGTATGTCTTAATTTGACAGAGGACACGTGAATACTTAAATATTATTTTTAAATTGGTCCTATCTCCCCAGGGCGAGGGGAGACAACAGGACTGAAAATCCTGATATCTTCCCCAGGGGGAAAAACTGGGCAGCCACCAGTCCATCACCCAAACATATTCCCCTATTTTATTCCTGGATAATGGATAAGCAATCTTTTTTTTACAAAGTCTAGGTCTACTGTAGACTTGTATCTGTAATTTCCTTTGTTTTCAAAAAATCACGAACTTAATGTGACGTAGTATACAGGACAGGCGGCACCTTACACATTGTGATTGACCTCGCAACACCAACCATCGTCATCACTGATCTAAGGCTTTTTTAACTGTCTATACATAATGCAGCCACAACGTAGCACAGACGACACAATATGACACTCAAACCTATGAGATGTCTCACAAGTATGATATGTTATTGATTATTTACCTTCAACAATCTCCGGCGTCTTCTCTGGCCATTTTCCCGCTTTGACCAGAGCTATGAGAGCAATGTAGTATGGGTGCAACACATCTCCCTTGTTCAGGAACTTGAACTGGGGGTTGTCTCCTTGCTTGGCCTTGATCAGGATCTCCATCTGAGCACCCTGGGTAGCTATGAACTTGGCTGTCTTTTCTATTATAGCATTCTGCTTTTGGGTGTCGGGCTGTGAACATAATAGTAGATTATAGCCAATATAAACTAACACTAAGGCTTTCTAAGGTCACAGGCGTGACAGATGTCTCACGCAAGATCAAACGGTTAAAATGGCGCTGGATTGGACATGCGGTTAGATCTTCTAAACAAAAATGGACCAAAGAGGTCATATCTTGGTACCCCAGAGATGGGAAGAGATCAAGGGGACGATCACAGAGGTGGGAAGGCGACTTACCAAAAGGGTGGGTATAATAGCCAATAGGGCAGAATAGCCAGAGATAGAGAGGAGTGGCAACTTTTAGAGGAGGCAACCTGATGGCGAAACTAGTGCTGGTGTTACAGATTAATAAAATAAATATTACATTAATTTGTTATAGAAAGTGGTACCTAACATTGTAGTACCTAGTTAATAATAATGTCAGTGAATCAAGGAAGAATATTTTTATTTTATTCTAAGGTTTTCTTAGAAAATGACCTGTTTGAACAACTTCATAATCATCAGCCGGGAGACATCCACTGCTGAACGAAGGCCTCCCTCTTAGACCGCCACACTGTACGACAACCTTACATAGGTATGCATCCACCGGTTGTCCGCGACTTTTACAATGTCATCGGTCCACCTAGTGGGACGCCTACCTACGCTGCGTCTTCTGCGATGGCTCGAACTCATCGGTGGGCGTAGCTAAAAAGCATGCTCTCTTCATCAATTAAAGTGTGGGAAAGGGAGAACAAAAGATAAATGGGCGCGCAAATTTTTCATGTCGACCTTTGGCTGCAGGATTGTGATGAATAAACTACTGAACTAATTTATTCCAACTAAAGTTATTTGAAATTTTGATGGACTAAACTATGCCACTAAATACATTATTTTAGAGTTTTCGTACTCCTTATGTAATTTATTTACGTCCAAAGTGGCGTTAAAATTGAGCTTGATACAAGATGGTTCCTGGCTTATAACTTTCATGTTTATTAACTTTTTACTTTCTTATCAATTTACAATACTAGATAATGAACAGACAAATAGATATAATACATAGTCTTGTAACATTACATAGTGAAGTAATATTACTTCCCCGTTTCTATGGAGAAGTGACCGGCTTGTTTACTCTTAATTATGTGGCCGGCGAGGGCTGGACTTTAGGACTTCGAAGCCTACTTCCTTATGTAAGTCACTTGTAATAGGCGTGTGGTCTAATGTTTAATTTATGACAATTAATAGGCTTAGTGATGAATATAACTAAATACATAATACATACTGAAAAAATAAATTGTATTGGCTGATAAATCTCTGAGATACGAGCGTTTAAAATTTTAGGTGAGGAAAGAGAGGGGACGCTCTATCCCTTTCTCGCAAAGCACATGTTAGTAAAGCATTTGTATGCCGTGCCTGAGGCTTGATGTCATAGCTCAGTATAGCGCGCTCTCTGTCTAGCTTGAAATTAAAATCCTTAGAACTTTTTTTTTTTGAATTATTTAAAATTTTGTTTTCATTGTTTGGCTCTATTGATGGTCAGCTTTTTTATAATAAAAAATATGTAGTCATCATGACTATTATGATTATGCAAACCCTGTGCATAGTAGGGGTGGGGCCTCTATTGGAGGCTACTTGCTGTAGATGTTGATGGGTCGACATGCCTTTGCAGGTTATGTCATTCCACAATTCCAACCTTCAATTCCTGCATCAAGTGAGTCTTAGGCGCTTTATTTTATACCCCACATCCCACAACCACAAAATACCTATAATTCTTGAATACTCACAAGTATGACATCATGTTGAAAGAGCGCCTTGAAGGCGGGCGTCGGTATGAAGGGCTCGTCCGCCTCGGCAGGTGGCGCGGCCGGCGGCGCAGGCTCGCCTCCCGCCTCGTAGTTGAACCCCACTTGCCCATAGCCCGCTGCATGGAGTCTCTTCAATTCTTCCTCTATTCAATCAAATTCAAATTAAATTAGTAAGTACAAAATAGGAATAGTACAAAAAGAACTCGCACTTGGACTGTGTCAATTTGTGCTTTGATTCCCCTAAAGTATGTTACAGCCCCCTTTAAGGGAAAGGCCTTCGTCCAGCAGTGGACGTCTTCCGGCTGTTGATGTGATGTTACAGATTTTGATATAGTCTTTACTATCATATAAAGTTTTTGTATTGTGTTTTATAAGGTGTTATTAAGCCTATAGATTTGATTGATTTTTAACTATTATTATATTATTGTTAATTTGATATAATGTGTTTTGTCAATAAAATCCATGAGGTACTGACAAATTTGATTTTGACGATCGTTACTATCTCTACATTTATCCTGTTTAGATTTATGTGTATCAGCTGTCGATCAGCTACTTCTACTTAATGATCGACCTAAAGGCCTAAGTAATTTCCCATACGCAGGTGGCTTAGTGATGCAAATTTCCCATAGTTAATTGAACAAACTAGGCTCAAAATGTCACATGCCTATAGATTGGTTGTTTTTTGTTGCTTGACAAAATATTACAAGATCTCTTTAGTGTTGTTCAAAATGTTGGATCCTGAGAAAATTTGTTTATTTATTACACACCCTGATAATTAATTAGGTATTTACTTTTTAAACTTTATATATTTTTCTATAGTTGGGAGTCTGAAAACGGATTTTTCTATATATTTTTGATTTCTGTAATATAAAGTCATTATTGCAAAGATACCTCTATCTATTTTATTATCTGTAAAGACGCCATAAAGGTTCCCACAAAATGGGCCTTGAAAAAAATTTTTTTTAAATATTGAAAATATTTGCTTTACTTTTTACTTTACTTTATTGATCAACAAAAACCGATCGACATGGTGGCGATTGACAAAGAATATGGTGTTGATTGTCTGTTGCCTACACATTTACTAGATTATCGATGATCAACACGTCAAACATAATACGTTTTTTTTAAAAGACCAACCGACAGCAATTTCGATTACCTTGATCACATCTTATTTCCAGTAATTTTAATTTATAAACCAAACTCCTGAACCGATTTCGATACAATTAATATGGACCTCTGTAGTAAGGCCTACAAAACAAAAAAAAAATAATCAAAATCAACTGATAATTGGCGAAGATATCGTGTAACAAATAGACAAAAAAAAACTAATTGAGAACCTCCTCCTTTGAATTTGGTTACAAATCAAGCAAATCTGTAGGCACGTATAATAATGTTAAAATAAGTTCTTTATAGTTTGTTGTGAGAATTAAATTAATAATAATAATAAAAAAAATTCAGTCCAATTACATCCATATACACAAATTACACATTAAAAAAAATACAAATTGGATTAGATTTAAAATTCGGTGGTGTCAATGTCAATCAATAAATAATCAATAGTCGATTTTTTTTTATTATAATTAAAACAATTATAAATCAAATAATTAAATGTCAAAATTAAAAATTAAAAATTTCAAATAATAATTGCATGTAAATTAAAAATCAAATAAGTACTTATTAAAAGTCAGTGAACTATGTAATATTCAATTTTCAAATTTTTTAATTTTTGTTCCTTTGGTTATTTATTATTGACATGAAGAAACATGCAACACCTATTTTATTCAGAATTTTTCAGCAATAAAATACAATACAATAAATTATAATTGATCAAAAAATGTAGGCAGCACTATACAATGTCATATCAAGTCTTAAGATATGAATCACCTGTATTTGCCAATTATTATAGGCCTATTGTCATTCAACACCAGATCATGAAGTTGAAATGGTATTTACTATAGCAGGCCAGAAAGGTAATCACTACAGTCAAAGATCTGTAAAATACACCATAGATTTAACTGCCCTGATTCACACTCATGCCGAAAATTGACCATGCTGCATGAAACATTTGTGGTAGCCTAATGGAGAAGCGTGAGGTCATGGGTTCGATACCTGTGAGCTCTCAAGTTTTTGTAGATTTTCGAATTTCAATGAAGGAAACATAGTGAGAAAACCTACATAATATAATATGTTAAGGCTGCTCTCATCTACGTTTCTAGCACATTTTTTACTGTGAACAATAATTATTCTAAAGCTGAATGAGCTAAGGCCACATTTAACGGAGCAAAAATATGGCAGTTATGCAGATTCTAATTTATTATTCATTTTTAATTTATTACAAGCCTAATATTAAAAAAAAAACAAAACTAAGTGCTACAAATCGTGACAAACTATATTATTTACAAGTGAGTAAATTTTCGTGCTAAATTTGTAAAAATTTAATGAATATAACTGTTGTAAAGTGTTAAAATAGAGGTGTTTTGTAATTTTTTTCCTTCTAATCTAATTTTTTTAGAAAGATTACAAAAGTGCTACATCACTTCTCACATCTTATAAATATATTTTTTGGGAAAACACGAACTCATAAAAACCGTCAAAAAACTGCTATGTCAGCACGTAATTTTTTTGAACAGGCCCCTTAAGACAAGAAATTAAATGAAGTATGTGAGTCCACCAAACCCACAACTAGTCCAGCTTGGTGAGTATAGCTCAATCGTCCTTCTAGGGTAGGCCGAAATCTAGCAGCAGACTATCAGTAATGCTGATTGTTTTTTAAGTAAGTAAGTTCGTATAGGCTGAGTGGCCAGCCCTAGTGTCAGAGTTAATGTGCCGCCCGAAGGCCTCTGACATGGCTGACGGTTGTTGTTATAGAAACTAGAACAAACAACCGGGACCAACAATTTAACGTGTCATCCGATCCACGGTAGCGCTCAGAAATAAATGCCACTCACGGTCACCCATCCGAAGACTGACCGGACCGTCCGTTGCTGAACATCGGTGATCGTTTAGAATCACTTAGACAAGCTACACCACGAGCGCTATGTTTGTTTTGTTTTACAGCCACCCTGCTTTACTGTTAAGTTACAATGCCAATAATATCTTGAATATTATGTTTGTAGTAATGGGATGCTTCCTCCCTTTGTAAATGTTATGTGTAGATTATTATGATTATTCGTTCTTAGTACAACTCAATTCAATCAGAATTTATTTCAGATAAATCCATAGTTACATTAAAATAAGATATTTGAAAATATATTAGAAATTAATTCAAGTACATTTTAAATTATGATATGTTTAAATATATCAGGCAGTGACAGCCAAGTCTTTTAAATTAAGAATTATAAATATAGAAAGAGTGCCTAATATATTTTTTATTATTGCTCAGCCTACCTTTGTACATAAGTTCTTCATCCTCATCTGTGTGGAGAGCTCGATATCTCTCTTCATCACATAATTGCTCAACTTCTTGTTCCGACCTGGTGAGTTCCACTCGCCAGTCGTAACCGCCTGGTGGAGCCTCGAACCTGGAGAGGTCGTGGAGAGCACCTCTTGCATCATACCTGTCCAAATAAGGAGTGTCTGAGACCCATGCATCGAATTAATGTGTCCCAGTTTCAACAGAGTATAATTATAACCCTTTTAAAAAACTGTCCTTCGAATTTGGTGCCAGATGGTAGTTATAGTTAATAGGTTTGGGTTTGACTACTAACAAAATGTGGTTACCTATAATAATTTATAGTTTTTCAACAAAGTGCTTTTAAAGCATTTTGGAATACTAAATTGAAGTGTAAGCTATTTATACCATTAAAATTAAGTGGTTGTTTATGGTAAGTCAATACAGTCGAAAACCAAATTGTATGACTCTGTTCTGTTACTTGTGATTATGCAATGATGTAGGGAATAATCAGCTGAACCTATGACAGCATACTCCCTGCCGGCTGTCATGGCAAGGGCACTGGTATTTTACTCCATGTATGGCACCAATCATACCACACAGAAATTCATAGTAAGAACAAGTTATACATACGCAAGTATGCCTTTGCAGGTTATACATACCACCGTTGCGTGTCACCATAACTAATCGCGACGCCGAGAGCGTCCGCCGCGGCGCCATCTGCTGCTCCAGAACTTCAATACATCGTCTGCGAAAATCTTAACAATCTTCGAAAAATTATAACTTTCATTTACTATCGCTTTGGTACTCTTTAGCGCCACATTAACAGTCTTATATTAAAAAACGGATCGAACCTGTCGATTTTCAACGTTTCATCCCCCATCCACGGTATGAGGTGTTTTCCTTGGTCAATGTGCAGAGCCCTATCATCGTTCCGAAACAATTTGCACGAGTAGCCGAACACGAATAGTTCTTCTTTCTTCTCCTTGAATTCACTTTTTCTCAATATTCCAGTTTCACTATGATTTCCAGTCCACTTTAACGACATTTTGCATGCGTGTTGTTTTAAGCGCACATTTATAATTTTTGGATACCCATTTTGATTGATTCACACAAAACGAACGAAACCCATCCATAGAGTAAGTAAATACTATGACCCCATCAGTCAGTTAGTTTTATATATTATTGGCTATGGATACAAGTCCTTCAGCCGTCAGTGGGACGACAGTGCTGCTAGCCCGTCTGTAGTTTTCAAGTTATAGTATAATCAAGTCAAACATCATAGAGTAAGTAAATTTACTTACGTAGTATTTATACTACGTAATATCAAACATGACCCTTATCATGGACGTTCGTGATTCTGATTGCGAGCGTGCGCGAGCGGGAGGGCGCATGGCGCAAGTAAGTTTGTACGAGCGGGACGGCATGCTATCGCAATCAGAATCGCGAACGTCCATGATAAGGGTGCATGTCCTGAAATCACTGTAGAAACATGTCCTGAAATCACTGTAGTCGAATATATAGTCGATACTAAATCATTCCCTAGTAAAGTTGTGGCGCCTTATTATTTATTTATTTAATTATAGGCGAGCAGCATTATGCTGATGTGCCTATATCAAACAGTGTTGAATAAGAGCTTTTACGGAGTTTTGAAAACAATACGTTAATTCAATATCACTTTCCCACACTTGTACATGTAATTAACACTTAATTAATAAAACACCATCATTTTTAATAATTAATTCGTGAAAAGACTTAAATCATGAACACACGTTCGAATATGGTGCGGCCGGACCATCGCACTCTGCGGTGCGCTATTTCACAACAGACGATTGCACCGCGCTCCAGACCGTCCGCCCCATTAGCCTCTGACTTTAACAAAACCAGAAAAAAAAAACAGTATTTGAAAACCAGTACCCTTATCATGGACGTTCGCGATTCCGATTGCGATAGCATGCCATCCTGCTCGTACCAACCCACTCGCGCCATGCGCCCTCCTGCTCGCGCACGCTCGCAATCAGAATCACGAACGTCCATGATAAGGGTGCAGCTTTGTGCTAACAGCCTTACCTAAAATAATCTCGATCCTCTTAGTCACTGCTTAAACTTCTCTGTCCTTTTCTAGCACGTGCAACTTAACGTCTGAGAGAAGATGGCAGAACATCTTTAGCAGTGACTAACGGTTGATAAGTTTTTTTAGGTAAGGCCGGCGGAGTCTAGTACAAAATGTACTGCGGACGGGCCTCTTGAGAAAAACGTCACGCATTCGGTTGAGGTGCGATCCGGTGCGCATCAGCACCGGACGGACGCCGTGAGAAATTTCTTGCTGTGTGCGGGACCTAGTACATAATCGGCCTTACCTAGAATAATCTCGTTAGTCAATGCTTAAGCAGTATGCAGCACGGAGCGCCTTCGGGCGAAACCAGACGGTGTTTCTTACGGTTTTTCTCGTAGTTTGCGCCCGGCCTTAGCCTGGCCGCACACACATTCGGCACGGCTTCCGTCAGGCACCGGTCCGGCGCCGTACGACCGTAACACTGCGCACAATTAACTGGTGCGAGCGAGATGGCCGTCTCGACAAATTTCTTACTGTGTGCGGGACCCAGTACAAAATCTATGCACGGAGCGCCTTCAGGCGAAACCGGACGGTGTTTCTTACGGTTTTTCTCGTAGTTTGCGCCCGGCCTTAGAGATAAAAGCCTTCTTGCATGTCACACATCTCAAAATACGCCATATTTAAAAAAAAAACTAAAACAGGCAACTGTGTACAATACAACCAAATTAAAAAGATACGAATATCCTGGGCTCTAGGACGGTTTTTATGGATATATGTAATTTTTCCGGTTAATAAACGTTTCAAAAGACATATGGCGGACGTTTTATATTTTGCATCGAAAAATTCGAAAATTGATAAATTCTTTTAGTTATGATTATGAGAATCTTGTGACCGCTGAAGCGTTGAAATTAGATGATAACAGTTAGTTTTTAATGTGTAAATAAGTTTATTATATCTAGAGTCTTTTAAATATATGATAGTATTTTCGTGCGTGGACGTTTTGATCCGTATTGTTGAAAAACGAAAAGTCTGTGATATAAACAATACTTAGAATAGAGGAATTTCCTGAACACTTTTGTAAATATTATAAAGTTATTATAGAATTTTAGTAAAGATAAAATTTAAAGAAGACTGAGTAACCAAGTGCAAGATCTCCAAGCTATGTCAGCTGTGAGCCTATTGTCTTCTGGGAGAGAGAAATCTATGAACCAAAGCCAAAAGGATGGCTTGCTTCAAGAAGGTAAGTACTCTATAATCATTTAAATCAATACTATTTTCATTGTACCTTTGAATGCCTTGTGTTCAGCAATGAAAGTCTTACGACAGCAGTAGGGGAAATCACCCTCAATTTTTCTAAATCTCTACAATTTGTAGTGTCACCATAGAGCCTGTTCTCCCTGGACCCGTTATAACTATAGTACAATAACATATAGGCTTCCTATTCAAGTCTTGTCAGTATTCTAAGATAGATTTGTTCAAATGTTAGTCTGCTTATTTTAGTAGGTCATCTAACTTGAATCATAACAAAGCCTGCATAACTGTACTATGCCCTAAATACTTGATGTCTTTTGTTTTTTATATATGTTTTAGTGTTATTTTTTCATTTGTATAGTTTTTAGTTCCAATTAAGTTTTGGTGAACATTGTGATCTGGGCGTTGACTTGCTTTCAAGCGTTTTGTTCCGGCCATTATTTTCAACTTTCTAGCTAATGAAGTCCGGCAAGCTTTCGTTGTTGTGTTTCTTTGTAGATGCAACAGTATGACGACTTTTGAGCTCACACCACAAAACTATCTGTACATATGTGCAATTTTAACTACGAATAAGACTTTTTTGGGACCTGGGTATGTCCTAAAACTGTATACAGAACCACCGGAGGATAGGCAGCAGCGTCCTCTCGGTTAACGGTGTTAAGCATTCCCCGAGCCGCCTGCCAAGCGTGGGGATTATGGCAACCCCTCCCTAATAAGAGGGAGGCCTTCGTCCAGCAGTGGACGTCTTCCGGCCGATAATGTAAGACTTTTTGGACTTGTGAGAAACAATAACTGGTTTCTTATTAGTAAAATATGTAGGTTTTAAAGTTGACTTTTTTTTCTTTTTTTTATTGAGCAGCTACTAAGTAATCATATTCTTAAGAACGTGTCTGCACTTACACAGTATTACACTATTATAATTCATTTCACTAAACTCAAACGTACAGTTTTGTTCTTTTGAGTCTTCTAACTAAATTCATGTGGCCAAAGAGCCGGATGGCCTCGACATTGACATGATGATGAAGCCTGTTTTCATGAGCTTTAGCATACTTTTTAATATTTATAAATATTAACATTCAATTACATCATCAGATCCTTTAAGCAACTAAACGGTTTTAGACAGAGCTTGCAGACCATAAAGGTAACCTTAAAACAGGATTATTAGAGAAGACCTAATGAACTCTTCTTAGGAATCCTCAGCTCAAATAACCCCCTGGTTTGCCTGAGCCGGGCGGCAGGAAAGGTCTCAGTTGAAATGGTTCCAACACTCGATAGTCGATAGATTAGCTATTTCTTCTTTACAGTTAATATAAATAGTTATTTTTACAATTTTAAGCTCATAATCCCTCCCTTATAATCTGTTCAGTTGTTATGCAAAGTTTCAAGATCTTATTGAGAGTATTTTGTAGATTCGTCGTCAGCCATAAAACGTCCACAGCTGGCCGAAGGCCTCCCCCTTTATAGAGGGGTGTTGCCATAATCCCCACGCTTGGCAGGCGGCTTGGGGATTGCAGAATGGTCACCACCGTTAACCAAGAGGACGCTGCTGCCCGTCCTCCGGTGGGTCTGGTTGCAGTTTAAGGACATACCCAGGTCGTACATATACATACATTTTGTAGATTATCAAGTTTATATTTTGGGCCAAACACAGTATACAAATACAAAGCGTGGCGAAAGCAGATTTTTTAATGTGGGATGAACTTTCTTGGTACAAAAATTGCATAAATCAGTTTTTATTGTGCGACTTAGAGGACGTATTTTTTTTATTTGTTTTTTAATTGTGTTTCCTAGGAATTATCCTGAACTTTGCCAAGTATTTATATGAAATTGAATGTATTAGTATTGTTGATTGACAGATGTTTATATTATGCAATGTGACCTCGTATGTGTGCTTTAATGTCACTAACAATGTTTTATTAAGATGAAAAAAATATATAAAATTAAAAATTAAAATAATTTTATTGAATAGTTACCTAACTAACAAACAACAGTATCTGCTGGTTGCCTTACTAGGCAAAGCCTGTATCAAGGCAACCTGTTTTCCTGATTACAGTAAACACAATAAACCTCAGTAGCAAGACAGTATATTTGATTTATATCAACAAATTATTTATTTACAAGTTCTAGACCATTAGGTATACATGTACTATTGTTTAATTATGAAAACTGGCGTGTTTTTTGACACATATTTGTTTTATTTATGTGGGAATACTCACGTTTAATTAAATTGGATACTCCGACTATAGTTTCGATCACATCCGGTGACCTTTTTCAAAGAGTGAAAACAGAGCCCGACGCACATGCAGCTGCGTCCGATCCGATTTAATTAAAGGTGAGTATTCCGGTCTAAAAAAAAACTATTGTTTACTTTGTGTTGTATGGTTATAAACCTATTACATAAAGCCTATTTTAAAATCTATTAAAAGTAAACTAATAAATCTAGATTATCGAGATGTTTAAATCTATTATATATATCTTTCTCAAAATATTTTAAGATGGTTAGATACCTTAAATAGTGCCAACAGTAATGCAGATCACTAGTTCGTAGTCATTGGCAGACAGAGTTGCTCTACTGGTGTTCAAGATTGAGAATCAAGCTGTATATTGTAGACTAGATTGGGGCTGTGAATATTGCACCACTTTTCTGCTTAAAGTGAATTGTGTTATCCCCCTGCCATCATCTAACCGTTCCCACCCCATCTCTAAAATACCATCGCGAGACTAGACTACTGGCAGGGGGGTGTCACTCCGCAGTTTAGGTATGTTCGGCCGGCGCTCCGTCCGGGTGGACAATGCAAGGCCAGTCAGTCGCCGCCCGCACGCTAGCCTCGTCGCACGTAACTAAGCATACGTGATAGAAAGAGAGCGGTCTATCTAGGTGAATATAGCGAGCGGTATCCAGCGCTGTGCGAGTTGAATTGCTACTTTATTTCCTAGTCGACAGGGTCCTTATTTATTTCAATTCCTTTGCGGAGTTAACTTTCTGTACGTAGTACTATTATTTATTCTGTGCTACTGGAACAAAAGCTCAAATCGTAGATGATAGTAAAATTAGTCAAGCTGTCAATCCATCAATAAACTTTAATGACATAATAAAAGCATATAACCCTTAAACGAAAGTTAACTAACTATAAATGCAGACAAATGGCATGGACTTAAGTATTAATAGGGTCCCATTGGACACATCTTAGTTATGAAACCTAAAAACCTTTTTTAACCAACTTCATAAAACGAGGAGGCTCTCAATTCGAGTGTATGTTTTTTTTATCAAAAAAATTAACCAATGATTTATAAATATACAAATTCAAACTGTTTTCAGTCAGACAGCAGATGTTTCTTTGAAGAACAGCTTCGATTTTAATTGTATGATAAGTTATGTTTTATTGCTATAATATGCTATGTTAAATATGGTCTAGCCTATACTTTTGTAAATATCAGATTATAATGGATGATGCCCATTGAATATCTACCCCTAGTGCTACTTGCTGGGGTGTTACCAACATAAAACTCAAAATTCCTTATTATTATCTGCTATATAGCCAGGGGTGTTCACAGAAATAATCCACACAATTAATAAAGTATAGTAACAATGTTTCTAGAAGGAAAGGATTTTTTAGTATGAAGAAAGTTCTATGTTATGCAAAATCATCACATCAAGTTTTTGTATTGGTAGTAGTAAAGTAATAATAAAACTTTCACAACAATACAGAATATTTATCTATCTTGGCCTCATATCAAACATTGTGGCAACACTGCAGAAGCCATGAAGAACCAAAGTATTTCTCCATGTCGTAACTGTAAAAAGTCAAGACAAGTTCTATTCTTGGCAGCATACATGTGTTTTTGAACACACCTTCAATTAACAGTGACCTGCAGTCAAACATCTAGCATAAAAACTACTACAAATATGGACAGGAGAGGTTCCAAGCTGGAGATACAGATTTTTCTATAAAATCATGACCTTTCATGAAACCTGTGTAATAAACTTAATAATGACACCTTATCACACTAGTATTATAAATACAAAAGCTTTTGTGTGTTGTCCATGGCCCAACAGAATTGAGTGAAATTTGGAATGAAGAAAGCTTGCCTTGCCTTAGCTTGCTTGCTTGACAAAGGATATTTTTAGCCTGGTAAAAATATGTTTCCAATTTGATAGTAGGTGCAACTGCAAGGCACTGCTAAGGCCAATTATTATACGGCATTGTATAACGCTAAATAATAACGAATTATGCTAAGTAATAACACCCATATTAAATGTGTAAGTATGTTACGTTAATAGTGTGTCACTGTGCAATGGGCATCACTAGAAAAAAAAAAACCTGAAGTACCTAATACTTCAGGAAATTTATTTTTTATGAATAAGATCAAAGTGACTTCCCCTTAATAGAGACAATAAGAAACGTGTTATTGGACACATTCTTAGACATACATTAGATTACCTAATATAATATTAAGTTAGAACTAAATTACTTATTAGTGGAATTAAGCTAGATTGTAATTAAATTAAGGTACGCTATATTATAAGAGGATCTTAAAATAATAATAAGACATATCCCACTAAATCAGGACAGTTGGCAACCCTATATTAGGGTGTGATGGCAGGGTGTGAGGGAAATGAAGGTCAAGGGTGGACTTGTTTGTTGCACAAAAGGTTCTTTAGCATCATTGAGCCACAAAAAAAAGAGTCACAAACTCTAAGTGGAAACAGTCAAAAAACGTCCGAGTGCCGTTGTACATACGTGCATTATATAGTTCACAATTGTTCGAATTCAGACGTTATATCGCTTGTATAGTGTTCAATGTATGCTTGAGCGCTTGTGTCTTATCGTAGTTCAAGTCAGCGCACTATATAGCGTGCGCCGAGTTTTGGCGCGGACATTTTTATTGCACGTTTGTGACTATAGATATTAGCTCAATGTTTAGCACTCATTCTATTGCTAACAGTGACTATGAATGTATCTTTGAAGTACTTTTATGCTGCTGTTTATATAAAGTTCTATTAAGGATAATAACCTCGGAGAAAGATTTTCAAAACATGATCCTTTTGTTATTCATAACCATTTTTATGAGAATAAATTATACCTATACCTAACTGATGACGATTTTTATAAGACATAGCTAACTGGCTTATTATAAACCAAGTATGTTGCATGCCCTTCGGTCTCTTAGGTCCAGTTCCTGTTACGTCCAGTTTAATCTTATGTCTTTTTCTTCGAACGTCTATTCCGTGAACGTCTATTTCTTCGAACGTCTATTCCGTGAACGTCTATTTCTTCGAACGTCTTTCCGTAAACGTCTGTTCTTTCGTTAAGGTTCGTTTTGGCTCCGTCGCAGAATGTCCCTTTCCTAAAATGTCTACCGCTCGCAAAACGTCCCTTTCTCACAATGTCCCTTTCTCACAATGTCCCTTTCTCATAATGTCCCTTTCTCACAATGTCTCTTTCTCACAATGTCTCTTTCTCACAATGACCCTTTCGCACAATGTCCCTTTTCTCCGGCAGTAGTGTAGTGGAGCCCATGTGATCCTTTCACCCACCCCACCCCGTTAGCACCCTTAAAAACCCATGACACGACACCCATGACACAAAATTTAACAAAGAGCGAGGCCGCCATCTTGGTTTCCAAAAATAACATCAAATTCATACTTAGCACCTGGTGAACCTGCAGGTGCCCTTAACTCATACGTACTACGTAAGTCTCTGCTATAAACAAAAATAAGCAAAGGGGATAGAACCTTTGTGGTATATCCAACAACCGCCATTTTGATTTTCTTCCAAAGTTGCAAACTCTACCAGCTCTGCCAACTCTACCAACTCTGCCTACTCTGCCAACTCTACCCCCCTTCCTCATTTCCCCTCTTTGAATTAACTACCCAATTTTCATCACTATAACTTGAAAAACAAAGAACTTTCCATTCAACATTCCACCCCTCCCCCCCTTAAATCGCATCTGTAAAAAAATATTGAAAACAGCATTTTTTATTTTGAATGAACTGTCCAAATCCAAATTTCCGTGACTAAAAGCCCAAAAACAAAGGACTTTCATACAAACGTTTAACCCCTTTCCAACCTTAAGGGTCGAATTTCGAAAAAATCCTTTCTTAGTACAACCCTACGCGTCGAGACGAACACACCCTCCAAATTTCAAGTCTGTACGACCAACGGTTTAGGCTGTGCGTTGTCAGTCAGGACAGAGCCTTTTATATATATAGATAGATAGATAGATTTGTTATTCCTATTATTCGGGTTTAAGGGTTATTTATACGTATGAGTTAAGGGCACCTGCAGGTTCACCAGGTGCTAAATACTTGGAGGATCTATCTCGCAAAGTATGAATTTGATGTTATTTTTGGAATCCAAGATGGCGGTTCAAAAAACATAAAGTTCATCGACCTTGGGCAAAATGTATGGAACAGATGATTTTATTTTTGCGATTTCAATGTTGGCCCTATAGGAAAAGTTGTTTGTTTTGATATACAGAATATGCCCTTAAAAGGATGCTAACTGATTAGAACTAGCCCTGTATATCACTTCCTATATTATGTTACCTAGTTGAATAGGCGTGTGGCCTAATGTTTAATTTATGACAAATAACAGGCTTGGTGATGAATTTAGCTAAATACATTACACATACTGAAAAAATAAATTGTATTGGCTGATAAATCTCTGAGATATGAGCGTTTAAAGTTTTAGGTGGGGATAGAGAGGGGATGCTCTATCCCTTTCTCGCAAAGCACGTGTTAGTATAGCATTTGTATGCCGCGCCTGAGGCTTGACGTCATAGCTCAGTATAGCGCGCTCTCTGTCTAGCTTAAAATTAAAATACTTAGAACTTATTTATTTTTGAATTATTTTAAATTATGTTTTCGTTGATAGGCTCTATTGATGATTAGCTTTTTTATGAGGTAATAAAAAAATAGTAGTCATCATGCCTATTCTGTGGGATCACCGCATTCATCAAAAGAAATACAGTAGCGTAAAAATGCGGTCACACGTTCACCGTAGCTGTAGCTGTAGTAAAGATGTTTGTTTAAATATCATACACTACAATAGACTAACTGCTACTTACGCTATGATACTTGGTTCGCCTACACGCAACTATTAGGTACATGTTTCTTGTTCAACAAGGCGTCGACGCGTGTTATCATCGT
Source organism: Erannis defoliaria (assembly GCA_905404285.2). Classification (NCBI taxonomy): domain Eukaryota; kingdom Metazoa; phylum Arthropoda; class Insecta; order Lepidoptera; family Geometridae; genus Erannis; species Erannis defoliaria. The sequence goes on from FR990088.1 coordinate 12,733,209, forward strand.
TCGTTATTTCTTGCAAAAAATGAAGGTAATACTCAGGAAACTATTTATAAATGAACCTTAGTTCAACTTGACTATTTAGAAATCGTATTATTGTAGTGAATAGGACTCCACTGTCAGGAATATGTCTGCCACTGAATAGGACACACTAGGAGTCAGACTGGGGAAGTACCACACCTTTGTCAGTTATATACCGCCAAGCAGTAGTTTGCACACTACTGCTGCATGAATTACTGTGTTCCGGTTTGAAGGGCAATGTTACCAGAGAAATTACTGGGTATGATTAGATTTAACATGTAATATATTCGGGTGACGAGCGCAGTGCAGTGCGGCGCAGGATTGTGTTCGCAAGTTCACAATTCTGGCACTGCTACTGTTAGTGGCAGGCGTGACGCTTACCACCAGGCGAACGTCTTGTTCGTCTCGTCACTTGAACGTATAAAAAAAAATACAAAATGAAGGTAGTTTTAAAAGTTGTGATATCAACGGACGTCGGCGTCGCTCCCAACAGTCCGAGACGTAACCGTGCGCTGAGCGTGCTTTGTGACCTCCCAGTTTAAACCAAAATTCAAATTTTCTACCATTTCCCTTTGTCCTAGTCGGCCGTATTGTTATTATTATCGAGTGTTCTCAGTTTTTCGTAGCCAAAGCTTTAGAACTTGCATTGCGATCTGAAATACGTTAATTTCGTGCTACGGCTTTAGTTTCTCTGGCGATTTTGTTTCTAGTTGTTTTTTAATTTTTCATATTTTATTTTCATTGTTGTACATATTTTATCCCTATTGTTTATTATATATTCGATAAGTAATTGTTAGATTTAGTTTTTAAGACGAAGTTAAGTTTTTGTGCCGCCATTTTGTGTCGTACTCGTGTTCGAATGGAAGATAAAGATAAAGTAATGCAGTCAAAGGTTGCTGCTCATATCGTAGAGGATAAGAAGAAGCCTAAAAGAAGGCGAAATTCTAATAAATCCGCGAGGCGGCGTGCCTTAAATTCTGCCACCTCGAAAGCAGTCCCAGTTGAAATTTCCACGTCACCCGTGAAATGTGCGGTTCACGTTTTTCTCCTCCGGTACCAAAGTGCGTTGAGAAGAGTGCCTGCCCAGTTGCCGCCGAAAGTTCACGCAGGTCCGCCCACGAAGAGGGTCAAACGCGTCTCGTGGTCGTGGAGTAAGTTTTTTTTTTGTTTGTTTCAAGACTATTCCTAATATCAAGAGAGCTAGGCTTGGCGTTTCATTATTTATTTACTAGATTATTGGTACAACAAGTAACTTTAAAAAAAATAACAACCGACTTCAAATGAATATGAGAAGTTTTAAAATCGATCCACAATTGACGGAATAATCGATGATCATACAAACAATAAAATACATGCATACCGTCGAACATAGAACCTCCTCCTTTTTTGAAGTCGGTTAATAAACAGAAAAATAATACAGTCAATAATTTAGTAAATTTTGCACATTTTACAATTTCGAGCCAAACTATTTTCCTAAAAATGTATACACAGCATAGTACTTGACAACATGCTATAGATAAGTGGAAAAAGACATTTACATTAGGTAAATAATTAAATTTGACCTTGATACAGTTACCGATGTCTTGTCTAAGTACTACTACTACATTACTAAATACTATTCAAAAGTTTCACTGCCGGTATCCTATAAATAAAAGCTTTGAAACGGTAATACTCGTAGCGTTGTACCTACTATTATTTTATTATTATTATTATCACTCATTTGTGGATAAGGAACATAATATCTCTGCTGTCTCGCTTGCTCATATTATACACTAGAGGTCGCACGCGACTTCGTCCGCGTACGGAAGAAATTCGGCCCGCTCCCAAATTTCACCACTTTTTTTAACCGGTTCTGTAGTTTGGATTTAAAATCAAAATAACTGGAAAATATGAAGATGTCACCCAGGTAGTCGAAATTGAAGTCGGTTGTTTTTTTTAAAAAGCGTATTATGGTAAATGTTTATTTATATTACGAGTTTTAATTTTTAATTTATTTTTTTCTTGATATGAAGGTTATATTATTCAATTCACAAATCTGTAACTGTTACACTGTATTATGTAGTTATATAAATGAATAAAAAATATCTTTAAGATTATAATATAATATTATATGTAAGCGGATTTAATCCGCGGGGGCAGCGAATTTATCAATTTTTTTACACTAAACAAAACTTATCATTTTTACAAGTATACAATTATACATGTATGACACAGCACTGTTACTCGTAAACAAATTCTTATCACTCCAATCGCTCCAATCTTTGTTATCCTTGAATTTGTGATTTAACATGAAAATAAAGGTATTTTCGGGGTATAATCTAACAGGCTTTAGCCGCAGTGCAAGGAACTGCATTCAGCGACGCTGGCACACTTGACTGTGTGACCTTGTGTACAGCTAAACAGTTCCCAGCGCGCTATTTTAGTAATGAAAGTGAATATTATGCGCCAAACGACACTATACTAAATTACCTGCCTACTGCACACGACGTATTGTTTATCTTGTGTGTTTCGAGATTGTTTTAAATACCTACTAGAACAACAGTATGTCTAATAAATAAATGTAGCAATGCGGCATTCTTACTTAGGCATGATGACTACAATTTTTTTATTACCTCATATAGAAGCTGATCATCAATAGAGCCTATCAACGAAAATAAAATTTAAAATTATTCAAAAATAATGAAGTTCTAAGTATTTTAATTTCAAGCTAGACAGAGAGCGCGCTATACTGAGCTATGACGTCAAGCCTCAGGCGCGGCATACAAATGCTATACTAACACGTGCTTTGCGAGAAAGGGATAGAGCATCCCCTCTCTATCCCCACCTAAAACTTTAAACGCTCATATCTCAGAGATTTATCAGCTAATACAAGTTATTTTTTCAGTATGTGTAATGTATTTAGTTATATTCATCAGTAAGCCTGTTATTTATCATAAATTAAACATTAGGCTACACGCCTCTTTTATTTGCTTGAATATAGGTAGGTACAGAGTACACAGTTAAAATCATTTTGTTGCTTGTTTCACTAATGGTTTTGTTTTGTTGTTTCTTATTGAACGTGTAAAATACATAACTATGAAACGATCAAAAATCAATAAAATTATAAAAAATATAACGAAAGTCCTTCCCAACATTACAACCTTTTTATTAACAGCATGTCGACAACCACAAAATTAAATTAATGTTACCTACGCAGACTTTGACTAGATGTCTAAGGTCTTAGATATACTGAGAATGAAAAATGTATCAGTGAAGTAGGTAATTTTTTTATAGCTCCTATTATTTTATATATTTGTATATACCAAAATACCTAAAGAAATGAGAGATCAAATCTCTCATTTCTGTATAACTCTCATAAACAAAAAAAAACTGGAAAATAAACTTAAAATTGTATAAACATAAAAATGATATTATACAATAATTACAGATCTTTAAATTACATGTTTTTACATAAGTTTCTTATAATTTATATGAATAATTTACATAATTATTATACGGATTGATATTTAGGTTAACGATTTGATATTGCTTCAATTTTCTACGATATTATAATTTTATTTTTCTTTTGACATCACATAATTTTATATTTATTTAAATACGTACATCAAGCGAAGACATGTGCACCAAAAATTATAGCAAAATGGAGATCTGAGACGAATTAACAATAACCCGAATTAACAAAAACCTACCTGAAAACCTGGACCTGGGTGTGTCCTTAAACTGCAACCAGAACCACGGGAGGACGGGCAGCAGCGTCCTCTCGGTTAAAATTGGTGAAAATTCTGCGATCCCCAAACCGCCTGCCAAGCGTGGGGATTAAGGCAACACCTCTCTATTAAGGGGGAGGCCTTCGTCCAGTAGTGGACGTTTTATGGCTGATGACGATGGGCTCGCCACCTTTTTTTTAAAGCAAATTGAGTATATTTAATTTTCTAGGCTAAAAAAAAGTACAACATCTGTAAATAAAGTACTATTTATTTACCAGACTATTTCTCTTCCAGACATATTTTTCGTTATTTCTACCAATATCCAACAAATATTTGTTTCTCTTAAATATATCAACGGCATCTTTACAATCAATCCCTAAATTTAAAAAGAGGTCTGGTCCGTTCCGTTACACTTAAAAAATAGAAGTCCATTAATAAAAATCTTCACAGGTAAAATTAAAGTATTTTCACGTATTTTTGTTTTATTTATACGGGAATACTCACGTTTAATTATATCGGATACTCCGACTATAGTTTCGACTTTATTTTCACGTACTTTACTGCCCTCATAAAGTATAAAGTACGTTTGGCGAAAATAGAGTACAATACTTTATTGTAAAGTACGGGTGGCAACCCTAGATGACCTGAAAACAATTTACACATATTTTTAATGATTGTGGCAAGTTTACTTTCAATGCAAGGAATATACAAAAATGTGGTGAGTTTACAATAACCCTACCAAATCATCTCTGATTTTTTTCGGCCAGACACAAAACGTGTCACATAACTCGACACCCGTGCGCAATGCAGGCTCTGCAGCGAGCTTACCTATCAACGTCATCGCACGAATATGAACCTTGTAATCGTATAATAAAGACTAATTTTATCATCACAGTTTCTGTTCAGGTTTAAAGTTTAATCAGGCTGTGCTTTTGCCAATGATTTCCATCTCTTTTGCAGTGATTTTCTACTTTTAGAATAGGGTAGATCACTGATGTTTATATCGTTGAAACCAAAAGCTTTGATGAAGTAGTTCAGTAAATATAGTATGTTTATTGAAAAAATAATTTAAATCGGTTATCGATTCGGGTATACTAATAATGAGTCACTCAACGTTACGCCCAAAAAGAGCCTGTTCATCCCCCACCAACCCTGCCATTCCGCGAACTTAAAAACGCCCCCTCGTAGCATATTTTCAATAGAGTCAAATAGCATATTCATGGATTGTCCAAATCGAAGAATGTTCAAAATGTACGGTACCTAACTTAAATAATAAACTTTAAAAAAAAACAACCGACATCAATTTTGACTACCTGGATGACATCTTCATATTTTCCAGTTATTTTTATTTATAAACTTACTGAACCGATTTCGATAAAATGTATATAGAACCACCTCTTAAGTATACCTTCCAAACAAAAAAAACCTCAAAATCAATAATTAGTGAAGTAATCGCGTAACATACATACAAAAAAAACATGCAGTCGAATTGAGAACCTCCTTTTTTGTCGATTGTAAAGTGATGCCGTTTGAGATATGGAACCCTATACGGGCTGTAAAGTATATGGCAGAGAAATCAGTGTCGGCACCGTGCACCACTCTGACACAGTAGATATAGCTTAAATATCTACTGTAGCTCTGATTTTGACGCGATGGAAGTTGTGAACGCAATGAGTATGACGTGCGCTGATAACGCGCTTTGACAATGTTGTGATTGATAACGATTCCGTCGGTAGTTTGCCTACTGGTGCGCTGGTCATGTAGGCGGAATGTTTTATATGTACTGAGTGCATCGCCCTTCGAGTGTAGCCATATAAGCGTTTAAAGTTTTTGGTAGAACCAACTCTGTCCCTTTCCCACAAAACAAAAAATAACGTCACGCCTTACTTGTCAGAATAGAATTTATATGGCGTACAGAGACGTGACGTCACGATTTGCTGGTTCGCCTCTCTGCCTCTATCTGTCTAGCATGATATTAAAATGCTTATAAGTTGCTTATTTTTGATCAGATTTTCATTTTCTTTTGATTAATCAGCTATATTTATGGACCACATTTTAATAGGGCATTAATAAAAAACCAGTCATCTAGCCTGTTCATAATTGGCGGAGCAATAGGCATGATGACTACAATTTTTTTATTACCTCATAAAAAAGCTGATCATCAATAGAGCCTATCACCGAAAACAAAATTTAAAATAATCCAAAAATAAGTAAGTTCTAAGCATTTTAATTTCAAGCTAGACAGAGAGCGCGCTATACTGAGCTATGACGTCAAGCCTCAGGCGCGGCATACAAATGCTATACTAACACATGCTTTGCGAGAAAGGGATAGAGCATCCCCTCTCTATCCCCACCTAAAACTTTAAACGCTCATATCTCAGAGATTTATCAGCCAATACAATTTATTTTTTCAGTATGTGTAATGTATTTAGTTATATTCATCACTAAGCCAGTTATTTGTCATAAATTAAACATTAGGCCACACGCCTATTGCGTCTGCTCCCCCTTGTTTCTGATGATTAATTTTTTGTTTGGTAGGCGATACTTCAGAAGTGGTCCCATAATATACATTTTATCGAAAGTTAGTTATCAGTAGTTTAGTTTTTAATTCAAAATTACTGGAATAAATCGAAATAACTGGAAATATGAAGATGTCATCCAGGTAGTCGAAATTGAAGACTTGTTTTTATTTTTTTTAAGGATTATTTTATTTGTTTTGCAGTGACGAGACAAGCGAGATGTTTGCAGGTGGTAAGCATCACGCCTGCCCATAACAGTAGTAGCACAGAATAAATAATAGTACTACGTACAGAAAGTTCACTCCGCAAAGGAATTTAAATAAACAAGGGTCTATCTACTAGGAAATAAAGTAGCAATTCAACTCGCACAGCGCTGGATACCGCTCGCTATATTCACCTAGATATACCGCTCTCTTTCTATCATGTATGCTTAGTTACGTGCGACGAGGCTAGCGTGCGGGCGGCCACTGACCTCAGCCTTGCATTGTCCTCTCGGAGCGGAGCGCCGGCCGAACATACCTAAACTGCGGAGTGACACCCCCCTGGTAGTAGTGTCAGGATTGTGAACTTGCGAACCAAATCCTGCGATATCAGATGTCATAATCTAATCATGCCCAGTAATTTCTATTGGTAACATTGCCTTTCAAACTGAAACGGTAATGCATAACTGGCAAAGGTGTGGTACTTCTCCAGGCGGACTCTGCAATACCTACCACTATAACTGCTCTTTACTGCTCTTTGGAGTATGTGTATAGATGTATGTATTTTCATACCACTGAATTTTCGGTGAAGGAAATCGTGAACCTGCATACGTCCGGAGAAGAAATTTAATAGCATAAATGAATCCAACAACACGCAACTGGGCCAGCGTGGTTATGGCGCAATCGGCCTTCGAGGGTATCCAGCTATCCAGGCCAGCCCCCCTAGCACGCGCCGAGGACTAATTGGTCTTTCCCCGCGCGGGAACGTGATAAAGCTAGAATGTGGAAACGTCTGTCTCGTTTTCGCGGGGAAAATAGAGTGGATAGACTTATCACGGCTCGCGTGCTAGGCGGGCTGGGATTATCTGTCTTTCCAGGCTGATTATGTTAAGTGCATCCCGGTTTCATCCGCTATCTTTATATGTACCTTTATTTTTAGGGTGTAAGCCCGTGTCCGCATTTACACTCCATTCGATGTGGTAACAAACGAATAAACACGATCTCTGAATATTTCACGGTTTTTTGAATTAAAAATTATGATGACGGTAAGCGTATCCCAGGAAAGCCAGTTGTACGGCAGCGAGGTAACATCCCTCTGGGAAGCTTCTTGAGAAGATGCTTGGTACTAAACATACGAGTATCATTGGGAATAACCTGCCAATGATTGATGATAAATTTATGTACTCGTAGCGTAGCTAAAAAAAAACAAAAATTCCAAATTTATTTATTTTCGGTTCAGGTATTATTTCTAATTCAGGTTAGGTCAGGTTAATCATACATCGAAAACATGAAAAATTAAATAATGTCAAAATTCAAAGATAAAAAAAACTATATGACACAGTGATTTAAAAAGCCAGATTAGCTACTTTCGGTGATCATGGTGGACAAACGACCCGGTCGGTCTTCTGATAGGTGACCGTGAGTGACATTTACAACGCAAGCTAGAATGGGAGGTCTCCCTAAATTGTTGGCCGTAGTTATTTGTCCTGTAATAGCAAACCATAAAGCCATGTCATACGTAGATCTTCAGACGGGATATCATTACTACAGGTTGTTTGTTCTGCATACTTTGGTGTAAATGTAGACAGTAAATTAATTGTATTGTCACGACCTACCAAAATACAAATTTGAGTAAAACACATCGTAAAACCATAACTGTAAAAAAAATTAGGCATGTTCACCGCTAACTGGATAAAAATTTATGAACAATATGTAAAGATGGCATAATAAGTAGGAAATAAATTGATATGCACGGAATTTGACCACAAAAACAAAGATAACTAAATACACGTTAATATGGACGGTCATTCCCCTCCAAAAATGACCATTTTATTAAATATGCGAATGCATTATGATTCAGCGTTAATTATGATTTACAGTCGAAAAGTTGCTTATAAATGTGCATTGGATAGGTCGAGAAATGTTTAGGGGGCTATTAGTATTAAAAGAAAAGTATACAAAAAAAACTTACTAGTTTCTAATGTATCTAATGAAGAAACTGCGGATTTAAACGATATGGCCTGGCAACTCCTTTTTAACCGAATTCAAGAAGAAGCAACGTTTGTTGGAAGATTCTCTGAGGCCAAGACCTATATTGGAGTGACAGCGTCAACGTAAAGTGCCTAGAAAAAACTTTTGTGTCTAGTTATATAATCTAAATTATTATCAAAAATATCTATATTTCGTAGATTCACGCGCTGCGCCGTACCCGTGGTGTGGTTATATACTCGTGTATATATATATATATATATACTACATGCGATCGTGCGCGACGTTACCTGCCGGTCCCAGCGGAAGACCAGCGCCGGTTGTCTACAGCCGGCATCATGCTGAGCTGGGCCCGTTTTGTGGCAAAAAACTAATGCTATGTGTATATGTTTAGGTTTAATTTTTTTAATATGTTGTGTTTAATTGTCTGAATTTCTTTGGTTTTTGCGTGTGTTATGTTTTTGTCACAAATAAAGTATTTTCTATTCTATTCTAATAGATTTGAGGTTCTATATTGTAACGAATGATATAAGAGCTCTAATTTAACGATAAGGCAATTCTAAGAAATAATTCGGAAGAGTTCTAGGTGGCATAGAAGTCACTGATGCATATGCTCAAATGCTCTAAGATGCTCTTCATCATCATCAGCTTATCTTTAGTCCACTGCTGGACTACCTTCCAATGCATGTCACTCAGTCCCATGCCCAAATCTTCAGCTTTTCGCTTCGAGTCACTGCCGACTGTCTTACGTATATCGTCAGCGTCACTCAACCGACCTCATATAACAAGTGACGTTTTCCCCCAGGCTATATTATAATACTACTGAGATTTCCCCCAGGCTATATTATAATACTACTGAGATATTTCCTCCAGGCTATATTATAATACTACTGAGATATTTCCCCCAGGCTATATTATAATACTACTGAGATATTTCCCCCAGGCTATATTATAATACTACTGAGATATTGCCCCCAGGCTATATTATAATACTACTGAGATATTTCCCCCAGGCTATATTGTAACGCTATTGAGATATTTCCCCAGGCTATATTATAATACTATTGAGATTTCCCCCAGGCTATATTATAATACTACTGAGATATTTCCTCCAGGCTATATTATAATACTACTGAGATATTGCCCCCAGGCTATATTATAATACTACTGAGATAGTTCCCCCAGGCTATATTGTAACGCTATTGAGATATTTCCCCAGGCTATATTATAATACTACCGAGATATTCCCCCCAGGCTATATTATAATACTACTGAGATATTTCCCCCAGGCTATATTATAACACTACTGAGATATTTCCCCCAGGCTATCTCAGAATACAAGTAAGCTATTTCCTACAGTCTATCTCATAATACAAGCATGGAGGTACTGCTAATGGAGGTGGCAAGCCAAGAAGTACTTCTCTGCCAAAAGGTACGTGGTCAGTGACCATATACCCTTTGTTGAGTTTGTGTTAGTGTGCGTTCATAAGAACAGGAATTTGTTTCATTAGTGCGAAGGTAACTTGCAAATGAGTGCCATGTGTGTGTACCTCATCCCCCGCAAATAGTGTAGAGAGATTATCGCCATTGCCGTCTCCATTAGTAGTACCTCCATGAATACAAGTGATGTATTGCCCCAGGTTATCTCATAATACAAGTGAGATATTCCCGTCAGGCTATTTCATGTTACAAGTGATACATATCCCCCAGGCCATGAAGACGGCGGCGTGTTGCGCGGCGGCGGGGACCCGGCGGTGCTGGCGGTGGGGCCGGCGCGCCGCCCCATCACCTACACCCGCGACGAGATGATGAAGCTCCGCCACTCTCCGCTCGTGAAGATCAACCTTGAGCATGCGTTCGACGGCTGCGAGGCGCTCGCGCTGTGAGTATTTTTTTTTTCAACCGAGTTTCGTGGACGTTTGCCTGGTGGTAAGCGTCACGCCTGTCCATAACAGTAGCAGTGCCAGGATTGTGAACTTGCTAATACAATCCTGCGCCGCACTGTACTGCGCTGACACAGATATTAGATGTTAAATCTCTTCAACCCAGTAATTTCTCTGGTACTATTGCTCTTCAAACCGAAACAATGTAATGCAACTACTGCTTGGCGGTTGAATAACTGGCAAAGGTGTGGTACTTTCCCCGGCGGACTCTGCAGTAGAGTCATACCACAGTACCACTACAAAACGTCTGATACGAAGTTAGTTAAGTGGTGTCTCTGAAGTGAGTTGTGTGGCCTCTGTTCCTCCTACGCTGCCATCAGTCGCTGACGTTGGTAGGTCGCGCGTATGAATACACATGTCTACACATCTACAGTAGACTTACCGTCATACGCATAAAACACTAAAATCTATTTCAAGCCTTTTTTAGTTAAAAAGTGTACGACGCGACACGTACGAATATATAAAAGAAAATGCTCTAGAGGCATTATCCAGGAAGAAAATAGAAGACATACGTTTGTATGGAGAATTGCTCGCCGGATTCCCTCTTAGTTAAAGGCTCAGCGCAACTGATATAGATGAAATAAAGATCGGGAATAAATCAGTCATAGCGAAATAGCGAAGCCAGTGTTGTGGGGCCAGTCTCACGGGCTGTCATATCTTGCCTGCTGTTTAAGCTACAGAATTTGCCACAGTATGCTCCGTTTTTTTTAAATGTTTCATGTCATTATTTCCAAAAAATCGTAAGGTAAACGAATCAAAAACACCTCACACATCAAAATTGGATAAGCCGTTTGGAGGTAATAATTATGTAGAACTACCATAGAATTACTCATAAATACATACAGACATGCATGTGTGCGATAAACACTACCCTCCTCTGCTATGAAAAAACAGTCAGGCAGTCGAATAAATACATTATGTTTTTCAGAGTGCTGAAGAAACGTTCCGACTCTCCTAACGAGGAAGACCGAGGGGGGAGGGGAGATGCGCCGAGTGAGAACCATAAGGTAAGCGTACGCTTACTACACTACTTACTAGCTGTTTTTTTCGTTATTTCAAGGTTGGCCCCATAGTAAAAGTTGACTATATACATACCCTTTGGTATTGTTGAACCTTTTTGCTACACTTTGTATAAGTCAGTGGGTGTACTGTTTCCGCAGGGCGTGTACAGCGTGCGCGAGCGAGAGCGTGGAGGCGGCGGTGCGGGCGGGCGATGCGCGGACCCGCGCGAGCGCGTGCGCAAGGAGTCGGAGCCGAGCGCCGGCGGCATCGTGCTGTCGCCGCAGCGGCGCTCCTTCACCTCAGGGTGCGGCGCGCCCGCGGCCCCCGTGCCGCCCGCGCCGCCGCACGTGGCGCGCACTCGCCCGGAGTCGCCGCTCGCCGCCGCGCAGCCGCAGCCGCCCTCGCACCACCAGCCCAAGCCGGACCCCGGTATGTACCATAGGATTGATGGGCTAAAGTTAATTTGAGTTCCGTGAAGAGTTGCTATTCAACAAAAAAAAAATTCCTGTTGGCAAATATTTTAATTAAATTATTTAGTTTTTTGAATTTTATTAATTTAGTATAGCTCGGTTCGTGTGTCGCGTGTTTTACCAGGGGGGTGTCACTCCGCAGTTTAGGTATGTTCGGCCGGCGCTCCGCTCCTAGTGGACAATGCAAGGCTGAGGTCAGTGGCCGCCCGCACGCTAGCCTTGTCGCACGTAACTAAGCATACATGATAGAAAGAGAGCGGTATATCTAGGTGAATATAGCGAGCGGTATCCAGCGCTGGGCGAGTTGAATTGCTACTTTATTGCCTAGTAGATAGAGTCCTTATTTATTTCAATTCCTTTGCGGAGTGAACTTTCTGTACGTAGTACTATTATTTATTCTGTGGTTTTACCATAAGCGCGGGGCGTCGGCGACGGTCAATTTAAACTATAAGCCCATGCCCCGTGCGCTTTCCGTCCGCGCTCGCCTACAGCTTCACTATGCACTCAGCCTAAGGCACCGTCCTAATTGGCTAACGATCGTGCGAGTAAACGATGCGATTTCGTCGCATGATGACATTAACTACAGAAATCTCTTTATAGTGTCCTAATTGAAGCTCTTAAGTCATCGCGCGACCACTGAAAAGACTTCATGCACGCGACGAAATCGCATCTTTTGCTCTTACGTCGTCGTCGTCGTCAGCCATAAAACGTCCACTGCTGGACGAAGGCCTCCCCCTTTATAGAGGGGTGTTGCCATAATCCCCACGCTTGGCAGGCGGCTTGGGGATCGCAGAATGGTCACCACCGATAACCAAAAGGACGCTGCTGCCCGTCCTCCGGTGGGTCTGGTTGCAGTTTAAGGACATACCCAGGTCCAAGTGCTCTTACGACCGTTAACCAATTAAGACGCCTAACACATACTGACGACGCGTTTTGCAGCTTTTTATTTTATGCAGTGGAGTTAAGAGACGAGCAGGACGTTTTCCTGGTGGTAATCATCACTCCAGCCCATAACAGCCGCAGTGCCAGATATGCGAACTTGCGAACAAAATCCTGCGCCGCACTGTACTGCGCTCGTCACTCAGACGTTAGATGTCAAATCTCTTCCTGCCTTTAGCAGTAGTAATTAGTACTAGTAGTAGCACTCTGTAACAGGAGTTTCTGTGGTATTGGTCGCGTCATGTAAAAAGAACGCTGGCGGCTGCGCAGTACGCGATTTAGGCGATATCTGTATATATAAAATTCAAAGTCCTGACTGAGCTATCAACGCACAGCCTAAACCGCTGGTCCCAGAGACATAAAATTAGGAGGGTGTGTTCTTTGTGAAGTGTAGGTATCCACTAAGAAATGATTTTTGGAAATTTCACCCCTAAGAGGGTAAAATAGGAATGCAGTTGTATATGGAAAGTCCTTCATTTTCAAAGTAAAAATCACAATATTTATTATTTAGGCTTAAGGTTGGAAACTAACGCAACTTTTATCGTTGTTTTTTTTAATTTCAATCCTTAAGAGGGTGAAATGGGGGATGAAATTTTGAATTTAAGTTGTTTATTTCTAAATTTTGTATTCAAGTACAAATAATGAGCACGTGTATCGGGGGTAAAAAACGTGAAGAATTTTGAGAGCGGGCCGAAATACTTCCGTACGCGAACGAAGTCGCGGGCGACCTCTAGTCTAATATATTTTGCCATGTACCTAGCAATAACCAATTTACAAAGCTGCGAGTAAAAGGCTAATTAATAATTATTTAAAACAATAGGCCTAGTACTTTTGTGTGCAAGTGTACACATGCGCAAACACACCCCCTCTACTTTCTTCCAGCGTTCTCTTTACATGACGCGACCTGTAACAGTAGTTTCGCTGGTAACATTGCCCTGCGTGCAGAAGTTAACAATTAAGCGAAAGTGGAACCGTCATACAAATACGATTACGAGGTATTTGTTAGTCTCGAACGACTCCCCCAATGTTCTATGAATTTTTTGATCGGCACGGAATAATTGCATCGCCGTGTCAGAAAAAATGTCAGCCGTTTCATTTATTCTGTCAAGGGCGAGTAACAGTTTTCTATCATCATTTCTACTTTGACTGCCTTATAGCTCAGTTGGTAGGATGTCTGCCTTCAGAGTTGTAGGGCGTGGGTTCGATCACCATCATCATCATCAGCCTGGAAACGTCCACTGCTGAACGAAGGCATCCCCCTTAGACCGCCACACTGTACGACAACCTGCCATGTGCATATTGTGCATCCACCACTGGCCGCGACTTTTACAATGTCGTCGGGCCACCTATATGTATATAGGGGGAGGCCGCGCCTATACGCTACGTAGGACGGTTCATGGTTGCCACTCAAGAACATTTCTTCTCCATTGGTTATCAGTTCGTCGAGCGATATGACCTGTCCATTGCCACTTCAACTTGCAAACCCTGCGAGCTATGTCGGTGACCTTGGTTCTTTGGCGAATATCCTCTTTCCGGATTTTATCGCGCAAAGTAACTCCGAGCATAGCTCTCTCTATTACCCGATGCGTGACTCTGAGTTTCTCCAATAGTCCAGCAGTTAAAGACCACTTTTCAGTTCCATATGTCATCACTAGCAACACACACTGGTTAAAAACCCTTGTCTTCAGACACTGCGGGATTTTGGACGAGAAGATATTACGCAAATATATTACGCAAGGTTCGATCCCCACCCAGGACAAACATTTATGTGACGAACATAGATGTTTGATCTGTGTATGTATTATAAGTAGGTATGCATTTATATAAAAAAATAGTATTCTATCATCTATTTGATTTCCATAGTAAAACCTTTGCTTAGTTTGGGGCTAGATGGCGCTGTGTGAAAAATGTCCACCGATTCTTATTCTTATTCTTATTCGATGTGGGTGCGTTAAGTCCTGCCCTGACGTCTCGTTTGGGGTGTATTTTGCTTTTCTCCCGCCAACGTCTACCCGACCCAACCAAGCCTTGAAGTCCCACCCAGCTCTTGAAATGTCCACCGATATTTATATTTATTTATTCTCATTTACTCAGTTCTTGAGTGGCGACCGCGAACCGGAAGACGCAGCGTAGGAAGGCCTCCCACTAGGTGGACCGACGACATTGTAAAAGTCGCGGGCAACCGGTGGATGCAAATGGCAGGTTGTCATACAGTGTGGCGGTCTAAGGGGGAGGCCTTCGTTCAGCAGTGGACGTCTCCGGGATGATGATGATGACTCAGTTCTAAACACACTCGAGCTCGGAACTCCATAGCACAGGCTACTCTGCCTACTTTGGGGATCAGGGATAACTTGTAAATGTTCTGTATTCTTTTGTCGGAATAAAATATTTGATGTTGATTGTTATGGAACGATAATTTTTACGCGATTTCAATGTTGTTTTATAAATTACAATTGTTCACAATCATGAGTACAGTGACCCCTTTCGGGTTAGAAATACCTTAACGCGTAGCCCGACGTCCCCATTCTATACACTTGAATATAAATATCACAATTTGAAAACATACATATCACTTTCACTAGTGACCACACTAGTGAAAGTGATATGTTTGTTTTACAAAATATAAATCATTTTGTAACGTAAATCAAATACCCTTATCCAAATTGCTTTATGATAACACATTGGCCTTGTCTCCTGATATTGAGACAGTTGAATTTGTTTACTAGCTAATTTTATATTGATAAGCAAATTGCACACTACTTTGCCTAGAGCAAGTAAAATGGCGCAATATAGCTGTGCATGTCAAAAGACTTGATATGACATTGTTTATTGCTGCCTACATTACAATTTATCTATTATATTTTACAACGGCGCTTAGCAATACAGTTACGTGTAATTCTGCTATTCGGAAGCGACACTGTCAGGAAAATCTCAGTTCAAATTGTGTTAGTTAAGACATAGATTAAGTATATGGTTAAGATTATTTTTAACCGACTTAGAAAAAGGAGGAGTTTCTATGTTCGACGCTTTTATGCTTTTTTTTAAATGTATGTTCACCGATTTATCCGTCAATAGTGGACCGATTTTGATTTAGATTTTTTTATTTGAACGGTTATACGAGGTGGTCCCACATTAATTTGAAGACGGTTGTTTTTTTTAAAATTAATGTTACATGTTATTATAATACTTATTTTATGTATGTTAGTCTGTAAGGTATCTATTATGTTATGGGCCCGTATTTTTTAAGTAACTCCTGTTGCCGTTGCTGTTGAAATAAACGATTATTATTTATTTATTAATAACCCTGTATGATATTGAAAGTCCCGACTGATCACTGACTAATATAATTATGAGTCCCATAGTCTTAACTCGCTTAAGTCCTATATATACATTACTAAAGATAACAAGTACTTACAAAACTTTACTCGATTATCTGGATGACATCTTTTTCCAGTTATTTTGATTTACAAACCAAACTACTGATCTGGTTTCGATAAAATTTATATGGAACTATCTCTGAAGTATGACCTACTAAACGAATCAAATAATCATCAAAATAATAATTGGCGGATTAACAGCGTAACAAACATCCAATAAAAACATACATTCTTTTGAAGTCGGTTGTAAACAAAAACTAAAGTCCGGACGACAGTTTAACGTGTCCGAACTCAATGCAAACTGTGTTGCATCGGCCGTATTACCTAAGCTACTCTTACTTTATTCTACCTTCATAAAAAACAAAGGCCTTATTTTTGAATCGTACGAAAAGTTGCGCATGCGAGCGGAGCCGATATTTTTTGGAAATAAGGTTCAATATCGTTCGAAACCTCGGACCTGGGTATGTCCTAGAACTGCATCCAGAACCACCGGAGGACGGGCAGCAGCGTCCTTTAGGTTAACGGTGGTAAAACTCTGCGAACCCCAAGCCGCCTGCCAAGCGTGGGGATTAAGGCATCCCCTCCTTATTAAAGGGGAGGCCTTCGTCCAGTAGTGAACGTCTTATGGCTGTCAATGATGATCGTTCGAAAGTCGGCTCCGCTCGCAAGCGCAACTTTGCGTATATTTCAAAAAGAAGTTCCCAGGACAAGGCTACAACTTTGTATAAGTCTGTCTAGTATTCGCAAGACATAAAGAGATGAAAAAACTGCAGGACACCTAACACCCAGTAGGTGCTAGTGAAATTTCCACCTTATTATCTATGTTTTAAAGTGTTAATTGATTCGGCAGGCGGTCGTCGCATCGGGTCGGGTCGCATCATGGTGCGGGACGACGTGCGCGAGGGCAGCGCGCGCGAGTCGCGCTGGGAGGAGCCCGCGCCGCGCGCCGAGCCCTACCGCCCGCCGCCGCACCAGCGGCTCAACGGCGAGAGGTACCACACCTAGCCAACACTTAAGCATAAAACCATAAGCATAATCAGGTTTTTTAAATAGTCCACTGCTGGACGCTGGTAGGCGTAAGCCTACCCTCGAATGGGGAAAGGGCCATATTCACCACTCTGGCCCAATAGGCTCTAGATGACTGTTTTTTTTATTGTCCTATTAAAATGTGGCTTATAAATATAGCTGATTAATGAAAAGAAAATGAAAATCTGATCAAAAATAAGCAATTTATAAACATTTTAATATCATGCTAGACAGAGAGGCGAAACAGCAATCGTGACGTCACTTCTTTGTACGCCATATAAATCCTATTCTGACAAGTAAGGCGTGACGTAATTTATTGTTTTGTGGGAAAGGGACAGAGTTGTCTCTAACAAAAACTTTAAACGCTCATAATATCAGAACATTATTAACCGATTAAAAATATTTTTTCAGTAAACATACTATATTTACTTAAATTCTCGATCAAAGGTATTGGTTTCAACGATTTAAACATCAGTCATCAACCCTATTGCGGGTACGTGAATTCACATACGCTTGAATTTCTTCTCCGGACGTATTCAGTTCAAGATGTTTTCTTTCACCGTAAAGCCAGTGGTATGAGTATCCGTATATAAACTCCAAAAAGCTCATTGGCACGGTCCTGGGTTTGAACTCACGATTACAAGTCTAGAGGTCCCCCGATTAGGCTACCACGGGTTGCAGCCCGCACCAGCGTTAATAGTCCACTGCTGGACTTTGACGTACCCTCAAAGGGCGATTGGGCAATACCCACCACGCTGGCCCAGGTACGGGTTAGTACTACTATGCTAGGTCTTACATCTAGAAAGTAAGGCAAGATGTAAGACCTAGCATAGTAAAAAAGTATAAAGGTAGGACATTATGACAAATAAAACATGCATCATTGGATATTTTTGTATGAAGTGATTCCACACTTATGGTATTTGTATGTTTTTAAAGCTTAAACAGGAAGAAAAATTATGACTTCCGGCAGGACTCGAACCTGCATACGAGCAGTCGCTATGGGTTTCCGTCCCAACCGCTCTGCCAATTAAGCTACAGAAGTCTGCCTTAGATGCCAAATTTAACAATTATTTTTTTGACTGCTCGTATGCCGGAGGTCATAATTTTTCTTCCTGTTTAAGCTTTAAAAACAGAAATACCATAAGTGTGGAATCATTTCATACAAAAATATTCAAAAAAGTATAGCCAGTGCGTGTTCTCTCGTCAGGACTTGGAACCTGTAACGGTTTCGGCTTGGGTAAATATTTGTGTTACAAAAATTTACAGCCAACCACCAACGCTTTAGTTGGTAGCTTGTAACAGGTTGGGGAAATTTGGCATCTAAGGCAGAGACTTCGGTAGCTTAATTGGCAAAGCATTTGGGATGGAAACCCATAGAGACTGCTCGTATGCCGGTTCGAGTCCTACCGGGGATCATAATTTTTCTACCTGTTAAGCTTTAATATCACCGACAGCCAACCTGACAACATCTCACCATCAAGCACTACCACCCTCGACCGTTAGAGCATGGGGCACTAGGTCCCACAGATTCAAATTCAAATTATGATGAAGAACAAATAACAAAATGTTTGTTCCCGCGCAGGTTCGAGCGGCGCTCGTTCGGGCGCGACTCCTACTCCTCCGACATCAAGAGGGAGCGGGACGACAGATTCAACAACGAGAAGATACGCGATAGGTATCTACTACTCTTTTTGCAATGGTGTCGATTCGATGATTTTAGAGAACTCTTATTTTAGAAAGAACTCTTTTTTTTTTAGTTTTTTTTTTAAATCTTTTTTTTCTTTAAAATTTTAGTTTAGGCGCAAGGCGTCACAAAAGCTATTCGGTATTTACGATGAACTTCATTTAGAACTGCCCTAATATAACCGTAATTT
The DNA here is from genome assembly GCA_905404285.2 of Erannis defoliaria. Classification (NCBI taxonomy): domain Eukaryota; kingdom Metazoa; phylum Arthropoda; class Insecta; order Lepidoptera; family Geometridae; genus Erannis; species Erannis defoliaria. Next base: position 12,752,270 of record FR990088.1, read on the forward strand.
TATTCGTCATGTTTTAGGAGCCGTTTGTTTTGAAATTATAGACACAAGCTTTACTAAAATGTACTGAAAGCCTTTAACGTGCTTGTAAGCCAAGTTGAATAATTTAAACGTACCGTCTCAAAATTTTAATCAGAGGTCATGTCTGAATAGCAAACTGGCGTTAGACAGGTCTAAATTAAAATTAGGGCATAGGGAATATGCATGTGTTTTTTTATTGACTCACAAAAAAGCTGACTGGCAACAAACAAATCATCGAAAGTAAAAATTTTTTTTTTTTAAACAAGTAACAGGCTGCTTGAAAAAGGAAGGCGCGCGAAATGCATTCCGCCTTCATTCGTAATTGTTTACTAAGATTCGGATTATACTTTGTTTTATTTAAACTCAGTGTATCTTCCTCAATAAAAAGTGAGAAGTGAGTGTGAGTATAGTGAGAATGAAATAAATGTAGGTACTATTCTAATTCATAAGCTGCACTTACTTTATTTTCTCATAGAGGGTGATAAAAAGCAGTGTCCACCTCGGGATCAACACTATTTTTAAGCTCGAGTACTTCGAGCTCGGGATTATATTCTAGAACCCTTCGCCACGCTCTGGATTCAAAGAAACGCTCTCGCCTTAAAAAATGTTGTTTCCTCCCTTATTAAATAATCTACTATTTCGCAGAGAGGACAACCGTAGATCAGGTGGTCGCTATTCTCAACGACGCTTTGAGAAGGAAGATGAACCCGAATGGTAAGTATTTAACAATATTACATTTACAATACCAGCAATCTTTTATCACTGAATTCCATGCAAATAGTAAACTAAAAGCAAGCACACAGTAACTTAATATCACATCACATCATCAGCCAGAAGACGTCTAACGCTGGAGGAAGGCCTCCCCCTTAATAGGGAGCGGTTGCCATAATCCCCACGCTTGGCAGGCGGCTTGGGAATAAATATCGATGGATGGACAAATAAATAAATATCAATGGACAGTTTTCACACAGCGCCATCATTTGCTTAGTTTGGGGCTACCAAACTAAGCAAAGCTAGTAATATGGAAACCAGATAGCTGATAGAATACTTATATAAGTTCTTTTGTTTTTTGTAAATTCATACTTATAATACATACTACACCCAGACACAGAACAAACATCTATGTTCGTCACATACATGTTTGCCCTGGGTGGGGATCGAACCCACGCCCTACGGCTCTGAAGGCAGACATGCTACCATCTGAGCTATAAGGCAGTCAAAATCGCAGAATGTTTACGAGGACACTGCTGCCCGTCCTCCGATGGTTCTGGATGCTGTTTTAGGACATACCCATGCCTCCCCCTTAATGGAGAGTAACTTAATATTGTGGTATTGTTATAGGTTTAGTGGAGGGCCGACATCTCAACTGGAAACGATCGAGCTGCGGGGCTTTGACGAACCCGTCAAGAAAAATGGCAACGCTAACAATAAAGAGACTGATGTAAGTTCACGACATACAAGTATTATGTTTATATACATGGGCGTATTTAAGGGGGGGTGGCTCAGAGGGTCCCCCCTAACAACCGGGTGTCATACTATAAAACCCGATGGGACTGAAGTGCCCTGAGCTATTCGACGAATATTTACGGCCTTACTATAAAACCCCGTTTAATCTTAGTCACTGATTTTCTGTCTTGTTCTCGCACGTGACATTTCACGTCAGCGAGAAGTTGTCAGAGCATCTTAAACAGTGACTAAGGTTTAAGCAGCGTTTTATAGTAAGGCCGCAAATGTATATTTCGTCTTCGTGCTACACCTTGTATTATTTAACTCCCAATTACTAGTCTTATATTTGTACATTTTTGGAGCCTCGGAGCCTCCCCCATGTGATAGCTATAGCTACGCCCGTGGTTATACTTACAACTTTCGTGAGAAAAAAAAATCGCGTTTGTTCCACCATGGAATATCTCAATGTAACTACTAATGTACCAAATGTTAGCACTAAAAATATTAAGTGGATAACTGTAACTGTGTCGATAAGTGTAAAGCACTATAATCGAATTAAGTAATAAGTAATGTCATCTTACAGCGTTACTTTACTATACTTTACATTACTTACGTATTATATTATATAGAAAATAAAAACAAAAAGTCAGTTAAATATAAACTAAATGGGCGATTTTAAGGCACAATTAAAAAAATAAGCTCATTGTAGATGGCGCTGACCAAAAGTGTCGCTGTGTCTGTCATTGTCAATACAATACAAAAAAAAAACAATCCGAGACAAAAAATATACTTAAAATGTTTATCCGAGATAAAAAAAATAGATACACACACAACATTTAATACAAAAGAAAGAAAATTTAATAATAAATAGTGAGTACCCATAATTTTTTGGGAAAATTTTTTAGTTCTATTTTATCTGTGGCACGATCAAAAATATTATGCTGTTTTTTGACGGCTAAGTATAGTCAGCGCCATCTATCGACTTAATGATAACAACTTTTTTTAAACATGTTTGGAAAATCTCAAGTATCACGCCTATCGCTCCGATCTTATAACTTGCAATTTTCGCACCAGGAAAACGCTGACGTTCCGCAGAAGAATGGGAAACCATCGACCGGGGCTACGGATAGAAAGGCTAGTATAGTGTGTGCCGCTATCGATAACATGGGTCGAACTAGACTTGTATGTAGCTGAGGTGGTAGTATTAGCTTTGTGTGATGTGATATTGCACGACTGCCCAAAAAAAGGAGTCTATTGTTTTCAGGTTTCATGTATGTATGTGAGTTTCTTTATTCCACCATAACTTCCAAACGCCTGAACAGATTTGGATGTGTGACACTGGCAATATTTTTATATGGCACGGCAGTGGTGTTTAAAAAACATTTGTTGATTACGTGTAGCATAGCTCTAGTGCTAGTTTTCTTATCGGTAGTTTGTGATTTGTCGATCGGTATAAAAATAATACGCCATCGGATTCAAAGTTTTAAGCTAGACATTTCATTTAGGGTCGGATTTTGTGTCGACCATAAATGTCATATTTGTCGATCGATAAAATACGAAACTTTCGATCATTGCCCGTTAATTTAATAGTAAGTATAAAACTCGCTTAGAGTTGGACTAGTAATGATTATTATGTAACGGTTTATTTACTAGAACGGACACGAGATACTTATTAGTCTAGATTAGATATACATATAGTCTAGTTAGATATATAGTCGATTTCATTCCAGATTAAAATTTGACTTTTCTAGGTTAGTAACCATTTTTACCCAGTTACTTACCATTTAGTTTTTTTAACTGTATTGTTCTATAGTGGTTCCTATTATAAAAGTATGTCTTCAAAATTGTTCTCTTAATCAATATACAGGGTGTTTCAGGCAGGTGGATGTCGATCCATCAAAGTAAACAGCTTGTAGAAAACAAGTTTCCTGAATTCAAAAAAAGATAAATAACTTTTTACACGAATTTGTTTTTTTTTCACATTTACATCCTTATTTACGTATCTTGCACAAATATGAAACCACTAATAAAATAGTCAAACGAGGTAATATAATTGATTAGCAAGCATAGTTAGTCTTTTGATATGGCGGTTGGGCCATATCCTATAAAACATATAAGAATAAGATTATATTTATTGCCAGAAGCACGAGGAACAACACTAAAATAAAACACAACATTCGTTGTTTGGCAATAGGGGTACGCTCAGCGCTGCGCTGCGTAGTCCCGAAGGGTCAAGGGCTGGTTTTAAATCAATAAATATGTATAAAAGGATCTGTCCTGACTGACAGACAGACAACGCACAGCCCGAACCGCTGGTCGTACAGACTTGAAATTTGGAGGGTGTATTCGTCTCGATGCGTAGGGGTGTACTAAGAAAGGATTTTTTTTTAATTGCTCGGGATGATTTAAAGTGGTGAATTTTGGGAGCGGGCCGAATTTCTTCCGTACGCGGACGAAGTCGCGGGCGACTTCTAGTAAAAAATAAATAAAAAAACACCATGCTGCGCTTGCCCAGTTGCGGGTAGGTGGATGAAATATGATGACTTCATGTTAATGTAATGTTGTTCAGAAATGGAACAACAACGGCGGGTCGCGGTCGCCGGCGGCGGAGCGGTGGCGCGACACGTCCTCGCCGGCGGCGCCGGCGCACGACTCGCCCAACACTAGCAATGTGAGTTGTGAACGTCAATGAGGCTGGAGCGCACACCTGGGGCCGTACCGGGAACTGCTTATAGCGGGACCGAATACGGTCAGCTGCCGACGCTGCGCGACTGTGATTTTTTTTATACTTTCAAGTGACGAGACGAGCAAGGCGTTCGCCTGGTGGTAAGCGTCACACCTGCCACTAACAGCAGCAGTGCCAGAATTGTGAGCTTGCGAACACAGTCCTACGCCGCACTGCACTGCGCTCGTCACCCTGAGATATTAGTTGTTAAATCTCTTCATACCCAGTAATTTATCTGGTAACATTGCCCTTCAAACCGGAACACAGTAATGCTTGCACACTACTGCTTGGCGGTTGAATAACTGGCAAAGGTGTGGTACTTCCCCAGGCGGACTCTGCAGTAGAGTCCTACCACTACAAAAGCTGGGTCCCAAGTCCATGCGTAAATGTATTTAAACGATTCTCAAATTACGCGCCTGGTTTATCTACATCATATGTTCCACAGGATAAGGACTCCAGCGTGGAGTCGAAGGCGGAGGAGCTGCCGGCGGGCTGCGACCAGCCCGAGTTCAACCTCGACGAGTTCCTCAAGTTCGACTCCATCCCGGAGGTGCTCACGGTGAGGGAACTCTTACTATTCACGTACAACAAAAATAATAATAATAAAAAAATAAAAAAATTACAAACGAAAGTATAAAAAATATTGTTATGATAACTTGTGACGCAAACAAGTATGTGTAAAACAACACACTGAATGTATGCTACTTTACTTTACATGTCATATTAATTTCCATTAGCTACCTATATTATTTTTGTAAAACTCAGCCTGTATAACCACTTGTTTACGCCAATCTTAGAACCGGTAACCGGTAAGATCAGAAGTATATATATATATATATCCGAGAAGATAAGAAGAGCGTGCGAACCAACGCCACTGCGCCAGATCCAAACTGAAGGTAACTTCACTTTGGGCTTGTCGCGGCCGGCATTATAGTACGTTGGTATGTTGTTGTAAGGGTAAACAATGTATTTATTTGACAGCGCGATGTGATTGGTGCCGAGACAAACCATGGTGGTTTTTCGGTACTACTTATGATGTAATAATGTATGTACAAATTGTAATGAATAAATAAAAAAATAAAAAAAAACCATGGGAATAGGGACTTGCGATGAGGAACTTACGGCCGTAGAACAGAATTTGCGGACGGAGTGTGTGACGTCACACTTATTTGGTCAGTCTGCGAGCGACCGCCTCACGTAGCAGTCATTCACACTTTCAAAACAGATGTACGACTTTTAGTGTATTATTTACGCAGTGAAAGTGAAAAGAAAATGAGTGGCTGCGTTTTTTCTTGCACTTATTATCGAGGCAAACATTCCGTTGACATGATTAGCGTCTCATTTCATTCATAAGTAATTTTATTTGTGTTTTTTGTGGTTGTTTGAATTATGTAATGTTTCTTGATGTTTTTAACTAGCTCCAGAGATGGCGCCACTAGTAGTAAATCTAGCGTTTAAAAGAGTTCTCAATTTTGTCGATAAAGCACTTCTTAAAAAACTTATCCTGAATTCTGCTAGATGGCAGCACCATGTGCGGAACTTACCACTCCTCCCGCCAACCCTACACCTCCCCGTATGATCACGCGTCCTTCTATACAAAAATCCTTTGATCACATCTCTGCTTCTATTACTCTGTGCGTACAGCTATATTTTGACAACATAGAACACAATAAAAATCAAATAAATATGTCGGAGCGTGCTTTGAATACCTCCTTGATATATCACGCTGTTATAGTATCACACCGCCTAGTTTCGTTTTGGTGGACTTGAGATGGAAGTGGAGCCATCTCCGCTGTAACGCTAGTAACTTGCGACGCTGATTGGTCGTTGGCCGGTTGATGGCAACCAATCGGAATTGAGTGGGTTTCGCATACCGTCCGACAGAGGCGCTGGTGGGAGCGTGCGGCACGCTCCGTCTGAGGAGCTCAGTTTTATTGAGAGTAGTCGTTGATGGCGGTCGCATTGGTTAATTAGCGGACGCCTTGTCCCCAAGTTCTAATCGTTTAAAATTATGTGAAGTATGTCTTAATTTCGATAATCATTAAAAGGCTACGTGTGATATGTTACTCTCCTCGCCCCCCAAAGAACCATTATCTGATGCGGTTCGTACCTAGACAGATCGGACAAATTGGACATTTTGCACACAGCGCCATCTAGCCCCATAATAAGCAAAGCTTGTATTATGGAAACCAGATAGCTGATAGAATAATTCTATACAATTTTTTTTTCTCGTAAATACATACTTCACCCAGACACAGAACAAACAACTATGTTAGTTGTCACATAAAATTTTGTCTAGGGAGGGGATCGAACCCATGCCCTACAACTCTGAAGGCTGACATGCTACCAACTGAGCTATAAGGTTGTCAATGCAATGGCAATGTTACCAGATACATTTCTGGGTATTAAGATAAATTACATCTAACATCTCACGGTGAAGAGTGCAGTGTGGTGCAGGATTTTGTTCGTATGTTCACAATTCTGCCACTGCTACTGTTATAGATAGGTGTGATGCTTGTGATGCCACCAGGCAAACGTCTCGCATGTCTAATCACTCCATTGCAAAAAAAAATACATTACATACTGAAAGGAGATGTAATACACTCCGTTTAATTTTTTAAACATGACAAGACTAAAGTTATTGCAGTAATTTCACACCACATGAAGAATACAAAAGTTTTTTGTGCTACACAAATAAACCATTGACTAGGCTAGGTCACATCCTTTTAAGGGCATATTCTGTACATTAAAACAAAGAGCTTTTACTATGGGGCCAACATTGAAAACGCATAAAATTATCAGCTGTTCCATACAAAAAATTTCAAAACCTTGGGCAAAATGTATGCAACAGCTGTTAAAATTTTGGCCCCATAGTAAAAGTTGTTAGTTTGATGTTGTTAGTAGTCTGACTGTTGGAATTGTTTTTCAGAACGGCGGTGGGGAAACGGAGGGTGGGAGTCGGTTCAGCCAGTGGTTCCACCGCGAGAGCCCTACCAACGATCGCCACTACGAACGACTGCTGCATAATATGGTTGACGGTGAGTTTGTAGCACCACTTTTCGCAGGTTTTTCCAAAAATGAAAACTGCTGTCGCTTCTCTCGATATATATTTACGAAACAGCCATTCTAGTTAGAAATAATTTAAATGATAATAATATTTTGACAGTGAAACGACATAAAAATGTGTTATGTGTGCCAAAAAGCAGAAACACTTTTAAACAAGAGTGTTTTCATCAAAAGCTTCAAAAGGAGCATTCACTACGAACTACCCTCTTTCTTTATCTTTTACTATGATTATCACTCAATATGTAGCGCTCGTGGTGTAGCTTGTGTAGGTGATTCTAAACGATCACCGATGTTAAGCAACGGACGGTCCGGTCAGTCTTCGGATGGGTGACCGTGAGTGGCATTTATTTCTAAGCGCTACTGTGGGTCGGATGACATGTTAAATAGTTTGATCCCGGTTGTTTGTTCTAGTTTCTATAACAACAACCGTCAGCCATGTCTGAGGCCTTCGGGCGGCACATTAACTTTGACACTAGGGCTGGCCACTCAGCCTATACGAACTTACTTACTTACTTTACTCGATCTCGGACCGTATAGAGCAACCGTGAACTGTAATAAACATCCGTGATAGTTTAAAACCATGGAGGATAAGGAGTTGCGATGAGCGACTTGCAGCCGCAGCTCCTATTTTGCGGACGGAGTGTGTCACGTCATACTTATTTGGTCAGTCTGCTAACGCCCGCCACGCGTAACGGTCATTCAAACTTACATATTAGACGTACGGTTTTTAATGTTTTTACCCAGTAAAAGTACAAATTAAAAAAAATACTCTGTTTCTTTATGTAAAAATTACCGAGGGAAAAATTCAGATGACATGATTGGCATCTCATTTCATTTGACAGTAATTTTATTTGTATATTTAGTGAACTGTTCTATAAAATTTAAAAACGCAACATCTAGCGTAATATTAAGAAATTAAGTGTTAATTCAGCTAAGTATTAGTTCACTAGGTCGATTCTCAAAAACTTTTCCTAAACACCGCTAGATGGCAGTATAATTTGTCACTCCTCCCGCAAACCTACCCCTCCTCGCACTGTCACGCGTCTTCCTAAGGAAAAATCCTTTGATAACATCTCTGCTTCTATTACTCTGTGTTTAAAACAGTGCGCGACAGATGGCAAAACACCCTAGCGCGTTTGGCAAGGCAGACGCGGAGAGCTACGGAAGCATTTCAAACATTCGTATTTCGCCGTCCGTCGCGGACGTCCGCTTTAAGGCCCCTTAGACCTCCCGTTCGATTGTGGTGAACGTTCTTGTAGTGTCAAGATTCTAGTAGTATATTACTGTCTGCAGATCTGGACATGACGGGTCGTCAGGCGGGCGGCGCGGGCGGCGCGGGCGGCGGTGGCGCGGGCGGCGCGGGCGGCGCGGGCGGTGAGGCGGCGCACGTGTTCGCGCCCATCTCCCCCGCGCGCGCGCACCCCCCGCCCTCGCTCATGGACCTGCTGCTGCGGGCCAACGAACCCGCACCTGGTAACCACATTATATTAATATGATGAATGATGATGATGACCACGCCAAATCAGTAGAAATTAAAGTTGTCTACACACCAAAGCCGGCGGTCCAACCCGGCGGGTTAGTGCCCCATCCGGACCCACGGCACGCAACTGTAACGGCAGTTTTAGACGTACTTTGTAATTTTTTCATAAACTAACTTTTAATGTCTGGTATTTAATGGCTGTTTTTTGCAATGTGCTTTTTTGTAATAACATGTATTCACGAACATAGATTTGTCATAAGGCTAATGGTGTTTTATTGAAATCACAAGAGCTATCGAACATATGTTGAGTTTGTTGTTTCTGTACAGAGGTGAACCCGGCGGGCGGCAAGATCCACAGCCTGGAGGAGCTGGAGGCGCGGCTGCGGCCGCAGCACCCGCCGCACGCCGTGCCCGACCACGACCTCACCGCCTTCAAGCGACTCGTCAGTATACACTATACACTCGCATCATACCTACTTGTGTAGGCTTTGTCGGCTTTACTTATCCACAGCATAATGCGCATTATAAATATTGGGGGACATTTCACACAGCACCATCTAGCCCGCAAACTAGGTTAGCGGTAATCCACTGCGACATCAGCGTGGTACTTTAAGCCAGCGACAATGATAAGATGAATGGACGGGAAATATGCGCACGGATTTTGAAGACTATATGTTGAGCGCCGGCTCTCCACTCGCTTCAGTCATACTCTGCCTTTGCGACATGCGAGCCGTACGATACGACAACACAAATTTCTAATACAAGTACATGTGTTCTCATTTTGTCCTGCAGTAATTAGATTCGCTATCTCTATTTTCCGGCAAATGTAATATGCATACTTTTAGCTAGGTATGCTTGATTGTGTTGTCTTGTTAATTTTGATCGATTTATAAGCGCTGGGCCCGTCGATTCCATTATCGCCGTCGCTGCTTTGAGCTATGTCGGCCACCGTACAATTGGACAAGTCGGATCGTGTAATGCAGTGTTGTATGTTTTTTGCAGCTGGCGCAGGTGTCGGGCGGACACGCGGTCGCTGCGGCGCCCGAGCCGCGCGCTCCGCACCACCAGCCCATGACGCTGTTGCAGGTACATACCTACACATCACGCACACACTGAAAACATACACTCTCACACACCCCCCTCTCTCTAGCCCTCTTACCAACAGTAGGTATTGAATTCAAGGACACGCCCGAGTCAAAGTAATGCTTTAGCTTATATAATTATCAACTATGACACCATGTATTACGTTCGTTATCAACACGTGACACGAAATAACTGTCGCCCCAAGTTTTAGTATAGTAGGTATAAAATCTGTAACAAAAAGGTTCAACACTACTGAAGGGTATGTATGTACTCATCATCATTCTGAACAACTTTTAGCATCGGGACAACAAAGAAATCGCGAAAAAAAAATCCGCTGTTCAACAGCTGAACACGCTGAACAAAACAGCTGTTCCATAAAAAAAGTTATATAGACCATGGACAAAATGTATGGAACAGCATTTTTTTGTTTGCGATTTTGGATTTGGTCCCATAGTCACTCTCACATTACATACACATAATATTATACATTTAGATGGTGAAATGTTTGAATGTTTTTATTTTGGTTTACACCTATTTATTCGACTAACTGTACTTTGCACGTGCAACGTATTGTAGTTTTAATAGTAAAATTATAAAGTCAGTCTGTAGAGTTGAATACAAAAAAAAATAACACGTGGCGATTCGACCACTAACAAGATGACTAACAACTCGTTAATAAAGATGTTTTAATACTACTTATCCAGATGCTGAATAAGAGTATGGAGCAACAACAGAAGCAACAGCAGCACCAACAACAACAACAACAGCAGCAACAACAGCAGCAACAACAACAACATCAGCAGCAACAGCAACAACCGCAACAGCCGCACATACCCCAAGAACTCTTATACAAATTGCTGCAAGTGCAACAGGTAATATAATACAATACAATAGTTTATTGGATAACACCAAAGACACGTCAATTTAAATATTATTATATCTTAATTTATAAATCAAAGTTTAGTGGGTTAGTTAAATCGTTTATAACTCGGGCATACTTGAGTATTTGGACCGATTTTTATGATCTTTGATTTGTTGGAGTTTTCTCCGCCTCGATTAGCAAAAATACAATTAAAAGCTCGGAAAGATTACGAAAAAAATAATATTGGCGGTACGAAGTTCGCCGGGTCACCTAGTAAATTAATCGTAATTAATAGCAACGATATAATGTTCAATTGCTCATGGCATTTCTTATGTTGTAAGGAAACTGCCAGACGCGTCCGTAACTCGAAGGCCACACGGCAATGGTGTCGGGTGCGGACATGGCACGGGCTTGCCACTTCCACTCATATTTCATACTAAACTCATTGAAATAAGGCACACACCGAATGACGATGAACGTCGTTCGGTGTCCTAAATTGTGCCTTACTTCAATGTATTTCGTTTGAAATCTGAATGGAAGCCATGCCATATCTGTGTGCATGGGCGGATCCAGGGGTGGGGCACAGGGGCACGTACCCAAACTGTTAAAATATAACAAATAACTGGGTGATTTATAAGATACCGCTTTAATAACATTTGTTTCATTTTGCATAATAAACGTGTAATTTATCATTAATTTAATCTTTAAAGTATTTTTATACTTATTATGTATAACATTGAAAAATAATCGATCCCAAAGAACGCATTGGATAATAGTATGAGGGAACTTGGCCTATGGCCCAGAAATAAATCCTGGATCCGCCCTTGTCTGTGTGGTCTGCAACTAATAAGTAAATTTCAATTTCATGCTTCTCAGGACGACATAAACAGGGTATTTACCATTTTTATTCATAATACTATAAATTGAGGAGTCGTCGTCAGCCATAAAACTTCCACTGCTGGACGAAGGCCTCCCCCATAATAGAGGGGTGTTGCCATAATCCCCACGCTTGGCAGGCGGCTTGGGAAATTGAGGAGTATGCTAATAAAATGCAACAGACACAAAAAAACCTATACTCTGTCCGTTATCTGAATCGTTTTTGGACAGCTCGTACAAAAATGACGACATAACTTTGTAAAGTGTCGAGCATATTATATCCCATACAAATAAAACCGTTTTATTTAGCTTTACGTGTATACAAGGTTATGTCAACAGTTAACGTAACTTTGTAAAGGCCAACTTAGGCTGCAACGTCCCTTTCCATTAGGCGAGTTAGAAGTCAAACGCAGAGCTACGCTATCTATACAAGCTGTTGTTTTGCTTTCCCTCCAATTTTACAGAGATTGATATACTCATGGTTATGAACGGCCTTTACAATGAGGTCAAACCTGAAATCGCGAAAAAAAACGCTGTTCCATACAAAAACTTCATTGACCTTGGACAAAATATATGGAACGGCGGCGGGAATGGAAAACAACGGCTTGTATACATAGCGTAGCGTATGTAGTGTTTGGATTTGTCATTTTGTGTGGTGCAAGAAAAGAATCACAATAGGTTGCAAGTGGAAGTTGTCTCTTTTTGTTCCAATGCTCAAAAGAATCACAATAGGTCGAAATTGGATGTTGTCTCCTTTTGTTCCAATGTCCTCCTCAATTATTTCGTGGCATTTTAACCTTTTGATCCCCACGATTTTCTGACAGTGAATAAAAAAAAATATAGCTCACAAAAATTCGATAGACAGCGACGAAGAGACATGGCCCTGAACAGTTTCACTATCTTGTCTGTGGTTTTGAACGAATGAAGCAAAGTAAAAAGTTCAATAAATATAAAGTAACCTTGTTTCATTTATATCAGATTAATGCGTTTTTTGTGGTTATTGTTTGTTTATCAAAGTACTTGCCCGTAGTATTTCTTAAGCTTTCGTTATTCAACGCAAATTAGTAAGTGCACGTTGCCAATTAATTAATCAATTACTATTAATAAAAATAACAAGTACTATTAACAAAAAAATATAACAATAACGTAACGTAACAATAACTATTTATCAGAATTTCAACAAAATGATATAAAAAATCTTGGAAAAGCACATCACCAACGAACGCGAACTATGAAGTGAAAAAGTGGGCCATATCTCGCCAGCGCCGTCTTTCCTTTGCCTGTAGAACTACGTTTTGACAGCTGTCAGAAAACTTCCCATTGGATCGCCGTGCCCTGTACGCCAAGGTTCCAATAAACTTAGTTAATGACTTTCTAGCAAAACACGTGCATAGTATAGAATTTGTTTGGAATCGTGAACTTTGACGTCATACACCTAGTATAGTGCCCTCCCTGTCTAACATGAAACTAAAATGTTTATAACTTCGTTATTTGTGCACATATTAAGATTATACTTTTGATTATTTGTTTTGTTGCCAGTCGGCTTTTATGTGAGTGAATAAAAAAAACACATGCATATTCCCTATTATGACAGGTGACTTCATAAGGCGATTTTCTGACAGGAAATAAAAAAGAGCTTATTGTAGATGCCACTTACTTTGCGCTGACCAGACGTGGCTGTAATTTTTTTTATATATTTTTTTTTTGTTAAGGTATAATATATCATCTATAATAGTGTACCTTAATTTAATTACAATCTAGCTTATTCCTCTAATAAGTAATTTAGTTCTAACTTAATATATTAGGTAATTATAAGTATTTCTAAGAATGTGTCCAATAACACGTTTCTTATTGTCTCTATTAAGGCGAAGTCACTTTGGGTCACTTTGTGTTCTTCAGGGTCAGCACTTGCACTGTTTACACTAATGCTTATTATTATAATATTAATTTTATTAAACTAACTCGAACGGTTTTGTTCTTTTGAGTCGCCTTACTATATTGTAGTGGTCAAGGAGCTGGATGGCCTCGACATTCACATGATGATGAAGCCTGGTTTCGTGAGCTTCTGCGTACTTTTTTATTACTCTCTCGACGCTATCTACTTGAAGGTCCCGATGAAGATCGCTGTATCTTATGTACCAAGGTGCATTGGTAATGTCCCTTAGTACTTTGTTCTGAAATCTTTGGATTATCAGCATATTACTCTGAGCGGTACAGCCCCACAGCTGTATCCCATAAGTCCACACTGGCATCAGGACTTGCTTATAAAGTAATAGTTTATTCTGCATTGACAGATTGTGGCTGTCATTGACAAGTTTTTTATTTTATTTTAGTGCCACAGATAAAAAATATTATGCTGTTTTTCACTGTCACTTATATTCAGCGCCGTCTATAGACTTTTAGAGAACTACTTATTTTTTTATTGCCTGTCAGAAAATCGCCCATTGGTAAAGCAGAGACTGCTCGCATGCATGATCTTCAATTTTCTTTTTTTTATCAGCCGACTTCAAAAAAGGAGGTTCTCAATTCGACTGTATAATTTTTTTGTATGTATGTTACGCGATTACTCCGCCAATTATGAACTGATTTTAATGCTTCTTTTTTTGTTTGGTAGGTAATACTGGTGGTCCCATATACATTTTATCGAAATCGGTTCAGTAGTTTGGTTTTTAAATCAAAATTACTAGATAATATGAAGATGACATCCAGGTATTCGAAGGTAGACTAAGTCGGTTGTATTTTTTTTAAGGCGTATTATACTGTCTAGCATTGATAACATTTATTATTTGTATGTATCGTGTAGCGTCAACAGCAGCAGAACGAAATGAACGCTCACCTGACGCCGACCGACAGGGATTTGCTGCAGCGACCGGAGGCTCAAGCCATACTGCACGGTGAGTCTAGTCTAAAGTTCTATTATTATTTACTATTTTGTACTGTTTAAATTTGTTATGCGTTTCTATTGTCTTGTCTTGTGTACAAAATGTGTTTTTTTATCTACAAATAAAATATTGTCTATTTACGGGATATTTACCGTGATTATGTTGTGAAATTAGCTCTGAAATCAAATGTGTGTGTGGTTGTTAAAAAGTTCAAAATATCAAGGTCATTCATAACGTATTAACCTCTTTCTGATGTCCTCTTTAACATGGTGAATGCAACTGCGCCGAAATAGCGGGAGCTCATTTCACAACATAATCACGGTAAATATCCCGTAAATAATAATAGAACTTTAGTGAACAACCGTGATAGTTTAAAACACTGTTTTAGTCTAGTCTATTCTATTCAACCGTGAAGCCATGTCAGAGGCCTTCGGGCGGCACATCAACTTTGACACTAGGGCTGGCCACTCGGCCTATACGAAGTTACTTAATTTACTTTAGTACTAGTCTGTGTAAATGCCCAGATTCAGAGCAGTTTATTGCTTTGACTATACAACGTGTTACAACAAGGTGTAGTAATAGCTGAAGGATATGTCATATGACATATCCTTCAGCTATTCAGTTATATATGAAATCACGAAAACAAATCTACTTTTCCATACATTTTGTCCAAGGTCAATGAACTTTTTGTATGGAACACCTTTTTTTTTTCGCGATTTCAAGGTTGGCCCTTCATTGACCTTAGACAAAATGAGTATAAGTATTACATACTTTCAGTATTGTTGAACCTTTTTGTCACACGTTGTATATAGGTGGCTAAGAAACAGAAGTGATGATTTTGATTGATGATGATGCCGTCCGCGTCTTGTCCGACGATGGCGATCCTGGTTAACATCTGGGGGCTAAAATGGTCGCGTTTAGCAATTCTGCATATGATCCTATGATGATTCATTTCGCAAATCGTAAAACGGTCACTTAAGTGCCAATTCATACAATGATTCTATTACGGAATTCATTAGTTTGACAGTTTTCTATAGAAAGTCGTAAAATGGTCGATGAAAGGTGAATTGCATAAAGTCAACCAGCAGATTCGTTAGAAGTTACTCGAGACCAACTTTTTACAATACATCCTGCTAAGAATTCATTAGATAAACTGCTTTTAGGAGAATTGCTTAATGCGGCCATTTTAGACCTCCTGGCGTGTGCTCGGGTGTGGCTGGCAAACCTAAACTTTGTCTTATCTTTGCACCGAGAGGGAACTCGGTCTGCGACTCCATACAAATGTATTGCCCTATTTTCTTCTTGGAAAACACCTCTAGAGCAATTTTTTTTTATAAACTCGTAACTCTCTCTCTCTCTCTCTTTCTTGTTTTTTTTTTCTTCTTTCCGCTGTAGTCATTTGGTCCTGGGCATGTCCTAAAACTGCAACCAAAACCACCGGAGGACAGGCAGCAGCGTCCTCTTCGTTAACGGTGGTGAACATTCTGCGATACCCTAGCCGCCAACCAAGCGTGGAGATTATGGCAACACCTCCCTATTAAGGAGGAGGCCTTCGTCCATCAGTGGACGTTTTCTGCCTGAGCTTTAGTTATTTGACATGACCTCCAAAAATCAGGGCGACGCCTTAGGAAGAAGTCTTATTTAATTTCTAAAGCTTAATATTGGTGTACTATTGGTCTATTTGTGTACGACAGGGCTGAAGTGCGGCGAGATAACGAGCACGCACCTGATGCAGCAGCTCGGCAACCCGGGCCTGCAGAGCCGGCACCGCGAGATGCTGCTCACCATCCTGCGGCTTCATCATCACCAGCGACAGGTAACTACTCGCGCGCGGCTCTACCGCCGAGATAACGGACGCGCTCGACTACGCTACGGATTCTGAATCCGAACAGCACCAAAGAAAATGCAACACGTCCTCGGTATATATTTTTTTTGTAAATTATCTTACTGTATTGTATTTAAAAGATTTTCTTTTTTTAATAGCAACCCATTCCTTCCTCGTGAATGTGAAACTCGGCTATTTATCTCAACGTTACTTGCTATCTAAACATAAAAGGTAAATTAAACATAAATTGAACTGAGCTCCGTGTATTAACGACTGTCGTAGTTTCCGGGGCTCTCATCTTGATAAAAACTTATGAGAATCCTGTCTTGTACAGATGGGCGGTTCACCACTGCCGATGGGCAACGCGCCCCACTTGGTGGTGCCGCCGCACCACCAGCCGCTGCGACTTTCCCCACTGCCACACCAAGGAGGTAAGCTTATCAATTAATGAATGAATTTTCCTACTAACACCCACGGGCGTATATAAGGGGTAGGGGTTCCGGACCTCCCCCCCGCCCCTTAGCATACCACGTTTTAATGTTCTTACAGATTTTTGTCCGCATTTTAAGTTGCGTGTTTTTCATGTTTTTGTAATTTCTAAATTACTGAGATTGGCATTTAGAATTATGCCTTATTCTGTTCTGCGTCGTGAAGCCCGGGCAACAACTTGAATCAGATCCGAGTACTTTGCATAAAACGCTAAAACGTATTTCAAACCTATTGTAGTTAGAAAGTGTTTTGTCAAATTTCTTTCGAATGACGATTTGTGTTTGAAAAAAGACGACAAATTACTAAAATAGGTTTGAAATACTTTATAGTGTTTTATACATAAGACGGTACATGTATAAAAATGATTCGGATAGTATGTATAACAATGTGTAACAAAAAGGTTCAACAATACTGTAGGGTATGTATTTACTTATCATTATTAACAACTTTACTACGGGGCTAACCAAGAAACCGCAAAAAAATTGCTGATTTATCCCCCCGGATTTCAGGGTTGGTCCCATCGTAAAAGTTGTTCATAATGATGAGTACATACCCCCAGTACCCCTTCAGTGTTGTTAAACCTTTTTGTTACACATTGTATAATACTGAGTGCATTGTCTGTCCGGACGCAGCGTTCTGTGTGTCGCCGATAATGGCACACAGCCCCAATACCCTCAGCGTACACCATCCAGGTATCGTATTTACACCTTCTCAGCCATTTAGACGCTAGTTATGCAAAGAATGTAGTGAAGAAAGAATGGCCCTGGGTATGTCCTGAAACTGCGTCCAGAACCACCGGAAGACGGGCAGCAGCGTCCTCTCGGTTAAAGGTGGTAGGCTTTCTGCGATCCCCAGGCGTTGGGATTATTGCAACCCCTCCCTATTAAGGAGGATACTTTCGTCCAGCAGTGTACGTCTTCTGGCTGATGAGGTTATGCAAAGAAACGTTTCTATAGTCGTAGGGATTTTTATAGGGTCCACTAGAGAAAGTTTCTTATTCATACTCACCGAGAACAAGAACTCCGTGCTGTTTCCTGAATACTGCAATTCTGGACTCTATCCAATAATACCCTTCTATCACTCAAGGACGCATCGTATATCGTATCTTCGCTTAACATCAGGCGAGAAAGTATTATTATTATTAGTTAAACGCAAGCCTACATTAAAAAAGCGAAAATAAATGTGATTGGTCGATTCTTCCTGGTGGACTTGGGTATGTCCTAAAACTGCAACCAGAACCACCGGAGGACGGGCAGCAGCGTCCTCTCCGTTAAAGGTGGTGAGCGTTCTGCGATCCCCAAGCCGCCTGCCGACCGTGGGGATTAAGGCAACACCTCGCTATTAAGGGGGAGGCTTTCGCCCAGCAGTGGACGATTTCTGGCTGATGGGTGGGTCGATTCTTCCACGTTTTCTGTCGACTCCGGTCTCCACCTCAGTGGAAACGCGCCTTCAGTTAGTGATATCGCGTCCCAGTGTTGTAACGTGTCGAGACATGCCGCAGGGGTCCCGGCCCGCATCCCGTCGCCGCGCGAATTAGCCGTGCACACGCAGTCCATCATGCAGAACGCGCTCATCAAGAAGAAGCTGGAGGAGCAGCGCGAGAACTACAACCGTCGCCGCCAGGAGATACACCACCAGGCCAAGCAGGCCACGCCCATCTCTTTCACTCCCACCTCGGTGAGTTGCACAAAACATAATTCTTTCATTCATACCTCGTTCATGAGTTCCACTAAGCACAACACTCATTAACCCCTACCTCGGTGAGTTGCACAAAATAACTAATTTATTCACACTTACCTCGGTGAGTTGCACTAATCCAACTAAACACAGCATCATGTAGCGCTCGTGGTGTAGCTTGTCTAGGTGATCCTAATCGATCACCGATGTTAAGCAACGGACGGTCCGGTCAGTCTTCGGATGGGTGACCGTGAGTGGCATTTATTTCTGAGCACTACCGTGGATCGGATGACACGTTAAATTGTTGGTCCTGGTTGTTTGTTCTACTATCTATAACAACAACCGTCAGCCATGTCAGAGGCCGGCACATTAACTCTGACACTAGGGCTGGCCACTCGGCCTATACGAACTTACTTACTTTTACTTACAACATCAACATAAGTCTCTCGTTCACAACCTTCTCGGTGAGTTGCACTAAACAATTTTCATTCATTGACCACAACCTTGGTGAGTTGCACAAAACAATTCTCTTATTCACACTTACCTTGAAGAGCACTTCAGTAAATCGCACTAAACATAACTCTCTCAGTGATTTGGACAAACGTACAATCAATCTGGGTGCCTTTAGAGTCGCGTGCATGCGGTTTCTTCAATGCAAGCGTGCTGTATCGCAAATGCATTTATATAATAATGCGAGGTGGATATCGCAAGCCTTAAGTTTTAAAAAATAACTTGTACTTTTGTGTCCCTTTGTTAGCGAAGATTTGAGATAATTTAAGGAAAGCTTGTGAGTAATGGGATAATAAGCCTGGCCGCACACGCATTCGGCACGGCTTCCGTCAGGCACCGGTCCGGCGCCGTACGACCGTAACACACTGCGCAGAATTAACTGGTGCGTGGACTGGTGGACGGGCGTCTCGAGAAATTTCTTGCGGTGTGCGGGACCTAGTACAAAATGTATGTACGGAGCGCCTTCGGGCGAAACCGGACCGGTTTATCTTACGGATTTTCTTGTCGTATGCGCCCGGCCTAATACAGTATTATTTTGTAGGTATTGCGTAAAATGACCGCTGAAAAGGAAACTGACGCTCTGAGTCCAAAGCAGCAGCAATGGGCGCAGCCGCCCAAAATGCCGCAGATGGGCCGCCCGATTGTGAAGGTGAGTTGTAGAAAGTCTTTACATTATAGACGCGCTGTTTGAAACTATCACGATCCGGATCTGGGGATGTCCTAAGACCGCATCCAGAACCATCAGAGGACGTGCAGCAGCGTCCTCTCGGTTAACGGTGGTGAGCATTCTGCGATCCCCGAGCCGCCTGCCAAGCGTGGGGATTAAGGCAACACAGCGCTATTAAGGGGGAGGCCGTCGTCCCCACTGCTGGACGAAGGCCTCCGGCCATTAGGCGTCATCGGGCTGATGAGTGAGTTTTAAACTATCACGGCTATTAATTACATTTCTATTATCATTTTCGAGATATTTACCGTGATTATGGTTTCAAACGAGCTCTCGATATTTCGGCGCAGTTTCTGTTTTTTTTTGTATAATAATATACATATATACGTACTTATAATATATTACGTGTTACAAAAAGTGTAGTAATAGTACATTATGATACGAGTGTGCTATGTTGGTCATTACACTAGAGGCGGTATTATGCGCGCGAGCCGCAGGCGAGCGCGATAAGAAAGCCGAGAGCGTAATGACTAATAGCACAAGAGTTCCATACGACTGTTTTCGTCACACTTGCGAGGAAAAAACAATTATTTGTTGATAATAATCAACCACACGGCGAAAACGTCAACAAACATTTGCGGAAAATGGCGCCCAAATCAGTAATGCGCGCGCAGGTTGACATTTACTTCAGCGGCATAAGAACTCTTTGTTGGTATTACAAAAAACTGTAAGTATTACCCGGCTATATTAAGAGTGCTTCGTACACGTACGTCTAATTGCAGTCACGTACAAACTTGACTTTACCGGGTTATACCTATTATAGTACAAGTGCCGTAATGTAAAGTAAAAAGCACGCGTGTATAATAGCTTGGATTATGAGCCTAAAAGCGATGTAATAAGCTCTACTTTACGAGCAAGTGTGACGAAAATAATGTAATACGGTGTAGTAATACTGCAGGGTATATGTATGCATGTACTCATCATTATGAACAGGTTTTACAGGGCGTGGGAACAAAACCCACCCTGTCCACCAGGACAAATATTCATATGACTATAACTATACAAAGTGTTACAAAAAGGTGTAGTAACACTTGTATGTACTCATCATTATGAACTACTTTTACTATGGGGCCAACCATGAAATCACAAAAAAAACATACGTTTTGTCCAAGGTCAATGAAATGTTGTATGGAACAGCTGTTTTATTTTTTTGTGATATCAAGGTTGTCCCCATAGTAAAAGTAGTTCATAAAGATGAGTACATACAAGTGTTACTACACCTTTTTGTAACACTTTGTATAGTTATAGTCACATGAATATTTGTCCTGGTGGACTGGGTGGGTTTTGTTCCCACTCCCTACAGCTCTCAAGGCAGACATGCTACCAACTGTGCCATAAATCAGTCAAACTAAATAGGTACTTATTATAATGTACACCTAAAAAAATTTTTATTTTGTTACAGGGCAACCAAAGCGGCGGACCAGCGATGGGCTACGCCACGCAGGCAGACTACCAACAACACTACATGAACCAACAGCAGGTATGTTCCTCCTGGGGCGATTAGTTTAATCAGTTAGCATCCTGGAGCATAGGGCATCTAGGGCATATTCAGGCATAAAAAACTTTTACTATGGGGGCCAACATTGAAATCGCAAAAAAAATAACAGCTGTGCCATACATTTTACCCAAGGACGATGAACTTTTTGTATGGAACAGCTGATTTTATTTTTGGCGATTTGAATGTTGACCCCATAGTAAAAGTTGTTTGTTTCGATGCACAGAATATGCCCTTAAAAGGATGCTATTTGATTAGAACTGTATAGTGGTAGGACACTATTGCAGAGTCCACCTGGGGAAGTATCGCATCTTTGCCAGTTATTCAACCGCCAAGCGTTAGTGTGCAAGCATTACTGTGCTTCGTTTTAAAGGGCAACCACACTCGTGCATGTAATTCAACACTCAATGAATAAAACACCACCATTTTTAATCATTAATTCGCGAAAAAACACAAGTTTAAGAAAATAATAGAATGCAATGACATGATTTTTCCGTGTTCCCGCCAAAACTCTCTTGAATTGTTGTAGTGGTATAGAACTCTACCAGAGTCCGCCTGGGGAAGTAGGTATCATATCTTTGCCAGTTTTTCAATCGCCAACCAACAGTGTTCAAGCATCGTATTTCACATACAGTGTTCCGGTTTGAAGGGTAATGTTACCAGATAAATAACTGGTCATGTAGAGATTTGACATCTAATATCTCAGGGTGACAAGCGAAGCGGCCAACCGGTGGATGCAAATGACAGGTTGTCGTTCTAAGGGGGAGGCCTTCGTTCAGGAGTGGACGTCTCCTGGCTGATGATGATGATGATGACGAGCGAAGCGCTGTACGGCGCAGGATTTTGTTCGCAAGCTCACATTTCTGGCACTGTTATTGGCAAGCGAGACGCTTACCACCAGGCGAACGTCACGATCGTCTCGTCACACCGCTTAACAAAAAAAAAAGGCCACATATGGTAATGGTAATATGTGTTATTACCTGGGTATGTTTAACCCACACATGATGTGTTTGTTTGTCGTCAGATGATCAGTGGAGTTCGCCAGTTCACTCACCAGCCACAGAGGCAGCAAGTAACTAATTCGGTGAGTATTGTTTATTATGTGACAGATAGTGGTTATTAATCTGGATATTATTTATACAATGTGTAACAAAAATGTACTACAATACTGAAAGGTTTGTATGTACTCATCATTATGAACAACTTTTACTATGACAATATTGAAACCACGAAAAAAAAACAGCTGTTCCATATAAAAAGTTAATAGGGTAGATGACTGATGTTTATATCGTTGAAACCAATAGCTTTGATGAAGAATTTAAGTTAATATAGTGTGTTTATTAAAAAAAAAAAAAAACGGTTAATAATGTTCTGATATATGAGCGTTTAAAGTTTTTGTTAGAGACAACTCTGTCCCTTTCCCGCAAAACAAAAAATTACGCCACGCCTTACTTGTCAGGATACAATTTATATGGCGTACAGAGAAGTGACGTCACGATTTGCCGTTTCGTCTCTCTGTCTTCTGTCTAGCATCTATTATGATATCTAGCATGATATTAAAATGCTTATAAGTTGCTAAATTTTGATCAGATTTTCATTTTATTTTCATTAATCAGCTATATTGATGGGCCAAATTTTAATAGGACAATAAAAAAAAAACAGTCATCTAGCCTATTAACCTTGGACAAAATATAAGGAAAAGACGGACCTTTTTTGAAGGATTTTATTCAGTATTTATTATCTCCGGCAGTATAACAACATGAACATGGGTCGAGGCATGCCCGGGAACACGACGCTGCATCAACTACTAGTCCAGTCTCATCAGAGGAGCCTTAACGGTAAGACCGCCTGAAGTTGATTTTGTTAGAAAACTTTATTTAAACACTTTTTTGACTATCACTGAAGAGCATTTTCATCGAGTGACGATATCGTATAATGTGCTTGTACGTCCGTTAGCCAATTAGGACACTGCACTGCCGTAATCGCGGGTAACCGGTGGATGCAAATGGCAGGTGTCATACAGTGTGGCGGTCTAAGAGGCCTTCGTTCAGCAGTGGACGTCTCCTGGCTTATGATGATGATGATGATGACTGCCTTAATATAATAATAATAATAATAATGCGACGTTAGCACCTTTTTGTGCTAATGTCACTTGTTCGATACGTTCTGAGCACAAAGATGATGTTCTTCGGGGTTACGCGTAAAGATATTAAAGTTGAATGGAGGTGATTGTACTCGTCATTGTGAATAACTTTTACTATCGGGCTAAGCATGAATCCGCGAAAAAATATATGCTGCTGTTTCATACATTTAGCAACGCCGGATCTAGGCAAACGGGGCGGCAGTTTCAGGGGGCGCCAAAATCATAATATTATAATAATTATGGTTCAAAAAAAAAAAACTATATAGAATAATTTTATGTCCCAGATATGAAAAAGTTATTGTAATACATAATAAAGTGTGCTTTATTAAAGGGTTCTTATTATCCCTTTCACGAAAAATGCCAACCATTATAATATTTGAGAGTTATAATAAATTTTTCTCTAACGCTGGAGAGAGGGGACCGCCAGTATCAAATTTCCAGTTAGATAAAACCCTAGATCATGCTGACATTTTAGCAAGAGTGAATGCAAATTTTTCTATGGAGTGGCTGATTTTGAGCTGTTATTCACGATAACGAGTGCAATGATCTCTTTTCGGTAACCCTCTATAGGGATGTCTGAAGAACTTAGGACTGATTTAGTCTTAGAAAAGCTACTAGATGAACAAACGAAGTTTAGCTTTATATGTATGTAATCAAATAATAATGTATGTATTTAATGTACTTTACTTAGCCATTAATTTGACACACAACTATCGAACAAAGTCGACAGTGAAAGAAAATTCCTTTATTTATGCGTACTCCGCAGAAAATTGTGACTGATAATATTATGCATACAGTTGAGGCAAGCGCCGAGTCTTTGGAACTCTTAAGAATATCATATCTGTGGTTGTGAACGATGCTTGTGTTTTTCCCCAAGAAATGGCGAACTCAGCGGGCGCGGGCGGCGGCGACAACCAGCTCGCCAGATGGTTCAGCCCCGAGCTGCTGGCGCGCGCGTCGGCCGGCAAGCTGCCCTCCGTGCACGTGCCCAACGCGCTCTCGCTCGAGGACCTGGAGCGGCACCACCACTCGCCGGCGCCGCCCGTGCGCAACTGAGCCGCGCCGCCGCCGCTCGCTACCCGGGGACGTGTCCAGAACGTACGTAGGCATCGATGCATACAACAATTTGAATAAGTTCGATTTGGTGCGAATGGAGTTCGAATGCGGCGCCTGAGTATATGAAACTGCTGTGATCCTTTTAGCGAATGGAGGTCGGCTGCAGCGCCTCTTTTGTTTTAGTACTGACGGCGTGAATTGTAAACTTGCTCGTTGTATTTCATCGGTCGGCGGCAAGATGGCGCTGTTTGCAGCTAGAGCAAGACGAGCTTTGAGCAAAAAAACGTAGATGGCGCTATGAGTCGTGCAGTCGAGCTTCATTCGAAAACCGGATCAAACCGCATCGATCGTAAATGTGAACGTGTGAATGTTTCTATGTGAGCGCCTCATGCGTGAGCGTGGAGTGTTTGAAAATTGATGCATCATGCCTTATTGCGTACGTAGCGTTTATATTTTTGAGGCGTCGGTCGCTTCGGTTGATGCCGTATGTCCGATTGGATATTGAAAACGACGGAAACAATTAGTATAACTTCTTTCAAGGATTCGTTAATAAAATGTGGAAGATTTGGGAACCTACAAGGCGAGAAATTCAATGTGACATTTTGTGTCTACATATTTTAGGTAACGATGTTAAAACTACTATCCAGTGTTAGCCCAGACTAAGCTGTCGAAATATTGTAAAAAGGTTATTGAATCAGTTTTCAGTATGAACAAAAAATTCAAAATGAACTTGAAGTTGTGTAAAAATTTTCTGTAAAATATTGTAAGGTAACCCACCAGTTTGAAAGGAACCGGTAAAAAATGAAGTAGGATACAAAATGAAAATGGCATTAAAAAAACTTTTATTTTGCATGTTAAAAGTTGTCGTTGTTAAATTGTGTAGTTATTGATCTCTTATTTTAAGTAATGTCATTTTTATTTTTATCCCCAACCCCATCATATTTAGTTAAATTGCATGTTCTAAAGAGTATTTGGCGGACAATCTACCCCCGTTGCGAAGAGTTGACACTTAAAGATATGACTAAAATGAATTCACCAGAACAAATTCACTTTGTGTAATCGAGTTATCTGTGACTGACTATCTTTTTACTATCATGAAACTGTAAGCAATAAAGACCTGTATCAGATAACGTTGTTATTATGACAGCTACGTATTTAAGATTTTAAAGTATTTATCATTAAAAAAAAAGTTAAAAAATATCGGAAAAGACGAGGTAACGAAAACTATTGTAAGGGTCGGGTCAAATATGGCGAAGCGCTGCGCAGTACGATTTACACTGCGACACAAATATTGCTTGCGTTGAAACAATGGTGGCGTCAGTTGTAAATCTTAACTAATTTGACACCTGAGAATTGTCGCCATTCTTTTCTCGAAGGCATTAAATTTGAAGTAGGTCTTGAATATGTGTAAATAGTGAAACAATATGTCAGAAGTACACCTTGTCAGGCGCCAAGCGGCATCTGTATTTGCACGCAGCGTGCTGCGCCGGACTTCGCCTAGTTTGCACCGGCCCTAAAAAGGAGAAGCTGATGGCGGGACGTAATTTTTGATGTATTACTTTATAGTTCTTATTGTTGTAAAGCCTAGTTTTATTGGCGTGTCTTGTAAGCCACCGTTCTCGTTTCATTTCCGCCCACTGTCGGCTCCCTTGACTCTGAGAAAATGTAAAACCGGGAGATAGTTGAGTATTATCTACGAATTGTGCTTACTAAGTTATCCCGTATCTAGTGAAAGTCTCAGGCGACCGATGCAAGAAATATAATGAACAGCGGTCGCTGATGTGTGGCCGGTTGACACTACATGGCGATTATGGACGTGTGATTGTGTGTTTGAGAGAGAACTATATATGTATATGTATGTCTACGGTTGTGTTTGTAAGCATTTTTATTACCACGTCATTTTCTTGAGGAGAAGGATTTTCGTTGGAACGAGGATAAATAAAGAGATATTTGTCATTTTTCATGTCTATCTATTGGATATGGGGAATAGGCGTTTTAGGGTGACAATTTAAGTTCTGAATCGCGGATTTTTTATGACCATTTTGGAATTTGCACAAGTGTCCGTAGCCGCGCATTTGTGTTTGAAATTCCCGGATATATTTTGTATACATTTTACGATTCTCGCATATTATTATGAACGTTTTAGCGTTTATTTTTTGTTCTCTATATTCGGGAGCTGAGTCGCGGACAGTGTGTCAATTAGTTTCGTGGTTACATTCATTAGGGTTGTTACCGTCCATATCTTCACAGAACAGTCAAATATCTCTTGGCTCAACATTCAAGCAATAAGCGTGGTGCACGGAGAAACACCATGCCTTCCGTTTGAGCCGACCTGCGTTCGGTTGCTCCCCTCAGCATTACTACTAAAATCCGGTTAAAACAGAAAAGCTCGGTCAACTTCTGTATTCATATAAACAATGTGTCATGAAAAGATTCCACCTATCGACCCCTATATTGTATTGGTAACCGGATTCGGCTGTATTTGCGAACTTCCAGCACGTCGATATTGATAATACATTGGAAACGAATACTCTTAATCATGATTTGTGTTTTTTTTGCTCGACTCCGGCAGGCCGAATGTGGAAGCGCATTAGATGTGTCAAGCGATTTCGGTTCTTACGTAGTTGTAGAAAAGGTTCTGGATGTGAACCGCGGAGTGAGGGCGCGTTCCTCGCTCCGCGGAGTGAGGGCGCGTTCCTCGCTCCGCGGTGGGTTCGGCCCACGTCGCTTCTTACTTACAACACAAGTCTCTCCTGTAAGCTTTAAATTATTGATTAAAGAAAATTTGAAAGTTTGTTGCTGTTTCATTCATTTTTCAATCTTAAGGCTGCTATCACACTAGCGGTTTGCGAGCGTCTTCAAAGCGCAGCGGGCACGCAGCGAATACGTCGCGAACATGTCGCGGAGACGTGCCAATTACGGAGCGTTTTCGTCGGCCTGTTCGCGGCGAGTTCACGACGTACAATACACTCGGTAACAGAATGGATTCCAACGAGGAAACATTTCTGTTGGCTTTGTTACTTCGAAGACGCAGAAAACGAAAGCATGCACGAGAGGGTTCTATACGAGAATGTACAAAATGCCTCGCGGCGAGCTCGCTGCGCGACCGCGACGTATTCATTGCGCATGCGCGGTGTGTTAGCCACGTAATCGCGGCGCTCCCGCTCCGCTTTGAAAACGCTCGCAAACCGCTAGTGTGATAGCAGCCTAGTGTACGCCGTTAACCAAACTTTTGCTTATCTCAAATATCCTTGTTTCTTCATACTCGAAGATAGAAATCCGGTTTGTGTCGGTGACGAAATATACAGTGTTGATTTTATTTGTTTATAATAGGGAAGTAAGGTGTCGTTAATAAAATCAAAATCTGCTAGTTAAAGTATAATTTATTGTTAGTAACACGGTAGTTAAATTTAGCTTACTAGTTAATTAGGTACATAATAATCACTGCATGTCATTTATGTCCACTGCATAGAATGTAAATATTGAAATGAACATAAAATTATGTAGTTGTCCGTAGGTCATGTGACAACCAGTCCGCTTCGCAAGGTCACTTTATCAGAAAGACATGTTGATAAGAGAATTAACATTCTTTTAGGTCCGAAAGTAAAAAAAAAATATATACCTACTTAAGCAACAACCCGACCAAAACTTTACATGCTTAGAAATAAATTATAAACTATGGAATCAAAAGGAAATGCGCAAAAATGTACTGGAAAAATGGATTACAAGCGGCACAACCGATTCCTTCGCTTGCGCGGCGGTCGACTGATTAAAATTATGCCAACGCGGAGAGCCGAAGTGAAACCGTGGTGCGGTGCCGTCGTAGCTCGGTACTGGGCGTGCGCAAGGCCGTGTGACGATCAATACAACGAGGATAGAAATAACTGTGCCTCCGCGACTTGTTTTGCTTTGGAGCGAACCGACCGCGGAGCTATGAAAGAGGCGAGCGTAGTTAATAATGAATTGTAGGAATTCTATTTTGGCGCAAACATTTCTTGTGTTAACTGAATACTACAAGATGTTAATGGGCACAGACAAAATGAATAGAGTAATATAGTACATGCAATAAATAATAATGTTTGTAACTGTCCAGACTTTTTACGGTGTAGTCATTTTAGCAATTCTGATACTTGTACTTTTTGTGATGTGGACTAGCAGCGGTGTGGTCATTTTGCGAATTGGACATTTTGAGATGTGGAATAGATGAGATTAAGTCAAATTGCGAGGATATTTCGAGATGTGGACTAAGTGAGATGAAGTCATTTTGCGATCTAGCCATTCTAATACTAACCCCTACGTAGATAGATAGATAGATAGAATAACTATTTATTGTACACACCATAACAGTCATGATGATCACAACACAAAAAAGGAACTTAAAACTAGTGCGTACGTACGTAGCTACTCATTTCGTCTTCGCACATGTGTATTGTACATAATATCAACCTTCCGTAAGAAACTTTAAATGATCCGTTGCGTAGACAAAAGCGAATAAATAGACATCCATACATGAAAGGAAACCTCATTTTATACTAGGTATGTACTGAGAAAAATGTATACCGGTTTAATATACACTTTTAACAATTTACATTTAGAACCACCGTTTCCTCGTGGTCATTTTAGTGCTGTTTCTTTTAAAATTCAGAATAGGTTTGCGTTTGACTACACCCTACCTGGTTCAAGACTGGTCTTCGTAGGTAATTTTTTTTTCATTCCACCGCTGAATTTAGGTCTCTCTTCTGCTGCGTTGGTAGTTGGTAAGTTCCCATTCCCAACGAGTCACACCAAAACCAGTCACAATGTGACTGGGATTTTTCTTCCCATCTAGTAACACTGTTACACTGGTAAGACTAAAACCTTTTGAACAAAAAGGTTCAACCAATAACAGTGTGACTTGATGGGAAGAATATATCCCACCGAGTCACACCAACATATTGGTTTAGATTCACACGCAATCGTTTTACCGTCGACATTTCTTGCCGCCACCGGATGGCAACGCTCTATTTACTATCATTTACGTATACGTCAATGGTGCTTATTTATAGTTTCTCATTTACAAGTGATAGGCACTTTGATTATATACCCAGCCAGCTAGATCCTCCAAGGATAGGCATGAAGTGGTTTGTCTAATAGAACACGACTAGATATGTCTACAGATACGCACGCCTGGCTGTAGCAAATAAGGAGGTTCTGGGTTGTATGGGCATTAACCTATCTCCTACTTAGTAATTCGGTCAAATTATACACAAGCGATCATGCAGTTGCACGCAGTTTGCATTTGACGTATTTATACATTAATTCAAAATCACACTGTCTAAATCACAGAAATCTAAGGCCCTACTCTCTCTTCAGACCAGGGGTCTCCAAACTACGGCCCGGGGCCAAGACCGGCCCGCTAATCTGATAAGCTAGCTAGATCTTGGTCCTTGAACCTTTGTGGAGCAGTCAGTCTGGCCCTTAAGCTAAAAAGTTTGGAGACCCCTGCTCTAGTACTATAAGAATCTATGTTCTTTATCCCGCATGTTTGGTGCCTGCATACAGTAATAAACATTATTAATTTGTTTCAAACTCGATGACCAAGACCTTACTGTAAAGTAGAATTGAAGAAATTGTAGGTTTAAGGTATAATAATATAGTATGTACTAATTGTTTCTTCAATTAAAGGTATATGGCGCTTTATAAATTTATAATAAACCGGGCGGATGGGAACAATTTCGTACCACACCGGAGTGTCGATCGGAGGACGGACAAGCCCATGAAGAGAAAGTATAATGGCGCTTTCAGGAATCTGGGAAGGGCCGCAGGAAGAACGAGTCGGGGGGGGGGGGGGGGGGGGGGGGGCAGCGCGATTGGCAACCGTATATCACCGCGATAAAGTTCACAGTCGCGCAGCGTCGACGGCTGAACCTAACAATCGTGTTTCAAGTTGTCACGGTACGGCCACAGGAACACAAACGAATATAAATTCGCTAGCTAAGTAAGTATCCTTTCATTTAGCACCCTTCAACCCTTCAATTGGACCGTGTTCGTGCGACCCATATCGCTAAATGTCTAGTGAAGGTCTAGTGTTTAGGTACCTACCCAGGCTATAAGCTAAGCGGGCTATATTTCTGAAGACGGACATAATTCAATCATAACATTTTACTCGTAATTATGAACGACTTTTACTATGAGGCTAAACCTGAAACTAACTAACTGCTGTTTCCATAGTTTTTTTATTCACCGTTGACGAAATGTATCTATGGAATAACAGTTTTTTTCGCTAATTCAGGTACGTAGGTAGTATTATTTCTTCTTTGCTTCAGGGTTGGCATCTAAGTAAAAGTTATTGTATCCAAGAATAATGTCCGTCGTCTAGAATAACTCTCTAGGTAAGGTAAGTTGTAAGTATAGACGTTTTATTTTATATTATAAGGGCCTTACTTAAAAAAAACTTTTCAACCACTGCTCAAGATGCTCTCTGCCATCTTCTCTCTGACGTGAAGTGTAACATGCAAGAACGAGACAGAGAAGTTTAAGCAGTGACAAAGAGATAATTTTAGGCTGTAAGTAATTAAATCTACCATTTTTGATAATACCGAATATGCATCCTGCGAGTTTTTGAATCGAGTCATAAGCGGCCCCTTTAAAACGAGGACGATGCCTGCCTATTGTATAAAATACGAGGAACCAAATTGTCTACCTGAGCAGAGGATAGAAAGGTAAGCGAAGCCGATTTGATTATTATTACTTCCTTAGATATTTAAGCAAGTCGCTGATACGATAACCGTAACCGTAGTACTATTATTTATTTTGAGCCGTAACGTTTACCAACTTGATAGGCCATCCAGATTTTTTTACCCGTTTAAAATCCCGTACGGGAATTGAAATCAATATACTTACTTACTATGTTGAGACGGTTTACTTGGTGGAAGACCTTTGTTGTAGGAAGGAGTTCGCAATGAATGGTCGTAGTATCAGATTACTGCCACCAAGCAGGAAGGTGTGGTGCCAATGCACCATCAGGGCTGTAGCCACGGGGGGCATTGAGGGGCAATGCGCTACCTTAAAATACCAATGCCCTACCTAAAAACATACCATCAGCTAATAATAAGTAAATAAGCGCCCTACCTGTAACAACAGCTGCCCTACCTTAAATCCGGTCTAGCTACGGCCTTGTGCACCATAAGCTAGCGACATTACATGACTACCTATTTATAATGACCACGTTGTCGAATGTTTCCAATAAGAGCCCACAATTGATTTGTTCCCAACGAGTAACGTCGTTACTGAGGACAGTACTGTCACACTGTTACTCGATGGGTTTTTTTTAATGCAGCTAGTGCCCTATAGACTTGTCTCGTTACACTGTTCTGGTTATCGCAATAACAGGACTAACATGGATAGGCATGATCTGTTACCATCAGCGACAATGATCGTCGCTGGTGACCATCACAAGCAATTCATGCTCTTCTGATTAAAAAATCCTAAAAGTTTATGAAACCTGACTCCAAATTTATTTAAAAAGAAAATAATGTTATTTTTGGCGGAATATATTACAGCATTTAAGGTAATGTTTTTTTAATGATTCTGTTTAAAATGTAGGGATCTCTGTTCCTATGTTTAAATTTAAACTACTTAAAGTCACAATTATTATAGTTTTGTTTTACTTTATATTGGATGTTTCAACAACAACGATAGCAACGCGCGTCTTCGATTCACGGTACGCTTCTTCAGGCATAACATGAAGTTCAAGAATAATTAGTAATAATGTCACCAAAAGTATGTTTTTAAACTTATAAATAAATCTATCTTGATTACTATGAACTATGCAGAGGTTCATATCACGGAATCCACGGGAATCTCAACGCGCCAGACGCCAGACCATAAATTGTCGATTCGATTCTGATAGATACAAGGTACCTGCCTACTTACCCTCTTATGCATAAAACACTAAAACATATTTTAGTTAAAAAGTGTTTTGTCAATAAGGTTCCACTGGCAAAAAAACGCAGATGGCGCCAGCGGCGGTCCGGGTGTGGCAAAATCAAGTTGTCTTGTCATTCGTTGCATAAATGTATCTATCTGCTCTTGATGAGGGCGTTGTCGATAAACTAGTCCGAGGAAAAATACTGGGTACTGTGCCTAATTTTAAGAATCTATGCAGCTGTTGACGGCCTGAAAATAGATTTTTAGGTTAGATAATTGCTTACATTTTATGTTGGTCAATTAGCAAGGCAAAGGATTGCTGTACAAATGTACAGCAATATAGAAATTAATGTTAATATGGAAATTTAATGGATCGTAGAGTCCGAAATAAAGATATATTATTATTATTAAACTAGTATATGCAGATTCTCCCAGGTAATCCGAGTCTAATAAGAGTAAAACTATTAAATTGTAGAAATAAATATCAACAAAATGTATGAGTTTGACTATGGCCGCATCGACGATGCACCACCTAGCGGGAAAAAATCACATTGTGGATCCCCATTTCTTTTGAATTACGAATTGAGTTTGAAAGAAGACAACACTTTTTAACTAAAATACGTTTAAAATCCGTTCTAGTGTTTTATTTTATGCATAAGACGGTTGGTTGATAGTTTGCTAATTAGATTATGCAACTATATTTTACTGAATAAAAATATTGTTCCCAGGAGGATTCCACGGGTATATAGGTGGTAACTGACGACACTCAGGGAACGTGGAAAATCGGAAAACTACACATAAGTACCTTGGCATACCTATACACTTAGAAAAGTGCCCCCACGAGAAAAATAGAGCCCGTGGCCGAATGATTTTACTTCTATAAAAGTTATTCCTGGAAGATACGTATAAATGACTTTAACGATGTGATAAGTACTGTGTACATTTCTAAGGAAATGCCTTATCAGCTGTTGCCGCGCTGCATAGTTTCAGTATTAGTCAGTAAGCCCCAGGTAAAGAATTATATCTAGTTTAATAGACGCTACATTATTAGCTTAATTTAACAGTGATGTAGCTTTAATTCAAAAAGGATGTAGGAACTAGAAAAATATCATCTTTCGTGCCTATAGGTATTATAAATCTAGATTTATAATTAGGTTCAAAACTAAATAAAAATTTGCTGATAACCTTTCTTAGGTCTCTTGAGGTCAGATTTTTTTTGACTAAAACACCGACCCACGTCCACCCACTTTATTTTTAGAAGGACCACGGACAACACACGATATACCATGTCCATTTTTATTCGATCTATTATTCGTTTATCAAATTACTTCTGGTAGGTAATGTAAGACGAAAATTATGTTGCAATCGCAAAAGCACTAACTTTGATTCTTTGATTATATACCTGATTAGATTTCATTAGGCAGTTTTGAGCCAAATTACAAGTTTGACGACACCGTCAATAGATACTATTTAGCATAGTCCTATCATACGTCTAAGCTAGGTATTTAGCAATTATAGCACACGACACTGCGTTTATCACTGAAACGTTTGCTTTTTCGCGATTTACGTACTCGGGTACCTAGGTACGCGACTTATTTTTTATTAACACTGACACTAAGACTAAAACGTGACGTCTGCTATTCATTTCGAAAGCGGTTTTATGCTCTAGCACTAGTAACCTCACCTCCTTGCGATTAGACACTACTGGCAGCTTGGGCAAAAGAAAACATAACTTCACTTGGAACGAAATACGGTTTGCGTCTTTCTTTCAGTCAGTCGTGGGGTGCTCGACTGCTCGTAGACGTGCGTCGCTCGCAGCGTTCTAGGAGTTATTGAGAGCTATTGTGGATTGAGAGACACTATTAGCGCCAGACGTGGAGCTATCGTCCGCCTTGGGCAGAGCCCGTCCAACGAATGGTTGGTCGGGTGATTGTCGAGTCGGCGGGATATAGCAGGAGCCCCTCTCGCGCGGGTGGGGCTTGGGTCGCCGGCCCCGTTCCATATGTGCTCACCAGTCGCTCTCAGCACCCGACAGGGACTATAGACATCGACAACCGAAGCGACAATCTGAAGCATTTTGCATAGAACGCAAAATGCCAATACCTACTCGTGCCCCATAGCTGCTACTAGAAAATATTCTTGATAGATCGAACTGAACAGGTCAGTGCAATTGAAGTTTTAAATCAGTACAGGCTACGATTTATAAATATGCGTACGGAACAATGGAAATGGATTGCTAATGCATGATGGCGTCTTTTCGTCGCGTCGACTGTGGAATTTTGTGCAAGCGAAGAATACCTACAATTGTACCTACGCTATAATACGGAATATGCAGCGAAACGTAATTATAATAACGTATTTGTGAAGAAAGTTAAATACCTGACGATGAAAATTATAATCAATCCATTCTTAGTTGGTGCATTATACGCTTTTGGCCATATGTAGGTATGTAATAATTACCATCTTGGGAGGTTATTGGAAAAAAAATGCGTCATCATCGTCGCCATTTAATCGCTATGGCCTTTAGCTTTCAGAAATAGTGTAATATTATCAATGAGAAATCAGGATTAAGGCAGGATTGCTGAATTAATATCACGTAGGTACTTACATAATCTAATTAATTTTCTTTAATTAATTTGCGGCTCAAGTGGACCAGTCCGGAGGGTGTTGGCCATTTTAGGACTAAAATATGCCTGGAAACAAAAGGTACGTTTAGTTTGTTACGGTCATACCTAATCAATAATTTACTAGGTAAATAGTTAATATGAAGATAGAAGACATATAAAATGAAACCAACATACTTACTGAATTGAAGTACTTAAATACCTACCTAAAATAAAAACTAGACCATCATTGACTATGTAGACCGAATTAAAAATTAAAAATCATGCACCAAAAATTGCCACATAATATCTAGGTACATTGTGCGCTATGTATAGAGAATAGAAATACAAGAGTAACTCTATACTGTACTCTTGTACTGGAGCGTTACGTGGTGGACTCTCAATATTGCCGGAAATGATTACTTTTTAGGTCAACCTATCTCACCAATTAATAAAGTATATATAGTATAATAAAAAATAATATAATAATAGTATAATAAATATATATGTTATAGTTATTAATAAAATTAATGTATTAAGCCAAATGTATATAATAATTATGTGCAACTCAAAATTAAACAAGTTATAAAATCAGAACTGACCGGAACTGACACCTTGTGATGCTTTTTTCCAGTGGTGCCAAAAGATGTAGGTACCTACTTTTGTGGCGAAAAATCTAACTTATAATGGTTGTCGTTACTTTTTTTTAATACGTCGTCCCCTTTTAATGAAATGAAACCGTGTCGAGAGATAAGTATTTAAAGACTCAAGTGACAAGGGAATTGCGGCAAGATATTTTTTAGAAGCATTAATAAGAAGGTATAATAATATAAGACCTATTTCGTTACCATCTCCTAAAAGTAAAACTTGTAACAAACGGTTACTGGCAGCTGGCAGCACTATCTGTAGTTCCTGACTTCCTGCCTGTGCTGCCTTGCCGACCATGTTGGATTTCATGGTCGTCCGTCGGTCGGTCGTCGCCATTTTGTTTAGTTCCATTTCGCGCTTGTTCGCCGACCAAGGCACCGCACCGCACGCGGGGAAAAGACTACGTTAAAGTTTACTCATATCTAGCGATTGTTTGCTTGCTAGATAGTTAAGTGGTAATATTGTTCGCCATGTTGTTGGCTTTGCAGAAGAGTGAAATGCGGAGTAAGCGTGGTTTTGTAGAAATTGCGAAATAATTGCGTCCCGTGTTTTTTTTTACCTCCATTACTTTAGTGTAGATAATGTTGGTGTTTACATATTTACAGTTTTTTTGCGCTGTGAAGTCATAATCTTATAATGAAAGGCTTAGACTAATTAACTAATGAAAGGTTAGTCTGTGTTGAAAGGCATAGATTAACGGAGTGTTGAAAGGTTTGTTGGTTCATTTACGCTTTATACTAGGTACCTACTTATAAAAAAAATAGACCTTACATCTTTAGAGTCAGCGACGGATAAATGAACATTTTATCACCTTCGCTGCAGAGTTTCGGAATTTAAGTTTAAGTTCATTAATTTAAGCTTTACACTTAATAGGTTATAGGTATAGTATAATTGTTTTTGTTTTTAATAGTTCCTGGCCATGGATACTAGTCCTTCAGCCGAATACATATTTCTTCATCGATCCTTCTTTTTGCAGTTGAATGAGTCGTAGTCACAGTCCAAGTCACGCACAGTAAGTCACAGTCAAAACCAATCATGCCCTAGTAAAGTCGTGGCAACTTTACAACAAGCTTCTTCGGAGTTTTGGAAACAACACGAAAAGACACGTTTCACTACATTATATCACTTGCCGACACTCTTGCTCGTAAAGCAGCACTTAATGAATAAAACGCCACCATTTTTATGCATTAACACTCGAAAAAACACAAGTTTTGGAAAATAATACAATGCAGCGACATGATTTTCTCGCGTTCCCGCCAAAACTCCGATACCTATCATAAATAAAATTGTCAAAACACACTCCAGTTCGTGAATAATATTTTGCAAGTCCTTAGAAATTAAATCAAAATAGAAACTGCCTTTGAGTCAACAGTAAACAAGCGTTCAGGTAATGGCTACTAGGATTTACAGGTAAATCTTTTCTGTAGAACGAACGTAACGTACAGTACGTATTCAAAGAAAATCAAACAACATCAATAATACTTATAAGGTTTAATATTACCTAAACAAAATGTTAAAGGTAGTCGACGGACGAGTCGCAGATTATTACGGTTGCGTTAGATTAGTTTTTTTTATTGCGTATTAACAAATAGGTTGGAGCCAAAATGGTACTAAAGGGGTAATGTAATTTTTAGAGCTGTAATTGTTAAAATTGAGCTGAATTTAGCTCTTTTAGAGCTAAATTGGCAACACTGTACGTGTCCGATAATGTACAGCCCAATACTACGAATCCGTGTAGACAGCACCCTTATCATGGACGTTCGCGATTCCGATTGCGATAGCATGCCATCCTGCTCGTACCAACCCACTCGCGCCATGCGCCCTCCTGCTCGCGCACGCTCGCAATCAGAATCACGAACGTCCATGATAAGGGTGCTGGTTCTCGCATTGGCTTTCTAGGCTTTATGGTAGGTAATAAGGGTATGGTATTATTACATTATCTGTGGCTGTACTTACATTTTTGGGCCTTGCTTTATTACCATTTATTTAACAAGCAAGTACGCTAGATTGGCCGTTGCCTTGCCAACCACCTTATTAAAGCTATTCCATTATCGCTATTTTGGTGTTAATTACGCTGATAAATGATAGCTTTATGAAATATCCGATCTTTCCATCTTTGTTGATTTTCTATGTAAAC
This sequence comes from Erannis defoliaria, assembly GCA_905404285.2. NCBI lineage: Eukaryota > Metazoa > Arthropoda > Insecta > Lepidoptera > Geometridae > Erannis > Erannis defoliaria. The sequence goes on from FR990088.1 coordinate 12,789,923, forward strand.
TATTGATAGTTAGGTAGGCTAGCCTATACTATTTTTTCAACACAATAGATCTACAACCCTATCAAAATAGCTATCTGAATATATTACAAAATGGCGTCCAACCCGTCCCTACTGTGTATGTCTATGTTCGTGGCGCTGCGCGGATCAGGACGAGCCATGCAGAAAGCGGAGATCACGCCCGCTTTCTGTGTGCTTGTTTCATAATACATAAAGCGGCGCGGCCGCTGCTCTGTGAACTGTGAAGCCGCGTACGGGGACAGCGCGTACATTGGTACGCGTAGTCGGTTACGGTAACACTACTCGGCCGCTCGCAGTCGCGCGGCCCGTCGCGCTTGCGAACTTGTACTTGTTTAGTAGATATCCCTGCCTTGCATTTGAATCTGCTGGTCAAGCTTTGCATGTAACTTTGGGAGAATCTGATCTGTCTCATCTGATATTTAATTTATCAGAAATAACTCTAAGACGTACTGTCGCCCGATTCGGTTCTAAGCCGTGTAGGTATTCACATCTCAATCGGAAACGTTTCCGTTCTGGGGTCTTATTTTTGAATCGTACGCAAGCGTAGCGCATGCGAAAGGAGCCGACCTTCGAACGATACTGTTTGGAATAACGTTCAAAATCTCCTTCAGCTCACCGCCGCGCCGCCGGCACCTTCGTCACTGCACGCCTCCACAAATGTCTGCTGATCTTACCGTACACGAAATTAAATAAATAAATATCGGTGGTCATTTTTCACACAGCGCCAATCTAGCCCCAAACTAAGCAAAGCTTGTACTATGGAAACCAGATAGCTGATAGAATATTTATAATTTTGTATACTGTTTTTGTTTAAATACATACTTATAATACAGTATACAACACCCAGACACAGAACAAACATCTATGTTCGTCACATAAATGTTTGCCCTGGGTGGGGATCGAACCCACGCCCTACAGCTCGGAAGGCAGACATGCTGCCAACTGAGCTGTATCTTCTACCACACTCTACACAAGAAACTAAGCTAACTAACATAAAGAAGGTATTACATTTTTATAGTTCTAGTCGACCATGCCTTGACGTAGCGCGGTTAAAACCTTTATTTAATTACTCAAATAGCAAATTTTGTCTGATTACGATGTAATCAGAGGTGTGTCTGGTCGTTCCGATATTCCGATATTGCGAGATTCAAGCCCTACTGTATGGCAGTCAATTGGTGGATTAGTTCTATCGATTCACTCATGGTGGGAAATTCAAATTTTAAACAGTTTTTGTCCTTGAAGTATCCTTTGAAGCTAGATTAACTATTGTAAATCATAGCAATGTTTGCGGTAATCGATGATTATTCTTTAAATTATCACGTGATACTATTTATCAGTAATGCTTAAATTCTTCAGTAAATTGTTTGAAATAGCTAAGAATAGGTTTCATCACACTTGCTCAAAACTTGGATATTATTACATCGGTTTTAGGCTCGTAATCCAAGGTACTTACGCGTGCTTTTTACTTTATGTTTTAGCACTTGTGTTGATTGTACCTCACTGCAAGTTATTTGTATTTATAGGTACGAAGCATTCTTAATTTAACCTGATAATACAGTTTTTTTTGTAATACCAACAAAGAGTTTTTATGCCCTAAAAAAAATTCTCCTACGCGCGCATCACTGGCTTGCGCGCCATTGTCCGCAAATATTTGTTCATTGACGTTTTCGTTGTATGGTTGATTATGATAAAAAAGTTAATAACATTAAAAGTCTGTTTTTAAGTATGAAAATCCAAGCGAAGGATTCAAAAATGGAGTCCTTGATCAAATTTGAAACAATATCGTTCGAAAGTAGGCCTTATTCGTATGCGGAAACCACGCGAACGATTAAAAAAATCGAGCCCCTGGCGCGCGCATTGTTGCTCTTCGTGCACACAATGCGGGTGAGTCCGTCAGCCGGGACATACCGACGCAGGCATGCGATCTATGCATCCGATAGTTGCCTTGCAGCTTAACTGGGAACTAATGATTACAATAAAATATATCGATTGTGTGCTCTACACTGCTGCGGCTAGGGTTATAATTAGGTCAGCCATGATGGGCGGACCTAATTATAACCCTATTCATTACATGATTACATTACATAATTATACCATATTGTGTTGTGGCGGATACGGTGACCATCAATTCAGTCGCAAGCTCGTAGGATTAGCAAATATTCTCTCATACTGACGTGGTTTTGACACATTTTTGTTTTATTTATACGTAGCTGCACGCGCGTCGGGCTCTGTTTTCACTCTTTGAAAAAGGTCACCGGATGTGATCGAAACTATAGTCGGAGTATCCGATTTAATTAAACGTGAGTATTCCCGTATAAATAAAACAAAAATATTCTCTCATACCCGGTAATGGCGCTAGTGGTGGCAAATAAGCTTAGATTTGACACGATTTGATTCTGTGTTTATAGCATTGGTTTGCCTCTCAAAATTTTAATTTATTATTAGGTAAAGTTACTCGCTTGATGGTTGGCGACGAAATGTGAGGATGAGTACTTAGGATTAGCATTTAATCGAATGCAAGAAACGAATAATTAGTATTCTATTACAAGATTACAACAAACGAAACGAGAATCTATTCGACTCAATGAAGCGACGAGATTTGATTCAAATTAATGTGTTTTTTAGTTTGTTAATGAAGGCTTTGATCTCGGGTACAATGTGAAGTCTGCAAACAAATATTAGCTGAACAATCAATCTAGCTAGAGCTAGGTCAACGAAACATTAAACCAATAAGCTGGTCGAGATCGTGATTACAATATTATTGGCCGATTTTCACGTCATCTCCTAGCTTTAGTATTATCTTACTATCTTTTCGTATGTATTCAAGCTAACGGCATAATTGATATTCTCGCTTAGATTTAATAAGAATCAGTGTGGTTTGTTTTTCCAGTCAGCAAGATGGACTCCGCATACGATTTAAAGTTCGAGGAGATGAAGAAGTATATTCCATTCCTAGAGAGTATGATCAAAAGGCTTGAAAATTCCGGCAACTCGGCGTCAGCGAATCCTCGTCAGGCGCAATTGGATAAAATTCGTTCTTTAAGAGACCTACTCTTAAACAAGAATAAAAGGTTTAGAAATGCTTATTTTGATATATTACATAAATAAAACATTTAACTTCAAATCTACTTATAAAAAATGTGTTACTTAGCAAGAAAGAAATGATTTATTTACAGTTAGGTAATATTAACTATAATAATTAATTAACAATCCTTGAATGATGTCACAAAAATTGCCTCAATTCAGCATAATGCTGTTTATCAAACAGCGCTGATCTTCCGTTGAGGTTCCCAGTGAGGTTACGAAACACTTGAACTTTACTTGACTTAACAGTCAAATGTATAATGACTAGATAAAGTTACAGAAATAAAATTTCAAGAAATTTCACATTTCAAAATAATGCTACCAGCTTTAGAACAGCATACATTTATGTAGGTAGTTAAATTTTCATCGCTTAACTTATTTATATGTTTTGACGATAATTACTGCCATTCAATTATTAAAAATACTGCCAACATCGGTGTTCAAGTAAAAAACTTACTCTATTATTAACATCATCATTATTTATTATCATTTGTTTTTTTTTCTAGAATGAAAATGGACAATCTTCTTAAATGTGAACAAGTTTTGGTCAATTTATATGCCAAAGTTGAACAGGTTTGTGCTATTTAATGGGTATCTTTAATTATGTTATGCCAAAAATATTACATTTATACTAAATTGGGCTTTATTTTTCAGAGGGACCCATCTCTTGATACCCAACTCGTCGAAAAACAACAAGAATCAAAAGATTCTGAATTGGAAACTGTCAGAAATAAACTCAAAACAGTAACAAGGACACAGAATAATGTCGAAACCTTACCTGAAATTGCGAGGGCAAATGATATTGAGTTAAACTATACTGGAAGTAAAGAACCCGCACTGTTTCAAAGAAGACCAAACAAATCATCAAAATCGCCAGTGCGCTGTAGTGATACAAAGATAAGATCACCTCAATCCCAATATAAGCGAAACTATACGCGAGTTTTGATATCTCCTGGTCGAAGTCCTATACGAACTACTTCAGAACAATCTTTTTCTGAGAAACCTTTATTCTGTAGGCGAACTCCACCTAAAACAATTCCGGTACCACCAGTTGGCAAAAAAGACAAGAAAAAGCCCAAAGCTTCCAAAATGCACAAAACCAAAGACTTAAACATAACACTTAACGTACCAGAAGACAGCTTAAATTCGCTTAATACGAAAGATATCTTGTCAAGAATCATGAATTGTAAGGATGGCGATGTGGATATTGACACACTGCGTGAATTAAGAACTCAAATTCTAGGTGAGTTGAAGCAAACAGGAAAAAACGATGATATATCTGATTTAATATTAAAATCATACAATATCAAATCAAAGCCAAGAAAAAATATTACTGACAAAAAATCCAAAAAAGACGTCGAGGAAGGTGAATTATCAGACAGTGAAAGTGAAACTATTGAAAGTGTTTATGGTAGTTTACCTGTTATAGATAAAGATAAATCTTCAGCCATAGTAAAAACCATCGAAAATAAAGACCAACAACACAAAATTCAGATTTGCCTTGTCATCTCTGACAAAATTGAGTCAAACACCACTGATACAACGAGCAAAAATAGTCAGGTCATAGATCTTGTGTCTGAATTAGAAATGTGTAGTGAAAATGAAAGTGATAAAAGTAAAGACATAATTTGTATCGATTCGGATACACCACATTCATCGCCACCCGAAAAACGTCATATCAATAAAGAAATCTGCGAAAATAGTAAAGCTAAGAGAAAAGTTGATATTGCACCTTTTGTAGTGGAAACTAACTCAGAAATAATTACTGAATGCATATCTTTAGAAGATGATGAGCTTAAAGGCCAGACAGGTGAGCTCAGAGATCGAACTATAGAGGTTCAGAGTATTGAAGAAACCGATAAACCGTCACCAGGTAACCACAAGAATAAAAGTTTGGAGTTGAAAGAACTCTCAGATTCCAGTGTAACCAAAGGTAGTACAAAGCCTTCAGTAAATAGCAATGTAAAGATTCCAAACAAATGTGATTTAGAGAACAATCAGAACACTGAAAAGGTACAGGATGCCATTGAGCAGCGGCCAACGTATTTAGCCAACTTTTATAAACCGATAGAAGAACAACAAAGTGATTTGCCTGCTATTTCTACTGCTGTTGTCAACAACCTTAAAGAAAAAGAAACTGCTAAAAATAACGTAGATATTGATTCTGTGCAGCCTCTGTGTGTCAGTTCTACCGATGCTACTACCAATATTGCACAAAATCAAAATGCCGAAAATAGCGAAAAAAAATCCGTAGCAGAGACTTCTGATAATAAAACTTCTCATATAGAAACGACTTGTGTCGATATAGAAAAACAAGACGACACGCAGAATATACCATTATTGAATGAGCCTACAGTCCCACCGAAAGCAAAAGCTAGTGTTCTCTCTGAAATAGATATATTACAGGCATTAAAAAATGAAATACTCAGCGGATCGATTTCCATGCCTGGTACAGAAACTGTTACACCAGCATTGCATCAACCTAAACTCACTAAAGTTGCAAACGCTCAAGAAGTTATGCCTAAGAAAAAAATTTCTATTGAGAGATATAAAGAAAAAGTGGCTACATCGGCTACTAGAGCGTTATTTTTTAAAAAACGTAGCCGAGCAAATCGAATCGGGGAAGATTTGAATAGAAAACAAAGCCTGAAATTAACAGAAAAAGAGTGCGAAAGATTTAACTTCCCAAAAAGACTGTCGCTGGAAGATGACGATGACGATATTGATGATATATCAGATGACGATTTTTTAGCAGAAGACAATGATTCATTGGGTTTGGATGATATTTATGGTGATCTTGCACCAAAATCACCAGATAATGAGATTTTTAACAATAGCAATTCACCTCCTGTTATAATACCGACGGATCCGACAGTATTTGAAGAAAACATAAACAGAAATAGAGGAGATATCGACATGAGAGCATTATTAACAACAACATTGCTACCACAACCCGTTCCACCGCCAGTTATTTCACCAGTTGTTCCAACTACGGGATTTGGAACACCATCCCCAGTGTACGGCATTGACAAAGCCGTTCCACAGCCAGTTATTCCTCCTCTTATTCCACCTTCTGGATGTGGGACTGTACCACCTTCCCCAGTATATGGCATTGAAAGAAATTTTAGTGAAGTCCACGCTGATTCAAGTAAAACAGTTGTTGATGTAAATAGATTGAGTGCTTTGGATCCTCGTAAGAGGCGTGACTTAAGTTTATCTACCATAAAAAGCCCCAACTCTTATCCAACGACAAATCCAGAAAGAACTCCTAGATCTTTTGCCAGTGTAGTTGCAAGTACACCAAATATGACACCAAGCAGGACTCCAAATATGACTCCTAATTATATGCCCAATATACCGCAGCTAAGGACACCGAATGCAAGGACTTTCGAAATGACTCCTTCACACCAAACATTTGAATTAGAAGATCCAACTATTCGAAAACATGTTTACGCGCCTTCATTTCCTGTAAGCGATAATCCAGAGAGAGAATCACCGGTCTCGAAAGATGGACCATACTGGGATATGAATAAAAGTAACCAAAGGTCTCGCAAAAACCGATGGGAAGAAACGAATAAATCAACATGTGGACCTAAATGGGAAGATCGCGATCCAAGGAGCAGTTCAGGTCCAAATGATGGTTCATACACTCCTCGGTATGAAGATTCATATAGCTCAAAATACGATAAGTATAACAATCGTATAAGAGGTGACAACATGCATGATAGACGAGAACCATACAGTAACGCAGATTGCCCGTCGACACCTGTGCCGTCGTTTGGATGGTCAGAATGTCCTCCAACGCCCAATAGTGTTTCTGGAAGAAAAGAAGCCCCAATGACACCAAGTCATCCTTTTGGTAGATCAGATTGTCCCGCTACTCCTCTACATCCTTTTGGACGAGGGGATTGCCCTTCCACTCCTAGTACTGGATTTGGAAGAAACACCGATGTGGTGTCGAATCATTCTTACCCTAGGTCAGAATGTCCACCTACTCCAAGCCATGCTTTTGGTAGATCTGAATGTCCACAGACGCCTAGTCATTCATTTGGAAGAAGCGAATGTCCTCGAACGCCAAGCCATCCATTTGGGCGCTCGGAAAGTATTCCATATACCAGGCCGGATAATTCTAATAACTCTAATCCAAACTATTCTAAAGATCCGAGGCTTAACAGAAGACCAGTAGAATACGAATCAAGTCCTAACAATGAAAGGGAATATGATAAATATGAACGGGATCGTAAAAGTTCTTCTTACAAATCACAAAGTAAACATTACAGTGAAGCTGATACGCCAAGAAACTATGAAAGAGAAAAAAGTGTAGGGAGGTATGATAGAGAATATGGTGATCGCATTACGCAACAGTACGACCGAAATCGACGGGATGTAAGTCAAGGCCCGTCGACGTCTAGAGATGTAGAAAGCAATTGGCTTTACTCAAGAAATCGTGAAAGTTATTATGACGGAAGGTACTCTAAGGATTACGATGATTTAGGTTCCAGGCGAAACCAAAGAGAAAGAAGTATTGGCCGGACAACAGACACCCAACCATGCGTCGAAAGAGCACGTTCGACATCGCGTGCACTTAGTGTGGGCAGAAGAACTGACACTGACAAAGAGCGAAACAAAGATAAAATATCATTTCAATCCGAGAGTGGTCGAAATTTTACTATAGATACCAGTGTGAAATCAACTTTTCAAGATTTTCTACCATCTGGCAAACCAATACAAGTATTTGAATACTCGTTCGATAATAGAAGACAGAGGGCTGCGAGTGTTGGTCGCTCATTAGTTCGTGAGGGTAGTGTTGGCCGTACGCTATCTACTAGACCAATAGATATCTCTACTACTCACATCCAAGATAGACGTAGTCAATTTAAACGTGCTAGTAGTGTAGGAAGAGAGATGGGTAAAACAACCCGAACGCTCAAAGAAGTAAAAGCCGATTTTGAGGCATTTAAGTCTAAACTCACAACACATAAATTTAATTCTAAAAAAGAATCAAAACAGCATAATACGTCTCCAACGGCCCGAAATATAAAAACAGCTTCAGAGTCAAATAAATCTAGACTTCCTGAACATCAAGTAGATGCCAACAAAGAATCAAAAAAGTACAATACGAGCCAGCTTAGTCAAAAAACCAGGAAAGATAAAGACACATCACAACGAGAACAAAAAAGTAAACACACCTATTCTCCAAAGAAAAATTCTCGTGATCCACGAATGCGTAAAGAACACCCAGAAGAAATTAGAAGTCGATACAAAATAGACAGAAGAGGTGATTTGCGTGACAGCCGAAAAACAGGAATTATATATTCTAACGATAATATTGCAAAAGGCACCATTATGGGATCTGGATTTGGAGTAAAAAATTATAAGATTCCCAAAATAAAACGTGTAGAGCCAGAAGTACCTGAAGTGAATAATAAAGTTCAAGAAAGCACCGACTCAATAAAAAAAAGTGATATTAAGAAAAACACTTCAGAAAGTAACAAGAATAATAATCAGAAACTTTCTAAAGAACCTGCTAAACCAAAGAGCCTCGAAGAACCAGTAGCAAAGATCAATAATAAGGATCAGAACGAAAGCAATAATATGATGAATATTGTTGAAGACCCTGAAGTAAGAGTGACTAGAGCAAAGACAAAGATAAAAATGAATAAATCTAAGGATCAAATTGATGTTGATGATGATGTTATTGTGAGAACGAGAAAAGCTAAAAAGTCTGTTATATATGATTCAGATTCCGATGCAGTGCTTGAAAAGGAAAATGAAATAAAAAGTACTCAAAAACCTGATTCAAAACTTAACTCTCCAGCCAAAAAATCGAATAAAAGCAAAAAAATAAGAAGCCCTGTGATAACAAAAGAGACGCACAATGGTGCAAGTAAAGAATCGCAAGACTCAAATTTTGGAATTGACGATGTGGAAATGTTTCCGGAAAATTTAGACTCTAATTCAGTGATCGATAATATAAATGCATTAATAGCGGATCTTGATTATGATCTTAACACTTCGAAAAACCAAGATGAAAGCTTTACTACTGATATTGAGAATATGATGGAAACCATAAATAGCCCCGAAAGTAACAGTTTGGGTGATATCTCAGAAGCCGTTGAAAAAGGTTTAAATAACGCTGACAAAATCCAGACAAACTTGGACTTTGACAATGTGTTAGACGACACAACCGAGAAAGTTTCTGAAATTACGCAAACCCCAAAAGATAACTCGCTAAATATTAACAATGTTACCGAAAATTCTGAAATCAAAAAATCTACGAGACATCAAGCACTTTCAGCTAATGACACAGTTTTGTCAAAAGTCAACGAAGCTATCGTTTCAACGACTGATATTGACCAAGGATTAATCGAAGATAAAGATAAAATAAGCATAGAACTCATCGCCAACAACGTTGATCAGTTTATCCCGGATAGTACAAACAAAGGCGATTTAAATAAAACAAACGATGGTTTACCTGATAGTACGAATGAAATACACTGTGAACTGAGTTCTGACGTAACATCTACGTTTGACACTCTCGAAACGTCTAATAAAGGATCAGATATACAAAGTGCTACTCAAAAAGAAACATTCAACTCAATTGGAAGTTTGTTATCAATTTTACAAGATAAATCGAAAATAAAAGAGTTATTAGCTATGCTAGGAGATCAATCTAGTGACAATGAAAAAATTAAGAAAAAGTTAGAAAAGTTAAGCGAAATAGTTTCTGATGAAGAAGAAGACGAAAGAAAGTTAGACAGTATGGAAGAAAAGCTTCCTGAAGATCAGCTATCAGAAGAAACAATTGACGATAAAACTACAGAAGAACGCGTGGTAAGAAATATAACTGTAAAAATTGACAAACACGAAGCCCTGAAGCCAGGCGAAATCCAGAATAGTAATGAAATACTTCCAACTCCGCATGTAGAGAAAATAGTTAATACGACCCCGAATGAAGAGAACGAACAAGGTAGAAATACGAAGGTATGCAATACATCAGATAAAAAAACTGTTGCTGACAAAGCAAGCAAAAACGAAGGAGATATTTCGCCTTGTTCTGATAATAAAATTAAAAGCACAGAAAAAACAATTGACCCGAAAACTATAAACAAAACAAGCTGTAAAGAAGTGAACGAAACTAATAAATTAGACAACGAAGACCAATCGAACGCTGAAGACGATGAACCATTAATGAAAAATAAAAGTAAAAATATCAAACGTCGAAAAGCTACCGGTAAATTTAAACTGGCCCGTAATAAAATCACTAACAAACGAGCAGCAGTAACTCGAGCAGTTCCTGTTAAAACTGGAGTAAAGAAACGAGGAGAACTGCAGAAACTTCAAGAAGATATCAAAGAAATGTTTATGCGTGACGACATATTGAATGCGACGGGCATTAGAATGTGTCGCTTAGCAAAAATGGTCACTGAAAATGAAAAAACGGATTCTCGTCCTGTTGTGGTTTTAGAGAAAGTTAAAGATGTACAAAATCAAGATCAACCGATTAAGTTACGAAAAAAACCTGGACCTAAGCCAAAAAACAAAGCTGTAGCAAATAAAGCCAAGTCTCCGGAAGTAGATACCAAGGTGCACAAGCCTAAAGCTGTGTTTATGTATAAACCGGGGCCAAAGTCGAAAACAAAACAAAAAAACGATGATACAGATCCATACGAATTCGAAACTGATTCTGTTGCCGACACAAACACCACAAAAGAAAGTGATGATGATAGTTCAGATTCTGAAAACGGATCACTGGCGTCTTCGCGTAGCTTTGGTAGTAGCGAAGTATTAGCTGACGCGAAAAAGAAACCCAGAAGAAAACGCCGCGGAATTGGTGGCTGGCAGTCAGGAATCATTAAATCTAAGAATAAGAAAAAGAAAGAACAAAAACAGGACATACCAAAAAATGATTCCCATGTTATTAAGCAACAGAAACCCATAACTATACCCGATCTAAATTGTTTCACTGATAAGTCGTATTGTTTTCAAAAAGGCGTCACTACTTATGATTGTCGTTTGTGTGTGTACAGTGGTGCGGACATTGTTAATCATTATAAAAAGCAACATCCTCACACTGAAATTCCATTGTCTCGCATGGATCAAAAGACTGCAGAACTTGCAATTCAGCAATGCGAACAGAAAAACTTCCAAGCTCTTAGTAAAATTTCTTCAGGCAAATACACTTGCCGGTTCTGTCATAAAGAGTTTGCTAACAACCGAAATGTTTTGGAAACGTTCTTTTGGCACGTTGTAAGTAATCACACTGGCGAATTCAAGCACTTATGTTCAGAATGCGTAAACGTAACTCGTTGTCCGCTTAATTTGGACATTCCTCCTCCACCCAAAGACGGGGGACAGCTGATTGGATACATATGTCAAAAATGTAACTTTACTCAAATATCGCTTGAAAATTTAAAGACGCATGTTATCGTGCACCACAATGACGAACAAACAGAAGTTTTTACAATTAATTTAGCTGTAATGTCTAATAAAGCAATGAAGTCAATGTTGAGACGCGCGCAGTCAGAAAAACCGAGAGTGGTAAGAAGTTTACGGTCAAACCAAAGCGTTGCAGACAGCAGCGATTTGCGTGATGACCGTAGTGAGGGTGACGTTTCTGAATGTAGCAGCAACATCAGTGACTGCGATCCATCTGAACCGCTAACCGAAGAAAGCAATCAAAAGCGAGAAGAGTCCTTGGAACAAAAACCCCAAATTGATCAAATGAAAGCCAAATTGACTTTTGAGAACGATGCACCGAGCGACGATACTTCAGTTAAAATGGAACAGGAGGACCGTTATGAGAACTCGCATTTTGACGACTCACTAAATACAGAATGTTTCGCAAATCCAACTGTCCAAATTTCCACTGTCACAAATGTTTCGCGTAGAGGAACCGCGGATGAGATCGTTGATTATCCTCATTTCAAACTGAACTACACGGAGTCCGGAGCAAAAGAATACGTTTGCTGCATTAATGGAAACGACAGTCACTACACTACATCACTCTTGATATCTATGAAGAAGCATATCCAATCAAAGCACTCTGAGAAATGGGATGGCTACTGCTCCCTGTGTAAAGTTATCGTCACTCTGCAAGGAGTTCAATCAGACTTCAGAGATTGCTTGTCGCATTTCCTCGATAAGCACATGGATGACTTCCCCGTATTAGAGAAAGTAACTGAAAACGCAAGAGAGGAAATGGAAACATCAAGCGTACCTGAATCGAATATACCGGCTATTGTACCAGATGCAGATAGCTGTGCTCCAGCGGTGGTAGCATCAGCCGTACCGGTCGCTATTGCATCGCCAGTGATACCCGCCCGAGTCGCGACTCCGCCAGTCGAGAGGACAGCGTCTCCCTCCTACATAGCAGTCCGTCCTCTTGCTGAATTGATATCCAGAGAACTGGTCAGGGAGTGCAAACTGCCAGAACAAGAGACACCAATAGCTTTACCCAAGATTGAAAACATAGTCAGTCTCGGCGATGAGACCGTGCCACCGGCGCAGCCGAGCCCCTCGTATCCGACTAACGCAGACCCGGCTCCACTAACAGAGAAGCCGTTCTTGTACGAAGAAGTGCAAGCAGAAGTGATGTCGAAAAAACACCGGGTCGTGTTAGACACGATGATGTCGAAAGAGAACTTGGTGAGAGTGTTTAAATGCGCCGGCCGTTTCTGTTCGTTCACGACGGATTCTCCTGAAGACGCATTATTGCACGCTTCGACTCACCAGCGGGTGGGGGGTAAAGGAGCGCTGAACTGCGCATATTGTAACTACGACGCTTGTGACAATGGGATAGACTTGGTGATGCACGTGTTCAAAGAGCACAGTCGTTGCCAGTACTGCTGTCCGCTGTGCTTCTATCGAGCCGCCGCCACTCAGTTGGTGGGCGTGCACTATATCAAGGCCCACGGAGGGGTCGTCAAGCTGAAGAATGTCCTGCGAAGCACGGCTGCAGTGTCTCCACCGACGCCTGGACATTCTACCGGCCTGTTACCAAGAGAAGTCGCTGTCCAATACTTCGTTTGTAGTCATGGTAAGTTTTAAGTGACGATAAGTATTCTCGTTCGTTTAGATCTAGAAAATAAAGCCGTCAAGCGCGAGTCGGAGTTGCGACTTGTACAATGAGAGTTCCGTACTACCACAAATACTACTATTTTTGATGCAATCCGCCATAGTAACGAATATTATGTGAAAACGTGAACCGGCTACCTATTACGGTTCACGTGATATAGGTTAGTAAAGATCGTATAGAGTATAGACGGACGAAAGACAGATAAGGTAGGTAGGCTTAATAGGTACAACTGGATTCCCTTTGGGTACACAGTTACACAGTACACACGCAACAAGCAAAATAAAAGGGTCTTGTCAGACCGACATCGGCAGACAGACAGACAGTCGGCCAACGGAACCCTAAAATGTAGTAAAGATTCGCAATCGATAACAAAATTTTATTGCAACATAGTGTTATATACGAGACTCGTCCAAACATCGAATAAGCCAAATTTCGAGGGGTAAACTAGAAGCCGATAAGCAGTTCCATTATCCACCACTCGGCTCCATCATCAGACCTTCGTCACCAAGCGTAATGTATGGATCTCGTCAAAACCTCGTTGTCGTCGTTTAGTCAATCCGAAACCCAATAAATACTAAACAGGGTTTCGCGGCAATAATCATAGAAAAAAACATAAAATTACTGTAATGAATGAAAAACCATGTTTTTTATATCGGAATTTCATAGTCGTTGCCATAGAAACGTGTAATAGTTATTTATGATACTAGTGCGGTAAATTGGATAAGACGAATGTAAGCCCTCGACTTCGTCTCGAGCTTAACATAGTCACGAGCTTGTATAAACCAATACCGCACGAGTGCTATACAACGTTTTACAACACATTTGCGAGAAAACAGATAACAGAAGTTCGTACGTAACTGCAATTAGACGTATGTATACGAAGCACTCTTAATATAGCCGGGTAATACTTACAGTTTTTTTGTAATACCAACAAAGAGTTCTTATGCCGCTGAAGTAAATGTCAACCTGCGCGCGCATTGCTGGTTTGGGCGCCATTTTCCGCAAATGTTTGTTGACGTTTTCGCTGTGTGGTTGATTATTATCAAAAAAATTGTTTTTTCCTCGCAAGTGTGACGAAAACAGTCGTATGGAACTCTTGTGCTATTAGTCATTACGCTCTTGGCTTCATTATCGCGCTCGCCTGCGGCTCGCGCGCATAATACCGCCTCTAGTTTAATGACCAACAGCACACTTGTATCATAACGTACTATTACCGCACGCCTAGCTATTTTACCGCACACCTAGTTGTATGGTGCGTAATGTTCAACTTGCGAACGATGTATACAGGCTTCGTAAATGCATTTTTTGAGCAAATGTGTTGTAAAAGTTATTTATGAGTAGATTAGAAGATATGATTATTCTTTTGATGAGTAGAATAAACTGCATTCACACTCACCGGAGTACGGGCAGCAGCGTCCTCTCGAGCGGTGAGCATTCTACGATGCCCAAGCCGCTCGCCAACCGTAGGCATTATGACAACCTCTCCCTATTAAAGGGGAGGCTTTCGTCCAGAAGTGGACGTCTTCTGGCTGACGATGTGAGTAGAACAAGCTACGTCCATGAAAGCGTGTTAAAAATACAATGTCAACGTTGTTCCAGACGACGGCGCGTGTGGCTTCAAAACGTACACTCCGGGCAAGTTCATCGAGCATCTTCAACAAAAGCACACATATGCGACATCACACCCTTGCAATGTATGTTCTATAGTTTGTATACAAGCACTATTTCTATTGCCACGAACGAAGTCGCTGCGTAGGCAGGCCTCCCACTAGGTGGACCGACGACTTTGTAAAAGTCGCGGGCAACCGGTGGATGCAAATGGTAGGTTGTCGCGGGCTGATGATGATTATTTATATTTATTGGTACATAACAGTTTTTTGATTAACTGATAATTACGAGGGCTACACTAAAAGTATCGGGAATGGAATATTTCCTCTGTTTCTGTCATATTAAAATCTTTTTAATTGAAAACTCCTTGGTTTTAAAAATCGAATACCATTTATTTATTTAAAAAAATATTCTCGGTCTTGTCACAAGGTTTTGTCAAACTTGTTTAGTCGTTGAGAAAATGGAATTGACTCGAGAAAATTCAAGAGCGATGATTTATTATGACTTTCGAAGTGGTTTAACACAAAAACAGTGTGTTGACCGGATGATTTCTGCATTTGGTGATAAAGCCCCATCCAAAACCACAATTTATCGCTGGTTTGCTGAATTTCAACGTGGACGTGTCAAGCTCAGTGATGATCCCCGTCAAGGTCGTCCAAAAACTGCAGTCACCCAAGAAAACGTTGATGCTGTGCGTAAGCTGATTGAGGAAGATCGACATGTGACATACCGCGAAATTCAGGCAACTTTAGACATTGGCATGAGTCAAATACAAATAATCTTACATGAAAAATTAGGTGTAAAAAAGTTGTTTTCCCGATGGATACCGCATTCGCTCTGTGAAGAGCAAAAAGCGGCTCGCGTTACTTGGTGCGTCAGAACTCTCGAAAGATTCCACGCAGGATCCTCAAATGCTGTATACAACATCGTATCAGGTGACGAATCCTGGATATACGCGTACGAACCCGAAACAAAAAACCAGTCACGAGTTTGGGTGTTCGAAAATGAGTTAAAGCCAACAAAAATTGTTCGTTCACGGAGTGTTGCAAAAAAAATGGTGGCCACGTTTGTCTCCAAAACCGGCCATGTTACGACTATTCCTCTTGAGGGACAAAGAACGGTTAATGCAGAATGGTATGCTAGCATTTGTTTGCCACAGGTCGTTTCTGAACTCCGTAAAGAGAACTGCAACCGCCGCATCATCCTCCATCACGACAATGCGAGTTCTCACACCGCGCACAGAACAAAAGAGTTTTTAGAGCAAGAAAACATAGAATTATTGGACCATCCGCCGTACAGCCCCGACCTAAGCCCTAATGATTTCTATACTTTCCCCAAAATAAAGAATAAATTGCGTGGACAGAGATTTTCATCACCTGAAGAAGCTGTGGACGCCTACAAAACGGCCATTTTGGAGACCCCAACTTCCGAATGGAATGGTTGCTTCAATGATTGGTTCCATCGTATGGAAAAATGTGTCAAATTTCGCGGAGAATACTTCGAAAAGCAATAAATATATTTTTAAATAGTAATGTTGTGTCACTTCCTTGATTCCCGAAATTTTCAGTGCCGCCCTCGTAAAGCTTACAGAGTATGACGAGTGCGACGAATGGGGTTACGCTGAATGGTAGTTGTAAGACAAAAGTACGTCACTGTAGTCACCACTGTGATAATTTTTTACTACGGAGACAAATCCGGAAATCTCAAATTGCTGCTCAGAAAAATATGTTCATCCTCGACAAAAAGGAACATTATGTTTTTTGCGATTTCAGGGTTGGCTCCTTTCTGCTTAGTACTACCGTCTCGCCTAATCTTAGAGAGGCCCATAGACGTTAGACAGAGAATCCCAAGAGATAGCGCTATATAAGGCGCAAGCCACACAGAAATGGCGTCAGGCGCGGACATGCCACGGGCAGCTTGCCATTCCACTCAAATTTAATAATAAATATATTGAAATAAGGCACACACAGAATGACGTGGTTCTGCCTGTCCATGTCCAATGCAGCGGTACTCAGAACATTGAGTAAATAAATAGTAGATTAGTCACCTAGGGAGCAAAAGTAAAGAATGTCTCGGATCTCATGTATATTTAATATAAATAAAAATAAAATTATAAATAGCCGAGGGTGACAAACAAGAGATCTGAGGCTTCTCTACTTGCTCCCGTGATGTGTAATAGGCTAGATGACTGATGTTTAAATCGGTGAAACCAATAGCTTTGAAGAAGAATTTAAGTAAATATAGTATGTCTACTGAAAAAATAATTTGAATCGGTTAGTAATGTTCTGAAATATAAGCGTTTAAAGTTTTTGGTAGAGCCAACTCTGTCCCTTTCCCACAAAACAAAAAATGAAGTCATGTCTTACTTGTCAGAATAGAATTTAAGAACAGAATATGGCGTACTGAGAAGTGACGTCACGGTTTGCTGTTTTGCCTCTCTGTCTAGCATGATATTAAAATGCTTATAAGTTGCTTATTTTTGATCAGATTTTCGTTTTCTTTTCATTAATCAGCTATATTTATGGGCCACATTTTACAACACTGACACCACATTTGACAATTTAAAAAAACCAGTCATCTAGCCTATTGTATACGATTTTACGTGCCGCTGCGAGGAGGAAGTGGTTCCTATCTCTCCGCTTAGCGGGGCTAAGGTAGCCACTTTAGCCCTGCAGGCACGTAAAAAACAAAACACTGACAGTGCATTGGCTCTCATTAATAAATATGATGGATGTTGAGCTCAATGACAGTAATTTGAATGCGATGACTAACTAGAATTTAATCCCGCAGTTATGCCAGACCGCAGTGCTCTCTCCCGCCGAGCTAGTGCTGCACCTTCGCTCGCACGGCCTGAAGCTGTACCAGTGCACGTGGTGTGTTCACGGTGCCAACAACGAGAGCGAGCTGTTGGCGCACGCCGCCGCCAATCACCCCGACGCGCAGCCTCAGGCGTATGTCAGGGTCATCACTAATAAGGTACAGCGAAGTTAAAATCACTAGTAAAGTTCCTATGTCAGGGTCATCTCTAGCAGGATGTGTCACGTTCATCAGCATCAGGGTACATCAGGGTCATCACTAGCAAGGTAGCAAGGCATGTTAGGGTCATCACTAGTGCAATACTCAAACTAATTGAACTGCACGCATTATGTACATAGTATAGCTATGTATTTTTCTTCTTTAACTAGATAAGATGGAGAACGTTTGCCTGGATATTAATTACTATTACTGCAAGTTTCATTGAATTCAGGATCAAGAAAGATCATTGAAGTCAGGATTTTTGAATGTTGTCGTTAAAGATATATGTATTTACTACTGTAGGATAATTAAATAGTTATAATCTCACTTTTCAGGATGGAGGACAAAGAGTGCTTCCTCTGGCGTGTTTGAATAAATCCAAAATGCCAATCGAAGATGTGGCTCCGAACACCATCAAAGAAAACCCGGTCAAAGAAGCGGAACGATCCATCGACCTGGAGAAACTGATCGCACATACGATGATGATGATAGATAATACCAGCCAGAGTACCAGCCATGACGAAGAAGATACTTTCACAGAAGAACCCATGGAAATTCCTGACGAAAATCTGCCAGACGATCAAGACGAGGCTACTCTTGAAACACTAGAGACACCAGCTAACCAAGTTGTTCCTGAAACGAACACAGAATCACACACTGTGGCAGCAGAGATAACAGATGCTTCTACAAGCCAGCCTGTAGTTTTGAAAACCGAACCGGCTGAAGTGTTGAAAGATATGGTTAGCAGCGAAATCATCTGCCTGGACAGCGATGAAGAATTAGATACAAACGCGGAAGCAGCTGTGACCACTTCAGACACTGACCCCTTAACCACTAGCGTAACTGAAAAAGTGGCTCAGAAAGTAAGCAAAGAAGTATCGAGAAGCAGTATAACAGACGAGGTGTCAATAACAAAGGTCACCGAAGAACCTCCATCCAAGATTAGCGAAGAACAGAACAAGAATGAAAATATACAAGTAGAGAATGTCATAGATCTATCCGACGATGACTCTGGTCCTTCGAACACGGCGAAATCCTTGATAGTTGCCAAAAAATCCATCTTTAAATGCCCCTGCTGCTTTCGTGTTATTAAGACGGCATACGCGCTCAGGAAACATGTGAGAAAGCAATGCTCCAAATTAATTGGTACCAGTTTCAAATGTCCGCACACACCGTGCACGTTCTCCGCTCTCAACCTGAACAAGCTCATCGTGCATTATTCGGACACACATTCAAAAGTCACAAAAAAATCCCAGAATTATTATTGCGGGGTCTGCACTTACTCCTTCTCCTCCATAACCGGAGCCAAGCTACACATCAGATCCGTACACAAAGTGTCAAACTACGATGTAATCATGGGCCTGGATGCGAACGGTCTCGAGAGATGCACAATACAAGAGTCGAGCGAAGCTTCAGAGCCTGTGAGGATATCCGGTAGGAAAACGTCTACAGAGATCCAAAGATACCAGGCCGAGCCTATCGCTAGCAAGGCTAGGAAAACTTCCACCGACGCAAAGAAACGATACGGATTAGATGATATCGACAAGCTGCCGATCAGTCCGATTTTGGACACCCAAGTGTTCTGCGAGCTTTGCGAGTTCGGTACCAAAGTGCGGCTGAACATGGTGCGGCACCTGCAGCAGCACGCGGGCAACATCCCCGTGCCGCACACCGCGCCCGTCAACCCCGTGCCGCACCTCGAGACCAACGAGATGCACTTCGACAGAATGGTGAACCTCGCGTCCAGCTCCGCGGCGTCCCGCTCCGCGGCGTCCCGCTCCGCGGCGTCCCGCTCCGCGGCGTCCCGCGCGCCGGACCAGCCGCGCGGGGACGAGCCAGCCGTAACGATCAAAATTCCCGCTTCCGAATCCTTGCGGTACCCCAAATACGTGCCCGAACGACTACGATACACGTGCGGCGCTAAGGGCTGCTCCTACATGTCGGTCGACCACGGTATGTTCCGCTTCCACTGGGAAACTCTCCATCAGAAAGAAGAGGAGTACCTCTGCGTCCACTGCCCGGCCAACCAGGCTTTGACCACCTCGATATCGCTCACCGCCGCCAGAATCCTCGGCCATCTGCGGATGCACGATGTCAACTTATATGCCTGCTCGGCTTGCTCGTACTACCACTACAGGAGGCATCTCGTCGAAAAGCACATATCGGAGACGCATAAACATGGAACTGTGAAAATTGTTAGAGAGGAATACCAGCCCGAGCCGATGACTCCGACGGCGGCCCCGGGGGCTCCCACGATGGATTTGAAGCCGTGGCAATGCGGCCTGTGCGACTTCTCGAGCATGCTCCGTCCGAAAGTTGTGAACCACTGCGCGACGGAGCACCAGTCCAAAATGCAGTTCAAATGCGCCTACTGCTCGTTCCGGTCCTCGGCCAAAGAGAATATACTGAAACATCAGATGAACGCTCACCAGGGGATGCCACAGGACGTGTTTTACTACTTCTATAGAGAAGATTCCATTCCCGTCGAGGACGGCATTCCCCTCTGGGAGAAACAGAGGCAGAAGTTGCGTCTCGACGAGCGAGACGTCAAAACCGAGCCGGAGCCGAGCGAGCCGGGCCCGGGCGCGGCCGCAGCACCAGCCGCGGCCGCAGCACCAGCCGCGGCCGCAGCACCAGCCGCAGCCGCGGCCGCAGCACCAGCCGCTACAGCGCCCGCTCCAGTAGCGATCGACTTGAATATCGTTAAGGAAGAAATCCCCGAGGAGCCGACTCCGGGCTCGGAGCTCTCTCTAGACGACCTCCACATGAAGTTCGGCAAGGTCTGCGAACCGGACGGCATCAAGTACAAGTGCTGCTTGTGTAACGCAGTCCGGGAACATTCGAGAGAAACCATGCAGTGCCATTTGTATGAAGAACTCAACTATAGACGGTGAGCTTTGATTATATCAATACCATTGTACTTAACCGTAGTTATTGTTCTCGTCCTTTGTTAAAACAATATTTTGCGATTTATATCAAACATCAGACTGTACCATGTGTCAAAGAAGACAATTTTACCAAAGGAACCCCAGATTTCTTACTAGGTTATGCCTTGTGATTTTCGAGTTTTTCCAGGGCACTGACCTGTAATATACAAGTACGCTGGACTTCATATTGTCGATAGCAAATTGAAGTCATTTGATTTTCACCATTTTGGCGCGGATAGGCAACGGATAGCAGTGTGAGCGTCCATGGAACTAATATTTCGTAATACACAAATGTGAATTTTAGTACAGGAGATGCTCGAAAGGGCGCTTCAAATCGGCTCAAAAAATACTGTCATATCCTAGGCAATATTTACTCCAGCGTAGGTACTTGTATAATAGAGGTCAGTGTTCCAGGGCAAAAGTACATAGCTCATCACTGTGCTGCAAGCTATTCATTACTAGCCATTTTTGAAGAGCAAGATTACTTCTTTATTTTAATTGCTTCATTGGTGTCCAAACATAGATCTGAATCCTATAAAAAATCTGCAAGGGTATTCACAACTCAATCGGAAAGGTTTCCGTACGGATCCCATATTATCAGTCCGAGTCATATAACATTCAGGATGACAAAGACGGAGAATGTGGATCCGAACGGAAAATTTTCTGAATGTGAATTTTATTATTATAAAAAAGTTTTTTAAGTGTATTAAAAATGTTGTCAAGAAATACTCAGCCATGTAAAGTGCAACACTGATTAAATTATTTTTATTTGCTTGTTTACATTACAGATGGGAGTGCGTGATATGTTCCTACAAAGCTTTCCACAAAAACGGTCTAAACGACCACATGGCGTCAGAACATTCGAGACAATACAATCCGCCGAGAGCGCTACCTATCGACGTCAACATCGAAAGGTGGGTCCAAAGCGTTTTGGACCATCAAGAGAAAGCAATAGAGTCAAATTTAACCAATCTGAGCGTTCAAAAAATTCAAGGCGAAAGAACGACCGCTGCCGCTTCCCCAAAAACCCCAGAACCCTCCACAACAGCCTCTCGTGCTTCGGATACCGAATTGAAAAACGCTTTTGGTGAATTTGGGGCCGCTAAAGACCAACAATTCGCTTGTCCGAAATGCGAGTTCACGACTAAAGACGAAGCTGCCATGGTAACCCATTTAGAAAGCGAATTGAGCAAGATAAGGTAAGGGTGTACGAGTTATACATTAATATTCAAAATTGTGTTGATTGCTTTATAATATATTTTTAAGAGTCGTAAATTGCTAGCATAATAATGGGCTGTTAATACTGCTTAGTTCTCGCTTAGTCGCTTTGTTCGCGAATTTCTATCACAGCTTGCTCAGCTCATATCTAAAAATACACAACTACAATTACAGATGGGGCTGTACCAATTGTAGCGGCAAATATCAGACATTCCACGAAGCACAGTTCCATTGTAAAAGTGTCCACACAGGGCAACCTTCCCGTCCTAAAGAAGCTATCCGAGATCCGTCGCTGAGAACAGGGTGGGTTAAGGCTGTAGTCGACAGCCAGAAACAGTTCATAAAATGCATATCGGAGACCAATCGTGAACCTACGCCGGAGAAGAATTCAGCAGACTCGGACCACAATGAGAACTCTTTACTGGTGGCTATGTATGATGAGCCCGCTCATATAGATGAACGTCCATCACCTGCGCTTGGCAAAAGACCAACGCCAACGGCAGACAGCGACGAAGAGAGATTGGTCATCGACGAACCACCGTCCAAAAAACAAAACGACAGAAAATGCCCTTTCTGCGATTATAACATCCTATTACATAACTCTCGCTATATCAGGGAGCACATACTGAAAGAACATTACAATATCAAGCCGTACAAATGTAGCTACTGCGCGTTCGACGGCACCAGACAAGCTGTTATTGCACACACTAATAACCGCCATCCTGACCTCCCGAAACAATTCATAACTGTTGAAGTGCCCAACACTTTGCCTGGAGAAACCAAATCTAGCAAAGAATCTGAAACAATAGCGACAACATCAAAGCGTGATAAGGATTCTGAAGGAACAGTGACGGTGGTGAAAACGTCCAAGCGCGACGCTACCGAAACTGAGGAAGTGGCCAAAAAAGTCTGCTTATATTGTGAAAAGTCTGTACCAGAGAACGAAACGGCGACACATACACATGGGAGTGAAAAAGCAGAGTTCGCAAAGAGAGGCGAGGTTGTCGTGAAATGTTGCAAGTGCCTCGTCTTACGCCTGTCTATCACCTCTCTACAAGAGCACTTCGACGTCTGCCATCCCGGCGAGAAAGTTCTAGACAACTATGCGTACTTCAAACTACAAGTCGACACGCGAGAAATACACTGCTGTGGGCACTGCCATAAGAAGTTCAAGTTTTTAAGAGACCTCAAAGTCCACCATTCGACTAGCCACACCTCTCTATCTCTCTCCTACACTTCGATACCGTTCAGCCACAACTTGTACACGGAAGGCGATGCCGAGATTGGTAAGCGAAAAGCTGAAGAAATGGCCGGTCCGTCAATGAAGCGTATCGCTAAAAAATCTACGACTAAACCGCCAAACTCCGCCATTGCCAAGAAGTCTACCACCAAACTACCGGACGCGCAATCTGACTCAGATGAATCTTCGTACTATGGTACGGAACCATTACCACTGGACCATTACAAAAACGTTACTCTAAAAATGCCCATGTCCAACTCGGTGGTTGACGTAGATGTGGAAAAATTAAGCGGAATCCTGCCGATAGATCCAAAAGTGGTAGTCCAGGATTATAGGAGTTGACCTAATCAAACATAATTCGTATAGACTTCTGTGATTTAAAAAAGAAACAGTGATTATACAATAAGCATGGCTTAGTGTTATAGTGAACTGATTAAATAGTGTAAATATAGGCAAAGAAGACCCATTAGGGACATTCAAGAAGACTTCAAAACGTGCGACGTTAGCTTTAAGTGTGTAATTCAAATAATAAGAAATCTCCCGATGGTGATTCAGATAGTCATAGAATCATAAAAGTACTAAGCACAACTAGAAGGTACATTGCTGTTAAAAACGCGAGCCGAGACACTCAAAACTGAAGTTACGTGACTACCGTAATAAATATATCCTTCTTTAAACTGACACACGTACTGACAGGTTTTTACGGGCGTAGTTGAAACATCTAGCGGGAACTGATTATCTAGGAGGCCTTTTTCTTAAAACTATTACAGCAGTGTATGTTTTAGTAGTAAGTACTAATTTAAATGTAAGTAATTTCGTACTAAAACTAATATGACTATAAAAATATGTTAACACTTGGAGGTTTATACTGAGTCACGTTTTGTTATATTTCTCTTGTACTTGTGTTCTGTTTAGTTTAGAGTAACCTCGTTTACAAGTGTTAATATATTGAAGTCGATTTGCAACCACTAGTTGTATAGAAAATAATAATAATCTGTGATTTTTTAACATTCTTAAATTAAGATGCTAAGTGGCTGTTGATTTTGCAAGCATTTATAGTTTAGAATGAGGAGAGCTACTACTGAAATTCAGTTCGTAACATTTTTTTGTTTCCAATAAGACGACAGTTAATTGAATTTGATGTCGCCATGAAAACAATTGTAAACAATGTGGTTTTATATGATTCTGATTGTTTAATTTTTGTGCATATTTCACACTGACCTCTATTATACAAGTATGCTGGACTTCATATTGTCGATAAAACTTAATATTACTAAAAACTGGTTTGGTGTGTCTCCTTGACTTATACTTAGTATACCTACATATTATTTATTTAATTTCATTTAAGTAATTGCAGACAAGTGTCTAATTAGTCTCAATATGCGGAAACTCTTAAATGGCGCATAGTTTCTATATGTTTAGTAATTATGTTTTTTTGTCGCTGTTAGTTTCCCGAATAAAATAAAATAAAATAAATAAATAGCAAATTGAAGACATTTCATTTTCGCCATTTTGGCGCGGATAGCCAACGCATGGCAGTGTGAGCGTCCATGGAACTAATATTTCGTAATACTAATATAATCATATAATACTATTATACGACACAAATGTCAATTTTATTACC
The DNA here is from genome assembly GCA_905404285.2 of Erannis defoliaria. Lineage (NCBI taxonomy): Eukaryota > Metazoa > Arthropoda > Insecta > Lepidoptera > Geometridae > Erannis > Erannis defoliaria. Next base: position 12,814,735 of record FR990088.1, read on the forward strand.
GGAGACGCTCGAAGGGGCGCTTCAAATCGGCCCAAAAAAAACTGTCATTTCCTAGACAATATTTAGTCCAGCGTACTTGTATATTAAAGGTCAGTGATATTGCAGTTTTTTTCTTTTGCTCGTATGGTTGAACCTTTTGTTTTTTTTTTTGTTCTTATTTGTTCGTGTGAGTGACATGGAGATTTTTCCCCACAGGTATAATGTTAATGGAACACAGTATGCAGGTACCGACTAAGTACCTAAAAGCGTCGATTCTAGTGTAATTTAAACTATTGTAAACACTTCGATCAAATATGCTCTATATTGTTCCATTGTGAACGAAGTGGAAATGTTAAAAGTTGCGTTGGTGGGCAAATGCGGAAGCAATAAAAAAAGTAGAGAGCTCTAAAATTGTTGCCATGTATTAAGATTCTCGTATACGTTCATCATTTATCTACACACATTGTGGTATAAAAATCGTTTTATTAGGCTAAATGACTGGTTTTTTTTATTGTCCTATTCAAATGTTGCCCATAAATATCGCTGATTAATGGAAAGAAAATTCAAATCTGATCAAAAATAAGCAACTTATAAGCATTTTAATATCATGCTAGACAGAGAGGCGAAACAGCAAATCGTGACGTCACTTGTCAGGACGCCATATAAATTATATTCTGACAAGTAAGGCGTGATGTCATTTTTTGTTTTGGGACAGAGTTGTCTCTAACAAAAACTTTAAACGCTCATATGTCAGAACATTATTAACCGATTTAAATAATGTTTTCAATTACCATACTATATTTACTTAAATTCTTCATCAAAGCTATTGGTTTCAACGATTTAAACATCAGTCATCTAGCCTAATAGGCTAGTTAGTTGCAGTTGTCTTTTGTTTTAAAATGTTTGTTGTCCAGATGTTTCGTCCTTATTTGAATGTCTCGGCATTCCTAAGAATAATCTTATTTGTATTTTTTATATTATGTTTCGGTGATTAGCGTTCGAGAAATCGTGTGCCAAGTCATTCAGGAAAAAAACTATGTCATTAACTGGCAGCCGATTTGCAGTTAGGATCTTACTTAAAAGCGCTGCTTTAAGTAAGATGTTTAAGTATTATAAACGTTCAAATTATGCTTTCCGTGATAAGGTTGTTCTTACATGGCTACTATTTTTGTTAATTTGTAGAAAAGCCAAATTAAGATACTTCCAGAATATAAGCTTAATTCTTTAGAATAAGGTTGTTTAATTTTTTCGTTATAACTTTTATACCCTCTCTTGCGATATACTCAATCTATGGTTGCGGGCTCGGATGTTGGCGCGGCGCTCCGCTAGGTAAGACTAGGGAATCTGGAATTACTGGAACGTCACAATAATAGGCTAGACGACTGGGTTTTTTTAATTGTCCTATTAAAATGTGGCCCATAAATATAGCTGATTAATGAAAAGAAAATGAAAATCTGATCAAAAATAAGCAACTTATAAGCATTTTAATATCATGCTAGACAGAGGAACAGCAAATCGTTTCGTCACTTCTCTGTACGCCATATAAATTCTATTCTGACAAGTAAGGCGTGGCGTAATTTTTTGTTTTGTGGGAAAGGGACATATCGGAACACATTATTAATTGATTTAAATGTTTTTTTCAATAAACATACTATATTTACTTATTTATTTATTCAATTACCATACTATATTTACTAGGTAAAATATTTATTATCATAAAGTCAAATTGCTTAAGCCTCCTAAGTATTTTACTATAAATTAATACACGATCAAAAAAAAAGCGAATCATAAATTCTTGTCAAATAATAAAATTAGCCCTAGGGGTCACTCCCGCGCGCGGCACCCGGTCCAAACGTACCCAACACACTTGCCGCATTGCCGCGCTGCACAGCAATGGAAATCTGTTGGGCCAAAAACCAGCCCGAACGGGGGTCCCTTCCTATCTCCTTCAAACGGCGGCCAAGATTCCGGACCAGTTGTTTGGCCTCTGAACACCACGGACCCGACGTCTCTACAGCGAAGGGGACAAAGTCGTACACTGGTTCCAGACTGGCGTATTTGAGGCGTTTGCCTCGAGCGGCTGCCTCTGCTCCCGCACCAGCAGACTGCTGAGTAGCGGGGAGGTGGCAGGACGCAAACGTGCTCACGCATGTTGCGTCCCACACGAGACAGCGCCCTTTCTGCCACGGAACCAGTGTTAGACCGTCCGGCCGTTTGCCATCAGTACGTGATAATCCCGGGGGCTCCAAGACGCAAGGCACCTCAGCTAATACAAAGGCTCGCTTCAGGATATCATTGATGGCGTGGTGCCGCGGTCTTCTACCTGCGCACCGAGTGCAGCTTAGGCCATGGTGCCCGTCTGCCTCAACCCTCGCCCCGCAGATGCAGGTGTGAGGTTCGCATACGGGACAACCGAGCCGAAGAGCGGCAGCCACTCTCAATGAGTCATCATCCAAAAGCGTACCCATGTGCGGGGAAGGAAGGGCGTGAAGCCAAGCGCCGGACTCTGGCGTAGTCACCGCGTTTATACGGGCGAGATCGACCCCCGTGTTCTCTGAACGCCACTTCGTTACGAGCTGCTTACCCAGCAGGTTATCCCAGCTTCTCTGCCATTCTGGTTTTAAGGGCAGGCCAGCATCCGGACACATAACTGACCACCTAGCGCTAGCCTCCTCGGCGTATGGGATTCGGACAATGTCACCATTACGTAGGATGCGAGTGACAAGGTCCGCGACTCTTAAATTCTATTTACTTAAATTCTTCATCAAAGCTATTGGTTTCAACGATATAAACATCAGTTATCTACCTTATTCCACGCACCTCTGAGATGCAACTTCAAGTTGACGAAAGCCGTTGGTTATCAAAAAACATGTAACACTTATTGGAATATATTTGCAGGTGTTGACCCAGTTGATAAAACCTTTGATTAGGTTACGTTACTAGGTTACTATGGTGTCGAAATTGTCGCTTCGGCTTATTATGTACATACAACACGCAAATGTTAACCCTGCAGCTATATGGACGTATCTAAACGATCTAAACATTTAAAAGTTTGGTATTTTAAAGTTAATTTATCGCGTTAATATCATACTTATTCTATGGAGGTTTTCAAGATCAGAGTGAGTAGGTACCTTTACAGGGTTACTGGTAATCAGTTAGCATCCTTCTAAGGGCATATTCTGTACATAAAAACAAATTACTTTTACTATCTTCTTTAAATTTTTTAGCCCGTGCCCGAGTGGGTGTTTTCCGATTATTATAATCTGGGTGTCTTCAAGTCGCGAGTGAATCGGTATCTTCTAGGCAAGCGTGCTCCATCGTAGACTGCATCTTCGTTTATCATCAGACGAGATGGCAGTCAAACGCAAGCCTATAAATATACAAAAAAAACTATTCCATACATTTTGTCCAGGGCCGATGAATTTCAATGTTTGGCCCCATATGTAAAAGTTGTTTGTTTTGATGTACAGAGTATGCCCTTAAAAAGATGCTAACTGATTACCAGTTACCCTGTATTTTAAGTCTGCGTGCTTCATATTCGTCCGCATCGTTGTATAAGTATTAGAGATCAGGGGCCGTACCGTGAACCGCTTATAGCGGGATCGAATAGGTTCAGCTGCCGACACTGCGCTATCGCGACCTTATTGCGAGGCGATAAAATTCACAGTCGCGCAGCGTCGGCAGCTGAGCGTATTCGGTCCCGGAATAAGCGCTAATGGTACGCCTCTCACGGTCACCCATCCGAAGAGTATGACCGGATCGTCCGTTGCTTATAATCGGTGATCGTTTAGAACCACTTAGTCAAAGCCGGGTGCGGAGGCCCTGGGACAACAAAGGAGCCATCTTCATCAGCCAGAAGATGTCCACCGCTGGACGAAGCCCTCCCCTAAATAAAGAGGGGTTGCCATAATCTCCACGCTTGGATTTGGCAGTTTTCAAATCAAATCTCAGCAATTATATTAGGATTTACCAATTTTTACTAAACCAAGTATAATTTATGTGCGACTGCCTTATAGCTTAGTTGGTAACATGTCTGCCTTCAGAGCTGTAGGGCGTGGGTTCGATCCCCACCCAGGACAAACATTTATGTGACGAACATAGATGTTTGTTCTGTGTCTGGGTGTGGTATGTATTATAAGTACCTATGTAGTTGTAGTGGTAGGACTCTACTGCAGAGTCCGCCTGGGGATGTACCACACCTTTGCCAGTTATTCTACCGCCAAGCAGTAGTGTGTAAGCATTACTGAGTTCTGGTTTGAAGGACAATGTTACCAGAGAAATTATTGGGTATGAAGAGATTTAACATCTAATATCTCAGGGTGACGAGCGCAGTGCAGTGCGGCGCAGGATTGTGTTCGCAAGTTCACAATTCTCGCACTGCTACTTGTTAGTGACAGATACGTGACGCTTACCACCAGGCGAACGTCTTGCTCGTCTCGTCGCTTGAATGAATAATACAAAAAAAGTAAGTATTATATCAGCTATCTGGTTTCCATATTACAAGCTTTGCTTAGTTTTGGGCTAGAAGGCGCTGTGTGAAAAATGTCCACCGATATTTTTTCATGGGGCGTCTCTTGTGGAGGTACCCGGTACTCCCTTAAATCCGGCGATGCACCAAGTAGAGCTACGCCACGAGGTAACGAGTTACAAAAGAGTCACAAAATGGCGGCCGCAAGACATATTTTTACCACTGTAAACAGACAGACGGTAATATTTACCCGAATTACCTTTAGCTACAAGTTAATATTTTCAAGACATCATCATCTAATGTTGCAATCGTAGATTAAACTACAACTATTTGATTTGCCGATAATTCTTATCACGTTCTAAGCTCTAATTATAAATGCTGAAGACTTAGTCGGTTACGGTTCTGTACTTCGTCAGGATGTTGAAGACTGCTGTTCTCTTCTGCGGAGTTCTGGCCTTGGCCGGAACTCAGACCACCTCAGTCAGCCAATGTGAGTTTTTAACCCGCCACGTTTAACGTGCGGTGTGTTCTGATTGTCTCATTGTAGCCCCAAAACGAATGAACATATTAATTCTTTTTTTTTTAAGTCGTGGGTTTTTTATATCTTTAATTGGCTTTATATTACCATCAGTAAACCTCGGACAGTATCAGTGTGCGTCCCTTCGCCTTTGTCTGGTAGTTGACGTCAGTAAAAATATTTATTGCCAAAAATAGTAAATGATCACCAACATTTTTCAAACAGTTTTATTCTTATTGTTATAAAAAAAAATACCTGTGTGTAAAAATGTAAAAGTTGACAAAAGGCACGGACCCACAGTCCGTGGAGCTAATAAATAATTTAACAAAAAAAAAAAAAAAAAACCTGAATCTACTTTTGTCCCTGACAGCAGAAGAACTTCCGAATTGTTATAAAAAAGTGTAAAAAATACCCTGAAACTTATATATAATATCGTCTGACGTCTTTCGTTCAGCAGAATGATTTCATGTATGTCTATGCGGTGGTCATATATTTCTGGATTATGTGGTACTCCCTAGCAGAACCACTTTCACTTTAATAGGTAAAAATTATATAATTAAAATGTAGAGAAAATGTATATATTTTAATCGTCATTATATTTTATCCCTTTTAAGTTTTACTTTGATACTAACGCCTGATGGTAATCGCTACGCAAAAGACGTCTTCAAGAGCTCGTGATTGCCGGGCACAGCTCTGGATAGTAGGTAGTAGGGTTGGGCCCTGGCTGCGCGCCTGCCTCAGCACTACAGTGCAATATCGATACTGTATTTTTACAAATAGATGATAAATTTGCTTGCACTGAGTATGACGTCATTGTATTGTAGTTATTATTTATTTATTACAACAGCAAAACTAGTATCATTACAGTCCTAGACCAAGCCGAAACTTATAGTTATAGATATTTGTAAGCATAGGTAATCAGCTTGTGAATTGTCCAAATCACCAAACGTATTGCAGGTTAGTTATCAGACTAGAATCTGCTATAGGTACTTTAGGTAAGTAGTACTATTTTGTTTCTGTGGTTAAATTCCAGGCGTGTACCACAGCGCGCCCCTGCCCGTCAACACGTACATCGAGGGCTGCGCCACGCCGCCGTGCCTGCTGCCGCAGCTCCAGGATGTCGTGCTGCACATCGTCTTCCAAGCGCGTACGTATCTATATACCTACCTACATATACAGTGTGTAACAAAAGATTCAACAATACGGAAGGGTATACTCATCATTATGCGCAACTTTTACTATGGGGCCAACCATGATATCGCGAAAACAAAAACATCTGTTCCATAGATTTTGACCAATAGAGAACTTATGGATCAGTTTTTTTTTGCGATTTCAGGTTAGGTCCCCAAATGTGAAAGCTATAGCTACGCCAGTGACACTCATCATCAAATAAAACACTTCACTGCAGGACGACGGTCTCCCCCTTAATAGGGGCGTCGTTGCCATAATCCTCACGCTTGGCAGGCGGCTTAGGGATCGCAGAATGCTCACAACTTATTGCGTAGATGGATTAAAATCTTGCGAAATAACTTCACACACATATATCAACCGAAGACGTCCACTGCAGGACGAAGGCCTCCCCCGTAAGCGGATATCCCCACGCTTGGCAGGCTTGAGGATCGCAGAATGCTCACCACCGTCAGCCTAGAAGACGCGTCATCCTCCGGTGGTTCTGGATGCAGTTTTAGGACATACCCAAGTCAAAATAGCGAAATGACCTATCATTTCCTTATTGCAGCGTATACAATGCGTTCGATGCGTACGCTCGCGACCGCATACATCCTGGGCCCAATTGGGATCCCGTACGACCTCGGAGACGAGGCCGTCACCTGCAACTACCTGACCAACTCTTACTGCCCCGTGCTGAAGGACGAAGTGGTCACCTACACGCTCCGGATGTACATTGAATCTTTCTTCCCCGTTGTGAGTATTGTATGGCTGTAATAATAATCATCACCATCGTCCATTTCTGAACGATGGCCTTCCCCCTAATAAGCCATAATCCTCACACTTAGCAGGCGGCTTGGGGATAGCAGAATGCTCACCACCGTGAACGGAGAGGACGGTGCTGCCCGTCCTCCGGTGGATCTGGATGCAGTTTTAAGACTAGCCAGAGGCCGTACCATGAACGTTTATTCCGGGAATCAATTTGGTCCCGCTATAAGCGTTCATGGTACGGCCCCAGGTCCTGATTGTGCATACCAGATTTGTGGCTGTAAATATCCACTAAACATGAGTTGAGGAGCGTCTTTGACTTTGAGAGCTTGTCGAATATTATTTTAATTTATTGCACGTAATAAATAACATGACAGTATAATAGATCAAATTGTTACTTATTCTATCTTATCTTATGAAACTTTATCAAACATTTATAAAAGGAAATTGTACAGGCTAATTATCATGATGACTTGATTTTTGTGCTCTCAGCGCCACGACATAATTAGAAGTTCGTCATTAGTTATTAGGTACAGCCCCGGATCTGGGGGGAGGGGGCAAACCGAGGCACCGCCCCCCCTCACCCCGGGCGTCAGATTCAGGGGGCGCCAAAATCTCTATAAAGTTTCGTAGTTCAACAAGAGATCTGATCAACAAGAGCAAACGAGATAACTTGCGTAACTTTATATATAGAGATTTTACTGTGGTTAGTAGAAAAAAATAGAGAAATATTTTTTGTTGCATTGCAGATGTTAATTTAAATTAATTGAATAATTAATTAGCATTGCCATCCAACGTGGCAATGCCGCCAGCATTCTGGCCACCTTGCCATCATATACGGGGCTTTTAGGTAAACTTTTAAGTTTTGTATTTTTTATTATGTAGGGTTTGTTTTAACTAGTTATAATTAGTTTTAATTTAATTTTAAGTACTTACTTACTTTTAAAATATTTTTTACTGGAATGTATTTTTTTATTGAAAAATAGTCAACATAAATTCTTTTTTTTTTTAAATTGAGTGAGCGTTATGATGCGTGCACTTTAGTGTATTCCAAATGATCTTCTTTTTCAAATAAAAAAAACGTGTCCCGATTCTACATACATACCAATAAAAAATCTCAAATAGTTTATTTTTAATAACAACAATTTTTAGAAAAGAAAAAGATTTAAGAAAACAAAGATATTTTTGGGTCCACTATCAAGTTTCTGCTTCGGTTTGAAAGTGGCGTGGCGGTAAAGGATGAAAATAATAAGTTATAAGTAAGAAAATAATAAGTACTTTATCTTGCAGGGCACCTCAGTGACCATAGAGTTTAGGATCACAGACGACAATAACTCGCCGGTGGTGTGTATCCGCGTGCCCGTGACGATCACGGCAGCGCTGCCTGGGCGAAACACTGTCCGGGGACCCCGGGCGCCCACAGCCAACTTCACTATGCCCGTGATTGTCAAATTAAATGCTTGACTTGGAATTAATCTTTTAATCAATTACTCCACGGTGACACCTTTTTTATGCAATGGAATATCGAGACAAGCCAGACGTTCGCCTGATATAGTCACCGCGTTACCAACTGAGTCGTGCGGCCATAAATCATTCACTATGTCTATCTCGCTCGCACTTGTGGGTCTTACTTGCACTTGTGGGTCGTGCGGCCATGATTTATGGCCGCACGACTCAGTTGGTAACACGGTGACTATAGTAAGCATTACGTCTGCGGCAGGCGGCCGCTGCCCATAACAGTAGTTGCGCCAGAATTGTGAACTTGCAAACAAAATCCTGCGCCGCACTGCCTGCGCTTGTCAGATATTAGGATGACGGACTCGTGTTTCCCCTTGATAGATAATATATAATATAATAAACTTTATTTGAGCAAAACAAACATAGACATTTGAAGTTAGTAGGTAGGATTTACAGTTTAAACTAATGTTAGTGGGTAGATAAGATGTCAAGTCTCTTCGTGCTCAGTAATTTCTCTAATAGTAACATTGCCCTTCAACCGATACACGTTATCCTTGCACACTACTGCTTGGCGATTGAATAACTGACACCTGCAGTGCTATCCTACAGGAACTCAATGTTTTCCGGGAAAAGGATAAAGTAAGTTTCATAAAAGTAGCTCACGTGGTATTCCAGTTTGTAAGCTAAGTAGGGTTAGTTCTAATCAGTTAGCATCCTTTTAAGGGCATATTATGTACATCTAAACAAACAACTTTTACTATGGGGCCAACATTGAAATCGCAAAAAAAACACAGCTGTTCCATACATTTTACCCAAGGTCAAAAAACTTTTTGTAAATAGCTGATAATTTTTTCGCGAGTTCAATGTTGATAGTAGTAGAATTAGTAACGTAGTAAAAGTAGTTCGTTTTGTTTTTTTTAATTTTTATACTGTCAAGTGACGAGACGAGCTAGACTTTCGCCTGGTGGTAAGCGTCACGCCTGCCACTAACAGTAGCAGTGCCAGAATTGTGAACTTGCGAACGCAATCCTGCGCCGCACTGCACTGCGCTCGTCACCCTGAGATATTAATAATAATAATAATCATTTATTTATTACAAATTACAAAGTATGTAGGTAAAAAGAAAACAACATAGAATTTTACTTATCTTAATTGGTTTAGTACCTTTAGAAACGCTGTCATCCACACTAGGTCTCGTTGGAGCCTGTATAGCAGAGTACAGTCATTCATCATGGGTGGCCCTTTGGCCATAATTAAACTGTAACCTAATAAGAGTAACCGCAGACTATTCTTGTGTCTACATTCCAAGTTTAGAATGTCTATTCTTACTTCCTGACACATCTTAAAAAAAAATACATAGCATTATAATAAACATCCTTTAGCAAATTGTTGTTTGTTCGTTTATTATGGTTATGTTTGTTTTTGTTTGCATGTTGGTGAGTGTAGGTTGAGTTGATGTGTGATTAGTATAATTGTGTGCGTGTGTTCATGTATGTGGGGTGAGTTAGTGTAAGTATGTCTCATGAGTCCTATTCCTTCCAAGATCCCATTTAGCAATATCATTGTACTCCTTCTATTTACTTATATAATTATTATTTTTTAATTTTGATTTCAGACTAAAGTATTTCTCAAGCGGTTCTGTCATATTTTCTGTATCTTCGTAGTCTAAGGATAGAAGAAATTTTAAAGTTAATACATTACATTCAAATTTTGTTGATATGTTAATATGTTGATTTATTCTATTGTATAGTAATGGGCCTAATTTATTTATGCACATGCCGCCAAATTTAGTTCGTGTACGCGTGGTTTTAAAGACAAGCTCTCTTTTCCGAGTATTCGACAGATTTTCTTTTGTTGTGTTTGTGAACATCATATGCTGTTTATTTATTATAATAGCTTTGATAAAGAGTTGCCTAACTGTAAGCACTCCACATTCTTTGTATAGTGCTGTGGTGGCATATAACCTAGATCTAAAGGTCATGCATTTCAATAGAGCCCTCTGAGATATTTCCACTAGTTAATTATCTAGTATATTAGATGTTAAATCTCTTCTTACCCAGTAATTTATCTGGTAACATTGCCCTTCAAACCGGAACACAGTATGTGAAATACGATGCTTGAACACTATTGGTTGGCGATTGAAAAACTGGCAACCTACTTTACTTTCCCAGGCGGACTCAGCAGTAGAGTTCTACCACTACAACAATTCAAGATAGTTTTGGCGGGAACACGGAAAAATCATGTCGTTTATTCTGTTATTTTCTTAAACTTGTGTTTTTTCGCGAATTAATGATTAAAAATGGTGGTGTTTTATTCATTGAGTGTTGAATTACATATACGAGTGAGGGCAAGTGATATATATAATGCGGTGAAACATATATGTCTTCGTGTTGTTTTCAAAACTCCGTAGAACCTCATAGTAAAGTCGCCACAACTTTACTAGGGCATGACTCGGACTCGACTATGACTAACTTCGTGTGACTAACTGTGATTTGATGATATATTTGACTTGATTATACTATAAAAACTTGAAAATTCATAAACTTGACACTGGCAGAATGCACAACGTGCGATGCCAATAACCAAAAAAAACAATTCAAGAATAATTCTGTCTGATTAGTATCACAATGAAAAATGCTACTTGTTTTAAGAGTGTTTAATGTCTAGTATCGATGAGCACGGTGGAGTTGCTCCTTCCGTCCGGTTGCGAGACAGCTGCGATGATCCGTACCGGCACTCGGATGCAGACTATGTTGTCCTCCGTGTCGTTGTCCACGATCCTGAACTCGATGGTCACTGCTGTTCCCTGGAGTTATGAAAAATCATTAAATGCTGTTAAGTGCCATGAATCCCCTAGGAATCCAGATTTCACATAGGTACCCAAATATACAATCTGTCCGGGCATGACTTACCGATATTTGAAGGGGGCGTTCTTCAGGTATTTTTATCGATGAATATACCCCTCTATGATGACCTGCCTCATCCCCCCTTGTAATGGCCGCCATTTTTGTTTTACGTTAGAGTTATGTTAGATCATGTGCAAAAATTGCAATACTGAGTACCTACGTATCGCAGAAAAATCAATTTGATGTTATTTAGACGAGAAAACATCGTTCTTGCGACTGCCAAATAGATTTTTTGTTTTTGATAAACGGACATATTAAAAAAACACAAAAACGGTAAAATTATGAAAAACATATCCTTTTTTTGTACATTTCCTCACGTCAATATAAAACTAGTGTGTTAAGTTATTAATTTGCGTGCTTTTTCTACAGCTAGTTATGTTATCTACAAAACGACACCAAAATTATTACATTCAATTATTTTTGCACAAAACATAGTTGTAAATATGACCCTTGCGCGAGCCGTCCCTATTCCGGTAGCGGGCCGGACCCCACATTCCTAGAGCAAGCACTGGTTGTTGTTACTTGTCGTCCCTCGCTACGCGTTGTGATCACACGTTAATTTCGTTTGCTCTACTTAATTAACATTCTCAGTATTCTCCAAGTTTTTGAGTCAGAAGTGTTTGTGACTAAACTTTTTATACATCGTGACATGGCAAGTCGCCCTCGTCGCGAGCCGCGACATGAATCAAGTCAACATATTGCAGACATGGTGTTTGGTTACGGTTTCTGCAATGGATATGCCGCAGCTGCTGTCAGAGAATATCGACGAAGATTTCCCAACCGAATTACGCCAAATGCTCGTACTTTTGTCTTCACATATTTGAGATTGGCTGAAAATGGTATTCGAAGCACAGTTAACGAACGTTATCAACTCGTTTCTCCACAAGATGAAGAATATATTTTAAATATGATAACCAGGGATCCGAGACTTAGTGTAAGACGGATTGCTGCAAGACTGCAGTTGTCGAAATGGTCGGTTTGGAGAGTATTAAAGAAAGAAGGCTTACACCCTTATCATTTTCGACGAGTACAAGATCTTCATGAGCCTGATTATGTTGCAAGGATTACATTTTGCTCTTGGTTACAACGCCAGCTACGACAGGACAATGAGTTATAGAAAAAAATACTTTGGACCGACGAAGCAAAATTTACGAGGCAAGGAATCATTAACCACAGGAATGACCACTTATGGTTATCTGAGAACCCCCATGCAGTTCGACCGAGCACATTCCAGCGGGAATTCAGTGTCAACATGTGGGCTGGGATGATTGACGGAATTTTAATCGGACCAGTAGAGCTGACTCCGAGACTAAACGGGCAGAGATTTCTGGAGTTCCTGAGGTCAGAGTTTGCCGAGTCACTGCTTGATTTACCACTAATCAATCGCCAAAACATGTGGCTGCAACTCGACGGAGCTACTGCACACTTTGCGCGAAGTGTACGTGGCCATCTAGATGGCCAGCATTCACCGTGGATAGGACGTGGAGGCACTGTCGCGTGGCCACCTCAACAGTTTTTTTTTGTAATAAATAGATTAAAAACAGTTTGTCTTTTATTGCCGTGATTTTGAGAAGCCCCTGTAAGAGTTGTATTAAACGGCATTTAGTACTTAAAGTTGAAGACTTACCGTAACAAATTTGATGTCGTTTTGTACATAGAGTAAGTAAACCTAAGTTTTGTAGATAACATAACTAGCTGTAGACAAAAAATACAAAAATAATAACTTTACCCACTAGTTTTTTATTGACGTGAGGAAATGTACAAAAAAGGTTTTCTTTTCATAATTTTTCTGTTTTCTTGTTTTTTTTTAATATGTTTGTTTATCAAAAACAACAAATTTATTTGGCAGTCGCAAGAACGATGTTTTCTCGTCTAAATAACATCAAATTGATTTTTCTGCGATACGTAGGTACTCAGTATTGCAATTTTTGCACATGATCTAACATAACTCTAACGTAAAACAAAAATGGCGGCCATTACAAGGGGGGATGAGGTAGGTCATCATAGAGGGGTATATTCATCGATAAAAATACATGCAGGGCTAGCATGCGCACCGAGAGAAAATTTTCTCGATTCTTAAAAACAGGACAAGGCTACGAATCTGTATAAGTTTGTCTCGTTTTCGCACGACATAAAGACACGAAAAAATTTTCTCGCGGTGCGCATGTTAGCCCTGCTGAAGAACACCCCCTTCAAATATCGGTAAGTCATGCCCGGACAGATTGTAGATATACATGTTTACCCAAATGTGGTGAAGTTTGTGTATGGGGATAATGGTTCCCAGTTCCCACTAAACGCTGATTCCTTTTATTTGAAAAACGAAAGAGGTTCTATGTTCCACATGTATGTGTTTTACAACACATTTGCTCGAAAAATGCATTTACGAAGCCTGTATACATCGTTCGAAAGTTGAACATTACGCACCATACAACGGAGTGTGCGGTAAAATAGGTACTCTTAGCTAGGCGTGCGGTAAACCTATTTTAACGCACGCCTTGTTGTATAGCGCCGTGCGTATCGTTAACGGTATTTTTTTTATTCTATAAAAATATATAAGAATTCCACTAAGTAGTTTCACATTACAAGAATAAAAAAGCTGTATGATCGAACCTCCTTGTGCTCAATACGTTTGTCTCACTAAAAAGAAAATGAAACAAAAGATGTAGTTCTAATTTTCAACACGCGCACGTTACGCCATTTGCAAATTCGCGCCATTTTCATATTAGAAATATCGAAGAATTTTTCTTTTCTTTTCTCCTAGGAGGATTATGGCATCGAACTTTATGCATTTGCCAGTGTCAAAAAGTATTTAGTTGCGACTTTCTGTCTGATATTTATAAGCAAAATAATAATGTTTGTTTCATTATGTACTTATCTATTGTACTGTTTTCTCGCAAATGTGTTGTACAATTTTGTATGACACACGTGCGGAATTCGTTTTTACAAACTCGTGACTATGGTAAGCCCGAGACGAACGTCTACTCATTTGTAAAAACCAACTTACCGCACTAGCATAAATAACTATTAAACGGTTTTATTTAGCTTGCCCACAGAGCATTTTTTGTTTGTTTCGGTTTACTCTCGAGGTTATCCCATTTTAAGTTTGTGTACTTGTCATCATAATTATAGGCTCATTTATTTTAGCTACGATGCCACAGGTACAGGCACAGATATACCTTAAACTTATAACATCCCTCTGTTTGCGCGTCGGAGGTTAAAATAACAAAATTGGAAAAAAACTCCGGAAAAAATAATGAAGACAAAGGATGAAATAAAAAAAAACTTAAAAACTCACCACGAAGAAGGTTGGCTCAATGTACATTCTCAACGTGTATTGGACCACTTCGTCCTTCAGTATGGGGCAGTACGTGTTTGTAAGGAAGTTGCAGGTGACTTCTTGCTCTTCCAGGGGATGGTTGAGGCCGATTGTTCCGATCAGTAAAGCGCGGGCCAGGGTCCTCATGCTACGGATCGTGTAGGCTGGAATGACGAAAGTGGCAGATTTAAAGTCGGTTTCTTTTTCTTAGTTTTTGGTATAGCACTTATTGTGCATTCTGTCAGTGTCAAGTAGGTAATTCAACATTTTCTAGTGAGAAAAATAAGTTTTAGTCACTGACTATCGAAGTCACGCAAGAAGTCATGGTCATATTATCTAAGTCATGCCCTGCATGCTAAGTATTGGCGACTTTACTAAAAGCTTCTAGGGAGTTTTACTTATGGAAGGACGTTTCCCCCATATTATTAATTACATATAAGATTTATTAATCATTGCCCAAACTCGCGTGCGCATAATTTAGCACTTTATGAATAAAACGTCAACTCCAAACACAACAAGATTTCGAAAATAACAATGAAATGACATGATTATTCCAATGATCTTAATAAATATGTAATTCATGAAAGAGAGAATGTACATACGAGCTCGGAAGACGATGTGCAGCACGACATCCTGGAGCTGCGGCAGCAGGCACGGCGGCGTGATGCAGCCCTCGATGTACGTGTTAACGGGCAGGGGGCCATCGAACACAACGCCTGGAAGACAAGCACAACATAGACATCATAGGTAGGTATCATGGGTATTCACGTCATTATTAGCCAGAAGACGTCTGCTGGACGAGACGTTGCCATAATCCAACCGCCGTTACGTGGTTCTGGTTGCAGTTTTAGGATACCCAGGTCCATTGGACAGGTACACTGGTCATTGGAAACTAAGAGCCTAGCATAAAAAAATATTCGCAAGTGTTACGTCGTGCATAAATTATTATAGAACCTACCTTACCTATTGGACCTACTGGATACGTCCTAAACGATCTAGGTATGTTGATTGATTTGATTTGGCGATTTTCTTGGGTTTTATCTTTTCAATTGTGTGAATATGGGTGAACATTAAATACATTTTGAATTTGAATTTTTGAATATGTCTTAAACTGCATCCAGAACCACCGAAGCATGGGCAGCAGCGTCCTCTCTGTTAACGGTGGTGACCTCTGCGATCTCCAAGTCGCCTGCCAAGCATGGGGATTATGGCAACCCCTAAAAGCTTAAGCGGCCTTCGTCCAGCAGTAGACGTCCTCTGGCAGGTGATTGATTGATTTGAGAGGGTTAGATCTCATCCAGTGGATGTAAATGGCAGGCTGTCGTACAGTATGGCGGTCTAAGGGGGAGGCCTTTTCTTAAACAGTGTACGTCTCGGAGCTGCGATGATGTGATGTGAGATAGCTTCTAATCTTCAAGTATAACTTACATGTGCTAACTGCAGTACTCTCCTGACCGTTGACGAGAGCTAAAACGGCAAAAAACAATACTAAGCCCTTCCACATCTTGCAGAGTTCCAAACAATAATGTTTCCTGATTCATTATATATTTTTTAGATTATTTTTATCAATGTAGTGATTATTCTGATAATTACTTACCTACTCAGAATTTACCTAGGTACAGAGAGTGACACAATTGACTGGTCTCTAAACGTGATTATGCTATTTTATCTATCTAAGGGAATAAGTGACGTTTACTATATTAAAGAGTTACAGGTAGGTATGCTATACACGGTGCTATTTAATCGGCTAGGGAACGGTCGTGAGCATGTTGTATACAAGATAACAAACAACTTATGTGCTAAGACTATTGAAAATTCACGAAAAAAAAAAACAGCTGTTCCATACAAAATGTTCATGGATCTTGTGATAAAATGTATGGAACAGCTGTTTCTTTTTTCGAGAATTATCAAAAATCATTCAACGTAAGTTGTTTGTTATCTTAATTGTATACAACATCCTCACAAACGCTCCCTAGCCGATTAAATAGCACTTTGTATAGCTATATACGAGTATATCTGTTGCAAAGATTTAGTATAATTATGTTGACAGTGGGTTCCAAAGTCGGCTAAGCCTGTGATAAAAGATATCTCGATAATAATTATACTGTCTGTACCTACATTCGGTTAACTGATAACAGTTTTTCATATCGAGCAGGTGCATGCTAGCATTACTCATCAGAGGTTAATAACACATACTTTTATAACACAGGCTTTTTTGTCTTAAATCGATCCTAACTAAGCCAAATAAATCAAATTTAATACTTCTTAAAGAAAACATGACAAAGTTTGACTTGATTTTGTCTCAATTTGGCTAAATAAAATCAACATCATTTTGACTTAAATTTTAACACAAAACTAAGTTTTATTTTCGACCCAGATCACTGTTACTGTGCCCGCCAAAAATGTGAGAGAAATTGTCGGTCCTGCGGGCCCCCCTGAGGATGGGGGCCCTGGGCACGGGCCCCGTGTGCCCTTTATTGTAAAGACGGTACTGGTTGTCCTAATACAATTCGGAAATAGTGACAAAAGATATCTCTGTAATAATTATACTGTCTGTACTACTACATTCGATTAACTGATAACAGTTTTTCATATCGAGCAGGTGCATGCTAGCATTACTCATCACATGTTAAATAACACATAACTTGTAAGTATAAGGTTAACGGTTATACGTTAACGTAAAGACGACGAAGAAGTTAAAGGTTAAACGTAAAGACGTTCGCCTGGTGGAAAGCTATACGCCTGCCACTAACAGTAGCAGTGCTAGAATTGTGAACCTGCGAACACAATCCTGCGCCGCACTGCGATCGTCACCCTGAGATATTAGATGTTAAATCTCTTCTTACTCAGTTAATTTCTCTGGTAACATTGCCCTTCAAACCGGAACACAGTAATGCTTGCACACTACTGCTTGGCGGTTGAATAACTGGCAAAGGTGTGGTACTTCCCCAGGCGGACTCTGCAGTAGAGTCCTACCACTACAAAAAAGCGTATTATTGAATCCTACGTATTCGGAGCCGACTTTCACACGATATTGAACCTTATACCAAACAATATCGTTCGAAGATCGGCTCCGCTCGCATGCCAACTCTTGCGCACGATTCAAAAATAAGGCACCTGGATTCGAGTGTGGGTTCCATTCCCGACCATTCAGTGCATACACATATATGCGAAGTTCGTCCTCTTGTTTGAAATTGGTTTAAAATATTGTTTTTTTTAATGTTTTAGGTATGAAGCTTTGCTTCTGCCCGCGATTTCGTCTGTGTACACCTATTTCCGAATTGAGTCGAGAGCAATGAAAAATGTGTGAACAGCATTTAGCAGAGGACACATTAACCAGGATGAAAAGTATCCTGTGTTATCTGTGCGCAAAATCTCATCCAAATCCGTTCAGTATTTTTTGCGTGATTGAGTAACAAACATCCAAACTTTCACATTTATAATATTAATAGGATAATTGATATTTTCTAGTAATCTGCTTTCTACCATCCTCAAAGTCTCCTCCATCGTTCAAATCCCGGACCCGTACCAATGAACTCTTTGGAGTTTATGTACGGATGTTCATATCTTCGGCTTTTTGGCGAAGGAAAACACCGCAAGAAACAATGTTTAGTAAAAGAAAAAGAAGAAAGAAAAAAGATCGTATTGTTCTCAAAACTCCGTAAAAGTTCATAGTAAAGTCTCCACAACTTTACTAGGGCATGACTGGACTTGACTGTGACTTAATAAGTGTGACTTTGACCCTAGCTTGACTTGACTTGAAATTCATCAAAGACTTGTTATTTAAAACTACTTGACACTGGCAAATGCACAAAGTGCGACGCCATAATCTTCCTAGGAGGAAAGAATAATAAAATAGAATGAAGAAAGAAAATCAATGGCATATATTCACTTATGTGAATCCACAAGCCCGGTCTGGGCCAGCGTGGTGGACGTGGCCCAGTAACCCACCATGTATCCAATCCAATATAGGAATGTCAGAAAAAGAGCTGCATCTGTAAACCCCCTGGCGCAGCTACCACATAAAGGGTGTTCATGTGAACGACGGCCATATTCTAGGGCATAATAGTACTCATCATTATTAACAACTTTTACTATGGGACCGCATCAGAAATCGCGAATAAAAAATCAGCTGTTCCGTACATTTCGTCGAGAGTTAATGTAATTTTTCTATGGAACAGCTGATTTTGTTTTTACGATTTCAGAGTTGATCCTGTATACAATCTGTAACAAAAAGGTTCAACAGGTTCTGGTTTAGGTTCAGGTATGTATGTATTATATGTATGTGCTCATCATAATGAACAACTTTTACTAACGGGCCAACCCCGCAAACGCGAAAAAAAACAGCTGTTCCATACATTTTGTCTAAGGACAATGAACTCTTTGTACGGGTACAGCAGATTTTTTTTCGTGATTTCAAGGTAAAAGTTGTTCATATTGATGAGTAGGTGTTATTATATACCAGAATATGGCCGTCGTTCTAATGAACACACTGTATAAAGTTATCTGCAAAACTGTAACCCTATTCTGCAACTTCACGACACGAGATAGAATCGTGTGCGTACAATCTACAATACTTATTTAAGTATTTCAGTTCAGGTGATTATCTCAAATAGCATACCAATGTCAGGGTTATCAACTAATTTATCATTATTTTTATCTTATTAAAATAATTTTAATTATTATATCTCGTACTTAAATTCGCGTAAAACGAACAATAAAATGTTTATGTGAAAATGTGCCGTCCCTATCGGTGTATTGAGGAATGAAAGAGACGCAATTTAAAGTTTTGGTTAGATAAGCGATAGGCCGAGTTTACGTTTTGCGATATTGCATAATACTGCCAGTGTTGTAAGAGTGTTGAAACTGAATCTACACATCTACCATGTAAGTAGTCTATCGAAAAATTTAAATAAATAAGTATTTTTTATATATTTAATTTCACTTTAAAACATATTATAGACCAGCGATAAAATAAAACTTTTATCGATTCAGCAGCGCGAGTACAGTGCTTGACGATCGTCATATTTGACATTTAAATCGTGTATTTGACAGTTAAATCGGTAAAATTCGTAAATAAACGGTATACTCTTGAGTAAAGGAAAAAAGGAAAAGGAAAGGAAGGGTAAAGGAAAGTTAGGTATATAAAAATAACAAAAAAATACTAAAAAAAATTATAGGTTGTAAACATAGTTGCATTTCTTAGAACAAGTTGTACCTACTTTCCACTACTTAAAGTAAATTTATACCACGCATTTATAATGTATAAATAAATAATATTCTATTTAAGTATTTAAGTCTGTCGAAGCGTATTAGTTACCTACATAAGTAATTTATTTCTCACATAAGTGTAATTTCTTGTTGAGGAAATAAAAAATCTTTAACCCGAAATCTGCTATACCGACACGTCTAATTTAGCGACATAGAACGGTACTCGCGCAGCAGTTTTAATTCGAAAACCTGCTTACCTACGTAAGTAATTTATTTCTCACATAAGTGAAATTTTATGTAATTTCTTGTTGAGGAAATAAAATTCTTTAACCCGAGATAATTCTTTATATAGGTACCTAGGTTAATATTATAGATATCTGTTTCTTTAAACTAATATTTGCTTTATTGCAGTACCTAATGACTTTGTTTTTTTTTCATATTATCAGTTATCATTCAAATAAACAGTTTGGTTTTCTGTCTCTTATAAGGCAAGAGTCTTGCTTTAATTATTATAGACATAAGCGGCCTTACTTAAAAAAACTTTTCAACCGTTATTCACTGCTTAAGATGCTCTGCCATTTTCTCTCTGACGTGAAGTTGCACGTGCTAGAAAAGGACAGAGAAGTTTAAGCAGTGACTAAGAGAATCGAGATTATTTTAGGTAAGGCCGCATGTTTGTATAGGTATATGTACCTACCTGTATTTGATTAACTAAATAATGTACTTTATTTTCAGCAATCATGTCTCTGGTAGCCAAAGCTTTCGAATCCAGCAAAATAGTACCAGATGTCATCCCCACACCACCCTCGGTCAATATTGAGGTAAGAAAATCATCTAATATCTCAGGGTGACTAGCGCAGCGCAGTGCGGTACAGGATTTCGTTAGCTGGGGTCACAATTTTGGGACTTCAAAAAAAGAGGTTCTGAATTCGAGTATATGTTTTTTTTGTATGTAAATATGTTTTCGCGATTACTCCGCCCATTATGAATTGATTTTGATGATAATTTTTTTTGGTAGGTGATGATACTTCAGAGGTGATCCCATATAAATTTTATCGAATTCGGTTCAGTAGTTTGGTTTTTAAGTTGGTTGATTGGTGGTTGGTAATTCAGTTCATATAAAATCAGTTCGCATAATTATTCATTTCACCTAATATTTATTTATTTACTATAATATTGTTTTGCATAATCATTCATTTTATTTACATTCATTTCACATAATTGTTCACTTTGAATAAAATATTGTTTAACCGAATAATCATTTCGAAAAATTATACTTGACATAATATTTATTTAAATATATCTGTTAAAGTAAATACACCTAACTAATGGGTAGGTACATACGTATCAAAATATTTATAAGTTTACAAAATACAGATGGGGAGAGGAAGTGGGGTTTAATTTAAAAAAACAAGCTAAACGTACTAACGCATGTCGCTTGACTAGGTTCTGTCAGTGGAGGAGACTCCGGGTGGGCTTCCGCCAGAAGTTATAGCGGTCGCCCATGAGGGGAGTTATACGAAACGTTGTTAGTTCAAGTGAAATTATATGAAACGGCGGGCATGTTTGGGCATCTTGCCCAAACATGCCCATTATGGCGGCGGCGTTATCGCGCTCGATGGATAGAGAAATTAGTCAAAAACCATCGAGAGCGAGGGTCCCGACACCCGACCTTTCTCTCTCAGACGCTGCCCGATGTCCACAATAATTTGTAATTATTTTATATAATGAAATTGTAATTTTACCTAGATATTTCGTGTGTGTCTAAGTACGTAACTATCTATCTATTTAATTCTAACTCGTAATAATTGACTACTCTTGATATACAGAAAAAATCTAACGATTATTTACACGAACATTTTTTAAAGTGAATTGGGACACTAAACTTCTAGAGCTCGTAAACAACAAATCTTACCAAAATAGGCGTATTGTGTGATTCTACGATAATTTATTGATAAAAATGATTTATTACCTACGTCCGTTAATATTATGTATCACAATAAATAATATAATGAATGTTCATTTAAACGATTAACTTACGTAACTGTCATAAGTAGGTATCTTTAAAAGTACATTATGATACAAGTGTGCTATGTTGGTCATTACACTAGAGGCGGTATTAAGCGCGCGAGCCGCAGGCGAGCGCGATAAGGAAGCCTAGAGTGTATTGAAACATATCACAAGAGTTTCATACTACTGTTTTCGTCACACTTGTGAGGAAAAAACAAATTTTTTTTTGATAAAAATCAACCACACAGCGAAAACGTCAACAAACATTTGCGGAAAATGGCGCCCAAATCAGTAATGCGCGCGCAGGTTGACATTTACTTCAGCGGCATAAGAACTCTTTGTTGGTATTACAAAAAAAAATTAAGTATTACCCGGATATATTAAGAGTGCTTCGTATACGTACGTCTAATTGCAGTCACGTACAAACTTGACTTTACCGGGTTATACTTATTATATCACCATGTGCCGTAATGTAAAGTAAAAAGCACCCGTGCGTAATAGCTTGGATTACGGCACTTGTACTATAATAGGTATAACCCGGTAAAGTCAAGTTTGTACGTGACTGCAATTAGACGTACGTATACGAAGCACTCTTAATATAGCCGGGTAATACTTAATTTTTTTTTGTAATACCAACAAAGAGTTCTTATGCCGCTGAAGTAAATGTCAACCTGCGCGCGCATTACTGATTTGGGCGCCATTTTCCGCAAATGTTTGTTGACGTTTTCGCTGTGTGGTTGATTATTATCACAAAAAAAATGTTTTTTCCTCGCAAGTGTGACGAAAACAGTCATATGGAACTCTTGTGCTATTAGTCATTACGCTCTCGGCTTTCTTATCGCGCTCGCCTGCGGCTCGCGCGCATAATACCGCCTCTAGTGTAATGACCAACATAGCACACTCGTATCATAATGTACTATTTTGACGATTAGTACGTACATAACAAGCAATGAAACGAACAATTATATTGTAGTGTCGTGGTGGTGAGAGATTACTTTCCTAAACGTGATGGGGATGTGAGAGGGACGATGGGAACATATCAAACTCCTGCCCATTACCGAAGCGAAGCAAAGGTCTCCAAGTCTGAATACTGGGGTCTGGGGCAGATTGGCGCTTGTATAATTATTTATTATATGTTTGATTTGATCGCCAAGAAAAATAATTATACTTACTTACAATAAAGGCGCGGGAATTATGGAAATAATTAAGGAGCAATAATTCTAATAATATTAATAATTAGGGAGGCCTGGCAGTGGATGTATTCTGGCTGATGATGATACCGTTTGTGTTGTTTCAGCTGAAATATCCGAGCGGCGCGATCGCGTCCCTGGGCAACGAGCTAGCGCCGACGCTAGTGAAGGACCAACCCTCGGTCTCCTTCGAAGCCGAGCCTGACCAGTACTACACACTCATCTTCACTGGTTATTATTTTATTTGCTACAATCGTTACAAAAAACTCATACTTAATTATATTTCACACGCTCGTACTCATACTGACATACATTAGTTACGCCAAGAAAAAACAGACAACCCAATGTTTGCATATTCTATAGGCTTCATACTTTCGATAAAAATTAAAACTCATGTGTGAAAATATTAAATAAAAAGTCATTTATACATTTTAAATTAATCATAGCCTAACAAAAAAAAACATCGACTAAACAGATGGGTGAAGGTCGTTATTAATCGGATCTTAGACTATAGGTAAACCAACAATAATTCAATGTGCATATGAAACAAAATACCTTAACGACACTCTCTCCGCTCAAAAAATTATTATGGGAATTGGTGACTTGGTGACTGAGTGTATTGGCGGTGTTTGTGTCAAATCAACCAATGATGAACGTTCGCGGTGATACAGTTTTTCAATTCTGGTCTCTGATTTACGAGTTTTCTGGACACCGATTGGCTCAATAAACGCCGGATTTTTTCTCCTTCCAATGACATTTAAAAGAGTTTAATCGAAAAATTGATGTAATATAAGCGACGATATATTTATGTAGGTATTTGAAACGTTTTCTACTACCCAGACCCCGACAACTACGACGGACCCGAGCCCGTGTACCGCGAGTGGCACCACTGGCTAGTGGGCAACATCCCCAGCGGGGACGTTTCCCGGGGCGAGGTCCTGTCCGGGTACATCGGCTCCGGGCCCCCGGAGGGTACCGGCATCCACAGATACGTCTACATCGTCTACAAGCAGCCCGGCAAGCTGGACTTCGATGAGAAGAAGCTCACCAATAAGTATGCATTTTCAACCGACTACTAAAAAGGAGGTTCTCAATTCGACTGTTGTTTTTTAAATGTGTTGCCAGATTTTGATGAATGTTTTTATCCGTTGCGGGTAATCTCTATACCAAAAGGACCTTTCTCAATAATACTATCATCATCTGTACAAAAACAGCCGTAGTAGCTTAATGGGAGACTTCTACACTCGATGGTTCAAATCCCCAGGGTCTGCGCCTTATGTCTGGGCACCAATGGCACCGCCCTAGTTACGGCACTGCCCGTACCAATAAGCTCTTTTCAACCGACTTCAAAAAAGAGGTTCTCAATTCGAATGTATGTTTTTATTTGTATGTATTTTACGCGATTACTCCGCTAATTATCACTTGATTTTGATGATTCTTTTTTTGTTACTTAGATGATACTTCAGATGTAGTCCTATATAAATTTTATCAAAACCGGTTCATTAGTTTGGTTTATAAATGGAATAAATCAAAATAACTGGAAAATATGAAAATGTCATACAGGTAGTCGAAATTGAAGTCGGTTGTTTTTAATGGTTTTTTTCGGTAAGGTTTTTATCTCTTGCTCCTTTATTCCAGGTCCATCGACGGTCGCGCTGCGTTCTCCACGGCCAAGTTCGCGGAGAAGTACAAGCTGGGTGCTCCGGTCGCGGGCAACTTCTACCGCGCGCAGTTCGACGACTACGTGCCGTTGCTTTACAAGAGCTTGGGCGTTTAGACCATTATAACAAATGTACCTACTTAGTTGATTAGAACCATAGATAAAATAGTACTAATATAATTGGTGAAAATTGAGAGGTGTTCAGACCAGTGACATCAGTAGTAAGGTATTTAATTATTAGTCTACTAAATCAGATTTTACCTATGAATAAGAGAAAGAACTCAAAATGCTTGAAAATGTTTGCTGCACATTTCATAGTCACCATGAAGTTTTAGGTAGGTGCATTCTTTAATACCTATCGAGTTGAATCTACTGTATTGGATTGGACGTTTTTGGTCGATTGTCATTACATCATTACGTGACTACTTGTACCTACTACAGGTATACGCCAGCATTAAGTAATGTGTACATTACACTAGATATGTACCTACCTAATTTAAGGATATACGATTTATTTTTCTCAAATAAATAATAAAACCATTACAATGTGTTTGTTCTTGGGACCTGGGTATGTCCTAAAACTGCATCCAGAACCGCCGGAGCACGGGCAGCAGCGTCCTCTTAGTTAACGGTGGTGAGCATTCTGTTATCCCCAAGCCGCCTGCCAAGCGTGGGGAATATGGCAACCCCTCCCTATTTAGGGGGAGGCCTTCGTCCAGCAGTGGACGTCTTCGGCTGATGGTGTGAATGTGTTTGTTTCCTTGCCTGTAGTTTTACATATTTATTTTTGTTATCTGTGTTTTTTTTTTAATATTTATTGTATATTGAAATATATTGTTATAGATTATTCTTAACCCTTAAAAGGTTTTTGAAGTAGTTCTTCGTCTAGTTTGTGAAGTCCTTACAGGCTTCCTGGGACTTGACATACGGACTAACATTGGCTTTGTTGTGAAGGAAACCATCGTGAAGACTTTCCTAACCGGAGCACGTAGCTGTTTTAATCCTCGACGCAAACAGCCCGGTGTTAAGTTTAAGTGTGTATCTGTGTGTGTACGAACCAATAAGCCTTTTTAGGAATAATTAAGCCATTCGGCGTACAGGCCTTTTTAGGAATACTTAAGTAATTAGGCGAACAGGGGGTCTAGACAAGAACCACTTTCTGTTAGCGTTAACGCCTGCGGAAAGATAAAATTGTATGAAAATTACATTAGCTTGAGAAATGTCACGTGACTGCTAATGTCATTAGGGGCCATCCATAAAGTACGTCACATGTAAAGGGGGGGGAGGGGGTCGACGAAATGTGACATGGTGTGACAAGGGGTGGGCGGGGGTCCTAGTTTTGTGACATCACATTTCAAATTTAATAAATTGAATCGCGAAATTTGAAATATTAAATTATTAAGCTAGACGTGCCAGAGATATTCTTTGTTTGGATGATATAAATGATGATGCCATATGGTTGGATGAAGAAGATGTAGACACCACAAATGTTGCTGACGTTAACAACTCCAATGAGAACGAACTGACTTCTATGCCAATTATAAATAATTTAAAGGAATGGATTCAGAGTCCATGGACTGAAGACAACTAAGTTCCTTTCTTTTTCTTCAATTAATAGTTTATTAATTTGTTATTTTTTCAAATATTTGATGTTGATTTCACAAAAAAAAGTAATTTGAATGGAAATGAAACTGATTGTGGAACTGCTGTTTTAATTAATTTTTTTTAGATGTAAAATTGCAAATTTGTGACGTCACACCAGGGAGGGGGGGGGCTCTCACAAATGTGACCACCTGTGACAAGGAGGGGGGAGGGGTCTAAAAATCATGAAATTCGTGTGACGTACTTTATGGATGGCCCCTTATCATACAATTTTATCTTTCCGCAAGCGTTAACGCTAACAGAAAGTGGTTCTTGTCTAGACCCCCTGGACTTTTTAGAAATAAAACATTAGGCGAACAGGCTTTTTAGGAATACTTAAGTAATTCGGCGAACATATATGAATAAGTCATTACGCGAATAGGCCTTTTTAGGAATAAGACATTCGGCGAATAGGTCTTAATTTTAAGGGTAAGCCGTTTTGCGAATAGGTCCAATGTAAACTAAACCATTTTGATTTAGTTTATTTGTTTGAAAGGTGACTTGATCTAGAGTAGTCATAGCTACAATTCAAAATTTCAAGTTTTTTATTTATTTCGTTTGTTACCTAGGTATGCACGCCCAGCAGTGTTCCTCTCTTTCCTACAATCTATCTTAGATTGAACTTTGTTTTGCTCTGGCACAGAATAAATAATAGTACTACGGCTCTGGTGGCAGTAGAGAAAACGTAACAAACCTATTATTTTATGTATTATATTATCCTATGTTTGTTCTGTGTCTGGGTGTAGTATGTATTATAATTATGTATTTACAAAAATAAATGTATATAAGTATTCTATCAGCTATCTAGTTTCCATATTACAAGCTTTGCTTAGTTTGGGGCTAGATGGCGCTGTGTGAATAAATGTCCTGCGATATTTATTTATACTGTGACAAAACGAAAAAAAATTTAGAGCAATTTTGAAATAAGGTTTCTAAAAATACGCCCGCTATAACTCGGTACGCCCTACAGATTACAAATAATTCTTATCAAGTTATCAGACGAGAGATGATCTGCGTTTACACAGATATTTTTATCTAGATAAGTTCTGTTGTCCTAATATCCAAAACCACCTATAGATACTCTGACCATGCCATCAAAATGTGAGGTTTTTACATTGTTCTTAAATTTTATAAACTGTGTACAAACTCATGAGCAATTTTTGTATCACGAGATAGTGCCTGATGTAATGTCATCAGCTCCTACCAGTGATTTGAAGGTAAGGTTCTGTTTAAAATTTTCCAATGTTTCCGCAGATGTGCTAGGAGGTAAATAACGACTTCTTTACCTATGTCTCATCAATTGAAATCGCAAAAAAAACAGCTGTTCCATATATTTTGCCCTAGGTCAATGAACTTTTTGTATGGTACAACTGTTAATTTTTTCGCTATTTTAATGTTGGCCCCATAGTAAAAGTTGTTTGTTTAGATGTATAGAATTTGCCCTTAAAAGGATGCTAACTGATTAGAACTAACCCTTTACATACAATGTGTAACAAAAAGATTCAACAATACTGAATGCTATGTACCTACTCGCCATTATGTTTTTTTTACTTTGTAACCAAACTAGAAATCGCAAAAAAAAAACCAGCTGTTCCATACAAAAATTTCATTGAAATTGGATCAAATGTATGGAACAGCTGTTTTTTTCGTGATTTCAGGGTTGGTCCTATAGTAAAAGTTGTCCATAATGATGAGTACATACATACTCTTCAGTATTCTTGAACCTTTTTGTTACACATTGTATATGCATAATATATTGTGGTTCGACTACTTAGACGCGTAAGTTTGCACTTAATATGACATTGATAAAGTTATAGATATACCTACGTTTATTATCAACACCACAGCATTTATCGGGTTTTCAATGTGGGTGAATAAGAAAAGTGTCCTGAGCCCAGTTTATCGTACCCAAGCTGTTCACAAAATGTCCTCCAGGTGACATTTACGAACGGAGTAGAAGCGGAGCTGGGCAACGAGCTATCCATCAGCCAAGTGAGTGGTGTCCCAGCACTAGAGTGGAGCCACAGCCCGGATGGTCACTACACTCTTATATTTTGTGGTAAGCGCCAAAAAGACGAAACGACACTATAAGCTTTGCTCAGTTGAAAATAAATGGCTTTGAATACGACGAAGACGTAACCAGAACCACTTCATGATTATACATTTTGGCATTATTAAAACTGATTATGTCAGATTTGCTCACGACGTTTACAATCCCCGAAAACAGGTAGGTGAAGCCTCTGAATCAGGTAACTATAACCGTATCTTCAAACTTTCTTGGGTACACCCAGAGGTATGGGTTTATAAAGATCCATGTCATCGTCATCGCCAGCCGGTGGCTTCGGGGTGTATAGGTCTCGAATTCTCGAAGAACTCATGGACTGGCTCGGAATCTAACTCACGACCTCGCCAGACGCATCTTCTCCTATATAATGACTGCCTTATGCTCAGTTGGTAGCATGTCTGCTTTGAGAACTGTATTGGGAATCGAACCCACGCCCACGCCAGCAAGCTAATCATGTAACTGTTCGGGATCGCGATTCGGATCTCGATTTGTCATAATTGTCACTTGTCACTGTAACAGCTTCACGGTATCACGAAGGGATTCCTCTCGCTATCGTTAACGAACGAATTGCATTGATTTCCTAATTAAGTTAAGCATATCCGTCGGTCTTTTGGCGTTTCGTCCTGCCCTGCAGGGTCAAATGGTCAATGGGTCAGGAAAGAGACTTGAGAGTAGGTAGAAGTCAGTGGATATTTTTATAGTTTCACGGCCTAAGGCCTCATTCAAAAGATTGGGCTTGCTTTTACCCAGATGCAGACGCGCCGTCTCGTGTCAACCCGGAAGCACGCTCCTTCCTCCACTGGCTCGTGGTGAACATCCCCGGCGACGACGTCACATCCGGCGATACCCTGACCAGCCTACTCAACTCGCACCCGGAACCGGAAACGGGGCTGCATCGTTACCTGTTTCTAGTTTACGAACAACCTTCGATCATTAACTTCGAGGAGAAGCCAGAGTAAGACTGTTTTTATGATTGAGTAATGTTGACATGGGTATATCAAAACACTGCATCCAGAACCACCGGAGGATGGGCAGCAGCGTCCTCTAGGTTAACGGTGGTGAGCATTCTGCGATCCCCAAGCCGCCTGCCAAGAGTGCATGGGGATTATGGCCTGTTAGCCCCTAAACACTGGGCTTTATGCAAACGCCACAGAATTCGCTCTTGGCTAGGTGTACTGCGGGAAAACGCAAATGACGTTAGATTTAGGCTTCGGGCTTAGGGCGACTAACGCAAGAGCACCTTTACTGGGTAGGAACTTCGACTCCGACGCCTGGAGCGGGGAATCGGCCCTTTAGGCGACGTAATCTGCGGTTGATTACAGTAATTTTGGTGGTAGCTGTAGGAGGCTGCTTGATGTGTACGTAATATTTCCGTCATCTATGAAAACATGAGCATAGCAGATACGTAGCTGACCTTTTCTTTGAAGAGTCACATGTCATTATTACCCAAAAAATTTTTTTCTTATTTCTTGGCATCGCACGTTGTGCATTCTGCCAGTGTCAAGTTTATGTTTTTTTCAAGTATTTATATTAAAATCAAGTCAAATATGTTATGATATCACAGTCAGTCATACGAAATTAGTCATAGTCGAGTCCAAGTCATGCCCTAGTAAAGTTGTGGCGACTTTACTATGAGCTTCTACGGAGTTTTGAAAACAACACAAAAATACATGTTTCACCACATTATATCACTTGCCCACACTCGTGCGTGTAATTCAACACTCAATGAATAAAATACCACCATATTTAATAATTAATTCGCTACTAAACACAAGTTTAAGAAAATAGTAGAACGACATGATTTTTCCGTGTTCCCGCCAAAACTCCAAAGCCTTTTAGGTGGTAACATTTTCCACATTTGTGCCTAACGCCTACATTGCGCGTGGTTTAGACAAAGTGCAACAAGAAGGAATACGACCGCGACGTTGTCGCTATGTATAGTTGAATTTTATTAAGTATTCAATTTATTTTTCCTCTGCAGTTCGATAATAATCTTTCTGCACACTGTACCTATACCATAATCCGCACCTTTTGCGACATATTTAAAAATGCCATAAACTTAATCGCATTTTGTTACAGTAAAATACTTAATTAAATCGGATACTCCGAATATAGTTACCGTCTCACTCTACCCCGCCCGCCCCCGCGCCCGCAGAGTAACCGCTGTCATCTCGCGCCCGACGCGCAGCGGCCCGCAGTGCTAAGCAGGACGCAGCTGCACGCGCGTCGGGCTCTGTTTTCACTCTTTGAAAAAGGTCACCGGATGTGATCGAAACTATAGTCGGAGTATCCGATTTAATTAAACGTGAGTATTCCCGTATAAATAAAACAAAAATGTGTCAAAACCACGTCAGTTTTCATAGTAAAATACTTGTATCAAGTAATGAATTTTATTCCAACGACGATACTATATACGTATTCTATCAGCTATCTATAAAACGTTGCTTAGTTTGGGGCTAGATGGCGCTGTGTGAAAAATGTCCACCGATATTTATTTATATCATTTATGTTTCAGTGACAGTTTCGAGAGGCGTTTCAGATTTTCGCCGGAAGATTATGCCCACAAATACAACTTCGGAACAGTTATTGCTGGGAACTTCTATCAGACAGAAAACCTTGAAGATACTAAATTGGCGACTATGTAATATTTAAATACAAGTACAGTGCTCAAAAAAATGTGGGAATCTAGTACCTACTTAATAAACTTATAAGTTTATATTTTAAAGTATTTGGTGGCGGATGGCTCAATACCACAGAATAAATAATAGTACTACGTACAGAAAGTTAACTCCGCAAAGGAATGGAAATAAATAAGGACTCTATCTACTAGGCAATAAAGTAGCAATTCAACTCGCACAGCGCTGGATACCGCCCGCTATATTCACCTAGATATACCGCTCTCTTTCTATCACGTATGCTTAGTTACGTGCGACGAGGCTAGCGTGCGGGCGGCGACCGACTTCTGCCTTGCATTGTCCACCCGGACGGAGCGCCGGCACATACCTAAACTACGGAGTGACACCCCCTGTCAATACTCAATTTATAACCGACTTCAAAAATGGAGGATGCTCTATGTTCGCCATATTTTTCATGTATTTTCAAAGATTTCTGAAAGAGTTATACTCTGGAGGTGGTATGCATATCTTTTTTTATTGAGTCACAATAAAGCTGACTGCCAACAAAACAAATCATCACAAGTAAAATTTTAATATGTGCACAAATAACGAAGTTATAAATATTTTAGTTTCGTGTACGACTGGGAGAGCACTATACTAGCTAATGACGTCAAAGTCCACGATTCCAAACAAATTCTATACTAGCACGTGTTTTTCTAGAAAGGGACAGATGACTCCCTCCCAAATACTCTGAACGATATCAATTACTTTTTCGACGTAAGCATCCGATTCAGTTAAACTATACTTTTAATAATTGTAACACATGAATATTATTTGTAGTCCTATTGTTTGAGGTCGATTATTTTGGATACTTTTGTGAGAAAATAATTAAGTATGTATAGTTCTTAATTTTATCTTAATATTTTTTACCCCAATGTATATAAATGTAAATAAATAAAAAATAGTATGAAAGATATAGTAAGCCTAATGCTTCTGAAGGTTTTCATTTATAAAATAAAACATTTTTTTTATAGAACACCTGCAAATATATATTATATTCAAAGGAATAATATCTTACGAGCTAATATAATGCACACTGGTTACACCTGTGAGAAAATAAGGAATATTCAAGAAAACATTTCTTCAATCAAGGAACGAGACGCGTTAGGTAATCACATACTATACAATGTGTAACAAAAAGGTTCAACAATACTGAAGAGTATGTATGTACTCATCATTATGAACAACTTTTACTATGGGACCAACCTTGAAATCACTAAAAAAACAGCTGTCCCATACATTTTGTCCAAGGTCAATAAACTTTTTGTATGGAACAGCTGGTTTATTTTTTCGCGTATCTAATGTTGACCCCGTAGTAAAACTTGTTCATAATAATGAGTACATAGTACATACATACCCTTCAGTATTGTTGAACCTTTTTGTTACACGTTGTATAAGACAATATTATTGGATATAAACTAGTGTGCGACTACCCATTCACAAACAGTTTTTATGGAAGTACATTTAGTGATGTCTTTTTAAAATCAGTCCTGAATTTAGAGTTATATATCAAAACTATAGATACCTGCCATATTTTATTTATTTATTTATTTTATTTTATTTTATTCGGGAAACTAACAGCGACAAAAAAAACATAATTACTAAACATATAGAAACTATGCGCCATTTAAGAGTTTCCGCATATTGAGACTAATATAATAATAGACTATAATCATATACTTCATGTATTATATTTCTATCTCGCTCCAACTTCCTAATTCGTATAGATAAGAGTAAAACACTATTCTAGAAAAAAAATATGTGTCTGGTAAATTCTTTAGTTAAATGGATACCAAAAAACACTTTCATGTGATGCATGTAAACGGTATTTTCTTTTTAAAATAACTTAAACTCAATTGAGACGAAGAGTTTAAAGACAAAAACAATACAATTGTTCAGGTAACATTTTCAATAAAATCTGCAGTAATTCCTCTAGATGCACTTTGCAATCAACTACGGAAAGGTCACGTATGTAACTTTGATACGAAGCCCGTACAATAAATGACATTAGAGATGTGATTAATATATTTGCAACTGATATAAGTAACCTATATTATATCATACCACAATTATACAATCTGTAACAAAAAGATTCAACAATACTGAAGGGTATGTATGTACTCATCGTTATGAACACCTTTTACTATGGGCCCAACCCCGAAATCGCGAAAAATAAATCAGCTGATCCATAAATTTGGCAAAGGTCAATGAAATTTTTGTATGCACCAGCTGATATATTTTTGCGATTTCAATAAAAGTTGTTCATAATGATGTTACAGATTGTATATCATTAAATAGATTATTCGAAGCTACCGAAATAGGTTACTTGATATTAGTCAAATAACAGTGTCTAAATACACGGCAAGCGGCTCTTACAACGTCGCTAAACTGTTATTTGACTGTTTTTTACCGAGTAGCAGTTTAGATAACCTGGTATTATCCGTAAAGCAATATATTCAATAATAAAAGGAATATTGAAATTCGACCCTAATTACACTACTTCTAAAGATTTAGGACATTTCTCATACGCAGTAATAGTGAATCTATCTCATAAATACTTGTACGTACTGGGCCAAAACGTCGTATGTCTGCAGCAATCCCTTGCTAGTCTAAGCTACTTATGTTTGCGCTAAATCATTAGTGTTTTACTCTAGTCTACTACTACCTGTAGTACATTTTATGCGCCGAGTTGTTTGTACAGAATGGGCACGTAGTCGTCGTACTGCGCCTGGTAGAGATTGCCGGCGACAGGGTCGCCCAGGTTGTACTTCTTAGACACCTTGGCGATGGAGAATCCGCCACGCTTTTCACCGGAACTGGAGATTAGAATGACACATTTTTTATGTTGACAAGTAATACAATTTAAATACGCTTTCGTAATGGTAATAAAAAGGGCCTACCCATGACCGATAATAGGGTAGATGACTGATGTTTATATCGTTGAAACCAATAGGTTTGATGAATATTTCTTAAATATAGTATGTTTATTGAAAAAAATAATTAAATCGGTTAATAATGTTCTGATATATGAGCGTTTAATTTTTTTGTTAGAAACAACTCAGTCCCTTTCCCACAAAACAAAAAATGACGTCACGCCTTATTTGTCAGAATATAATTTATATAGCGTACAGAGAAAAAATAAAAATATTGGGGGGGACATTTTTGATCAGATTTTCATTTTCTTTTCATTAATCAGCTATATTTATGGGCCACATTTTAATAGGACAATAAAATAAAACCAGTCTTCTAGCCTATTCAGAGTGTAAGGGCAATGTTACCAGATAAATTAGTGGGCATGAAAAGATTTGACGTCTATGTACGAAGAATATCCAAGGGTGACAGTGCAGTGCGGCGCAGGATTTTGTTCGCAAGCTCACAATTCTGTCACTGCTACTGTCATGCGCAGGCGTGATACTTACCATCAGGCGAACGCCTCGCAAGTCTCGTCACTAGATTGTATAACAAAAAGTGAAATATCCTTCCTACTAATATTATAAATGCGAAAGTTTGTCGGTGTGTGTTTGTGTATGTTTGTTACTCCTTCACGCTGAAACGGCCGAAAGGATTTGGATGAAATTTGGTACAGAGGTAGCTCACACCTTGGAATAAAACAAAGACTTTATCCCATGAATCGCGGATGAAACCGCAGGGCGCAACTTGTTTCATATAATACTTGGTCTAGGCAAGTACTCACGTGTTGGGCAGACGCGGCTCGTCGAAAGTGAGCTTCCCAGGCTGCTTGTAGACGAGGAACACGTAGCGGTGGAGGCCGGTGCCCTGCGGCGGGCCCGAGCCCACGTACGCGGAGAGCGTCTCGCCGGAGCCGACGTTGTTGCCCTGGATGTTGCCCACCAGCCAGTGGTGCCACTCGCGGAACTTGGGCTCCTTGCGGGACGGCGCGTCGGGGTCTGCAAGTTAAGCCGCATCCCACATAGAAGAAGGGTCAAACGTTGGACGCACATCGTCATCGTCATAAGCACGCTTCTTCTAGCTTTTCTAGTCAATGGAATTGGTCAGCGCCACAGAAAAGCAAAAGCGCTACTTCTTAGGTAGAACGGGTGTCAAAGCAATGTTGTAAAGCAATTGTATGGAAAACCCCTGTCGCCAGTTTCACACATAATTGTATAGAAACTACGACAAAAAATTACAATCATTGGTCGCGCATTTGAAGTAAAACGCTCGAAATACCATTTTGCAACAGATTAAAATTGATCTAATTACGATGCAATGTGGATTGGTTTCCTACGCGTCTATTTAAATTGTCTTTTTGAGTATTCTCAGTTTAAAAACATGTATATTGGTAGAATTGTCATTAAGCGCATTTACACATAAAGCCGGCTAGCGCGGCCCGCTACATTTCCGTTCTATTCACTTCTCTCTTCAGTGGTCAGCCCGCAGCGGCGCAGTTGAGGCGGCGCAGGGGCGGGCTCGAGTCTCGTCTCTTGAGGAAACTTGGTAAGTAATATAGGTTCCTCCCAAGCCGCCTGCCAAGCGTGGGGATTATGGCAAACCCTCCCTATTTTAAGCCTTCGTCCAGCAGTGGACGTCCTCTGGCTGAAGACGAATATAGGTTCTAAAAATTTATAGTTTTGTTTGCCGTCGGCTATTTTTGGTATGAGTGGTATCTCATAAAAGGGGGAATGTTTGCTGCGCCGCCATTTTGTGTTTGGCTCCACAAGACATGGAAGGTCTACTGCTCGCAGAACTGCTAGTTTGTATTATAAGCGTGTTGTGATACTGACCAGTCATGGCGAGCAAGTAGAAGGCAGCGGGGTCGGCCTCCCATGTGACTTGTGGCACGTCCTTCACCTGGGTCGGAGTCAGCTCATTGCCTTCGCTCACCACCACGCCGCTCGGGTATTTCACCTGACAATGCATCACAATATCATTAGATTTATTTTCACCTGCTCACACATGAGTCTGTTTTGAAGAAGACCATAGAATACATAATAGTGGAAGCACAGATTTACAGTCTTACCTAAAATAATCTCGCTTCTCTTAGTCACTGCTTAAACTTCTCTGTCCTTTTCTAGCACGTGCAACTTCACGTCAGAGAGAAGATGGCAGAGCATCTTAAGCAGTGACTAACGGTTGAGAAGTTTTTTTAAGTAAGACCGTTACTTATTTCCGTTGATAACGCATCTAAGCATAGTTGGCCTATAATATATGTCAACACCATCGACCTTCGTTCAGCAGACCTTAGACCGCCACACTGTACGACAACCTGCCATTTGCATCCATCGGTTGCCCGCGAATTTGTCAATGTCGTCATAATATATGTACCTAAATACAATCATGTCACATTAAGTGCTAGTTAATTTGTGCTCTGTTTGTCTAGTATAGTGTGTCAATATTCCACAGTAGTGCAGAAGCGCGAGCGCAGTCGGCGGGAGCTGCGTGACGTCATCGAGCCAAGCGCCATAGTAGAATATTCTACGGGAGTGAATATTCGGTACTTAATATTGAGTTGCCTACTATGACGTCAAGCCGTGGTAGCTTAGTCTGGAGACCGCTTCACTTGTAATCGTCAGGTCACGGATTCAATCCCAGGCCCGTAAAAGTGAGCTTTTTCGAGTTTATGTACAGATATGCATACCACTGGCTTTTCGGTGAATGTTAACATCTTGAGGAACGTCCGGAGGAACAAAACCCTGCGCCGCACTGCACTGTGCTCGTCACCCTATGATATTAGATGTGAAGAGATTTGCTCTTCATGGCCAGTAATTTATCTGGCCCTTCAAAACGAAACAACAGTAATGCTTGCACAGTTCTACTTGGCGGTTGAATAACTGGCCTTTGCCAGTGCAAAGTGTGGTGCTTTCCCAGGCGGACTCTACAATAGAGCCACCAGTACAAAAAAGCTTCAGCGGTTATCGTATAGATGATGGCGATGAGAAAAATAGAAACTGTTTTGGTGACATGGATTAAGTAAGGTTATATTATGCAAGTTAATTAATTATTGTCGTTCCGAAACTAGTGTTTGAAAATAAATCAACGTCAGAGTGATTGCCATTAGTCTAAGCTATAGCATACGCAGCACTATTATTTATTCTGTGGCTATCATTGAGCTGATATCAAAAGAGTCATAATCTCTAAGTGAAAACAGCCGAAAAACGTCCGAGTGCCGTTGTACATACTTATACGTGCATTATATAGTTCACAATTGTTCGAATTTAGACGTTATGTCGCTTGTATAGTGTTCAAGCTATGCTTGAGCGCTTGTA
Organism: Erannis defoliaria; assembly: GCA_905404285.2. Taxonomy (NCBI): domain Eukaryota; kingdom Metazoa; phylum Arthropoda; class Insecta; order Lepidoptera; family Geometridae; genus Erannis; species Erannis defoliaria. The sequence goes on from FR990088.1 coordinate 12,851,990, forward strand.
TGTTATCATAGTGTAAGTCGTTCAAAAAGTATGCTATGCTGTGCGCCGAGTTTTGGCGCGGACATTTTTTTTTGCACGTTTGTGACTCTATAGATATTAGCGCAATGGTGGCTATAGATAATGCTAATGCTATTTGCAGAGTAAACAAAACCAGCAGAGCAAAATCATTAATCCTATCAAGATATCAAACAGGTACGTAATTGACCGGACATTACAGTAATTTTGTGGGTATCTAGTTAACGCGTTCGCTACCATTATACGACAAGAGTGGTTATTCATGTCATTATGTATAGGCAGGCCCGTAAAAAGGTATAATAAGTTAATAAGCTTTACTACATCACAATGCGATGAAAACGTACAGTCACAGACCAACTAACAATTGATTTGGGCAAATTACCTCTATCACCTACGAAATTGTAGGGTAATTTCGGGTGATAACATAATTAAGCCACGAAAATTCTATAACTGCTGGCTTCGTTTGCCGAGGCCATTTTTCGGTTTCAATTTACGTGTCGAACATAGATGTTTGTTCTGTGTCTGGGTGTAGTATGTTATGTATTATAAGTATATATTTACGAAAAAAATAGTATACATAAGTATTCTATCAGATATCTGGTTTCCATAATACAAGCTTTGTTTAGTATAGGGCTAGATGGCGCTGTGTGTAAAATGTCCACCGATATTTATAATTTTATTTTTAGTGTTATCGACCACTAGTCTTAAGCTGTATCAGGTAGGGTCACATTTAGCGGAGCAAAAATATGGCGGTTACGCAGATTCGTGCGTGTCAAGGTAAAATTTTTGAAGTTTATTTTTTTTGAAGCTCGAGTACTTTGAATCCCTCGCTGCGTTCATTCTACTTTAGAATCCTTCGCTACGCTCTGGATTCAAAGAAACTCTCTCGCCTTAAAAAAATTGTTTGCTCCCTTGGTAAACAATCTTCTATTTTTCCCTAGACGGAAATAAAATTGTTAATTCGAAACGATGTAATGAGTTGACTTGTGATGTTTTTACATAGGTACTATTAATTTTGTTATGAAATTTTACGGTACGCTTTATTTAGAAATGAACTTATCTTCTATTAAGTTCACGTTTTTAATAACATTTTAGTTCTGGAGACCGCATTGTTTTCAAAACAATTCGGTCTCGCATCAAATTCTTACTTGCGTAATGTGTGAATGTGACTCGAGCAATTCGCTCGACTAATGGTCAGCGTCACACGTGCCCGGACTTGATTTTTAACCGGCCGAATGCGCTTTCGCTTGAGGACAATCGACGTAAAAACATTGTGCCCCATAATAATTCAGTGCTACTTAAGAAAATTTTAAACAGTGCGAAACACTGCGCGTTAATAACACAAATTAATATAAAGTATACAACGGAACCCTCGTACTCGATGCGCGAGACGCACTTCAAATCTTTTTTGTGTGTTGTTCTTCCTCGGTTATGTCAATATTCTTTTTCGAATGCGTAACTTGCATCAGCTGTTATGCAAAAAAACCAGATAGCATGTTATGTAACTTTCGATAAGCTATCTCGTATAGCTAGACTGATTTCTCAGGGTATTTTGTGAAATTTGGACAATGACTTATTAACATTAATAAAATATTTTTATTTATTGAATACAAGATGGTTCTGGCACAAGTCGATGGACGCACAATTTTTGAATTTTTGCTGAGTAGTACATTTAATTTTAAAATAGTTTTTTCTAAGGTGTCTAGAAATTACAATCTAGTTTTCGAGTCTTTAAATGTATTCGTCTTAATGAAATTGTGAGGTTGTTCTCATTATAACGACCGTTTTACCCATTTCTCACGCGTAGAATTGGTTTGAATAATATTTACGTGCCTGCGGGGCCTAAAGTGGCTACTTTAACCCCGCCACGCGGAGCGAAAAGAACCACTTCCTCCCCGCAGCGGCACGTAAAATCGTATACAAGTAAAGACACCTCAGATCTCTGCTTCGGCTTCGCCTCGGGAGACGATATTATACAACATGTAACAAAAAGGTTCAACAATACTGAAGGGAATGTATGTACTCATCATTATGAACAACTTTTACTATGGGGCCAACCCTGAAATCGCGAAAAATAAATCAGCTGTTCTATACATTTTGTCCAAGGTCAATGAACTTTTTGTATGGAACAGCTTTTTGTATGGCGGCTTTAGCTTCTGTTTGTTTGGTTTATTTTCGCGATTTCAAGTTGGTCTCATAGTAAAATTTGTTCATAATGATGAGTACATACATACCCTTCAGTATTGTTGAACCTTTTTGTTACACATTGTATACGAGATATATATCCTACTAATACGAGGGCTGCACTAAAAGTATCGGGAATGGAATATTTCCACTGTTTCTGTTATATTAAAATCTTTTTAATTGAAAACTCCTTGGTTTTAAAAATCGAATACCATTTATTTATATAAAAAAAGATTCTCGGTCTTGTCACAAGGTTTTGTCAAACTTGTTTAGTCGTTGAGAAAATGGAATTGACTCGAGAAATTTCAAGAGCGATGATTTATTATGACTTTCGAAGTGGTTTAACACAAAAACAGTGTGTTGACCGGATGATTTCTGCATTTGGTGATGAAACCCCATCCAAAACCAGAATTTATCGCTGGTTTGCTGAATTTCAACGTGGACGTGTCAAGCTCAGTGATGATCCCCGTCAAGGTCGTCCAAAAACTGCAGTCACCCAAGAAAACGTTGATGCTGTGCGTAAGCTGATTGAGGAAGATCGACATGTGACATACCGCGAAATTCAGGCAACTTTAGACATTGGCATGAGTCAAATACAAATAATCTTGCATGAAAAATTAGGTGTAAAAAAGTTGTTTTCCCGATGGATACCGCATTCGCTCTGTGAAGAGCAAAAAGCGGCTCGCGTTACTTGGTGCGTCAGAACTCTCGAAAGATTCCACGCAGGATCTTTAAATGCTGTATACAACATCGTATCAGGTGACGAATCCTGGATATACGCGTACGAACCCGAAACAAAAAACCAGTCACGAGTTTGGGTGTTCGAAAATTAGTTAAAGCCAACAAAAATTGTTTGTTCACGGAGTGTTGCAAAAAAAATGGTGGCCACGTTTGTCTCCAAAACCGGCCATGTTACGACTATTCCTCTTGAGGGACAAAGAACGGTTAATGCAGAATGGTATGCTAGCATTTGTTTGCCACAGGTCGTTTCTGAACTCCGTAAAGAGAACTGCAACCGCCGCATCATCCTCCATCACGATAATGCGAGTTCTCACACCGCGCACAGAACAAAAGAGTTTTTAGAGCAAGAAAACATAGAATTATTAGACCATCCGCCGTACAGCCCCGACCTAAGCCCTAATGATTTCTATACTTTCCCTAAAATAAAGAATAAATTGCTTGGACAGAGATTTTCATCACCTGAAGAAGCTGTGGACGCCTACAAAACGGCCATTTTGGAGACCCCAACTTCCGAATGGAATGATTGCTTCAATGATTGGTTCCATCGTATGGCAAAATGTGTCAAATTTCGCGGAGAATACTTCGAAAAACAATAAATATATTTTTAAATAGTAATGTTGTGTCACTTCCTTGATTCCCGAAATTTTCAGTGCCGCCCTCGTATTATAAACGCGAAAGCTTGTATGTATGGATTCATACTATCTCTATGTATGGATGTTTGTTACTATTCACGCTGAACCGTTGAACGGATTTAGATGAAATCTGGTATAGAGTTAGCTTATACCTTCGAATAAAACAAATGCAACTTTTTATCCCATTCTTTACTTTTGCTCCCTAGGTCTACTATCTACTATTTAATATATTTAAGAATTTGACATTTTAGAAATCTTTAATTAATTAAAGAGACCTACCAAGATTGTTGAGCTTGTTGGATACTAATAATGGGAGAGACAGACTTAACAAGAAAATCAATAACTGAACCAAATCTATAGAAAAATATGAAATGAATACATTATTATAGGCGAAATGTACCTACTTATCAAAGAGCTGTGACATCACTGTCATGCTTGCCTAGTACAAACCTCAGTGAAATACCGAGGTCTTTTAGGTAGAATCTGGACTTGATCGGTACCAATCTGGACTTCGTGATACCGAAACAGGTTCTTCCCATCACCCAAGTAATTTATGAGTTCCGGCGGATTGCGTGACAAGTAAGGGTTATTTCAGCTAAATGCAGGTTTAACTAGAAGGCCTAGATCTAGAAGCATTGGTCCGAACAAAAACTGCGCTAAGTCATCCTCCTTAACGTCATAATCCACTGCTGGCCGTGTTTCTTCAAGGGCACGTCGTTTTGTACGATCTTCGGTTTTTGCTTCCAGCCACCAGCCGTCTTACAAATCGTCACCCTATAGTCTCAAATTGTCAGTGATGACATAAGGAACTAAAACGTGGCTTTAGCTGTTGGCCTTTCTTGAGCAAATTTGAGTCACACAACGGGCAATGGAGACAGTTATTTTCGTAGTTTCTTTGCGCGATTAAATCCGGAATGAAGATATTCGCCAAAAAACCAAAGTCACCAGCGACTCATTCAGCCACTCATTACAATACAATCGTTTAACGTATAACACCAAAGTTACACGTCAAAGGCAGCCCTTAGCTCTCAGGGTTTGTTGAAATGGCAATGGGCAGGCCACATGGCTCGAAGAACTGATAACCGATGGGGAAGAACGGTTCTGTATAGTGGCGACCACGAACCTGAAGACGCAGCGTAGGTAGTCCTTTCACTAGGTGGACCGACGACATGGTGAGTCACGGGCACGGGTGGATGCAAATGGCTGGTGGTTGTACAGTGTGGCCTTCGTTCAGGAGTGACAGCGGACGTATCCTGGCTGATAATAATAGAGCAAGGCATCCTTCGGTACGTTGGGCAATTAGTGGTTTTCTCTCTAGGACATGTTTACCCCAAAAGTTTTCGTTTTTGCATAAGATATTGCCACTTCAACTTGCTTTAGACTTTAGACTTTAGTTCTACGTTGTATCTAAGTATTCACAGAGATTAAGTGATTTTGTGTCAGCAAAAAACAACCTTATCGAGATGAATATGTGGTAGTTTTTGTTAACAGATTGTCTTGGCGATGGTCACGAGTTAAAGATTTTGTGTAAACCCGAATGGCGGTGATAGACCTTGGGCGCAGAATAAATATTGGGCATGCGCTGAGATGTGTATTTGGAAACATTGAGGATTCGATGCTCTTATAGTTCACATTAAAAACTTAAGTGTAATTTTGCCTAGTTAAAAGTTACCCGTATTGTTAAAAGATTATTTTCCCTTTTTTTTTTACTATTATGTTATATAATTACTCAATTCATGTATCATAATGATTATAGGTATTATTTTACCAAAATTACTCAGTAACACCTTGGACCTGGGTATGTCCTTAAACTGCAACTAGACCCACCGGAGGACGGGCAGCAGCCTCCTCTTGGTTAACGGTGGTGACCATTCTGCGATCCCCAAGCCGCCTGCCAAGCGTGGGGATTTATTACTATTGGGAGGCCTTCGTACTGCAGTGGACATCTTATGGCTGACGAGGAAATTAGTAACATAGTAATAGTGTCATAAAATAAACAATTAATTGCAATAGACAGGTCATTGAAAAAACGATTACCACAAACACTTGGTTTTTAATGCGTCTAATCTAGTGTCAAAATTATAGAGAAAAAAAACAATACTTTAAATTTATTGACGGTCAGCTAGGGGTTTTCCGAACGTGTCCAGTGTGCTCTACTTGTCATTCTTACCTAGAAATGTGTTCTAGAGTGGATACTATGAAATGGCAAATGTACGTCCGTCACGAACTTGTACATATATTTTTTTAAGTTGCGTAGAACGCTCTGAGATTGAAGGATAAAATAAATATGAAGACCACTCTGCATTTCGCTTTCGATGGCTGGAAGCTAAATCTGTAGTTAGGCTGTGTGGCTTGATACTTATGACAACCAGTGAACTAGGTATCAGCTAAAACAATATTTTCGTGCCTGCGGGGCTAAAGTGCTCACTTTAACCCCGCTACGCGGACCGAAAGGAACCACGTCCTCCTCGCAGCGGCACGTAAGATCGTATAAACACCACGAGAGCAAGTAAAGAAGCCTCAGATCTGTTTTTTGTCACCATTGGCTTCGCCACGGCAGACAATATACATGAGATCTAAGACATTCTTTACTTTTGCTCCCTAGGTGAGTAATCTACTATTAAACTCACAATTCACTTAGTTTTTGTTTTTTGCTCAATGTTATTTACTCTATTAATTAATTTCTACCGTAACCCAACTTGCAATAAAGAAATTCAGTTCTTTCTATGACACGGAATTATGATTGAGATTTTTTATTTTTCGGGGTTCAGAATAGAACAGAAGAGAGAAGTGAGAATTACGACCAGACTTTTAATATCGTGTAGATAATAATTATGTGTATACCGTGAAAATTGTATTCAGTGTTTTGAAGTTTATTTAAACACAAAAAAAAATTGGTACTGCTATTGTTGGCAAGCGATTACTTCGTTTTTAATAACTCTTCGTAGGTACTCGTATATAAATGTCGAGGGCAAACCGCATTCTCCTCTGTGTTTAAGTGTTCAGTTCTTCATGATACTTTAGAAGACAGGATACCTATTGTTATGATGGTAAAATCCCCTTAAGAGTCTACGGAACCCTAAAAAAGGGGAAATGCTCAAGTGAAACAGCTGGGGCATAGTTATTATAGCCTTGACCAGCGTGTTTGTCCAACTTCTTGGCCGCGCCTCTCTATTCACTCTCGGGCCTTTAGCTGGTACTTGGAAAATATATCCCAAAGGTAAGAAAACCCATAAAAACCCACCGATTTTTTGTCGTGCTTTTCAATCTTATTCCTAGCTTTTAATATGAACAATATTTAATTATTATTAATATTAAAAACTAGGAATACGATAAGAGAAATAGAAGCCCTTAAAAAAAGATGCAAGACTCACCTGAAGAAGACCTGTGGGTGCCTTCGGTATCACGTCGGGGACTACTCGGTGCGCCTCGAACGACTTCGCCACCGTCGCCATGCCTCTCGCAAACACCCTAAAATTGACCATAGTGCTGTCTGCTATTAACAAAACAATCGCAAATCTGAGTAGTCGTTCCATTTTTGAAGACGCTCACAAACGGTTAAAGCTAAGACGTGCGTTCGATACGAAGGTTAGGAAGGAAATGCGGTAAGGCCAGGCAAGAGGCAGTTTTAAAGCGGTGGTGTGGTGGTAACCAGTTTTAATAAAGCCTATTTCACACTATCCAATTTTCTTAAATTGTTTAATGTACTGGGCGATAATCTGTGATGGGTACTTCGTATGTTAGATACACAATTTATGACCCACATTATTTTCACGTCACGTCTGTGGTCAAGTCACACATCTACATTAATATTATAATGGCGACAGTTCGTGTCAGTATGCTTGTTCCACAGATAATACAAACAACATCCGTCAGCCATGTCAGAGGCCTTCGGGCGGCACATTAACTCTGACACTAGTGTCAGGGTAATGGCTGGCCACTCAGCCTATACGAACTTACTTACAGATAATATAATACTATACAGGGTTAGTTCTAATCAGTTAGCATCCTTTTAAGGTTTTTTTTGTGTTTTAATTGTAATATGAATTTAAAATTTAATAAAATTTTGTCGAAATAAAAGGATATGAATTCAATTGAATAGGGTAGATGACAATGTTTATATCGTTGAAACCAACTTTTCATTAATCAGCTATATTTATGGGCCACATTTTAATAGGACAAAAAAACAGTCATCTAGCCTATTAAGGGCATATTCAGTACATCCTTAGAGTATCCATAACCATTAAGTACTATTATTACTCTCGAGTGTACATCAAAACAAACAACTTTTACTATGAGGCCTACATTGAAATCGCGAAAAAAATATCAGCTGTTCCATACAAAAAGTTCATCGACCTTGGGCAAAATTTATGGAACAGCTGTTTTTTTTGGGATTTCAATGTTGGCCCCATAGTAAAAGTCGTTTTTTCATATACAGAATATTAGAACTAACCCTGTATACTAGTATCCAACTCAATTCCATATTCTTCTTTGATTTATAAATAGAATGTCGATGTATATGTCAATTTAAAATTATAATAGTAAGTAAATAAGTTCGTATAGGTTGAGTGGCCAACCCTAGTGCCAGAGTTAATGTGCCGGCCGAAGGCCTCTGACATGGGTTGACAAATGTTGTTATAGTGATGGAAATTGGTATTTGGGTAGTTAATCAACAAATAAAAAATATGATGGTTTAAATATTTTTTGACAGGGATGACTTAAGGGTGAAAGTTTATAAGCAAATGTCTTTGCTTTTGAAGTTATAATGATGCAAATTGATATTTGGATAGTTAATTCCTAATAAAATAATTTATGTTTAATACACACCAATATTGTTAATGCGAGAGTTTATCGGTAAGCATGTGATGTGTGTGTGTGTGGTGTGTGTATGTTTGTTATATCTTCATGCCAAAATGGCTGAACGGATTTTAATGAAACTCGGATGGAGATAGCTTATTTCCCGAAATATTATACAGGGTTTTTTTGCCGTTTTTCATCATCACGCGAGTCGAACCGCGGGGCACAGCTAGCTGTACATACGTGACACTAGTCGCAGAAACCATATACCCAAGAAATGAAGTCAAGTTAACACCATACAAAAGTAATCAAAGTATACCGAAATCTTGTAAAAATCTTACAAGAAAAAAGCCAATAAAAATTTTACTGTGTGAAACAAGCTTTACGAAATTGTGAACAGCTATAAAGGTGTTATGATTGCATGAATAGTGTTTAGTATTGGAAATGTTAGTTCTGGAAAATTACTATGGTACTGATTGGAGCATGGTGTCACGGTGTTAATGTGGGATATGGGTAGATTTATTCCACAATCATAACACACTGGCCGCCATTAATATTGAGCTTTGTATGTATGGTCTTTCAGGCTGATGTTATACCAAGGCAGCATTGATTGACGTAGCATCCATATGTCCATACTTGTTTCCTAGCATAAGCTATATGAGAGCAGAGAAAAAAAAAAGAAAAAGAAAAAAGAGAGCGAGAAACAAGTTACTTTTAAAACAAAATTCAACCGACTTCAAATTAATATGGGACCACTTCAGGAGTATACCTGTTCAAATAAAAATAAAATAATACAATATCGGTCTACTATTGACGGAGAAATCGGTGAACATACATGCCATCGAACATAGAACCTCCTCCTGTTTTGAAGTCGGTTAAAAAAGGCCATGTTGGACATGACTTGTCCAAGTTACTACTAGGCCCAAAAAGCTTCACTTTTCTAAATTTCTCTTCTTTACTTTTTAAGATAAGTCTTCCTTAATTGTAGGTGAGACTGAAGCCCTAGGCTACTTATTCATACGATCTTTCTTTCTCTTACGTAGTGCAAGGGTCCCAAATACTGTGAAACAGGTCTTTTGCTATGCACACATCATCAGCCAGAAATCATTCACTGCTGAGCGAAGGCCTCTCCCTTAAAGGGAGGTGTTGCCATAATCCACACGCTTGGCAGGCAGCTTGGGGATGGCAGAATGGTTACCACCGTTAACCGAGAGGATACTGCTGCCTGTCCTCCGGTGGTTCTGGATGCAGTTTTAGGACATACCCAGGTCCAGGTCAGGTCATTTGCTATGCAAATGACATGAATTCATAAAATGATGCCACTAAACAAAATCCTTCACTTACACTAACAAAGTTCGATATGGATGTACTACTGCATATCAAGTGCAAAAGAGAGAAAACAAATGTCAAATGTGGAGTCTGCCCACACGGAGGCTTTTGCATTATAGCCTGTAAACTTTTGACCTGTCACGTGTCCTTTTTTTTAATACAATCATGTGACGAGACGAGCAAGACGTTCGCCTGGTGGTAAGCGTCACGCCTGCCACTAACAGTAGCAGTGCCAGAATGGTGAACTTGCGAACACAATCCTGCGCTCGTCATCTTGACATATTAGATGTTAAATCTCTTCATACCCAGTACTTTCTCTGGTAACATTGCCCTTCAAACCGGAACACAGTAATGTTTGCACACTACTGCTTGGCGGTTGAATAACTGGCAAAGGTGTGGTACTTCCCCAGGCGGACTCTGCAGTAGTCCTACCACTACATGTCTTGGTGAAAATGAAGCTTTGGTAAGTACTAAGGTTTTACAAACACATTAGTTTGTCACAGAGTTATAATGAACTATGCCTAGGTTAAAGGTATCATTATCTAGAGTAAGTACAAGGAATAATGGTGTTATAATATAAACTATTCACATCAATCACAGTTATGTGAATATAGTTCAGTAATAACTCTTGTATTACAATCATCAGGCTCTTTTTGGACAGAATTCTATGTGGCTGCTTTTTATATTACAGTCAAGCGGGTAAGTGCCTAGCATTAATACATTGACATTATTAAGTTTCATGATGTTGGTTTTGAAAACTTCAGATAACAGAACACCAACTGAACGGTGGCCTTAACATGGATGTTTGTGATTCTGATTGTGACCGTACAATGATACAATAGGGAATATACATGTGTTTTTTATTGACTCGTGTAAAATTGACTGGCAACAAAACAAATTATCGAAAGTAAAATTTAATATGTGCACAAATAACGATGTTATAAACATTTTAGTTTCATGTTAGACAGGAAGGGCACTATACTAGGTTTATGACGTCAAACTTCACGATTCCAAACAAATTCTATACTATGCACGTGTTTTGCTAGAAAGGGACAGCTGACTCCCTCCCAAATACTTGGAACGCTTATATTTCAGAAAATTTCAAACGATTTCAATATTTTTTTCGACGTTAGAATCAGATTCAGTTACATTGTACACACACTCTAGTAGTTACACTCTCCATTTATCCTATTATTTTTAATAATTGAAACACATGCATATTCCCTATTACTTTATTAGTCTGTGAAACTAGGTATACATGTCAAAAACACACACATGATACATGTGTGTCATAGATGTCAAAAAGAGATAGTAAGAGCTCTAGCTTCTACCTGACTCATGTACAAGGTCATGGCTCGTGCGCAAACGGGAGGGCGCATGGCGCGAGTAAGTTGGTTTGAGCGGGATGGCATGCTATCACAATCATGGACATCCCTGATAAGGCTGCAGGTCACTGTCTCTTTGATTACAGTCTATCAAAGAAAATAATATCCTCGTTTTTGTGTAATTTATGAATGAATTTATTTATGAATATTTGTTGCAATATTGTTTGTTTCTTTTTGACAGTATTTATTTCATTTTCCAACTTAAAATGTAAATTGTTTTTTTGTAAATGTGTGGCCAGTAACATTAAGTTACGTATGGCCTATGAAAATTACTATTTACAGAAAAATATTTTTTGTAAAATAAAAAAATGTATAAAAACCATGAAAAATAATTAAAATAATCCTCTTTGTTTTTGTGTAGTAAGTTTAAAAAAATGTTTAAGAACACACACACACGCACACAGACACACACACACACTTTTACATACTGTTTTGATAATACATCGTATGTTATAGTTGATAAAGGCTATTTTCTGATTTTTTTTTAGGAATCAGCTGATAACTTTGTGGTTTTATCGGTACGAAATAGGATTAAGATAAACACAAACACACACATACCACAATGATAAAAAAACACACATATAAATAAATAAATACCTACAAAAACATGTTCTTTTTAGGAAATAAAATATTTTGATTTGCAGTTGTTCACTAAATAAGTATACTTAGTTACTTGTTTAAATTCAAATTTACAGATACGTGATACATTTATTTTTGTTTCAAAGAAATTTATAATAACAAACCACCAAAGTTTTGGAGCATTTAAATCTTAGAAAAAATAGAGACCTTGTAGTAGATGTAGTGCCGTAGATAGATCAGTGCCAGCGGTGCCCAGGCACACAGTGCAGACCCTGGAGGCGCGCAGAAAGAACCAGACCAGGACCAAGTTTTGGGTCATGCAAGGATGCAGTTATAGAAGCTCGCACCGGGCGCTTGAAAGGCTAGTTATGACACTGAGTAGATGAAGTAAGAATTCAAGCAAGCATGCTAGTCAAGCATGCTTGTATACCTACTTCATCTATGGTAGTAGCAAACAGAATATTTTATTCTGATGTTGGTATATGCTAATGGTGTATGTATATGAATACTTACTACTGCTATTTGAATAGGTCATAGGAACAGGAAAAAGAAAAATCTAGAAAAAAAAATTGTAGGCAAATGTAGCCAATTTGGGTTAGGTCTGTGTTGAGATTTCAATGCTTTACTATTGTGGGTGATGGTGTAGGTAAACATGACCCAATATTACATAATACATGATCACAGTTGGATTCTGTTTTTATGAGGAATGAGGTAGGTGAAAATGAGACGATGGTATACTACGCGCAAAACTTTATGAGCCCTCTGAAGTTAGGCCCGAGTACGTAACCGCGCACACTGCGCAGTACGCGTACCTATAATATGCGTACTGCGCAGCCACTAGCGTGAGTGTTCCGAGAGCTCATAAAGTTTTGCGCGAACTATATTACAGCACAGAAAACGCCTGTAGGTATTTAAGCTCTACTATACGCTGTAAGCGAAAGTTAATCTTACCTTTTTGCTGAAGAATAAAGACGAAACGATGATAAACTGTAGTTGCAGCCGTAAAACTTATTATCGTGATGAAAATGATAACAAAATACCTCTAGCTTTCATAAAATCAGATTACAGCTAAAATGCTAAAAAACAAACCAAGGGTTGCCAGAGTCCCAGAGTAGATGTATAACTATAACTTAAGCTCATAGCTTACGCACACCACACGGATCAGTTTATTTACATTCCCTTTGGTTGAACTATTTGTTCTCGTATATAGAAAGAAAAATGTACAAAGATAGACTAGTTTTTGCTGGGGTAAATAATGAAAGGTAGCATGAAGACAACATATATTATCTTATAGTTTGTCGAATAGCCTATGGCATTTCGTTCCCAGTTCCCACCGGGTGTCATATAACACCCATTTTTTATCTCCCCATGTAACCCCGTGGGTAGCAATCTTTACCCTCAGTAAAAAGATGTACCTAGGTAGTAGTTGCGTGTGCAATTCTATAGATTACAAGAGGAACCTAGTTCTACATCCTATCCTACCACTACCACTGTATGTGTAAGTATTACGTCGTGCATGTAAAAGCATTTGAAAATTCGACCTACTAAGTACGATTATGTATGAGCAAGTTATAATACGTATGGGAAATGTCCTAAGCATTCAAATATTGATGCTGGACAATTTGCCAACTTGTATGCGGCGGTGTCACGTCACCAACGATCAAAATTTTTTTGAACTGCTATAAGCCCAAATAATATTATAATTTTCTGATTCACATAAAAATATCTATCCTATAGCTGCTGTCTTCTGACAGAATTTTGAAAGTAATATATATATTTTTTAAATTCAATGTCAACTACTGGACCTGGGTATGTCCAAATACTGCATCCAGAACTACCGGAGGAGGGACAGCAACGACAATCTGGTTAACGGTGGTGAGCATTTTGCGATCCCCAAGCCTCTTGCCTAGCGTGGGGATTATGGCAACACCTCTCTATTAAGAGGGAGGCCTTCGTCATGCAGTGGATGTCTTCTGGCTGATGGTGATAATGAACGTAACTACTGCTGCTCTCCGCGCTGATTATTTTATCCTGATTGATTTCCGAAGGGTTATAATACAAAATAAAGCCTGAATCACCTGTTACCCGACTACAGATGGTAAATAAAAATGTTTTAATCAGAAAGGCATACGACATTATCCATACACAGGTGGCCTAGTGGTACAAATTTGCCATACCTCCTTGTATGAACTAGGCCAAAATGTCACATGCCTTTAGTAAAATACAAAAATTATCTCTTTGGAGCAGCCGCGCCGCACCGTCGGGCAAATAGCTAACCACAGCTCAATTAGAAAACCTGGTAACGCATTAGCTTCCCAGTATATTACTCTGCTCTATGGCATTAGCGCTTGACCGCGCTGGGAGCCTATTCTCAAAAATGAGATATTTATGTCGATTTCGAGATTTCAATCTCGCATGAAAATCTCACAAAAACATACCTTTTGGTATTCTCATGGATGAGATGGACACATCTCAGTTATATTACGTTCCATTTCTTTCAACTTTAATTACGGAAAATCGGTGAAATCGATATAAGGGTAAAACACCCAATCGTTGGCACCCCGTCAATTATTGGCACTTCTGTGTTTTTGAAAAAAAAATAAGGAAATCATAGATTATGCAAGGTTGGCTGTGTAAAAAATTAAAATAGTATTTATTTTTCTTTCAACTAATGGCAACACTAAATCATAAAATAGTATGGCGGCTTGCTGTAAAAGGTCTACAATTCGTTCTAATAATTTGGTGCCATTTTCTGGATTTTTCTTAAGGTAAGGGGTTTGTTAATGTTATTATTCTGTGTTTATCATAACAACCTAATGTTTTAAAGTTGTTTAGTACGTATTTATTTACTGTAAGAAGTCATTTTACCAAGTTTTTCGTGCACTTTTTAAATTATATTTTATGAAATTTAGGTGCCAACATCTGGCACAGGAATCTAAAAGAAATCCTTTTATTGGCACTGGTGTCAATAATGGGGCTTTTACAACATTTTGTAACAAGCAACTTTGGGGTTTATCTGTGAAGGTTTTAAGTAAATAGTGGATTACCGATCTGAAAATTTGCTCTTAAACAGTGATTTCCAAATTTTGGCCCAGTGCCAATAGAGCATAATACCAATTATTGGCAGTGGTGTTCATATTGTGCCATTAATAGGTTGTTGTTTTATTTAGGTACCTTTATCACCAGGTGCAGGTGCTGTTGGTGCTGCTGCTGTGATGAAGCCACAAAAGAAAAAAGAGTTAGAGAAGAAGAAGAAGAAGAAGCAGCCAAAAAATACTATAGAAAAAAGAAAACAATATTCAGACGATAGTTTAAAAAAAGCATTGGACGCAATTGAAAGTGGTATGCCTAAAAAGCAAGCAGCGAAACAATTTCAAGTACCCCGAGCTACTTTACAATTTCGTATCAAAAACCCAAATCACAAACCACTGCCAGGTCCAAGCCCAGTACTAAATGAAGAAGAAGAAAATCAAATAAAGAATTGGCTGACTGTTAGCCACAAGAAGGGCTTTCCGAAACGAAAAGAAGATGTCCTGAAAAGTGTGTCGGAATTTGTAAAAAAGTGTGGAAGGCCTAACCCATTTAAAGACAATATCCCTGGGGAAAAGTGGTTCAAACTGTTCCTAAAACGGCACCCGGATATTTCAATACGCACTCCAGAAGCTGTGACATCCGCGAGTGCAGCAGTTTCAGAGAATGATATAAAAGGATGGTTCAAAGATATTGAGGAATACCTAAAAGAACAGAATCTCTTTGAAATACTGCTAGACCCTAGAAGGGTTTTAAATGGAGACGAAACTAATTTTGTCCTTTGTGCAAAAACTGGCGTTGTTTTAGCACCAAAGGGTGCGAAAAATGTCTATGAAGTAGACCACGCTCCAGCAAAAACCTCACTAACAGTGATGTTCACTTTTGCTGCCGATGGTGAAACTACTCCGCCTATGGTGATTTTTCCATATAAACGCTTGCCAAGTGAAATTGCTTCAAAAGTGCCATCGGATTGGGGAATTGGACTAAGCGAAAATGGATGGATGAAAGCAGAAATATTTTCTCAATACATTGAAAAAGTCTTGCATCCACATCTAATAAAAAAAGGAGTACCATTCCCAGTTATATTATTTGTGGATGGGCACAAGACACATCTGACGTACGTTGTTAGCGAGCTTTGCTCTGTATTAAATATTGTGCTTGTAGCTCTGTACCCTAATTGCACGCGATTGCTGCAGCCTGCAGACGTCTCAGCATTTAGACCTCTTAAAGGAGGATGGCAGAAGACAGTTTTGGAGTGGCGTCGTGATAATCCCGCAAAAGCATTAACCAAAGCTGATTTTGTGCCGCTTTTACAGAAAACGGTTGAAAAATGTGTAAAGCCTAGTACAATTATCAACGGATTCCGTACCACTGGCCTTTATCCATGGAACCCAGATGCAGTAGATTACACAAAATGCTTAGGAAAAAAAATCAAGATCAACAAGACGGTCAATGAAGACCCAGAGACAGAGAGTCACAGAGTAATGACTAAACGGGATTTTTTAAAAATAGTTGGAACAAGTACATTGGAGGAAATTATTGCAAAAAAGAATATGGCAGAGATGATTCTGAAAAAAGTGTGGGATCACTTCAATGAAAAGAAAGACCAACAGCTAGACTCGGTACAGACAACTCAAAGTGTTGTTAATTCAAAAAAACAGAAAAACAGCGAAACAAATGAGAATGAGAATACCAATACTGATAACAAAGACTGCAACGAAAATATACAACTCAGTGAAATAAGCAAACCAAATAGCATTCAAGAACAAGACTTCATGGACATAGAAAGCATGAATATAATTTTTAGTGAAGGATATGATACGTCTGACTATATTTTAGCAAAAGAAGTATTGGTCGAAGATATTGTGTGTCTTAATACAGAAAATAAATGTAATGATAATGGCCAAATTGAGACAAATTTTCAAGCAAATATAGGAAGCAAATACAGCGATTCAGATGACGACTCTCAAACTATTGATTATATACAAGTTTCTCACAAAGTGGAAATAGAATCATACCGAGAAGGAAATTATTCTAGGACTGAAAACGTTCAAATAAACAACGAAACCCATTCAAATAAACAAATCATCACACCTGCAATTGTTTATCCACCTGAACCAGATATAAAACAAATTGAAATTCTGTCGGTAGAAAAAAATCCAACTTTTACCACCCCGCTAAAAACAAATCTGCGCCAAATAAAATTAGACGATATTTTAGTGTTTCCTAAAACACCTCAAAGAAAAGGAGTGAGAAATACAAAGAAGACTTCTTTTGTTGTAACATCAGGAGAATTTAAGGAAGAAGAACTCAAAAAAATCAAAGACAAAAAAGAAAAAGAAGAAGGCATTAAAAAACGGAAGGAAGAACGAGAACAAAAAAAGATACAAGCAAAAGCTAAACAAGTAGTAAAGAAAAAGAAACAAGTTGCTAAACCTAAAGTTAAAAGTAACCTACAAAAAACCGAGAATGTAAAAAAAATACTATTTTCAGAAGAATTTACAAACTTGAATATCGATATTCCCTTAAAACTAAAGGACGTGAAAAAGGAAAAACTTGAGCCAAATATTAAAAATACACAGGAAAAGAATAAAGAAAATTGTGAAATTATCCAGAAATCCAATAACGATGCATATAATAATTCTACCAACATGAATAACGAAAAATGTAAAGTAGAGAAGAAAAAAAGTGATGAAGGAGAGTTAATTCAAAATTTTCCTGAGATAATGCTAGATAAACCAAAGAAAATTGATGCTAAACGTGAATTGAAAAATAAATTGTACGTGAAAGAGTCATCATCATCGACGAATACAGATGAAGATGAAGTTCCTGATTATGGTCGAGTAAGAACGCGAAAAATTCAGCGCAATTACAGTGTAGCTGAAATTGAAAAGATGTTAAATGATTGAGTTTTGTTAGTTCCTGTGTTACAAGATTAAGAGAATCGTGTTGTTGTCGAATGATTGTTGGAATAAAAAATAAGAAGTTTTAATAAGAGAAAATGAGGGTCTTCAAAGAAGGAAACAGGATAAATATAAAAGATAAAAGCAGGAGAGTTAGTAATAAATAAGCTTATTTTTTCTTATAATATACCTATTTGATACTCACTAATTTCATTAAGTAGGTATTTTCTAAGTAAACTATAGTTCACTCATTATATTAGAGATTAAGAAAAATAAATTTTTTTTAAAAAATTAGACGTATTTTTTCAATCTGACACATCCAAAACAATTAAAAAGTGTTTTCGAATCTGCGTGACAATAATTGGAAGATCACATGCCAATATTGAGAATTTCTATGCCAGTAATAGGATTTTGATAGCTTTTTTAAATTTGGGTAAAAACTATTGATTATGACTATTTTATTGCATGAAAACAACTGTAGAAACAAAGATTAGAATATTTTCATCGATATCTTTTAACTTTTTGTATGCTAGCGCGTTTCAGTATGATTTTCTGAGCAATTGAATATGAAGATAGGGGAATTGCTGTCTTAAAGTGCCAACAATTGGGTGTTTTACCCTAGTATAAATTAAATCCCATTCTTCTGATTATAAGCCTTGATTCATTAGATATCGTACTGTTCAATGTAATTAACTAGTTTATACTTATTATTATACTGTCTTTTAGTGGAAAAATGTAAATAACTAGGAATCAATAAATAAAGTGTCGTTCTTCAGTAGTTCAGAGTATTTGTGGAAAAAGGAACGAACAAATCAACGTCGGGAGTTTTGGCGGGAACACGGAAAAATCATGTCGTTGCATTCTATTATTTTCTTAAACTTGTGTTTTATCACGAATTAATGATTAAAAATGGTGGTGTTTTATTCATTGAGTGTTGAATTACATGCACGAGTGTGGGCAAGTGATATAATGTGGTGAAACATATAAGTTTATTTACAAATAAAATACAATTATACACTAAAATTAAATTATAACTAACTAACAACTAAATAAAACCTACCTAGTAAAAACAAACCCTACATAATAAAAATACAAAACTTAAAATTTAAACTAAAAGCCCCGTAGATGATGGAAAGGTGGCCAGAATGCTGGCGGCATTGCCACGTTGGATGGCAATGCTAAGTTTTTGACCAAAATATACGCCAGCATTCCGGTCACCTGACACCTCGACTAAACGTTTCGCCAGGTCCCTATATAAGACATGTGCGGCCGGCCCCCAAGGTCCCAAAGTCTCTACCCCAAACGGCACAAACATGTACAATCTGTCTAAATACCCATATTTGTGCCGTTTGAGGTTTTCAGCACTAGAGGCGGCAGCGCCAGCGTGATCATTTGTCCTAGGAAGATGGGACGGCGCTAGTGTGTCGACACATGTAGCGTCCCAAACCAAAGGCCGTCCCACCTTCCATGGGATAAGGGTCATTCCGTCGGGTCTCTTGCCGTCATCCCGCATCAGACCGTTGGGTTCTAAAATCGAGGGGATGCCAGCACTGACAAAGGCCCGACGGATGATATCATTCAAGCTGGCGTGCCGCGGAATGCGCCCTGCACTTTTTACACAAGAAAGTGCGTGGTGGCCGAACCTATCCGCTATATCACTGCAAGAGCAGCGGTGAGGGACCTGGCACGGGGCACCTATTCGAAGGGATACAGCTATACGAAAGGTCTGATTATCCAAAAGATTGCCAACATTTTTAGACGGTAACGCATGCAACCAAAGCCCCGACTCCCAACGAGTGACCGCAAGTAGGCGAGCACGCTCTGTGGAAGAAGATGATGAATCTATTAAATTTTTACATTCTAACTCACAGAGCGGCTCGTCCCACTGCCTCTGAGAAGTAAGGGCCTTGGGCAGGGTTTGATTTGGACAAGCTAATTTCCAACTTTCCATAGCTTCAGACAAGAAACTTATTTCAAAATTTTGTAGTGATGGCGATAAAATAGTGTGTAAAAAAACCAAATGAGTTGAACTGAAAACCGATGATAGGAAAGCTGGCAATGATACACTAGAAATTTTGCGAATACCGAGACCTCCAAACCTTACTGGCAGTGAGGCCTGCCGCCAAGTTCGATCGTCAAAAGGTGTGTTGAGAATGGTGGTGAGTGTATCCCGCTGAATGCTGTCAAGCTGTTGTAAAACTGCAGGATGATTCCAAAGCTGACAGCATCTAAGGGAATACATTAATTTTGGAACAAAAAGACAATATCGTATTAAAAAATAGGCCATGTGAGAATTTAATTTTTGAAGGCGGTCGGAAACTGAAACGAAATTTTGAATTTTATCGTCAACATAATCTTGAATTGACTCATCTAGGATGGGAGACCCTAACAGGCGAAGTGACCGATTTTCTAAAACTTTTATATTAGGAGCAATTTTTCCAAATAGTGTTATTATGTCTTGTTTCGGGGTTGTAGAATAATTTGGAATAAAAAGTTCGCATTTTGAAAAATTAAGAACGAGGCCAATGTCACTAAAATCTTTGATTAAATTTTGAAGGTCTTTAAAAACAGTGTTTACATCGCCTCCAAGGGTCCCATCGTCTAGGTACCATACGTTAAATTTTGATTCTAATTTTTTGATGATAGGGTGAATCGCTAGACTAAAAATAGCTGGTCCAAGCGGATCACCTTGTTGGCATCCCACTTCTGAGGATAACACGTTATTTTTGTATAATAATTTTGAAGGGTTACCATAACATTGCCAAATAAAATTAAATATAAAGGGAATTTTATCTTTTACTTGAGCCAAAAGTGTGTTTCTATCGACAGAGTTGAAAGCATTTTGGACGTCCACCTTCAGCAGCACTTCACCTCCTTGGTGGTTTAAAAACGTCCTTAGGGCATGTACCGCCGCTTCACAGCCACCACGTGAACCAAAACCCAACTGCAAGGGTTGAAACTCCTCGCAGAGGGTTTCTTTTATATATTTGGTACAAATTTTAGCTGTAAGGCGACGGTACACTGTGCCAACAGCAATTGGCCGTATTCCGCCGTCTTTTTTTAAAAGGGCACATAAATTTGCTCCGTATAATATGTTAACTATTTCATCATTCACTTTACCTGCTAGCATCAAATTAACTAGTAAAGTGATCTCTTTGAGTAAAGAGTCCCCGACTTCGCCGCAAGTTGCACTAGTTAGGTCTTTTAAGTGTTGCGGCGTAAGCGAGTCGAGTCCTCCAGCTGAGCCACTAGGGAAGGATGCTACCGCAAGCAATACGTCGTCTATAGTTGCGGTAAGTACGTCCTCCTCAGGGACACTAGCAGGTAAAGGAAGAGGTTCTGCTGCTGATGGTGGATGCTTGTCCTTCAGTGCCAACAAAGTGGCTGGTGTGTTTGGTGCTAATGTGTCGTTAGAAAATAAAATTCTAGCCGCACCTCTGATATCTCCTTCACTCAGCTTATTCTCTACTAGATGGTAGGATGTGGAAGGAGAAGCATTCCGATCTTCATTGCGAGCAGGAAAAGAGAAATCAGGACAAGAGTTTGAATGTTGTTTACAGTTTTGTTTAATTTTGTAAGTAAGAGAATTTTGATCAGAAAGGTTTTTCGAAACATGAAGTATTCTATATGGAAAAGTCATCTGCTCGCTCACCGGTTTTTTTCTTTCTTCCCGTAAGAAATAGGACACTGCATTGTTCATTTGCCATTCTCAAGGTTCTTAAAGTTGTCATTTATCGCGAAGTAATGATAGTAATGGTGGTGTTTTATTCATTGACGGCCTTACTTAAAAAACTTCTCAACCGTTAATCACTGCTTAAATGCTCTGCCATCTTCTCTCTGACGTGAAGTAGCACGTGCTAGAAAAGGACAGAAAAGTTTAAGCAGTGACTAAGGTAGAAAAGTTTTTTTAATTAAGACTGTGAGTGTTGATTTACATGCACGTGGGCAAGTAATATAATATGGTGAAATGTGTGATTTTTAATATAAAAACTTGTAAATTCAAAAACTGACACTGGCAGAATGTACAACGTGCAATGCCAATAACAAAAAAAAAACTTCGAATGTCAATTATCATGAATTGTCAATGTCATGAATACTGCTGCGTTCCGTAATGCGCTAAAAGTGAAAATATCGCGAATCCGACCAAATATAATAGTCACAAAATATAAGGGCTTTGATTTGATCAACGCCGCGTTCCGAATTGAGTCAAAATCGCTGTTGGCGCTGTGAGCGCGATAAAAACCCATTCCGAATTGGCGTTAGCGCGTCTACGGTAGCAGTCTCGACGTCATGGATGACGTCATTACTGGCGCCAACTTGCGTTCACAGTAATATTGCTTCCCGGCGTTATCACTGTGAGCGCTGTCAAATCTGACGTTTAACTCGTACATCATCATCATCAGGTCCTTCCACCACCTCTATTGTGGCGTGGTGAGTGTTGGCCTCGGGGATTGTTCCCCTTTGCCAAGGCCGGGCGCCAGAAGCTACGACCCCTGGGGAAATTGCATCGTCGCTAATGGCGTTTCTGTTTGCCTCTCAGCGACATTTAAAATGGTTCTTTTTTTTATTTTTTTATTTAGATTGGCTGCTTTCGCTTTCCTCGTCCACTTCGTCTCTCAGGACGATCTCGCGGGGAAGCGCGCGCCTCGACCTGACATCCGGTGGGCGCGTGTGCAGCGGTGCGATATTTCTGAGGTGGGGGTGCGGCCCGTTGTCAGCGCGGTCATACATACCGCGCGCAAGCCGGGCCACGAACTCCCTCACTGTCTCGATCTTGACGTCTCTAGCTATCACGTCGTTCCGCACGTACCGTCCGGCTCCCGTGCATATACGTAAGGTAACGTTTTGGACGACCTGCAGCCGCCTCTTTTGGGTTTCAGAGCACAACGCGTACCACGCCGGTGCCGCGTATGTCAGCCTGGTTCGAATGTATGTTTTGTATATGCCGACCTTTGTTCTCAGTGGTAGTTTCGAGTTTAGGACTGGACGAAGGAGTGCTCTTGCGGCTTTTGCCTGTTGTACCGCATGGTTCACTTGTGGGCACATCCTCAACGTCCGGTCAATGTAGACGCCCAGGTATTTAACCGTGCTTTCCCACTTGACGTCTATTCCTCGTAGTTGCAACGGAGGTGGCAGAATACGTTGTCCACCAGTAAGTAGTGCGGCTGTTTTACCTACGTTAACTGCCATGCGCCATCTGTCGAACCATTTTGGCAGAATGTTCAGGACGCGCTGTATTCTGCCAGTGGCTATAGTAGCTTTTCTTGAAGAGGCAAAATACGCACTGTCATCAGCAAAGAGAGCCAGAGTGACTCCTCGTCTCGTACAATATAAGTATGGAAAGTAAAAGGAGAGTTGTTTGTAAATACTTAAGAAGAATAAAAAATGTTATAGAAGAGAAATAATGATGTTCGTGACTAATGATGAGACTGCTGATAACCAAATCCAGTTATATTTAAGTGCATACCAGTTCGAATGAGGTTAGTTTATTAGTTTCCCATGTTCAGCCATTCCGAAATGATATCGCGCTGATAGCGCTGTAAGCCCAATAATCAAAACGGAACGACATTTATCGCTCACAGCGCTAACATCGATTTTGACTCAAAACGGAATTCGGAACGCGGCGCAAGTAATAACTGTGACTTTGGTCGGATTCGCGATATTATCACTTTTAGCGCATTACGGAACGCAGCAAATATATTTACTTCTTTAGTTGAATTACTTGCTTCTTGCTTGTGTCTGGTTTTGTTTTAATTTTCATCGATTTCAATTTCAATAAAATATTCGTGAGATTTTCTTGTTTTTGAATAGAAACAACTAATCAGATAAAAATATTGGCGTAGGCATTCTGAATTTGAGTAATAATAATCAGGTTTATGCTTCTGTTACTTCATAATTAGATTCTGAAAATCGGATTTGATGAACCATGCAATAAAATCCAATTTTGGATTTTTAACACTGCATCACATTTTAGTAGTGTACATATGTAAATTCGTATCGGTTCTTATGGAAATAAAATAGTTATCTTACAATGACTATCAAATAGGCATGTTCAACGACATACGCCTCACCAAGCGCTTAGTAGTGATAGCTGTAGTTCTTGGCATTATTTACATCTTGAAAGAGTACGTATTTGTCTCACTATGACGGCACACCGCGTTGCATATTTCTACAACGCCGACGTCGGAAATTTCCACTATGGCCCTGGGCATCCTATGAAACCTCATAGATTGGCGGTCACTCATAGTCTCGTGTTAAACTATGGGCTACACAAGAAAATGCAGATATACAAGCCTTATAGGGCCAGCGCACATGATATGTGCAGGTTTCACAGTGAAGACTACATTGAGTTCCTGCAGAATGTTACTCCTCAGAATATTCAAAGTGAGTCATCACGTTTGTATCAGTATTAATTTGAGTAAACTACTTACGAAAGTGCTACTTGCGCTTTTGTTTAGAACTAATGACGAGCCATCTAGCACCATTGTTTTGAGTTTGAGTGCAATTATGCACTGCTGGACAAAGGCCCAGTGCTCAAAATGGACCGGAAAGCTGTTCCGTTTTGTGTAATTACTGATCCTTTTCGTAAAAGTTCTCCTCATCGTTCTGGTTCGACGAAAAAGTACCCAAGTACCAAACCATTGTTTGGAAATACTCAAATAAATATAGACTCAAAATAACAGAAAATAAAATATTGTAAAAATATTGCAAGGCTTGAAAGGCAAATGTGTTCCGGTTTGTAAGTCCAATACAATCTCTGTATAAGCCTATCCGTAAAAGTTAATTGGGTAATATTCTACCAAACAGGCCCAGTACATTATGTCATTGGAACTTTTGTATGTCATTGGATTTTTTTTTAATAATAAAATATGCCATAGAATTAGTAATTAGTAGAATTAGAATAATGAAACTTTTAAACTTTCGCGATATGAACACATAATTATGTTTATAACCGTAACCGTTTTTTAAAAATAAATTTATTTGTGCGCGATTAAGTCCCGGTTATAAACATAATTAGAATTAGAATAGTTTCAACTAAAGGCGTGTGACATTTCAACCTAGTTCATACAAGGAAGTATGGGGAATTTGTACCACTAGGTCACCTAAATATGGGAAATGTCCTAAGCCTTCATACCATAATAGGGTAGATGACTGATGTTTAAATAGTGGTAACCAATAGCTTTGATGAAGAATTTAAATTAAATATAGTATGTTTATTGAAAAAATAATTTATATCGGTTATTAATGTTCTGATATATAAGCGTTTAAAATTTTTGGTAGAGCCCACCCTGTCCCTTTCCCGCAAAACAAAAAATGACGACGCCTTACTTGTCAGAATAGAATTTATATGGCGTACAGAGAAGTGACGTCACGATTTGCTGTTCGCCTCTCTGTCTAGCATGATATTAAAATGCTTATAAGTTGCTTATTTTTGATCAGATTTTCATTTTCTTTTCATTAATCAGCTATATTTATGGGCCACATTTTAATAGGACAATAAAAAAAAACCTGTCATCTAGCCTATTATCAATTTTTAAAATACTAACCATCACATCATCACAACCTATGGGCGGCAAATTAGCTCTAACACCAGCGCTAGCCACTCGCCTACATTAACATTTCTTACTTTTGTGCCCCACTGTTTCAACGGCAAGATGGTGTAGAATGGTGGTGATAAAATGTAGCCTCATCATCATCATCAGCCCGGAGACGTCCACTGCTGAACGAAGGCCTCCCCCTTAGACCGCCACACTGTACGACAACCTGCCATTTGCATCCACCGGTTGCCCGCGACTTTTACAATGTCGTCGGTCCACCTAGTGGGAGGCCTTCCTACGCTGTGTCTTCCGGTTCGCGGTCGCCACTCAAGAACCTTTCATCCAAAAAGTAGCCTATATATATGTTATTCCGGGAAATAAACGATATCCATTACAAGTTTTAACCAAATCCGTTCAGACGTTTGGACATGACGAACTAACAAACACAGACACAACAGACACATACTGTCAAACTTTTGCATTTATAATGTTAGTGTCAACTTAAATTTATACTGCAACTTTTTCTATTCCAGGTTACTCCAAAGACTTGCTCCACTACAATGTGGGGGATGACTGCCCGGTATTTGAAGGTTTATTTGACTTCTGTTCAATGTATACGGGAGCATCATTGGAAGGGGCTATGAAACTAAACAACAACGCCTGCGATATAGCAATCAACTGGTCTGGAGGGCTGCACCATGCGAAGAAATTTGAACCTTCTGGTAAGTTGTTAAGTTTTTAACTATAAGTTGTGGCCAGCCATAAGACGCCCACTGCAGGATGAAGGCCTCCCAATAGAGGGGTGTTACCATGATCCCTACCCTTGGCAGGCGGCTTGGGGATTGTAGAATGCTCACCACCGTTAACCAAGAGGATGCTGCTGCCTGTTCTCCGGTGGGTTTGGTTGCAGTTTTAGGACATACCCAGGTCTTTTCATTAATCAGCTATATTTATGGGCCACATTTTAATATGATAATAAAAAAAAACCAGTCATCTAGCCTATTCAGTACTCTACTCCCGACAAAATATAAGTTTTAAAAGATGAATGGTGATAGATCAGGTAGATCAACTTAAGGAATCTACTTCAAACAGGTCTGTAATTGCAGCCGGGAACCATGTTCTTAATTTTGTCCATTGAACATTACAGGTTTCTGCTATGTTAACGATATTGTCATTGCTATTCTCGAACTACTCAAGTACCATCCTCGAGTGCTGTACATTGACATAGACGTGCACCACGGAGATGGCGTCCAAGAAGCCTTCTACCTCACAGATAGAGTAATGACAGTCTCCTTCCATAAGTACGGGAATTACTTTTTCCCGGGAACGGGGGATATGTATGAGATTGGAGCTGAGAGTGGGAGGTACTACTCGGTTAATGTGCCGCTCAAGGAAGGGATTGATGATCAGAGCTATGTGCAGGTAAGAGTTGTAATTCTTTTGAGAAAATCTTGTTGTTGAATCCTATGGCAAAACCCATTGAAAAGGTTCTTTTATGGATGCAAATTTTCTGTCAAAAAAGTTTATATGTATATAAATAATAAATATTGGGGGGACTTTTATTACACACAGCACCATCTAGCCTCATACTAAGCAAAGCTTGTATTATGGAAACCAGCAGGCCTAACATGCGCACCACGAGAAAAATTTCTCGATTCTCGATTTCGCTCACGCGCATGGCACAACTAAAGCGTTGATGGCGCCATCTGTATTACGTGTACGTCACTTAGGTGGGTATCGGGTCTAAATACTGGGGATCTTGTATCTCATTTTGTGTCATAATCACATATAGCCTGAGACGGCCTTTTAGCTCAGTTGGTAGCATGTCTGCCTTCAGAGCTTTAGGGCGTGAGTTCGATCCCCACCCAGGACAAAAATGTATGTGACGTACATCGACGTTTGTTCTGTGTCTGGGTGTAGTATGTATTTACGAAAAAAAATTGTGTATAAGTATTCTATCGGCTATCTGCAGGGCTAACATGCGCACCGCGAGAAAATTTTGTCCTGTCTTTATGTCGTGCGAAAACGAGACAAACTTATACAGATTCGTAGCCTTGTCCTGTTTTGTAGAATCGAGACTAACGACTATATTGTTAGGCCTGCAGTGGACTATTACATGGGCTAACACGATTATGCTAAAGGCTTAGGACATTTCCCATACCGTTTTGAATATTTTTGTATGAAGTGATTGCACACTTATGGTATTTCTATGTTTTTAAAGCTTAAACAGGAAGAAAAACAAAATATAATTGGCAAAGCAGTTGGGACGGAAACCCATAGAGACTGCTCGTATGCAGGTTCGAGTCCTACCGGAGGTCATAATTTTTCTTTCTGTTTAAGCTTTAAAAACATATTTCCCATACCCTCAATTCGACTGTAAGTTTTTTTACTGTTTTTGTTTTTTTTATTGTACGATTACTCCACAAATTATGAATTGGTTTTGATGGTTCTTTTTTTGTTTAGTAGGCCGATACTTTAGAGGGTGGTTCCATATACATTTTATCGAAATCGGTTTAGTAGTTTGGTTTTTAAATCAAAATTACTGGAACAAATCGAAATAGCTGGAAAATATGATGTCATACAGGTAGTCGAAATTGAAGTCGGTTGATTCTTCAAAAAAGGTGTACTATTATAAACGTTTCCAGGTGTTCAAGCCAACAATACAGAACGTGATGGAGTTCTACCGGCCGACCGCGATAGTGCTGCAGTGCGGCGCCGACTCGCTCGCCGGGGACCGGCTGGGGTGCTTCTCGCTCTCCACGCGGGGGCACGGGGAGTGTGTCAAGTTTGTCAAGAACCTGAATGTGCCGACACTGGTAGTGGGCGGGGGAGGGTGAGTTATATCCGACAAATGAAGTGCTACAGGCAAAACTCTTCGCTATTGGCGCGAGTACCGTTCTTGACGATCGTTATATTTGACATTTAAATCGTACTTTTGACATTTAAATCGGTAAAATTCGATGAAAATCAGTATATTCTCAAAATTGTCTATATAAATCTGCTTTACCGACACGTAAAATTTAGCGACATAGAACGGTACTCGCGCTGCTGATGTGGCAAAATCAAGTTTTATCATATTTTTTTGTCTTATACATAGCTCAATTTATAACTCTGCCAAACTGATTAGCAGTTTCTAGACAGACATCGGCTCTCATATTAATTACTATTTACTAAGGGTATGTACCAGTGGCGAAGGGTCCATATAACACGATTCCTATCGGCTTCCCTTTTGAAAATGTGTCTGTAAGTATCTACAACCGACATACTATCTAGTACCTACCACCTCTCAATAATCTCCAGGTGCCTTTAAATTATCTTAGCAATGTCACAATAAATATTACTAGCGCGGTAACCCGCTCCGCGTCGAGTTACGCATTCGCCACAGAATAAGTAATAATTACTGTGCGCGCAATCCGATGCGAGCCGTGTTATACCCACAGAATACATTACAGTGAGTACCACAGCAATTTCGCAGAATAAGTATTAGTTACTATGCGCGGCAAGCCGGTGGGCGCCGGGTTGCTGCCACAGACTTATATTATTTTTTTCCTTAGTTATTGGCATCGCACGATGTGCATTCTGCCAGTGTCATGTTTATGAATTTTCAAGTTTCTTTTATTAAAATCAAGTCAAATATGTCATTAAATCACAGTCAGTCACACGAAATCAGTCATAGTCGAGTCCAAGTCATGCCCTAGTAAAGTTGTGGCGACTTTACTATGAGCTTCTACGGAGTTTTGAAAACAACACGAAAAGACATGTTTCACCACATTATATCACTTGCCCACACTCGTGCATGTAATTCAACACTCAATGAATAAAACACCACCATTTTAAATCATTGACGGCCTTACTTAAAAAAACTTTTCAACCGTTAGTCACTGCTTAAGATGCTCTGCCATCTTCTCTCTGACGTGAAGTTGCACGTGCTAGAAAAGGACAGAGAAGTTTAAGCAGTGACTAAGAGAATCGAGATTATTTTAGGTAAGACTGTAATTCGCGAAAAAACACAAGTTTAAGAAAATAATAGAAAATGCATAGTTGCATGATTTTTCCGTGTTCCCGCCAAAACTCCTGCCACAGACTTGCCTGTCTCACAAGGTTTGCTTTTTTTTTTTTTTTTTCTTAGTTCTTGGCATCGCACGTTGTGCATTCTGCCAGTGTCAAGTTTATGATTTTTTCAAGTATTTATATGAAAATCAAGTCAAATATGTAATAATATCACAGTCAGTCACACGAAATTAGTCATAGTCGAGTCCAAATCATGCCCTAGTAAAGTTGTGGCGACTTTACTATGAGCTTCTACGGAGTTTTGAAAACAACACAAAAATACATGTTTCACCACATTATATCACTTGCCCACACTCGTGCATATAATTCAACACTCAATGAATAAAACACCACCATTTTTAATCATTAATTCGCGAAAATACACAAGTTTAAGAAAATAATAGAATGCAACGACATGATTTTTCCGTGTTCCCGCCAAAACTCCAAGGTTTGCTTTGCATGTCGAACACAGCGTCTCGCGCGGAAGCGCTAGCTATCTCTCTCACACTCGTGAATTTTTGTATCGTTCGTGCTCGCTCACACACGCGGGATAACTCGGTGATTTTCGGCTTATGATACCTATTCATTGTATTGTTTACGTTGATAGAAGTCAGTTCCGAGCTATCTATAAACTATAAATCTAGTCTCTGCTATAAATTAATGTTGATACGGTTTTGAGGTACAATACCTACTTCAACTTCAACTCTTGTTTAATGGCCTTTGTGAGGGTGTTTCACAATAGGCTAGATGACTGGTTTTTTTTTATTGTCCTATTAAAATGTGGCCCATAAATATAGCTGAATAATGAAAAGAAAATTAAAATCTGATCAATAATAAGCAACTTATAAGCATTTTAATATCATGCTAGACAGAGAGGCGCAACAGCAAATCGTGACGTCACTTCTCTGTACGCCATATAAATTCTATTCTGACAAGTAAGGCGTGACGTCATTTTTTGTTTTGTGGGAAAGGGACAGAGTTGTCTCTAACAAAAACTTTAAACGCTCATATATCAGAACATTATTAACCGATTTAAATAATTATTTCAATAAACATACTATATTTACTTAAATTCTTCATCAAAGCTATTGGTTTCAACGATATCAACATCAGTCATCTACCCTATTCTGCCAATGTCACGTAGAAAGATAGACCGTCAAGCGAAGAGATTGGGTACGGTTTTGAAATTTAGGTACGGTGAATATGTGCCACAGAGTTTTGATGCTTTTCCCGTTTACCTCTGCAACAAAAACATTTAGACTAACTACAGACAATCACAGAACACGCACATATTTATGAACAAACAAGATTTAACTAGACGCTAAATATAAAAGAATATATATACTACAAATTACAGATAATATATACAGATCATAATTTTATTTTATTGTTTTTAATATATTTACATAAAATATGGTCGTGTTTTGATCAGTAATTGTTAGGTAATTTTTTTGTCTGTTTCGTGTCGTTGTTGTTTTAATGTGAATGTGACAATGTGATAGCGCGCCAAAATCACCGACTCTGACCCGCCTATTTTTACGCGATGGTTCTTTTAAGTACCTATGGAGAAGGTGGTTTCGGTTGTTTCTACTGCTTTCGGCACGATGGTAGGTACCTAAGTTTTTTTTTGCTTCGGCTTCCCTTTACTGAATTTTCACCCTTCGCCACTGGTGTGTACAAGTAGGTATTCAGATTTTACCGATATAAGTAAGCTTATAAATTTATATTCCAAAAAAACACGCATCAAGTTAACTGTGTCTAAGCAAACACACGCTAAACAAGGTTTTGTGGTAAGAGAAGTAAAACATCTGTTTAAACAGTATCTAAATTTTAGACACTGTCTAGCGAAACAGATGTCTAAGCCTTGCTTTAAATTATTTTTGTGGTAAGGCGGCGAATGCTTAAAAACGCCCCTCAAACTTAATCACTGCTTAAGATGCTCTGTCAACTGACGTGAAGTGTCACGTGCAAGAACAAGACAGAGAAGTTTAAGCAGTGACTAAGTTTGAGCGGCGTTTTTAAGTAAGGCCGTAGGAGTTAATCCTTCTATCGATGGCCATCATTATCTTTCAGGTACACGTTACGTAACGTGGCACGGTGCTGGACGTACGAGACCTCGCTGCTGGTGGACGAGAACATCTCCAACGAGCTGCCCTACACGGAGTATCTGGAGTTCTTCGCGCCCGACTTCCAGCTGCACCCAGACATTAACAGGTGACAAATATTGTTTTCGTCACCGGATTTAAGGGAGGCCTCCACAACTTACTATACAAAAATTTGGTATACATCCTAGTTTGTTTATTGATAAGATTTGTTTTGTCGTTTAAACGTTTTTTTTTAATTTCTCGCGCGTCTTCATCGTACAGCCTGTTACTTGTTGATACAATTTTCGTGGTTGATTGGAACTTTTACTAACAATATCTACATTTCGTCCCTAGGGCAAAACAGATCTCTTTATTGCCCTGTTTGCGAGGAACAAGGTCACACTTGCCCACACTCATTACACCACAATACTCGTATCAGAGGGTCTTGCCCTCATGCTCGTAAATTGGCACTTAAAGAATTAAACGCCACCATTTTTATAAATAAATAAAATGTGCAAGAATATTTATTTATAAATGATTTTGTTTCCAGTTCTAACAACGCGAACAGCAAGCAGTATCTGGAGGCGATAACGAAGCACGTGTACGACAACCTGAAGATGTGCCAGCATTCTCCTGCCGTGCAGATGTCTCACGTGCCAGGTGATTATTTTACACTTCTATAAAAGCCATAAAACGTCCACTGCTGGACGAAGGCCTCCCCCTTTATAGAGGGGTGTTGCCATAATCCCCACGCTTGGCAGGCGGCTTGGGGATCGCAGAATGCTCACCACCGTTAACCTAGAGGACGCTGCTGCCCGTCCTCCGGTGGTTCTGGTTGCAGTTTAAGGACATACCCAGGTGTTTCATATGTACCAAAGTGCATTAATGTCTCTCAGTACATTATTAGATGCCATAAAAAATCGTATGTGAAAGCCACTTTTACAATTTCAGGTGATTTCTTCCCTGACGAGTATCGGATAAAGGATGACCCAGACCCTGACGTGAGGATACCTCCAGAGGAGGCCGACAAGATAGTGGAAGCGAAGAACGAGTTCTTCGACGACGAGAAGGACCAAGACAAAGAGCCTGTCGTCCCGGAGCCCAAGGAACCGAACGTGTTTATACTGAGCTAACATGAGATGAGTGACTTTAGCATTGTGTTGGAACGGTTATGATAAACTGTTTAGTGAAGTGTTGGGTAGATAAGTAGTTTAAGGGCTTAAATTGCCGTTTACCGTATGCACCATTGATTGCACTATCAATGGTGCAGAAGCAACTATTTTGTTTTGTGTGCTCCATTAATGGTGCAAACGCAACTAGCGCTTGCACCGCTAACTTGCACTATCAATGGTGCAGAAGCAACTAATTGGTTTTGTTTGCTCCACTAATGGTGCAAACTCAACAAGCGTGTGCACCATTAATAGGGTAAACAAAAAACAGACAAACATATCGTATGAAAAATTATGAAGTGTGTATCTACTGTAAGAACACCTTCAGATAGCAACTACTAGACACTTGAGAATGAAGGTATTTCCACAAAGTATTTTCTCTTTCCGCGTTGTAATATTATTTAATTGGATGAAGGATGAAAAACCAGCGCTCAACAAACAAATTTTATTTTATCTTCGACGAGGGAAGCAAGGTGATGAAGTTGTATTAATTTGAATGGTGCAAACGATACACAGCAATTGCATTTGCACTATTGATGGTGCATAAGGTACGAGTTGCACCATTAATGGAGCAAACAAAACTAATTAGTTGCAACTGCATCATTGATGGTGCAAGTCAATGATGCATACGGTACGACGGTCTTAACTAGTTGCAGTATAAACATACAAAACATAATAGCACTACATACAAAAGATTTACTGCCATAAAAACGCATCTAATAATCAACACAATATTGATGTAATAACTACATATTCAGTGCAAGCTAATTTGTACTCTACTTGTATAGAACAGTGTTGATATTCCACTGAAATGCTGAGGCGCGCGCGCAGCCAGCGGGAGCCGCGTGACGTCAACGGTCCAAGCGCTACAGTGGAATTCGGCACGTATTATATTATAATAAAGTACAAATTAGTTTGCACTGAATATTACTATGTTGTAACTATCGGTATATTTAAGTATAGACGTGTTTTCAGTGGGAGTAAATCCGCCCTGGCTTAAATTAGCTGCAGTACAATTATGATTTTTACCGATCGACAAATTTGACATTGAAAAAAATCTGTTTTATTAACTTACTAGCAGATACCCGCTACTTCGTACGCGTAGAGCTCGGCCTTCGGCCTCGCTACTATGACCCGCTCCAGGAACACAAAATTTCATCCAAATCGGGCCAGCCGTTTACTCAAGAAAACGCCGGACTCAATATTTCTTTGCGGTGTTGCCAGTTTTTCACTACAAGCACAAGACTTGTAGCTTTATAAAATTGGGCCCTGGTAGTAACAAATTAGTTTTTTTTATCGTTGATCAAAATCATAGTTAACAGAATTTTATCTTTTCCAGAAATCGTTGATCTCATGTTTTTATGTTACGAAAGTGCTCTAAACCAGTACAGTAACTTGTTTTGTCTTAAAGATTAAATTTAAAATGTCCCCATTACCCTATATCTCTGTAGTCTCTTATGGTGTTACTCCACAAATCGCCTACGTTTGCCAAATAAAAAGGGACGCATCTATGAAGCTTACATACGTGCGTCCCTTTTCAACCGACTTCAAAAAAGGTTCTCTATTCGACTGTGTGTTTTTTTATGTGTTTGTTACGCGATTACTCCGCCAATTATGAACTGATTTTGATGATTCTTTTTTGTTTGGTAGGTAATACTTCAGAGGTGGTCCCATATAAAATTTATCGAAATCGGTTCAGTAGTTTGGTTTTTAAACCAAAATTGCAAGAAAATATGAAGACGTCATTCAGGTATTCGAAGTTGAAGTAGTATTTTTTTAAAGCTTATGTATTATTCGGCAAACATGGCGATGTGTAGTGCCACTATTATATCAACGGAGTATAAAATAAAGCGTCACCTTAGATCACGGCTGACAGCATCATTGGTTGTATGGATATAACTATGTTGTCCTATCTCCGTGGCTCATTGGATTGCATGAGCTCTTGGGAGGCTATTCCAGAAATTTGAAGCTATTTTTGTCACGGTATTTTCGATTTACATAAGAGAGTTAGCTGGTAGCTAAAAAGCTTTATAGCCTGGAGCACCGTCGGAAGGTGGCAAGTCTGTCAACTTTCTACAGGATTCATTTCGGAGAATGTGCCGATGAGTTGTACGACCTTATCCTTCCATCACCTTTTTACTACAGGACAAGTAGAAAGACGGCCCACTATCATCCTTATATTGTAGATTTTCCTTGGATACGTACCAAACGTTTTGACTCCACGTTTCTAATTCGTACAGCCAAGGAATGGAACAAGCTGCCGGCTTCTTTGTTTCCTGAGAGATATAATCTAGACCTCTTCAAGGTCAGAGTGAATAGGTATCTTCTAAGTCTGCGTGCTTCATCCTCGACCCCACATCGTCGCTTACCAACAGGCGAGTTGGTGGTCAAACGCACACTTATGTGTTAAAAAAAACAAAACAAAAAAAAAAGAGGAGGACCGAAACAATATGGGTATAGAATATCGGTCCCGATGACATTTGTATTTATGTGTAGGGTATGATTGATGTGTTTAATTATTGTGCTTTGTATATAATAGACTAAGTTATACAATAAGGTGGAGAAAGGTACCTATAACCTAAGGCAATAATGAAAATAAATCAATTTAACTAAGCACATCGAAGTTTTTAATTTTACCTAAAAATATTGTATTTTTTCTCTCTTTTAGATACAATTACTCTATTTTATGGCAAAGTGTACCTATTAAACCCCATGCAAACAAAGAAAGTCTGACGGACAAATAAGTGTAGTTTAAAAAAAAATATGTTTCCAGCTATATCATTTAAAAATATGCTAAAAGGCAAAACCAACTTTGACAGTAAAGCCTGGTTTTATTTATCTAGTTAATTGTTTTATGCATTAAAACAACTACATTATAATTAACCAATTTTTTCAAACTCAATTCGTAATAAATTGATAAAACACTTGTTTAACTAAAATAGGCTTATTAATTGTTTGTTTTATACATAATATGGTTAGTGTTTATTGCAACTCATCATCATCCAGCAGCCTTCTCTATCACACTGCTAGTATATAGGATAGGGATAGGGACCCTTTCTTTTGTTGTGCCATCTGCCTCCGTCAATCTATCTACTACTAATCTGTACTAATGATCTCATTGGAATGTCATTGTGAAGACCCCACATTTGTCTGAGGAAGGAATTTAATAGCATATATGAATCTAACATTCGCAACCGGGCTAGCATGGTGGCCGGGTCCAATCATCCGTCAAGGGTAGGCCTACATCCAGAAGTAAAGGAAACTTGCATACGTCTGAGGAAGGAATTTAATGGCATATATGAATCTACCATACGCAACCGGGCTAGCATGGTGGCCGGGTTCAACCATCCTTCGAGGGTAGGCCTACATCCAGAAGTAAAGGAAACTTGCATATGTCTGAGGAAGGAATTTAATGGCATATATATTAATCTACCATCCGCAACCGGGCTAGTGTGGTGGCGGGGTCCAATCATCCTTAGAGGGTCCTAAATCCAGTAGTAAACTATTAACAGGCAGATTATGCTGTAGGTTCAGAAGAAATAAAACAATTTTTAATCAAAATAAATGTGTACTTCTAGATTACATGAAATTGTAGTGCTGTAACTAATAACTACCTATCCTCAAATCTAAATTACAATCAGCAATATACTTCTGGAATTCTGGCATGTTCGCACCAAAATCCATAGTGAACGTCACTAGATATTCACACACCTTTATGATTTCCATTGCCACTTCCTTTGATACTTCTAATGTACAGTCAAACCATAAATATCTAATTTCTCTGAAACAACCTTTTTTCAACAACCTTACCAGAGGTTCGTCAATGTTCTTCTTGCTTTGATATTTCAACACTAGATTCTCTAAATCTGAACAATTCATGAAGAAATTCAGCAGGCTGTCGATGCAAAAATTCCCGTTGCCTAATGTCAACACTTTCAAGTTAGTAAATAACGGTTCTTCCTTTCTAAAGTACCTTGGAACGCTCAAAGAAAGGGACTGGGTACCAATGCAGAGGGTGTTTAGATTCGGACATAGAGATCCAATGCACAAAATGGCATCAAAAGTCAGTGAAAGTTCAATCTCCCAAAGGGAAAAATGTGTTAAGTATTGACCTTTGATGACAAGCATTTCATGAAGTGCATGAGTAAAAGTAAAGAAAGACAGATCCAGTCGTGTCAGGTTACAATCACTTACGGTAATCTCATTCATTATAGCATCTTTATCATTTTCCGATAAATGTGTGACAGATAACTCTTTTAAGTTAGGACAGATTGTCAGTAACTTCCTAATGCCGACACCAGAAGCAAAGTGACAGTTGATTTTTTGTAGACTCAACGGACCAATTACAATTTTACTGCTGATTAGAGTTGTGCCAATATCACATGTGTCAATTCTCAGTTCCTGCAGATCCGGAAGATTTGAAATTAGCCTTATTATACCGGCTTGGGACACACACCTACCAAATTTGTGGACACGCTCATTCCTTGGTGGATCCATAGTAAGAACTCTCAAGTTTTGTAATTTGGCAACAGATAAGAGACCTTCATCAGAGACGTTTCTTATTAAAACAGAAGCATTGAAATGGGATTTGCAGATGTCTACTCTAGAGACTATATTGATTTCTTCGAGGAGAGGACAGTTTGAGCCAATAACTGTAAGTATTTCATCTGAACATATGAATTTGAGGTCAAGAACCTTTAAATGGTTGAAGGTTGTTAGTATATTGAGCCAAAAATTATGAGGGATGCTGTTATCGACGTCGCATTTGCGGAAGACCGTCATGTGGGGATGACTAAGGACTAAAAGCTGAACGCGTGGGTCTCCACGATACTGCTCACTGGTTCGATTGGAACAGAGGACACCGAATAACCTGCAACAAATTAATTGCATTAAACCTAATAAAAACAAGGGGGTATTCGTCACAACCAAGCATCGAGCGTGGTGCAATGACGCAAATTTCTTTCAGCTAAAAATAGTAAGCTTAGATTAATTAAATAAGCTGTAGGCAGTGTAGCATTGAAATCAAAGTACCTTGCTGGTAGCGTAGACATCATGAACCGTTTTAACGCTAAAGCCTCCCTCTCACATTCTGCGAATTTGCACTCTGGATAAACTTTTTCAATAAAATGACAAGCAGAATTGATCAAAGAAATACTTTTTCTAACACTTAGATTGAACAAACTGTAAGGCTGCTTTTTAGGGGACATGGTGATTGTATTAATTCTACATGTGTCTCGCAAAGAATCTAAAAACTAGAGTAAAATCGTATTATATTCGCACAACGACTAAATTATCTTGAGGTAAATTAATAGTGAAATTAATAACTTTATTTTAGAGAAATACAATACACAACGCATTCATTTCATGAATGAACAATGAACACGAATATCAACAATAAAATTGACATTGATATTTAGCTACATTATGACTTTATGAGATATATTCTAAGAAGTTTTTTCTTTTTTGAATTTGGCATCGCATTTGTGCATTCTGCTGCCAGTGTTTAAAAATAATGAGAGGCATGTGACATTTTGTCCTTATACAGGGTTAGTTCTAATCAGGTAGCATCCTTTTAAGGGCATTTTCTGTACATCAAAACAAACAACTTTTATTATGGGGCCAACATAGAAATCTCGAAAAAAATAGTGTTCCATACATTTTGCCCAAGGTCGATGAACTTTATGTATGGAACAGCTAAAAATGTCGCATTAATTACTTTACATGAATTATTTATTTATTATAAAATCATTAAGAAGTTTGACGCTTCTGTGCTTGGAGAAGTTTTGGCTTGGAGTAGGCATGTAATACAGTTTTTACAATAGAGCAAATACAAGAATCCCCTTATTCATTTATTTATTCATTTTTTGTTATTTGTTATGGAGTCCGCCATAAACGCATACTGTGTGAACGCTTTCACTTAGATTTATATGACTTCTTAAAATAAAAATACTGGAAAATTCTAACATTTGAAACTTGGAGGATCTAGCTCTCTCACTCCTTGAAACCTTGAAAGAGAATAAGCTCACAAGAATGCACAAAGTGCGATGCCAAAATGCAAGGAAAACATAACTTTCATATTTCATAAGTACTTTAGGTTTGGCGGGAAACCGGGAGGGAAAGTGAAGTGGAGAAAACAGGAAGTGAAAGTCTGTATAATTGTTTTCCAAATCTTGTATTTTCACAAAATATTAATGTTTTATATTATGTTGCGTTTTATTAATTGACTATTTTTTGTATGCGCTATGCGTGTAAGGTAAGTGTTGGTTCAGTGATTACATGCGGTGTAACGTGTTTTATCGTGCTACCTCCAAAGCTTTATTAAAGAAGCTGAATGAAAGCGCTGCTGTGAACTTCCAGTAAAGTCATCACCGCTATACTGCTTAGACTTGACTGTGACTTGGTTTAACTTTGACAACGTATGTGTACAACATAATATGTACCTTTATATATTTTTATTTATCAGCAACATATTAGGTATAATATCAGTAGTACCAAAAGATAGAATCTCGTGGAAAAACTGGAAAGAAAATCTTTTTTTTTTACTCTTGTTTTCGGCGATGGGACGGGTTGGACGCCATTTTGAAATGTCGCGCATTCGTCGGTGTCAGAAAAGGAATTGACACCGATGCCGGCATAGTCTGCGACGCACGTCCGACGTGATTACTTGAGAGCAAAATGCCAAACTGTGTAGGGAAGAGCTGTACGAATACATTTAAAGTTAAACTTAACTTGCTTTTCAACAAAGCTTTTATTTTTAGGTAAGTCGTTTCTAGTTTCGTACAGTTTGTGCTTCTTCTACCACGTCTTACTGGCGCTGCATGTAGTGACCGTGAAATCCAAGAGATGGCGTTTTCCTTTTATCAAAGAGAAATTAGACGTAATATTTATTAGCTCAGGCGTATCTTGACATAGAAATCATTGGCTAAAACATGTTTTTCTTTGTAAAATAATTAAAGGCATGTAACATTTTGGCCTAGTTCATAAACGAGGTGTGAGAAATTTGTACCACTAGGCCGCCAGCGAATTAAAGATGTCGTTAAAGTTTTCTTACCAAATAAACTCTTTTTTTTTCTTAGTTTCGTTTTGATGTAAATCAAGAAATAATGATAAAACTAAGTAGCTGGTGTCGCATTCCAGCGAGCTATTTTCATCGGGTTGTATTTATTATTTATTTTCCTTAGCTTATGTTTTGTAGTATTAATAACTCTTTAAATGACCATCGTGTTGGGATGCTACAAGCTACAGGTTATAAATTAAAACCCGACTAGGTCTAGGTACCTTCTTACCCCATTCCGCATGTTAGGCGTAGGGTAAAGGAGATGTAAGGACATCCAAGGGCAAATCGTATCACGTTTCATTATAATTAATTTAATAAAAAAAGGTACATTATTATATATTTTAATTATTAAAAATTAAAATTTTCATTTTAATATTTAATTATTAAATATTAAAATTTTCATTTTAATATTAAATTAAATTCATTATTAATATTATTAATTATTTAATTAATTTAAATTAAATTAAAATTATTATATTAAATTACATTTTCATTTTTTATTTAAATGAAACCCTTTCTAAATCTACAATGATACCTAGTCAATAAGACCTACAATAATAATATTTAGGTAGGTTAAATAATAGTTGTAAATACTTAAGTAATAGAAATAATTTTTATTCGGTTAGTTTTGATTATTTCTCTAACTCTACATCAATAAACTATTTTTTTATATAGGCCTATGTACTATATACACATTTTTTTTTATAATCAAGGATCTATGATCTATTATAACTATGCCGAATACATCTAACCAGCTATTTTAATAAAAACTAGACAGGTAGGTACTATATCAAATATTTTATAAATAAATAATATCATTTGGCACATAATAATTTTAATGACAATAATTAATAATATGAGTACAACTATAACTATTTATTTTATTGAACTATGTACGTACCTAGTTTATATTAGATAAATTATTTAACATTATTAATTATTTCAATATTTCATTAACTAACACAAAATAACACCAATCTCGGCGAGATAATACGTACCTACAGATCCTTTATGTTGTGCAAAAAATTATATAGTAAGTTATGTATGATAATGTCAGTAGGTACGTACCAATAAAGTAACTTAGTTAAGTAGTCAATTTACATTGTAGGTAGGTATGTATATATATGTATATTTCATACAATAAAATAAATTCAGGTAAAATGTTATCAAGGAACTACGTGATTGTCATTTTATAACACTGGCACATAACTAATTATATTATTTTATTTGTGCTAAACGTATATACGAATAGTTAATAATTTTACCTAAACAATGCTAAATAAAACTAGAGCGTAAGAGAAGTTTGACTTCTAAAATTATGTCTTAACACTAACTACATAGAATAGAAACTACAAAGATATTTTAGGAGAGAAAAAATGTAACTTGCTAAGAGATAGAAATAGAAGAATGATTTGGCTTCGCACTGTGCGACAAAAAGTCTCTACTCTTGTTATTTGTTATTGGTGTTGTCTAGCTCCTAAGCGCTTGACCACAACCATAGAATACAGAAAACAAAAATGACTTTTACATCACTAAGTTCTGTTATCACTTATGTCAACGTTCTCAGAATTCTTACAGAATATTTTCCGTCACCGAAAACTCAAGCCTACTATAGAGATCAAGACCTTTCGACGCCAAATTAGTTAACCTAAAGTTTCCTTACGTTAATTCACTCATTCACTCACGCACATAGAGTTAGGGTATAACTAAAATAATGAAATAGTCATCGTAAATTAAAATAATTATCATTAATTGACCACTATCTTCTCTTTGGTCAACCACCCCATTCTCTCGCCCGTTGCTTACATCTCTAGTCTCTCTTGTAGTGCCTACATTAACCTGCTCGGTTCTATCCACATCTTTATTTTCATTCAAAACTAGTTGCTCATTTCTATCTATATCCCTACTTTCATTCATACCTAATAGTTCTATGTTAAATTCATCTCTACTTTCAGACTCTACTGTTTTAGTTCTATTTAGTGTGGTAATTTGGTCGTTTATTTCTTTCATCGTAATATTTTCATTGTCATCTAAATCGATAAGTTTTGGATTGGTATCAGAATTATGTTTACTATCTTTTCGATCTTTAAGATCACTCACGTTTTCACTTAATTCTGATCTTTGCAAACAATTTTTTTTCAAGCTTTTCTCATATTTTTTACATACTTTAGCATCACTGTGCCTCTTATTTTTCATCTCAATGCTAACGTTTTTCGAATGTGGAAAACAAACATGTTCCTTTCGATTTAAACTTTCTGTCTCATCGAGTCTTTGGAAAGATCCATTCGAGTTAAAAACGAATCGTTCATTTATTCCTTCGAACAATCGATCCGATCCACTCGAGACAGAATGTAATTTTTCATCAGTTGAAAATCCACTCGATAAAGGAGTAAATCGTTCGCCTTTTGAAGATTCATTCGACTCGGAAGCGAATTCGTTCATTCTATTTGATCTTTCCAATGACCCGCTAAACGAGAGGGATCAGAGTCTCTTGTGAGAGTCAGTGCTGGAACTCTTGAGAGAGCTGAATCGACGAGCGTGCGCTGATGCGGAGGTGGCGCGGTCGAGACTCGCTGCACGGAGAATCAGCCCTCGCGACTGGCGAAGAGATGATTCAGGTCTCACCTGAAACAGACAACGAAGACTTGAAATTATAAGTACGCCGTGGTAACGCTCTTCTCCTCTGGGAAGAAAATAATCCTAGAATGTAAA
Organism: Erannis defoliaria; assembly: GCA_905404285.2. NCBI lineage: Eukaryota > Metazoa > Arthropoda > Insecta > Lepidoptera > Geometridae > Erannis > Erannis defoliaria. The sequence continues at coordinate 12,894,195 of FR990088.1, forward strand.
CGTAAGTATACGAGCTCTTTGTCAGTCTTTTAAACGTTAAGCGTAACTACTATGCAAACATTACTGATCCGTAGTAAGAGATAACTTAGGGAGATTTTTGACTGACATTGTTATTATAAAGCGTCAGAAACTTCTGAAACGCAAATTTTATTGAGTGCAAATGAAGTTTTTCTATAGAACATTTTGGAGTTGGCCCCATAAAACAAATTATTCAGAACGATGAGCAGGTACCTACAGTGACCTTCTTTAAGCTTACTTCCACGTTACCTTAGCATGTTTGGTATGAAAATAACACTTACGGGTTCCCCCACAGAGCCCACTCTACGCTGCCTCGGCTCTCTCGGGAGTCCCTCAGTGAACGAAGTCTCCAAAGACTTCGGCGATGGCTCACTCACGGATTGAGATAAGAGGTGAGTGGTGGATGACGAGTTCGAGTCTTCCATGTTGGAGAACTCATCAGGGCTGTCTTCTCTCTGTGGAAAACGAAAGGTCACCATCTTTGTCCACATCTACCTTATCCCTTATCCCTTATCCTATGTCTCGGTCCGGTGCTAAATTCTTAGACCTTCTATGAAAGCCGTCCACGGTTAAGTATCCAAGATACTAACAGCTACCCATCTTGCGAAGAACACGGTTTTCTAGCTATGCCTAGGTCGCCATAACATACAACTAGCTTTTTAGAGCTGACAGTTTAGTGGTTAGCGCGTTCACCTCACACGCATCATAGCGTTGGTTCAAATCCCAACAACTTACTGGCTGACTATCCACTGGCCATCTCAAGTTAAGAATTTGTTAACAAGTAACTAGATACATAAGTAACCACTGTGTTCGGGTAATATCACTTGAGAGCCAGGTCTTTAAAGCTAGGTGTATTTGTGCTACCAAAACAAAATTGGGAAATTTTAGACTTACACCGTTTCTGGAGAGATCTTTATAAAGTACCGGTTAATAAATACCTCATCAACAGCCGGAAGACGTCCACTGCTGGACGAAAGCCTCCCCCTTGGAGGGGTTGCCATAATCCCCACGCATAATAAATACCTACGTGAAGTTAAAAGGTTACCTCTTCAAGTTCTTTGAGAGTGCTGGGATAATGGAGCCTCCTGGCTTCTTCTCTTTCCCTCTTCTCCAATTCATCTGCCAGCATCATCACCTCCCAGTCACCACCGCCGCCTGGGATAAATTAAAAAAAAAAACTAAGTAAGTTTAGTTTTAGTCTTTTTTAAACAAGATTAATTAGACCGGCTGTCGGCGACGGCTACACCAAGGGAAGATGCTTCCATCAAGTCACTCAGTGTACAGCTGTAGGGACACTACGAGGGCAGGACAACAAGTGATCCATAGTTTCTACAGCACAGGTGCAGAGAGTAGCTCCACTTAGCCATGTTGAACTTGCAGCAGCCTACTTCAGTCCGGAGTCAGCTTAACGACTCCTACGTGGGTAGTACCATAGATAACGTCTTTGTATTAGTTACATGGCAGTACATAGAGTACATACATTGAAAATAATATTTTTGTCTATTGTTTGTCGTCATTTTTAGAAACCGAAAAGTAATCAGGCTTGTGGTCGTCTGATTCTGCGCCATTTATTATTATTGTTTTTTTTTTTAAATATTTTCCTTTTAAGAGAGTACAACATGGTACAACATTGTATGATTGGCTTTGTCCGTTTGATTGTATATGAGACGAATTATGAATTGAATTGTTTTTTTTGTACACGTCAACCCTATCGCTTAAGAACTCTTCGAATAAATTGAAGTGAGAGGAAGAACAACAAATTAGTGTGTCAAGCTTATACAAAACAAATTTAAATCCAAAAACCAGTTTGTAACCTCTGATAGGAGACGAGCTCCCATGACTCGAACTGCTGGGCCGGCCGCGTCGGCTGCTGTTCTCCATGAACTCCTCGAACATGGGAGTTCTGGGGATGGACTCAGAGTCGCTGCTTGATGATGTTGACGCTCTGTTAACATAACGGACATCATAAACTTCCTGCCCTAATCCCGCTACGTGGGGTTAGCTCAGCATGTTTCCGTTTTCCACTTCACTCTATCATTCGTCATCTCTGGGTCATCTCATTATCTCATTTAGGGCCAAATACGGCATACAAAGCGGGACGAAAGCAGATTTTTTAAAGTGGGACGAACGTTCTCGGGATGAAAATGGCATAAATCCACTCAAGATCAAGTCTCACCATTAAAACAAAACAAAAAAACAAGATCGATTAATTTCATTTGTAAACAGAGTAGAAAAAACATAGGCAGTGGTAGATACACACAATACTCCTAACGCTCCTAACACAGCTCTGTTTGCGTCGGAGGTTAAAAAACAATCAAGGATCTTACGTATCGCTCCAGCTGTAATCGCTCCCCATGTCGAGCACGACCTCGTTGCAGCTGGCAGTAGGCTTGTGATGCGCGCCGCGGTTGTACCCGAAGAAAGAACCTAGGCTGAACTTGCGATGCTGTCGCGGACGAGCTGGTTCTGCAAACACACGGGGTTTGGAAATGAAGGGATTAAGGTCACGTTAGTGACCAAAGAGGTTATAGATAAACACCATTCGATAGAAAGAGAGCTCTTTCAAGCCTTATCGGAGCTTAGCGGAGCTTTATTTTGTAAAGGCTTAGGACGTTTCCCATACCCGGGTGGCCTAGTGGTACCAATTTACCATACCTCTTTGTATGAACTAGGCCAAATCACATGCCTTTAAAATAATATACATCGACGATACAAAAACGGCGACGAACGACCAGCGACTTGATTTTAGAAGTCAGTTTAATTTGTGTGCGAAAAGTAATGCATATAATATGATGAAAATCAAGCTCACAATGTGTGGACAATTATAAAAAACAAGAAATAGGTTGTGCTAATAAAGTTTTTAAAGAGGTATGCGTTTCTTCTCTGTCTGACGTAAAACAATGATGCAGTCTAGACCACGTGTATCTAAAAATAAAACGCTTTAAAAAATATATATCGACTTCAACTTCGAATACCTGGATTAATATATTCTAGTAATTTCCAATTAAAAACCAAACCTACACTACTACTACTACTGAACCGATTTCGATAAATATGCCACCTCTGTACCAATCAACAAAAAAAACATCAAAATCAGTTCAAAATTGGAGGAGTAATCACGTAACATACATATAAAAAATAAATTAAAAAAAAAACAGTCGAAATCACGTCGGTGTTAAAGACACCCAAATAGTGCTTTTCTGGCAATCTATCTTCGGCAGCGAGGAGTAAAGTCTTGTTAACATACAAAAAGCTCTTACCTAGCTTATTCCTCTCATTCCGACCCGTATGATGCATTCCAGTATCTACAGAGAGAGTCTTCTTGATCTTCGACTTGGTGGTATCTAGATGCGAACCAAAGAAGTGGAACGGATGCATCCCTCGTCTGCTTGTTCTGAGGCTGGACTGCTCTGGGCTGAGGAGTGAACGGTCTTCAGACGTCGTGTGAGGGGACAGGGGCCTGGGACAAAAGAATCGATGCATTTGCCATCACATGGATGATGGCTCTAAAATATAAGGTACCTCTACCTAAATTCAGGTGAAAATATGTTTTTTATAGCAATTTTTATTTATTTTTGATTTTTTATTTAGATGTATGTATGTACAAAAGCCACCGACTAAAAAGATATGTCACATAGTTGCGTTGTTATAACAATGCTTTATTTAGCATTAATACGGTTTCAATCCACTTTCGAAATCTGTATTTTGTTTAATTATCATACTATGATGAATTGGATGGTGGTGGTGATGGTTGGTACTATTTTTGTGAAATATAAAATAATTTCAGCTAAAACAACGTTGTTAATGCTCACCTGGTCAAATCTTGCATCTCCATACTCTCCTGATCACTTTGGTCCTCCCAAGACTTTCTCTTCTGTCTCAACTTAGCCGCTCTCTTCCTCGAATATGTCCCAGCTTTCCCATCCAAGTTCAAATCTAATCTCTTCGACTTACTCACAGTCCAATCTTCTTTACTAGAAGACATTTTGTCTGTTCTACTTGATAACGAGTCTGCTAAGCTTTGCAATTCCGAGTAAGATAACTTCCCTAGTTCTATTCCGCCTGTGAGTTCTGATAGTTTTTCGTCAGTTAGGTCATCAGATGACAGTGGTTCTTTTGTTTCCGTTGCTACTGTATCTTCTGCAGTTGATTTTTCTTTGTCATCCTCATCAGCACTTGTCATTGGAGGTGATGTAGCAAATACAGTGTCTAAAGAATCACCCCTCTATAAAATTAAAACTTAGATGAAAGAGGATTTCATTCAATTTTAAGACAGTTGTAGCTTAGCGAGTAGTGTATACTAAGAATCTCGATATAAATCTCAAGAATTTACTAGCTCCCCGCGAAGGATAACGTTATTATAGAAAAAACATAGCATAGTTAGGTAAATAGTTAGGTTACTACACTAGAGAAAGTAGACGCCATAAAATTCTTCAGCAGCCAGCTCCATCACAGACCAACACTGCACACAACATCCTCGCCAATAGAGTTGTTTATAATTAGAACACGTTGCCTGAGGATATAATTTCATCCAAATCCTTAAACGCATTTAAGAACAGTCTGGATAAATGGAAAAAAGGAGAAGATAGACTTAACAGACAAATACTGAATTTCAACACTCTTTGATATAGGCACATCCGCATATTGCTGCTCGCATATCATTAAATAATGAGAAATAAAAAAAATTGCGCTTACATAGTTCGTGGCTGCCACAGTGGCATGTTCCTCTCATGATGAACAAAAATGTCTCGATACAGGTTAAGCACGTTCTTCATATCGGGTCAAATTATAATCAACTAATAACACCTTACCAATAAAATAAAATAAACTCTAAACATACCATGAATCCTTCTTCAACACAAGAAGCATCATCACTGCCCGAGCTGCCATTCTTAGACATTCCTTTAACAACGACTTCTCCTGGTAAAAATACTTCTTGGTCATCATCGACTGGTGTGTCTGAAAGACTGCCACCAGGGAGCCCTAGTCTTTCCAACTCTTGTATTCGTTTTTGTAGTTGGCTAATTATTTCATCGCGTTTTCTAACTTCATTTTCAAGGCTGTTAAATCTGGAAAAAATACTTTTACAATCATTATAATTAAAGTCGTGGATCAATTTATTTTCACTATTGATAGTTCTATTTACAGTACCTAGTAGTACTAGATATAGCACGAGCCGATAAAAGTTTCAAATAACTATACTCACCTTTCTTGAAACTTTCCTTGAACATCATGAAGGTGACCTTGTATAACTTGTTTGATTCCAAGTAGCACTTCGCCAAAATATTCTTGTTCTTCTAATGATCCTGTGAAAGAATAACGATCTAAATATATTTTTAAAATAAACACTCGATTAAAATGATTAAAAAGTATTTTATTTAGAAGTCAACGATTTTTACCTCTTAATAGTTTCCTCTGATTCGCTACCGCCGATATAAGCGTAAGTTTTGGTTTCTCTGAAGGCACTTTAATTTCTTCAGGCCTTAACGTTTTCAATTCATACATTGGATCAATATTTGGCTGCAAATCATATTCAGTTTTAATACTAAGTCCTTGGCCTTGAATTTGTATAGCATCGTCTACGGGTCTAGCTATTTGATCAGCAGGACATTCTATTTGAGTTACTTCAGTTTCTGCAACAAGAGTAGCTAATGGCTCAACTTTTAATACCTCGGGCATTGGAAACATGTCAGATTTAGAGTCCGCTGGTGCACTTGAAGGAGGTGAAGGTAGCGTATGCCGTTGGAAAGTAACACTTTTTGAAAATTTTGAATGTCTTGCAGCATATCCTTCTAAAGTCGGTGCACGTCTTAGCCTTTTCAGTTCGTTACTTCTTTCAGGGCTATCAGCTGGGGTTACATCTTCAGACAATTTTTTGAGAATAGATTTCAACGTTCGCCTCTCAAGTGTTTCATTCGACTCATGACTTCCAACAGAATCTGTCGATTTCCTCTTGAATTTTCTTTTATCCATAGTGCTTCCTTCAGAGTGACTTCTAGTTAATGTATCGCCTAACAAATCTTCTGATGAACTTGTACAGTCTAAGCTTGAACTTCGAAACTTTACAACTTTTTCAAGCTCTGCAAGTTTTTGCCTTTCGTTCAAAATTTTTAACTTTTTCACAAAAGGCAGGCCACCGTATTCAGGTGATAGATCATCTATGGATTTATATTTCTTAACTCTCGGTAACAACGTCATTGATGACGATTTTCTATTATCAATGGTTATTACAATATTCTTTTTTGGAGATAATGTTAGTAAATCTAAAGATTTTTCATGGACGGGTTCCAAAGGGCCTGTTAAGCAAATCTTAGGATTATCTTGCTTACCACTATCGCTACCTCCCTCAATATTATTATTGTCTATTTTAACAAGCTCCGCAGTAGTTACTATAGGTACACATTTATTTACATCTGCCGTGAGCTTATTTTTCTCTTTACTTACAGTGTCTGCATCTTCTGCTTCATCTACGCTAGATTTGCTTTGGCTTTTCGTTTCACCTAGTATTGAAGCTTTTTTAAGTTTTGTCCAAGGCTTTTTACTTTTGATGTCTTCTTTACTTTCGGTAGTTATAGCGGGTTGTATAGGCGTTATTTCTATAGGAATTGGTACTTTTTCGATTGGTGATAATTTGCTCTTTTCTTGTGTCGGTGGGTCAACTTCTTTAGGACATTGAAGCAATTTTAATTTGTCACGAAAAGTCGATCCGACAGCTTTAGCTGGAGATTTTATTTTGCCGACTACAGAATGTGGGATTGAAATCAAATTGCTTTCCGTTTTTGGCGTAGGTTCTACAACTGCTGCTGGTTTTTCACTGACATCTTTATGTAGTGGCTGACACACAGCTGTGCCATCACTTTGGACTTGTAAAATTTTATCTTTAAAGCTAACTTTGGGTCGAGAAGTTCCGTCACTAGATCCCGAAGAGTTCTTTCTTGACGTTTTGGTTGTTGGACTTTGGAGCTTGCCGGGAGAGCTTGATTCGGAACCTTTTCTAATAGGGCTAAGAGTTTTGATGGTTGGACTCAGTGGACTTTTTATTGAGCTTGGACTTATAGTATCAGAACTAGATGCTTGATTGCTGATAGTTGGTGTTAATTGGTTCTTTTCTCGTTCTTCTTTGGCTTTGAGGAGAAGTAACCTTTGTAGAAGAGGAAGCCCTGCTCCAACCACTTCTGGCTCACCATCTGGTGCTGAACTCGTGGAAGGTGTGGGTTGAGGACTCATGGAAACCATCGAGCATGTAGAGTGTCTTTGCTTAGCAACTTTTTCTTCACGATCCTGCAAAAAATATAAATTAATATGTAAAAACGATAGTCATCGTTACCAATAACGTTATTTATATTCACCGTAATCTCATTTTATCGTTTTACCGCACCTGTTTTTCTTTGAGCAACTTTAATCGTGAAAGTAATGGCAGGCCTGCTCCAATTGGAGAAATGCATTTCTCCCCATCTTTGCTACCAGAAGTTGTCTCCCCATTGATGTCCTAAAATATGATCAACAGAAGTAAATATTAGAATGCCTGTAACAAGTAAAATGTGCCTATAGACAATATTATAGGTAACTATTCACACTGATAATCTATTTCGATAAATTATTAACAGGAAGTGGAAACGTCGTATGGAACGCGTGTGCATTGGTAATTACACTCTTGGCTCCCTTATTGCGCTCGCCTGCGACTCGCGCGCTTAACCGCCTCGAGTGTAATGACCAACAAAGCACCCTTGTATCATAAAGTACAGCTTTTTTGCTTTGTGTGTGACAGCTTTGTCAGAATAATAAAACAGATTATAATTTAGTAGCACCAGAGAAAATTCTTAGGAACAGAACATCCTTAATTTTAGTTTTTTTCTGTTAATAAAACTACCTAAGATGAAGAAATTAAATACTTAAATGATGATGCTAAAGCCCACCTCCTGATTATGGGGCTGTGAATCGTCGCTCTCGACCCGCGGCATTCTCCTGAGCACCTTTCCATCTGATGGCTGTCTTTCAGCACCAGCTAGTGCTTGCAACTCTAAGGATTCTCCGGACCTTCGACCAGCCCTCGACCTGCTACGGATTGCATTGCGGATGCCCTGCAATTTTTTAAGACGAGACTCACGCAATCAATTTACGAAATCACAAAATTCACTTTCCCAGATTTTATTGGAAAAAAACAAAGTGTCTAAAAAAAAAAAAAATATTTCTAATAATTTTGGGATGCGGGACGAACAAAGGCAAATATTATCATGCGGGACGAACAAAATACTTTTTAATGTCGTGGGCCGAAGACTCGGGACGAATACCTATGGCATATATTACGACGGCGCACGTTACTTGCTCGTTGAATTCTGTCCCCATTTTTTAAAAGACGTAGGTAGTCGTTGTAGGATCCCGAAAAAATAAAGGGCCACATTTTTTGTGTAGGTTTCTTTTGGTTTTATTAGCATACTATATTTTTTATACTAGGTTTAGGCTATTCGTTATATACAGGGTTAGTTCTAATCAGTTAGCATCCTTTTAAGGGCATATTCAGTACATGAAAACAAACAACTTTTACTATGGGGCCAACATCGAAATCGCGAAAAAAATATCAGCTGTTCCAAACATTTTGCAAAAGGTCGATGAACTTTTTGTATGGAAGAGCTGATAATTTTTTCGCGATTTCAGTGTTGGCCCCATAGTAAAAGTTGATAGATTTGATGTACAGAATATGCCCTTAAAAGGATGCTAACTGATTAGAACTAACCCTGTATATATTTTATATGTTATTGAGTGAAGAGACGAGCGAGACAGTTGCCTTGTGGTAAGCGTCACGTCATAACAGTAGCAGTGCTAGAATTGTGAACTTGCGAATACAATCTTGCGCACTCACTGTGCTCGCAGATCGTGTTTGTTGGTTAGTCAGTCAGTGTTAAGAAACAAAATGCTAAGGTTCATGAGCAAACGGAAGTCTTTCTACGCTGCTATAGGATAATTATTAGTGTATTTTACCTTAGCTTCACTGCGTATTTTGTGGACTATTCTTTTGGGACCGCTGTCATCTCCTGGTATTTTATCTGGACTTACTTCTCCTGAAACAAAGTCACAACAATAGGAATGCGTTATTATTGTATTTAATTTCTCACTGTCGATGACTGGGTTTTTATTGTCCTATTAAAATGTGGCTCATTAATATAGCTGAATAATGAAAACAAAATGAAAATCTGATCAAAAATAAACAATTAATAAACAACTTATAAGCATTAATTAAAGTCATGCTAGACAGAGAGGATATTATGACGTCACTTCTCTGTACGCCATATAAATTCTATTCTGACAAGTATGGCGCACAGACGCGTGACGTCATTTTTTGACTCTACCAAAAACTTTAAACGCTTATATATATCAGAACATTAATGACCGATTAAAATTATTTTTTTAATAAACCTATTATATATTATTATATATACCTATTATTATATATTTATATTTATTTAAAAATTTAAAAAAAACAAAGCTAATGGTTTCAACCATCAGTCATCTACCCTATTGTAAACCCATTTGTGAAATGTATATGCTCAGACAAGCATATCTGTGGTGGGTTTGAGCATTTATATTGTCTTTGCTAGAGACTTTCAACGGTCTGGATATCATTTGGTTTTTGTGTAGTAGGCTAAGGTAGTATAAGTAGTTAGTTAATTAAGTGGTCGTAGTTAATAAAGGTAAATAAGGTTCTTCAGTGGCGACCGCGAACCGGAAGACGCAGCGTATATAGGCGCGGCCTCCCACTATATATATATATAGGTGGACCGAAGACATTATAAAAGTCGCGGGCGTTGGTGGATGCAAATGGCAGGTTGACGTACAGTGTGGCGGTCTAAGGGGGAGGCCTTCGTTCAGCAGTGGACGTCTCCAGGCTGATGATGATGATGAGTTAATAAAGAATTTTGCCCGAAAAAATCATATACATTCGTTTATTTGACAATCTAAGCGTAGGTACCTATATTATGGGTACATACGTTGGATTAATCATAGCGGAATGGGTTAAACTTACGTTTCGCGTATTTCTTGGACATGTTCTTGGCCTCCTGTAGCCGCTTACGGCCCAGGGTCTGCAGTATGTCCTGCGCTTCAGGGTAGTCTTTCATGGCAGCAAGGACGTCTTCCCGGGACAGAGAGAACAGTTCCGAGTATCCTACGGAACGGACGTCGGCTGTTCGTCTGAAATCATGAAAAAAAAGAAGAAATAGCGTTCATAATGACAAAAAGAGATCGATTAGGGGCGTCCACACTGCAGCTTTTTTTTGTTGTTGGTAGCATGTCTGCTTTCAGAGCTGTAGGGCGTGGGTTCGATCCCCACCCAGGGCAAACATTTATGGGATGAACATAGATGTTTGTTCTGTGTTTGGGTGTAGTATGTATTACAAGTATGTATTTACGAAAAAAAATAATGTATATACGTATTCTATCAGCTATCTGATTTCCATAATACAAGCTGTGCTTAGTATGGGGCTAGATGGCGCTGTGTGTAAAATGTCCCCCAATATTTATTTATTTTATTTATTTAGTTGCTTTTTGTGGCCAACATTTTACAACTTTCTACGAAGAAGGAAAACACTGCGAGAAAAACCGCACCGCCATAATTTCGACTTCGTAGTGGTATGAATACACCTTTACACAAAGCTATAATATTTGGTAAGAAAAACTACAAGTTGTAACCGCAAGTCTTTTTTTTTAATTTTTTGCTTTGTAGGCTTGGTTAGGTACTGTCGTAGGGCAATAAATAGCAGGATGCTGATGGTTTCTCAAAGAACAATAATTACCGAGGATAAAAGAGAGGTTCACAGGTAAAACGACTAGCATAGGATAAACTGCGACTTCACCTTATTATAAGGTACTAATAATTTGGTAGCTCACTTGTTAAGCCCGTCCAGGTTTAAAATACCAATTTCTCCGAAGAAGTCACCGGCTTTCATGGTCGTCAGCACGCGACCAGTCTCCGATATGACTTCGAGAATGCCGTCCGCTATTATGAACATTTCTCGAGCCACTTCACCTGAAACAAAACCATGAATAGTAGATTGTATCATAAGCGAGCAAAATAATATTTTTACGGCGAGGGCGCTTTTTATGAATCCTGAACGTAGCGAGGGATTCAAAGTACGTCGCCCGAGCCAAAAATACATTTTGCGTCCGAGTGATACAATCTACTTTTCATCACCCACTATGAGAAAATAAAAGGCGCCTCATATTTTATTGTAATATTATTATTTAATAAAAAATAGAGTAACAACTAAATTGAAATTAAATAGTATCTAATAATAAAACAACTAAAAACTTATATTTCTCCCGGCAGGTAGGTAATAGATTATCCATCACATTTCTTGCGTCAGTTCTAATACTACTTTCACTGTCACTTGAAGAACTCATTTTTTAAAACAAAACCATGAATTTCTAACAATCCGTGAAAATTTACGAAAACGCGGGCTGTACATAGTTCGTGCGTTTTTAATTAGATTTCTTTTTTTTTATTCAACTGGCGGCGCGACCACAAAAAAGCGAAGGCCCTACTCTTAGTTCTCTGTTCAGTGGGCGCGACCCGCGCGACTATGGGCCGTGTACCATAGTCAGTCTTTATTTAAACAATATCGGCCTTACCTAAAATAATCTCGATTCTCTTAGTCACTGCTTAAACTTCTCTGTCCTTTTCTAGCACGTGCAACTTCACGTCAGAGAGATGGCAGAACATCTTAAGCAGTGACTAACGGTTGAAAAGTTTTTTTAGGTAAGGCCGTATTTGCGTTCGATTTCTTTTGCGCTGAACACTAAGATGTTCCAAATTCAAAAAGTGCGCGGCAAAGATAATTGCGGCGCACTTATAAAGATGATTAAAAACTCATTACTGCCCGCTAAAAGTTTCTTATAGAAAACACCACCTTTGGGTGCACTTAAAGGCGAACCAAGTCATCCTTTTCGAATAGATGGGATGAAAAAATATTTAAGTAGGTACAGATTTTGTTTCGTAAACTTTGGACTTCTAAACAGTGGTATACCGTTCAGCTGTCCATGTATTCCGATAGATTGTCTTCAAGTCGCGAGTGAATCCGATTCATCTAAGTAGGTTTAACTCATCATAAACCTCAACCATACGTGGTACGATTGTTTTTTCTGTGACTCAATTACAAAATGCACAATAAGGCGATATGGACTCTCCAGGCGGTTTAATGCGATAAGGGAGCCGAGAGTGTAATGTTTAATGCACACGTGTTTCAAACGACGTATTTCATCACACTTGCGGGGGAAAACAAACTTGTATTGTTATTCACTTTTGGATAATACCTAATCAACCACACAGCGAAAATGTTAACAAATATTTGTGGAAAAAATATGAATGACCGGGATATAATATAAAACACAAATGCTGTAATATAAAGGAAAAAGCACGCGTGCCTAATATCTTGGATTATGAGCCTAAAATCGATGTAATAAGATCCACGTTAGGAGCAAGTGTGATGCAAAACTTATTATTATTATAATCCACCGCGTGTAAACCTGAATCAGTACACATTAGGTACATTTGATTAGATTAGCGTGTGGGATGCGGCATTAATATCGAAATCTCATTCAGTGAGCACGCCCTTTCGCCGAATCGGTAAGGCAGAAATTTCTGCTCCATTTGCTTTCATCGCACGTACATATTCGTTCGCAGAAGTCATCCAATCAAAACGATATCAGTGTTTGTTAACATCAAACGATGTGGTGAAATATGTTTTTCACATTTTGTTTATAGGTATTATTTGGAGAAGCCACGGAGAAGCTCTTCAAGGGTTGCTAATTAATCAAGCACCAAAATTAAATATGGGCTTGAAATTTTTAAGCAATAGGTATCAAACACCTGATAATAATACAAGTCAAAACAAAAACAAATTGTTATAGAAACTGATGACAATAAAAAAAAAATTGTTCATTTTCTAGTCGTAATCATGTAAAGCTTTGGTCTGGTGATCATGACGCACAACGCTGCGGTATGCGCCGCAACGCAGCGTCACGACGCAGCATTTAGCGTCCCTGGGGAGAGGTGGTCAGTTGATTTTGCCGCAGCTACCAAGGTAGACGTGAACATGAACGTGACGCACACTGCACACCGCAGCGTTGAACCGAGAATGACGCCGCGCTGTGCGGGAGTACACCTCCCCACTTCACCGCGCTTGCCCCTCGCCGCTGACGCATACTGCGACGGAACAAGAGAACATTCTCGACGTTTTTCATATGATTGAGTGTCCGGCAACGCATACCGCATACCGCAGCGTTGTGCGTCATGATCACCAGACCAAAGCTTAATGGAGAACCATGTACCATGTCGTCTACAAAATAAAATAAAATAGTAGCATGTAAGTTGGCACTTAAATGTAAATAGCGGGGAGATCAGCGTACCTACATAAGTACAAAAAGAATACGGAACAATACAGATCGAATAATAGTTATTTGTTATGAAAGGCTGCAAAGCAATTTTTTTGGTGCGAGTACTTGTTTAGCGTTGCGAGGGTTTCAAAGGTTTTTTCATTCAAAAATAACTTTGCTGCCGAGCGAAACACTCAAATGTTCACCTCACTACAGCGAGGAAAGTGCTAGAGTTTTTTTTCATGCTGTCTTCGTGCTGGCCAGTGTGATTATTCTAAAAATTATGTTGGCGCACTGGCATAAATGAAATAAGTAATACCTACATACTTTATGTTGTTGTTTTTACTTTATGTTGGTGTGTGACTGGCTGTATAGAAAATTATTGAATTTGAAGGTTCGAATATTAAAAACTCTTTCCGCGCACGTTCCATGCACTTTGATGAATATAATCATTCCGAGCTTGACTCCGAGGTGCGAAGAAATTTTCTCCTTTTTTAAGTCAAATGACAGAATGATTCGAAATTGTCTATATTTATGTTTATGGTACACAAATTAATGTATTTTATTCTTATGGTGCAAGAATAAAAACCCACCCACAAGCGCTGCTCATAACATTGGTTCTAGGTAACGTCTAAAAAGTATGCTTACCTTTCCGGCAGATTGAATCGCCCGGAGTGAAAATGTAAGCTTTCATTTTGAGCACGAGATCGTGAAGAAATTCCGGCTGGCACTCTTGGAATATCGTCACCTGGAAAAGCAGTTAGGTCAAGGATTAGGTCATGATTAGATGTTTTTATACTGGGTTATAGGCTTTGGGTACACAACGCCGAAAGGACCCCCTTTCGGCTTCGACTTGTACTAATCATTGTGAACATCTTTAACTGTCGTAGACTAACATTGAAATTGTGAAAAACATCAGGTGTTCCATCTAAAAATCAGCAACGAACTGACGGACGGGTGACCGTGAGTGGCATTTACATCTGAGCGCTAGCGTGGGTCGGGTGACACGTTAAATTGTTGTAAGTGCCCGGTTGTTTATTCTATATCTGTATAAGTAACAACATACTGTCAAGCCATGTCAGAGGCCTTCGGGTGGCATGTTAATCCTGGGACCAGTGGAATAGACCCGTATATGCTGAGTGGCCAGCCCTAGCCACCCAGCATATACGGGTCTATCCCACTAGTCCCATCGAGTTGTCCCGTGATGTAACAACTGCCACTATTTTGACCCAGTAGTCCCATGGGACAAGTGACATCAATATTTTGGACCCACTAGTCCCATCGAGTTGTCCCGTGATGGAACAACTGCCACTATTTTGACCCAGTAGTCCCATGGGACAAGTGACATCAATATTTTGGACCCACTAGTCCCATCGAGTTGTCCCGTGATGGAACAACTGCCACTATTTTGACCCAGTAGTCCCATGGGACAAGTGACATCAATATTTTGGACCCACTAGTCCCATCGAGTTGTCCCGTGATGGAACAACTGCCACTATTTTGACCCAGTAGTCCCATGGGACAAGTGACATCAATATTTTGGACCCACTAGTCCCATCGAGTTGTCCCGTGATGGAACAACTGCCACTATTTTAGCCCAGTAGTCCCATGGGACAAGTGACATCAATATTTTGGACCCACTAGTCCCATCATGTTGTCCCGTGATGGAACAACTGCCACTATTTTAGCCCAGTAGTCCCATGGGACAAGTGACATCAATATTTTGGACCCACTAGTCCCATCGTGTTGTCCCATTACACTATTTTGACCCATAGTAATACGAACTTACTTAAGAGTCAATGTAGGTAATTTTTCTATGAAACAATTGTTTTTATTCGTGATTTTAGGGTTGGCTCATAGTAAATTGTTATCAGTTAAGTATAATTTAAAAAAAAGAGTTCTTAACTGAACAAAACTATTTACTACGTTAACGTTATTAAATTTTCTCGAAAATGTATATGAATTGTAAATTTTTGACTTGTAATAAAATAAATAAAAATCTATTCACTATGATGAGTACAATGACCTCCGGCTACGTATTAGGTACCGTTCACATCATCATCTACTGCTGGAGGAAGGAATCCCCCTTAACAGAGGGGAAGGTTGCCATAATTTTTACGCTTGGCAGGCGGCTTGGGGATCGCAGAATGCTCACCACCGTGTACCGAGAGGACGCTGCTGCCCGTCCTCCGGTGGTTCTGGATACAGTTTTAGGACATACCCAGGTCCATTGGTCTTATCCACAGAAAAGCGAAAGCCCTACTTCTTTGGTAAGAACGGCCGTCAAAGCAATTTTGTAAAGCAACTGTATAAAAAACCGCTGTCGCCAGTTTCACACAAAATTGTATAGAACACAGAAAAGCGAAGGCCCTACTTCACTTCTCTCTTCAGTGGTATAGAAACTACGACGAAAAAATGCCAATCATTGGTACCGAATTTGAAGTAAAACGCTCGAAATGCCATTTTACAACAGATTAAAATTGATCTAATTACGATGCAATGTGGTTTGGTTTCCTACGCGTCTATTTAAATTGTCTTTATGAGTAGAATCAGTTTAAAAACATGTATATCGGTAGAATTGTCACTAAGCGCATTTGCACTTTTCTTTTTTTTTATTGTTGTCGCACGTTGTGCATTCTACCAGTGTCAAGTTTATGAATTTTCAAGCTATTTTTAAATTAAAATCTAGTCAAATATGTCATGAAATCACAGTCAGTCACACGAAATTAGTCATAGTCGAGTCCAAGTCATGCCCTAGTAAAGTTGTGGCGACTTTACTATGAGCTTCTACGGAGTTTTGAAAACAACACGAAAATACATCTTTCACCACATTATATCACTTGCCTACACTCGTGCATGCAATTCAACACTCAATGAATAAAACACCACCATTTTTAATCATTAACTTAGTCACTGCTTAAACTTCTCTGTCTTGTTCTTGCACGTGACATTTCACGTCAGAGAGAAGTTGACAGAGCATCTTAAGCAATGTTTAACGGTTGAGAAGTTTTTAAGTAAGACTGTTTTTTTCCCCTTAGTTATTGGCATCGCACGTTGTGCATTCTGCCAGTGTCAAGTTGATGAATTTGTAAGTTTTTATATTAAAATCAAGTCAAATATGTCATAAATCACATTTAGTCACACGAAATTAGTCAAAGTCGAGTCCAAGTCATGCCCTAGTAAAGTTATGGCGACTTTACTATGAGCTTCTACGGAGTTTTGAAAACAACACAAAAAGACACGTTTCACCACATTATATCACTTGACCACGCTCGTGCATGTAATTTAACACTCAATGAATAAAACACCACCATTTTTAATCATTAATTCGCGAAATAACACAAGTTTAAGAAAATAATAGAATGCATCGACATGATTTTTCCGCGTTCCCACCAAAACTCAAAGTAAGACTGTTATTCGCGAAAAAAACACAAGTTTAAGAAAATAATTGAATGTAACGACATGATTTTTCCGTGTTCCCGCCAAAACTCCGCATTTGCACTTAATGCCGGCTAGCGCGGCCCGGCACATTTCCGTTCTATTCAGTGGGTATAACCGTTCAGGTAACTCTGTGCGTGAAGTGTAACGTATACCTTCTTCAATACACTCAAATTGACGTGCAGAGCGAGTTCAGTCTTCAGTTTGTCGGGTAAGAGACCCAGTGCCGTGTTGATGTCGCCCCCGCCCTGGATCCTGCCCCGGGACCAGGAGTAGTCGTACCACCGGAGTACTCGACGCTTCATGCCACCTGGCACCTGGGAACAAAATAATCTCAAGAATTGCTTCGAGGTTTCGATTAAGAAGGATGGCCGTATAACAACTTGAAGAATATCAATGATAAGTTAAATTTCCCTCTTTTTGCAGGCATCTTTTAGATTTATTGGTATCATAAATACCTTTATTTTACCAGAAGTTTACCCAAAGAGACTGTAAACACCACGTTTCGGTTTACGTACACGGACTATTATAGTGACAGACTAATGCACTTTTAAACGGAATACCTGCATTTTCTTCGTCTTTTTTCCAACGATCTTAGTAACATATAAGATCGTTGCTTTTTTCCCTCAGAAGATTATGGCGTCGCATTTTGTGCTTTTTTTAAAATATTTTTTTTATACTGTCAAGAGACGAGACGAGCAAGAATTTCGCCTAGTGGTAAGCGTCACGCCTGCCACTAACAGTACGAGTGCCAGAATTGTGAACTTTCGAACACAATCCTGCGCCGCACTCCACTGCGCTCGTCACCCTGAGATATTTTTATTTTTTAATTTTTTATTATATTTGATGGTGTCTAGTATTTAATTTTTTCTAGGGTTTGATGAACTTCTGTCAAATGAGTATTAGGCACAGATAAAGTGACCCACAGTATCAATTCCAATCGTGCTAGCTTAGGGCATGATAGTAGTGCCTTATTAGTACAAGCTTCTTAGGAGTTTTCAAAACAAAAGATATGTTTCACTACGTTATATAACTTTCCCATACTCATACGTGTAAAATAAAGCGCCATTTATATGTATTAAAAAAACATTCGTAAAATTCAAGTTTTGGAAAATATTACAAGGTGGCGACATATTTTTTTCGTGTTCCCGCCAAAACTACAAATTATTTTTCTTGTGACTCTTTGGATTTAATGTTCGAACCTATTTTTTAATGTAATGGAATGACGAGACGAGCGAAACGTTCGCCTGATGGTAAGCATCACACCTGCCCTTAGCAGTAGCAGTGCTAAAATTGTGATCTTGCGAACAAAATCCTGCGCCGCACTGCACTGCGCTCGTCACCCTGAGATATTAGATGTCAAATCTCTTCATACCCAGTAAACAGCAGTTGCATCTGCACCATTGATGGTGCAAGCCCATGGTGCATACGGAACGAGGTATAAACACTAGATGCATTTGCGCCATTAATGGGGCAAACAAAACTAATTCGTTGCATCTGCACCATTGATGGTGCAAGTCAATGGTGCATACGGTACGTCGGGAATTTATCTGGTAGGATTTGCCTTGGGTTCTCGGTCATACAACTTGTTAGGTACCTGTCGGACTGTTTACTCACTTTATGATGCCTCATGTATGTCTTCGCTCCATCCAGCAGTCTCTCAAACTCCAACCGGTTCGCGTTCCGGTTCGTGATCACGTTGCCAACCTGGCCCACGATGGTCGCGAATATGAACACGCCGATCAGGTAGCTCACTATTGTAAACACGTATCTATGAACAGATGTAATAAGGTTAGTTTTTGAAAAACAGCCGTATTCGTAGGAAATTTACAGACAAATAGCTCTTCTGCACGCATCTATTCAAGTAATATATTTTTTTGTTGCACGTTTGCCATTTAATTTGAGCACTCGGTGGATTAAGTTTAAAGGTACAGACTGATTCAAACTTAATGGCGGCTGTGAAGTGCGCTGCAAGCGAGACTTTGCGATTGTACGCACACCGCACGCCTAATTTTTGCTACTGCGCAGCGTCTCGCGCCTAAGTTCAAAGCCGCCATCATTTGAATCAGCCTTTATTCTTCTTTACTCGGTACTAAAGACCATCGTGTGTTACCCACGTAACGATAAAATGTAATTGTCAATCACATAACGTGCCGAGTCGCGTAAAAGTGCTTTTTGAGATTGCTATGTGCGCTTTTGGCGCCTACATAGAATCCATAGAAATTCTATAGAGAATCTATGTGATTGACATCATCTATGGATATTGACATTCGTTTTCCTGATCGGCACCCCTATTCACTACTCTATCGGAAAGGTTTCCGTTCGGATCCACACTATCCGTCCCACTCAACACATTCAGGATGACAAAGACGGAGGAAACGAAATTCGGATTAAATAGGGGTGCTAAGGCTAATTCATAACCATAAGCATAACATATTCATTCTTGTTCGAATGCATGCACACCAAAAAGTATGTACTTATAGTTACCTACATTTCTTTGACTACAAGATAAGCAATAAAATTTGAATGATAGTAAGCAAATGAAAATATGTATGAACATAAACATAAAATGAGGTGCAAAGTTTTCGAACAGTTGCAATTTAACAAAACACCCAAAACTACAAACTAGAAGCGACAATTCACAAAATGGCGGTTTCAATAAATGAAGGCTGTTCGAAAACTTTCTAGAAATTTCTTTCGAGTAGACACATCGACATCGATGAGTGACAAAATAAAAGTAACAAAGGAAAAGAGCGTTTTCATGGTAAAAGAAACTATATCACATTTATTGTTACCCAAAGTTTGTCGCTGATAAACGAACAACCTCCAAATTTCTGCCGCCGCCATTTTTGTTTTTATCTTTTGTCTTACGAGACGTTTGAGACAGTGTTTATGTGTTATTAATGAAGAAAACAACATTTTGTACGAGTTAGAAGGGCATTCAAATAGAAAATGATACTTTTTATGAGTACTTTGGGATGGGATAGGTATGTACTTACGTATTATAAAAAAATGCTACCTGTACTCATTATACCGTCTATTTATCCAAATACTCAGGTACTATAAAATACTGATTTGCAGAAAATGTATAAAAGTTTGTTTACGATAAAAACGTAAACGCCTATATTTTTATTGGTACAGTATACAAAATGATTACCTCTGGCAGGACTTGACGAGCAATATCTGGGTTTCCGTCCCAAGAGTCCCAACTGCTTTTTAAAACACTGCCCCAAAACAATTCCGAACGAACGTAATAAATTGTACTTTGATAATTTTACTTAAGATTTATAAAAGGTGCGTTCAAATAACTTCGCACTAATAAAGTGTTTTTTTTCTTCAAAATAATGGTCGCTTGCGATTGGTCATAAAGTAACGTTAATATTTCCTAGAACAAAATTATGTCCATCGTTATCATAACAACTTTGTCCGACCACATCTGGTTATTACCGGAATTTTCCGGGGTAACGGTTATGTAAATTGATACGAGTGTTATTTAAGAGAGGTGGTTACGCAAAAATTAAGGTAAAACAGGTGTCAGTCGGAGGGTTTAATTTTCAGTAATTAACATAAAGGTTAACTATACAAGGTGAATACCTATTTGGTTTATGACGAGATTTAAAACGAATAAAATGTCTAAGATGACAAGTATTTTTTTTTAAATACATAGGTATTTTGCACACAGCAATACTGTTGTTGTTGTTATTTTAATAAGTTTATGCTGTAATAAACAGCGACAATGATAAGGTTGAATGAACGGGAAATAAGCGCACGGATTTTGAAGACTATATATGTTGAGCGCCGGCTCTCCACTCGCTTCAGTCATACTCTGCCTTTTCGACACGCGAGCCGTACGATACGACAATACAAACTTCTAATACATGTACATGTGTTCTCTTTTTGTCATGCAGTAATTAGATTCCATATTTCTATTTTCCGGCAAATGTAATATGCATACTTTTAGCTAGGTATGCTTGATTGTGTTGTCTTGTTAATTTTGATCGATTTGCAAGCGCTGGGCCCGTCCATTCCATTATCACCGTCGCTGGTAATAAAGCAAAAACTCGAACAAATGTATGCATAAACTGTTTTTTTTAATGTTTCCGCTTTGATTTCATAGTAAGTTGTTCAATATGATGAGTTCAATGAGCACCTACGATATTGCTCATGAATTTAATAACATCCTGTATAGCTACTTAACGTACGTAATATAGCTAAAATATTTCTAGGAACAAAGCGTTACGTTTTTCTTTTACAAGACTTTATTGTCGATACCATAAACGGCAATAAAATAATGAGGTAACTATACAGGGCTAGTTCTAATCAGTTAGCATCCTTTTAAGGGCATATTATGTATATAAAAACAAACAACTTTTACTATGGGGCCATCATTGAAATCGCAATTTTTCTTTCTGGTTTCGTCAGAGATCATAATGGATATACCTGTGGTATGTACCTACAAGATTAATCCATAGACAATATTATTATAATGGTAGTACTCTATAGAAGAGTTCGCTTGGGGAAGTACCACACCTTTGCCAGTAATTCAACCGGCGAGCAATAGTGTGCGAACGTTTCTGTGTTTTGGGTTGAAGGGCAATGTTATCATTGACGCGAAAAACACTAGTTTAAGAAAATTTTAGATTGCAGCTTAAAAAAAAAACCTTTTTACAAAGATGAGGCCATTGTACCTCATTTCGTAATATACGTTCCAGTTCCACGTAATGTAGTTATACGTGAACTGCAAAATTACAGAATTTCATAAGTATCAAGATTTTGCAGATGAACATCTAACAAAAAACAAACCATTATTCAAAATCCCTCTTCTACCTCAGTGCCACAGATTCCGTACATTTCCCAGCATGCCAAAATAGCATAAGGAAACACGTTAAAGATAAAAGAAATGCTTAGGGAACAAATTAAACGCCACACAAACCGCGAAGGGGCGGATCAAGGTCGGAACGAAGTAACGACCTGGTTTAATTAAAACCTGTGACGTATGGACCTGGAACGACATACCTTGCGCCTAGTGGACCAAATTCTCAGCTTTCAACCTTTGTGACGTAAGGAAAAAGTATTTGAATCACTGGAAAATTTGTAGAAGACGAGTAGGTAATTATAATGTGGTCAATTTTGAAGGCTTTTGTTGACAGATCTTAACCAATTAAATAATTAGCGCGATAAAATCCGGAACGAGGATATTCTCCAAAGAACCAAGGACACCGACATAGCTCGCAGGGTTTGCAAGTTGAAGTGGCAATGGGCAGGCCACATCGCTCGAAGAACTGATAACCGATGGGGAAGAAAGGTTCTTGAGTGGCGACCGCGAACTGGAAGACGCAGCGTAGGAAGGCCTCCCACTAGGTGGACCGACGACATTATAAAAGTCGCGGGCAACCGGTGGATGCATATGGCAGGTTGTTGTGTACAGTGTGGCGGTCTAAGGAGGAGGCTTTCGTTCAGCAGTGGACGTCTCCGGGCTGATGCTGATGAATTAATTAACATATCGCTATCACTTTTTTATTAGACTGTTAGCTAAGGACAGCAATATTTTAGTTAGTTTAGTTCTGCCAACCTGCAAAATCGACCACAATGTATTACAATTCAATGCAGCTTTGTGGTACCTATTAAAAGTTTGTAGGTAAATGAATTAAGTACTTACTTAGTTTTGTTTAAATCATCCAAATCTGAGGCTGGTGAGAACTTGAATATTATAGAAATGGAAAAAAAAAAATTTTTTTCTATTAGGTCGAATATCGGAATCCTAGGGTTTCGGGGGAGCAAGTAGGTACGTAGTACGCATGCTAGTGGGAGACCGCTCGACTCGGTATCGTGAGGTTATAGGTTCAAATCTCGAGCCCGTACCAGTAAATTCTTACGAAGATTTTCATAACACTGGCTTTTCACACAGTAAATTGAAGGAAGATCTGATGGTGACGGGTTTTTTTAATTGTCCTATTAAAATGTGGCCCAAGTAGATTAATAAAAAGAAAATGAAAATCTGATCAAAAATAAGCAACTTATAAGCATTTTAATATCATGCTAGACAGAGAGGCGAAACAGCAAATCGTGACGTCACTTCTCTGTACGCCATATAAATTCTATTCTGACAAGTAAGGCGTGACGTCATTTTTGTTTTGTGGGAAAGGGACAGAGTAGTCTCAAAAAAACTTTTTAAACGCTCATATATCAGAACATTATTAACCGATTTTAATTATTTTTTCAATAATAAATACTATATTTAGGTACTTAAATTCTTCATCAAAGCTATTGGTTTCAACGATATAAACATCAGTCATCTACCCTATTATGTTATGCGTCATCTTCATGCTAAATAATAAAATATATTTTTTGTTATAATATTCCACCTTGTAAGTAAGTAAGTTCGTATAGGCTGAGTGGCCAGCCCAAGTGTCAGAGTTAATGTGCCGCCCGAAGGCCTCTGACATGGCTGACGGTTGTTGTCATAGAAACTAGAACAAACAACCGGGACCAACAATTTATCGTGTCATCCGACCCACGGTAGCGCTCAGAAATAAATGCCACTTACGGTCACCCATCCGAAGACTGACCGGACCGTCCGTTGCTTAATATCGGTGATCGTTTAGAATCACCTAGACCAGCTACGCCACGAGCGCTACAAGCTACGCCACCTTGTTATAATATTAAAATGTACAATCTTTAACGATAAAAATAGGAATTGCAGTTGATTTTAAATTATAGATTCGGAATTGGATTGGCCGACAAAACAATTTTCCACCGCAATGACTTTTGAACCAAACTTTGAGTTGGTTCTCGCCAAATTACCTATCAAACTCAATAGAACGGCTATTTCCCCCGTCATCAAAGGGGTACTTCAAAGAGGTAAATCTCAAAGAAATTTGGTTAAATTTGAGAATGGCTAGTAATTACGTACGTTTGTAAGTTCTTGCTAAAGTTATAATTAAAATGTGTATTGTAGATACTTTCCTACGTTTGCGAGATAGTTATTCACAGAGATTCCATTTTTTTTCATTATCTCAAACTTAACTCAAGACAAGAGGCTACGTCTAAAGGCTTAAGACATTTCCTATACACAGGTGGCCTTGTGGTACAAATTTCCCGTACCTCTTTGTATGCACTAGCCCAAATTATCACATGGCTTTTGCAACAAAAAAAAACTGTATTTTTTAAAGTAACATTCTCTTGTACAACAAAATAAATCAAAGAATAGTCTCCTAATTTGCTTGGTATGGACTTGGGTATGTCCTAAAACTGCATCCAGAACCACCGGAGGACGGGCAGCAGCGTCCTCTTAGTTAACGGTGGTGAGCATTCTGCGATCCCCAAGCCGTCTGCCAAGCGTGGGGATTATGACAACACCTCCCTTTAAGGGGGCCTTCGTCCAGCAGTGGACGTCTTCCGGATGTTGATGTGATGTGATGTGATGTATATTTGCTTTCTCTATGAAAGTGGCTTATTAGTTGTATTTAACAAATGTAACGTTTAAACTTATACTCTGTCTTTTATGTTAATCGCTTCTTGACAGCTTGAAGCGACTAACAAACAAATAATATCGGTTTATATCCCATACAAATACATTCTTTGATCTGGCATTCCTCTTTACACAGTTATATCAAATGTCAACTGTCAACGTAACATTGTAATGATAGATCAGACGTATTTATTTGTATGTGAAATACTTACTTTGCTAGATGCTTTACAATGTTATGTCGTCAACTTTGCATGAGACTTTTTTGAGGTGGTAGGACTCTACTGCAGAGTCCGCCTGGGGAAGTACCACACCTTTGCCAGTTATTCAACCGCCAAGCAGTAGTGTGCAAGCATTACTGTGTTCCGGTTTGAAGGGCAATGTTACCAGATAAATTACTGGGTAAAAAGAGATGTAACATCTGATTTCTCAGGGTGACGAGCGCAGTGTAGTGCGGCGCAGGATTGTGTTCGCAAGTTTACAATTCTAGCACTGCTACTGTTAGTGGCAGGCGTCGCGCTTACCACCAGGTGAACATCTAGATCGTCTCGTCACTTGAAAGTGTTAAAAAAATATATATAAGACAGATTTCAAAAAGCGATTAACATAATGGACATGACTGTGTAGAGTATACATTCAGTCAATTATATGTGTTTTTTCTATTAGTATAATTGGAGTTCTACCAGTGACCGCGGAAGTGGGGGGTAGAGGGGCCAAATGCCCCCCGAAAATCAAACGGGGGGGCCGCGCATCCTCCAATTTTACTAACTGGAAGGTTTCTCTGTGTTATCCATCACAGAGCTTTGTTTTTGCTTTCTTAAATGCGCAAAGAAAGCGCACCGACTGATAATTTGATTGACCTAGTCATCTCTGTTTCGTCTTATAACTGCAGTAAATTGGCCGGAGGAAGTCAGGGCCGGAAAAGGAAGGACAACCTCCCCTCCAATCATGGAGTTGTTCCGCGGTTGTTCCTGAGTTATTCTAACTTAGCTAACTAGCGTTAATTTGTTGATATTCATTAGAATTTGAAAGTAGGTAACCATTGTACCAACTGGGTATCCAACTGGGATAAATCTATAAATTGCTATGAGGAGTACAATTCACTTACCTACCTTTATACCAATACTCCTATCGATCTAAATCAATGTGCGAAACTTTGAAAGAGAAAAAGTTGAAACTCTCATATTTCTTTGACCTTAGAACATTTGACCCTCGCTCTCCTAGAGTTTTATGGGCTCTATAAGGGTATTCTTTATGGAGACAGGAGGTTGGTTCCACCGTTATTTATCGCCGGAAAGTTCATCGACTCAGATACTGAGATCTCACTAGTTGATAAGGAAGAAATAAAAGCTATATAAGAGAAGCGACATAGTGAAACAAGATGATACTAAAACTTCGAAAATTTGTAAGCTGACTAGAGGAGTGACTAATAAATTATTACATAAATAACAACACAGGTAACGTAACGTAACATAATCTAAGGGCATAATATATTATGTTATTCACAACGACCTTAATATTATGTTACTCAGTATTCAATATTAGTCAAATAATTATTAGCTCGTTCGCGGTAACGCTCACTGCATTGTGAAAACACGGAGAATACTGAGAGAGAACCGTGCGAGACAACAGTCGTTATAGTGTTATTTAAGCGTTCGAAGTAATAGTTTAGATATCCTGTTATCCGTAAAGCGTTATTTCAATATTAGAAATATGGAAAATGGACCCTAATCTTATCTAATCTAAAGCCAACTATGCTAAGTATGCCGCTCTTTACTGGCTTTTGAAACCAAAATTATTTAAAGCTATGCATTTTGGGACTTTCATAGGTTTTTTGTAAATGATACGTTTAGTCACCAGTGCCCATTTAGACTGAATTAACTTTGGTTGACGTATTCGCCAACGGCGTACAATGTTTTATTGTAGTTGCCATAATCCCCACGCTTAGCAGGCGATTTGAGTTCGCAGAATATTCACCGTCGTTAAGAGGGATCTGGTGAACGATTCTCCATACAAACATATTTCCCTATTTTCTTCCTAGATAATGCCTCTAGAGCAATGTTTTTTTTATAATTTCTGGGTCTCCTGTAGACAAGTCATTTTGATTTTTCAGCAACTAATTACTAAAGAAAATATACTCCTCCAAAGATTACTATGAAAATACTTAAATGGTTATAATTATTTTTGCAATTAGTTGCAGAAAAGAAGGTAATTACAGAGACATGACGTCTAGTTGTCTACAGTAGACCTAGACTTTATTCCCCAGGAAAAAAATAGGGGAATACGTTTGTATAGAGAACCGCTCATCGGAATCCTCCTTAACCAAGAGGACGTTTCTGCCCGTCCTCCGATGGTTTTGGATGCGTTTTAGGCCATACCCAGATCCGAATAATGCGTATGATATAATTGTTTTCAAATTCATTCAGTCCGTCTTTTGACTTAATGGATTGCGAAACTCCGATCTCTGACGCATTTTCTAGCGAGTAAGGAAACTGAATAAGTAATGTCCCGTAACTTAATGGAAATAGAGTTATTAAATATTAATGTATTTCAACTTTCAAATAATATGAATAAATCAAAGCATACGATATATAATTTAAGTTGATGTTACTTACGCAAATATAAATGGAGTTGGGTTGGTATAAATAAAGTAGGTACGAGTCATTTAAGCTAGGTAAGAAGATTAGTAAGGATCTTGAATCTTGCAGATCTTCAAAAGATCCATTTGCCAATACATCAAGTGCCCACGTACGTACCTATACGTTTTTCCATCTGTAACTTAATCTAAAATGTGCTCTAAAATTTATCCAACATCGATGACTTTTTTTGCATACAATGAATCCTTTGAAAACCTGTTCAGGTTTTCATAGGATTAATTGTATTTGTAGGAGTACCTACTTCGGCGCTTTATCAACACTATACACTTTAAAGAGTACCCAACAATTCGATATTTCCTCCTTTTGAGTTTCATTAATAATAATAATTATTGCTTTTAAAAGAAAACTAAATAGTTGTTATGAAGTACCCAGTACTCCCATAATTCTCTTTTTGAATTAAATCGACAATAATTATTTTTGCTGTTAAAAGAAAACAAAATAAGTTTTATGAAGTACCCAGTACTTCCATATTTCTGTTTTTGAATTTCATCGACAATAATTATTTTTGCTGTTAAAAGAAATCAAAATAAGTTTTATGAAGTACCCAGTAATTCCATATTTATCTTTTTGAATTTCAGCGACATTACAGGTATAATTTATTATGCTTCTATAAGAAAACAATACATTTTATAGAAAAAATACAGCTGATATTGAAGGTTTTAGCTGACAGAATTAAACCTTCGGAAAATCTTGCATTCCTTATCTATACAGGGTCTCCCGAAACTCAACGTCGAACAGGCACGGGTCAGTACACGGGGAATCACACCAATCTACGTCATCTATCCTTACTATGTCTATGATCATCATCATCAACAGCCGGAAGACGTGCCCTGCTGGACGAAGGCCCCCTTAATAGGGAGTTGTTGTCTATGATATCATGCCTCTAATAAACAAAAAAGTGAAAGAAAATCGATATAGCCAAATAAAATCCCTAATGTTTTCTAAATTTATCTAAACCAACAATTTTTTTGGCTCGATTTATTATTTCAATTATTTTAACGGTTACTTAACATTACGTTAATGATAAATTTACTAATATAGTGAAATTTGTGGTCACAGTACGGATATGATCAAAAGTGTAGTTTTTTTTTAATATGCCAATCGCCCTAACCTGGCGATATGGAAATGTTATTTTATTTTGCCAGAACAGCAGCTCGAGTACCGTTCTTATATTTGACATTTAAATGGTATATTTGACATTTAACTCGGTATATTTCTATAAAATTCGGTATATTCTCAAATTCGTCTAAGTAAATCTGCTATACCGACACGTCAAATTTAGCGACATAGAACGGTACTCGCAACTCGCTTGAATTTATTTATTTATTAAGAACACCAACATGATGTACGTCATTTCCCACATCTGATACATGGTATGGTAGTTACTAGCTAAACGTCACCACAATTATAGGTGCAGACTACATGGGTTTATTAAAATAACAAATCAAGGTAAGATTGTTAGTGAAAGAAGTTAACATAGTGAATTAAGCGAATTAATATAATCTATCAAAAATTTTGCAGATAAGTCACCTAAGTGGAATAAATTGCAACTATATGGCAGAATTAATTAAGTTTCAGGACACCCTGTATAATTGCGTCTCTAGAATAACTGATGTTTAAATCGTTGAAACCAATAGTTTTGATGAAGAATTTAAGTAAATATAGTATGTTTATTGAAAAAATTTATTTAAATCGGTTATTAATGTTCTGATATATAAGCGTTTAAAGGTTTTGGTAGAGCCAACTCTGTCCTTTTCTCACAAAACAAAAAATGACGCCATGCCTTACTTGTCAGAATATAATTTATACGGCGTACAGAGAAGTGACGTCACGATTTGCTGTTTCGCCTCCTGTCTAGCATGATATTAAAATGCTTATAAGTTTTATTATAAGCTTGCTTATTTTTGATCAGATTATCATTTTCTTTTCATTAATCTATATTTATGGGCCACATTTTAATAGGACAATAAAAAAAAAAGCGGTCAAGTAGCCTATTGGCTGTCCTGTCGACCTGCAGGATATTGTCAATACAGTCAAACACATCATTATTCTGTATAAAAAACACAGCAAAGCCATTCTCATCAAATTTACAAAAGTTACTTTTCGATTAGAACCTAACCTAAAATAAAAATACATCAATTTATTCGCAAGTGTATTCCATCTCTAGAATGATCCATCCCAGACATCCGTCAAACGGGCCACATCCATGAAAAAGGTTTAGCAATATAGATATAAATGAAAGCTCTCGAGATAAGACAGACTATAGAATCCATATAAAACGTACAACACTGTTTACGATTCGAAATATCATATAACCAACGACTCAATGAATAGATACTCCAACCAACTAGTCAGACATTTTGTATTTAATACCAGATAACTAAAAAAACGACATTGTAAAAGTCGCGGGCAACCGGTGGATGCAAATGGTACAGTGAAGCGGTCTAAGGGGAAGGCCTTCGTTCAGCAGTGGACGTCTCCGGGCTGATAATGAACTAAAAATATGGCTAAGTATTTAATTATATTTAATAAAATTATCCAAAAACTACTTACTATTTAATCAAAATATCAAAAAAGTTTAGAAAAAGGATATTAAATACAGAAGTTATTAAGTATTTGGATTTGCTCTAAATTTTTATCGGTCCATAAGTAATCGAAATTATCTTGTGTAGTAGGCTAATAAGTTAAGTAGTTTATGTAGATATCAAAGATTTCCTTTACAGCTGCTATCTGTTACAAAAAATATATAATTTATTTTTTCATCTGTTACAAAAAAAAATAGGTAATACATTTTTCCGCGTAAATCGACAACTCACTGCAACTTTGGACACAATCTACGTCATCTATCCTTACTTACTATGTCTATGACACCCGTACCATGCCTCTAAGGAAGATAAACAAAAAAGTGGAAGAAAATCGATAGAGCCAAACTGAAATAGAACTTCAGTTAGGGAAAAGTTCCTGATGTGGTCGGTCCCGGGCTATTTTTACGATAGATAAAAAAGACGATAGGCTGATACTCGATGCAACTCCAACTATGCTGACGAAGTTTTCGTTTTTATTTGTCAAAATTGATTGGAGATTGGAGATGTTATGTTATCCGTAATAGGTTTGCGTCAGTGTGGTCTAACGCAAACTAAAGTAAACAAACAGAAAAAAATGTCATTTTTTTTTGTATTTTCAGTGCTTCATTTATGTAACCGAGATAAGATGAGCAAGACGCTCGACTGATGGTAGACGTGCATGTCCCTAAGAGTTAAATATCACTCTTTATTAACTTCATTAATTAAAACTATCACGTTGTACCTACTCATATTGTTATATCATGTTGTGATCCTTTCTTTGGCCATTTGGTAGGTTACAAGTGGTCGAAAAGAAGATCACTTAGTAGGAAAGTGCTATAGAAGAAAAAGGCCGCAATAGTAGCTCGTTTTTTTAAAATCTTGATATGTATCCATTCCTCTATGTGGCGTCTCTGTCTATCAGTCGATCTGTCTTATTTTTTTACCAACAGAGTTTAAAAGTGAAGGCATCATTCACCAGCTGATTGATTTTATTTGTCTAGGTTCACCATAGATACAAAAAAAAATACAGTTACCAAAACGGCGCGGAAATTCTTATTTAATAATTGAGTACGAAAAGGGAACTGAAATTCCTCTATCGTAGCTGACTACGAAACTTAGCTACCAAAACGGAAACAAAGTTCTTGTTTCATAATTGATTACGAAACAATGAAAAATTATTTTTCTTTTGTAGCTGACTACGAAAAACAATTACCAAAACGGACCAAACCGATTCAATAGGGTTTCAAAATGTGTTTTATGTATTAAAAATATTAGGATAAGTGGAGACTTTCGCTGAATCTGATATCTTCATTTAATAAATCATTGAAGTCGGCTGGTAAAGTTACTATTATTTCTTCTGTGGCAAAGTTTATTGAAATATAAGCGTTAAAAGTTTTTGGCAGGAATTTACAATTTTAACTTTTATTGCAAAATGCCTTTCTACCAAAACACTGATAGTATAAAATTTGTTTGGGATCGTGGCATCTGACGTCATTTGGTACAATAGTGCGCTCTCTATCTAACATGAAACTAAAATGTTTATAACTTCGTTATTTGTGAATGTATTATAATTTAGTTTTCGATGATTGATTTTGTTACGAGTCAGCATTTTATAAGTCAATAAATAAAACATGCATCTTCCTTATTAGACCTATTTTTTACATAATATAGCTCATTGCCTTACTTAGCTGTTATTATTCTTTGCCTTAGGTCAAACGAAAGCTACTCTGCTTTCATTCCTGGTTGTCCAGGGCGAACCACTTTTTTAATTAAACAACAACAACTACTAACAGCTTTTTAACGTAAACTAATAACACTTGATGTTTCTTCGCGAAGTTTTTTCATTAGGCTTAACGATTTTTACCTCGACGACATTGTTACTAAGAGCATTGCGGACACTTTACACTGATTAAAAATATATCAGAACTAAACTAACTAAAAATAACTATTATTTAAATTTATTTCACACAGTAATGCTTACACGATAAGCTTGGCGGCAAAATAACTGAGGTTATCGCATAGAAATTTTCGAAAAATAATATGTAATCCATAAACGATAGAAAAGTGTATTAAAAAGTTGGTTTTCAATCACGATAACGGATTCACTAACGAGTCAAGAGAGCTAATTAACTCCTCGAAGTACGTTTGATGATATCGTTTACGTATTAGGTAGGTAAGTAAGTTCGTATAGGCTGAGTGGTCAGCCCTAGTGTCAGAGTTAATGTGCCGCCCGAGGGTCTCTGACATGGCTGACGGTTGTTATTATAGAAACTAGAACAAACAACCGGGACCAACAATTTAACGTGTCATCCGACCCACGGTAGCACTCAGAAATAAATGCCACTCACGGTCACCCATCCGAAGACTGACTAGGACTGATTAGGTAGGTAGGAGATTTTCACAAAAATTCTATGGTCGTCTCTGGTACTGTCATCAACACAACAGCCAGAAACGTCCACTATTAGACGAAGGTCCAACAGTCCAGTGTTACATTGTAGCGCTTGGCTCGTTAGTGTCACGCGGCTCCCGCGGGCTGCGCGCGCGCCTCAGGACTACATTGGAATGTCGGCTCTATTAAATACATATTTTTGAGTACAAATTAGCTAGAATTTAATACGATATGATTGTAGTTATCGATATATTGTGGTTTCACAGTTAAGTGGGACTGGGCCGGCCATGTTAGCCGTATGTCGGAGGATCGTTGGGTCAAAATCACAACACAGTGGTTTCCACAGAAAGGCAAACGACCTCCCGGACGCCCCAGACGGAGATGGAAGGACGAACTTGACTTTTACCTACGCAAAACAGAGAGGAATGGAAGGAAGGAAAGGAGGCCTTTGCCCTGCAGTGGGACGGTATAGGCTAATATAATATAATATAAAGTGGTTTCACTATGTTTGGACGGGTTCCTCCTCGTGGTCAAACTAGATAGTCTAACTGATTTGTCCAACAGGAAAAAAAACCTTGTGGTCAAACTGCTCGGATTAAAAACTGTTTTTTTTTTACTGTAAATTTGTTTGCATAAATTTGTAGTCAATTAAGTATTAAGTCATAGTTCGATTCATATAATGCAGTTTTACGTAAATATATAGTTTTCTATGGAATTGAATCGTCTCTACGTAGTACTTCTTATTTCTGGCGGGTAGTAAGCATGAGAATTTAGGTAGTTTGGACTTTCATCATACAGGGTTATTAATAACTAGCCAACATCTTATAATCAGCTTTTGTACAGCATCAAACAATTTTTGTTCCACGACTATTACAATTTGCGAGAAAATAATCAGTTGCATCTTTACATTTGCAAGGGACAGCTTTTTATCTGTCGCAACTTTTAAAAGTCACGTAACAAAAGTTGTTTGTCATGCTGTACAGCTGAAGCTGGTCCTAAGAGGTTGTTACCGTTAATAACCCCGTATAAAATATACAATCCTTTTTTTATTATTATTTTAAACAGTAGGTTAAGTAGTTTAGTAGATTGCATGTATTTTGCTTTAGCTACCACCACTAAGTTGTTATAATAAAGATAACATTTATAAAGAAAGTTCCGTAAAACTTTTTTCCATCTGACCAATCGCACGCATTCTAAAAAATAGTTACCCTCGGTTAGATTTGAACTGCAGGAGGCGGGACTTGAGCCCGCGGCGTGGCAGAAATTTGGGGCCTCCGTGCGTTGTGCTACATGCAACACAATTAGTAGATACATTTACTTAGAAATAACTCTTATTTAATAAAAGTTTACATAGTATAATAAGAATAATAGTAATGAATTCTCCTTTTTTGAAGTCGGTTGGAAAACCATCTCCACTCAGTCAGTTCTATTCATTCCAAACGAAAGGTATCAATGTTGCAGTTTTTCTAGTTTTTCATGTCTTATCTAGGTACTTATATTTTTTTAGTGTATAAGAAATATTATATGGTTTAATTCTATAACATTTCTGAATAGAGGCGGACTATGGCCTACGGGGCCGGCGGCCAAGGTCAACCTTTGGCAAAAAGCAAAATCTGCAAAAGACCTCAAAGTTCGTAAAATTACATATTTATTTTGCTCTCTGGATCCTCCTATGCAAGCGTGCTTCATCTTCGATCACATTATCACTTTCCATCAGGTGAGATCGTGGTGAAACGCATGTATAGATATATTTATTGATCTAGCATCATTCATTTTGAGCCTATACGTTTGACCGAATGTAGGAACTGGCAGCCATTTTTTTTACAAGATTTGTGATCGCACCTGATTGCCCATACTATACGAAAATCTTTACTTAGAATAAAGGTTGATGATTATACTCAAACTTTTTGAAGTTGGTAGTCGATAGTCAGTTTATCCAGACAATTTTACCCTAAAGTGATCTGGCCGTGTCTTAAGGGGGCGACCAATGCCAAAAGTAAGTAAAAGATGTATTTTTAAACACATCAATTTAATGATTAAGAACGTAAATATTCAGATTTAAAAAAATACTACAGTTAGGGGAAAACCCTACAAAAGCCGAGTAACCGAATATAATATTGGAAAATAATCTGGATTAATAAAAAAATATATTATAAGTCACTAACAAAAAAATTACTGTTTTAATTCAAATGCTGTAAATTATCAGCGACAACACCACATTATTTTTTACGAATTAAACAGCCAGACTAATGTTTTAGCAGAGTAACCGTTTTTTTTTTAATTTTATGTCTACACTTTGTATAATTAAATAAAATCGCGCCTAAATTGCTCAAAGCCATCATCATCAATTATATCATGCGATTTTCGACTCTTAACTAATGCAAGACGCGCGGGTCAAATCTAATATTTTTCTGGCATTCGGAGAACTCTTAACAAACATTCTTGTCAAGTGTCATTTTCAGTGCGTTTTTGTCATTTCGTGTTTGGCAACCTTTAATTGGCCTTCATTGAGGTGGTCTAGTCGGCCTTAGGAAAAATCCGCATCTGTGTATATTTTTGTATTTACCTTAAATACTACTCGATTGGTGACTGCACTGAATACATTATAATTAAACACACACGCACACACACATATACAAAAAAGAAAGTGGCTGGTGCCTAGGATATGCAATGATATGCCAGATAATTTTGAGAAACAATTTATAAACAAATCTACATTTAAATTAGCCTTGAAAAAACTACTGTTAAATAGAATATCTATGTAAATAACCCGTGTACCTATAAGTTAACATATATTGAGTTATAAGTTTATTTATCGCTAAAATATCAATACCTACTCCTACATACTCGTAGTAAATAGTAATGAATATGAGAGTCGATGTCTGCCTACAAACTGCTATGCAGTTTGGCAGAGTTATAAATTGAGCTATGTAATTAATTCTCTAAGACGAAAAAAACAAAAAAAAAAACACATTATACATTATATGTATTTTTTTAAATTTATTTAATCCATTGTATGTATGTTTCTTTGGTGTCAGCAATAAATAATTAAGCTATCTATCTATCTATAATTAAGTAAATTTGCTGGTTTCTGCCACGGAAATTAATAAATCAGACAATTCATTCTTGCTGTTCATGTTTTGAACGTTATGTTATTCATATTTTACAAGTAAGTATTAATCAATACTGACAGTAATAATAATATTATAGTACACTTATACTTATAGCTACAGCAGAGACCATGACTCGGCAGAAATAGTGCAGGACATCCTGAGATTCGGTGGAGTGACGATATACGTATGACAGTTGATAATGGACAGGTTGATCTACTATGATTGATCTACTTCAATACAGGCCTATGTTCCACGACACCTATACCAATAATATCATGGGTCTGCCTTCTTCGAGTAGGTCACATTTGTTTAGAATTTGCCAGTGTCGTTAAAAATTCAAGTGGTGTTCAAGTTGTCTCGCATACAAAGTTAGACTCGAAAACGCTCTCAGATTGAAATCGCGCGTGAATATTTTACACAGAAGTACCCAAGCGTTTGAACAGTTGAACATTCACTTACACTGACATTCACTTATACTGAAAAGTTAGGCAGTCTATACCTAGTGACCCTTTTGCCTTATAAGAGGATTATGGCGTCGCACTTGTGACTTTGTGAATTTGCCTGGGACTAGTATTTAAATTTTAAAAGTTTTTGACAAATTCTAGTGAAATGAGTCTCATTCACAGTCAAAGACGCGCGAGTCCAATCATGTCCTAGTGAAGTCGTGGCAGCTTTACTACAAGCTTCTACATAATTTTGAAAGCAACACGGACAGACACGCTTCACTACATTATATCAATTGCCACCACCCATGCGCGTGTGTGAGTATGGTTCCAAAATACAATAACAAAACTTACACGTAAATTCATAGTTATCTAAAACCACAAACGCAAATCAGAACGCATGAGAACACTCGAAACAACACAAGTTTTGAAAAATAAAACAATGCGAGATGATTTTGTCTTCATTGTAGGTCATTTTAGTTTTTATTAGATTTTCACTTACATTTGATATGTACTTGGCATTAAACAGCCAATGAAATTAACACGACTATTTCGCAAACGAGAAGATCAGTTCACGAGGATGATGAAAACTCTCACCCGTCTAATGCGCGTGCTGACTGTACCATCAAGTGATTTAAATCGTCGTGGTGGCAGCATTTATAACCGACTTCAAAAAAGGAGGAGTTTCTATGTTCGACGGTATGTATGTTTTTTTTTAGAGTGTAGACAGTAGTTTATTTGGAACAAAAAACATAGCACACAAACAAAATAAATTAGAAAAAATAAGAAATTGTTTTTTGCCACAAAACGGAGTTTTTTTTTATGTATGTTCACTGATTTCTCTGTCAATTGTGGACCGACTATGAAAATTCTATTTTTATTTGAAAGGGTATACTCCCGAGGTGCTCCCATATTAATTTGATGTCGGTTGTTTTTTTTGATACAGTTACGTGTTACTGTTACGTTGGACTCACAAAAAATAATAGTTTATAGGTAGATAGCAATAGTTGATTATCTGAATGCGCGGTTTGTGACTTAATCTGAAGCAATTGACGCCAAAATACCTTTGGAAATGGTGCCGATTAAAGTTAAAGGCATGCGACATCGGCCTAGTTCATACAAGGAGGTATCGGATTTTTTTTACCACTAGGCCACTTGCGTAATGGAATTGTCCTAAGCCTTTACTTGAAATACTTATATCACAAGTTTTTCACCTCATTGAACTCATAAAAGTGTCAGCAGTAAAAGCTAACACACTTAAAGGGGTTTCAATTTCACCTTAAAGCAGTCGTTAAACGTACTACATAAGGTTACGAGTATAAACGTCTCTTCTCTTTTGCACGATATATTGAGTGGAAACCTACCGCACGTGCGAACTTTGAAATAAAGCTTGATTCACATTGCCTAGTTGTCAAACTGACGGCATTACCCTTTGACTATATACTTATCATTTATTACCACATGGCTAATGGCGAATGGCGTGAATTTCTGCGTCAAAACTATGAAGTAATTTCTTTTTGAATATGATGTCTTCATCAGCAGCCCACCTTAATCAACTGCTAGACAATGTGCCTATAAATTTGCTAGAATTTTACTATCCTTGTTGTCGATCGATTTTTGCTGTTTTGTCGATCAGCTACTTTTTCTAACGATCGACCTAATATTTTGTATTAATCGTTTTTGTTGCTCTACAAAATATTAAAAAGTTTCGTTAGTGTTGTTCAAAATGTTGGATCTCAATGGGAGATTTTCCAAACATGTTTAAAAAAAAAGTAGTTCACATCAACTCGAATAGTCAGAGATCCAAAGAGTCAGAGAGAGGCACTGACTAGATTCTAGATTCTAGGTTCGAATCAGCTTATTCATTTTGATCTGTGGCCAGACCAGCCAAAAACAGCCTATTAAATTTGATCTGTTGCATATTTTTCATTTACATTTTCACATAAAATAAAACAAATATAATTAAAAACTTGACAACGACAGACAAGTGTGGTTAGCGCCATCTACAATGAGCTATTTTTCAATGGTGACGTAAAATCCCACATTAAAAAAACAACTTAGGTAACTACTTATTAATCGACAAAAAACGACCCATATACTTGTGATCAAAAAATATGGCGTCTGTCGTCTACGCCATTTTTGACGAACAACACTGGCGAACAATAAAATCGAGCAAATCTGTTAGGCCTATAGCCCTCTTAGCCCGAAGTTTGCTTGCTTACAGTCATTTTACGTAATATATGTCGAAATTAGTTGAAATTATTAGGCACCTACAATTATTTTTTTCAATTTAACTTTTATTTATATATATTATAGAGCTACTAATTCCAAACCAAATCCAACTTGAAAACCTAACTAAAATAAAGATTAATTTCGACCAAGTTCAAAACGAAATAACTTGAAATGTACTTAAATATGAAATGGTATAGCCATAAATAACTAGCACTGTAATGTCGCATGATCGCTTTCAAACCCTCGATACTCGAGGTGAATCGAGTTCAGCGTCGTTCTTAGTAAATAATTAATTGAGTTGTGAAGCAAGGACTGGCATGCAATAATAGGTCAGAGAGATGATAACACTAGATACCTACATAATTTAATCGGTTCTTTTAATTTAGCGTGCCCTATAGTTTTAGGCTTTATTTTATCGCGCAACGTTTGACAACGAACCAAAGACCTAGAGGCCGGTTTGTAAGATGAAAATATTTATTTATCTATGGACCCGCTAGCTTATTCCATTCCTTGGCTGTGAATTCGTAATAACATTTTGTGAGACAATACGGAGAAAATCTTAAGGAAAAGATTAAAGTCATTTTGAGGATCGCGAAGCTAAAAGAAAATTTTCCAAAACGAATTATTATAGCCTTGCTAATTAACTAGCCAGGAATAGGAACTTTACTAACCTCCGGTTATTAAAGTTCTTATTAGGTTTGTACAATTAGTATAAGTGGAATTCGGCGAATTTCGGTGATTTAGAAACAGTTATTGCAGCTGTCATAGGAATTGTTATTAAGTTTGGAATTAAATTAAGGTCGAATTAAGAATAAAAATAATCAAGACTTAATTAATTAAGAATTAATTAATTGATGATTAATTCTTACTATTATTTTTCTTATTATTGTTCTTCTCTTTTATTTTTATTTTTTATTATTAATTAATTAGTTAAGAATTAAATGTTGGGTTTAAACCTTCTGAAGCAGCCAGTCAACTCATACCCATCATAAAAAGCTGGCTATGAAAACAATGACGAGTTTTAATGATCCGCTCCTGGAATAATTGAGGCAGCTAAATTAGAATTCTGCACCGCTTTAATGAGATTTTTATGATTTTTCCAATAATAATTATCAACGGCAATGATACCAGTATTTTAGCTACTTTTCCTTCTACCAGGCAAGGGACGATTAGATTACGTTGTTTTCTACGTTGTATAATGAATTAATTAACTACTAGTAAATTTTTAGTAGATTTCGGTTATTTGAAAAATGCTTTTCCTTGTCTACTCTGCTAAATCGATGGTATGCATACGCTCCCAATTACGTATATCGTCACTTTATCGAGTCTCAGGGCGTCCTACTCTACGTCTGCCGATTCGTGGTCGTGGTGTAATACGACCTTATTTTTGTAGGTTGGTAAATAAGTATCCAAATATCAGGAGAAATTACTGCGTTCATTTTGTTTATCTATTGAGCTGGCCATTCAATTCAAGTAAACTTATTTCGCCAATGGATTTCCCTTGTATTCTTGTCGGACGGTGCCTCGTAAAAGACAACGTGCCTCTAACTCGAGAAAATAATATGAAAAGAGAATGTAAACAAAAAGTTTTATGTTGCTTTCAACATTTGGTTATATTATAGTGTATTTTTTCGTTACAGTGCAGCCACCTTTTTGTTTACGAGTACATATACTTCAGTTTATGTTGCTACAAGATATTTTTTTATCCCCGAGATACAGGCTTTGCCAAGATCACAGTAAATAATTTTAAGATAAACATGGTTGTACTTTAACGCTAGATTATACATTATAATAAGATAAGATATGTTTCTTTCCTATGTGTCGGATTAAATAAAATATTTTTCAATTTCTTTTTTTTTTTAACTTGTTCTTAATAAATTTCAAATTCACCTATATGCCCGGGGTACCTACAATTATTTCCATCTTAAGTTTGTTATAGTTTAGAAAATAACACAATCTTCATTGACACTATTATTTTCTAAATTAAAAAT
Source organism: Erannis defoliaria (assembly GCA_905404285.2). Lineage (NCBI taxonomy): Eukaryota > Metazoa > Arthropoda > Insecta > Lepidoptera > Geometridae > Erannis > Erannis defoliaria. The sequence goes on from FR990088.1 coordinate 12,933,876, forward strand.
AGCAGCTCTAAAATTGTTGACATCGATATTGTTGATATTGTTATAAAAATAGTCAGAGATCTAATGGTGTGACGTCACATATTTTGCGTTTTATTATAGAGTTGGTAATGTATTAAAGTTTTTCGTTAAGATTTGAGCTTTAATATTGTATGATAGATTTTAAGATTCGAAAAAAAAAAAAAAAAAAAAAAGTTCATATATACTGTCTGTGACGTCACCAAGTTGTAGTTCCCACAATGCCTCCTATGTTGACTCTATATTCCTTTTTAACGTGTGGCGTTTCCCATCGTTGGCCCCTTAAATAGCGGTAATACAATAAAATAATCCCTTCTTCCACATTCGTAACTAAAAATTCATAACTATTTACGAAAAAAACAAATTTTCTGCGCGGTTTCATAACTAGTTATTAAACAGGATTTATTTTTACATTTTCATAATTTTACATAACTAGTAATTACTGTTGCCACGTAGATAACGATGGCAGGGTTTAGTACGTCTCTTATAAATCTGAGCACTCGACAAGTTTTCAAACCATATTGTCACACTTGCACTCACGTAGGACTCCTTGTCTACGTTATTAATTATGCTGTCATAACCAGAATCATCCTATACATTGTACTAAGAATAAACCCAAGTAACATGCTTTAAAATCTCCAAATTCTCATACAAGTCGCCTTCAGGTGTCAATAAATCTATATCACCCAGTTTCAATGAAAATGATTACATTTTATTATCAATGAAATCTCGTTTATCTCGACAAATAAAATTTTGGAGTGCTATCAAAATGTTTATATTAAGGAACACTGTATTTTACTCGTTTTCGTTTATGTATAATAAATACGCCGTGTAATAAAAGCTTCCGATAGCTTTTGAGGAAATTACTATCGAGTTACACAATCTTCAGATATCTTTACGGAAATCTTTAAAACGACTGTTACAGTTGACGTTGGTCAAATTATCACATTTGACTGCTTGATTGACATTAAATTTTACGACTGATTTGGAATTTCACACCTGACGTGGAATTCCATTACTCACGCGGAATTTCGTTACTGACGTGGACTTCGCAATTGACGTTGAATTCCAGAGTTCACAAACAATCTCACAAGAGTATCTATACATTTTATAGCCTCTAGAAATGATCTATATTTGAAGTGTTTAAGTCAATGATTTCTATGTCTGTATGTCTATGGTTTTAGTACTTACTCAGCGTTGGTTTCAGGTGTGGGCAGGTCTCCAATAGTGGTGAGGGTCAAGGTAGACCAGTACAGTGATCCCAGGTACTTTCTCGTGAGGGTAGCGTAGTCTCCAGGCCGGTGGGGGTATACCCAGTCTCCCTGGAAGGTTGTAATGAAGACATTGCTATTGTATTATGAAAACTGACGTGGTTTTGACACATTTTTGTTTTATTTATACGGGAATACTCACGTTTAATTAAATAGGATACTCCCAAATATATTCGCCAAGGAACCAAAGTTACCGGCATAGCTCGCAAGGTTTGCAAGTTGAAGTGGCAATGGGCAGGCCACATCGCTCGAAGAACTGACAACCGATGGGGAAGAAAGGTTCTTGAGTGGCGACCGCGAACCGGAAGACGCAGCGTAGGAAGGCCTCCCACTAGGTGGACCGACGACATTGTAAAGGTCGCGGGCAACCGGTGGATGCAAGTGGCAGGTTGTCGTACGGTGTGGCGGTCTAAGGGGGAGGCCTTCGTTCAGCAGTGGACGTCTCCGGGCTGATGATGATGATGATTCCCGTATAAATAAAACAAAAACTGCTATTGACAATATTGTAGATACTTATTAAGCAAGTTTAGTTTTATGTTTCTAAAGACAGTAATGAAACACCAAGGCATCGTGCATCGTTTCAATAGCTTACTAAGAAATAAACCTGGAATAGACCATCAAGCTAGGTTCATTAAGTTTTAACACTAATTACTAGAGCACTGTGTGACAGGATTTAATTACAAATTGTTTCGTGTCGTTCACGACCTAGAGCTTTGTCATTACCTAGAGGATCTAAATGTTAAGATGGTTTGGAGATACGGCGTGTTGATACCCAAATACACTGTCTGGATTAGGTACGTTCGATTACTATAATCTACTTGGAGGATCTAGCTCACTCTCTCTACGCTAATGTTCGTCATATAATTTAAGTGCTCGTCTTAATTGCTTGGCATGTAGTTACTTAAGTTGCAATCGTTCGAGAGGCTGTGAACTGATTATAGGTATCAAAAACTAGTTGCACCCCGCGGTTTCACGTGCGATCTTTAGGATAAAAGTATACCAAATTTCAACCAGATCTGTTCAGCGTGAAGGAATAACAAACATACACACACACACACCGGTAAATTTTAGCATTTTTAATATTAGTAGGAAGTAGGATACTAGCACCAAAAAACGAGCATGGAAACAGGTTTCTTATTTTGTTTTTAATATGTCTACATACGATAATATGACGAATACAAAAGTTTGTTCTGTATCTGGGTGTATTATGTATTAAAAATAAGTACTTATTTACAAAAATGTAAGTAGGTATTCTAACAGCTGTCTGGTTCCCACATCTGCATCCAGTGAGTTGAAATAAACATCTTAGTCTGCATTGATTATCTTATTGAGTCACATCATCTGCATCGACTATTTTATTGAGTCACATCATCTGCATCGATTATTTTATTGAGTCACATCATCTGCATCGATTATTTTATTGAGTCACATCATCTGCATCGATTATTTTATTGAGTCACATCATCTGCATCGATTATTTTATTGAGTCACATCATCTGCATCGATTATTTTATTGAGTCACATCATCCTGCATCGATTATTTTATTGAGTCACATCATCTGCATCGATTATTTTATTGAGTCACATCATCTGCATCGATTATTTTATTGAGTCACATCATCTGCATTGATTATTTTATTGAGTCACATCATCTGCATCGATTATTTTATTGAGTCACATCATCTGCATCGATTATTTTATTGAGTCACATCATCAGCATCGATTATTTTATTGAGTCACATCATCTGCATCGATTATTTTATTGAGTCACATCATCCTGCATCGATTATTTTATTAAATCACATTATTCTGCATCGGTTATTTTATTACTTCTGCATCGATTATTATCATTAGATTATAAATAAATATTGGTAGACATTTCGCACAGCGCCTTCTAGCCCCAAACTAAGCAAAGTATGTGAAGCAAATAGCTGATAGATTATGTACTTATAATACTTTTCTTTTGTAAATAAATACTTAATACATACAATAACAACCAGACAGAACAAATATCTATGTTCGTCACATATTTTTTTGTCCTGGGTGGGAATCGAACCTTCGCCCTCGGCTCTGCAGGAGATGAGATACTACCAACTGAGCTAAGGCTGTCTGTGAGCTATAAAACTCTGCGATCACTCGGGAAGTTCTTTTGATTTGCTGCATTTAAATTGATGGATGCCTCCCTAAGCTGAACAATGAACAGCTTAGGTAATTGGTTCGCGGTTAACCGAGCCAATCTAAGGCCTTAGTCAAACTACTCGTATTCCAAGTTTCTTGTTTCGAACCAAAAGCGGGTGTTTACAGGGCGCTCGCGGTTTCCGGTTACAACCCTTATAATTAGTAATTTAAACCCGATCCGTTGTGGAATATGTTGGAGAACTCTGATTTAATTCAAATAGTTATACACCAAGATTATGACTCAGACACGCTATCAAATTATTTGGAGTTGTGTGGAGTTACAGCTCCACGTAACCATGTACAGGTAAGTCATCATCAGCCCGGAGACGTCCACTGCTGAACGAAGGCCTCCCCCTACAGGTACAGGTAAGTACCATGTCGAATTCATAATAGGCTAGATGACTGATGTTTAAATCGTTGAAACCAATAGCTTTGATGAGGAATTTAAGTGAATATAGTATAGTAATTGAAAACATTAATTAAATCGGTTATAATGTTCTGATATATGAGCGTTTAAAGTTTTTGTTAGAGTCAACTCTGTCCCTTTCCCACAAAACAAAAAATGACGTCACGCCTTACTTGTCAGAATAGAATTTATATGGCGTCCTGACAAGTGACGTCACGATTTGCTGTTTCGCCTCTCTGTCTAGCATAATATTAAAATGCTTATAAGTTGCTTATTTTTGATCAGATTTTAATTTTCTTTTCATTAATCAGCTATATTTATGGGCCACATTTGAATAGGACAATAAAAAAAAAACAATCATCTAGCCTATTGGACGGACTAATCTGCCATTTCGGGTGGTGCTACTTTTTGGTAAAATAAAATAGTTCAGGAGAGTTTATTTGTCTTGATGCGTAGAGCGTAGAGGTATATTAATAAATATAATACGTATTTAAAAGAAAAACAACCGCCTTCAAATTCGAATACCGGAATGACATCTTCTTATTTTCTAGTAACTAGTAATTTGGATTTAAAAACCAAACTACTGAACCGATTTCGATACAATGTATATGGGACCACCTCTGAAGTATTACCTACCAAAAAAAAAGAATCTTCAAAATCGGTTCATAATTGGCGGAGTAATCGAGTAACATACATACAAAAAAACAAAAACAAACAGTCGAATTGAGAACCTCCTTTCTTGTAGTCGGTTGAAAAAGGATTCTTAAAAAATTAAACTCTAAAAAAATGGGTGAAATAAACATACAGTCGAATCGAGAACCTCCTTTCTTGTAGTCGGTTGAAAAAGGAATTTTCGAAATTCAACACTAAAAATATGGGTGAAAATTGTTGTATGAAAGTCATTCGTTTTTGAACCTATAGTTTTGAAAATTAGTATTTGGATAGTTAAATTAAAATGAAAAATGCTGTTATCAATATTTTTTTACATGGACTTAAGGGGGTGCAAAGGGGGGATAAACCTTATAGGGGATAAGACCTTACTTCAGACGACCATTTCTATAGGAAGCTCTTCCCAAGACAAGTGGGGATGAAAGTTTGTTTTGTAAGTTGTAGTGATGAAAATTGGTATTTGGATAGTTAATTTAAAATATAACCAACTATTGGCTATTGGTCTTTCTTCTGTGATAAAACATGCTATTTTCTATATTATTTGACAAGGCTACTATCTTTTTGGATACCTAGTCTTATTAAAACAAAACAATAATATTCTTTGCCAGGGTTCATCAAAATAGGAATTAAAATAATGAATAACCCATTGGTATCGAAGATATTTGGAAGTGGGGCGAATTTCGTCCGCACGCGGACGGCGTCGCGGCTATACCACAAGTATACTATAAAAAACAAAAAGTCTCTAAGAACATCACACCTGGAATCCTTCCGCTTCGGACAGCAAGAAGTAGAAGCATCCGAACCAGTGCGCCAGGATCAGCAAGATGTGGATGAGGTTGATGACGCGCCAGAAGTTCGGATACACAGTTCTTGACTCCACTATATAGTAGTAGTTTACTGCTCGGTATACCTGCGGAAAGGGTAGGAACAAATTACTCATGATATACGCTAGCAGCTCAATATGCTTCTGGAAGACAGTCCCTCTACGTTATAGCTAAGACACATGCTCTTGCGAAAAAATTATGACCGACTTGTTAGTGTCTTCCGTATACGTTATATTGGTACGTTATATACGTATATTGGTCTGCGTGATTGTATTAATTAATGAATTCGGGTAAAATCTCAACTCGTGTCCAGTTGGTGAAAACATAAAAGTTATTTATTTTAAGATTCACTATCTGGACACGCGTGAATATCTTAGCGTGTCCAGATAGATTGCGAAATAAAGTGAAAAGCACCTATTTCGAGTTTCACCAACTGGACACACGCGTGTCCAGCCCCTCGTGTCGAGTTGGTGATAACTATATAACCAGCCCGTGCTAAGGGTAACACCATCTGTGTTACCCTTAACCTTATGTGTTACCCATGGCTGTGAAGCCTCATCCATTGCATTTTGACATGTTTCACAAAATCATCTGACCATCAGGTCAAGATGCATCGTGCCTGCCTTAGTGTCCATTTGTTGACATCTCGCCTAGCCAAATTTCCAGCCCATCTCCACTTTGACTTGGTGATCCGAAGGTCAACGTCTTCGACTCTAGCGGCGTCAAATTTCCATGTTGGGAACATGAGACCTGCCATTGGGTGGGATGCCTAGCATCTCCCGTTCCATAGCTGTTTAAGCGACAAGGGTCTTGTGTCCTACAAGATCAAGACCCTTTTACAGCCTCTACGTTACATTTAACAACTTTTGTTCATAATGTTTTTTTTCGTTCTTAGTTATTGGCATCGCACTTTGTGCATTCTGCCAGTGTCAAGTTTATGAATTTTCAAATTTCATAAAGTTTCATAAAGTAAGTAAGTAAGTTTCTAGTATCATGAAATCACAGTTAGTCACACGAAAATAGTCATAGTCGAGTTCAAGTCATACCCTACTAAAGTTGCGTTACTTTTAGTTAAAGTTACTTTTACGGAGTTTTGGTTCATAATGTTTTCCTTCATCAGCAGCTTAAGGCGAGGTTTTCACATGTTTCATGTAAGTATTTACGTTTGCTATTGTAGTCGCGATCCTAGATCAACATACTGTAGCAGATAGGATAACATTTATAGAAGCAAAAGTTTTGGCGATTACGCAACTTCATGCTTGTTGGCATATTTTTTAGCAACATAGCACAAAAGTAACAGTAAGTAATGTTATCACCATATTGTGTACATTGTGTATTTGTGCACAAATACACAGATAACTATTTATTTCTTAACATAAATAAGGTCGTGTTTAGATTTCTAAACAACTTGTAACTAACCTTTGATTCATGTTCCCTAAAGACCAACGTTTTTTCAGCAACCAATAGAATAGTTTTCAGCACAAGCGTGTCGAATTACGGTTAAAGCCCTCGCTCGTCGAACGGCCCTTAGAGACTTAAGATTTCCGGAACTATCTTGAACATTCGACAGCTGATACATTACTCCAACGCCAAACCGGAACGTAAAAGCCAATCTCTCAATCGCTTATTCGTCAGATAACTATAATCATGCTTAAACGGAAGAATTGACTTATTGACAAAACTTTAAAAACTGTTTGTACTCAGGGAGGTATCAAAAAAACCATAAAAAAAGTTCCATACAAAAAGTTTACCACTAAGGCTTTTCGGACTGTATACAAAAACCGATCGAGCCTTTTAGTCTTTCTAAATTTAAAATTTCTAAATGTTTTTACTCCATTAATATATATCAGGTTTATTTTTATTTGCGTTTATCCAACATTTTTATTCCAACAATCAAAAGCTTTAGGATTTTTTTCACGTAATGTTTACTGGCATTTGAAAATGTACTGTTATGGAAGAAAGGCTGTGCTGAAAATCTTTTATCTCGGTTTCGAATCCAATTACGAGGGATTATTCATGCTTTGATTGATATAAGTATCCTTTGGGGATAATTAATTAATTAGATTTAACTCGGGATGAAGAGAGAAATTGCGAAAACTTTTCTAAGGATCTGTCTCCACAGGCGAAAATTTTAGGTTACGCTTGTGTGTTGAAACACTCAATGAATGAATACAAATAATGTACTATATCAAGTACGTGATGAAGAATCATCAATGACAGTGTCTTGCATGCGTTGAAGATGTGTTTATGCGTGTATTGCATTTGTGGATGCGTCTATATGCGTGGCTACATACATATTGTATTAGAAATGAACCAAAAACGTTTTAGGAATTTATTATTTATTTTATTTTATTTTATTCTTTTAGGATAACTAACAGCTATATATATATTTAGTTTTATTTAGTTTTATTCTATGTAGGTATGTTTTTTTAGCGTCTGTCCATTTTGTGCGTCTCTAAATGTTTTCTGTGAATATAACCATAATAGAAAATTTGATTTTTGTTTTGTTTATACCCGGATTCATCATCAGCCAGAAAATGTCCACTGCAAGACGAATGTCTCCCTCTTAATAGGATTGCCATAATCCCCACACTGACACAGACCTGGACACGGACCTGGGTATGTCCTAAAACTGCATCTAGAACCACCGGAGGACGGGCAGCAGCGTCCTCTTAGTTAACGGTGGTAACACTCTGCTATCCCCAAGCCGCCTGCCAAGCGTGGGGATATGGTAACCCCTCCCTATTAAGGGAGAGGCTTTCGTCCAGTAGTGGACGTTTTCTGGCTGATTCCCCACACGTGGCAGACGGCTTGAGGATCGCAGAATGCTCACCACCGTTTAACAGAGAGGACGATGCTGCCCATCCTCCGGTGGTTTTGGTGGTATACGGGATTACTCATGTTTAATTAAGTCGGAAATTCCGACTATAGTTATGGTCACGTCCGGTGTCAAAGAAAAATGTGTCAAAAACACGTCAGTGTTCCTAGTTTTTTTATTTTAAAAGAAATATCGCATATGTGCCATTTCTTAAGGAGCTACTTTGCCAGGAACAGTGAAAGAGGACAAAAAAAAACTTGTGTGCTTCACTCATATTATAATCCCGAACAAAAGAACCCAACGCAAACACACAAGGTCTTACTCCAAAGAATATAAGACGCAGTTCACACAAAAGACATAATAGGTGAATATTCTTGTCAACAAAGCCTATAATAGTCTGACAAAGCCGTATAATGTTTTCCAAATCCTACAAAGACCCGTGTTTGCCGCAACGTTTGACACCGGGCCTTTGCCAGATAATCTTTGCGAAAGTGCCAGGTGTCCCATTATGAGCGTCTCGATTACCACAAGATACCTAGTTACAGACTTTTATAAGGTTTAATGTAATTTTTATTTTGTGATGATTATTTTATTTTGTATTTTTTTTTGAATTTTATATGAATTTTTAATATCCGAAATAAATTAATTATTATACACTCATTTATTCATTTTCTTATTTTTTTTAGTTTTTTACAATATAAATACAAAAATATTATTATAAAAAACTTAAAAACTAGGGTGCCGCCAGCAGCGGGGCAGGGCTCAAGCTGCCGGTAGTTAGGGCTGCAGAGTGAGGAACCTCCTGACAATGCGCGCCCTGTCAAGTACCACTGCCTTTTGTATCTGACCCTTGACCCAACCGTCTAGCGAGAGCCTCTTGAGGTATTGGTCGAGGCTCTTCGCCATAAGACCGTTTGCCAAAACGACTATCGAGTCAATGATCGTCGAGTCAACACACCCACATGGCGGGTATCTCGAAGGCCAAGTCAAGGTACTTGCTGAGTTTGTCCTTCTCGGCCTTCACGAGATTCTCGTCATGTGGGGTGGTGACTTCGACGAGCACTGCCCGGCGCTGGGACCGATCCACCATCACGATATCAGGCTTATTGGCAACTTATTATTATTAGATACTTTTTGTCTGTAAAGGCGATTGGCTATGTGTCTAGGCGAAGTGATCTTCGCGGCGGGCGGCGGGTTCCAAATAAATTTTATCGATATTGATTCTGTAGTTTGGTTTTTAAATCTAAATTACTGAAATAAATCACAATAACTGGAAAATATGAACATGTCACCCAGATAGTTAAAATTGAAGTCTGTTGTTTTTTTTAAGCGTAGGTATGTACTTATTATTTGTTTTTAAGCTTTTCATAATGATGAGCTCCTTTCGGCACTACCTTTCGCCGTAACCCCATAATATAGTTATTACTCTGCTAAAGAGTATTATTTCACTTAAATTACTAAATGCTCCTAATAACTGTCTGAAGACATTCCAAAGTACCAGGGTTCCAGATAACAGAGTAGGTAATGCAAAATTAAACCCGCCTTCTGTGAATAGCTTTTAATGGCGAAAATAAATCAAATTATCACTTTCTGCTGTTTGTGGATTCGGAAACTTGGAGCATAATTGAATAAACCACTGAAACCACAGATTGCTTCTTTGACAAATTTATTGCCTTAGAATTAGTTTTTGGTTTAATTTTTATTAGAAAGATTTGATTGTGTTTTGAAAGAGAAATCATGTATGTCATCGCATTGTATTATTTACGAAAGCTTATGTTTTTACAAAACACTGGTAGATCGATGTTACCCGCAGAAGTTAAAAACTGTGTCGCAGGTAACAACGCCCGCCTCCGAGACAATATTATATGTTAGAGTTCCTAAAGTACAGAAATTGTTACCTATACCTAAATAAAAGTGTTAGGTCTACTTTAATTTTGATTTTTGTTAGTGTGTGCGCGTGTGTTTGTGTGTGAGTGAGAATGTGTGTGTGTGTGTGTGAGTGCGTTTATGCTTGAGTGAGAGTGAGTATGTCGGTATGTTGTTTGTTAGTTATTAGTTATGTATAAACTTTAATTAAGTTTTCAGTATCTTGATAGGACAAAGATTGGAGCCTTGTAACACACTTCATTCATGGGAGTGGATATATACATAAGTCTTTATTTAGTCTAATAATAATAATATGTCGTATAACAAGCATGTATTTACGTTTTGTTTTCAACTGTCTCGAAGTTTCTAGTAAAATCGCCACTACTTTTTAGGACATGATTTACCTACATTTGACCATGAGTTGCTTTGACATAATTGACCCAATATAATCTTAAACTTCAGAACCAAACCAAAAAAACAACAAAAACCAAAGTAACCGACATAGCTCGCAGGGTTTGCAAGTTGAAGTGGCGCAGGGCAGGACACTTCAAAGAACTGATAACCGATGGGGAAGAAAGGTTCTTGAGTGGCGACCGCGAACCGGAAGGCGCAGCGTAGGAAGGTCTCCCACTAGGTGGACCGATGACATTGTAAAAGTCGCGGGCAAACGGTGGATGTAAATAGCAGGTTGTTGTGGTGGCGGTCTAAGGGGGAGGCCTTCGTTCAGCAGTGGACGCCTCCGGGCTGATGATGAACCTTAAACTTGTCAAAAATGCTTGACAGCAGCTATGGCACAATGTGCGCTGCCAATAAAGGACATTTCCCATAAGTGTTGTGCCCTAGTGGTACAAATTTCCCATACTTCCTTGTATGAACTTGGCCAAAATGTCACATGCCTTTAGATAAAATATTTTTCATCACACTTGCTTGTAAAGTGGATCTTATTACATCGGTTATAGGCTCATAATCCAAGCTATTACGCACTCGTGCTTTTTACTTTACATTACGGCACTTGTGCTATAATAGGTATAACCCGGTAAATTCAAGTTTGTACGTGACTGCAATTAGACGTATGTATACGAAGCACTCTTAATATAGCCGGGTAATACTTACAGTTTTTTTGTAATACCAACAAAGAGTTCTTATGCCGCTGAAGTAAATGTCAACATGCGCGCGCATTGCTGGTTTGGACGCCATTTTCCGCAAATTTTTGTTGACGTTTTCGCTGTGTAGTTGTTTATTATCAAAAAAAAGTTTGTTTTTTCCTCGCAAGTGTGACGAAAACAGTCGTATGGAACTCTTAAGCTATGGTAGTCATTACGCTCTCGGCTTTCTTATCGCGCTCGCCTGCGGCTCGCGCGCAGGCATACCGCCTCTAGTGTAATGACCAACATAGCACACTTGTATCATAATTTTTAATTTTTAATTTTAATAGGCTAGATGACTGGTTTTTTTTAATTGTCCTATTCAAATGTGGCCCATAAATATAGCTGATTAATGAAAAGAAAATGAAAATCTGATCAAAAATAAGTAACTTATAAGCATTTTAATATCATGCTAGACAGAGAGGCGAAACAGCAAATCGTGACGTCACTTGTCAGTACGCCATATAAATTATATTCTGACAAGTAAGGCGTGACGTCATTTTTTGATTTGTGGGAAAGGGACAGAGTTGTCTCTAACAAAAACTTTAAACGCTCATATATCAGAACATAAATAACCAATTTAAATAATGTTTTCAATAAACATACTATATTTTCTTAAATTCTTCATCAAAGCTATTGGTTTCAACGATTTAAACATCAGTCATCTACCCTATTGTCTATATGTGTTTGATATGGTATATTTTGTGTTTTATGGCATCTTTCGTTATTGTTTCAATGTCTTTTGTTTTTAATTTAATTTCTGTTTTACATTATATTATTCTTCTAGCAAACTAAAATTGATTACCTATATACTTGATTCGTTGTAAATTATATTTTATATACCTAATACTTAATCTATTCAACTGGATTGTATCCAATGTTGCTATTAGTGAAAACTTTTTTGGATTATTTGTTTAGTTTATTCTGTGTCCTAGCAAATGAGTTTGTGATAGCTGTTTGTTTTCCAAGAAATAAATAAATAAATAATGTACTAATAAAGGTTTGATGAGATATCTATTTAATTCCTTCATAGATTAAATTTTTGGAGGGATCGACTTGCCGCAGTAGTGCGGTTAGCGATATACAAATCCAAAGAGAGTAAATTTTATCGTGTCGCGGCACGCCGCCGTCGCCATCCAAAAATAATGAGAGCTACAAATCATTGAGCGAAATTAGAAAACGCCGAAAATAAAGACAGAAAAAAAAGAAGCTAAAGAGGAACAAATGAAAGCAGATTTTTTTTATTAAGAAAGCTAAGGAGAAGGGAAATCGGTCAAACCATAAGTATAGAAAATAACTAGGTACTGCTAGATAGTACCGAAACAGCGCGTGACCTTGTGCCCAAATCCCTCACGATCTTACGTACGCACGAACTTGTGTAACCGCCAATATTTTATTTTAATCTGTCTAGTGACGACAGGAGCATGACGTTAGATGACGTTTGCCTGATGGCTAACATCACGCATACCACTAACAGTAGCAGTGCCAGAATTGTGAACTTGCGAACACAATCCTGCGCCGCAATGCACTGCGCTCGGCACCCTGAGATATTAGATGTTAAATCTCTTCATACCCAGTAATTTCTCTGGTAACATTGCCCTTCAAGCCAGAACACAGTAATGCTTGCACACTACTGCTTGGCGAGTGAATAACTGGCAAAGGTGTGGTACTTCCCCAGGTGGACTCTCCACTACAAAAACTTTTGTTTGGCTAAATGTGATCCTATCGGCTACAGAATTAGCAACTGACTGCAAAATTTTTGTTCCCCTAAATATAATCCTATCGTGTAAAGCATTAGACTGATCATCGACTGCAGTAACAAGCGTGCTTGGAACATGAGAAAACCTCGTCTATCTAAGTCTATGCCAAAAATCACGTCAATCCGTTGCTCAGTTGCTGCGTGAAAGAAGTTTACAACTCATTTATAATTTGGACGCATCATGATTCTAGAATTTTCTGTAAGCCAAGTAATCAAACTTACCTTAAGGAACCTAGGAAAACGGATGATAGGGTTGGTGCCAATCTTTATTTGTATGATATCTAGGGGTGTCAACGAAGCAATGTCCAGAAGAAAAGGTCTTGAAGAGAGGTAGTGTTTCGCCAGCTTTCTTGCGTCGTATACCTAGAACAAAGCAAAAATAAAGCTAGCTAAGAATATTTTCACAATTACTGTCATTAGGAGTACCTAAACACAGCCAGTAGGCTGATTCAAATTTAATGGCGGCTGTAAACTTAGGCGCTAGACGCTGTGCAGTAGCAAAAATTAGGCGTGCGGTGTGCGTACAATCGCAAAGTCTCGGTTGCAGCGCACTTCACAGCCGCCATTAAGTTTGAATCAGCCTGTACTCTACGTAAGCCATAATATCATCATCATAAACTGCTTCATGAATTCCATGATCAACTATGGGACTAGTTTAAAAAAAAATTCAGGATAGGCTTGCAAACGCAAACCTATCCTGGGTATGTCCTAAAACTGCATCCAGAACCACCAGAGGACGGGCAGCAGCGTCCTCTCTGTAACGGTGGTGAACATTCTGCGATCCCTAAGCCGCCTGCCAAGCGTGGGGATTATGGCAACCCCTCCCAATTAAGAGGGAGGCTTTACAGCAGTTGATGTCTTTTGGCTGATGAGTTGTGGTTGACCATATCCTGTATTAAATAAAATAAAAATGCGTTGTCGATGAATCGCTGATCTAAAAGGAACCTGTTTACTCAAGGTTTAAAGATGAGATTTTACCCCTATTTTACGTTTCTCAGAACAGTCTCTGGCAACGAGCTCTAAATTCTTACAATGCAAATGAAAAATGTGGAGTCGAATCAATTTGTGTGTACGGTCCCAACCCGTACAGATGGCACCTTGGTTTGTTTCTTTTTCTATTGTAGGCATTGAGCTAATATCTAAAGAGTTACAATCTCTAAGCGAAAATAGTCAAAAAACGTCTGACTGCCGTTATATAGTTCACAATATTGTTCGAATTTAGACGTTATGTCGCTTGTATAGCGTTCATTGTATGCTTGAGCGCTTGTGTCTTATCATAGTTCAAATCGGTCAAAAAGTCGAGTTTTGGCTCGGACATATGTTTTTGCACGATGGTGACTCTATAGATATGAGCTCAATGGTTGTAGGTAATTTTTCCCCTTACATAATCAGTTTTTTAATAGACCACTGCTGACATAGGCTTAGATTCGAAGGGTGATTGGTTCATAACGACTGCACGCTAGTTGCAGGTTGGTGTATTCATATACGCCATTATATTTCGTAGCGTATGCAGGTTTCCTTACAATATTTTACTACACAGAAAAGCCAGTGGAATGATAATCCTTACATACTACAAAGAAACTAAACTACTACTAAGTACTACTACTTGTTACCGAAACCTTTATTGTATTAAATGTAACTGAGAATAAAAACCTGGACCTGGGTATGTCCTTAAACTGCAACCAGACCCACCGGAGGACGGGCAGCAGCGTCCTTTTGGTTAACGGTGGTGAGCATTCTGCGATCCCCAAGCCGCCTGCCAAGCGTGGGGATTATGGCAACACCCCTCTATTGGGAGGCCTTCGTCCAGCAGTGGACGTCTTATGGCTGACGACAAGACAAGAGAATTAAAAGAAAAGCTCATTTGTACGAGAATTGAATCCACGACCTCACAAGTTCGAGTCGAGCGGTCTCCCTGGCTCCTGGTTGTCTCTTTTCTCTCGTCTCATATCATAAAAGACGAGAAGAAGTGATAAAATAATTATAGTTTAATATCAACTCCTGTTCCAATTACCCCATCATCATCATCTTCCTCATCAGCCTGGAGACGTCCACTGCTGAACGAAAGCCTCCCCCTTAGACCGCCACACTGTACGACAATCTGCCATTTGCATCCACCGCCAATTATCGCCAATTACCCCGCCCGGTCCTAATCCTGTTCATCACGCTGTACCATAGGGCCGGCGTGACAGAGCAGGATAGTTATTGTTCAACCCTGTTTCGAATCAGCACGAACGAGACGGCTCGTCTTACCATCAGTCCCTGCTCCAGATATCCCGTTCTCAGCTGTACGACGAGGTCCAGCGCGAACACCACATCGCTGATCCCGTCACAAGTCAGCCAGAAGTAGTGGCACATTATCTGTAGTAAAAAAGTCAGTTATTACCATGATTTGCCACTCAAAATTCAATTCACCAAGCAGATAGTATACTGTCGAGAGCGCTGCTTTGCTAGGATTTTACGCATAGGACATTTTGGCCTAAGCACAGGGAGATCTGTGGACCTGGGTATGTCCTTAAACTGCAACCAGGACCACCGGAGGACGGACAGCAGCGTCCTCTTGGCTAACGGTGGTGAGTATTCTGCGATCCCCAAGCCGCCTGTCAAGCGTGGGGGAAACACCCCTAAGGGGGAGGCCTTCGTCCGTTTTATAGCTGATGACGAACAGGGAGATATGGGTTTTTTTTAAATACTGTCATGTGACGAGACGAGCAAGACTTTCGCCTGGGGGTAAGCCTCACGCCTGCCACTAACAGTAGCAGTGCCAGAATTGTGAACTTGCGAACACAATCCTGCGCCGCACTGCACTGCGCTCGTCACCCTGAGATATTAGATGTTAAATCTCTTCATACCCAGTAATTTCTCTGGTATCATTGCCCTTCAAACCGGAACACAGTAATGCTTGGCGGTTGAATAACTGGCAAAGGTGTGGTACTTCCACACGCGGATTCTGCAGTAGAGTCCTACCACTACAACATTTGTTGCCACGAAGCCACATTCGTGTGGAAATGTCGTAAGCAACAATTATTTTCGCAAAATCAATAAACGTTGGTCACTCAGCCCACAGAAAATATAATACTATACTAGTACTCAGGCTATACGAATTACTTTCAAGAGTTATTATAATTATCACTTTAGCTATGCTCATGTTTATCTGTTACCATAACCAAACACTGAAGCCTCGGATACTCGCCAAAGAACCAAAGTCACCGACATAGCTGTCAGATTTTGCAAGTTGAAGTGGCAATGGGCAATGGGCAGGTCACATCTAAGAAATAATAACTGATGGGGTAGAAAAGTCGTAGCGACCATGTACCGGAAGACGCAGCTTAGGTAGGGCTCACTAAGTGGACCGACGACATTGTGAAGTCGCGGGAAAACGGTGGTTGCATATGGAAGGTTGTCGTAGTGGCGGTCTAAGGGAAGGCCTTTGTTGGAGCAGTGGACGTCTCCTGGCTGATGACGATTACGATGACAACCAAAACATGATTAAAGAAATTATATAGTACAAAAACCAAAATATTAATCATCCTACAACCATCACCACGTCAAAAGATATTCGTAGCATCTCCCCGGGGCAGATATGTACTAGCTGACAAAGTCTACAGCATCCCAGGGGACTTGCTTCAGGGCATCTCAGCGTACTCAAGGAATGTTCCACAATGTGTAAAATAAGGGATTCTTTTTGCTGAGTAATGTCGGAACATAAAACTTTCCACAGCTTGTGCTAGATTTGTGGTAGTTTCTATTCAAACATTACGAGCTTTTCAAGCAGAAACTCTCAATTTGAATTTGGGAAAATAAATATAAAACGTTCAAAGACCTGCCTTTTGTAAATAGTTACGCTCCGCGGTTTTACCCGCTACCATAAGAAAACTATTTAATTTTTAGGTAAAAAAAATATCTGTGTTATCCTCGCATATAAGATAATAGAGAGTTTTAGGTGAAGAGCATTCTGCGATCCCCAAGCCGCCTGCCAAGCTTGGGGATTATGGCAATCCGACCTATCCGGCGTGCCCCTTAGGTGGCCTTCATCCAGCAGTGGACTTCTTCCGGATGACGATGATACTTAAAATTGAAATTGAATTGTTCGTCCAAGTCATTAAAACACGTACTTTCACACACAGATTAATCGGGATCCCACAGGTCCGGAGGCAATCAAGTATTCATCCGACTTACGGTTATTACGCGATCATAAACAAGGCCGCATTGATTGGATATAAGATAATGTTTGTGCCCTAAATAATAGCATTCGGTTTTCAACCGACTTCAAAAAAGGAGGTTCTCAATTCGACTGTATGTTTTTTTTCTAATATTTATGCTTTTTATTTAAAAAAATTCAACCGATTTCGACTTCAAATATCTGGATGACATCTTCATATATTCTAGTCATTTTGATTTAAAAACCAAACCACTACTGAACCGATTTCGATAAAATTTATATGGAACTACCTCTAAAGTATTGCCTACCAAATAAAAAAAAAGATCATTAAAATCAGTTCATAATTGGCGGAGTAATAGCGTAACATACATACAAAAAAATACATACAGTCGAATTGAGAACCTCCTTTTTTGAATTCGGTTTTAAGCGTATTATTTTTACCAATACTACTTCTTTCGGTAAAATAATGATACTTCTACTACTGTACTACTTCTGCTATTTCTGTATTCATGCTGATTTCTGACAGAGCGAAACAGCAGTGAAAGTTTTTCGAATTATGCTATAATCGTTCCGAGAAAGTTCGTCCCACATCACAACGGCTCTTCAAGCATATACAATGTGTAACAAAAAGTTGTAGTAATACTAAAGAGTATGTATGTACTCATCATTATGAAAAACTTGTACTATGTATCATAGGTACATACCCTTCAGTATTACTACACCTTTTTGTAACACGTTGTATAGTCACAGACCTTTTGGCAGAAGGTCGGTACTCCCTGGCTTACGAGGGCTGTACTAAAAGTATCGGGAATGGAATATTTCCACTGTTTCTGTCATATTAAAATCTTTTTAATTGAAAACTCCTTGGTTTAAAAAATCGAATACCATTTATTTATTTAAAAAAATATTCTCGGTCTTGTCACAAGGTTTTGTCAAACTTGTTTAGTCGTTGAGAAAATGGAATTGACTCGAGAAAATTCAAGAGCGATGATTTATTATGACTTTCGAAGTGGTTTAACACAAAAACAGTGTGTTGACCGGATGATTTCTGCATTTGGTGATAAAGCCCCATCCAAAACCACAATTTATCGCTGGTTTGCTGAATTTCAACGTGGACGTGTCAAGCTCAGTGATGATCCCCGTCAAGGTCGTCCAAAAACTGCAGTCACCCAAGAAAACGTTGATGCTGTGCGTAAGCTGATTGAGGAAGATCGACATGTGACATACCGCGAAATTCAGGCAACTTTAGACATTGGCATGAGTCAAATACAAATAATCTTGCATGAAAAATTAGGTGTAAAAAAGTTGTTTTCCCGATGGATTGTTGGATGGATTCGCTCTGTGAAGAGCAAAAAGCGGCTCGCGTTACTTGGTGCGTCAGAACTCTCGAAAGATTCCACGCAGGATCCTCAAATGCTGTATACAACATCGTATCAGGTGACGAATCCTGGATATACGCGTACGAACCCGAAACAAAAAACCAGTCACGAGTTTGGGTGTTCGAAAATGAGTTAAAGCCAACAAAAATTGTTCGTTCACGGAGTGTTGCAAAAAAAATGGTGGCCACGTTTGTCTCCAAAACCGGCCATGTTACGACTATTCCTCTTGAGGGACAAAGAACGGTTAATGCAGAATGGTATGCTAGCATTTGTTTGCCACAGGTCGTTTCTGAACTCCGTAAAGAGAACTGCAACCGCCGCATCATCCTCCATCACGACAATGCGAGTTCTCACACCGCGCACAGAACAAAAGAGTTTTTAGAGCAAGAAAACATAGAATTATTGGACCATCCGCCGTACAGCCCCGACCTAAGCCCTAATGATTTCTATACTTTCCCTAAAATAAAGAATAAATTGCGTGGACAGAGATTTTCATCACCTGAAGAAGCTGTGGACGCCTACAAAACGGCCATTTTGGAGACCCCAACTTCCGAATGGAATGGTTGCTTCAATGATTGGTTCCAACGTATGGAAAAATGTGTCAAATTTCGCGGAGAATACTTCGAAAAGCAATAAATATATTTTTAAATAGTAATGTTGTGTCACTTCCTTGATTCCCGAAATTTTCAGTGCCGCCCTCGTATCACCTCCAATGGTACATGCTCGAAGTTACAGTTCTATGATTATTTACGTGATATTTACCGTGACTATGTTGTAAATCGAGCGTCTGATCTCGCCCGAATATGGTGCATGTAACTGTACTGAAATATCGGGAGCTCATTTTACAAAATAGTCACGGTAAATGTCCCGTTAATAATCGTAGAATGGTGATTGAACCTTGATAGTTTACAATAGTGCTAAAAATCATATTTTTTAAAGGCAAGTAACTTTGTAAATTATACTTCGGGTCTCAACCGAAGACGATTACATTATTTACTTGCAGCAGTACATGGGATTGTGCTGTCTTTGTCACACTTTTAGATATTCAACTACTATAAAAACACTGACTTCCTGTCTCCCTCTATGGCCGGAGATGGCTGCCTGCAACTTGTCATTACGTGTTTTTGTGTCGTCGGAGTCACATTGTTTTTTTTTTTTTTTAAGTAGTGAATATTTTTATTGTTCGCGCTTAGATTTGGGAGATAAGAAAAAGAAAACGTGTGCGATCTAATGATGAATACGAAAATACCTGTAGGAAGGTGAAGAAACTTGAACATCGTCGTCGACTGAAAGTTCCCAGTTTAATGCTTCGCCATATCGCGATATATGGACGAAAGATTTGAGCAGGTACCTACCTAAAATAGCCATTGTTAACTTATAAATCCGAAATGTACTAATGAGTAGTTACGTGCTTTGGTTAAAACTACCCTCAGACATTAAACTTTTATTCACAAATTTAGCAAATGGGAAGATGTAAGTACATAGTATCACATGGAAAAGAGCGGGGATGTCTTAAATAATATCTACAAAGTTTTGCCTCGTAGTTAGGTGACCAAGAAATTTGTTATCGCTGTAATCCAAAAATAGTCAACAACCCTTTTACGTGAATCGTATTAAGGTTACCTGCTAATTCTCCATGGAAACATGTTGAGACTTCATTACCTTCACGTAAATCGTGTTAAGGTGATGAACCCTCCACGTATATCGTGTTGAGACGCACTTCCTTCACGTATATCGTGTAAGGTAAATTTACTCGCCGCGTAAATCGCGCGTGGTACATCGGCTGAGCTCGTACTTATCATTCTCTTATCGTACATATCTGCCGGTTACATACATTGAGTCCCCTCGGGAGGATGGGACACCATAAGAAACGGACATGCAAGCGACGCACTGCATGCAAGGGCTACAGAAGAAACGTCAGCTTTAACAGCAGAAAACGCCGAAGAGAATCTTAACCCGGAATTTTTTATAATTCTTCCTTCCAAAAGAATAGGTACGGCGACGATTTACATAAAGACATTTTTGTTAGATGATTACATATTATATTATGTAAGGGCTTACCAAGAGAAAGCCAATTGAAACAAACAATATTTGCCCGCCAAAACTTGCGCGAATGTGAGGTCACCAAAACTTAAATTAGAAATAGAGTCTGTAGAGAGAGAGTAGCACTGTCACGTGTCACCTATTAACGCTAAGAATATATTTAGCCAAATAAACAGAACCAGCTGTCCAGCTGTTTAGCAGCGATAGGACAAGTTCTAAATTGGGTCTTATCATCCAAGGACGCGTCGCCACAAGCACAAAACATTATAAACCCGCTTAGTGACGCTTATTAAGTGATAGACACTATTGTGAAGCGCAATCGACACGTTACGCGATTATTAGCCATCTCAACAAACATCACGAGATTGTGTTAAAACACAAAAAAAAAAATGGGTTTTTGTCCAGAGAAAATCTGTGTGGGCACCTTAAATCTTCAAAGGCCGTTTCAAGGTCAGGCTCTGAGATGGAAAACACGGCACAGCTGCCTCCATTCAAGCCACAGCCTCCGGCAACACGGTCAGCGAGGAGCTTTAAACGCGAGGGGGATGCCGCAAGCAGCCTTCGAGGCGCGCCAGAACCTCGCTCCCCGGAGGCAGGCGCCAGTGCCACGGGATTGCTGGCAAGACTACAATCACCGGAGCAGTAGCTCTTCGCGCAGGGGATCCTGGTAGTAACGACTACTTTGCAGGTACCTATTGCCGACAGACTAAAATAATTTTACAACAAATGGTGTAGGATAACAACAATCGTTCTATCCTGGGTGCAAGGATACAGTGTATCGTTTAAAGAGGTACCAGTACAGATAAAGCCTCCTAGTAACTTTTAAGTCAGCCTCTGACAGTAAAAGCATTGATACGAGGGTACTAAGACCGGAGTTCAGTTATTATCAACAACATGCGAAAAAAAAAATAAAAAAATATTAAGATTTTATTGAACCGTTCTAAAATTGGTTGATTTCAATTATTATTTATGCCAACATTCAATTTAAAAGACGCCTATTTTTTACTTGCTTGAAGTTAGTCAAGATGATAAAAAGATGTTACGTTTGATTTGGAAATAACAAATCTACCAATGTAATGTTCGGCAGTTTAGTCGTACCGTCCCGTTCGTATACACGAACATTTGAAGCCGGTAATGAAATACCTACGGCAGTTCGGGCTTATCTCTGTTAATTACTTAGAATCTAGATAATTTTATTGGTATTGGACAATCCTATTCTGAATGCGTCAGCAACATAAATATGACAATTAATGATTTACAGTCATTAGGATTCATTCCCGGTTGTTTGTTCTAGTGTCTATAATAACAACCGTCACCCATGTCAGAGGCCTTCAGGCGGCACATTAACTCTGACACACAGCCTATACAAACTTATTTTTTATTAGGATTCATAATAAATCACGATAAGAAAAAAAAAATAAAAAAAAATAAAAAAAAAAAAAATTACGCATAATCAAAAAAGCCATAGAATTCTTAATAGCGAATAAATGTATAATCAGATACTTTCCGAAGTTCATAGGTATTTTTACCTCCTCATGTCCAGCCGTTAAATACGGGTGGATATATAATATAAGTACAAAATTGTTTGATCGGGAGAAAATGTTAGCATTAGGTAACTCGGAAACCTATAATAAAAAGATGGTGATAGTAAAGCAGAGGTTTTACGATGGTGAATCTATAATATTATCCAATTCTTTTGCCCAATACGTAGTTATTATTAATGTCTAAAGATCTACAGTGATGTATCAAGTACCGGTTGGGTGCGGGGTAGCAAGCGGCGGTCTAAGTTCGCACGGCAGTTGGGACGAATAAGAGATCAGCTTGCACATTAGTATTTTGGAATTAAAAGCCGCGTTATATGGGCTAAAGATATTTGCATCAGAGCTTTACTATTGCGATATAGTTTTGAGAGTATATAGAAAACACGACAGCAATTTGCAATTTATATCGTATGGGAAGTATACAGCACAGCTAAATGCCATTGCTCGCTATTATTTATTTGGCAATGGTGTGCTCAAAAACATTTATTATATATTTGCGTCATATATAAGATCTGCCGATAATGTTGTTGCAGATCATGAAACCCCGTAAGATTAAGGTACTTTGTAATGTGTAACGAGTGGAAGCTTGCTATTTATGATCTTTTTGCGAGCTCTTAAAACTATAAATTTTAACGACACGCGTCATGAAAGCTCGATCCCTACGCAGAAAATCTCGATGCATTGATTCGAATTATCGAATATATATTTTAATATTATAATTATATATTGAATCGATCGATTGATTATTTTTAATTAGTAAAATTTACATATCTATTCCTTTCGCCCGTTTAGTCTTATAACTAAGGTCTTACAAAATATAATTAGAGACGAAGCTCCATTCCCGTTTTAGAACATGCTACCCTCTACATATGGCGTACCTTACCCTGGTGGGAGCGAGATTATCAGGCAGTCATTGATAAGCCGAGGCGTACCAGAGGTATCATCAGGTATTGTCATGGCCTCGTTCACAAATTAAAACCTAAGCCTTCTATCAAGATAATAACCATAGTAATTTTTTTATACGAATTATATATCTGTTTAACTTTTTTACGAAATTAGAAAACGTAGCCAGTTACAGTTCGTTAAATATACACAAACCGGCCTTATCTACAATATTAGGAACAAAAAATCACGCTACACGGTAGTGTCCACAGATTTATAAAGGATGTCTATAGATTAAGACCACCTAATCCCAAATATTTAGCGACCTGGGACACCAATAGGCTGTTGAATTTTGTCTCAAACTTGTACCTTTATTCCGATAATTACGTAAAAACAATTACGTTATTAGCGATTGCATCTACACAGAGAATGCATACGTTAATTAATGAAGTTTAATAAAATTAAAAATATTGCTATAGATAGCGACAAGATTGTAATTAAAGTACCGGACTTAATCAAGCATCGCTAAATGAAGCCTTCCAACCACATATTAGATTGACTTTTATTAAGGAAAAAACTGTGTACTTATTTGCACGACAGCGGCATCGACATTATTTGGAGCGCATATTTGGGGGCGCTATATTTGCGGCGCATTCCACTAGTGACGCTTCAACGTCGACACCTCATAGATTTGGTGTAAACCTAGAATTGGTTCATAATGCTGCATGTTGGAGTGATTCTTCTAATGTTTTCCTAAAATAGTATAACAGAGATCTTGAGAATCTTGACGATTATGAATTTACGGAAGCCATTTAGGTAAATTTTCGTTAAAGGTTGCTAAATGTTCCCTCCCTATCAAGGAACATAATTATTGGATCGTAAATGATTTATTATATATATTTTATACACTCAAAATAATTAAATTAATAATTATAAAATAATTCATTATACAAGAAAAAAAAAAAAAAAAATATTATTGATTCTTGATTATGATATAGCAGTAAAATTTTACATTTTGTAGATTGATTACAAAGTATGCTTTTGATTAATAACTTAGTGATTAATTATATACTTACAAATAATGAATGACATAGACATTGTTTGTCTTTCTTTATCTAGCGAAGGCTCTCTAAACATCTGCAAGTAAATAATGTAATCGTCTTCGGTTGAGACCCGAAGTATAATTAAGAATCAAACGATACTTACCTTGAAGTTTGATTCCAATTATGCGAGGGTCTCAACCGAAGACGATTACACTCCCAACCCACCCAAGTTGTAAATAATATACCCATAAGTTAAAATACAAACAATAATGTAGTCATTCATGGGTGGAACTCCTAATTTATCTCTGAAAATAATGACAAGTTGCAGGCAGCCATCTCCGGCCATAGAGGGAGACAGGAAGTCAGTGTTTTTATAGTAGTTGAATATCTAAAAGTGTGACAAAGACAGCACAATCCCATGTACTGCTGCAAGTAAATAATGTAATCGTCTTCGGTTGAGACCCTCGCATAATTGGAATCAAACTTCAAGGTAAGTATCGTTTGATTCTTAATTATAGATAAAAGAACCTTGAACGCAAAACTATAATTATAACCAATGATTTCTATGTCTAGATACGCCTGAGTTAAAAAATCGTAAGACTAAATTCTCTTTGACAAAAGGTCAACGCCATCTCACGGATTTTGCGGTCCCTACGTGCAGCGCCAGTAAAGCGTGGTAGAAGAAACGCAAACTGTACGAAACTAGAAACGACTTACCTATTACCTAAAAATAAAAGTTTTTGTGTAAAAGCAAGTTTAATTTAACTTTAAATGTTGACTTGTCGGTCATAAGAAACGCCACCTCTTTTAACTGCACTTTGAAATGTAATTCGTACAACCCTTCACCAAACAGTTTGGCATTTTGCACTCAAGTAATCACGTCGGAAGTGCGTCGCAGACTGTGCCGGCATCGGTGTCAATGCGTTTCTTTGACACCGACGAATGGGTGGCATTTCAAAATGGCGTCCAACCCGTCTCTACTATGTAGGTAATTATGTCTATGATTATAACATTATCCCATTATAACATTATGACGTATTTTATATAACGCGCTCAGAATAGAATAAATAATTTATTGGCCTTATAACATCTTGGTTACACTGGGCAAGTCAAATGTAAAATGAAAGCGAGTATTTTAGGTAACACATAACATTATGTCAAATTAAAATTAAATAAAGAAGACAAAATTAAGTAAAGTATTATGTAGATTATTACGTATCCTACTATAATAATATTATAAACGCGGAAGTTTGTATGTATGAATGTTTGGATGTGTGGCTGTTTGTTACTCTTTCACGCTGAAACGGCTGAAAGGATTTAAATGAAATTTTGTATAGAGGTAGCTTATACCTTGGAATATAAAATAGGCTACTCATTATCCCTAGAATTGCGGGTCAAACCGCGGAACGCAACTAGTATCTTATAGTTTCTTATATATCTGTAGCCTGGTCTTTGCATTTCAATACTAAATTTTAATCCAAATCTCTCCGATATAATCTCAAGGTTATTCATGCGAATTTACGATAAAACACCAGAACAGCATAAACTCATCCAATCTAAGTAGTCAGGGTTGTCCACAAAAACATTTAACCACTTTAGGGCGACAAGTTCGCAACCCTTTTCAATCCTGACGGATAGTGCCGGAAGCTCCCTGAAGGACTCGTCACAGATTTAACCTATTACAAATGTCTGTAGGACTTGGCTTTGCTTTTATTGAAACAGGTCAGAAGTCATTTTTACCCGACTACCTTAAGTGCTCCATTCATAATGCATTGCATTTTCGCCTAACATCAGACGAGATGCAGTTAAACGCAACCCTGAAACCCATACAATTATTTTTGTGTTTACTTATTAAGGTCTTAGGAAAACGAAGAACATGTAACTAATGGATAATTTAATTAAAATATGGTAACCTAAATTCGTAAGTTTTTTTAGCCATGCCACGTGGTCGATTTTGAAGGATTACGTTGACAGAACTAAACTAACTAAAGTATTGCTGTTCTTAGCTAACTTACATGTCTGATGAAAAATGGACAGCGATATTTTAATTAGTTTAGATCTGTCAATTAGAGCCTTCAAAATTTACCACATTGTGTTTGTACTATTTGCTATAAAAAATGTGGCGTGGCGTATAAAGGAAAAAATCAATAAATAGGTTTCTATATACCTGTACCCTGTTAGGATGTTTCTAGCGTCAAAGTGGATTAGCTCGCGTACGCGGGATTGCCCCGCATGTGTATCAACAGAAATCCTTCTTTTCATAGATTGTGTTTATTGTGATGCATGCGTGAACGGTTCTGAAATTGACAGTGTACATTTCAATCGCGCGGGATGCACTCACGGGTTTGTTCGAAACGAGAGAGAGAGAGAGCTAGATCCTCCAAGTGTTTCAAGCATGCGGGAACAAACCGGCATGCCACTAAAAACGCCCTACTCAGAAAAAAACTTTGTTTGCAGATACAAAGATGTTTTTATAATTAGTATTTAAGAGATCCGGTAGAAAGTGCTATTCAGAAAGAAACTTTTCTTCAGAGTTATGTAATGCGATTGGACCCAAAATTAAATTAATCAAGCTAAGAGTTGGACAAATTCGATCTGTTGGAAGGAAGTAGTAGATAATTAGGTTTGACCATACTCAGATATTGGAAGGTTATCAAGCTTTTTCTATTTCTCTATTACCTATACAGGATGTTTGGTAATTTGGTTCAAATTCTAAGCGGTTTAGGCTATTTTTAAGTATTTCGAGTTATTCTTTATATTTAAATAAGTAAAATATTTGAACGTATTTTGAGAAATTCTAAAATAATGGGGAGAACATACATCCTACAAATAAACAAATAGGAAGGTATGAAAAGTCGCCTCGCAGTGAACTAAGGTAAGCGTCAGAACAACTGGACCAACAAAGATATTTAATGTGTGGTAAATACCAAACTTGACTACTGTTTTGCTACTATTTGATACCTATATTCAATTATTTAGTACCTCGACAGCGAAGAAAAGTGAAAAGAAAGCGGCCAGACATCCTGATGATGATTAAACCTCAACCCAACACTGTCATCATACATTATGAAAATAAATTTGAAAGTAAAAGGTTGTAAGCAATTCGCCACCAACCGATATATTACAAGGTTTCATTTCTCAAACAACAACGTCTTCACGCAGAAAAATCTATTTCTTTGTCAAATATTGCTAGAAGGCATCAAACAATCAATCTCGACGTCCCCAAGTATTTTGAGAAGCAAAAACTTCCTACCTCACACGTGCCTAGCTCCCTAAATTCCCTAAAGGGTAGTTGGCAGCTCGTCACCCGTATTTACTTAACCCTCAGTGCTGCGGGGGTATCAAGGACCAAGCAATTTTTAGGACCTTTTTTGAGTAAATTGAACTTGTATATTTAGCAGCAGTTGTTTGAGGGCAAGGTTTATTTTTTATTAGTGTTGCTTTTGCTTCAGAAATACGAGAAATCCTATTAAAAATGAAACAGGAAACATGCATGGTTTTTTATAGACTCACAAAAGAGCTGACCTGCAACAACTCATCGAAAATAAAGTTTAAATATGTGCGCAAATAACGAGGTTATAAACATTTTAGTTTCATGGGAGGGCACTATACTAGCAATTGACAAATTGATCAAAGTCCACGATTCCAAACAAATTATCTCTTATCTCTATCTTATCCTATTATTTTTAATAATCGAAACACATGCATATTCCCTATTATATAGGTCGATTTCCACTACTGGGTTTACTCGTAGGTTTCTCCTAAGATTATTCTAAGGCACGCCACTGGCTTTAACTTTATGCTTTCAGCCACTGCCCGAGATGTTTTACATAATATCGTCACTCCATCGAGTCCTACGGTATACGTTTGGCGATTCGAGATGTCTAGAATTCTCTTCTACCACAATTTTTTTTTTTAACAAGTTTGTTTCATTAAGGGTACAAACTTGGCTAACCGAAGTGAATATCTCCAGAGTTTGTGAATTATTGACTATTTAGAATCATGTTTCGTCAACGCCATCTAAAGGATTTTTAAGATATTTTTTTTTATTGCCAGTCAGAAAACTTGCCATTGCGTACCCTGCTGAAACTACATACTACTACATACTACTGAATAATTAAGGAATAGTGGACGTAAATGACCCATAAAAATGTGCATGCATTTTCTTACTGCTACTCTACAGTAATTTTACGGTTTCAACTACGCTTCTTAGACAATTTTCGTACATATTCCAGGGAGCTTTAGTCGAATGTCGTATAAAATTAAGTTGATTGAGCAGCCTGCAATGAATAATTTATTTTCAGCACTGGACGGAAAGACAAACGGTAGAGATTCGGGAAAAGGGTGGTTGATGAGCTTCATAATTATCTTCCGCAGAGAAAAACCAACGTCAAACGCTTATGGTCTTCATCTACGACGTAATTAATTTCTTATTTGACAAATCTTGGAAATAATTAAAGTTTTTTCAATTACTAAGAGACCAGGCGAGCTAGTCGCTCGCCTTATACTTGAAAGTCACGTTTGCACAAAACAGTTAATTGAAACACAGAACGAAAAGTTTGCGTCATTTTAATTATCATTCAGAACTTAGTTAATTTCAGAGTTTTTTCAAATTAGGAATAGCATACAATTTTTATTTCATCCATCTAAATAATTTTATCTTACTTCGCCCTAAAATATTTATCGCTGAGGTCTGCTCTCTGACATAAACTGTGTTTGAGTTACATAGACTATGTTAGAAGATACGTAGCGATTCTCCATAATTCTTATACCCCAGACAATAAAGCTGATATTCCAACCAAAATCCACGTTCCTATGAAATAGATACCTATTCAAAATCCGTTCAACTGACGCGCTCACGCCTTTGATCGCAGAGCGGATACAATTGGACGCAGAAGCCAGAGATTCGACGCATAATTACCGGGGAAGCTGCGAGTATCACAGGTAGCATGAAAGTATCGATCGATAGTGAACCCCATACTAGCTAGTGCAGTGACATAGGCAGTGTAATTAGGGTTGCCAGACATCATTTATTTTAAAAGACGTAATTTTTTTAGCCCTGAAGATAGTCCTTGTCCTCAATTTTAAAAACAGGAATAGAGGACAATACTTTGACTTGTATTTTAGGAAATGAACGCATGCGTAGCGAACAAAATAAAGATAATAATTATAGAATAATAAATGTTTATTTAGAAAACGAATAAGCTCAGCAGCAAAAAGTAAGACAAGTATGCCGTTAAATTCAATAATAAGTATTTACCCATACTTAGGCACGTAGCTTAGGTATAAGTTCATTTATTGTATACCATAACAGAGCATTCTATAAAAAATAACAAGTGGTCCTTTAATAATATCATCCTTTGTTCTATATTTATCAAATCTTTGTATAACACACAACCAGAGCTGGTAACCCTAAATGTAGTGGATGAGGTAAGATTGAAATGAGGCGTAGACCCGTTGGCCGCTCTAAGTATGGAAAGAAGAGGAGACGGACGGTCTACGGAAACTTAAAATCGATCTTGGCATCAAGTGGTGAAGGAAGCAATAAAGAAGGATGGCGCGTTTTAATATTAGAAACCAAGACATACTTTGGGTTGCTGTGCCAGTTAAGTTAGTAGCTAAACGACCAAGAATCAACAAAAAATTGCCCAATCACTTGTGGAGATCGAGGGTATGCCTAGCACCGATACGCCTTTATCACTTAAAGAGATAAATGCAATATAGTAGAAAATATAAATAAAATAAAATTGTATGAAAAGAACTTAAAAGTAAAATACACCCGTATGTGCTGTTTGCCGTTGAGGAGTTCCACTATCCACCTACTGCCTCCACCTTAAGTTATGCTCGGTGGTAGCAGATTGTTTCATTGTCATTGAATTTACATAAGTATGCCTTTCAGCTCAATCGGACATCAGCAACAGGTCTAAAATTCACTTGCAAGATTTGATTACAACAAGACACAGGGACGGGTGAAACTGAAAAAAAAAGGTTGTAATTACCTGTAGCTCAGGGAAGCTCTGTCTCACGATCAGCGTCCAGAGATTATAAAGAACGCAGACGGTGATGAGCCAGAGCCAGTAGAAGTAGAAGTTCTCGTCCGGGTTGACGACGGTGCGAGGCGCCCTGACTCGCTTCCGTCGTGTCCGGTTCGCGCTTCTGTGCTCGCCCGTTGCTCCTTCCGAGCCAGTGTCTTCTACCTGCCGGATTATAGTACGTATTAAATCCTTGTTATTCAGGGTCAAGAATTAATTCATTAATTCAAGATGGATGTGATAACATTTTCATGAGATAACTGATAAAAAGGGCATGAGTCATGACTGATAACTTCATCATAATCTTAATCAGACAGGCCTTAAGACATATAGGTCTCTCACAAGGCACGCCATTCCCCCCAATTTTCAGGTTTCGCTTACTATTGGCCAGAAAGTAAGCTTGCTTCCTATACCACTTGCGGGAGTGGCGAACGAAACATTGCCAAACCTTGCTTGACTGCTCTACATATAGTTCGGCCGATTACATTGTAGAGTGGAGGACGTCTTACCTATACCTGCGTGGTTTGGCGAACCTTTGGCAAATGCTGCAGGCGTAACCAGGCTATCGTAATCACTGTCATTGCCACTGGTTTTGTGACATTATGGTTATTTGGTTGCATATCGCCTCTTTTTTATCTATTACAACTCTCTGATTAACCTCCAGGCGGAGGCTCCAAATTACCAGTTGGTGGCATTATAGACGCAGTTTCTGACTGACACGTGATCTTCAAGGCCATACCGTAATAAAAAAAGACACTCGAAAAAGATGTTTGGTAATTTAATTTGAATCCCAATCTTTCGGAGTTCAATATCTATTTAGAAAAGATTGGCTTTAGGATTATGGTAGACCCATCTGGATTCTCTAGCGTGGTGTGACGTAATGCTACGTGATTGTGAATAATGACATCTGATAAGAATACAGTGTGTGATTCGTACCCCAATCAGTCAAAGGTATAGAAACTTAGATGGAAACTGTGCCTTATAGCCTTGGGAGAGCCAGGCTAGTTACTGCAGCAGATTGCAACGTACTCGTAGATACAATAATGTCGTATCGTACATAATTTAATTTAGTTAAAACTCGGATAAAATATCTATGATGCAGGGAAACTGCCTGTTACCTAGACTAGTAAGAATGTGTTATTTCCATTTCGCGTTTTGTAGCGTGCCATTAGAGCGTTCGATCCATTGCACGTACTCGTAGGTGCAATAAAAGAACAGTCCGTAAATTCCTAGCTTTTATTGCTTGCATGCAACCTTGCAGCAGAATAGATGACGTCACTGTGAAATGACATTACATATATATTCGTACGTATATCTGTAGATATACGCAACGAAACAGTGGTATGTCTTGGAGGATCTAGCTCTCTCGCATGGTCTATAATTTATGTTGCCTCTTGTCTCTCTCAAATCTGTGAACATTAGGGCGATACTGCAAAAAATATATGTGGTTAAAGATTTGGTAATAGAAGATAATTACCCGGTGATATGACACGGTCAGTTTTCGTATGATTGGCCGGGAGTTGCATTTATATCCGAGCGCTACTGCGGGTCATACGACTGTTGTTTGTTTTTTAACAGATATGTTAGAGGCCTTCCGGTGGCGGCATTAATATCTCTTGACTCAGGCTATACAAGCGATATAGAGCTTACCTATTAGTAAAAAAGAAAAAAAAATAGTTTAAACGATAAAGCGAAAAACAGGCATGCAACTAATAGTCCTACTGATGGTGAGAGGTTACCACTGCGTGAGAACAAGTTCAGCACGACAAGCAAGCGCAAGCAGCAAGCGTTGTATATTTTTGCCGTTGCTTTGCCTACTCTTCTGGGTAAGAATTCTCAACATTTTTCTTGTTGCGACTCAAGTTTTAAATCCGCGTGTCCTCCCGAGGAATAACATTCTACAGATCACGAGTACGCGGAAAGAACGCTCGATTGAATTGCACCGTACGGCCGTTTTTCCACAGCCGCCGTCACCGAGACGTCAACGAAAACGGGACGACGTCGCCGAAGTAGCGGTACACAGATTACTATTAGCCGTGTATCCACTGTACGTCCGTCACGGCGTTCGGGTTACGAGGGAGGAGTGAAATCGCAAAAGGGCAATTAGCAATCATTGGAATTCATTTATCGATAGGAGCTATTATGCTTTGTCTTAGTTGATAATTTTGACGAGTGTCTATAATGTACAACATGATATTTTAAACACGATAATGTACGGCATAATTATACACGGCATGATAATTGGTCGTATGCAAAAATCCAGCGTAGTGGGACACATCTTCTAATTTAATCTAGCCTATTGCTTCCCACTGCTGGGCGAATGCCTCCCCTTTTGCTTTTAACACGCATGTAAATAAAATTGAAGGAAAACTCTGGATAAGACTAGACTGGCTTTTATACTTATACTTACACTTGTAAGTTGAATATTTTTTGTAAAGGCGGTATGTCGATCTTTAATAGTTTGGTTGGGCTCTTGTGTTTTCAAATAAGGGTCACCAGGTACTCCAGATCTTCGATTATCCTAGCTTTTATAGTTTTCCCTTTATGTGGCCATTAAACCCTAGCTCTGTACCAAATTTCAGCTCGCTGAGTTTATGGGAAGTATTAGTTCTATTCTGATGATCATGAGTGAGTGAGTGTCATATATGCGAAACTTTGCTTTCGCTTAACTTCGGAACTAAAAGACCTACAGACATGAGATTTATTATTTTAAGTATATGATTATAGCTTACTGGATGACGAAAATTTCTGCGTTCTGGTCTTATCCAAAGATTCTCAAATAGGGGCCTGAAAATGCGGCGTAATGGTTCCAGTAAAGGATGGTACGGCAGTGTTTGCTTCGCGCTCGACTTGGCGGATACGAAACTTCATGGGCGTGAACTGCCAAAACTATCAACCTAATTTAGACAAAGCATAAGACATATACTTAAAAATCTACAGCTAAGCTACCTAAATTAATAACAAAAGTTGTAATTATGGATGGTTAGATGCTCAAAGTGTTTAGGCAATACAAAATTAATCTGAATGCCTCACTCCTATTTCTAGACGCTTGTTAAATTAGCCCATCGAAGCGTTGCTTAACTTGCACTTCGTAGACGTCATTAAAATTTATAGTTATTCTTTTGTTTTTCCAATCCAATCAAAATAAATGAGTGTTCGCGTAAGAAGAGTTTGGAAAAGTTCGCGCATTGTTAATGAAAAGTTTATGAAGACAGAAACGTTTTCCTGGTGTCGCTTGTTTTGTCCACACGGTATTGATCTGTCGTTTTCTTTGAAGATAAGCTTAGAAAAGTTCTAAGTTTCGATAAAGGTTAGGTACCATTTCGATATAGAGGGATGGTTTTTTAGGGTGGTTAAAATTACCAATTATTCAGAAAAATGCCTGTCCAAGGTAGAACTTGGTAAGACGCAGTAAAATAAGCAAAACACATTTAGATACAGGATTACGTGTAACGGCATTACTAAGCCGATGGAAGGTAATTAAACTCATAATTCTTAATAATTGACCAGAAGAAAAGGATCATGTTGTTCGATTTATAGCACTTATAAAAAAAAAACCTCTAACTGGAAAAAACTTGACACAGTCCGATTGATCGAACCACGCGGTCGAACCACAAGGCCACAGCCTTTACTTTGGGACCAACCATGAATGCTGTTTCCATACATTATGTCGTGAGTGAATGCATTTTTGTCTATTGAACAGCTGATAATTTTGACAAAAGGCCAGAACCTGATGGAGTGTGTGTACACAGCAACAAGTAATAACAAAAACAGTATCTAGAAACGTTTGGTATTGATGTGATCCTACGTCAAGAAGAACGATAGGTATCTATTACACAAGATCAAAGTAATTTAGATAAGATTTCCTCAAGACGTTGTCAAGTCGTCAGACCCTAGATTTAATAAAAGTCTAACAACAAAAGATTCCTAGGTGATTCACGCCACACCCTCATCTGCCTATTAAGGGAAGTATAAACTAAAATGACAAAAATCTTAGAAAATATTTATACACACTCACAGTTTCCTGCGTCGAGCATGTCTGCCGTGTGGAGAATCTCTTCAAAAACGAGTCTTCTCTCTTCAGAGGCGGTTTCTTCTGTATCGCCGAGCTCAGCTGTACGGTAGTCCTTAGCTTCATCCATCTTTGATTCGATTTTGTTCTGCCATCATACAAAAACATCAGAACAACGCAACTTAACCAAAAGTAGCCATGCTTTAACTTCAAGATAGGTTGTTTTTTTTTGTAAAAAATTCAGAGTTTCTGTTTCAAATTATATTGTTATACTTATTTACTTCAAGTTCTATGAGAAGGAATTGGAGAGATAGATCTTGAAACTATTGTCAGTGCATCGCACTATGTGTAAAGAATCATGAAAATTTCGTGCAAAATAAAACTTTCCACATGCAGCATGGCATCTAGAGAACTAGAGAAAATATTGTATTGTAGAGTAAACGAGTCGATTCTATTGGTTCTCTAAGTCTAGGCTATTCACTATATTCTATGGACTCATTCAAATTAATGTTAACGGAAAGATCCCGCCTTTCAAATTTACCTCTCAGAAGGATTGTAATAAGTATGTAAAGTTTGTGGCAATATGTACGCTGACGCTGCAGATTGCAGATCGAAGATAAGAGTAAGATACTTCCACACTAAATATAGATAGTATCAGTGCACTGTGAGTCAGCGTACAAACTGCCGAAGTTACGCTGTAATCGTTCCGTGACGACTAATCTAAAAGAGCCTTAATTTAGGAAGTTCTCTATCTAAAAGTGATGCAGTAAAACACTGACCCAGATCCCAAGTGATAGGAAAGTCCAAGGTGATCTAACACAATATCGAAAACACACAAAATCGAGTGATTGTAAATACCATTCGTAGGCCTAGACACAGACGAAGGGGAAAAACAAACAATGATATAAAATGGACATCGATGCGGCGTTGCCCGCGTTCGAACCTCTTTATTTTCCTGAGGGCTTGGTAGTATGCCATGACTGCTTGGACGTGCCTCCATTTATGGCCCCGTTTGTCTGAGTCAGATCCTCGTCTCTCGTCCAGCACGGACTTGCGAGAGGATGACGAACTCGATGCAATGATCGGTCGCCTATAAAGGGATGCTCTGTTACATATGGAGGTAGTGTACTGTGACTGTGGAAGCCTCTATAGCACCAGTCTTGCGACGCTCCGGTGAGTTTCGGGTGAGGATCGACTTGAATAGGTTTTTCGTATTCTCTACTTTGATGAGTATTCACAAGTGCTTAGTTCGACTTTTTCTAATTACTTTTATCTACTCGATCGCGTAAACGGGAACTACGTTTTTTGCATTATATATGTTCAGTCAGCGCCATCTAGTGCCGAGTAATGGCTCTGCTCTTATTTCATTCAAACCTTAATTTAACGTTTATGCAATCGAAAAGCTAAACATTATTGGAAAAACTCGCACTAGGCATTCCATTTGCCAGTTAGGCAACGCTATTTAAACACCTCCAAAAACTTTTAAATACAAAAGCTTTGCGATGACAGGTTATTAACTTCACGTCTTTACTTTCAAGTTTCCAGGGAATACAGATGCATCTAAAGTATTATTGAAAAAGAGTTCTAATGTTCTAATTATGTTTCATTTCAAAGTCTAACTTTGAGTTCTACGTCTAATAATCTACGCCAAACATTTTTCTTATGATGCTCAACACTAAAAAACGATCTTCAAAATTTCCAAAAAGAAGTGTCCCAAAATTGAGTCTATGAGACTATAGCTGTGAACTTCTCGACTCGATATCACCGGAACGTCGCAATTTCTCTCCCGATGATACAATAGTTTCGTTCGAGACTTCACAAGAGCACATGCATTCATAAAGTCAGCCTTCTTCTAATCTTTGGACAGTACATTGTGTTTTATTTCTTGCATTACAGTGACTATGTTTAATTATGTCCAGCTGTGCAGGGTCGTGAACTAACGCCTACGCTATAGCTTGCACGATTCTTGTGAGGCTTTGGAGTTCTTATTACATTTTTGCGCAATGTCTATTGCCATGGTTATCAAGTGACGGATTCATGAATTCTTGATTCTATAAATACTATGCTTGAAGTTGTCATACTAGAATGAGTTTGCTTAACTCTAGTAATTAACGTATCAATTGAAATATAATAAATTAGGTTTCATATTACTGTTATAGATGTGGTTTTGTAAAAGTCAAATAATATAACACTGAAGCTTAATTAATCTTTAATTTGCACAGTAAGTAATTTAAATTTTGCATATCTTTAATTCGTTTTTAATGATGCTATTGCCAATAAAATATTTAGAACAGTTAGGTTGCAATCAATAAAATAATTGTTAATATTACGTAATTTATTAAAAACTATTAAAATACAAAAAAATCCTGGTCTATATTATATTTATATCGGTACATAATTATAAAAATAATGCAATAAGCTTAAATTCGCTACATAAAAATTGCATACGTCACTTGATAACCACCAATAAAACATGCAATACGTAATTGGTCTATCGGGTCGTGCTACAGGGCCGCAGCTAAGCGAGTCCAAAGCGACTGAATGCTATACTGTCCTGACTTACATATCGTCTGCCCGAACAACGGGAGTGAATGGTGAGAACTTGTTCAACAATCTAGAGACGAGAAAATTAATTTTATTCCATAATTTTTTATCATCATCATCCTTACTTATCTTACTTATGTTACACAGCGGGGCCTAAAATTTTCTTGTTTACAGCTTTGTTATCATTTTTATATTTGTTTCGACCATAAAAAATAGTAAATATAAGTCGAAATATTAGTAGCTCGATACTAACTAAATATTTAGTTAGTTGTCATTTAAATTAATGAAATACACAGTAAATATTAAAAATAAGTAGGTATATGAGGTTTTATACAACCAAATAAACACATGTATTATTGTAACCATTCTTCCATGTGTTCTACAATTGTCACCCAGAATAATAAGCTTCCTTATGCCTAATAAAAAAATATCGTTAAGGCCCGACCCGTTAATGGAAAGCGTATAACGGGCTCTGGACTATTTAATTGCATTACTATAATTATTAGTTACCATACGGAAAAAATATGGTATACTTAAACGTTTATACATGATAAAAATTATTTCACTCGCCAGAAAAAATGAAACCACTTGTTTAAACTCTTTCCGTTATTTATTTAAATTTAAATAAATTTGGTTTCGTGACAAAATTGAACCTTAGCACACATTTTTTTTTATTGTTTTCATTTGTATTTTATTTGTGTTTGTGTCTGTTTTGGTCACGAATAAACGTTTTTCGTATTGTTTGTATTGTATTGTACTTTTAACTTGCTTAAACTTAAAAAAAAAACATAATATTAGTCAAATTACGATTCAGTGAAATAATTTATAAAATTGTACAAAAACAAAAATGTTACTTTGATATGAAATTATTTACAGAACGCACAGCGCGCAGCGTCAGAACGTGCGCTGGCACCACTGAGCATTCAAAGCGCCCACCTCCTTAATGTACTATAAAAATATATCTGTGAACTAATAGCGTCTTAATACTAGGCGACTTTTAGAATTGATGGATTTACGGGATTTAAGGGATTCGTAACAGCTTTTTCAGTCCCATCATAAGATAGACTAGGTATATAGACTATAATGTAATATTTGCAAGTGAGAATCAGGTTACCCCGAATCAGAAATAAAGGTTCTATATAGGCTAACGAAATCCAATAAAAAAGTCTGATAAAAAATGTACACAGCTTTCACGACATGAAATAAGGCACACTTCATCAAAAATTAAAATGTGTTCAAATACACACGTAGGTATAATCAAAATTGGAAGGAGCTTAATTTCAGTTTAATTTTTTGAACAGAAATCATGACAAAGTTTGTAAACGATGAGAAAGAATGTCGAAACAACATAGAATTTCTCCAATAAACGACTTTTGAATATTCACGTCGTTAGAAAGTTTAAGTCGAAGTTAAGGAATGACAAAACATAAATCTAACGACAAAACATAAATCAAACGACTAAACATAAATCAAACGCCAAAACAAAAATCTATTTGTACTGATTTAACTTGCGCTCAATACGCATCGCCGGAGGGCAACCGGGGCAACTGCCCGGGGCCTCCAAAAGCTATGATACCAAGGAAGCTTCCTTGGTATCATAAAACTTGGGTCTTGGTTTTTTAAATATGATATATTTAACATATTAAGTAATTATAATTATTTCGTCATCAGCCATAAAACGCCCACTGCTGGACCCTTAGTAGAGGAGTGTTGCCATAATCCCCACGCTTGGCAGGCGGCTTGGGGATCGCAGAATGCTCACCGTTAACCAAGAGGACGCTGCTGCCCGTCCTCCCGTGGGTCTGGTTGAAGTTTAAGGATATACCCAGGTCCAATTCTTATTCCAATTTTTTTGTTTTAATATCAAATAAAATATTTTTATTATTCTAATATAATTATAATAAATATGAATGTATATTGTAATTTTTTTTAAATAAATTATAAAACTATAAATAAAAAAAACAAAATTATAACGATAAAGAAAATGTTTAGGTACCTTACGCAAAATAGTGGACGTTTGCTGTAGATAGGTATATGCGTGACGTAACGTCTTGACGTATTTTTACGTACGCGTGATTCGCGTAATTAAAATAAGTGAATTATGACACCAATTATGCTTAACCCATTTTCTGCGCAACATTATAAAGCTTGGCAAAAAGTCTTGAAATGGTATCTTTTTATCTCCTAGCAATATGGGCATTAATCCAATCGAGGTGCAAACATCTTCCAACTGGTTTGCTAGTATTTAGAACTAGGTATTTGCGATAGTAGATAATAGTAGATTTAAAATATCGAAACAATGACGCGGAGTAATGTGCTCCATCGTGGACATCTTCGTTAAACATCAAGCGAGATGATGGTCACACGTGAGGATAGTTCATAACATATGAATCTGCAATCTGCTCGCACGGTGGAGAGTAAGTAGGCGCGGCAGGAAGTCATCGTTTCATCCCCACCAGCGCAAGTGCGACCACCGATCTGGGGGTCTCAAATAGCCGCATTAACCAATTCCCCTAAAAGCAGTTCATCTTATGAATTATTAGCAGAAAGAATTGTAAAAAGTTGCCCTCGAATAACTTCTAACGAATCTGCTAGTTGACTTTATGAAATTAATCTTTCGTCGACCATTTTACGACTTTCTATAGAAAACTATCAAATGAATGAATTCCGTAATAGAATCATTTGCAAAATCATACTATGAATTGGCACTTAACTGACCGTTTTACGATTTGCGAAATTAATCATCATAGGATCATATGCAGAATTGTTAAACGAGATCATTTTAGCCCTCCTGTTTGGGCAGGCCCGCCACCTGTGCGCGTGACCTGACCCTACAGCTGCAGCGCTCGCGCCGCGCTGTGACTGCTCCTCCAGCGCATTCCCCAGACCTGCAACAGCGAGGGCGCTCAGGACCTGGGTACGTCCTAAAACTGCATCCAAAACGACCGGAGGTCGAGCAGCAGCGTTATTATCTATTATTTCTACTCTTTTTTTAACCAAATTATTACAGCTGTAGTACTATTATCATATACATATCTGTGTCCCGTGTTTTTCCATTTAATTTTGTTTGATGATTGTATGATTCGTTTTTTTTGACAGGATCCTTTGACAAGAATATGAATGTCTTTGATCTCGGGTTGCGTATACTTCGGCTTCGGATTTGACACCAAGGAAGTGGCGCATCCATTTTTCTGTGGATTCGACACTCTGAAAATATGAAACCTAGTTGATGTAAATATTATATCCAAATACTGCCAATACAAAATGCGTATACCTTAATCGGCATCGTTATTATTATTTTCTTTTGACAATTGCAATCAAGCCTCTCTAAAGCTTCCGAAAGCTGCCATATATATAAAACTAGCTGTTGCCTGCGGCTTCGCCCGCGTGGGCTAAGTAGTTTGCAGGAATTTGGTTTATGATCACACCGTGGCTTTAAGTTTATTATAGGCTACCGCCTAAGCCATGATAGCCTAATCACCTTGGTCGTCAGACATTGTGGGATCTTACACTTAAAGATCAGTTTTCCAAACGCGGATGTTGAGACTTTGTCATGATCTTAGTCTTGGTCTTGTTTATCCCGTTAAGTATCCCCTAAAACCAATTTTTAAGTCTTCTGTAGTTCTTTGAGCATACTCTAGAGGTCAGCAAAGTTCTCAGCTAAGCTGGTCTTCTTCGAAACGGAGATGCGTTTTGTGTGTGCTATTGTTATTAGAACCTCTGTCACTCCATTGAAGAGTCTTCACTAAGTCATCTAGTACGTTCTTGAAAAGCTTGGACCACGGAATTCATTGGCAATATTTTTACTGTCATCCTTTTCTTTCATAGGGCCATTGTAAGGAAACTCTAGAAAAAATAACTAAACCTCTACATCTATTCTATAACCGAACCGTGATAATATTGAAAGTTATGTAATGCAATTTTTTCAACAGGAGTTAACTTTAGGTATTTGAAAATGTAAATAAAAATATAATACTTTATTAGATATAACATGTAAAAAAATAACAATATTTTGTTATTTTTAGGTTTTATTTTCTGGCATAAACTTAGTTAATTAGATTGCTATTGTAGTTTTTCAGGCGCCATAATATTCAGATGGATATTATGCAACTAAAAATAATATTAGTAGACTACTCACCTAGGGAGCAAAAATAAAGAATGTCTTCATGAATGTCGTCAGCAATGAAGGCTTCTTTACTTGCTCTCGTGGTATGTATACGATTTTACGTGCAGCTGCGGGGAGTAAGCGGTTCTTTTCGCTCCGCGTAGCGTGGCTAAAGTAGCCACTTTAGACAGGCACGTAAAAATAGTAATGCTTAGTGCATTTACCAAGTGTCATTACTCTAGCTCTGATAATTACGAAATATCAACACTAACTCTTAGGAAAATCTTAAGCTTTAACAACCCCTGTTAGCCTGTTAGGGGATGAATTTGAAAAAACGGTGAAAATAAGTTTCTTGTTTTTGAATTTTTAGTACATATGCCGAGTTTCAGTGTTGTAGCTTTAATAATTACCAAGTTATATCGCCTTAGCTTTTGGGAAATATTAAATTTTAACGCCCATTTTCACCCTGTTATAAATTTCGAAAAACTGTGAAAGTAGTTTCTTAAAAGTACTATACTTAACAAATATGCGAAGTTACATCGCTCTCTCTTTAAGAAAAATATTTAGTTCATACAAACTTTAATGGACCATTTCACCTCGTTAAAGGACGAATTTCGAAAAAAAAAATACTTGTTTGTTTATAAATGTTTCGTGTATATATTGATTTTTATTATTCTAGCTTTATTAATTACGAAGTTTAGTCATTTTAGCTTTTAGAAAAAATCTTTAACTTGAATACCCCTTTTCTCCTCGTTAGGGGACGAATTTAAAAAAACCGTGAAAATTAATAACTTGGTTTCTTTGGTTCAGTATATTTACCAACTATCATCATCGTAGGTGAAAAAAATTATTCATCACCCTAAAAATACCCATTTAAAAAAAAAATACAAGTTATTAATTATTTAGTTATATTTTCTCAGAACACTCACAAAATATCAGCGCCATGCCACTGTTTTTTTTTTAAATTTTGACCTTTCATCCCCAATGAAGCATCCTTAGGGGATGAATTTCGAAAAATCCTTAGACATGTCTTGCTTTATTTTTGATGTTAAATATACAAACCGAGTCTGAACGACGTAGCGCGAACTTTATTTTTATTTCTATACAAAGTGTAGGGGTCAATTTCACCCCCTTAAAGGTTGAATTTAGAAAAATCCGTCCTTATTGTACACCTAGACTATTTGAGGAATATTGTGTCCAAATTCCACATCTCTACAATAAGCGGTGTAGCCTGGGCGATGATTGCTAAGAAAAAGGGACTTGCTTTTATATATATAGATGTCTCAAGTATTTGGTTTCTCTACATATAAACTACGAGTATTGATTATGGCTTAAATTGGATTGAATCGAATAAATTTCAAGTTTAAACTAATTAAATCGGTAGACTAGATTTAGATTGCTCGTACTGCTCGGTATATCATTCAATTAATTTGGCCCTGAAAGTTTTACGGTGCAGGCTTAATATAAAAGACGGGTTAAAGGAAAAGTTAAAGTAAATATTTTTTTGGATATTAACCAATTAATATTAATTAGTGACTTGTATAAAATTAATGGACGGACCCAGCCTACGCACGTCC
This sequence comes from Erannis defoliaria, assembly GCA_905404285.2. NCBI lineage: Eukaryota > Metazoa > Arthropoda > Insecta > Lepidoptera > Geometridae > Erannis > Erannis defoliaria. Next base: position 12,976,147 of record FR990088.1, read on the forward strand.
CTCAAAATTGACACTCCAACCTAGCTAAAAGTATTCATAGTACATTTGCTATAAAATAAAATAGCCAATCTAATTACTGCATGTTACAGAACGCCGTTCGGCCTAATCATCTAAGCTGCATCTAAAACCACCGGAGGACGGGCTGCAGCACCCTCTCTATTAACGGTGGTGAGTATTCTGCGATCCCCAAGCCACCTGCCAAGCGCAGTGTAGTTATGCCCCCCACCTTCCTTCACGTCTTTCGTCCAGCAGTGGTCTGAGGTGTTTTCTATAGTTAATGATGTGAATACAAATAGCAAAGCTGGTTTCCCGCATCACGTAAATCAGTTGAAACGAAAGGCAATTTCCAAGTTTACGATAGTAAAAATAAAATATTGATTTAGCTCTGGCTTAACAGACATTTAAAAATAAGTTAGAAGGTCGTTCTGCCTCAGACTTGCAATACTGGGGAATCTTTTATTGGCCTATTTATACGTACAAACGTGATAATTTAATGTTATTCAAATACCTCATAAGTATACAGGGTTAGTCATAAACTAGCATCCTTTTAAGGGCACATTAAAAAAAATATTATTATTATTATTCTGTACATCAAAAGAAACTTTTTCTTTTACTTTTTTTTTTAAACTTTTACTACGGGGCCAACATTGAAATAGCGGAAACATTATCAGCTGTTCCATACAAAAAGTTCATCGACCTTGAGCAAAATGTATAGAACAGCTGGTTTTTTAGCGATTTCAATGTTGCCCGACAGTAAAAGTTGTTTGTTTTGATGTACAGAATATGCCCTTAAAAGGCTAACTGATTAGGACTAACCCTGTATAGTGGCCACCTCAAGAATAAAATAGCTGTATTAATAACCGCGTGCTGCTGACAGAAACGCGCTAAAGAAAGAAATAAAAAAAAAAGCTTTGCAACAACATCACAAAATTAATCACAATTTTGTTTTGGAGCGATACTAGCTTTTTGGAGCGACCTAAACTGATAAAGTTAAAGGTACGGAATTGGCTAAAATTTACCTAAAAATTACTAAACATTGCTAAGGTTACAGAAATACGAATATAAGTTACAAAATGTATATAAAACGAGATATGTTCAGCTCCATTAAAATTGGGTTTTCTATTGAAAGATAGGTATTATCGTAGAGTCACTGCTTAAGCAGTCTTAATTAATTAAAGTTCTAATGAATTTATCAGATTCAATTAAAAGAGAGGGTCGAAATGAATCACGTAGTGCGTAGTCCTGGTTGAAATGAATAAATACATTTTATAGTAATTTTCATCTATATAATATATAAAATCGAAAATCACTCACTTATACACTGACGAAACACGAAATCTCGAAAACTACTTGATCCCTGAAGCTGAAATTTGGCAGATAGGTAGTTTATAGGTAGGAGACATCAGCTAAGAATTTACTTTTATTTACTTTCTACAGATTTTGCGACAGGGCTGAATTAAGGGGGTGAAATGGGGGATGAAACTTTCTATGGAAGTTCTTTGTTTTTGAATTTATAGTGATAAAAATTGGTATTTGGGTAGTCCATTTAAAATGTAATAATCATATTTTTAATATTTTTTGTCAGGGATGATTTAAGGGCGAGAACCGGGGGATGAAACTTTATACGGAAAGGTCTTTGTTATTTAAGGTATAGTGATAAAAAATTGGTATTTGAAGGTAAATCCACACTATGGTATTATACATACGAAAGCTTAGTAAAGGACGCCCTGAGACTCAATGGAGTGACGATATCTGAAGGTCAGGCTATCACACTAATATTATAAATGCGAAAATTTATTGGTGTGTGTGTGTGTGTGTATGTTTGTTACCTCTTCATGCCAAAATCACTGAAAGGATTTTAATGAAACTCGGAATAGAGATAGCTTGTATCCCGGAATCACATATAGACAATTTGTTTTATTATCATCTTCGACGTTTTCATCGTCACGTGGGTGGAACTGCGGGCACAGCTAATATTACATATATAATTATGTGACGAATTGAATAACCTCCTTTTTTGGAGTCGGTTTAAAATAGGTATTTACCCCCGCGCGAAGCCGGGGCGGGTCAGCTAGTCTATCTATATAAATAATCAATAAAATAAAAATGTATTGCTGCTCGGGGATCGAGCCATCCCACCTGGCATTCTGGCGGCTGACTAGATCCCTGAAATCAGACTCTGTTACGACTATGCCCCCTCTCACCCGACCTGACCTCCCCCCCGCGTTTGACGACGAGGAAAAGGCCGAATGCCTGGCCGACAGCCTCGAAACGCAGTGCAGCCCCAGTTTAGAACATGTCGACCCTGCTCACCTCGATAAGGTGAACAGTGAAGTCGAATACAGATCCTCACTTCCCCCCTTTGATGAACTCGAGCCTGTCACAGCTTCCGAGGTTGAGTCGATTATTAAAGGCCTCCACACCAGGAAAGCTCCAGGTGCGGACGGCATCAGTAACAAAGTGCTCAAGCACTTCTCCATTACGCTAGTTCACCTTCTAGTTAGCATCTTCAATGCGGCCATCGCCAATTGCATTTTCCCCGACGCGTGGAAATCCGCCGACGTCATCGGCATCCACAAACCCGGCAAGAAGGCTTCCGAGCCCTCTAGCTACCGTCCCATTAGTCTCCTCAGTACCCTGGGCAAGGTCTACGAGCGCGTCCTTCTGAAGCGCATCTGGTCCTGTGTCAAAGACAACAACCTCCTCCCTGATGAACAGTTCGGCTTTAGAGCCAGACACTCTTGCGTCCAACAAGTACACCGCATCACGGAGTACGTCCTAGAAGGTTTCAACAAGAAACCCGGCCATGGTTACACCCACAAGCCGTTCCCCCAAGGGACTGTAGCGGTGTTCCTCGACGTCGCGAAAGCTTTCGATAAAGTCTGGCACAACGGGCTGATATACAAGCTGTATCAGCTCGGGCTGCCAGACCGTCTTGTACTCATAATACAAGACTTTCTCAGGGCTCGAAGCTTTCGATACCGCGTCGAGGGACAACGCTCCTCCCCCCACGACATCGGCTCCGGAGTCCCTCAGGGCTCCGCTGTGGCCCCGATTCTCTTCTCGCTTTTCACCTGTGACATCCCCCGCACCCCCAAAGTGGAGCTTGCTCTCTTTGCCGATGACACCGCCCTCTACACCAGAGGGTGGAACAAGGTCATTCAGCTAGCCCACCTTCAGCGAGCCCTCAATCTCCTCGGAGACTGGTTCAAGAAGTGGGCTATCACCGTTAACCCCGATAAAAGTGCAGCCGTGTACTTTCATCCGTTCAAAAGACCTCCTTCTAAGCATATCACGCTCAACGGCCAGCCCATCCCATGGGCTACCGAGACCAAGTATCTCGGTGTGACCCTTGATCGTCGACTCACGTTCTCTAAGCATATCCAGTTAGTTCGCAACCGAGCAGCCTTCTTCTTAGGCCGGCTCACTCCCCTTCTCAACGAGCGTAGTAAATTGTCCCTTAGAAATAAGGTTACAATTTACAAAACTTGTATTCGCCCCGTCATGACGTACGCCTCCGTGGCGTTCGCTCATGCCTCCAGCATAGATTTAGAGAAACTCCAAGTCATACAAAATAGATTCATCCGCAGAGCAGTCGGTGCTAGCTGGTTCATGCGAAACTCCGACCTGCACTGCGATCTCGAACTCCCCTCCATCCGTCAGTACATTAAGTACGCTTCGCGCCGCTATTTCGATGCGACCCCCCACCATCCCAATCCACTCATAGTCCAAGCCTCGAACTATACGACAGACCCATCCCCCTTCCGTAGACGCCCCAGACACGTCTTGGGCGACCCGGACGACCCCATAGCCGTCATCACCTCGGCGGCGCTGGGCTCGCCTGATCCGACCACTCCTAGCAACAAGAAGTATTCCGTCTTTGGTATAGGCGCCGGTTACCAAAGGCACACAAACACGCACCGACCTCGCCGGCGAGGTCGAGGACTCCCCAGATCTGTCAGAAGATCTGTTAGATTCTCTCCAAGTAGTCAACCAGATCAATCTACTAGGGCCCCAGGGCATACCCCTTCTGGGGTGCCAGGGCAAGTCTGACCCCACTCCCGGCGACGGCCAAGCCGAGGTTCGTACCGTCTGAGGTGCCCTTGAGCTAGTCGCCTTTAACCTAAACCTAGGCCGAGCGCCGCTTGCGCTTGCCTAAAGTCCGGTGACGCTGTAGAGGCCATCTGAGGCCAACAGCATAGTCATTCAAAAAAAAAAAAAAAAAAAAAAAAAAAATGTGTTGCTGTTCGTTGGTAAGCGCATCACATGAGAACGGGTAGATCGATTTAGCAAATTTTTATTTGTAACGTTCGTAAGTAAAAGTCCGAATTAGGTATTTATGGAAACAAAAGTTTTCTGGAACTTTTTAAATTCGGATAATACTGAACGTATTCTTGCTATAGGATTTTTATATGAACTTCATACCTAAATCACGATTAAAACGATAGATGTGCGTAATAGTTCCTACAACACATAAAAATAAAAAAAAGATGGTCATTTTTCACACAGCGCCTTCTAGCCCCAAACTAAGCAAAGAAAGATAGCCCATTTAACTTAATTAGATTACATGATTATGGTGTTACAATGAATGTAGTTATATATGTGAAGCCTAAATAAAAAAAATAAAAATAACTTCATGATAGGACAATATCTGTCCGTTCAGCTGTGGGTCAGCTCTTGAAGGATTTAGCTCTCTCTCGATGGTCAGCTTGTAAATAATGAAAAAAATATTGTGAGCACATAAAAAGTTCAATTTTATTAACTTTTAACTGTTTTTTTAAGACAGGTATTTTGTAATCGGAAAACGAGGTTTTGATATGTTATCCAATTATCCATCCAATTATTGATTTTAATTCATACGACAAGAACAGATGCAGTACTTTTAATCTCGCAACATACTATAAAAACAAACACTATCTAATAAAAAAAAAGTTTTAAACTTTCATAATGTAATGTAATGTGTTTGTTGTGTTTGTTGTGTGTCTTTCATGTGTGTTGTTGTATCCATACCTACTTAGAAAGTAAACAAGTTAAAATGAAATTAATTTAAAACAATAAACAATAAGTATAATAGTACATTATGATACAAGTGTGCTATGTTGGTCTTTACACTAAAGGCGGTATTATGCAATAAGGAAGCTGAGAGTGTAATGACTAACATAAGCAGAAGAGTTTCATACGACTGTTTTCATCACACTTGCGAGGAAAACAAACTTTTTTTGATAATAATCAACCACACAGAGAAAACGTCAACAAACATTTGCAGAAAATGGCGCCCAAACCAGCAATGCGCGCGCAAGTTGGCATTTCCTTCAGCGGCATAAGAACTCTTTGTCGGTATTACAAAAACTGTAAGTATTACCCGGCTATATTAAGAGTGCTTCGTATACATACGTCTAATTGCAGTCACGTACAAACTTGACTTTACCGGGTTATACCTATTATAGCACTAGTGCCGTGATGTAAAGTAAAAAGCACGGGTGCGTAATAGCTTGGATTATGGGCCTAAAACTGATGTAATAAGATCCACTTTACGAGCAAGTGTGCTGAAATAGTACATTATGATACGAGTGTGCTATGTTGGTCATTACACTCGAGGTGGTATTATGCGCGCGAGCCGCAGGCGAGTGCGATAAGGAAGCCGAGAGCGTAATGACTAATAGCACAAGAGTTCCATACGACTGTTTTCGTCACACTTGCGAGGAAAAACATATTTTTTTGATAATAATCAACCACACAGCGAAAACGTCAACAAACATTTGCGGAAAATGGCGCCCAAATCAGTAATGCGCGCGCAGGTTGACATTTACTTCAGCGGCATAAGAACTCTTTGTTGGTATTACAAAAAAAACTGTAAGTATTACCCGGCTATATTAAGAGTGCTTCGTATACGTACGTCTAATTGCAGTCACGTACAAACTTGACTTTACCGGGTTTTACCTATTATAGTACAAGTGCCGTAATGTAAAGTAAAAAGCACGCGTGTGTAATAGCTTGGATTATGAGCCTAAAAGCGATGTAATAAGATCTACTTTACGAGCAAGTGTGATGAAAATCATATTATAACCGTCATATGCATACTTGGAGGATCTAGCTCTATATAATCAAAGTATGCATAAAACGCTAGACGTATTTCAAACCTATTTTTGTTAAAAAGTGTTTTGTCTTATTTTTTCAAACTCAAATCGTAATTCGAAAGAACACTTTTTAACTATAATAGGGTTAAATACATTTTAGCGTACGGTAAGTCTATTAAGGCCAGGTATTCCACGTTTCAAGCACATTTTTTAATGAGATCAATCATTAGTCAAAAAGCTGTATCAGGTAGGGTCACATTTAGCGGAGCAAAAATATGGCGGATACGCAGATTCGTGCGTGTCAAACTAGATTTTTGAAGATTTTCTCCGATTACTTGAAAAGTATAGAAATTAATAACTTTTGAACCACAGCATGCTCTCCAAAATACTATTAACTTATAATATTACATTTTTTTTAATGTGACTATGTCCTGTAATTAGGACATAAAACTGAGAATGGTTAAAAAATAGACACTGTTTTGGTATTTTTTTCTATCGAGGAAAGTATAATCAATCGTGTTTTCATCCACAAAAGTTACTAAGACGGATGTTCTTTTGTAACATTTAGTATTTTTGGGCTTTAATTTGACTAAATAAATTTGATTTTGCGTAGGGCAAATTTGGAAAATACAAGCCTTAAATGTATTTTGACCGATTTGGCAGCTCACGGAACAAGTTAATTATTTCTAAATATCATATAAATCTGAAAACCAAGATTTTGGTAACTTTTTATTGCCTCAGCCTCTTGGGTCAAATGTAATCATGCTAAGGTAAATTGGTTACAACTTCTAGCTAGTTTTTTTCCACCTGGGCAAATAGCCTCCCTTAGGTAATTTGTTGATAAAATAAAATACCAATAAGTAATAATAAGTAATTTACTGATACAAAAGTCACCCAGTTGTTGATTGCTGTTTTTTTTCGCAAAGTTTTACTTGGTAGTATATAACTTTCTGAAACCATTAGGTCGATAGCTTGGGCGAATAAGTTATAGGACACTGATTCTTTGCATCAATTAAATTTTGTAGTGGTAGGAAATTTTGTAGTCTACTGCAGAGTCCGCCTGGGGAAGTACCACACCTTTGCCAGTTATTCAACCGCCAAGCAGTAGTGTGCAAGCATTACTGTGTTCCGGTTTGAAGGGCAATGTTACCAGCTAAATTACTGGGTATGAAGAGATTTAACATCTAATATCTCAGGGTGACGAGCGCAGTGCGGTGTGGCGCAGGATTGTGTTCGCAAGTTCACAATTCTGGCACTGCTACTGTTAGTGGCAGGCATGACGCTTACCACCAGGCGAACGTCTTGCTCGTCTCGTCACTTGAAAGAATAAAAAAATATTTTTAGTTAAATTATCATAAATAATCCTAAACATTACCGACTGACAGAATCGAAATCTGTGCTAAATGATTTGAGTAAACGCCCTCATTGCACAGAAGAAATAAATAGTTCTACGTACCCATTGCTCTAGCTAGCCATTGTTACATGGAACATTCCATGTCTCGTATTTTATTCATCCTAGTCTGATAGGTATCGAAGGCTGGGCCAACATTGACCTACGGTAAATTGAAACACACCCCGCACACCTACATGCCGATATAAATCTCAACATGTAGACGAAAACTTTTCAGAGAAACCTAACTAGAGGGCAAAAGGTGAACGTAAACTGGTTTGAACTACTGAAAACAGTCTGTAATAATAATGTCAAGTATATTATCAGATTTTGAGCTGTTAAAAGCCGTGAGATCTACATAACGCATGAGGTTACGCGTGACGTTATTACTAAGCCGAAAGGAGGTCATTCCACTCATCATGTGTGTGTGGGGTTGGGGGGGGGGGGGGGGGGGCTACACTGTGTACGGTCATTTATATACCTACACAGTGTTCGTGAACATAAATAAATCATTGTGAACAACTTTTGCTCAGAGAAAAATAAGCTGTTCCATAGAGAAATTAAATTAGCTCTGGACTATATGTATGGAACAGCAATTTCAATTTTTATTGTATTGAGTGACCAAAACTAAAACACAGTAATGCTAGCACACTACTGCTTGGCAGTTGAATAACTGGCAAAGGTGTGGTACTTCCCCAGGTGAACTCTGCAATAGAGTGCTACCGCTACCATTCAGGTTTTCAGGGTATAGTTTTCAGGGTATAGTTTTCAGGGTATAATTTTCAGGGTATAGTTTTCAGGGTATAGTTTCCAGGTTATCCCGTAGTAAGTGTTTATCACAATGATGTGTACCAAAAATAACATTTATTTCTGTTTAGTAATACTGTTCACGTTTTCCTGTATATTAATAATAAACCATTATCGGGTGGTGTGAAAACAACTTTTTTAAACCGACTTTATATTGAACGACTTCGACTTTATAATGCGACATAGAATTCGTATCTTTTTGTAAAATTTTGTATCGATTGTAAATAATGTATTTCGATTATAGCGTCGAATGTAAATATCTCGTAAAAATATTCATAAAACCCCCTTCCAATATCCTGCCTGCCTATCAGCTATTCCTCTGCAATAAAACCTCCCGCAAACACGATCTCGTTACATAAAGTGGTATCTAGCAGAGAAAATAATCGAGTTAACTATTCGTCACCGCTGTGGGGTAAGTATCGATTATTTAAGTAGGCGTCGAGTAAGATATAGGCCTATCTGATGATTTGAAATCTAATACATAGACTAGCAAATTATTATTATAGTACATTATGATACAAGTGTGCTATGTTGGTCATTACACTAGAGGCGGTATTATGCGTGCGAGCCGCAGGCGAGCGCGATAAGGAAGCCGAGAGTGTATTAAAACATAGCACAAGAGTTTCATACGACTATTTTCGTCACACTTGCGAGGAAAAAACAATTTTTTTTTGATAATAATCAACCACACAGTGAAAACGTCAACAAACATTTGCGGAAAATGGCACCCAAATCAGTAATGCGCGCGCAGGTTGACATTTACTTCAGCGGCATAAGAACTCTTTGTTGGTATTACAAAAAAACTGTAAGTATTACCCGGCTATATTAAGAGTGCTTCGTATACGTACGTCTAATTGCAGTCACGTACAAACTTGACTTTACCGGGTTATACCTATTATAGCACCATGAGCCGTAATGTAAAGTAAAAAGCACGCGTGCGTAATAGCTTGGATTATGAGCCTAAAACCGATGCAATAAGATCCACTTTACGAGCAAGTGTGATGAAAAATTGTTTATGCACTATTTGTATTATTCTAGGGATAAACAAACAACTTTTACTACTGGGCCAACAATGAAATCACAAAAAAATAGCTGTTCCATAAATTTTGTCCAAGGCCGATGAACTTTTTGGATGGAACAGCTGATAATTTTTTCGCGATTTCAATGTTGGCCCCATTGTAAAAGTTGTTTTGTTTTGATGTACAGAATTTGCCCTAAAAAGGATGCTAACCGATTAGAATTAACCGAAAAGTTCAAAAGTATCTCTGTTTCTGTATGTGTCTGTTTGGTAACCTACGTTTTAATCAAGCGGCTTGGCGGGTCTTGATGTAATGTTGCATCATCACCATCAGCCATAAAACGCCCACTGCTGGACGAAGGCCTCCAGCCTCTGGGTTTAAGGGTAATAGAGGGGTGTTGCCATAATCCCCACGCTTGGCAGGCGGCTTGGGGACCGCAGAATCGTCACCACCGTTAACCAAGAGGACGTTGCTGCCCGTCCTCCGGTGGGTCTGGTTGCAGTTTAAGGACATACCCAGGTCCACAGGAAATGTTGCATAGAGATAGAGATACATGAAACTCTGGAAAAGGATATAGGCTAGATACAATACATTTTGCAATAAAACACTTTTCTTCATCACGGGTAAAACTGGAGCACAGCTAGTTATTGCTTACGACTATATGTACCTACTCGTATAACGGCGAATTAATGTTTTTTTCTTTCTTTCTTTCTTCAAGAAGCACAAGTAATCACACGGAATCACAACTTAACAGGGTGACATTGAGTTATTAGGGAATATGCATGTGTTTCAATTATTAAAAATAATAGGATAAATGGAGAGTGATGCTTACGTCGAAAAAAATCTTGAAATCGGCCGGTAAAGTTCTGAAATATAAGTGTTCAAAGTATTTGGGAGGGAGTCATCCTGTCCCTTTCTAGCAAAACACGTGCTATTATAGAAGTTGTTTGGAATCGTGTTCTTTGACGTCATAAACCTAGTATAGTGCCCTCCCTGTCTAACATTAAACCAAAATTTTTATAGCATCGCTATTTGTGCACATATTGATATTTTACTTTCGATGATTTGTTTTGTTGCTAACCAGCTTTTCTGTGCGTCAATAAAAAAAAACACAATCATATTCCCTATTGGCATTAAACTCATCGTAATGAACCACTTTTTTATGAAATCAAATCGGATGTTTGAAAAAAAAGCAGGGTGCTCCATACATTTTATCGTGGGTAATTGCATTTTTTTGGTCACCTGATGGCAAGCGCAGCCGCGGTGGACCAGGGTACTTATTTTTGAATCGTATCGTCTTGCGCATGCGCGCGGAGCCGACCTTCGAACAATATTGTTTGAAATAAGGTTCAATATCGTTCGGAAGTCAGCGCCGCTCGCATGCGCAACTTTGCGTACGATTCAAAAATAAGACCCCAGTTATGGCGGGACGACGTCCAGAAATTCTGTTGAAGTGCCTGGACATGATTGGTGCTAAACAGGGAAGATTGGCGAAAGAGGGAGGAGGCTTGTGCCTTCAAGTGGCCTGATTAAGCTGTCAATGATGAATTGTTTTTTTTTGTGTGGGACAGTTGTTTTTTTTCGCATTATCAGGGTTGGTATAATAGTACAAGTTGTCCATTATGATGAGTAGAATAACCCCCTTAAATAATGCCAATGAATTCAATTTCATCCTGTATATAAAATGACCTGGATCTGGGTATGTCCTTAAACTGCAACCAGACCCACTGGAGGACGGGCAGCAGCGTCCTTTGGGTTAACGGTGGTGAGCATTCTGCGATCCCCAAGCCGCCTGCCAAGCGTGGGGATTATGGCAACACCCCTCTATTGGGAAGCTTTCATCCAGCAGTGGACGTCTTATGGCTGACGACGATATAAAACGAAATATTTAAAATGAAAGTATTCCGCTTAAGGATCGACAAGTTGACGGCTCGAACTCATCGCCGGGCGCGGCTAAAAAGCATGCTCTCTTCATCAAACAAACTGTGGGAAAGGGAGAAAGAAAGATAAATGAGCGCGCAATTTTTTTTGTGGACCTTTGGCTGCAGTAATGTGGTAGAATAAACTCTGAGTTAATTTATTCCAACTTAAGTTATTTGAAATGTTTATGGACTAAACTATGCCGCTTGATAAATCATTTTAGAGTTTTCATATTTCTTATGTTATTTATTTACGTCCAATGTGGCGTTAAAATTGAGCTAAAATACAAGATGTTTCCTGGCTCATAACTTTCATGTTTATTAACTTTTTACTTTCGTAATAATTTACAATCCTAGATAATGAAGAGATTAATCGATATAATACTTAGTCTTGGACCTACAAAATTACACAGTGGAGTAGTAATACTACCGCGTTTCTATGGAGAAGTGACCAACTTGTCTACTCTTAAGTAAAAACTTAACTTTAAGTTATCTTTATTTCCGATAGAAGCTTGAAAAACCACAATGTGACAACCAGTAAGTATATCTTCAAGTCAAGCTAACATAAAATCGACTGAAAAACCTATCAAATAACATCATGAATAATTCAGGTACGGTGTTATTCCGAATCTCGCTGCAGTCATTAATCAATACTGAGTCTACGAGACAGTCTGACGTCGTTCAAATCGTTAGTTTATCTCTCAGCGTCTTTTAGATTACGTGATTGATTTCTTACAGGCAGAGTTTCGATTCGATCCCGTTTTTTGGTTACTTTTCGCGATTGGATTGTTTTAAACGATGGGGTTTCACAAGCAAACTTTTCGCAGGTGGCGCCAGCGGCGGTCCGCATGTGGCAAAATAAAGTTTTCTTGGTAATCGTTGCTTATATCTATCTGCTCTTGATGAGGGCGTTGTTGATAATCTAGTCCAAGAAAAAATACTGTGTACTGTGCCTTGTTTTAAGAATCTAAGCAGCTGTTGACGGCCTGATAATAGATTTGTAGGTTAGGTAGTTGTTTACATTTTATGTCGGACAGAGTTTTAATTAGCTAGGCAAACTGCTGTACAAACCAGTATAATTCAGATTCTCACTGGTAATCCGAATGTTCTCTGCAAAAACCAAATAAAAAACAACAAAAAGTATGAGATTGACAGTTGACTATGGCCGCATCGATGATGCGCCATCTAGCGGAAAAAAACATAGTGTGGATCCCCATTATTAGACTACCTATATACCTACTTATAGATCGACTATAGAGTATAGAGTCTATATACAATCTAAATGCTTAGGCCCACAGACTATTAGTTAATTGACAGTGTACCCAGCATGTTTGCGGCTTAATTATGATACGTTACGATAATAATATATTGAATATGCGTAGTGTTGTCCGACTATCGTTAGTTGACCTCGAAAATCAGTTAGAATAAATTGTCGATGGAACTGATAGTGTTATGTCAGCACTATTATTGGTAACTTGCAATAGTTTATATATAATAATGCACTGACAGTTACTACACCTTGATTAATCGATGGTTGATTAAATAATCTACACATTTCAATTGTTCGTTTGAAGTTATTAGATTTGATTAAATAGATATAGTAGATATAGTATCTACTTTTCCAATTAAAGAACAACTGAAAATGTTCTTAAGTAAAAAATAGGTAAAAGAAAACGTCCACTGCTGGACGAAGGGCCCTCTTAATAGGGAGGTGTTGCCATAATCCCCACGCTTGGCAGGCGGCTTGGAGATCGCAGAATGTTCACCACCGTTAACGGAGAGGACTCTGTTACCCGTCCTCCGGTAGTTCTGGATGCAGTTTTAGGACATACCCCGGTCCCAGGTTATAAAGGGGGATGCCTTCGTCCAGCAGTGGACCTTTTATGGCTGACGACGAGGTACTTTACTGAATATTTAAAATTAAAATGTTGTAATCATAATCATTCGGATCCGCTGAGTACATCTACAGGGTTAAACGTACCGGTATTCAATACAAAAAAAAACATTATTATTATTAAGCAGAAAATTTTTACTCACGACAGACTATAACTTGTGGCCAACCCTGAAAAAAAATCATCTGTTCCGTAGAAAAATTACATTCACCGTCGATAAAATCTTTAGAACAGCTGATATTTCTTTCGCGATTTCAGGGTTGTGCCCACAGTAAAAGATACATTACGCCACGGGTTAGGAGTAGAGTAGAAAAAACACTCGTACTGTAACATGTTAAAACCACGCAAATTAAGTTCAACCACCTACGATCCGTATTGCGGGGCGATAAAATACACAATCGGATGCTGAACATATCACATGTCGTGGTACAGGCCCTGATAATGTCATCCAGCTCAAAAAGCCCAACTATCTCACCTCTGGCCTGGGCTCTTGCTCTCACTGCTGGCGTTGTTGCTGGAATCATCGTCTTCTTCCCTGGAGGTAGCTGCGGAGAGGACCCTGGAGGACCCCGCGTTGACTTCGCTGCCTTCATTGTCTTCTCCCTCCGAGGTCCGATTCGTGCCTTCTTCTGCCTGGGAAAGGTGGATAGATTTGGGTTAGTGACATTTTGTTTACACTAGTTGGTTGCCACAAACTGTGACCGTGTTGTCAACATAGGGTCATCGAATCCATTGGCAATAACTTAGGGGTCAACATAATGGACAATTTCTACCATGAAACCATCCCTGAATATGCGAAAAAAAATCGGCTCCCTCGTACAAAGCAATTACGTATGACAAATTGTATGGCGCAGGCTCAGTTTTTTCGCGACTTTCGAGTCGATTTATAATTAAAAGTTGTTCATTATGATGACTTTAATAACCCCCTAAAATATTGCTAATGAATTAAATTTCAATTATATTTAAAAATGTTAAGGTGTTTGGTGAGTTTGAATTGGTGGATATCAACGTTTGCGGTTAAAACCAGAAACGTTAATACTATCGAGTTAATGACTCCTCTATCTGGACCTGGGTACCTACGTCGTAAAACTGCATCCAGAACCACTGGAGGACATTATGATGTAACCTACTATCTCCATTTATAGCATTATCTCACTCTCATTGATAGCTTACAGGCATAAGCCTCTAAGCTGTCAGCATCACAGCTTAGAGGATAATAATATCTTCTCAGGTATGTGTTTTTTAAAGAGTGTTCTTTACAAATATTTTGGCTAGTTTTTGGGTGCTTCTTCATGCTTTAGTGCGACATACTCATGCATTTGCTTCGTGCTTTTGAAAATTCTGTTCATAGTAAGCAGTAAGCTTATGTACTGCGTAAAGTATGTATTGTGTTGTTTTAGATCATCAAAATGGATTTTAAGTTGACAGAACTATACTAACTAAATTATTGCTTTCCTTATCTAACATGCCTAGTAAAAAAGTGACAGCAATATTGTAATTAGTTTAGAACTGTCAACTAAAGCCTTCAAAATCGACCACAATATTGGTTTTATCCATCGATATATATGTACTAGTACGTGTTACATATCATCATCAGCCCAGAGACGTCCACTGCTGAACGATGGCCTCCCCCTTAGACCGCCACACTGTACGACAACCTGCCATTTGCATCCAGCGGTTGCCCGCGACTTTTACAATGTCGTCGCTCCACCTTCCTACTTTGCGTCTTCCGGTTCGCGGTCGCCACTCAAGAACCTTTCTTCTCCATCGGTTGTCAGTTAATCGAGCGATGTGGCCTGCCCATTGCCACTTCAACTTGCAAACCTTGCGAGCTATGTCGGTAACTTTGGTTCTTTGGCGAATATCCTCGTTCCGGATTCTATCGCGCAAAGTAACTCCGAGCATAGCTCTCTCCATTGCCCGTTGCGTGACTCTGAGTTTCTCCAAAAGGCCAGCAGTTAAAGACCACGTTTCAGTTCCATATGTCATCACTGGCAACACACACTGGTCGTATACCCTTGTCTTCAGACACTGCGGGATTTTGGACGAGAAGATATTACGCAATTTCCCGAACGCTGCCCATCCGAGTTGGATTCTTCGGGCGACCTCTTAGTACATATATATCGATGATTTTATCATAAAAATATTAAGTAAATAAATAAATAATTATCGGTGGACATTATTCACACAGCGCCATCTAGCCCCATACTAAGCAAAGCTTGTATTATGGAAACCAGATAGCTGATAGAATACTTATATACATCTTTTTTTCGAATAACAACGTAATAATAAATAAATAAATAATAATAAATAAATATCGGTGGACATTATTCACACAGCGCCATCTAGCCCCATACTAAGCAAAGCTTGTATTATGGAAACCAGATAGCTGATAGAATACTTATATACATCTTTTTTCGAATAACAACGAAATAATAAATAATAATAAATAAATATCGGTGGACATTATTCACACAGCGCCATCTAGCCCCATACTAAGCAAAGCTTGTATTATGGAAACCAGATAGCTGATAGAATACTTATATACATATTTTTTTCGAATAACAACGAAATAATAAATAAATAAATAATAATAAATAAATATCGGTGGACATTATTCACACAGCGCCATCTAGCCCCATACTAAGCAAAGCTTGTATTATGGAAACCAGATAGCTGATAGAATACTTATATATATATTTTTTTGTAAATACATACTTATAATACATACTACACCCAGACACAGAACAAACATCGATGTACGTCACAAACATTTTTGTCCTGGGTGGGGATCGAACCCACGCCCTACAGCTCTGAAGGCAGACATGCTACCAACTGAGCTATCAGGCTGTCAATAAAGAGTATTTTTTATTTATTTTCTGCAACGTGTATCAAAGAGTGAGATAATACTGATGGGTATCTCCGACTCATAATTATGATCAACATTTATGATGGCCACATCGTTGTTTTTAGTTGTACATGTGGGAAAAGCTAAAAATATCGTGCTCTACATTCCACGACTTCCCAAAAAAGGGAGTGTTAGTACTGTTTTCAGGGTTCATAAGTAGGGTTAGTATGTGAGTTTCTTTTTTCCATCGAAACTTCGAAATGCCTAAACAGATTTGGTTGTATCGGGTATCGTTAAAATCCTTATACATAACACCGAGCAAAACAAAATTTGCGTGGGCAGTTGTATTAATTTATTATTTTTATTATTTATTTGCATTAGTTAAAACTATTGTACTAGGTTAATAGATTCATATTGGTTTAGGACATATCATTATTAGCTAGCCTTGGCGTTTATAGCTTCGAGCTCGACCTATTTCTGTAGTAGGTAAACGCTTTCTACGAAATTCATTGGGCTAATGCGCATTACGTGTAGTTGTGTAGTTCCTGGCAGACAACAACCCTAGATGCGTTATTTGGATAACAAAATATCCTAAGGAAAAGCAATAAATATATTACTTAAGGTTTGGAATACGACGGATTCATATCTCGGCCATTTAACATTTTTAATTAATAAATTCACTATAGTATGAATAACAAGCCATTGACTGGATATTTACCGTGAATAAAAAAATACCATAACCATGCGCCGAAATATCGGAAGCTCGTTTCAAAACCACGGCAAACGGTTTCATAATCACGGTACATATTTTTTTATACAGTCAAGTGACAAGACGAGCAAGACTTTCACCCGATGGTAAGCGTCACGCCTGCCACTAACAGTAGCAGTGCTAGAATTGCGAACTTGCGAACACAATCCTGCGCCGCACTGCACTGCGCTCGTCACCCTGAGATATCAGATGTTAAATCTCTTCATACCCAGTATTTTCTCTGATAACATTGCCCTTCAAACCGGAACACAGTAATGCTTGCACACTACTGCTTGGTGGTTGAATAACATGCAAAGGTGTGGTACTTCCCCAGGCGGACTCTGGGGACTCTCTCACTACAAAAATATAATGGGAGGATTTATTTTTGTTACTCCGCGCCATCTATCCTCAAACTAAGCAAAGCTCGTACTATGGGAACCAGATAGCTGATTGAATACTATACTTTTTTTTGTAAATAATTACTTATACTTATAATACATACAACACCCAGAAACAGAACAAATATCTAAGTTCGTCACAAAAATGCTTGTCCTGGGTAGACATAAGGTAGACATTATTACTACCAACTGAAAATAGATTTTAATATTTTGAATTATTTTTATTTTAAAAAATACGTTAAAAAAAGCAAGCCATTTGTGATGGTACGATAGATAAATGTAATATATAGATTTAGATATTAATAATTAACAAAAAAAAAGATTTGCACGGGTGCAATGTTCTAAAGTCCGGCCACTGAGAGAATGCGTTATGGTACAATAGTATTTATTGGTCATTGTCTAAAGCGGAACGAAAACATTTAATTAATTTGCTTTACTATAGGTAGCAAAGCAAATTAATTTTTCGATTTTTTTTATCCTTGTTTTTATGGTTACTGATCAATAACCCTACATGTGTGTCAATTTAATATCGGCACAGTAACACCACGCTGTATATTATATAAAAAACACATGTTTTGCAAAATGGCTCATTTGTAAAACCATAAAATTCGTACATAATTAAAAATACCACCGGACAGGTGATTAAGGGAAACTAGAGTGATATTTTGAATAGAGTCGCCGGTAATCACCTAGGTGATTATACTCACATGTGATTAAACGACCAAAGTGCTACCTATGATCACTCATGTGATCAAAGTGGAATAGGCCAAAAACACTTCGCGGCCAAATGGTTTTTACACACCACCTGCTCGATAATATCAAATTACATATCATGCAATCTCAACGTAAAGTAAAGCATTATCTCTTAAGGGATATAAAGTAGTATGAAACTTCCTAAGGAATAAAGTGATTTGAATTTGGAACGTCAAATTCGTGTGGAAACTCGTGGAAAACTCTAAGTAAAAAAATGCCCATATGGCATTGTAAAGAGGTTTGTTCGAAAATCGAACTGGCCACCATAAGTAGAACCACAGAATAAATAATAGCACTGCGGTAGAACTCCAAAAAAAAGGGTGCGTTGACAAAGAATGTGAAACAAAAGATGTTTGGTCCTGTGATTGTCAGTTAAATTTATGGAGCCCTGGCTTTTTATTGTCTCGCAGGTGTGAAAAGTAGAGTATGCTCCCCTGGAATAAAGCCTTTCTTCGTCTTGGGCAGCTTGAACCCCTCGCTTCACTCAGGACTCAATATAACTCCCTCGCTACGCTCGGGGTACAATATGCCGCCCGCGACGTCAGACACTGCTTTATTCCCTTGGTACATAATCTACTATTTCGCGTTCTCGCCAAAACCAAATAGAACCAGGAGTAACCATTAATAAGTTTATAACAAAAAAAAATACTTCCTCGTTATTTCTTTATTTTCTGCTGGAGACCACTAAAAAGGTTAAAAACAAACGGTTACAAAAAGCTTTAAATTTTCATTGGCTCTGAAACTAGATGTCTGAAGAAAAACATTGAGCTCAGAAACACTTTAGAATATGTGAAATGTTAACCGAATGTTACGGGGCTGGTTCTTTGTTTGGTCGTGGACGGTTGTATCTAGATGTGTTCGGCAAATAGTATTTTCTTTTTTTTTTGTATAAGTAGTATTAACATTCAAAATGTAATGCTTCAATTCGTTAAGTGAATTGTGCACATGAAGGTGGGAGAAAAGGGATGTGATATAACGTAGTATATGTTTTTCCTGTTGTTGCCAAAACTCCGTAGAAGCTTCTAGTAAAAAGCCCACTAGTCTACTAGAACATGACTTGGACTCGACCTTGACTTAGACAAGTCATAGGCAAGCGTTATCTCCTACCATCACGAGAACGTCCTGGTAAGTTTTACTCCTTACTTATTTACTCTAAAACTACAAAAATATGTTCTTAACATTGAGTCAAAAATCTTTCTGCCTCAAAATAACCATCTATTTTTATATACCTACAACATGCCTTGTGCCAACTGTCAGAAAATAGCCTTGCATTTTTTACGCCCAATAACACAAAATGTAACCGGGGAAGGGTCAGGAGTATTATTACAGTATACATAATGTATTTTATTAGGTTTCGTTTGAACGAAGTAAATAATTCAATCAGTTTTCAAGTACCTTCCAATTTACTTTGAATCAAAATTGAATCAACGTTTCCGCTTTAATTCGGGCGGAAGTATTCGGTCCCTATTTTGGGCGACAATTTGGTTAAAATGTGACAAATAGGTAGAACAAAAATAAGCAAGTGTTTATATTTGTTGTTTGTATAACTAATACTATTAGAATCTCTGTGTTGACTCAACGACTGATTCTTTGACTGACAGACGACGTATAGCCTAAACAGCTGGTCGTACAGACTTGAAATTTGGAGGGTGTATTTGTCTGCGTAGAGGTGTACTAAGAAAGGATTTTTCGAAAGTCAACCCCTAAGAGGGGGAAAAAGGGGGGAAACTTTTGTATGAGAGGCCTTTGTTTTGAACTTTTAGTACGTAGTACTATTATTTATTCTGTGCTTTTAGTCATGAAAAATGTCATTTTTGTATGTGGATAGGATAGTTCATTTAAAATAAATAAAAATACAGGGGTGACTTAAGGGGTGAAATGGGGGATGAAATTTTACGAAGGGGGATTGATGGGGGGTTCGGGGGGTGAATATGAATTAACCCAGCGGTATGGAAGATACGAGTGAGAGTGTTTGGGAGCGGGCTAAATTTCGTCCGTACGCGGACGAAGTCGCGGGGGACATCTAGTGACAAAATATGATAGAACACAAACATTTATTAAACCTAGGCCTATTTTAATCTAAATCTTATTATTTATCCAAGTTTCATTTATAAACTAGCTGTTGCGGGCATTACAAGGTTCCACCAAATCAAATTATCGTGGACTTTTTAGGTACACAAACTTTGTTCAACCACTTTACAGCGGCATACTTCGGAGTTTATTTAAATTAGTTTTCGGATGCCAAAGTTGTGGGTGTAAATTAAATGTTAATGATTAATACTTTACTAACTTGTTTGAATAGGCATTATATTTAATTTACTAAGAACTTTACTACAGTTTTCTATCGCAGTTAACACTAGTTATCTATCGTTTTCCACCGTCTAACCAAACACCCTGTGAAGGAATAAGAAAGGGGATTTTCAATTTTGATGGGCTACCTGAAACGGTAGCACTAAGTCGAAAGGAGGCCTCTGTACTCATAATTATGAACAACTTTTACTATGCGAAATACACTAAAATCGGAAAAAAACGAGCAAATGAAATTTTTGTTTGGTCCAGCAGTTTTTTTCGCGATATTAGAGTTTGACCCAAGGTTTGTTGTTCATAAAGATGAGTACGATGACCTCCTTTCAGCTTAGTCCTACCGTTCCGTGTAACCCTACACATTGTTATATCTGTAAATGTAGCGTGTACTTACCTGTATACGTATAAGTGGTATCGTCTCTTCTTTGAACATAATATTCATGTATTAGTGAGTGTAGTTATTGTCCACTTTTAAACTAATTTTACACACTGTAATATTTACAGGAATTTACATAAATACATCAGCTGCAAGTTTATGTATACACTAATATCATACATATGGATACAAAATTATTAGTGCAAATCAAAATTGCCATCTGCGAGGCATGTGAAGCAATATGATAGATTTTTTTAACAACGGAGGTCATTGCTCATTAAAACCAATCAACACCGACCAGAGCAAAAGTAACAATGGTCCACATTGCGGGGCATTAAAAGTCTTATTTCAAAACGCTGCTTAAATGAAAATCATTAACATTGAACTTCTGCGCAATATAATATTGAAGTGCGCAATACTAATTAATCAGGTTTAAGCGGCGTTTTTAAGCAAGACCCTACACTTTTGGTCTGGTCAGTTTCTATCCAAAACACAAATCTTGTTATGATTTGTGCCTGATGCACAGAAGAAAAGGATAGTTCTACGTATACATACAGGGCGTGTTTTTATACAACAGACATATTTTATAGAAAAAAAACTGCTTTTTCATACATCTTGTCGACGGTAATTAAAAAAATCTATGAAAACAGCAGATTTTTTAGGGACTCGGGGTTGCCCCAAAGTAAAAATTGTTCATAATTTTATTATGAGTAAAATGGTATACTTGAATATGTCAATCGCCTAGAAATACACACAGTATAGTACTGCTCGAAGTTTACACACTTTTTGGGTCGTAAAGTTTCATATAATACACATTATTGAGTGTTTGACGCATAGTCGACGTGTGGTCGACGCGTGGTAAACGTTATCGTTAAGTGAGCGACGACCCTATTAGATTCATAGTGCACATTACGTTTGATATATTGCCTTATGTATATTGGCATACGGCAATATATCAAATGTTTAAATAATACTGAATACACATTTGATGGTCTCAAATACATTTTACTGCAACTGATGAGATCATTTTTATGTAAGCATGTTTAAATCTCTAACTTCAACAACAAATAAAGAGCTTAAGCCATTTTCTAGCTATAGAAGTTGTAATGCTAAAACTAGAAATTATGTTAAAAACTAATCGAGCATATTAAATCATGTTATAAGACTATGACTATTGGGTGCTAAATACTATTTTAAAACAAGCATCTTATAAATATTTTGTGCTACATTATTATCTAAGCTACGAGAAAGACTAAGAATATTATTACTAAATAAACATAAAACGACCGACAAATCGACCAATGGGATAGGGACAAAAAAGCCGATAGTGATTTGTTGGACTATTGGAATATTGTACAAATTTAATTAATAGTAATTGTTTTTTTATTTGACTTTTAGGAAATTGTTTTTATTATTCTTAGTTTATTTGATATTTATATTCATGTAAAAAAAACAGACATTACTTATTTTTATGCAATTGTTGTTTATGAACTTTTTTATCTGTACTATTGTGTGAGTTACATTTAGTACGAGTAATAACAACAAACTACAAAGACTAATTAGCCTAATACACAACAAAAAACAAAAGGATTGTATCCAGACCGATGAAAGTCTAGAGACAATCCAAATGCTTAAACCCACTACCAGTCGGCAGCGTACCCAGCATGCTGGCGGCATTGCCACGCTGGATGGCAATGCTTATGCGTAATGTAATTGATTATATCGTTTTTATCTCAATAATAAATAAATAAATACGAAACAACAATCACAAGCAAACGTACGAGTACAAGCTAAAACCTCTCCTTAATAAAAAAATATATGGATATACTTCGCGGCGGGAGACAAAGTACCTACTTGAGATCTGGGAAATTCTTTACTTTTGCTCCCTAGGTCTGTAATCTACTATTTCGTCGCCTACTTAGAGATTCCAAAGTAAAAACGTGCAAATGTATCAATAGCAATACATCTCTTAAAAATAACGTATTACTTATTTATTTTTTTACGTAAGTATTTTATTTTAATGGTCCGAGAACCGAATTAGATTTAGTTTTGTAAGAAAGAAAGAAATGTAATTTATTTTGTAACATCATTATTATAATTTTAATATAATTACAGTCCTGGGATGATGTCACAAAAATGGCTTCAACTCAGCATAGTGCTGTTTATCAAACAGCGCTGATCTTCCGTTGAGGCCGATTCAAGTGAGGTCACGAAAGACTTATAACACTGAAACGTTTTTATAACATAAAACTATATAAAATTGTATCTGTACACCTACACATTCTATTTTATATATATACACATTTGACAAATTAAACATCTGCATACATAGAACCTCAGAGAAATAATAAAAAGGAAGAACCAAAGTTAGAATACTTAAAATAAATTTTGGATGAATACAAATTATTTTGTAGTTATACAAGTTTACAAACTTGTACTTGCCGAGAATTGTTATAAGAACCTCAAAAATCGAAGTCTGACGCGCACGACGTACGTAATCGCCAAAATTAGGTTCCGATACCTGTTATCCTATCTGCTAGACACATGCCGATGACCGACTACAGAACCAAACGCGCTTGAAACGTGTAAATATCCTCCTTTATGTTTCATGTAGATACTTTTACACAAATGTTGAATACACGTTTCTCTAAGGGTGTGTCTGCACGTTGCTACGATATTAATACAATGATAAGAAGAGTTGTTTTGCATAATTAACTCGATTTATAGCTCGAGGCTGTTGTTTGATACAGTTCTCTACTATTTTAAATTGTAGTCAGATATGATTTAATTATCTAGTTAGTACAGTAGATTGAATATAATTGTATGATATAAGACAATTAACCATTTGGAAATAGCAATTGCTTATTGCAATTAATTATGTGCAAAAATAACGAAGTTATAAACATTTTAGTTTCATGTTAGACAGGGAGGGCACTATACTACCTAAAGACGTCAAAGTCCAAACAAATTCTACATTAGCACGTGTTTTGCTAGAAAGGGACAGATTACTCCTTCCCAAATACTTTGAGCGCTTATATTTCAGGAATTTACCAGCCGATTACAATTATTTTTTCGATGTAAGCATCAGATTCAGTTAAACTCTCCACTTATCCTATTATTTTTAATAATCTAAGCACATGCATATTACCTATTACCCAGTGAAAATATGAAATCATTTTACACGAACAAAACTAAACCTTTAAACTGCAATAATGTGGAACAAGTTATAACTTATTCGGACGATATTTTACTGAAAACTAGTTTAAATGGAACTGTTGTACAACAGTTTAAGCCCATCACTAGCAAGTTTTAGCGATTATGAAAATAATAGGAATCCAGGCCACAATTTCAACTATTAATATAGTTGAAAATGTGGCATTCATTAATTTCATTATATTTATACATTGCATGGTGATTTTAATTGCAAAAATACGCGGCGATGGAGTCATATTGTTATTTTGTTCAAATTTGTTACTGTTGGGGCGCCGAAGTCAACAATGTAATTCGCGCGTTAGGGCGCCGCATATGAGGACGACCGGTGACTCCCGCTCCGGCTCGTTCAGTGCCATAAATAGGGCGGTGCAAGCGGTGCCACATAGGGCCCAGACCCTGGAAGGGCGCAAAAATTACCAGACCAGGGGCCGTACCATGAACGCTTATTCCGGGACCAAATAGGTTCAGCTGCCAACGCTGGGCGACTGTGAATTTTATAGCCCCGCAATAAGGTTCGCGGTCGGGCAGTGTCGGCAGCTGAACCTATTCAGTCCAGCGTAAGCGTTCATGGTAAGGACCAAGTTTTGAATATTTTTCTTTTCAAAGGCGTAGTTTCTTTTCAAAGCTCGGACCGGGGGCATAAAAGGCTAGTTACGGCACTGCTCGTTCCTGAGGCAAAGGCAAATGAAAATGGCAATGTGCCGTCCAGCGTGGAAATGCTGCCAGCGTCATGGCACCTTAGCACCAGGCACAGTCAGGGTTGGGTCGATTAACTAACATTCCTGTGACTTTTTGTTTTATTGAACATTATTTAATTTTAATTAATTGGAAGCAATAAGCAACCATGCTAGCCTATTAGAATAAAACGGACCTAGTTATCGTGAGGTCTTAGGTTCGCTGAACCCGTTACCAGGGATGTCCCTCCGCAGTTTAGGTTCGTTCGGCCGGCGTGCCTATCCACGAGGCGCACGGTGGGGCTGAGGTCAGTGGCCGCCCGCGTTAAATATTTAATGCAGGTTAAGTGTCATTCCAATTAAAGGAGAATAACGTAATAAGTAGGTAGACATAGACTACATAGCTGGTGAGTAAATACTTATAAGTATTCAGTGTAAATATCAAGGAGACAACCCTAACGTTACATGTACCGCGCCAAGAGAGAAAGAGCTACGTGATAGAAAACGAGCGGCTCTCTAGATGAATATAGTAAGAAGTATCCAGCGCTATGCGAGTTGAATTGTTACTTTATTGCCTCGTGGATAGTGTCCTTATTTATTTAAATTTCTTTACGGAGTGAACTTTCTGTACGTAGTACTATTATTTCTTCTGTGTCGTTACCAGTTAGTTTTTTGGAATTTAAATTTTACTATGTAAAGCGAAAGTCACAACAAGCATGCAATTGCTTTTATAATACTTGCCATGTGTATAGAAATGTAGCACGTGCTACAAACTTGCTACGCCGTAGTGAAAACGTAGCACGTGCTACGAAAGTGTTATCAAAGATATTTTATACTGAAACGCACTACGCAGCATGCACTACACATTTGTTATGTATAGTATACGGATACGCGTAAAGGTATTACTCAACTGAAAGGAGGTCATTCTACTCATCATTAGGAACGACTCTTACTTTTATTACAGTATCAATATTTGTCTGTTACTAGATCACTGCTAGACATAGGCCTACATTCGAAGGTCAATCAGGCCAAGTCCATTACGCTGGCCCAGTTGCGCGGTTGGGGTTTACATACGCCATTGTTTTTTTTTCTCCGGACGTCTGCAGGTTGTTTCACGATGTTTACCGAAAATCGAGTGATATGAAAATTCGTACAGAACCTCCAAAGATCGCATTGGCATGGGCCCCGCGACCTTACGATTTCAAGTCGAGTCGGATATTTCCCGATTATCGTACTAAGGCTTAAAAAACGCTTTCAATGTCAATAGTCAGATATATTAATATTAGCCATACAAAGGCCAAATTAAACTTCACTAGGATCCCTTGTTAAAGATTCCACCACTTAGAATAGTAAACAAAACACCAATAAAAAATCAACAATCGCTCCAACCGCTCGTCAAGTGCTGACGACGTGAGAGGAATCGGAGCGCGACCTAGTTTCGGAGGGCAAATCACTTAACTGGTTCGACTTATTTTAAATCTGTCTTGCTTGGTTACTTAATTGTTTTTGCATAGGTATCACATCCGTCCACTGCTGGACGAAGGTCTTCCCCTCAATAGGGAGGGGTTGCTATAATCCCCACGCTAGGCAGGGGGCTTGGGGATCACAGGATGCTCACCACCGTTAACCGAGAGGACGCTGCTGCCCGTCCTCCGGTGGTTCTGGATGCAAATTTAGAACATACCCAGGTCCATTGCATAGGTATAACAGGCGCAAATATGCAGTAGAAAAGAAACAGCTAAAGCATCACTAAAATATAATAATTTATAAGATAATATAATACGCTTTTTCAAAATAATACAACCGACTTCAATTTCGAATACCTGCAGATGCCATCTTCATATTTTCTACTAATTTTGATTTAAAAACTAAACCACAGAATAAATAATAGTACTCCGTACAGAAAGTTAACTCCGCAAAGGAATTGAAATAAATAAGAACTCTATCTGCTAGGCAATAAAGTAGCAATTCAACTCGCATAGCGCTGGATACCGCTCGCTATATTCACCTAGATATAACCGCTCTCTTTCTATCACGTATGCCTAGTTACGTGCGACGAGGCTAGCGTGCGTGCGGCGACTGACTTCTTGCCTTGCAAGACCTCCTGGACGGAGCGCTGGCCGAACATACCTAAACTGCGGAGTGGCACCCCCCTGACTAAATTACTGAACCAATTTCGATAAAACTTATGTAGGACTCAGAAGTATCACCCACCAAACAAAAAAGAATCATCAAAATCAATTCATAATTGGCGTAGACATCGCGTAACATACATAACAAAAAAATATACAGTCGAATTGAGAACCTAATTTTTTGAAGTCTGTTGAAAACAAAAACCAACTCCTAATAAGTGAAGACAATAATGTATGGTTTACTTAACAATAATTCATGCTGGAATTTAGAACTTTTTCCTCATTATTCGTCATGTTGTCGACCATGCGTGATATCCGGTATCAAAAGGTATCAATTCACCCGAAGCATGTTTGTTTTTCCTTTTTACTAGTGTTCCCTTATAAGGGACATATTTCTTTTGATTCTCGACGCTTTATGTGGAAAAGGGTTGGAATATGAAGTTGGAAAAATAGGCTCCACAAATCTTATTTGTCACCTACATTTTTCTCAGTCGTTAGAGTAAGAAATTCTAGGTTTTCGTAAAAAATCTCGCACTTTTTCTGACCCGTATCACGACACGAACAATACCTACCTAGGTGATAGGTGTCCTAAAATGTTTTTGGCAGATATATCACAGACGTAACATGGAGGAAGTTGTATGTAGTGGTAGGACTCTACAGAGTCCGCCTGGGGAAGTACCACACCTTTGCCAGTTATTCAACCGCGAAGCAGTAGTGTGCAAGCATTACTGTGTTCCAGTTTGAAGGGCAATGTTACCAGAGAAATTATACTGGGTATGAAGAGATTTAACATCTATTTCAGGGTGACGAGCGCAGTGCAGTGCGGCGCAGGATTGTGTTCTCAAGTTCACAATTCTAGCACTATTACTGTTAGTGGCAGGCGTAATATTTACCACCAGGCGAACGTCTTGCTCGTCTTGTCACTTGATTGCAATAAAAAGAATGTTCACTGTTGGACGAAGGCTTTCCCCTTAATAGGGGAGATTTGCACGCTTGGCAGGCGGCTTGGTAAGCAGAATGCTCACCACCGTCAACCGAGAGGACGCTGCTGCCCGTCCTCCGGCGGTTCTGGATGCAGTTTTAAGACTTGAATGAATGTTTTGTGCTGGCTTGTCATGTCACACGCCTTGGCGTCACTGTAAGTGTGGCAAGCATTTATCAATAATTGAAATAGAAAAATGTCATTCAGTCTCCACGAAATGTATGGGATATCCCCGACCCGTTATACTTAGTAAAGACACCTACGTTGTAACTAAAATATTTTATAGTCACCGCGTTACCAGCTGAGTCGTGCGGCCATAAATCATAGCCGCACGACCCACAAGTGCAAGCAACACCCACAAGTGCGACCACAAGCAAAACCCACAAGTGTGACCGAGATAGACATAGTGAATGATTTATGGCCGCACGACTTGGTTGGTAACGCGGTGACTATAGTAGAAATAACAACACGAATTTCGGTAAGCGCTTGTATCACAAGACTGATCACTCTTTGCAAAATTAATTAGAAGTCTCAAAGCCAAAATCAAAACTATATAGGTACGTACTTCATTCTACCCATGTTTGAAAGCTCTCTAGAACCTTAACAAAGTTACTTTCGTGTCGCGTTGACAGCGCGCTAATAAATCAATTTCTTAATGTCGATAAGTCGATACCTATTTTTAAGTCAAAAATACATAATTATCCTTTTTTGGGGACAATTAAAGAATAAGATATACAGGGTTAGTGGTAATCAGTTAGTATCCTTTTAAGGGCATATTCTGTACGTCACAACAAATAACCTTTACTATGGGCCAACATTGAAATCGCAAAAAAGTCAGCTGTTCCATACATTTTGCCCAAGATCTATGAACTTTTTGTATGGAACAGCGCGATTTCAATGTTGGACCCTTAGTAAAAGTTGTTTGTTTTGATGTACAGAATATGCCCTTAAAAGGATGGTAACTGATTGTACCATTAACCGCAGCGTCCTCTCAATTAACGGTGGTAGGTAACCGAGAGGACGCTGCTCCGGTGGTTCTGGATGCAGTTTTAGGACATATACCCAGGTCACATCAACAGGAATTATTAAAAAACACGGGAACACATATAAATACCTTACAGACCAATACTTATAATAAAAATAATCTTAATTAACAATATTCCCTTCAATCCCCTTCCATCCCATTCAAATGATCTTTCCCTTCAAATCGGAGTAAGGTAATGATTACACACTGCTTGATGATAAACCGTGTAGCTTAATGGAAGTTTGCTCGACTTGGAAGTGTGGATCCTGGGTTCAAATTCCGGGCCCGTACTAATGAATTCTTTGGAGTTTATCTACGGATTTTCTTACTACTTACTGGGTTTTCGGTGTAGGAAAACATCGTGAGAAACCCTTCATAAGTCCGGAGAAAAAGTCAGTGGCGTGTGTGAATCTAGCATCCCGCAACTAGGCCAGTGTGGTGCATATAGCCCAATTACTTTAGAGGCAGCGACAATGATAAGATGAATAGACGGGAAATAAGCGCACGGATTTTGAAGACTATATGTTACTATACTATATATGACTATGCGCCGGCTCTCCACTGGCTTCAGTCATACTCTGCCTTTGCAACATGCGAGCCGTACGATACGACAATACAAACTTCTAATACATGCACATGTGTTCTCTTTTTGTTATACAGTAATTAGACTCGCTATCTCTATTTTCCGGCAAATATAATATGCATACTTTTAGCTACGTATGCTGGATTGTGTTGTCTTGTTAATTTTGATCGCTTTGCAAGAGCTGGGCCCGTCCATTTCATTATCACCGTCGCTGTTTAGAGGTACAAAGCCAGCAGCAGCCATCCAGCCTAAGTTCACCAGTGGATTAATAATGGGTTGGCCATGCCGACGAAAATTAGCCTATTTCTGTACATCTATTTTAGACTAAATATCGCGCGTACTACCCACATATAGCACAGTATCTTTGGAAATTTCCCCAATCCCGTCAATTATAGCGGCGCTATTATTTATAGATCGTTAAACGGCCGTTAGCGGGTTCGTATAACGACTGCGGAAGATCGCTTGCCGCTACTGAACAATCGATTCAGTAACAATTGTCGTTACAAAACTTTACGCGGAACCTTCTGAATACGCGATGGTTCAAAGTTTTTCTTTAATGAGCTATTTAGGTTGTTAAGAGTAGACAAGTTGGTCACTTCTCCATAGAAACGCGGTAGTATTACTACTCCACTATGTAATTTTGTAGGTCCAAGACTAAGTATTATATCGATTAATCTCTTCATTATCTAGGATTGTAAATTATTACGAGAGTAAAAAGTTAATAAACATGAAAGTTATGAGCCAGGAAACATCTTGTATTTTAGCTCAATTTTAATGCCACATTGGACGTAAATAAATAACATGAGGAATACGAATACTCTAAAATAATTTATCAAGCGGCATAGTTTAGTCCATAAACATTTACAATAACTTAAGTTGGAATAAATTAACTCAGAGTTTATTCAACCACATTACTGCAGCCAAAGGTCGACAAAAAAAAATTTGCGCACTCATTTATCTTTCTTTCTCCCTTTCCCACACAGTTTGTTTGATGAAGAGAGCATGCTTTTTAGCCGCGCCCACCGATGAGTTCGAGCCGTCAATTTGTCGATCCTTAAGAAGAATTAAAAAACTTGAAAAGTTTGGTGAAAATGTTTTTGGTACATTAAATAAATTAATAAAGCTTTATCATATTCTTATTTGAATCTATAGGTATGTCCTAAAACTGCATCCAGGACCACCGGAGGACGGGCAGTAGCGTCCTCTTGGTAAACGGTGGTAACACTCTACGATCCCCAAGCCACCTGCCAAGCGTGGGGATTATGCCAACCCCTCCCTATTAAGGGATGCCTTGGTCCAGCAGTGGACGTCTTATGGCTGGCAATAATGATGATGACACTCTCATATAGCTACTTCAACAGGTTCAAGTACATGCAAATAATAACATATACAGGCAGCGACAATGATAAGATGAATGGACGGGAAATAAGCGCACGGATTTTGAAGACTATATGTTGAGCGCCGGCTCTCCACTCGCTTCAGTCATACTCTGTCTTTGCGACATGCGAGCCGTACGATACGACAATAAAAACTTCTCACACGTTCAACACAACATGCAACAACATTACATTTCTTTTTTGCAACATTTGCATTTAACATGTTCATGTGTTCTCTTTTTGTCATGCAGTAATTAGATTCGCTATCTCTATTTTCCGGCAAATGTAATATGCATACTTTTAGTTAGGTATGCTTGATTGTGTTGTCTTGTTAATTTTAATTGATTTGCAAGCGCTGGGCCCGTCTGTATACAGGCACACTAACACACAAGTAGAAGTATTCTGTGATCTACGAAGATCCTACGTTAAGGAAGAGCAGAGACACTTAGTACCACTGAACATCTGCAAATTAGGGTCTCCATTCTCACCAGGTGATGACATTTTCACTATTATAATATAAATTACGGTCACTCAATTCAATTTTTAACTAGAGAAAAATTCCAAAAATTTCGCGCCAATGCCTTCTTTTTTAATTTCTTTTGTAGCCGCAACGCAATGCACGCATTCTACCAAAGAGATCGCCGCTTTTAGTTCCATTTTCAAAAATAAAATGTGTTATTTTTTACTAAACAGAATGAAGTCGAGTCTTTATTTATTATTATTCTACTTATGAATAAAAACTATTTTGGTTTTTGTAGCCTCGTTGGAGTAACAGACAAAAACTAAAAAAAAAACTTTAACCCCTAGAGTATGATATGTTATTTTAGCCCCGCTCTGGTGCACTATAATGACGGACTTTACGAGCAAGAGGAGTGAAAAATAAATTATTTCGAGCTACTCCACGTTTATTAACAAGGCCCTGTTCAGAAGGAACTAAACTAGAGTAACAGTAATTAGCAAAGCCATTTGCCACGAGGCGTTGGCCAAACAATATCTCAAGTTACGGATTAATGCCGAATTAATTACAGCTTCCCGCTTCTGACAATTTCTCTCAAGTTAAGGGACCTCACGTCTACATTTCGATAATGCAGACAAACAATCTGATTTCGTGAGGAAATTATCTTGTCAGAGATTAGGCAAGTAAATTGGTGGTGGATCAAAGTCTCGTGTAATTTAACCGAGCAGTTTTTATTTTATTTTATTTGCAGTCGAGTGACGTTAAGACCGAGATGTTTGCCTGGTGGTACGCGACACCGCCTGTCCAGAGCGAATATGCATGTGTTTCAATTATTAAAAATAATAGGATAAATGGAGTCTGAATCTGAAGCTTCCGTCGAAAAAAATATTTTAATCGGCTTGTAAAGTTCTGAAATATAAGCGTCATCTGTCCCTTTCTAGCAAAACAAGTGAATAGTATAGAATTTGTTTGGAATCGTGAACTTAGACGGCATAACCCTAGTATAGTGCCCTCCCTGCCTAACATGAAACTAAAATGATTATAACTTCGTTATTGAGCACATATAAAAATTTTGATGATTTGTTTTGTTGCTAGTCAGCTTTTTTGTGAGTTAATAAAAAAAAACTCACGCATATGCCCTATTGTGAACTTGCAAATACAATCCTGCGCCGCACTGTACTGCGCTCGTCACCCTGAGATATTAGATGTTAAAACATAAGTCTCATACTCAATAATTTCTCTGGTAACATTGCCCTTCAAACAGAAACACAATATAGCTTGCACACTACTGCTTGGCGGTTGAATTGCTGCCAAAGTGTGAGGGTTTTGTGGTGCTTCCCCAGGCTCGGAGTACTCTGCAGTAGAGTCCTACCACTACAAACCCTGATAGTTCACGTCATAGTGCAGCTTTGCTATTTAAAATCAACTCAAAAGCCGCTTCTGATTGTAATAGGTTTCAAATTTCTATACCAGGTGTAAGAGAACGGCTCCCAAAAACGAAGACAGGTGATTATTAGCACGACTTTAAAAATACAAAAAAAAAAAATGCATTTTTTTAAATTATAGTTAAAGGCACTACTTATAGTTAAGGACTTGAATTCAATTATTATTACAAACAATTTTATTTAAAGCTTGCAGTGTATTTATTAAGTAGATACGCTACACAAATAACTATTAGCTAAGGCTAGAGGTCAACTAACGACCTTTTTTCATTTGTCATTAGGGTCGGTTTTTTTAATTCTATATTGTATTAGTTATCACTTGTTCTATCTTCGGTCTTCGTTTTCGGGAGCAGTTCCCTTACACCCGGTATGCTTTTGAGTATTACCTATAGATTTTAAATAATAATTAAATAATAATATCCGTTTATTTCCGGCAATAGGAATCACTTAAAAACACGGGCCCATTCTTATAAATACCTTACAGACTAACATATATACAAAAACAAATTTTAACTAGCTCAACTTTGGCTGAGATTTTCCTGGCAGTGTCGCTTCCCAGTAGCGTCGGAAAGCCAGCCAGAAATCTAAAAGTAGCTCTGTCTATCAATTAATTATTGGCTGTTCAACTATTGGTCTAATGCGGTAATATTTTTATCTCATATTGACTTCTCCCGAAATGCGAAAAAGACCGAATTCTGTGTGAACGAAAACGGCCCAATTCATAGTGCTGGCATTTTAGTAATGTCTATTGTGCTGCGATGGAATTTGGGGTATTCGATTCATAAATAGCTCTCAGTTTATTACCTTCATTGTTTTCTATAAATAGAACTTTATGGGATAGGGCGTAGCAACTATTTCGTACTAGAGTGCTGCGCAGCTTGGACCAAATTCGGTTCCCAATTAAAAAAAACGCTGAAACAACTCGTTTGAACTGATCATGGATTCTGGTTGGAAAGTCGTTCAGTCAAATACAACTTTAAGGCCAATCATGAGGAAAACCCGTTAAAGAAATATGGGCCACAAGACCAATGATTGGGTAGGTAATTATGATACAGCGAATAGAAAGTTTTACCCTACAAAAGGTCCGGTAGTTCTGATTTTTTGATATGTTGTATAGGTCAATAAAGTAATGAAAAATCTAAGTATTCGTCTTGTGATACCTCCGCCATCTTGGAAAAGCAACAAAAATCGGCACTTTTTTCAGTATCTCACTTACTTATAATTACTATTCAGTGCAATTTAGAGTAAAACATGTTGAACAACTTTGTATAATACAAAATTTTGTACAAATTCAAGGCAGAGAGTTTTTTATACGATCACTAAGAACGGAGTTATGTAACGCCAAAGAACGGATAAACTCGCGTGCTTTGTAAAATTTGTATTAGATTGTACAGATCAACGTGTAATGGAATGTTGTAATAAGTACGTGGGTTAAATGGCGAATAAGTGAATGTGTTAAATTGGCTACAGTCAATTGCACACTGACTTTATTATAAATTTGAATTACCACTGTCTCAGACACTTACTTAGAGAAACCGAACGCATGTTTATGGGGAAGGACAGGGAAAACCGAGTACAGATTCGTGGAGACAGCGGTGTAGAAATCCCGGTAAAAATCCGAAATCTTCGAAAGATTGACTCTTGGAGGTCGACGCCCAAGAGCTCTTGGAAACGGTAAACACCTTTAGGAAACCAGTTCATCTAATAAGTTGCCAAATCCTGGAACCATTCTAGAAAAATTAAAAAAAAGGGCGCCATGCAAAATTGAAACGTCCTTAACTTTCAAACGGTTAGAGATGGGCGGGGAGTGTTCAACCAAATGTCATAGAGGACTTTGAGACCTTTCGAGTGGTGTTCATCAAGGTGGTCCTGGTTCATCCAGGCTATCAATAATTTAATTTCAAAATGAATTGGGAACGCCGGGATGGACACCATCCGAAAGATTCCCAAAGACAACACAACACGACATTTGTTTAAGCATCTGCAGCACCTACGTTGTGTATATTTTGATCTTAGGTTAAGTTGACTTTATTTAGTTTACGCTTTAGTTGGTACTTAGCTTGTAACAGGTTGGGAAATTAGGCATCTAAGGCAGAGACTTCTGTAGCTTAATTGGCAAAGCAGTTGGAACGGAAACCCATAGAGACTGCTCGTATGCAGGTTCGAGTCCTGCCGGAGGTCATAATTTTTCTTCCTGTTTAAGCTTTAAAAACATAATGTTAGTTAGTTTATTATACTAATTGGAGGACATAATCTGTACACCAAAACAAACAACTTTTACTATGGGGCCAACCATGAAATCGCGAAAAAATTATCAGCTGTTCTATACAAACAGTTCATCAATCTTGGGCAAAATGTAGGGAACAACTGTTTGTTTGCGATTTAAATGTTGGCCCCTTAGTTAAAGTTGTTTGTTTTGATGTACTGAACATGCCCTTAAAAGGATGCTAGCTGATTAGAACTAACCATGTATAGTGTATAGTTAGTATTGCACTTTATTGATAACCACACCGTAACACAAAAGCCAGTCAAAGGAATTCAATGTAGAGATAGGGCCAGTTTATTACCCACCTATTGTTGGCTATAGATAAAATTTTATGGAGACTGACCTACGGGACAGTTACGGTTACACGTTTGGGATAAGTTGAAAACAGATTTTCGTTTCGCAAACCGGTAAAAGTTTACAAACGATGGTGTTGACTAGGATTAGGATCAGGTTCTATATAATACGAGAAGGGAAAAAGGGCACAATAAGGGCGTGTTTCTCGCGTAAATTACATGTACTAAGCTGCTGGCTTCACTGATTTCTGAAATGTATAATCTATTAGATCTTTTCAAGGTATTTTCCAAATTTATGCGATCGCGTCTCTTCCTAACAGGCGAGTCGGTAGACAAGGAATGTTCAGCATATCGTTGTACTGTCGGTATTATGGTGGCACGTTCACATCGCCTATGTTTGCCAAACAAAAAAATGCGTACGATATGAAGAGCCAAGAGCTAATATCCATAGTACAGCGTTAAGCCGAACATTCGTCTGAACACTTCTTGGTTAATAGAACTGTCTGGCCACACCTGCACGGTTTGGCAAACCTTCGGCGGGCACGCCGTAAGTGTAGCCAGGCCATGTCTGTTGTAGTCGGGAAGAATTGCTAAGAAATTTATGCGTTTTCGATCAAAATCAAACGATTTTGATCAACTATTTTTTGTCCGGTGTTGTCGAAAGCACGGCCTTAAACACCGTCTAACTAAATATATAAAACGAAAAGGTCTCAGGCAACCTGTTACAGTGATTAATATTAATGAAGCCTCACATTATTAGTTTTAAAATAATAGTTTGTTAGGAGCTTTAGAAAAGGAAGCATGTGTGCGATATTCAGATTACAATTAATATTTATGCGCTTGTAAAATAAAGTTCGTGTAACTACATAAACCTAGCTATTATTTAAAAAAAAACTATTTAGGCTGGTTAGGTTGGTTTTTAAGTTGGTTTGTTGGTTTACGCGAGATGCGATAAGTTGAAGATTGTATAAAAGGTCCGTGTAGAGCTAAGACCAGACGTTAAAATTGCCTAAAAACTGCCTGGCCACGTTTTCCAGTGCATGGAGATTCTGTTGCTAGCGAAATTACAGAGCTAATGAGACTCATCAACAAATTGAAATATCTCTTATATCCCATTTACATTCAGCTGAGGTGAGCAGGGAAGTTCTCCTACCGCTACTGCTCGCACTGACCGCCCGCAGCTCCCGAATGAGTGGTTTTTTTGTGCGGAAGTCAAAAATACGAGCAATTCGAGCAACAGTGAGTATATACATTCAGCTCCTTCGCTCACTTCTCTCACTGAGCGTCTGGACGAATCGGACGACAGCAACTGACCCCCAGCCAGAGGAGGAGTGGCAGGGATAGAATGTAAATGAGGCAGTTCTCTCGATCCTGCTACGGCAGTAATTAGGGAATTATGACCAGCAGTGCGAGGAGCAGCGGCAGGGGAAGAATGTAAATGAGGCATTAGAAACACTAGTGAGGAATAATGCAGTGATCACCTGTGTTCTGGATACTACAGCAATGGTGACAAGTAACAAGTGCAGGCGCCATTTCTAATCACAAGAACGTCTTGCTCCTCTATTTAGTTAATTTTTCTCATTATAACCATTATTATTTTATTATTATTATTTTATTCATGGTTGCCTGGAAGAGACCGCTGTTACCGATAAGGCCGCCACTTGTGGCACTAGTTCTTAAGGTTATTTCTTTTATTGTAATGTTATTTTTGGTGTGCTCAATAAAGTGTTTCTATCTATCTATCTATCTATCTATAACCATACTTTTTTTAATTTGAATTTAGGCTTGCGTTTGACCGATAACTCGTCCAATGTTAAGCGAAGAAGTTCTGAAACTTCTCAAGTTCAATAACTTTAGAACGTAATTTTGCGTCCCCTAACTAGAACGCGTACTTATGAGAGATATCGTCTACATTCCACACAATAATTTATCAAACTGTGTTGTCAAAATAGATACTTATGATGTTAGTTTGTAGATCACTTTGACATAATACCATCAAAGCATTCTTAAGATCACGTATCTTGAGGTGAAACGTGATGTAGAGAGATCATATTGAAAGTTGTTTGAGAGTTGAATGGGTTCTGTTGATATCAAAATAACTTCGCTTAGTCAAAGTCAAATCGTTTATTGCACATTATGGATTATGTAAAACTAATAATAATAACATAAACATAATGACCCAAATGAGGGTATGGCAATTAAGTGTGGAGCGGACCGATCTGTTTTTTTGCTCGATTCATTTATAAAGATTTGTCGTCTAAAAAGTCTTTTAAGGAATAATAACATTTATTTATTAAAAAGGTTTTTAATTTAATTGCAAAACTATGTTCGTTTTCACTCTTTAAGTCGTCAGGTAATTTATTGAAAATGTTAATAGCCATTGCATGAGGACCAAGACTCTGTATTTCTAATCTTGATTTTTGTACGGCTAATTTACGTCTGTTAATAATGATTATTTTTAACATCCGACGCAAACCGCCTATACGAACTTAATCATACAAAATGTAGGAAAGCAATGAAGGAGGATATTTGCAATGCAATGCGTTTCAGCCACCTCTATTATACAAGTTGTATAATAGAGGTCAGTGGTTTCAGCCTATCGAGCCTAACTCTATTATTCCGTGATTAAGTATCAAATTTCACATTCAAATCTTCTGACAATATACAAAATAAATAATTGAATGTTGTGTTGTGCGTGAAAGACGAATTAAAAAATAAACTTTTTTTGCAAACAGACACTTACTTTTTTAGTTATTTTGTCGAGTTATAAGCAAGACAGAATTATATAAACAAGTCGATTGAAAATGACTCAATTAAAAAACATCAAGTCCTGAATCGTCGATTTGGAATGAAGTAGTACAATTACATTTTGATTCAGCTTAAATGTATGATAACTTTTTTTTACTCTGTATAGGTTTGCGTTTGAATACACTCTGCTTGATGAAGCAATGGCTCAGAGTAGGACGGGACGCGCTTTACTTAAAAGGGACTAATCTACTCTAGATATGTTGTGTCCTCACATCTAGAGTAAATAGGTTACTTGTATTCTCTTCTATTCTCATATATTGTAGGTACTTGAAGCAACTTCTACTAGAGAGAACACTGTACAGCATTAAAGAGTATTTGGGTAATGATTATGACTCATATGACATTCAAATATAAGTCTATATTATTATTTATTACTAATTATATTATTTTAATCAAATTAAACTAATAGGATTACCCCTTTACAGCAAATATTTTCATATATTGTGAATTGACGAGACACTTTGTTAAGGTGTATTAAGTATTTTTTATACATTGTTTATAACTGATTTTAATACCCGTTTCAACGTGTCAATAAATGATTCTGATTCTGATTCTTGGGAAATACAAATGCCGGCAGAGTTTTACAACATTGCTTACGAATAAAAATTTATGTAAATTTAAGGAAGTTGTGGCTGCGCGTTATCCTCAAAAACGATATCTACTGTACAGTGTGGGAGCGTGATAGCAAACGGGAGATCGGTTTAGCAAAAAGATCTTAACAAAATCTTGCTGTATCAATAAATCATTTGTGAGTCGACACTATTCAATTAATTAAAATATCTATAAAAAAACGACCATGAAAACTTCAATATGACATAACAGCAGTGACGTCTTACGGAATTTCCATGACCATCTATCAAAATTCATTCACCTAACGCATAGAGAGCATATTAGATTCTAGATACCGAGCGGTATTAGGGATGCGATTACATCACGTCCCTTGGCCATTGGCGCCCTAAAAAGGACGCCATATGACAGCAGATCAGGGATGCGACCTTGTGACCCAAATCGGGGGTGCGCTGTGAATACACCGTGTGTCATCGATGGTATCTAGTTAAATTGGGAAACTGGCCGTTGTTTTGCTGTCTGGCCTTTGCTTCCTGATATAGAAAACTTCAATATGTAAACGAATAAGGAAATGATCTGGAGTTTTCCAAATTTTGCTTTTTATATTAATGTCTAACAAACGTTGCTTAAAATTAATCAGCGCATAAACTTCCCTGTCTTGTTCTTGCACGTGACTCTTCACTTCAGTGAAAAGTTGTCAGAGCATCGATTACGTTCGAGCTTTGATTATTTTATATACCCAGGAGGTAGATCCTCCAAGCGCTCGAGCGATGTTTTTAATACGGGCGTAAATTTGGTTCTATTTTTTTGGCCTAAACCTTTATTAACTACAACAAATTACAAAATAACGAACTACTTAAACTACTTAGCCTTATGCACTAAAACAAAAGAACTTTTGTCCAGGCCTATGAAAGTGTAGAGACAATCCAAATGCTCAAACCCACTACCAGTCGGCAGCGTACCCAGCATGCTGGCGGCATTGCCACAAACAGATCTGTTTTTATGATAATGCTTATGCGTTTGGTCAAATAAGCGCATAAAAGCGTTTTTAACACGCGTCGCGTCGACCAGACGTTCGGATAACAGTGGTCTGTTTATCAGTATGCAAGCATAGCAAGCTTGCCACGTGCTGTGGCAGTGCAAAGTCACAGAACTAACGAGAATCTCTACCGGATTGCATGAGGCAGCTTTATCTCCGCAACGGCTTGACCGCTTTTCATCATCATCATCATCATATACACTTCAATCTAACCCACTGGAGCTATTATGCCAGCGGCCAAATTCTTCGCTCCGGTACTCCAAGGAGCTGTGTTGGCTCGCATAGACCACGGCGGAGGAAATATACAATACGGGATTCCTTTCTTTCGCATAATTTAGTTAGTCTTGTTTTACTTTGGCATAATAATTAATGTCATAATGATACTTTTGCATATGTAGTTGTTGGTATTATTATATTTTCACTGTGGCTGTAGGTTAGGTTAGGTTTATTTTGTATCTGAAAAATGAATAAGTAGGTATTTTGTTTATTCTATACAAAATGAATATTAGATAAACTGTGACAGTAGGTTATGGTGTGGCGGGGATGGTCCTTTAAATGTTGATGTTAATATTTGGTAAGCTGATGAGCATTATGATTTTATGTCGGCGTTTATTATATTATGCTATAGTCTAATATGCCTAGTTATTGTTAAGGTTCCTGTAAGGATTTGGAGAATATTTATGCGTATCCATTTATGCTGAATTACTATTATGCTTGTGCTTATTGTGCGAAATGTAATTATGCTTAACTAAAATATGTCATTGAATTTTAGACGGAACCCTAGCATACTGAATGCACATTTTAAAACATGTTTTAATTCAATCACGTGGAATAAACATAATCATAAAAGCAAAACATGAACGTCAAAATTAAATCTTCATAGCAACAAACATTTATACACTGCTACCACAGATATAATTGCTGCTACATTCATCTTATTCTCCTCCAAAGTAACCAAAACACTTATAAATACAAACTTTCACTTCGTCTCAAGAAACTACGAGTTATTTACCCTCTGCGGGCTACACTTCGAGGGGACTGAGCCACAGAATACACAAGAGTTAAACCGCTAGGAAAATGGATGGAATTGTGTAAACCTTTGTATTTCACCCGACTTGTTTGGGCAATAACTGTGTTTACCTGAATTTCATTACAATATTTTACGTGCGAATGTACATACATAGGTACGTAGCTTACGTAGGTAGGTACAGTAGTGGTAGCTAGGGCTCTTACTGCAGTCTGCCTGGGGAAGTACCACACCTTTGTAAGTTCTTCCATCGCCAAGCAGTAGTGTGCAAGCATTACTGATTCATTTTGAAGGGCAATTTTACTAGAGAAATTACCGGGGATAAAGAGATTTCACATCTAATATCTCAGGGTGACGAGCGCAGTGCAGTGCGGCGCAGGATTGTATTCGCAAGTTCACAATTCTGGCACTGCTACTGCTATGGGCAGGCGTGACGATTACCACCAGGCGAAAGCCTCGCTCGTCTCGCAACTCAATTGAATAAAAAATAAATAAAAAAAAAACAAGTTTAGCGCTTGTGGCGTGGCTTGACTGGGTGGTTCAAGGGCCTTATTTATTTATCGTACGCAAGTTGCGCATGCGAGCGGAACCGACGTTCAAACAATATTGTTTGAAATAATGTTCAATGTCGTTTGAAAGTCGGCTCCAGTCGCACGCGCAACTTTGCGTACGATTCAAAATTAAGGCCCCTGGTTAGTCTTCGTGAGTGGCATTTACATCTGCACTGTCGTGGTTGGATGACATCTTTGATTATATACCCAGGAGAGTTAGATCCTCCAAGGATGACACGTTAAATTATTTACCCACGTTTGGCAGGCAGCTTGGGAAACGCAGAATGCACACCACCCACAGAATAAATAATAGTACTGTCACCGTTAACCGAGAGAACGCTGCTGCCCGTCCTCCGGTGGTTTTTGATGCAGTTTTAGGACATACTCATTCAGTCTAGAATAATCTGGTTCAGGATATAATCAACTAATTATTTCTATCACTGCATTTGGAACACAACGATGAGTCTCGTCACCCATCCCACAAAGTCCCGATACGAAAGTTTTCAATCAGTTATGACCTACGGTGCTGAAACATGGACTGTCATAGTTGGATCGGTCTACAAGTTCAAAGCCCCTTAACGAGCTACGCTTGACGTTTCTTGTCGTTTGACATGTCGTTTAATTGGTAAACGCAAATCTATAAAAAAAGATTGCCTGAAAAAAAAAATACTAGCTGTTGCCCGCGGTTTCGCCCGCGTGGCTTATACTACAGGTAGATACGATATTAGAATTTGGCCTAAAACCATACCATATAAATAAATCCATATAAACTTTAGAACTCTTTAATCCTTTGTATGTATGTTTCTTTGGTGTGAGCAATAAAGAGTTAATCTATCTATCTAACTCCCTTGCACATCCCATAGGGGAAAAATAAAAAAGTGATTCATTATTTATTTTAAAGTTTATTTTGAGTGAATCAAACCAAGAAATAAAAAAATACCATAGAAACTTTTCCACCCTGTTTAACCCCCTTAGGGGTTGATTTTCAAAAATTAGGCAACGCTTTGTCTTATACCAGAACCTAAACTATCAACATTTAAAATCTCATTAAAATCGGCTTAGTAGTTACGGAGGTACGTGGTAACAAACATAACAACACACACACAAACTTTCGCATTTATTATATTAGTAGGATAAGTTTGCTAATGATCACAAAGTTGCTATCAACGTTTCTTCCTTTCTAACCCACATTTGCAAGATTATTTAACATGGCCTTAGCAGAGAGCAGTGTTCCAAATAGCCTCTAACATACAGTTTATCCATCTATCTGCAATCTACACCACTGCTGGAACTAACCGACGGCTTATGGTCCAATAACGGAAGAGTAGGTTACAATAACACTAGCATTCTAGCCAGAGTAAATTAGGATAGCACTCGATAGCGAAGGAGTACTTTGCGCTTCGTAGCGAGCGTTGCCGTAGTTTGTTTAGACCTTGCACAGATATGAACATTGTAGACAAACTAAAAACGAACTTCAAACAATAGGCCTGCAGGCTAATCATGTAACTGTTCGGGCGTTTCGTCCTGCCCCTGCAGGGTCAAATGAGTTTTGGCGTGACAGTGAGAAGTGACAATTATGACAAATCGCGATCCGAATCGTGACCCCGAACAGTTACATGATTAGCCTGCAGATGACTAGTGTCTTATTAAAATGTGGCCCATAAATATAGCTGATTAATGAAAAGAAAATGAAAATCTTATCAAAAATAAGCAATTTATAAGCTTTTTAATTTCATGCTAGAAAGAGAGGCGAAACAGCAAATCGTGACGTCACTTCTCTGTACGCCATATAATTTCTATTCTGACAAGTAAGGCGTGACGTAATTTTTTGTTTTGTGGGAAAGGGTCAGACTTGGCTCTACCAAAAACTTTAAACGCTCACATATCAGAACATTATTAACCGAATAAAATTTTTTTTTCAATAAACATACCTACTATATTTACTTAAATTCTTCATCAAAGCTATTGGTTTCAACGATTTAAACATCAGTCATCTACCCTATTATGGGCGAGTATACCCTTTAAAAAAAGGATTTTCTAGACCAAATACATAAAATAAGACCTTTTAAAAAAAATATACGTATTTTAATTTCGATTACCTGGATGACATCTTATTTCCAGTTATTTTGATTTAAGAACCAACCTACTGAACCGATTTCGATAAAAATGTATATTTTGAATATTTTTGTATGAAGTGATTCCACACTTATGGTATTTCTATATTTAGCCAGTGCGACTTCTCTCGTCAGGCCTTGGAACCTGCAACGGTTTCGGCTTGGGTAAATATTTGTGTTACAAAAATTTACAGATGGCGCCACCAACGCTTAGTTGGTAGCTTATAACAGGTTCGGAAATTTGGCTTCTCAGGCAGAGACTTCTGTAGCTTAATTGGCAAAAGCAGTTGGGACGGAAACCCATAGCGACTGCTCGTATGCAGGTTCGAGTCCTGCCGGAGGTCATAATTTTTCTTCCTGTTTAAGCTTTAAAAAAACATAAAAATGTATATTCCCAAACAAAACAAAAAATACACCTCTAAACTATAATATGACAAAAAATAATCATTAAAATGAATTCATAATTTTAATGGCGGAGTAATCATACAAAAAAACGTATAGTCGAATTGAGAACCTCTATTTTCGAAGTTGGTTAAAAATATACATACAGTTGAACATAAAACCTCCTTCTTTTTTAAAATCGGTTAAAAACGTAGTACAAAGATATAACGTGGCGCAGAAGATGGACACCTCGGTGTTCATAAAATATCGCTAGTCATACGAGATTTACACGCACACAAATACCTTGATATGTCCTTCGATATATTCCTTTTGTAATATATCGAAAATAGTAGCAAAAAAAAAAGTTATGTAACAAAAGGCACAGAATAGATTATAGTACTACATACAAAAGGAATAAGTAACCAATATTTTTTTGTGAAGTAAGACGTAATTTTGTTGCTACGAGTATAGTAGTGTGCGTGTACTATACATAGGATAAACATATTTGTAGCACCAAGGAGACTTCACTCATTCTCTGAACAACATTACATCTGTATATAGGTAAGTATATTATTGTATCATCTATGCATTTAAAGAAAGAAAGAAAATAATTTAATCTACAATAAATCAAAAAATCAATAAAAAAAATAAAAAAACAGAAATAAATCATTTCTAATATTCTACAATTTATTTCTTTCTATTTACATTTTCATATCTGTGATTCCCACGTAGTTTGTTTCTATAACAGCGGAAGCCATATATAGGTAAGCACTTTTGAACAAAGACCTATTGATTTTTAATATATAGACGCTTGACGAAATATTTGTCTGCTGAAATAAAATGAATACAGTACATTATGTTTTCCTGCCACCCAGTAGTATAAAAATCCATACTTAAACTCCAAAGAGCTCATCGGTACGGGCACGGAATTTGAACCCGCAACCTCACGATTTCAAGTCGAGCGGTCTTCCAATTAGGCTACCATGGCTTATGGCGAAGATAACTAGTGTTGATTTTGTTTATGGGAGTAAAGCAGTTTAAATAATCCTTTTAATAAAAACAACCGATCAATTTCGACTTAGTACCTGGATGACATATTTTCCCAGTTAT
Source organism: Erannis defoliaria (assembly GCA_905404285.2). Lineage (NCBI taxonomy): Eukaryota > Metazoa > Arthropoda > Insecta > Lepidoptera > Geometridae > Erannis > Erannis defoliaria. The sequence goes on from FR990088.1 coordinate 13,020,717, forward strand.
TTTGATTTAAAAACCAAGCTACTGAACCGATTCTGATAAAATTTAAATGGGACCAACTCTGAAGAATTTAAACATGAAAAACAATTCATAATTGGCGGAGTAATATTTTTCTCTTTTTCTGAAGTCGGTTGATAATCAAAAATCTATCCATGGCGAAAAATCTATCTATAACTGTTTATTCACTGACAAAGTTAGAAACTACCTAATCCCACGTTATTTGTTTAAATATGTCAATAACATTTACTAAAGCACCCCAATACCAACTTCTATTAACCAAAATTTAACACTCTATTTTGCAATTAGGTAACAGACTTTAATTAGAAGCAATTGGATACATCAATTAGTACACTAGATCGAATCCCATTCGATTGCTTTAGGCTAGCCAATTTATGGTATCGGTAATAAAGGTAAATTAAACGGCAAAAATTAGAAATTGTTTTGTATATTTGGAAATTTTTGGTAAATGGAATTTTCCAATTAGTTTGAAGATGGAAATGTAGGAGAACCATAGAACAGCTCAATCTAAAATGCGTCTAGTTAAATAGTAAAAAAACATGGAATACTTTAGTTGAGTGTATTAGGCGTCGTACTAATTGGCTAATAACGTTCGTTCGAACAAACGATGCGATTCCGTCGAGCGATTGAAATCTATTTGCCATAATCCCCACGCTTGGCAGGCGGCTTGGGGATCGCAGAGTGTTACCACCGTTAACTAAGAGGACGCTGCTGCCTGTCCTCCGGTGGTTCTGGATGCAGTTTTACGACATACCCAGGTCTCTAATAGTAAGTAAGTAATAGGTATGTAGTTTTTTGTAATGATTAAAGGAAAAAAAAAAAAAAAAATTTAAAAAAGTTTTTTTTATATTATAATATGCGCCCTGCGGTTTCATCCACGACAAGTAAAAAGTCTATATTTTATTCCAAGGTATAAACTACCCTTATACCGAATTTCATCCAATTCCATTCTGCCGTTTCGGCGTGAAGAAGTAACAAACATAGGTACTCACTGACAAAGTTTCGCATTTATCAAGCTTTGCTTAGTATGGGGCTAGATGACGCTGTGTGTAAAATGTTCCCCAATTTTTTATTTATTTATTTAATATTATAATATTCGTGTAATTTTCTTTAATTTTGATGAAAGCAAGCCAGATGATTTTGACTACTTTTTAATATTTATAATTCTACTAAAACATGTATAACTAGTGCTATAAAGTAACTAGTGTTATAAAACAAAACACGTTAGAAACACATTTTGTAAGCCGCAATCTGCTGTGCAATTCAATACAATATATTCTGTGAAAATAAAAATGTATCTCCAGATAATGGTTAAAAAAATACAGATCATTAGAAGTCGAACCGATAGAAAGAATAGGCTTAGTAATCGGGTTCCGTTGACACCTTTCAGTTACGGAATCCTAAAAAACACTTTTCTGTACCTTTGACCAAATATCGCAGAATAACAAACCAAAATCTACAACAATATCAAGATAACATCCCAATTTATTTTATCCTTTCAGATAAGTTTAATCCAAACTTAGAGGTGTTTTCTTCGAACCCGGAAATAAATAAAACTTAGTTCTGTATACATTTAACGGCTGAACAGAGTTTGAAGCTATTCAGTAGATTAGAATCGGGTAAAGTTAGCTAAAAGTTTAGGACTGGACGAAGGCAACATAGGTAAAAAGGAGAGTAAGTAAGTACCTACGCGTGTGAGAGACAGCTAGATCCTCCAAGACGCGTGTGGACCGATAATGACGAGTAAATAATACTTAGGTAACTTCGAGCATATAAGTACAATTAGAGATGCCTATGGCGATAATCTGCCTGCATGATTTTCTATCACATGTTACGGGCGTTGAGATAAAAAGGCAGTCTTTCAAATAAACTTGTATAGTAAAAAAACTAATTCCTGTTAGTATGAACGCATACTGTTACAAACTCACAACACACAAATGGTATAATATGGTCACTGATCATATACCTTTTCGCAGAGGGGTACGCCTTGGTTTGCCACCTCCAATGGTATGAGCTCAGACTTAGATAAGAGTTTAATTCAAGTACTTAAGTTGAAAACAAAAGTAGTTGAACATTATTATTAAGTTGGGCCGTGGGGGCCAGGTGCTATGCGTATTTTTAAGAATTTGTCGGAGAGACGTAAAGAATCCACACGTGACCAAAATGCTGGCCTTTATTTGGGCCAAAAAATTAGCCTCGCAATACAGCGGGGCAACGTGGCCAGCATTTTGGGTACATTACCCGAAATTAGAGTCCGTTTAAACTATCTATAGGTTATCTGCTACCTATAGATACTTTAAACGGTCTCCATATCGTATTTTTTTAAATTTTGTTTAGTTTTAATTAGGTAGTTTAACTGTTCGTTAAACTAACTTACTTCGTTTTTAGTTCAATAAATAAATCAGTACTTTAAACCATAAATACTTCGCTAAAATGTTCTACATGTTATTTCAAGTACCTACTTAAAGTAACAAATGTACGTCTACTCAACAATGAGGTTGAAACTATAAACCAACTCCACTTATTCTAATAGATGACTAGGCACTTAAGTTGTCAAACCATAAACTATAATACTAATAGAAAAGAGTATTAATTATTTTCTACCATCCAATGTCCAAAGAAATTTAAAAATGAATGTGTCAGTAAATTATTTATGTTTGCAAAAAATATGTAGGTATAGATACGACGAATAAAATAAAATACAATTAACTAAGATACCTATATTAAATGACGCGATATTGTATTCACAAATGAATCAATTTCTTCTGGCCAAGCATGCTCAATCGTAGCTCACTTCTACGCATCATCAGGCGTGATGGCAGTCAAACACAAACCTATCAATCAATTAAAAAAAATACGATATTATGACTGCACTAAATTTTTTGTACAATGTAAGCAAGTAAAGAAGGTTGTAAGGTAATTAATTAATTAATTTTTGATCAATTAGTTAATTAATCAAAAAATAATTAATTAAGTAATTAATTAATTACCTATTTATTCTTGATTCATGCTCTATCGCGATCGCATACTTCTAATAGCATAAACGCGGTAAAATGTTCATTTGTTTCCATGGTACAAAAAATTAAGTGCAGTCATATCGTAATTTTACTACTGGACTTTGTGGAGAATTAATTCATATTTTTTTAATATTGTCATGACTATGTGGAGAATTAATTAATTAATTCTCCACATAGTCATGCCAAAAATATTGTAGGTTTTTTTTTTTTTTTTTTTTATATTAATGGGTTTGCGTTTGACCTTGCCCCGCCGAGGCGTAGACAAGGTCTAAGTTGGAGCACGCACGTATCGTAGGTATACCTAAAAAAAAAAAGTAAACATTAAATAAATGTACTTATAGTAAATAAATACATTTTTATTATAATATAAATTACAATAGTAAAAAGAAATAATTAATTAATTACTTAAATCATTCTGAATCAAATGGTAGGTAACCTACAATCAGAAAAATCAGAAGGATTTTGTCAGAAAATTTTCACGTTTTATGCTAAAGCAATTTTTTTTTCTTTACGGCACGAAATAAGCAATTGAGAAGCAGGACAAAGTGACCGACTACATTACGATGCTCCATCGAATCGTGTGTCGACGCCAGGACCAGGCTATGACCCATCGGGGACTCGTAATGCCTGATTTCTTTTTTATTTTTATTACCTGTGCTATAACGATTTCAATTTCTCTTGCAGAAGAATTTCGTAAAGTAGAGTATACCAACGCTAATCATTAAACGTTTTCGTAGAGAACATTTTACCAACGCAAATAAATTATACGCTTTCAGGCAAGATTAGGAAAATAAGGTTAGTTATAACGATGACGTAATCCGCAGCGGACGCGCCATCCGGATGTTGAAAAAAAATCCGAATGCAGTGGACGTCACATAAAATGCTGACGCTCCGTACGGGCCGATTCCGAGGCAGTGGACGCGGAGATTAACAGGGAATCGGTCCGACCGGATAGGGCCTAGCAAATCCATTTAAGTTAGAACATGAAAGCATCCTGACTTTGGCACTTGCATATGGCAAATATCTAATGGTGGCTTATGTTTGCTGAATACAAAGGGACGCATATATGCAGCCTGCTTAGGTGTGTCTCTTTAATCGGCAAACAGGCGATGTTAAGTGCCATTTTGTAATCAAGTAGCCTCAAGTTTGCGACAGTGGAGGTAGTTCATGAGAAAAATTGCCGTAATTTTCTTGGGAGCAAGTTACGTTACGAGTGTTGTTCATCTTCCAAAGCCCTTCAAGGGTTTGGTTAATTTAGGTTAACTTGTTAGTTATTTCTTTTTTAAGCAGTTCCCATTTTTAGGAATTTAAGGGCACCTTTTTCAGGAAAATAATGAACGCAGTTTTGGGATGAGTAGTATAATATTTTGAGTACTTAGTATAACTTTCCGCGCACGATGTAGTCAGTAGGTATGGGTAGAGGACACTACAAACAAATAATGTCAAGAAATATGGTACTCTAAAGTATCACATTCCTCAAATAGGTATACATATTTGTTTGTATAAGTGTCCCCTACTCTTATATTAAACTACATTCATCGTGCGCGGAAACTTTGAAAAAACATGAATAAGGTGGCGGGAGGATATGCCAGCTTTCATAGCAAAATGTTCGAACCCCTTTATGGCTCATCGTCCTACATGCCGAGGTACGCCTAATATGACTGGCCTAATGTATTATATGTATTTTTAGGCAACGCTGACTGGAAGGACATGATTAGCAGATCGAAACGTGTTGAAAGAAACATCGATCGCAACACCGTTGATTTATATACCAATAAAACTCACCATAAAGACAGTAATCTGAATTTAAATCGGTGAAAAAGACAAAAAATAGCTAGTTAATACTATTCCGAAGATATTCTAAGTTAAGGGATAAATCCAAGCTAAAAAAGGATTTGTGTTTTAAACATGTTAACAGAAAGTAAAAATAAGGAAAGCACAAGTCCAGGAGCCCAGTCCAGTGCCAGGAGAATCATTGGCAACGACTGTCTAGTTCGGACCAAGCTACAAAGCCTTGATCATCGTAGAAAAGTAGCTAGCCTATCGGTATTTTATCGGATACATTTTGGAGAGTGTGCTTCGGATTTGCATGATCTTATTCCCCCCTGCCCATTCTTGTATCGGACGGCTAGGACCTCGAAAAAGCGACACCGTTTTTGGTTGATGTTCCAAAAACTCGTACGAAACGTTTTGATTCCACTTTCTTTATTCGAACAGCTAAACAGTGGAATGCGCTGCCCGAGTGGGTGTTGCCCGATAATTATAATCTGGGTGTCTTCAAGTCGCGAGTGAACCGATATCTTCTAGCCAAGCGTGCTCCATCGTAGACTGCATCTTCGTTTATCATCAGATGAGATGGCAGTCATACCGCAAGCCTATAAATAAATAAAAAGAAAGAAAAAAAAGGTCGGTTAAAGAAGATCACAACTGCCTAAAAGGCATTCCGGTCTCACGGAATTCTTTCATAATTCACTAGACCCTCGGTGGACGCATGATATCACAATAAGAGCATTTTTATTGGCATTCTGAGTTTTACACACACCTTGTTATTAGAGTTATAGTGAGGATTTTCCTCATAGAAATTGCTTTTGATTGTGCTTTTTATGGGGATTGTGGGATTTATGGTAGAATGGGCATACGGTCAGGATTATAACTGGTAAATACGTAGGAAGGTTTGGTTAATGCCGCCATTTGTGCACTAGTATTTAATCCTTTGTATGTATGCTTCTTTGGTGTGAGCAATAAAGAATTAATCTATCTATTTATCTATCATAGATAGCTTATGGATTTCCACTCAGTGCCTAAAAAATATCAAACCAATTGGTAGTCGCCTTTATTTTAAGCGATCTAAACTTTTATGGTAGGTACTCTTCCGTGCGTCGCGGCTGATCGCAACCGCGCAGGATGTTGTTCGCAAGTTCACAATTCTGGCACTGCTACTGTTATGGGCAGACGTCACTACTTTGCATAAGAGTATACAAATCTAATAATATGGTCAAACAAATAGTATGCCAAAAACGCCTCAAACAAAAATCTAATTCGACTGCTCTTATGGAAAATCAACCATTTAGGTACATCGATTCTTAAATAACTGTTTCAGAGTTGGGACTCCGAAATAGTCATCGGAATAGTATCCTGAGTCCCACCCCTGCCTCATCAAGGAAACGGACAAAGTTTCCTGTTGATGTTTTCTCGCACTTAGTCTTACTTATTAATGCTTGACAAAAAAAATGGCACGTCTGTTACTTTATTCTTTGTATGTAAGTAATTGATAGATTTTCTCCCCTCTTAACGCCTAATAAATTACACAAAATGGAACCATCTAAACTACTTCTTTAGGTTAATTAGACACTACACAAAAAAGGATTGTATTCAGACCGATGAAAGTCCCTAGATATATCGATTAGAAATGCAGAAGCCCACCAGTCGGCAGCGTACCCAGCATGCTGGTGGCATTGCCACTTAGAATGGCTGACAACCCAAAAGCCAAAGGTGAATAAAAATCTTGTTTTGATTTGCCATAGGAATACTTATCGGTTTTAAAATCTTTGAGTAATTATAAAAAATAATTTAAAGTATGAATATGACCAAAGCTCCAAAACAGCCATCCACAAAAACTTGTGCTTGCATAAATTATCCAAGTTTTCATAACAATTACAACAACAGCATTTTGTTGGTTTCTTAACACAATGAATGATGAAGGGGAAATTAAGCCTTACATTTGACGTCCATATTTCACGCTCGCGCCTGCACGCCCAGCAATATTATAGCAAAACAGCGTGTTTTCACATAAACAAGTTAGTTCCGCACTTATTTCATATCGCGACTCCGTGTGGAATGAGCATGAGCACCCAATTAACGATTACTTATGATTTCTTGTTACTAATATTGTACTGGTAGTTTATTATGTTGTATTTCTTCGCATTAAAGATGTATGTTTCATTAATATGCGTAATGTATTTTTTTTTTCGAAAAAAAATACTTCGTTTTTTAAAAATCGCCCATTGCAAAAGGTGATTTCTACGTAATATTTTTTTTTTTTTTTTTTTTTCTATGTATGTGACAGTTTTTACACATTTCTTTTAAACAAAAGTCAAAAAGTCGTAACTATCGTCGTCGTATAAGGCGACAGTGTCTAAGCCAGAGACTAGTAAAATTTCTCTGGTCTAAGCCTTAGGCACTGTCACCTCGGAGGAACTAGTTCTCTTACTCGTATAATCAAAGACTGTCACCTAAGTTTAAGGAAACAAAAACTTCTACTGAAGCCTCTATAACTTAGCCGAGAAAATGGAAATCCAACGTCAACGTTATCAATCTTTAGTGGAGAATATTGATTTATGGATTTCATAAGCGACCTGCCTTTGATGTCCTATAGAAACAAAAGGTAGTAAAATACTTTGAATCAGTTATTGAGTTGAACCTTGGAGGATCTAGCTCTCAGTTGAACGCGTCTATGAAACCAATTTTTATTCATAGGTTTAAAAGTTCAGCAATGGCAGGGTTCGAATCCGCGCAACAATATAAATCATATTTTGCTCTAGCCACTGAGCTACGGTCAAATTTCTGCTTGTCGTGAATAATGAATTCTCTTTTCAACCGACTTCAAAACAGGAGGTTCTGAATTCGACTGTATGTATTTTTTTTACACGACAATGTGAACGTCGGTTGTGTTTTATATATCTTCGTTATATAAGTAATTAAGTGAGTATAGTAAAAAAAAGGTACAGTATACTCACTCTAGGTTTCCGAAGTCGTGGTTGAGCGTGTTGAAAGATCGATATACTCGGGATCGTGAGGTCGTATTTTCAAATCCCGGGCCCAACCTTGGGCCCGGAGTTTACCTTGGAGTTTATGTACAGATTGCTTCCTCGTTTATTTAGTTTAATTAACACGGTAACGCCAATTACATTAATTACATCAGAATATCAGTTAAACAAATTACAATTAAATCATTATTATGAACTCTAAATGCCATTAAAAATAAATTACGGAGACAAAACAATGATAATGAACATAATAATTTGACATTGAACTTATAAAAACGGGAGGAACGGCACCCGTGCCTCGAACAAGGCAATGTCAAATCAGGCGACGTCTCCTGCAGGGCTAGCATGCGCACCGCGAGAATTTTGTCGTGTCTTTATGTCGTGCGAAAACGAGACAAACTTGTACAGATTCGTAGCCTTGTCCTGTTTTTAAGAATCGAGAAATTTTTGTCGAGGTGCGCATGCTAGCCCTGCTGGTTGAGCCTCAGTCGCCACAGGCGCAAATATTGAAACAACTTCGTAGGTAATAGTAGTAAGTATTTAATTTGAAGCTAACTCATGTGCGTCTACGTCTTCCTGTCTTAGTTATTCATTAAAACGTATCATACAATGGAAGTGTAGCTGTGTGCACGTTATTTTCTTGTGTTAAATTTTCTCCACATTATATTATCGTGATATGAGAGCGTACCCTATCTCCCTTCTTTATTAAATCAATTATATTTAACCCACAAAACACTCTCGCAGTCTGTTAAAGAAAACATCGCAAGGAAACCAGCATTCATCCGGAGAAGAAAATTCAATGACTTATGTGAATTCACCAACCTCCAACTAGGCTGCAGTGTGTTTTGTAAAACAAAGAGTTGTTCCATACGAGTTACTGAATATCTAAGTATTGTGTGAAGAAAATTAGCCCAGTCTTTAGATGTATTTTTATTTTTTTACTTAAATCAAGTCAAATATGTCAAGAAATCACAGTTAGTCACACGAAATTAGTCACAGACGAGTCCAAGTCATGCCCTAGTAAAGTTGTGGCGACTTTACTATGAGCTTCTACGGAGTTTTGAAACCAACACGATAAGACATGTACACACACACACATTATATCACTTGCCATATTTTTTTTTTATTTTATTTATCGAATATTAAAAACACACAGACACACACACACAGTAGTGCATGTAAATCAACACTCAATGAAAAAAACACCACCATTTTTAATCATTAATTCGCGAAAAAACACATGTTTAAGAAACTAATAGAATGCAACGACATGATTTTTCCGTGTTCCCGCCAAAACTCGTCTTTGATGTACTTACCTACATAACATTTTTAGAAAAGAAAGGGAGTTACTACAGTCATTTCGGGCGCGGGCCCTTCTCAGAGTTTTGTTATTTTTTCGTCCGTCGCCATTGAGTTAAGTACTCTTAACCTCTTTTGTAGGACGAAGTAACCTTTTGTCATCAATTTGTAGTCTGGAATGAAAAAAAAAAGAGAAAATACGTTGGAAGTAGGCATGACGTCTGGAGGCATGTTTTTGCGGTGGCCAATTGTGTTAATCTAACTGTAAAAAAAGATTCTTTATTTCCATTACTTACGTCCACACTACTTCTAAGACAAGCTAACAGATTGAATGATATTTTTTACTCTGTGGTCTTACACATGTTCTCTTTAATAAAGATGTAAAATCACTGATAGAACTACTAAAATGTAATAAGACTTTTAAGAAATATATGTACAGATATATGTATATTGATTTGGCTAAGCCTTCAATAATAATGAACCTCTATTCTTCGATGTTGACTGTCAAATTAAAAAATAATTTCTTAGTATAATCACTCTTACAAAGAAAAAAAAACGCCTTCAAAAGTCGGAACCAAAAAAAGAGAAGTAAATAAGTAGACAGTCAGTAGAAGGAATGCAAGTGAAACCTATGACCACTTGTATCCAAGTCCGTGTTGTGACTCTTCGAAAATACTTTCGCAAGACTATACTGGCAACAAAACAAATCATCGAAAGTAAAATTTTAATATGTGCACAAATAACGAAGATATAAACATTTTAGTTTCATGTTAGACAGAGAGGGCACTGTACTAGGTTTATGACGTCAAAGAACCAAAACAAAAAAAAAACAAGTACGTGTTTTGCTAGAGAGGGACAGATGACTCCCTTCCAAATACATTGAACACTTATATTTCAGAACTTTACCAGCCGATTTCAATTTTTTCGACGTAAGCATCAGATTCAGTTTAACTCTCCATTTATCCTATTATTTTTAATAATTGAAACACGTGCATACCCTATTATGGACCTTGCAAGTACGTGGGAGCCAAGAGCATTGAGCACCAATACCGCACAGGGAGTTTTGGCGGGAACACGGAATAATCATGTCGTTGCATTCTATTATTTTCTTAAACTTGTGTATTTTCGCGAATTAATGATTAAAAATGGTGGTGTTTTATTCATTGAGTGTTGAATTACATGCACGAGTGTGGGCAAGTGATATAATGTGGTGAAACATGTCTTTTTGTGTTGTTTTCAAAACTCCGTATAAGCTCATAGTAAAGTCGCCACAACTTTACTAGGGCATGACTTGGACTCGACTATGACTAATTTCGTGTGACTGACTGTGATATCATTACATATTTGACTTGATTTACATATAAATACTTGAAAAAATCATAAAGTTGACACTGGCAGAATGCACAACGTGCGATGCCAAGAACTAAGAAAAAAAAAACCGCACAGTGTGGGGTTTCCAGATTTACGCGGTAGCGGTAGTAAGACATGATAGCTAAGTTATGAAAAGCCCCCAGGCGCCTACCATCCATAAGGTTGTAAGTTCCGCTCAGTTCTATTAAATTAGCGTAGGGCTTTCGCTTTTATGTGAAATTAACGTACGCATTTCCAAAGTACTGCGATAGCTTTTGTTTTTTGGTGAAAGAAAACAAAGGAAACATGTACTTGGGTGTATGTATCCAGGGAAGAAAATTCAATGGCGCACGTGAACCCGCTAACGTGAACTGGAATTGCGTTGGGGGTTAAAAGCCAATGAAGATACTATAATATTTCATGTTATCTTAGAACATATTTCAATATCGCTACTCATGCAAAACAAATGACGAACAAGTGACGAAGATAATATATATTTCAAAATTGTATGGCTTGCGATATTTTATCTTAACATAAAATATTATAGTATCTTCGTCGTCTGTGGCGGCCTTTAAGCCCAGTGATCCTTTGATGGCAGGAGTATGACTATCTGTAGGATGCTAAAAACTGCTAAAGGAGTGAGATTTTTGTGATAATAGGCTAGATGACTGGTTTTTTTTAATTGTCCTTTTAAAATGTGGTCCATAAATATAGCTGATAAATGAAAAAAAAAATGAAAATCTGATAAGCAACTTATAAGATTTTAATATCATGCTAGACAGAGAGAAGAAACAGCAAATCGTGACGTCACTTCTCTGTACGCCATATAAATTATATTCTGACAAGTAAGGCGTGACGTCATTTTTTGTTTAGTGTGAAAGGGACAGAGTTGTCTCTAACAAAAACTTTAAACGCTCATATATCAGAACTTTATTAACCGATTTAAATTATTTTTTCAATAAACATACTATATTTACTTAAATTCTTCATCAAAGCTATTGGTTTCAACGACATAAGCATCAGTCATCTACCTTATTTTTACTAATTATAGGAAACTTCTGGATACTACCGTCCATCTGGTCATGTACGAGAAAATCCGCCACAAGGTTACGTAGGTATTTATAATAAAGTTAAGTAGGTGATATAAACATATTTATGTTTGATTCACTTTCCCACCAATTCAATTTGTGCACTTAATGCTGGTTCGCAAAACGTAATACATCAAAACGCTGAAGGATAGGGTGTACAACCGACGGTCTCGCTCATGTTATTTTCGTATTTCCCGACCCGGCCAAAACGTAAATGTGGAATTGATATTGAAAACGAATCAGTTACCTACATTTTTTACGTTTCAGTACACTTTATTCAAGGCTATCAGGGATAGTAATCAATCAGTGAAACCACGAATTCAATCAGTAGATATGTCTGTTTATATGAAAATGAAAATGTTCTATTATGAAAACTGACGTAGTTTTACTCACGTTTAAGCCTGTCCGCACACGCATTCGGCACTGCTTCCGTCAGGCACCGGTCCGACGCCGTACGACCGTAACACACTGCGCACAATTAACTGGTGCGAGCGAGACGGGCGTCTCGAGAAATTTCTTAAATCTGATATATACTCCGACTATAGTTTCGATCACATCCAGTGATCTTTTTCAAAGAGTGAAAACAGAGCCCGACGCGCGTGCGGCTGCGTCCTGCTTAGCACTGATATAATGGTAATAATGATGTGATCGAAACTATAGTCGGAGTATCCGATTTAATTAAACGTGAGTATCCGTATAAATTAAACAAAAATGTAAATGTTCGTTTGCTCAAAATATTTAATCACCGAAAGTTATTCACCGATTGCTTTGTTATGTTCAAAACAGCTTTGTTTTTACTTCGCTTATTCTTTTGAACGGTTCCGGATAAGCAGCTAGTCCAAAGAACTTAAAAAAATATTGCAAATTATGAGCATCATTGTTGCATTTTCCTTTTTGCATATATTCTTCCGAGATTCACGTAGCGTCCAACTTGTTGCACATGGCATGGCATAGCATATGTCATAGTCTAGCGGTGTAAGTACATGTCTTTTTGCAACTTACTATAATGGAATAGGCTAGATGACTGGTTTTTTTTATTGTCCTATTCAAATGTGGCCCATATATATAGTTGATTAATGAAAAGAAAATTAAAATCTGATAAAAAATAAGCAACTTATAAGCATTTTAATATCATGCTAGACAAAGAGGCAAAACAGCAAATCGTGACGTCACTTCTCTGTACGCCATATAAATTCTATTCTGACAAGTAAGGCGTGACGTCATTTTTTGTTTTGTGGGAAAGAGACAGAGTTGTCTCTAACAAAAACTTTAAACGCTCATATGTCAGAACATTATTAACCGATTTAAATAATGTTTTCAATTACCATACTATATTTACTTAAATTCTTTATCAAAGCTATTGGTTTCAACGATTTAAACATCAGTCATCTACCCTATTAACTTTAACCCTAAATGCACTTTTACTACCTTTTACACTTTTAGACCCTACACATATACCATAGCCACCATAACTAAAAAAAATAAAAAAAATAACTTTATTTATAGTTCTACGCACTACTGTGGTTAAAAAAAAGAGATTTTGTTTTCATGTTCCAAGTATTCTCTAGTAAAATAAAGGTCATTTCACACAGCGCCATCTAACTTTAAACTTATCAAAGCTTGTATCCATGCTAATAGAACACATTTTTTTTTTAATAATAAGTGTACAACCAATAACACCCAGGCACAGAACGTTTCTTCTGTTCGTCACATAAATGTTTGTAAAACCAGTGTCCACGAAGATATTATTATTTATTTGAAATTCATCCACATAATAATAATCAACACCACAATAAGTAACTGATGTTGTTTGTTGTTATTATTGTTGTGTTGTTTGTGTTTGTTGTTGTTTGTGTTGTTGTGTTGTTATTGTGTGTGTGTTGTGTGTGTGTCTCCTTGCAAATAAACTACAGCGTTGTTCTCTCAAAACCATTTTGAGCGATTTTACTACTAAATAAAATTACAAAAATACTAGGTATCCCAAGTAGTATCTAGTTCTTTCGATATTGTAACACGGTGAACAAACAAAGCAAAGGTCCCGGAGTCCAACACAGATGTTTTTTGTTTGGTGATGAATTCAGTAGCTTTGACCCAAACCTTTATGAAAGTTTCAAATAGTTCATATCTATAAATTAAGTTCAAATATGAGCTAAAATTAGTCCAGGGTCCATGTCACTACTCTAGTATTTCTGCAAGTTATACAGTCGCTACCCTCACTATTGTATTGTATCAAAGATTTGCTCTTATATTCAATACGTTGCTCGGTTATTGTGTATCACGGAAATCCGCCACGTAATCACTTAGCAATGGAACTGTGTCAGGGGATTATATCTGACATCGATGTCGTTTGAACAGTTCAGTGTGTTGCTGGTGGCGATAATCCTATTTGCGCCGGTCTTAAGGTTTCAAGAGTACGCTGTATACATTGCCATTCGTGTATTTGGGTGAATATTGTAGTTTGCTTGTTTTACTCGAATAGTTATGGCTTTGAAGCCGGACAAGGAGCGACAAGAAAAACTAGTTTGTTCAAAGACGTTGCACATTTTGTTCTGTTAAGCGGTCATGTCTTGACATACCAAAGTTACACTATTATGTGTAAGTCTGTATTTCGGGTTATTTCCTTGGGGTGTACTAAGCCGAAAGGAGGTCATTGTACTAATTATTGTAAACAACTTTTACTATGGGACAAACTATGAAATTGCGAAAAAAACAGCTGTTTCATACAAAAAGTTCATTGGCTTTTGAGAAAATGTACCTACTGAAAAATGTATGGCATTTTTTGTACTTAATTTTTTTTATAATTTAAAAAGTTTTTAACTTACTTCAAATAGGAGGAGGGTCTTAATTCAGTTGTTTTTTTTTAAATTATTTATTACCTTAGAATTCCGTTATTTATTTCAAACTGGAAAATTCTTTCACATCGGTTCAATAGAAATTTCATCAAAATCGGTTCAATAGTTTTCATCAAAATAACTGGCAAAAAAAATTAAGTCGGGTTTTTTTAAGTACTTGTTGGAGTATGATAACAAGTTAACGAGGCTTCTAACCCTTTAGTTTTGTAAACATAACCAAACAAGAGCCTTAGTGAATAGCTGCGCGTGCTCGAAAATGAGATTTAGAGCTTTAATCAAGCTTAATTTAGTATGGAGTTAGATATCAGGATACGAAAACGCAATATGCATAATGAAATTATTATTCCACCTCACGAGCTCGGAAAGATTCTGTTTTCAGTCGAAATACTAGTGCAAAGTGCATTTTATTCACTAGCGTGGAAAGAGTTTTAAAAATTTGAACCTAGAAGTTACCTAACCTTGGTTAGACCTATTCAATAATTTTCTATATCGCCAGTCTATTGAAACTCTTAGTGTATCTAGCTCTATCTCTCTAATCAAAGCTGAAAATGCATTATGCCTGGAGGATTTAGCTCTCCTGGGTATATAATCAAAGGCACAAGTAATCAAGGTGTTATGTAATACTTAATTCATGTCAACAACATTGTTAGAATAATCCCACTGGCCAGTAAAAAGACTGCGTGAAAAAAAAAATACATTTTCCTCGCTGTAGTGAGGTGAAAAGTTGTGTGTTTCGCTCGGCAACAAAGTTATTCTGCGTCTCGTACCTTGGAGGATCTAGCTCTCTCTCGTACCTACCTTTGAAAACCACTAAGCTCAGGTTCCAAAACAAGTACTCCCGCCAAAAATCAAGTTTGCAGCCTTGCATAACAAATAACTATTGAATAGAAAGGTTCACGTTTTAAACTTCTCTTTCGTCTGTATTATCTACAGGCAGTTTTGTGCACTTTGTTCAGTAATTCTGTGTGCCGCTTATGCACTTTGCTTAGAAATTCTGTGTCGCTCTTCTAATACATCGGAGCTACACCGTTTGCTACGAATACACTGGCATTTACTCGACCATAGAGGTTCGACTAGTTCGACCATGGAGACTTGACTTGCTAAACTTAGCCTCCTCCAGTCTGTGACCTAAAGTGACCTGTGTTCTAAATTTAAGTGACAACTATGACTAAGTATACTGTACTTAATAGATATAGCTAGAGTTTTGGCGGGAACACGGAAAAAACATGTCGTTACATTCTATTATTTTCTTCAACTTGTATTTATTTCGCGAATTAATGATTAAAAATGGTGGTGTTTTATTCATTGAGTTTAGAATTACATGCACGAGTGTGGACAAGTGATATAATGTGGTGAAACATGTTTTTTCGTGTTCTTTTCAAAACTCTGTTGAAGCTCATAGTATAGTCGCCACAACTTTACTAGGGCATGACTTGGACTCGCCTATGACTAATTTCGTGTAACTGACTCTGATTTCATGACATATTTGACTTGATTTTAGTAAAAAAACATAAAAATTCATAAACTTGACACTGCAGAATGTAAAACGTGCTAAGCAAACAAGAAAAAAAAAAGATATAGCTCGGAGTTTTGGCGGGAACACGGAAAAAATCATGTCGCTGCATTCAATTATTTTTTAAAGTATGGTTTTTTCACGAATCAATGATTTAAAATGGTGGTGTTTTGTTCATTGAGTGTTGAATTACATGCACGAGTGTGGGCAAGTGATATAATGTGGTGAAACATGTATTTTTGTGTTGTTTTCAAAACTCCGTAAAAGCTTTTTGTAAAATCACCACAATTTTACTAGGGCATGACTTGGACTCGACTTTGACTAATTTCGTGTAACTATCTGTGTTTTATGACATATTTGAATTGTTAATTAATACTACATAAACGTGAACATTCATGTTGACTCTGGCAGAATGCACAACGCACGATGCCAATATCTATTATACCATCATAATGTATTGCTATCTCTCATCTCTCATTTGCACGCCTCTTCAGGCATAATATGAAGCTCACATGATTTAATGTCATCAAACGCAGGTTCTTTTTTTAATGCAAATAAATTAATCTTTCTTCTTATCTTACTCTCCATGGCTCTCCTAAAGGGTAGCACAGAGAGTATGCAGGTGGCCTAGTGGTACAAATTCCCCATATCTCCTTGTGTGAACTAGACCAAAATGCCACAAGCCTATTGTGCATAGCCTCATGTGTGAGCGTGTGTGTCTCAGCACCATACATCATGGATAATATCTCGGCTATTAAGGCCCTATACAATGCAGTTGTCCGGAGAAAAATGGAGAGTAATGCTATAATCTGGAATCCCCACGAGGACAAATACATTGATATTGTCGAAAAGCTCCAAAAGAAGTTTCTAAGATGGCTCTACTTCAAGCGGTACGGGTATTACGTCGGATATCCGTTTGTGTACCCGAGCAACTTCGTCCGAGGAATGCTGGACTACAGCACCCTGGAGGCGCGTCGAGCACTTTCCTTAATACTCTGTGTGTGGCGGATTTTAACTGGACGGATGAGCGTTCCCTCGGTGCTCGAGCGGCTCAATCTGGCGGCTACGAGTGTTGTACCTGTTCGGCAACACAGGTTGTTCAGAGTGCCTTGGCGTAGAACCGAGTACGGCAGGCTGGAACCGGTGCCGAGAGCGCTCAGCATGCTTAACGCGCTGCTGGCTCAGAACCGAGATCTAGATCTTTTTGTTTGTACAGAGGCCGAGATGCACAGAATGATAATACATTTTGATATTGTAACTAACTTGGTTACGAAACTAATTCAGTAGGGTTTTATATTCTGTTTAATGTATTTTTTATAAAATTGTATTATTATTGTTATTATTTTTATTATTAGTATTTTTCGTGTAGGTTTTATTTATTTATAAATTTTTAGTTTTACAGTAGTCGTATGATATTGATCCGTGGGTGGGTGGATTGGGGGCAACCTGTAATGCTCACCCAAGGGAATGTATATATATAAATAAATAAATAAAACAAATAAATCATGGTAGGCATGACACACCGATTGTAAAGGCGTGTTTTCGGACTCTGTGGAATATGTAGTAGTATTGTCGAGGGTAAATTAAATCTTGTGTAGTACAACTGACTGCTTTTGTGATTTCAGTGTTGACTCCGTATATAGTAAAGGTTGTTCACAATGATGGCTACAGTGACCTTCTTTCGGGTTAGTGCTACCGTTCCGCGTTACCCTTCGAAAGTTTTTTTTTTCTATAATAATGGTTGATGTACCAAAAACCCGTACTAAGTTTGATTTCAATTTCTTTGTGGTACTGCTAAACGGTGGAATGCTCTGCCCGAGTGTTTACCGGTACTGAGTTGCAACCTGGGTGTCTTCAAGTCGCGAGTGAATCGGTTTTTAACCGACTTCAAAAAAGGAGGAGGTTCTATGTTCGAGTGTATGTATGTTTTATAAATGTATGTTAATCGATTTCTCCGTCAATTCTGAACTGATTTTGAAATGTCTTTTTTTATTTTAAAGCTACTTGTTTAGTTAGGCAAGCGTGCTCCATAATAGACTGTATCTTCGCTTTACATCAGGGGATGGTAGTCAAAGCAAGCCTTATTATACATACAAAAAATAAAATAAAAATAAAAAACCCGTCGAAATAAATATACCTAAATTGACCCAATCGTAAACCATGTCTCCGCGAGCAATGCTCATTTTGGCACCAAAAGTAATTTATCTTACCTATTTCCATTACTTCCGCCTCACCAAGTGTCACGACTCCTATCCGTTTCTATGACATTCGATACAAATACTTATATCACCATCTGCCAGGGACGGATTTCAACTGACAAGAAAATAATTGCTCTCATCCCTTAGATTTGCCGAAAATACTGAAAGAATTCTGGGGATTTGCACGAAGTATGAGGAATTGGCCTAGATTTGTCAATCGATATGTACCATTTGCTAACGGGACAATGCCTTCTATTTATTTTTGGGGATTCCTTTTAGCCCTTATTATGCTATTAAACACGTTGTATAAATAAAAGTACCAATTTACATAAAAGCTCATTCTAATATTTCATTTCACTTCCAAGAAAAAATAAAAAACGTCATCCTAGATCATGATTGTAAAAGTATTGAATAGGTCCAATTCGGCAAATCATCCCATGATATCATAAGATTCGCAGCCCTATCTCCTGAGATTATGGATTGGATTGCTATGAATGATAGCATGGTCAGTTCGATTGATTTATCTTCTAGCTAAAACGACTATGGGTTACTTACGTTATTTAAAAAAGTCACTAAAGGTAATGGACATTTTGGGTCGGTAAAGGAGGTACGCGAAATGTCCTAAGGCATTATAACACAATCAATCTACGAGACAGTATGGCGGTTATTGCAAATTAAAAAATAAAAATCTTGAGCTATGATTGGCTTTATTTGCTGACGGAAAATCAGTAGAAAAAAAATTAAGCAAATATGACCTTGGAATACACCCACCTCCCACTAGGTGGACTGACGACATTATAAAAGTCGCGACCAACCGGTGAATGCAAATGGCAAGTTGTCGTAAAGTGTGCGGTGTAAGGGGGGGGGGGGGGGGGGGGGTCTTCGTTCAGCAGTGGACGTCTCCGGGCTGATGATGACCTTGCAATATTGAAACGAACGAAGTAGTAGTGAATCACGGTTGAAGGTAACGGTTCCTTGTGAACCGTACAAGGCCAGCGTGCGACGAATTGTGAATTGTATGATGACGTCACACGCGGCGATTGCCAACCTGCGGAAATTAGTGTCGGGCGCTTATTTTCAAAAGTATGTATCACATTTTAACTTTTCCTATTCATCCGCTAGGGTTGTCTGGAAGAGATCGCTTTAGCGATAAGACCGCCTTTTGTGCCTATCTGTAGTGTATTATGTTTGTAATGTCCTTTCTATAGCGTCAATTGTCCTTCATTAGCGTATCGACATATTTTTATACACGAATTTTTTGCGTTTAATAGAGAATATTATAAGCTGAAAATCTAAATATGTGAACATGCTTATATATATATTAGAAAAACGCAAAATTTATAATTTTGTATTGATTCGGAAACGCATTTTGCTTAATTTTAGACTTTTTATACGAGAGGTAGGTTACGTTATACTACGTAGAAAATAAAAAGCTATTTTAATTTTCTAGATCAACCCCTAATTTTCCTGGGCTATCCTTAAACAATAGTTATATTAACAATGTTCATAACAAAATCCGCCGGGCAATCCAACTCATTACCATTATTCAGAAATAAATAAAAATATTACCGTATGAGTCTTCGGTCAGCTGGACCCGCTCGCTACTGGACCCCGCGGGTCCACTTGACCACATATTTTATTTTTGTATTTTTATTGGTTAACTGGTTAACAATCAAACTTAAAAAAAATATCTATTGTTTAAAGCTACCCGTGGATACAGCCGAGCGCAAAATTCGTTAAATATAATAAAACGCAATTCAATTAAAGTCAAACGTAATTCTATCAAAAATCCCCTCGCACTGAAATAATTACCAAAGAAACGTAAAAAAGACATTGGAAAAGTAGAAAAGCGATTAGGATGATTAACTCAATAGAAAACTTAAGTCTCGCCATCCGTCCTGTCTCGCCCGCATTTCACGTTTTTTTCACCAAGTAAATCGAAGGTATCTTGTTTGTATGTATACAGGGTTAGTTTTAATTAGTTAGCGTCCTATTAAGGGGATATTCTGTACACCAAAACCAGTGATTTATACTATTTATGCCTATGACCAAAACAAACAACTTTTAATATGGAGCCAACATCGATATTGTAAAAAAAAACAGCTGTTCCATAAATTTTGTCCAAGGTCGATGAACGTTTTGTGTGGAACACCTGATATTTTTTTCGAGATTTTAATGTTGGCCCCATAGTAAAATTAGTGTTTATTGATGTACAGAATATGTCCTTAAAAGGACGCTAACAGTATATTTGTTCGATGATAAGTTTGACGGCGCAGTTAAATAAATAAATATTTGTAGACATCATTTTCCACACAGCGCCGTCTAGCCCTAATCCTAATTAAGCAAAGCTTGTATTATGGAAACCAGATAGCTGATAGAATACTTATATAGTATTTTTTTTTGTGTATTCATTCTTATAATGCATACTACACACCCTGATACAAAAATAAACATCTATGTGCGTTACACAATTATTTGTCCTGGGTGGGGATCGAACCCACGCCCTACAGCTCTGAAGGCAGATATGCTACCACTGAGCTATAAGGCTGTTGCATGCACCATGTCCACTGTCTGGCTGTGCTGCAACTGCGCCAAAATACCGCGAGCTCCTTTCACAACAAAATCGCGGTAAACATCCCGTAAATAATCACGAAACTAAAATAATAACATTATTTAAAAAAACGCATAATTCAATAATAAAAGTAATTGTGTTCAAATGTTCAAATCGAGAAACTTTAAAATTTATTTCATTCATTCAATTTTGTTTCATTTAATCATGAAACTGTACTTTATTTCTATTTACAACCGACTTCAAAAAAGGAGGTTATCAGTTCGACTGTAAGTGTTTTTTTTTATGTTACGAGATTACTCCGCCAATTATGAATTGATTTTGATGATATTTTTTTGGTTTGGTAGGAGAT
Source organism: Erannis defoliaria (assembly GCA_905404285.2). Taxonomy (NCBI): domain Eukaryota; kingdom Metazoa; phylum Arthropoda; class Insecta; order Lepidoptera; family Geometridae; genus Erannis; species Erannis defoliaria. Next base: position 13,041,736 of record FR990088.1, read on the forward strand.
ACTTCAGAGGTGTTCCCATATAAATTATATCGAAATCAGTTCAGTAGTTTGGTTTTAAAATCAAAATTACTGGCACAAATCAAAATACCTGGAAAATATGAAGATATCATCAAGGTAGTCGAAATTGAAGTCGGTTGTATTTTTATTTAAAAAAAAACGTATTACTATACCCAAACATGTCAAGCGATTTGTTCAGGAAGCCCCACAATGCTCCGGTCACAATATTTTCCCGCAAGTTCCATCCCATTGTGGGAAAGTCGAGATTAGTCAACAAAAATGAAATTTTAACGTGATCCCGCTGCGTTACCACTTACAGTATCGTGTATCTGGGGTATTACGTGACAGCGAGGGTTGCCAGCTGCCAGCTCTACTGTCCTGAATGAAATATAAAATTTTGAGGACATAATTTTTCCCTTATTTCAAGACTGTGTTTTTACGTGTAACAGCTATAGGGATTACTAAATAAAGACTGAATAACTTTCAATCTTTACTGTAATATAATAAAGACGTTTGAGTAGTTTTATAGATAATTAATAAATAATAATAATAATAATAATTATGTTTATCACCAGGACATAATCGCGCACAAATAAATTAAATTAATAAAAAAACAATAATAATAATACAAAAAAAGCGCATAATTATGTGTTCAAATCGCGAAAGTTTAAAAGTTTTACTTTTATAGATATCTCTTACAGTCTTGTCTCACCTTGTACTGCACCAACTTTTAACTTTCCTTTATGGGCGAAGCAGCCTTATATACCTCTATACCTCTACTATAATTATCTTTAATATTGTCTTAATTTAAAACGATATAAATAAGCACTTCTTTACGTCTCCCAAACGTTGGACGATATAAACTTTTAAAATATTAATTATATTTATTGCTACTTTAACAGAAATAAATAACCGTAATCAAAGGATGTGTCGTAAACTGACATTTAATGAAAAAAAGTTGACGAATAGCAGAATAAAAAACATTTTGCTTAAGTATTTATTTTGTAAATTATAAATTTTAATTGTTTTTGTGCCCATATCATATTTTTTTTAATTTACTTTTAGTCCATAAATCACGACATGCGCTGTGTTACATAAACCTAAATAAAGCTAAACAAGAAACAATTAACATTAATGTTTTATTGTCTTCTGAAAGTTTGCTCCGTCCGTGGTTACAGACACAAAGTTGCTTTATGTACGCAATAAATTCACAAAAGTTATTTAATTCAATTATACTGACTTTTGCTAACTGACAGGACTAACTGAACTGGTTTAAACGGTATTTTATTTACAATTGCTTTTTCATTTAAAATGGAATGCAAAAACGTAAAACCTTGCAGAGAGTGTCGAATGAAAAAAATATGAAGTACCACAGGCAAAACTTTTCGCAGATGGCGCCAGCAGCGGTCCGGATATAGCAAAATCAAGTTTTCTTGTCAATCCTTGCATACTCTGCTCTTGATGAGGGCGTTGTCGATAATATAGTGCAAGAAAAAAGTACTGGGTACCTACAGTGCCTCGTTTTAAGAATCTATGCAGCTGTTGACGGCCTGAAAATAGATTTGTAGGTTAGATGGTTGTTTACATTTTTTGTTGGACTGACCTTCAAATAGCAAGGCAAAAGATTGCTGTACAAACCAGTATATGCAGAGTTTCCTCGGTTATCCGAGTCTAATAAAAGTAAAACCATTAAATTGTAGAAAAAAACCACCAAAATTTATTTGATTGGCAATAGGCGTGTGGCCTAATGTTTAATTTATGACAATTAACAGGCTTAGTGATAAATATAACTAAATACATTACACATACTGAAAAAATAAATTGTATTGGCTGAAAAATCTCTGAGATAAGAGCGTTTAAACTTTTAGGTGGGGATAGAGAGGGAATGCTCTATCCCTTTCTCGCAAAGCACGTGTTAGTATAGCATTTGTATGCCGCGCCTGAGGCTTGACGTCATAGCTCAGTATAGCGCGCTCTCTGTCTAGCTTGAAATTAAAATACTTAGAACTTATTCATTTTTGAATTATTTTAAATTTTGTTTTCGTTGATAGGCTCTATTGATGATCAGCTTTTTTATGAGGTAATGAAAAAATAGTTGTCATCATGCCTATTGACTATGGCTGCATCGACGATGCGCCACCTAGCGGAAATATCACATCAAACAAAGGCCCGATAATTCAATACCACATAAATTCATGCTACTGAATAATGTTTTGCACAAGCCGATTTTTTTAATTGCTTGCATGTCCGGAAAAGTCGTCAAATATTTTTTTACGACACAATACTTTACGAGGTGTTCAAAAAAACAAGTTTGCTATACAATTTAGTTCTCACATATTTGTTACTTTGTAGATAAACTTGAGATAATTATATCAATAAAAAAAACATATATAATATATATATAAGGTATGTAAACATTTAAATTGCAACTTAGATTTTTCATTTTTACGAATTGAAAAAGTCGCGATTGTTTTCACAAAACACTAAACACTAGTATATAAGATCTATAATATATATAATTATATTAAAAAACAGAAGATGATATTGAAGGCAAAAACTACAATAATTTGGAACTTTACTAAGTTTAAATAAACATACAGGGAAAACTAACTAATAAGGTTATGCGTAAAACAACACAAGCCAAGCATGATCTACATTTCAAAACATGTAAAAACCTGTAAACATGCCACTATTTAACATTTTCATTTCATCTTTGGTGCATCAACATTCATTTCGAATCTTACCACAGACGGCAAACGCACTACATTATTTTTTTTCGTTGCCATCTAACTGGCAGCAATGAAAATTTAACATTCTATTTTTAAACACTCTCACATTTTTAAACCATCACGACTTAAAAACTTTTTTGTTGCAGCACGGTTGACACTTATTTGACATTTGTTTACTTTTTCTTTTCGAGTGGCAGAGTGAGTTTATTTTATTCTGTCGGCAAGGGCGCGCGGCGGGTGAGAAAGGTTGCGCCGCGTGTCGCGACCAAAGTTAGACTGAGTTGTGACTACCCCATATAGCGTATAGACGGGAGCCCAAACGATTTGTCTTTTAGATTTTAATTACCTATTCAGATGTCTGGAGTTTCTAACAGAACAATGTCTTTTGAGAGCAGTTCATCTTGTTTGACGTAAAGGTTGAGGCAAAACAGGAAGGTAAAATGGGTTAAGTAAACTAACCTACTTAGTGAAAATGTACGACAATATTGTTTTCATCACACTTGCTCGTAAAGTAAATCTTATTACATCGCTTTTAGGCTCATAATCCAAGCTATTATACACGCGTGCTTTTTACTTTACATTACGGCACTTGTACTATAATAGGTATAACCCGGTAAAGTCAAGTTTGTACGTGACTGCAATTAGACGTACGTGTACGAAGCACTCTTAATATAGCCGGGTAATACTTACAGTTTTTTTGTAATACCAACAAAGAGTTCTTATGCCGCTGAAGTAAATGTCAACCTGCGCGCGCATTACTGATTTGGGCGCCATTTTCCGCAAATGTTTGTTGACGTTTTCGCGGTGTGGTTGATTATTATCAAAAAAAATGTTTTTTTCCTCGCAAGTGTGACGAAAACAGTCGTATGGAACTCTTGTGCTATTAGTCATTACGCTCTCGGCTTTCTTATCGCGCTCGCCTGCGGCTCGCGCGCATAATACCGCCTCTAGTGTAATGACCAACATAGCACACTCGTATCATAATGTACTATTATGTTTATTTGAGACAACGTACCCATTGTTATATTATAATTAAACTGACTTAACTGAAATTACTGTATCATTTCAATAAGATTTTTCGTGTATACTCGTAAAAACTTAAAAATCTATGATTATATGATGTTTATCATATTTTCAAGTAAGGTAATTCGATTTTTCACGTTATTCAAAATGCGTTTATAATAATTATTTGACAATAGTATTATCCATACAACACATAATATTTCATCATTTTTATATTTTCTTTTCGCCTGTACTTTGACTACTGACGGCTGAAGATTTACAGGAAACCATTTTTTTTTTAAGTTCTGGGTTAATCAGATGTATAGGTAATTATTAGGGGGATAAGGATATTATAGCGCACTGAGAAGAATAGTTGATTATGCACTAAGAGAATAAAGCAGTGTCTTACGTCGCGGGTGGCATATTGGACCCTGAGCGTAACGAGGGAGAGTCTAGAGTACTGAGTGAAGCGAGGGGTTCAAGCTGCCCAAGACGAAGACTGGCTTTATTCCAGAGGAGCATACTCTATATTTCACACCTTCTGCGAGACAATAAAAAGCCAGGGTCCCAAAAATAAAATTGACTGACAATCACAGGACCAATTAATGTCTTTTGTTTCACATTCTTTGTCAACGCACCTTTTTTTTGAGTTCTGCTTATGGTGGCCAGTTCGATTTTCGAACAAACTTATTTAAAATGCCATATGGTTACTTAGAGTTTTCCACGAGTTTCCACACGAATTTGACGTTCCAAATTCAAATCAATTTATTCCTTAGGAAGTTTCATACAACTTTATATCGCTTAAGAGATAAGAGATAATGCTTTACTTTACGTTGAATTTGCATGAAATGTAATTGGACATTGTCGAGCAGGTGGTGTGAAAAATATTTTTTGTAATACTGCTTTTAGGTATGCTTAGGTACTGTATACTTGGTTATTACATAGAGGATGAACTGTAATCAAAACAAGACTATATGCGTCTATTGATAAAAACACTTAAAATAAGTAACTAATTCTAAAACTGGTCACACCAAAATTTACGAAAGAACCTCCAAATAAAATCACTTCGTGGATTTTACGACAACTTTAACTTTTATTTAAGTTTTACAAAAGGCTTAGGATATTGCCCAGGTGGCCTAGTGGCACAGAATAAATGCTAGTGGTACAAATTTCCCATACCTCCTTGTACTCCTTGTAGACCAAAATATCACATGCCTTTACACTCTTGTATAATAAACTTAGAGCTAGATCCTCCAAAATAAACAAGTATTTACAAAACAAGACGACATTGTGGTCGATTCTGGCGGTTTTAGTTGACAGTTCTGAACTAACTAAAGTATTAAGTTTATAGCCGGGACTTAATCACGCACAAATAAATTTATTTATTTTTATAAAAATAAATTTATTTGTGCGCGATTAAGTCCCGGCTATAAACATAATTATGTGTTCAAATCGCGAAAGTTTAAAAGTTTCATTAACTAAAGTATTGCTGTCCTTAGCTAACATGCCTAGTAAAAAAGTGACAGCAATACTTTAGTTATGTTTTTAAAGCTTAAACAGGAAGAAAAATTATGACCTCCGGCAGGACTCGAACCTGCATACGAGCAGTCGCTATGGGTTTCCGTCCCAACTGCTTTGCCAATTAAGCTACAGAAGTCTCTGCCTGAGATGCCAAATTTCCGAACCTGTTATAAGCTACCAACTAAAGCGTTGGTGGAGCGTTGTGGTTTATAGAAATACCATAAGTGTGGAATCACTTCATACAAAAATATTCTAAATACTTTAGTTAGTTTAGAACTGTCAACTAAATCCGCCAGAATCGACACCAGTATGTATCTACTTTACGGATTTTTACGAAAGTGATATCATTGTGAAAAACTTTTACTGTGGAAAGGAGCGAAGCTTGATTTAATTGTAACTTACTGATTTAATTAATGTTAATGGCATTGCTAAATAAAAAAAACAAAATATTTAAAAAAAAGTACTTAACTAAATTCATCTTTTTAAGCGTTTGCCAAAAAATCATGACCTCCGCCAAATTGGTCTAAGCCAAACGAGAGAAAAAACAAAACCAAAATGGTTGATATTTTCGCGCACACCGCTTAACTGCCTCGCACATTTCTGGTGAAAACGCACCCTATTACCTTACCGTTCTAAAAATATCATTTGAGATATTACCTCTCATGTCAGGTATTCGATATCACACAATCGCGACACCTTAACTTCCCGTGGTCGGGACTATTCACCCGATGCGCGCGTTTTTGCCAAATTGGATCACTATTCTATGTAATAGGGGCAATGGACACCTGAGATACTTATTACAAAGGTTTCACGCGTTCTAACAATACCATTCTTTGCTACCACGTGACTGGTTAGTTATATTATATTGCATCTTTAAGGACCAAGCACATTATACCGCGGCGCAGCGCCATTGCGCTAAAATAAATTCGTGCCGTTGACGTGATTGATAATTTTGTATGAGAAAACAATTACTTTCTTTAGTGTTTAGCAAAGCAGTATTCTAAATCTTTGTGTGCTCTGGCCTTGGAATCACATGGTACTTATTGGGGTACAACCCCGGATAAATAGCAATTAATTATTTGCAATTTATGTGCATCTTTTCACCTCTGGTATTCGTAAAAAAATATCGTGTAGAATCACGTCTAGAGAAGAAATTCAATGGAGTGTGTGAATCCGCCAACCCCCACCGGGGCAGCGTGATAATTTGTCGCCCAATCGCACTTCGAGTGTAGTCACAGAAAATCGAAAGCCTACTTCTTAGGTTAGAACGGCTGTCAAAACAATGTTCTGAAACAATTGTATAGAAAACCGCTGTCGCCAGTTTTACACTTATTTGCATAGAAACTACGACGAAAAAATGCCAATAATTGGTCGCGCATTTGAAGTAAAACGCTCGAAATGCTATTTTGCAACAGATTAAAAATGATCTAATTACGATGCAATGTGGTATGGTTTCCTACGCGTCTATTTAAATTGTCTTTTTGAGTATTCTCAGTCTAAAAACATGTATATTGGCAAATTTGTCATTAAGCGCATTTGCACCTAATGCCGGCTAGCGCTGCCCGTCACATTTCCGTTCTATTTACTTCTCTCTTCAGTGAGTGTAGTCCTAGCTAGAAGTCATTGAAACAATTGGCACAAGGTTTAATCTGTCCGAATTGGTAGGTACTCGCGTACGAGTACAAGTTTTTATTTCAACTAATTTTGTTAAAACGTCGTACACAGGTCTTTACAAACATACAATTTCAACAATTTCATAGATTTTTTATCGTTGGCATTTTATTTCGTTTGAAAAGGGAGGAAACTTGCTGCGGCGCGATTTACCAGCTGGTTTTGATAATATTCGCTAAAACATTCGGTAATGAAATAAACAATAAATCAAAGTTATTAAGTAAATCATAATTAATTAATAAACATTCAATTAAAATTTTTGTTTTATTTATACGGGAATACTCACGTTTAATTAAATTGGATACTCCGAATATAGTCAAAAAAAAATGTGTCAAAACCATGTCAGTATTCATAATAATATTCAATTAATACTTAACTCTAAACAAAATTTTCAGATATACTTAGCCAAAGTCGGTCACGAATAGGGGCTTTATTCCACTTTTTTTTTAAACATAGTTGCGGTCGCGGTTGGTGGTATCTTGTATTTCTACCTTGAAAACTGTAAGGCGAGGGTTCTATTCCCACCCAGGACAAACATTCATGTGACGAACTTAGAAATTCGGTCTATGCCTGGGCGTTGTATTGTAGGTACGTATTATAAGTATGTATATAAAAAAAGCATTTAATTAAGTTATGTGGTAAATTTTGAAGGCTTTAGTTGACAGATCTAAACTAATTAAAATATCGCTGTCACTTTTTTATCAGACATGATGTCTAAGGACAGCAATACCACGCAATACTTAAAGTAAGTTTAGTTCCGAGAACTTAAACCTTCGAAATTGACTACATTGTATCAGTTATCTGGTTCCAATAGTTTGGAGCAAGATGACGCTGTTGATATGTCCACCGATATATATATTTTTTTTACTTTTCGAATAACTGCTAGTTTATAGTCTGAATTTACAACCAAATAGTGTGTCAACGGTTTAGTTTTATGACAACACGTTATCTTTACGATAAAACTTACAGTAGGTACTTAACAGTAAAAACTATATGAAATTATGATCTGCAGTAAAAAGACAGATAATAAATGGAACGTAGTACTAAGATGAAAAAGTCTTACTGTAGGTACTCATCATTATGAATAATTACTTTCACTTTGTGACCAACTCTAAAATTGCGGATAAAATCAGCTGTTCCATACAAAATGTTATCCACACGTAACAAAATGTTTGGAGCCGCTGTTTTTTTTTGCAATTTCTGGTTTGGTCTCATAGTACAAAGTTGTTCACTACTTTGTACTATGAGATCAAACCTAACGTTGTGTATCATCATCATCATCATCATCAGCCTGGAGACGTCCACTGCTGAACGAAGGCCTCCCCCTTAGACCGCCACACTGTACGACAACCTGCCATTTGCATCCACCGGTTGCCGACAACGACGACGGCAACGTTGACGTTGTGTATAAGTACATTAATTTATAAGAGTAGCTTCTTTCGTCTTTGTACCGTTCTATGTTTTTCCGCATAACGCTGTATACCTGATTTAAGTTATTACATTCGATAGGCAAAATCTCAGACAAACCACAATTTAAAACTTTTTCCAGTTTTTATTTCAATTTAGACCTAGTGGTTTCATTTTTAAATTTTGGAAACATTTAGCATCGTATTAGTTTAAGGGTTGAAGTAGTAAAATTTCACAGCAATATAAATTATATTTTTGTATTAATTTATTGACACAAAAACAGCGCGCAGCGTCAATTTTGGGAATATTTTAGCTGCTATTTTCGAGGGTGCTCAAGTAATTGATGCTCAAACGGGAGTACCCCGTCAAAACGTGCTTTCCCCTCCTTACCGAAATTTTATTTTATGGATTGATATCGCCTTAATATTATTATTCAGAGAACATCAGAGTTTTCTAAATTCAAGAAAAAAATAATCTGAGATGATATGTCACGTGCTCAATTTGGTACGGAGACAGTGAAATATTTTTTTCGTATTTTTCAAACTTGTGTTCAGTAACTTTGATGGGTAGATCAATCAATCAATCAATAAGAAGACAATTTAAAATTGTTCATCTGCGGCAAAAATAAAAACAAAATAACAAATACAAGAAATATAAGTAATATAAGTAAATATAAAAAAGAATTAGTGGTAGAACTCTAATGCAGAGTCCGCCTGGGGAAGTACGGTACGTCTACTGTAGATGTGTAGACATGTGTATTCGTACGCGCGACCTACCAACGTCAGCGACTGATAGCAGCGTAGGAGGAATAGAGGCCACACAACTCACAGCGCACTTCAGAGACACTACTTAACTTAGTATCAGACGTTTTGTAGTGGTACTGTGGTATGACTCTACTGCAGAGTCCGCCTGGTGAAGTACCACATCTTTGCCAGTTATTCAACCGCCAAACAGTAGTGTGCAAGCATTACTGTGTTCCGGGTTGAAGGGCAATGTTACCAGAGAAATTACTGGGTAAGAAGAGATTTAACATCTAATATCTCAAGGTGACGAGCGCAGTGCAGTGCGGCGCAGGATTGTGTTCGCAAGTTCACAATTCTAGCACTGCTACTGTTAGTGGCAGGCGTGACGCTTATCACCAGGCGAACATCTTGCTCGTCTCGTCACTATATTATATTAAAAAAAAAAAAAACATTTTGCTATAAACCGACCCCAACTCAGCGTGATGCCAGTTGTGAACAACTGGCGCTGGTCTTCCGTTGGGCCCGACAGGTGACGTCACGCACACGAATATCGGATAATGCGCATACAAGGCACATTACATTAACACATTAATATCAATAGTAACATTCATAAAATCAACATCGTTCGTTACAAAAAGGACGATACGCGATTACGCGACGTACGTAGTAAGTTTTCCTACTCTTGCCTGAAACATCCTGTACAACTGTATAGTATCCTATACAGTATCAAAACAAGTGTAAACAAGTGTGTTTAACGTCCCCGACACTCGCCACACGACATAATTAGTTGCAGAGTGCCTACAGCTCGTACAATGGTTCTCCTCAGCAGGATTTCTCGCTCCTATTCTCAAGATTAACAAATCTTGTCTTACAAGTGGCATAGGCTTGGGTCTCGTCAGGGCTCTAGCTCTTGCACATTTTATGTTTTTAATAATTTTTCTATGGATTTTCGGCTGTTTTTTTCCGGGTATTTAGAGATGACCTTAGTAAAATTTGTTTACCATGTCGATGTCAATGACCTTCTATCGCCTTAGTAATACCTCATAAAAATTAGCTTGGGTTGATTTAAAGTGATTAATTTTGGTTCCAGGCCGAATTTCTTCCGTACGCGGATGAAGCTGCGGGGGACCTATAGTATGTAATAATATAATTATGTTACTCTATCTTAGATTATGTTACGTGTAACTGTTATAATTAAAATATACAGATGGTATTCCAGCAAACTACTTATTTTATGGCAATTTTAGCAGAGAAATGACTGGACATGAATAGATTTGACACCAATATCTCAGCGTGACGAGCGCAGTGCATTGCGGCCCAAAATGTTCATCGCAATTTCAAAAACAATTCTAGCACTCCTACTGTTATAGGCAGGCATGACGCTTACCACCAGGCAAACATCTCGCTCGTTTATTTATTTATTATCAATTGCTTTTCACAGCTACGCCAAGGCGTGTGACAAGCCACACTTTAGTCACACCATTCCATAAAAGTAACAGAACTTAACAGTGTTCATTTCAAAAGAACATGTAATACAAAACGCGCTAAGCTTGTAAATGTAAACTAAAATGAAACCTTACACGTTAGGGTAACTCCAGAATACGCCCTCGATGTGAGACACATCATTAGTTACCAGCTCGGAGCTAAGGAACTCTGTTTGTTGTTCGAATAGCTCACTCTGTTCTGAACGTTTGTACAAGAACAGACGTCTAGGGTTTTGTTAGATGCTGCTTGAAGCAGTGACAATGATAAAATGAATGGACGGGAAATAAGCGCACAGATTTTGTAGACTAAGTATATGTTGATCGCCGGCACTCCACTCGCTTTAGTCATACTCTGCCTTTGCGACATGCGAGCCGTACGATACGACAATACAAACTTCTAATACTTGTTAGTTCTCTTTTTGTCATGCAGTAATTAGATTCGCTATCTCTATTTTCCGGCAAATGTAATATGCATAGTTTTAGGTATGCTTGATTGTGTTGTCTTGTTAATTTTGATCGATTTTCAAGCGCTGGGCCCGTCCATTCCATTATGACTGTCGCTGGCTTGAAGCTAGATATCCGAAGCATATAATTGCGCTACAAGAAACAAACATATCGAATTTAATCATGGATTTCTATCATTAATACACGTATAGTAGTAGGACTCTATAGGATAGTACCACATCATTGCCAGCTAATCAACTGCCAAGCAGTAGTGTGCAACTTAGTTTACTTTATATTACAGCACTTTTGTTTTATGTATTAGGTACATCCGTTTTCATTCCTCTTTCATTCATTCCATGTTTTATTTTTATGTAATAATACAAGTTAAGTTTGTATCTCACTGCAAGTTATATGTATAAGAACCATTGTTTATTTCACCGGGTAATACAGTATTTTTGTTGTAATACCAACACAGAGTTTTTACACGGCCAAAGAAAATGTCACCTGCGCTCGTACAGCTGGCTTGCGCGTCATTTTGGCAAATGTTTGTCAACGTTTTCGCTGTGTGGTTAATTTTATCAAAAAGAGTTTTTTTTTCTTGCATGTTTGATGAAAATCGTCGTATGGAACGGTTATGCTATTGGTAATTACACTCTCGGCTCTCTTATCGCTTATTACCGCCTCTAGTGTATAATAATGTACTATTAATTGTCGGTTGGCTACAAACAGCATCATTCTGAGTTATATGGCGTTAAATTAGCGATAAGAATGAATACTTATTCTTTCTTAATTTCTGTTGTTCATGTGTGCAATGTGCTTGTTAAAATATCATCTATTTTCTATCTATATATATAGAAAAGAAAGACTCTATCGTTACTGATTGACTGACTGACTGACAGACAACGCACAGCCCAAACCGCTGGTCGTACAGACTTGAAATTTGGAGGGTGTATTTGTCTCAATGCGTAGGAGTGTACGAAGTTTTTTTTTTCGAAATTCTAAAGGGAAGGGGGGAAACGTTTGTATGAAAGTCTTTTGTTTTTGGTTTTTAGTTACGAGAATTAGGATTTGGATAGTTCATTTAAAATATAAATGCTGTTTTCAATATTTTTTGACAGGGAAAATTTAAGGGGGGGGGGGGGTCGATTTTTTTATGGAATGTTCTTTGTTTTTGAAGTTATAGTGACGAAAATGTTTATTTGGGTAGTTCCTACCTTATCATTGAATTCTTGGAGGAAGGATTTACCTCTTGGACATAATAACTGTAAGAAGAATTCTGATAACTATTACGTCAAATTCAATGTAAGTGAGTAAGAAACAACTCTACGTAATGCGGAAGTAAATCAGCAGTAGATTGCAACCCGCACCGCGTAAAACTTGTACGTGACTTCATTAGTTTTTCTGGCGTTTATGTTCCGTAGGTTATTTGTTCAAGTAAACCATGATGCCGGTATTGTAGTTCGTGAAGGTACTAATACTAAATAAGTTGAAAATGATATGGTTTTCAGGATTTTTAGTTACTTCTTAGTTTTATACTAAGTATCTTAGTTTTATTATGAAAACTGACATGGTTGTTTTCACTCTTTGAAAAAGGTCACCGGATGTGATCGAAACTATAGTCGCTACTCCGACTAATTTAATTAAACGTGAGTAATCCCGTATAAACAAAACAAAATAGTTCTTAGTTCTTACTTTAAAAGAACTATGACATTCCCATACGCTGGTGGCCTAGTGGTACAAATTTACCATACCTCCTTGTATGAATTAAGCCAAAAAGTCACATACCCTAAGATATATTTTTTGTAATGATCCACAGTCCACACTCACTTCATAAAATTTTCATTTATTAGTAGGTACACTATGATACAAGGTGTGCTATGTTGGTTGTGCATTACAGTCGAGGCGGTATTATGCGCCATATAAAGGTGCCGAGAATGTAATGATCAATGCACACGCGTTTCATACAACGTTTTTCATCACACTTGCGTAGAAAAAACAGACTTGTGTTGTTATTAACTTTTGATACACAGCGAAAACGTAAAAAAATATTTGCGTAAAACGGCGGACATAATAACTCTTTTTATTACAAAAAAAAAGTTTTTATTATTATATCGGGTATAATAATAAACGCATTATATCTATAATCTTACTTTATACCTATAAACAGTTAAACTAAATAACGTAGAAACCGCTTTATTTTTTCTACTACAATTCTTGGCCAGGAACGTTATTATGTTTGCCATTAACAATTAAAGCCCAAGATGTTTCCCACGAGATGGCGTAAACGATCTAATGGCACTTACGCCCTTCGCAAATGTCACAGCTTTGTTCTCATTAAGCGGAATTACGGCAACTATGGCTTTATTGCCGGAGATTTTGTTACTTGGCTTGATATAATATTATGTTGGGTAATTGAAGTTTTGAATACTTATATTTATCATTGGAATCTCTAGCTGGCAATAATTTTCGTTACAAATATATATTGACATATATTTGACCGTATTGAGTTTGATTATATTGGGCCTCACTTTAAACGCCACTTATAATAAAATGACGTGAGTTTTAGTTAGTATAATTATTATAGGTAACATGTTCGATGTATAATCAAAAGTACCTGGCTGACCGAGCATCGCTCGGCATTTTTATGTTTTTACAAGAATTTCTACTATAGTAATAAGCAAAACCTTATATAAATACAAATTTTCATCCAAATCGTTAGAGTCATTTCCGAGATACGCGAAATAAATGTATATAATAATATATAATTTAAAGTTATTAGAGTGGGCGATTTACATTCACTGTAACCGTTTACTTTCGCAAATTAAGATCTGCTTCAAATTGAATTGCAATCTAGAGCCGTAGAAATATTTTCAATACAAGAACCTAATTTTAAAAAAACGAGTTCTATTTAGTTCTACTTCTTTTTTCCAGATATTTTGATTTAAAAGCCAACCCACTGAACCGACATCGATAAAGGGACTACCTCTAAAGTATGACCAACCAAACTAAAAATAATCATCAAAATCAATTTGTAATTGGTGGAGTAATCGCGTAACAAACATACAGTCGAATTGAGAACCTCCTTTTTTGAAGTCGGTTGAATATGATTCTAGCGAGCAGCGCTGGAGTCTTCTTACAGTACGAACGCCCACTTCCACCACCGCGCTTTGTTTACCCGAAGTTTATAATTAATGCATTAATAATTAACGCCGACGTGCCAGTTCAAGCATGCTTGATCTCCCGATACAGAGATACGTCAGGTTTGCTTGTCGATGATAAACATAATAATTGAGAAATTAAATTACTTTAGGTATTTTACTAAAAATAGAACAAAATAGATGTCGGCAAGTCAAAAATGTGCTTTAAGCACAACATAGATTTATCTATATTGTAAATTAAAATCTACGTTATAGGTAGTCTTATAATAGGTACACACACACATAGGTATACACTATACAGTAAAGGGCCTGTCCGCTTTAAACGCGTATAAATACGCGTTTGACAATATAACTCCCTTGTTAATAAGCATCTTCCCTAAAACTAAAACTCACAATCTATGCATTAGTTTCTTTTTTATTCGTTTCATCGACCTGGATTCTGGTCCTTTTGGCCGTCTATGTATTAGTTTGTTAACATTGTGCCAGTTGAAACACGCTTGATCTGCCAATATATATATACAGGTCGATCCCGTGACAGACAGAATTAGGTTAGCTTTATTTTCGGCGCGGCAAAGGTCGCGGTGAAGGCTGAGCCTCAGCTTACTAGCGCTTGTCCCAGGCTGAGTGGCAAGTCTTAGTGTCGAATGTGCAGTTTGATGGTCTAACAAGGTAAGGTTTCATGATAATTTGGCACTAACATTTTATAAAAAAAATTTTTTTATTAAAAAGGCTTACAATATTTTCTACATCTCCCTGTATAAACTATAAATAATATCTCGAGTCGTATGCCTTTAGTTAGTGGGTCAAAACCGAAATAAATAGAGCTCATTTATAATGAAAGTCACGGAAAAAAAATTGAGGGACTGGATTAAATTTTACTCTAGAATTTAATAAAAATCTTGACCATCAACGAAAAGTAGTTAGGCTATCGGTATTTTTTCGGATACATTTCGGAGAGTGTGCTCCGGATCTGCATGATCTTATTCCACCTAGCCCGGCCCACTGTCGGATAGCCAGGACCTTGATAAAGCCACACCGTGTCATGGTTGATATACCAAAAACCCGAACGAACCCGATTCGAACTGCTTCACAGAGGAATGCGTTGTCGGAGTAGGTGTTTCCCGATAATTATAATCTGGGTGTCTTCACGTCGCGAGTGAATCGGTTTCTTCTAGGCAAACGTGCTCCATCGTAGACTGCATCTTCATTTAACATCAAACGAGATGGCGGACAAACGCAAACATATAATTTATAAAAAAAGGGGTATAGGTATTAACGAAATAAAAGCCTGAGAACCTTCTCCTTTTTTGAAGTCAGTTTTTTGTAGTGGTAGGACTCTACTGCAGAGTTCGCCTGAGGAAGTACCACACCTTTGCCAGTTATTCAAACGCCAAGCAGTAGTGTGCAAGCATTACTGTGTTCCGGTTTGAAGGGCAATGTTACCAAATAAATTATTAGGTATGAAGAGATTTAACATCTAATATCTCAGGGTGACGAGCGCAGTGCAGTGCGGCGCAGGATTGTGTTCGCAAGTTCACAATTCTGGCACTGCTACTACTGTTAGTGACAGGCGTGTCGCTTACCAACAGGCGAACGTCTTGCTCGTGGCGTCACTTGAAAAAATATATATATTTCAAATGACAAAATAGGTATAAATGGACTCCATGTTGAATTTTTCAGGGATAGGGTTATTAAAATATATTTTTTACCTAGGATAAATAATCCTGCCCCGTAATTTATATACGTAAATGTATCATAAAACTTGTAGTTTAGGTCAGGATATTCCACGTTTCAAGCACATTTTTTGAATACGATCGATCATTGGTAGGTAGGTAGGTAGGTAGGGTCACATTTAGTGGAGCAAAAATTTAAGTATGGCGGTTACGCAGATTTGTGCGTGTCAAGCTTCGATTTTTAATTTTTTTCTCAGATTAAGTACTCGAAAAGTATCGAAATTAATATTTTTTCACCCATAGAAAGTTCTTCAAAATACTATTATCTTTTAGTACATTATTTTGTCATGTGACTAAGTATATTGTGCTGTATTGTGTGTGTAATTAGAACATATAACTAAAAATCGGTCTTTATTAATCGTGTTTTCAACCGTAGAAGTTACTAAGATGAATGTTCATTTTTTTTTTTTTTTAATATAGAAATTTGCCTAAATAACATTGATTTTGCGAGGGGCAACTTTGGAATATAAAGGCCTTAAATACCTTAAAGTTCAGAGATTGTGTCATTTTACGACACTTGTCATAAGTGCGTGTTACTTAGTTAACTGACTATCCCTTACACCATACTGCCATAAATATCTTAACAGTTAAGCCTCTAAGTGAAGGGGTTAAGCTTATTTATTTTTCCCAACAATGTTTCGAACAACACAAAGTTTTCCAAGTCCTAAAGCGAAGCAATAGCCCCGTTTAAGAGTCGACGACGGGCGAAGAATAACTAACTTGTCGATTGGAGTACTGGAGCTCCATTCTGGGGTCGTATCACTTTAAGGTACTTTAATTCGCCAGTTCTAATAACATGTTCGAGTAACGTTAAAATAACTCAACTAAGGTTCGAAGTTATGTACACACACGGATTTTCGCAACCAACAAATATTTGTTCCGCTTGGATCGAGCACATTATGCCGATCGCAGTGGGGCAACCAACGATGACGAAAGATGCGAAATCGCGTAATAAAACAACGTTTGAAAACGACTCTCGTACCGTCAGTTGATATATGTACTTGTATAGTTAGATCATGTTTGCAAGTTGCGCCGGAGTAAGACAGAAGATAGCACATTCATGCGAGCAAAAGGGATAGCGCGCAACGATGTTGGAACAAAGATTAGTATTTATATCGAAGCGACTGGACAACGAAGATTAATGCCTACCATAATATTTCGTATCAAGCATTATTAAAAATGTGTTTGTGCTGTTATTTCCGTCACTAAATGAGCCCTAATAATACTAATGGTCGAATTTCCAAATTGATCAGTTAATAGTTCGTTGGTTATAGAAAGTGTAGTGAAAAATGTAATGAATTAAAATTGTTTATTCATTTAATGTGTAAACTTATTGATTAAAAATAATACGGAAGGAATCTTAATAAATATAAAACACGTTTTTACCTACCATACAACATATCATTGCCATCATACGTCATTTAATGTTTTTGTTCATTTAAATTGAACAATCTTGTATCAATTGTTTCCAAAGAATACCTGTCATCTAACTAAATAAAAAGATAATACAGGTAAGTATATTAAATTAAATATTAGAAAAGTAGGTACTAAGTCGCAAATTAAATTTCATATCTGATCTAATTCATCTATGACATGTAATACGTCACGAACTCACGACTCATGCCTGCGCTCGCTATCCTTGTCCTACGCGTTATTGTATACGTTTAGCTATCCTTTTCTATCTCATAAAGCACGTGATTTTCTGCAGTAGAAATAGTATTAGAATTTTGAAATACTTTGGAAAAATTACATATTTATGCCTACTTACAGGTGGTATGTAATTCCTTGGGCTTTATTGACTGTACCATAATGATTTCCACGGCTTCTATACGCGCATTCTGGCATTTTTAGGAAAATACATTCGTCTCGCAGATACGCGCGTACGTTGGACTGTCTCTCGCTGACTGAGGGCAGACAGTTACGAGACAGTCCTAAAGGCCGTCTTCAAGGGGCCATTTCAGTGCGCGATATCTCATATCTCCTCCTATAATATCATTGGGCGTGACATATCGCAAAAATCCGCGCATATAGCTTTCATACATTTTCAACCGACTTAAAAAAGGAGGTTCTCAATTCGACTGTGTTTTTTTTTGTATTTATGTTACGCGATAACTCCGCCAATGAGAAGTTTTCTGACAGCTGTCAAAACGTAGTTCTACAGCCAAAGGATAAACGGCGCTGGCGAGATATGGCCCACTTTTTTCGCATTTTTCTTGTGAAAAAGCAGTTGACTCACCTTCACTTCATAGTTCGCGTTCGTTGGTGAAGTGCTTTTCCAAGATTTCTTGTATAATTTTGGTGGAATTCTGATAAATTATTATTGTTACGTTACGTTATTGCTATTATTTTTTGTTGATAGTAATTGTTATTTTTTTTGATAGTAATTAATTAATCAATTGGCAAGGAGCACTTACGAATTTGCGTGGAATAACGAAAGCTTAAGAAATACTATGGGCAAGTACTTTATTATATAAACAATAACCACAAAAAATGCATGACAGATCTGATATAAATGAAATAACGTTACGTTTTATTTTTTGACCTACTTATTTACTTTGCTTCATTAGTTCAAAATCTTCAGAACCACAGACATGATAGTGAAACTGTTCAGGGCCATGTCTCTTCATTGCCATCGAACGGATTTTTATGAACCATATTTTTTTTTTAATTGGCTGTCAGAAAATCGCCCATTATGAATTGATTTTGATGATTCATTTTTTGTTTGGTAGGTGATACTTCTGAGGTGGTCCCATATACATTTTATCGAAACCGGTTCAGTAGTATTGTTTTTAAATCTAAAATACTGGAATAAATCAAAATAACTGGAAAATATGAACATGTCATCCAGGTAGTAAAAATTTAAGTCGGTTGTTTTTTTTAAAGCGTGTTATATATGAACTATCGCACACTATGCCGGGGCGCAACGGTTCGAATTGCGCGACAGATTTTTGCGAGTGCGATGCGGCCCGCTCTGCCCCGCTGCGGGCTGGCATAGTGTGCAATAATTCATAATGAAATCTAAGTAAGTGAACTTGGAATCGGTCAATGCGCTGCGGCCCGCAGCGCGATGACACTATGTCACTAATGTGTTAGGCAAGCATTTTACGTTGCAATGCGGTCCGCCATAATGTGCTCGAACCTATGTGGCCTACCATCCTACACCAGACTGGTGATCGACTACAGTAACAAACTTGCTTGAGAAGTAACCTCGCTTAACTTAACTCAAATACATTGATATAATTATACATAGATATCTACTTATATATAGGTACCTATATTACTTGTATCTTGGTAACTCGCACATTATTAGACAAAATAAGCTAGGTACTTACTTATTGACACATCATGCAGATACATTCACAGCCTCAACTCACTGGCTCTGGGCAGGGTAATAAAGTACTTTATTTATTACTGGCCAAAATAGCGTTAGTTCAAGCTCTCTGATCGGCGCAACACCGTGCACGTAGGTACTGTAATAAAAAGCTTATTTTCGACTTATAGTCCGATGACGCTGTAGAAGCCGTCTGAGGCCAACATCAGGAGAAATTAAAAATAAATTAAAATAAGTTGTTAGTGTGGTAATTATGCTGTTATCAAAATCAAAAAAACATTTTTAGTTCAGATACTAAACTAAATAAGATAGGTACATGAAGAACATACATTACCTGTATAAAATTAAAATAAATAACTATGTCAATTGAAATTATTTAATTAATTATTTAGGTACCTACATTAATAAAAATACAAATTTAAAATTAATATTAATGTTATCATCAGTCAATAGGTGTTATTGTCATTGCCTCACACTCATAATATGGTCACACATTCAGTTTCGGTTAGAAAGACTGAGAGGGATAATATCGATTCGATTGCGCGAGAATAAGCCCCCAGTAGCCTTCCCAGCATTTTGTTGGATTCTCGTTTCGGTGCATCTAATTCCCTTTTTGTTTTGGAGTAATTAATGAAACCGTCTGAGAACTTATTTCGCTACTTAGTCGACTTTTGGTTATTTTGAACTCTTCCTTACAATTTGAGCGATGTACCATATTTTAAATTAATATTCGCAGTATCGAGGGTTAATAATCCAGCCTAAATAGGTCACTTTCATCCCTTCTAACTCTACAACTACATTCAATAAATTAGCACTCGAAAAAATAACTGAAGATCGAATTGCTGCTTTCCCGCCTTTTTAATTATTTTTTCTGTGGCATTCTACCAGCCAGTATTTTTTAATTACAATTATAGCTGCGATCTAATAGAGTGGGTGTGTTATTTGTAAGCTGGGACATGGCTCACATAGTTTTTAATATTTAGACGGTTGCCACCACTGAAGAGAGAAGTAAAGAAGTAAGGCATTCACTTTTATGTGGCTGCCACCCACTCACTGCATTCTTACCTCATTAAGTAAGTAAGTTCGTATAGGCTGAGTGGCCAGCCCTAGTGTCAGAGTTAATGTGCCGCCCGGAGGCCTCTGACATGGCTTACGGTTGTTGTTATATAAACTAGAACAAACAACTGGGACCAACAATTTAACGTGTCGTCCAACCCACGGTAGCGCTCAGAAATAAATACCACTCACGGTCACCCCATCCGAAAACTGACCGGACTGTCCGTGATCGTTTAGAACCACCTAAACAAGCTACGCCACGAGCGCTACTTTCAATAAACTGATTTTTCTAAAGTTTTTGTCTTACCTTATACTAGTGATGAAAAGTAGATTATTTAAACACGATTTAAACGCGAGTAGGTGATCTTTTATACCCCCAAACTATTTGTAGAAAAAACTGGTGTGTAACACATAATTACATCCCTTATGTAACAATAACAATCTAACTATTGGGCCTTATGTAACGTTATTAAGTAGGTACAATGCTTAATTTTTGGCTTGTAATAGTTAGTTAAACTACATAGAGTAGGTATTAAAGTAGCGTCTATATGTTATAGTCAACTTTTGTTAGAAATTAAAAAAAAAACCCTTGCGAATTCAATGGTTACGTATACATATATTATACCTATTTACGCACCTAAAATAGGATTCGCTAGGGAAGTATTCAGGTTCAAGAAACAAAACCAATTTATGTAAGTAGAAAGTTCACGAAGGTTCTTTCCAAACCATACCCAACCCGACGCAAAACAGCCTCCCATGCCAGTTCCAGCGCCTCCCGCTAGATGGCGCTAATCCCGCTAGATGGCGCTATCTAAATAATGCACCGACTTGTATAATAAATTATACTGTATATAAATATCAATTAAAATTGTATTCTCAGGTATTTCTGAGCCGCTTTCTGTAACAATTTATCTGTTGGCTACGTGCCAAATTGAACTTTAGGAGTTACCTTCTGCCGCATTGCTAGTAGGTCTATTTCGATTGCAATACCTCAACAATTGCCAAATTGAGTTATTTCGTTAACTAACTAGTCAGTTTCATACTCTTGCTACCTGCACCTATTTATTTTTTTGGCAAGGGAATATTTTGCCTTTCCTGTTTCTGATTGCAATACATCCACTTAATTTTTCGATCGAAGGACTTTATTGACAAAGTTACTTTTTAATGAAAAATAGGCAATGAAAACCTATTAACTATGCCATTTAACGAACTATCGGTGTGTATGTCGGTTTGTCCTACTTTATTTTGAAACCTATTAGTGATAGGTAGACATTTTCACAGAATAAAATTAAAATTATTTTCATTTAATATGAATGTAGATATGTTTACAAATAATACAGCCATAATTTCTAAAAAGCCAAGCCAGTTTTATAAGCAAAAAGCTTAAAAAGCACCACTCGGGTTGATGTATGGATTCTAACGATACGAGACATCCAAAACTGTTAAGTTACGGTAGAATAAAGAAACACAAAAACATATAGAAACTCACAAACATACATAAACCCTGAAAACATTACTCCTTAAATTTTTGGGCAGTCGTGTAATTTTAAGGCCCGTTTTAAGGCCAACAGGATCATCTTTAGCAGTAACTAAAATTGTTAAACAGTTTATTTTTGTAATGAGTTCCTACAAGTCATATTGGCTACTAAAATCATAATTTAATTTTTCGAAAAGTCAAGACAATAGACATTATTAACATTAAGCAATAGTTTATTTTTGGCAAAAAATATAAATGAAAATAACAATTACATTGAACACGGAGGAGTTAAAAATAAATAAATAAACTTATTTCAAGAGCGACTTCGTTAACTTTATGAAACGCGTTTGTGTTTATAAATAAGGACGATATAGAGGACCAAACTTGGTGTGTTCACAGTTAAAATTTCCTCGTCTTCATCAAAACAGTCAGAGTTCAGATATTCTATAAGTTTTTAGTCAAATTTATAAATTTAAACATAAATGTTTTGACCAAACACATATTTTTATTACTTATAGGTCACAGAAATAATTATAATAATTAAAGCGTAGGAAAATACTTACCTACTCGTACTTATCCAAAACTCCAGCCATTAGCGTTCTTTGGCAACTAAGTAGATAGGTACTTTGACACTAAAAAATAAGTGCCCAAATTAGGCAATACAGCTAACAATACAAATATACATAATGAGATGTTTGCCCATTTTAATCCTAAAATGTTAGGCTATTTAGATAATGTCTAGATTTAACGCTTTGACTTGTTTACTATAACGCTCGGTAGGACTCGTTTTGTGTTTACCAGGCATTTAGTCACTACTGGCACCTAAAATAATATTAATGGAAATCCTACTAAAATGTGTTTTTTTGTTCGTACTCAACGTATTTCGATGAAATTTTGGTATAGAAGTAGCTTATAACACATGGTGCTTTTTGTCCTAGAAATTACTTGCGGTTCCACCGCGGGGTCCTGCTAGCGTATTATTTATTTTTATAACAATTTATCTATAGCTGCATTAGCGTATTCATCCTTTTTAGCCCTCAAAGGGCAACTGGGCCACATCAACCACCCTGGCTCAGTTGCGGGTTGGTGTATTCACTTACGCTATTGATTTTTTCTACGGCAGGTTTCTCCACTATATTTTCCATCATCGAAAAGCCAGTATGTAAATCAGTATGTACATAAACTCCAAAGAGCTCATTGACACGGCCTGACAGTTGGCGCTATCTTGTTCAGTATTTTTTTTTATTTGGCTATTGCCTTTCAACATATTATATACCAATGTTTAGGATTGGTATATAATAGTATTATGTTGAAAGACAATTAAGATTCAGCCAATTTTTTTTTAATGGTTAGCTTAAAACATTATGAGTAAGTCTAGTACCAGTCTATTACCAGTACTAGTCCTACCGTTTTCATAAAACCAAATAAAATTCTTTAGTTATCTAACGTTCGATAATCTGAAACATAAAGAAAGGTATCTTAATGTCTAAACTAAACATATTATATTAGTTGTTCCAATGGTCAAATATTTTACGTAAAAATACGTTCATGGTATCTTTTAGCGCAATTTGTTCAAAGTCTAGACTGTAGACAAACCGTCTCGACAAACGGGATTAGAGCTTAGACCACGAACTAAATAGAGATTCTACACTGTTCAGAATTTATAAAGGTTTGCAAAAATGCAAGGTGTTATGGCATCCATGAACAATATCTTAGGATGTCATTTAAACTCATCATAATGAACAACTTTTGATATGACATGAGACAAAACCGGAAATCGCGAGAAAAATACGGGGTATTCCCATTTGAGCCTGGATTCATTGGTGCTATTATGGGAACAAAAAAATAATCTGATTTTATTCCCCTTTTAGCACATTAAGTAGCACAGATTGTTAACTTAAACAGCGTTTTTATGTTATGCCCTAAAATTATAATGTATTTCGTTTCACTTAAGTCTAATAACCCTTTATTTTTAAAAACCATTTCCTTTTTATGCATAAAACACTAAAACCTATTATTTTAGGTATTAAAGTATTTTCTCAATTTCTTTCGAATTACTAATGGGAAGTTTTCATACAGCTGTCAGAACATAGTTCTACAGCCAAAGGATAGGCCGCGCTGGCGAGATATGGCCCACAAATTTTCACATTTTTCTTGTGTAAAAGCAGTTCACTCACCTTCACTGCTTCTTTTCACAGTTCGCGTTCGTTGGTGAAATGCCTTTCCAAGTTTTATTCTTGTATAATTTTGTTGAAACTCTGATAAATTGTTATTGTTACGTTACGTTATTGTTATTATATTTTGTTGATAGTTATTGTTATTTTTATTGATAGTAATTAACTAATTGTGGGGAACAAATAAATAAATATTGTGGGGAACATTTATTACACACAACGCTATCTAGCCCCATACTAAGCAAAGCTTGTATTATGGAAACCAGATAGCTGATAGAATACTTATATACATATTTTTTTCGTAAATACATACTTATAATACATACTACACCCAGACACAGAACAAACATCGATGTAAATCATAAACATTTTTGTCCTGGGTGGGGATCGAACCCACGCCCTACAGCTCTGAAGGCAAACATGCTACCAACTGAGCTATAAGGCTGAACTGGCTGGCTGGCTGGCTGAAGGCTGAATTATTTAGCAAGGCGCACTAATTTGCGTGGAATAACGAAAGCTTAAGAAATATTATGGGAAAATACTTTGTTAGATAAACAATAACCACAACATGCACGCATGACAGTGATCTGATATAAATTAAATAAGGTAACCTTCTATTTTTTGACTTTTTACTTTGCTACATTTGTTCAAAATCTTCAGAAACACAGACTAGACAGTGAAACTGTTCAGGGCCATGTCTCTTCGTTGCTTTCTATCGGATTTTTAGGAACAATTTTTTTTTTATTGGCTGTCAGAAAATCGCCCATTGAGTTTGAAAAAGAAGACAAACACTTTTTAACTAAAGTAAGTTTTAAATATACGAGTAATATGTATTTTATGCATAAAACGGTTTATTTTTATCTGGCTTATAACAGAGCCTAGCAACACCCAATTCTCATACACGGAAACTTTTGACGTATGAGTGTTGTTCCTACAAAACAAATTGCTGTCATCATGAAGGGAGAACTTTCGGCTTATTTGGGAGTTCGTGAACTTGGTTGTTATTAGCACAAAAACGTAATTTATCGCAAAAATATTTCACTCTGTAAATGTAATAAGTACTTGCTTTCGGTTTTATTTAAGCATTGATAAAGTAACCCTGGGAGTGTTTCATGTAAGGTATATTCCTGTTTGCCCATCTGCCGTCACTTAAGAGTAAACAAGCCGGTCACTTCTCCATAGAAACGGGGAAGCGATATTACTCCACTATGTAATGTTGTAGGTCCAAGACTAAGCACTATATCGATTTTTCTCTTTAGTATCTAGGATTGTATATTGATAAGAAATAAAAAAAAAACTTACTAAAAATGAAAGCTATGAGCCAGAAAACATCTCATTTTAGCTCAATATTGACGCCAATTTGGAAGTAAATTATTAACAAAAGAAGTATGAAAACTCTAAAATATTTAATAAAGCGGCATAGTTTAGTCCATCAACATTTCTAATAACTTTAGTTGGAATAAATTCAACCAGTAGTTATTTCAAAACATCCCTGCAGCCAAAGGCCGGCATAAAAAAATGCGCGCTCATTTCTCTTTATTTCTCCCTTTCCGACACTTTGTTTGATGAAGAGTGCATGCTTTTTAGCCACGCCCACCAATGATTTCGAGCCGTCGGGCAGTGCATCCTTAAAAATCTTTAACGGGGAACATGTACTGGTACAGTGATCGTAAATCGCCCATCATTTGTTACAGGATGGTGATGGTTTCATGTTAGTATACTTATAATAGACACTATATTCTATTATCTTTCTACGAAAACATATTATAACGTTGTGTCTCTTCATTATCGAAGATTGTAAATTAATAAGAGAGTAAAAAGTTAATAAACACGAAAGTTATGAGCGCGGACACATCTTGTATTTTAGCTCAATTTTACCGCCACTTTGTACGTAAAATAACATAAGGAATACGAAAACTCTAAAATAATGTATCAAGCGGCACAGTTTAGTCCATCAAAATTTAAAATAACTTTAGATGGAATAAATTAGTTCAGTACTTTATTCATCACAATCCTGCAGCTACACATGAAAAAATTTGCGCGCAATTTTTGTTTTCTTTCTCCCTTTCTCACACTTTTTTTTATATGAATAGAACATAGTTTTTAGCCACGCCCACCGATGAGTTCGAGCCGTCGGGCGATGCATCCTTAAATAGGTCCAAGAATGTTTAAAAATATAGATACCCTATTATAATTCAACCAAGCCACGAAGTATTATCGAATCAAGAAAAAGGTCTACGTCGTCGTAGCACAGTTGCTACGCTTCGTAGCACACCACCTACGACGCGTAGCAAATGCTACACGTGCAATTTAAAAATACGTACGAAGAATATTACTGTGGTAGATCATTTTCTTCTATTAGATTTTCTCCGCAATTTTACTTATCCACTAGCTTATAGAAACATTTGTATTTCTCTACATTAAAATATGTAATTAATTTTAAATATATTCCGCGTAATAGTTTACTCTAAATTTTTCCACTTGTAGACCAATCTAACTGTAAGTCCATGTTTCGGCTCCGTAGGTCACGACGGGTAGGACGCACTGGTTAGAGTTTCGTCTTGAGACTTTGTAGGATGGGTGACGAGAAGACTCTATCTAGAACTTTACTCGGTGTTTCTCTAAGGTCGTATCAGGAACGAGGTAATTCGCCAGAGAATTAAAGTTACCGTTATAACTCAGCGTATTCATATCAACAGCCGTAGAAAACGTCCACTGTTGGACGTTGCCCTATTAATAGGGAGGGGTTTCCATAATCCCCACGCTTGGCAGGCGGCTTGGGGATCGCAGAATGCTTACCACCGTAAACCGAAAGGACGCTGCTGCCCGTGTTCCGGTGGGTCTGGATGTAGCGGGCTGCAGTGGGCTGGTCATATCTGTCGCAGAATTGATAACCGCTGGAGCGGACGTGTTCTAGAGACCACAAATCGGCAAACGTAGTGTAGGACGTCCTGAGATTCGATGGAGTGACTATAGACGTAGCTCAGCTGGCAGTTTGGTTGGAAACATATAGCTGAAGATTGGGCTGAGTGGCGTGCTATGGGAGAGACCTATGTCCAGCAGTGGACTACGATAGGAGATCATGATGATGATGACATTATTCCACAAATATTACCTTAAATATTGGGAGTCATATTGCTATATGGTAATACAATGAAGAATTCATTAGTAATTGTCAGAAAAACATTTCCATAATAAAGTGAAAACATGACTAAAACATCACTTTATTGCTAATATAGTGTAATATTCGTTATCATAGAAATAACAAACAACATAATAAAACCTCATGAATGTTTCATGCGATAATGAACTTCACGCCTTCGGAATATGATTGCAAATTGGCTACGATGGAGCTGTTTAGTTTATCGCTTGCTCGCGTGTATTATCCTTGGTAGCCTAATTTCGTATTTCTTTTCGCGTTTGGTTGAGACAAGAAACAACTTTAATAGAGACGCTAATATAATACGTGCCAATTTTCGTAAAAAAAATTGAAAATAATAGATTACTCACC
This sequence comes from Erannis defoliaria, assembly GCA_905404285.2. Classification (NCBI taxonomy): domain Eukaryota; kingdom Metazoa; phylum Arthropoda; class Insecta; order Lepidoptera; family Geometridae; genus Erannis; species Erannis defoliaria. The sequence goes on from FR990088.1 coordinate 13,069,174, forward strand.
TAGGGAGCTAAAGTAAAGAATGTTTCAGATCTCATGTATATTGTCTCCCGAGGCGAAGCCTAGGCTTCTTTACCCGTGGTGTGGATACGATTTTACGTGCCGCTGCGGAGAGGTAGTGGTTCCTTTCGGTCCGCGTAGCGAGGCTAAAGTAGCAACTTTAGCCACGCAGGCACGTAAATGATATTATAATAAAAATATATATATAAATAGATAGGTACGTATATAGCGAAAATCGCGCCCCCTGGATTCATTTGCATGGCATTTACCCGGGGTAAAAATATTTATCTCTACAAAATCGTAGGCGTAGTACCTATAGTATAGGACGCCCTGAAAATCGATGGAGTGACAATATACGTAAAAAACGCTCCCAACGAATAGAATCAAAAGGCAGAAGATCAGGCTGTGTGGTGTTTATTAGGAGAGGCCTATGTTCAGCAGCGGACTAGGGTGGACACCTTAGATGAACATGATGATGATGATCTGGGTACAAAATGACCTATTATTTACCTGTTACTAATCACTTTCGCTAGCCACTATTTTGCAACCATGTTTCGTCATGATCAGCCGGAAGACGTCCACTGCTGGACGAAGGCTGCTGCTCCTTATTAGGGAGGGGTTGCCATAATCCCCACGCTTGGCAGGCGGCTTGGGGATCACAGAATGCATACCACCGTTAACTGAGAGGACGCTGCTGCCCGTCCTCCGAGTTCTGAATGCAGTTTTATGACATACCCAGGTCCACCACGTTTCGTAACCAGCTCCAATCTTTACGTGTAATAGTTACTTGCATTTAACGTACTTGTTCGTAGCTGCGTTTTATAAGTGGTTAGTTATTTGCGCCGCTCCAACACTCTCTGTTTAATAGAAATAAAATGGTTTTATTATGTTAACCGCTAGAGAATCATAATATAAGTGGTTTGCTCACAGTTTGTGCTCGTCAAACTATTTCTAGTGTGTAATTACCTTAATATAGCGGAGCTACTATGGTAATTTAGTGGTCTCGTTGCTAGCTTTGCTACTTTTGTTTAAGTTATTAATGTGGTGGGGGCTAGCATGATAATTGTAATGGTATCATTGCTAGTTTTTCTTGATAATTTTGGTGGTCTTATTGCAAATTTTGCTACTTTTATTTATGTTATTAACGTGGTGGGGGTTAGTATGATAATTTTAATGGATAATCGCTAGTTTTTCTTGATAATTTTAGTGGTATTATTGGTAATTTTGCTACTTTTATTTATGTTATTAACGTGGTGGGGGTTAGTATGATAATTTTAATGGATAATCGCTAGTTTTTCTTGATAATTTTAGTGGTATTATTGGTAATTTTGCTACTTTTATTTATGTTATTAACGTGTTGGGGGCTAGTATGATAATTTTAATGGTATAATTGCTAGCTCTCCTTGATAATTTAGTGGTTTTATTGATAATTTTGCTACTTTTGTTTACGTTTCTAACGTGTTGGGGGCTAGTATGATAATTTTAATGGTATATTTGCTAGCTTTTCTTGATAATTTAGTGGTTTTATTGATAATTTTGCTACTTTTGTTTACGTTACTAACGTGTTGGGGGCTAGTATGATAATTTTAATGGTATCATTGCTAGTTTTGCTTGATAATATTGGTGGTCTTATTGCAAATTTTACTACTTTTGTTTACGTTACTAACGTGGTGGGGGCTAGTATGATAACTTTTGTGGTATAATTGCTAGTTTTTCTTGATATTTTTAGTGGGTACATCCGTGAGTATATTTGTTACGTTTTCACGTCAAAAAAGGTGAAAAGATTTAAATAAAACTACGAATATTTCGACTTTATTTTTCGGAATAACACAGTTTAATGCTCAGTTGTGCTGATTGGTATTACAAAACGCTTATACCGACTGTGCAAACTGCTTAATAGTAGCTACCTACTAAACGCTAACAAAACGTGCAGCTCAAATCAGTATCAGAATAGTACAGGCTGTTAGTTTAAACACCGTTATCCTTCTAGGATTTCATTGTACTCATCATTATGAACAACTTTTACAACTTTTTTTTTGGGGCCAAAAAAATATCTGCTGTTCTATACATTTTGTCCAAGATCAATGAACCTTTTTGTATGGAACACTTGTTTTTTTTTTTTTCGTGATTTCAGGGTTGGCCCCTTAGTAATTTTTGTTCATAATGACGAGTACAATGACACCCTAGAAGGATAATGGTGTTCAAACTAACACCCCGTATAATTTAGGTGTCTCCAATCTCCAAACTTCGTTACCTTGCTTTTCTTTCTTTGAAATTAATAGAACATAACAACGATTACATTATTTATTTTTTAAACACGGTATCGGGCCGTACATATAGCGCATTAAAAAGAAAAAAGTTCAGTAACAACGTTTTGTATGGCACTTTGTATTCAATGTTTCTCTAATTGGATTCACAATAGATCTTATACTTAACAGCTAATAGTTCTATGATTAAAATGTCCGCTTTCCGTTGTAAATGCACGACGTTTAACTGCCCATTGTAGAGGCCCAGTAAAAGTTCAATTAATTAATTCATAATAAATGTAACAGCTTTGTCGTTTCACTGATGAAATGGCCGTGTTATTGTCATTCATAAAGTAAAAGCTGTTATGAAATAACTGTTCTGAGTTTTTATTAAACTGTGTTTTTGTATGCGATTTCGTGACGAAGAAAAAGTCGCAGAATGCTCACCACCGTTTATTTTAAAATAAGAGATTATTAACATATTTTTTATAATTATTATTTCATTTTATTGTGACATACTTAATGAAATTTGACGTGTAACTTTGGTGTTATCAATAAACGATTTGTATTTGTATTTGTGGTGAACATTCTGCGATCCCCAAGCCGCCTGCCAAGCGTGGGGATTATGGCAACATCCCTCTATTAAGGGAAGGCCTTCGTCCAGCAGTGGACGTTTTCTGGCTGATGTGTGTGTGTGTGTGTTGTCAAGTAATAAGCTGTGTATACATTTTTAGGAATATTCATTGGCTTGAAATTGTATAATGTGTAAATTTTCTAAATTATTGGCTGTATTCTGTGTTGTGTACCAATAAACTAAATATATAAAAATAAATAAATCCTTTGTAATAACAGTTAATATATACCTACATAATTACGGAACACGAAACGAATGAAAGGCAAAATCAGCTAAAGCAGCCTGCTTCAAACTTGGAGTCAATATTTGACTTTGTGGATCCATCAGGAATTACTTTGACGAATTGTGTAATGTTTATATTAATACTTACGTTGATAAGTACCGAAGCTTGGAATATTTTATCGCCACTGTAATAATTATTTATGATACTAGGCGGTAAGCTGGTTTTTACAAACGAGTAGACGAATGTAAGCCCGAGACGAAGTCAAGGGCAAACTTTATTATTTTACAACACATTTGCTCAAAAAGTGTATTTACGAAGACTGTATACATCGTTCGAAAGTTAACATAACGCACCATACAACGGAGCGTGCGGAAAAGCCTTTACCGCACACTCCCTTGTATAGCGCCGTGCGTAAACTTTACGGTATTTTTTAATTTCCATAATAATAACTTAAGAACTCCACCAAAGAGTTTCACATTACGAGAATAAATAAGCTGAATGATCGAACCTCCTTGGAAGCGCTTTTGCTCAATACGTTTGTCTTACTTTAATATTAAACAGAAAATGTAACGAAATAAATTCTCACCACTACTTTATTTTTTTCCTAATTTTCACTACGCGCACTTAGCGCGATTTGCCAATTCGCGCCATTTCATCTTACCTCCTAGGAGGATTATGGCGTCGCACTTTGTGCATTTTCCAGTGTCAAGTAATTATTTGTATCAAGTTTTTGATAATTTTCATGTCGAATGAGTCTAAGTCACAGTCAATGTGATGTCACACTTAGTAAGTCATGCCCTAGTAAAGTTGTGGCAACTTTACTATAAGCTTCTTTGAAGTTTTGGAAACAACACGAAAAGACACTCATATTAGAAACGTTTTAACGAAGACGAACTTTAGAACGAAGTCTTTATTTATTATTTCCTCCTAGGAGGATTATGGCATCGCATTATTGGGGTAACGTTAGAATCCTTACATTATCCCGAGTGACATAGGTTTTCAAATGTGATAAAATTATTCTTTTACATTTTAGTTCGTTTTTTCGGCAAGGCAATTTTTAATGTTTTTTATGTATATATCTGATAAAAACCATGTTTTTGTACCAACGTTTCCTTATTTTGATGTTCACAAGAGCTTGCAATAAAAGCAAAGAAAGAGGTTTTTGAATTTTTAATTTTTAATATTTATTTTAGCGATCAAATAAAATTCAATTTCGCCAACTTTTATCTACTAAGTATAAACATTTTTTGTTCTTTGATTTTCAGGTTATATACACTAGAATTCTAAAACACATAGCGCTTTGTATCCACATTTTTTTATTCGCACAGCGAGGTTGTGGAACTCTCTGCTGAAGTCTGTGTTTCCCGAAAAGTACAAATTGGGTGTCTTCAAATCGAGAGTGAACAGGTTCATTCTAGGCAAGCGTGCTCCATACTAGACCACATCGTTGCTTAAGATTAGGCAGGATGTGGTCAAACGCAAACCTAATAAAAAAAGAAGTTACTGCCATATGGGCATATGAGGTCACGTACAGCGGCCGTGGAAGTGGGAGGCAGAGGGGTCAAATGCCCTCCCTAAAATCAAACAGGGGGGTTTGCGGCTACTCCAAATTTAATTCCTGGTAGAGAAAGCTTCTCTGTTTAAAATACCCCCAAAGTCATGGAGTACTTCTGCGGTCCCTGGTCACGTAGTATTCTTGTAGCAGAACAATAGATTCCGTTTTTAAGTGTTATTGGGACATACCGGCGACGGGACATTTATGGCTCTTATACAGCTCTCTCGTAAGTTTGTCAAAGGTATAATGTTATCATAAAACTTGACCTCGATCGCTGCAATATATCTAACAAAAGATGGTAGTCTAAAAATAATAAATACATTTTTATTTGACTTTTTTATGACGTACATTATAGCTTTGTACATATCTCACCTGATGTTAAGCGAAGATGCAATCTACGGTTGAGTAAATTTTCGATCAAGCAACGTCCGATGACGTATATATTTTGTAATAGAGCTTTTGAACATTTTTTTAATTTGTGGCACAGTCTATTCATTTCTGTCTCTCGCCACTGTAATAAGCTGTTTCCGGCTGGCGCAAGAGGCGTGAAATTAAAATAATCAGACGCCTTTATACGTCAGAGATGACGGTTAATTACTACGAAATTCCTCGTATAATAAGGGAAAAGTCTCTTGGTAGGGTAATGAAGTTAGCTACCATAGATAATGTAGTCTCTATTCTCTTCAAAAAAGAGACCAAATTGGTGTTTATATACCACAAAAATCTTATAAATATAAAAGGACTCAATCCCATAGAAAACGTGTCAAAACCTACTGGAACCACAATACAGGTACGGATAAGTACAATCACAGATAATATTTTATGCGAGCAAATTAACACTCTATTTGTATAACAGTGATTTGATATTTCTCTGTACCGCTTGGCTCGTTGACGTCACGCAGCTGCGCGCGCTAATAGCCACTGAGGCGAGGGAATGGCTGGCCAGGCGCAAAAACGTAGATTCTTCCGTGCTAACACGTACATGCGTCTGTATATCAAATACGTGTTGTAATTAAACCAAACTTGGTAAGGACTGCTATTATTAAGAACAATAGAACTAAATGTCACTGTTATAAATTGGGTCAAACAAAAAAAACTGGGGCATAAACAACCTAAGTTGTTCGCATAAGAAGTACTTACAAGTTAGGGCAAAAATTCACTACGCTCAGAATTTGTGTTACGGCCAAGCCACATGGAATCTCGCACTCGCGCGAACATGGCACGGGCGTCTTTCCATTCCATTCAAATTTCGTACAAAATGCATGGAAATAAAGTCGCAATTTGTAATAGTTAAGTGACAAGACGTCCACCTATCCTATGGGAGAGAATCTTCTTTACATAGTACTATAGGCTAGATGACTGGTTTTTTTATATTGTCCTATTCAAATGTGGCCCATAAATATAGCTGATTAATGAAAAGAAAATTAAAATCTGATCAAAAATAAGCATTTTAATATCATGCTAGACAGAGAGGCGAAACAGCAAATCGTGACGTCACTTTTCAGGACGCCATATAAATTTTATTCTGACAAGTAAGGCGTGACGTCATTTTTTGTTTTGTGGGAAAGGGACAGAGTTGTTTCTAACAAAAACTTTAAACGCTTATATATCAGAACATTATTAACAGATTTAAATAATGTTTTTAATTACCATACTATATTCACTTAAATTCTTAATCAAAGCTATTGGTTTCAACGATGTAAACATCAGTCATCTAGCCTATTATAACCTCCCAAGCTCTGAATGCTCTATCCAAGACCCTTTGCCACCGTTTTTACCGTTTGTTGTATGCTTTGTTGAGATAAAAGTATTACATTTATGATTGAGCCCGTTGAAGTTTGAGCCTATGAAAGTAATAAGTCTAAGTTTTCACCTTTCGTTTTCCTTGTAGGGCGCTATTTATCAAAACTACTCTATTTATTGAAATTATATTTCTTATACCTATTTTCCCTGAAAACTCAGAAAGTTGTAAAAGTTAATACATCTAGGTAATCGATAAAAAAACATAGATTCGTATTCTAACGCAAATAACGCAATTCTATAATATGAGATTTAAATAACGCAATTCTAATATAAGAGATTCAAATTACGCTATTTTAATAAGGTAGCGCTCGTGGCGTAGCTTGTCTTGATTCTAAACGATCACCGATTTTAAGCAACGGACGATCCGGTCAGTCTTCGGATGGGTGACCGTGAGTGGCATTTATTTCTGAGCGCTGGTGTGCTGGTGTGTCTGAGCGTGGGTCGAATGACACGTTAAATTGTTGGTCCCGGTTGTTTGTTCTAGTTTCTATAACAACAACCGTCAGCCATGTCAGAGGCCTTCGGGCGGCACATTAACTCTGACACTAGGGCTGGCCACTCAGGCTATACGAACTAACTTACTTTAATAATATAAGAGATTCAAATTACGCAGTTTACACATCATGCAAAATTATCGGTACTTACGGTGCTTGAGTATTTTTTTTTTCTCCCGACTTTCATAAGTTAAGGTAGGTATAGAAGATTATTTTCCGAAGGTACTATAAACACTTACGTGGTTGTTCAAAACAGAAAGAGATCTCCCGATCGAGCTCTCTCATGAATTTGTCTGTCTTTGTTTTGAAATCAAAGTCAAAAGATCGAATAAAAATAAATCGGTTTGGATATTGAAACATGTTTTGGTGAAATCGGATTGAACGATCTGAGATCGCTTATTGGGACCGGCCGAAGTCGGATACTCAAACTATAGTTTCGATCACAACCAGTGATCTTTTTGAAGGAGTGAAAACAGAGCTCGACGCGCGTGCGGTCGCATCCTGCGCAATGCGGGCCGCTGAGAACTGCGCGTGTGATGACAGCGGTCACGTGTAAGAACTGGGTAATCCTGCTAAAACTAAAAAGCTTTACTGATCGCCTAGCATTGCCTTGATGGATATTGCATTCGAAATTTCGAATACGCATTTATTGTTATGCTAGTTTTTTAAGCCAAAGCAATGCTACACCTAAACAGATGGTAACTACCCATTTCTTATCACATACTTATCTTATCAAACTAATATTACACTCAGTTGTAGCTATTTATACTTGCAATTGAGTGTGTATCAATCTCTTGCTGGAAATAATATTATCTATAATTTTACTTACTACTACTAAAATAATATCATAGGTTTAAAACACTACTACTAACACTGTACTTATGGATAATATGTCCGAAAAAAAGTTTTTATTTTTTATTATTTTATTATACAGGGTTAGTTCTAATTAGTTAGCACACTTTTAGGGCATATTCTATACATCAAAACAAAAAAAAATACTATGGGACTAACATTGAAATCCCAAAAAAATAACGGTTGCCCAAGGTCGACGAACTTTTTGTATGGAACAGCTGATTTTTTTTTCGCGATTTCGTTGTTGGTGCCATAGTAAAACTTGTTTGTTTTGATGTACAGAGGATGCTAACTGATTAGAACTAACCCTGTATAAGCGAAAGTATGTCGTTATGTGTGTGTATGTTTGTTACCTCTTCTTGATAAAACGCTGAACAGATTTAGATGAAACTCGGAATGAAGATAGCTCATTGACCGGAATAATTTAATGGCAACTTTTCATCATCGTCATTAACATCATATTTCACCATCACGCAGCTGAAACCACTAATAAAAGATAAATTAAACTAGTAAAAGCTATTCCGTTTTAAATTTTGCATATTCTCGGTTCAAGCTAAATCGATCCCAAAATGACCTTAAGTACTAGAATAGGTAGCCTATTCACATTTAGTACTGTTTCGAAAGCAATTTGCTCAGCTCAACTCAGCTTTTAACCGGAATAAATTTGCATGACATGCTTGTACTCGTATAAGTATCACATTTCACACTTCTATTATAATTGCAAAGGATTGTCGGTGTAAGCTTGTTACCTCTTCACACCAAAACGGCTGAGCGGATTTGGATAAAACTCAGCTTTTTTCCGGAATAATCAATATGTAGGCTACCTTCTATCATCATAATTATGACCTTTTTTAATTGTGAAACCGCGGGGAGAAGCTCGTATAGATATATCTAAGTTTAAGCAGGCTTTTAACAATGAGCTATAATATACATTATTATAGTAATCTAATATATTTATAGCTCGAGATATCGCTCACCTTACTTTTAAACGGAACACACTGAGATGTAATATAATATCTATATAACATCTCTCTGAAGGCCAATTGCATGATATGCGACGTTATTATTAGTATAGAGAAAAGCCGAAACACCCCAAAAAGTTTATATTTCAAGGAAAAATTATATAAAAAAATAAGTCAAAAGTATTTAAAGCTCGCAAAGTTAAGCTATTGCTAAGTTGGCTTGTTGTTCCCACAAAATCATGGTCACCGTAACGCAAGCTGTTGTGTGCGTAAACACGCACGGCGGGGATGCGCCGCCGCATCAATGGGTTGCCGCCACAATGGCGATCTATTGATTTGCGTAGCTAATAACGGTGTCCAAATTACACTGTTTTTTAAACATTTTAGGGACAAAACCTAACTTGGTGTAAAAACTATACCAATCGATTCTCCTAGTGAAATGAAATGAATGAAATGAAATGAAATGAAATGAAATGAAATGAAATGAAATGAATTTTATTCCACCAAAAATAGAGTTAAATAATTATGATCGTATTGATAGGTGTAGTCCAATCTATTCTGCCGTTCATTGGCATGTGGAAATGTCACAGATAAATCTAAATATTAGCATAGATACAATACATTGTGCTTGTTTAGAAACTCGTCCAAGCAATAGAAACATTTTTCTAAAAGCCACATCTTCAATTTCTTGGGAAACTGACCATAAGGAAGTTCCTTTAATGACACTGGTAATTTGTTATATACGGTGATACACATAGCATAGCAGTTTTTATCAAATAGCGCCAACCTTGGCGGCCGTTCAAAAACTAGTCTTTTATCATATTTTGCAACTCTTGGATACTTATCACTAGCTTTTTGAAAAATGTTAGATTGTTTACGAACAAACATAGATATTTCAAAGTGATATTGATTCTGAACAAACTACTTTCATTATACTAAAAATAACGTTGTATTCATTATATTATATCCCAAGCGAAAAGCCTGCTTTAGACCCGTTTGCAATGTGTGTGAACATTCTATACGCAGTAATATTCTATTTTCTATGGTCTTGCTTAACTCAGACTTGCTTATAACTTGGGGCTGTCTAGAATCTGTATTCGGAATCCGTAGTTATTATGCGTGGTCACACTTTGCACTACGTTAACTCAACTCGTGAAGTTTGCTTTAAAGCCCGAAACTGGTTTTTGTTTAGATTTTGAATTATTGAGATCTTCTTCGAGGTTTGAACTGATAATTGAGTTGACAAGCTGAGACTTTATTACAAAGAATGAATTTTTAATTAAATCTAGCTTTAAATACCATACCTATATAGAGTTCATTTTTATGGTGGAACCTCATTACGATGTACTAGAGTCGTTCATAGTTTCTTTTTGTATGAGGTGATGCGAGGGCGGATCCAGTGGGGGGGTCATGGGGGTCATGACCCCCTCCCCCCCTAGGATGGGTGTAGGTCGACTACTGATAGCTTTTCTAGTTGTAATGGAATTGGAGCCTGACTGCTAACTAGACCTCGACTCGACTATATGACCCCTGACTTAAAAGTTGGATATGAGACGTGCGCGATGTTTGCCTGGTGGTAGCATCATGTGACCGTCACCCTGAGATAGTAGATGCAAATCTCTTCGTGTCCAGTAAATGTATCTCGTCACATTTCCCTTTAAACCGAAACACAGTAATAAATATTAAATATAATAAAATGTCTTTATTGCAGACCCTATATAACCCACAAAATCTTAGAAACAAAACAATAAATGAAAATTAATTTATAATTAACCTAAGTTGTAGTTAGGTCCTCATATATTATATCCTTATACACAGTAATACACACTACTGTTTGGCTTAGTACCTTCTACTACATTCCGCGTAACACGTATTTAAATTTGCATGTGCCTACAAAATGTAGTTCTTGTAACGCTAGGGCTTCACCTGCGTGTAATGCCATTATGTAGCGCGGTATTTGATACAGTACGCAGATATGGCCGGGTATTAGCACGCTAATAGGCTAGTGGCATTATTAACGTCGTTGGACGTTAGCCGATATTCAAAGTCAAATGATAGTGTGGCCACCCATGTAACACATTGTTTAATGCGTCATTTAATGCACGTTAATTATTTCGATAACTAGAGTAAAGCGTCACGCAGGTGAAGCCCTAACATAACAGCAAAGCATTATTACGTACTTATTAAAAGTTATATTGCATTGAGTATATTCAAACCCACACAAGTTGGCCGGTTTCATTTGAACCTGCATTAAAACTCTGAAGTGCAGCATATTCTCAAGTCTGGGGACGGGGACTATTAGTTTCCTGTAAATAATAGCTCTATGGATAGAGCTGACAGTTTGACAACTTGAAGTCTCATTCAAGAAAGATAAATGGTTCAAAGAACCTATGAAATGAAACGGGACTTTTGGCGGGAAAGCGAAAAAAACATGTCGTCCAAATGTCGACGGTATTATTTAATTAGATAATTTATAAAAATGGTGTCGTTTTGTTCATTAGTATGTGCTGATTTATGTGCGCGTGAGTGAGGGTAAACATCTCTATAGTGTTATTTTCGAAACTCCGAAGAAGCTTGTGCTAAAGTTGACATTGCCACTACTATATTAGGGCATGACTGGACTTAACCGTGACATACTGTGTGTGATTTTAACTGAGACTATGGACCGAAATTTGGAGGGTGTATTTAACTTGATACCTAGAGGTGTACGTTTAATAAGAATGATTTTTCAAAATTAATCCTCTCAAGGGGTAAAAATTGGTAAAAACGTTTGTATGAAAGTTATTTGTTTTTGAACTTTGCTTTGTGAAAATTCTGTATTAATTTGAATAGCGCATTTGAAAAAAAAAACTGGTGTTTTTAATATTTTTTGACAGGGATGAAATGGTTAAATGGAGTGAAATGGGGATAAAATTTTGTATGAAAAGTTCCTTGTTTTTTGAAGTTAAAGTGCATATAAAGTAATGTAAATTGGTATTTGGATTATACCAAATTTCTTCAAGAGTTATTTACCTTACTTTTTTACAGGGTTGGCGTAAGGGGGTGAATTGGGGGATGATAATTTGAATGATAAAATCTATGTTTAAGTTCTAGTGATGAAAATTGGTATTTGGACAGACTTTACGATTCAAAAACAATTGCCAAAGTTGATCTAAAAAGATAAAAATGGGGAGGAAAAATATAAGTGAATCGCCCAGTGGTATGGAAGATAAATTTGGGAGCGGGACGAATTTCTTCCGTACGGGGCAACCTCTAGTAGATTGATATAGAGCGAGAGATACATAACACAGAGACAGATACCCGGATTGATGTAAACAGATTTAGATAGAGAAGTTATATTCATGGATCTGTCACTAGTTAGTTAGTTTATATTTTCAGTTATATGCCCGATAGCTTATTTTTAAATTAATGAGTCTGAATTTTGCGTTATTAGACCCTAACCAAAGCTGAACAGTAATAATTTTAGCAAATTTTGATTTATGTCTAGCCAATATTTCTATCATCCAAGTCTCTAACGATCGCTCAGAAAGTTGAAATATTTTCATCAGAGCCCTAACGACGCAATTATGCATATCGAATCACTAAAGAAGGCAATTTTGGCTGAAATTTCAATACCAATGCATAAATAATCCATCTCTCACCGCAATCATTTTATTTTAGATAATACTTTCTTATGAATATTAAGAACAGAAAGCTGAGTTAGGGCATAGACAAATATATCTTATCTGTGGTTAGGGTTAGGAAATAAATGTATTTACTAAAAGAAAAACTAGTAACTACAAATCAAAGCCACAGAAAATTTATTTGTTGCGATAATATACATGATAGAATTAGTTATTTATTGTTTGGAACTGTTTCATTGCTATAATTGTGTCTCAAGATGCATGTGTGTGATTCGGAATTATACGAGAAATGTATCTATGATATTTTGATTATATATTAGGAAATATTACAAACCAATCACAAGCCAGTAATGGCGGACACTGGTGGAGGGGAAATAGTAGATTATGCACTAAGAGAATAAAGCAGTATCTTTACGTCGCGGGCGGCATATCGAACCCTGAGCGAGGGAGTCTGGAGTTATATTATAGAGTCTTATGATGAAACGAGGGGTTCAAGCTGCCCAAGACGAAGTCAGGCTTTATTCCAGAGGAGCATACTCTACTTTTCACACCTTCTGCGAGACAATAAAAAGCCAGGGTACCAAATTCACTGACAAATGCATAGGACCTAACACCGTCTTTTTTTTCACATTCTTTGTAAACGCGCCTTTTTTTTGAGTGCTGCTTAAGGTGGCCAGTTCGATTTTCGAACAAACCTCTTTACAATGCCATATGGGCATATTTTTTTTTGAGTTTTCCACGAGTATCCACACGAATTTGACGTTCCAAATTCAAATCACTTTATTCCTTAGAGAGTTTCATACAAAATTATATCCCTTAAAAGATAATGCCTTACTTTACGTTGAGGTTGCATGATATGTAATTAGACATTGTCAAGCAAGTGTTGTGAAAAAATATTTTTCATTACTTACTTAAGTAGTTTATATTGTTATTTAGTCATTATAAATATTATATAATTAACATAATTATAATAATGGCGTAGCTGTAAGTGTGACAAGCAATTAATAATAAATAAATAAACAATTTACACATATTTTTGTATGAGTATAATTATTATCTTGATTCATAGTTATTTTACGACTTTAAAATACAATAAAATAACCCTAAACTAACACGTGCGACTACGCTGAAATATCGGGAGCTCGTTTCACAATATAAAAATCATATAAATATACTCAGCATTAGAACAGCATGACATATCCACAAAAAAAGATAGTGTTTACCTTACACCACAAGGTTAACCTAACTCCACGCTATTGAACCCAAGCAAACAGAGCCGCAGGGCACAGCTATAGTCCAAACAATACAGAATTGAAAACAAAACCTCAACTCTGTGAAACAATTTTAAATTGTTCACTCATGCAAATGTTTTCACAGTTCATCGAGAATCACGTTCTGAGCCGAGATATCAGCTTTCATCTGAAAATGCAATACCGCCCGTTTCAATTGCGGACCGAGGAAAAAACAATAAGGCTGTGTTAAGGATTTATATATAGAAGGGCACCGGGTGGCTTTGCGTGGGACAAGGGAAAGAAAATAGCGATTCACGACCACCAAACTGTATGTGTATTTTTATCAAAGAACTAGTTTGTTCTTCGCAAACAAGAAACAAAATAGATCTTTTTTGCTCTAGGAACGAAAGGTGATTTGAATTTGGAATGTGGATATTGTAAGTAAGAGTTCCAATCACCAAAGAGATCAATCACGAACAGTGTTACGAACAAGTAACAGGCTGTATGATGAAGAAAAGCGCGCGAGAAACTAAAAAAAAAATTGTGGTCATATAAAAAACGCTCGAAATGCATTTCGCCTTCGTAATTGTTTACTCAATTTCGGATTTTATATGGCTTTATAAAATACTGAGTGCATTACTTCTTCAAGCAGTGAAAATGAAATAGAATAGAATAGAATAATTTATTGGCCTTATAACATTTTGGTTACACTGGGCAAGTCAAATTTACAAAAAATGTGAACATGACACAGAACGTTATGTCAAACTTAAATTAAAAAGAAATAGAGAATTAAAAAATAATGTAACCAAGCAATAAAATTAGTAACAAAATCAATAAGGTGTAATATTTATGTCAAACGATTAATTAATTATTATTATTATAAGTTCAATGGTACTTGTAGGTAGATTATTAATTAATTATAGTAGTGTACCTCAAACAAAAGTGGTTATTATTAATCTTATTGTCAGCTCATTCAACTTAAGTCAGCGATTCATTCGAGAAGGAAGAATCTACAAGCCGCATTTTAATAAATTCCTTTAAGAGTAGACAAGTTGGTCACTTCTCCATAGAAACGCGGTAGTATTACTACTCCACTATGTAATTTTGTAGGTCCAAGACTAAGTATTATATCGATGAATCTCTTCATTATCTAGGATTGTAAATTATTACGAAAGTAAAAAGTTAATAAACATGAAAGTTATGAGCCAGGAAACATCTTGTATTTTAGCTCAATTTTAACGCCACATTGGACGTAAATAAATAACATAAGGAATACGAAAAATCTAAAATAATTTATAAAGCGGCATAGTTTAGTCCATAAACATTTCAAATAACTTAAGTTGGAATAAATTAACTCAGAGTTTATTCAACCACATTACAGCAGCCAAAGGTCGACAAAAAAAAATTGCGCACTCATTTATCTTTCTTTCTCCCTTTCCCACAGTTTGTTTGATGAAGAGAGCATTCTTTTTAGCCGCGCCCACCGATGAGTTCGAGCCGTGAACTTGTCGATCCTTAATGAATAGAAGGGTTTAATTTCAAAGAATTGTTTGAGGTTTCTTTTAAATTCATTTGTCGGCAAGTTTCTGATACTAAACGGCAATTTGTTAAACATGCAGATTTTGTATAACATACCTGCTTTTCTACTTTTACCAATCTAGTTCTAGGCTTAAAAAGATTTTCTTTATTCCGCAGGTAATAAACGTATATAAGGACTATTCTTATTCATAGGTTACACGGTTATTTTCTCATAAGGGGTGAATAAGTAGAGTGTCCACCTCGGGATCAACACTATTTTAAGCTTGAGTGTTGTATTTTGAAACCTCTGCGCTCAGGATTCTAATCTAGAATCTAAATACAAAGATTCTTAAAACAAGGCACAGTACCCAGTATTTTTTTCCTTAGACTAAAATCTAATCTAAGAAAAATATTGGGTGCTGTATTCACTAGATTATTGACAACGCCCTCATCAAGACCAGATAGATTAAAGAAACAAATACGCTTTAAAAAAAATATACTACCGACTTCAACTTGGAATACCTGGATGACATTTTCATATTTTCTAGTAATTTTGATTTAAAAACCAAACTACTGAACCGATTTCGATACAATGTATATGGGACCACCTTTGAAGTATTACCTACAAAAAAAAAACATCAAAATCAGTTCATAATTAGCGGAGAAATAACGTAACATACATACAAAGAAATAATAAAAAAAATACAGTCGTATTGAGAAACTCCTTTTGAAGTCGCTGGAAACCTTGATTTTGCCACATCCGGACTGCTGCTGGCGCTATCTACGAAAAGTTTTGCCTGTGGAACGCCATTCGGTACTTGATGAGTAAATACCACGTTTTTTTCGCGTTTTAATGTTAAAAATAACACGAATACGCCAAAAACTCAAGTTTTGGAAAATATTAAAATGCGGCCACATGTTTTTTTTTGCGTTTCCGCCATTACTCCTCACTGGCTTTAATAACGAATGGTTCGAATCTTCTGCCTTACGTCGCTCTAGATAGAAAGTCTGCTTTACGACTCCGGGTCACACAAGTGAACTATTTTACGAGAGCCAGACTTAGATGCCGGGAAAATATGAAAAGTTTACGGATTAATAAATCGCCAGAGTTACTTCAGAAAGGCGGAGATATCGACACACTGTCCTGAAATGTGGCAGAGATGACTTCTACGATTGTATTGTATTTAACGCTATCAACGGAAAAAACAAACATCTATCTTCAATTTTATTCTTTCTAAGAATAAGAATTAAAGTCCTGACTGACTGACAAGCATCGCACAGCCTAAACCGCTAATCGTAGAGACTTGAAATTTGGAGGATGTATTTGTCTGATGGACCTGGGTATGTCCTAAAGCTGCATCCAGAACCACCGGAGGACGGGCAGCAGCGTCCTCTCAGTTAACGTTGGTGAGCATTCTGCGATCCCCAAGCCGCCTGCCAAGCGTGAGGATTATGGCTATCCCTTCCTATTTAGGGGGAGGCCTTCGTCCAGCAGTGGACCTCATCGGCTGATGATGATGATTTGTCTTGATGTATGAAAATATAGGTGATAACTTTAATAGGAAGGTTTTTTTTTTACTTTTAAAAACGGCTAGCTGTTTTAAACGAAGTGGTTATATCCGAATTCTACTATATACAAAATTGGCAGATAGGGTCAGTACATCGATCGATGCGGTGCGGCGAATGGGCTAGCTAAGACAGAAGCAATAAATTAATTTGAAACTGAACCGGAAATCTGTGGCATTTGTGGTTAGATTAGAAACTTGCAATGTTATTGTGATGATAGTAAATGGTCCTAAACAAGCAATAAATGTTATCTTATTGGTAAGTACCTATATATAACATAATGTGCCTGTGAAAATGTTTACGAAGGTGACCAATTCTGAACAATAAACTAATAATTAGTTTTTGCCTTAATTAATTTCAACAATAGTACATTGTTATCCTAGGGGTGAAAGTAACTTAATTAGTCCCGAGACTAAATAAGTCTTTAATCCCGAGGTAAACACTGTGCTTTTCATTACGAATACAAGGAAACTAAAAATAAAAACATTAACTGACACTGGGAAATGCACGAGAAGTGCGAGACCATAATCCTTTGAGGAGAAAAAAAAATGGAACATGGTTCAATAAAAATATTTTTTTTCTTCTTAATCTTCCGAAGAGGACTTGGCGTCGCACAATACAAATTTATGTGAAATTAGATCTAGTTTTTTTTTTTATAATTTGAGTGTGTGTCATTTGTCAACTGTCACTGTCAGTTGAAAGTGATTCTCCCTAGCTGAAATGTATTTGCTATCAGCAGGCTATCAGAGAGTACTATCAACCCGCTCCTCAGGCAATTTCAGACCTATTTATTTATACTTATTTTTCTTAGTTATTGGCATCGCACGTTGTGCATTCTGCCAGTGTCAAGCTTATGAATTTTCAAGTTTATTTTATTAAAATCAAGTCAAATATGTCATTAAATCACAGTCAGCCACACGAAACCAGTCATAGTCGAGTCCAAGTCATGCCCTAGTAAAGTTGAGGTGACTTTACTATGAGCTTTACTATGAGCAGATCCTTTGGTCTTATAGTCAACCCTACAAAAACACAAGTGATCGTCATAGGTAGCTCGTACATGATCTCTAGGGTTGACTGGGCTACGATTCCAAATGTATCGTTTGATGGGACTGTCATACCTTTTAGTCCGTCGGTTAGAAACCTTGGCGTGATATTTGATCGCACTTTGAGTTGGGATTTGCACATTAAGACGATTAGCAGCAAATTGTTTGCTTCTGGCGGCTCATTAAGACGGCTTCGAAATTTCTTACCCACTGCCACTAAAGTCGCGCTCGCACAATCTCTTCTTCTTCCCATCTTAGATTATGCTGATGCCTGCTATCTTGATCTTACTGAGGACCAGCTAAATAAACTTGAGCGCCTCCAAAATTATTGTATCAGATTCATATTTGGTTTACGCAAATTTGATCACATTTCTCAATTTCGCGCTAAACTCAAGTGGCTACCTATTCGCCTTCGGCGGAATGCTCACATCCTCGCACTTTTATATAACATTTTATTCAATTCTACTACCCCACGCTATTTAAAAGAACGGTTTACTTTCTGGCATACTTTCCACTCCCTACCCCTTAGGTCCAAAGACAACCTCTCCCTTAAGTCCCCCACCGCGCGTTGAGAGACAATTTATTGGTAAGTCGTTTGCATTCCAGGCAGTTCAGTTGTGGAATGCACTACCCGTGCCTATTAGACAAGCTCCTTCACTCGCCATTTTTAAGGAGCAAATTAAGCAATTATATTTATTGCAAGTGCCTCCTCGTTGATGCTAGAAATTTCTCATGATTATATCTCTAATGTGTTGTCATACATATACTTTGATTATATAGACAGGTATAATTATCATTGTACATATAAATATTTATGTTATATATATTAGTTTATTATAAATATTGTAGGTATTTTAAGTATTAGTATGTATTTTTACTATTACATATATATATATATATATATATATTATGTTAGAATAATATTATGGTACATGTTTATGATTTCACACACTTTTCTTTTCTTGCACACCCCGTCTTCTATGCATTCTAGAAATCCTCTCCATCCAAAGGTTGCCTGGAAGAGATTGCTTTTAGCAATAAGGCCGCCACTTGTTCCAATATTTAAGTTTATTAAATTATTTCTTTGTAATTCTTGGTGTGAACAATAAAGAGTTAATCAATCAATCAATCAGCGGGGCTATCATGTAACTTTTCGGGATCGCGATTCGGATACGAGTTGTCAAAAATAGACACTTGTCACTGTCACTGCCAAAACTCATTTGACCCTGCAGGGCAGGATGAAACGCCAAAAGACCAACGGATTTGCTTAACTTAATTAAGGAAATCAATGCATTCGTTCGATAACGATAGCGCGAGAAATCCCTCCGTAATACTGTGAAGCTGTGACAGTGACAAGTGACATTTATGACAAATCGCTATCCGAATCGCGATCCCGAACAGTTACATGATTAGCCTGCAGCTTCTACGGAGTTTTGAAAAGAACACGAAAATACATGTTTCACCACATTATATCACTTGCCCACACTCGTGCATGTAATTCAACACTAAATGAATAAAACACCACCATTTTTAATCATTAATTCGCAAAAAAACACAAGTTTAAGAAAATGATAGAATGCAACGACATGATTTTTCCGTGTTCCCGCCAAAACTGTCAGACCTACTTTCCGAGAGTGAGTAATGACAAATACATTTTTATATTACGTGCCTAAAATGTACTTACATATTGGCGTATGACATTTCTCATATATAATATAAGCCTTGTGGTTTTTTTTGGCGGGAACACGGAAAAATCATGTCGTTGCATTCTATTATTTTCTTAAACTTGTCTTTTTTCGCGAATCAATGATTAAAAATGGTGGTGTTTTATTCATTGAGTGTTGAATTACGTGCACGAGTGTGGGCAAGTGATATAATGTGGTGGAGCATGTCTTTTCGTGTTGTTTCCAAATCTCCGTAGAAGCTCATAGTAAAGTCGCCACAACTTTACTAGGGCATGACTTGGACTCGACTATGACTAACTTCGTGTGACTGACTGTGATTTCATGATATATTTGACTTGGTTTTAGTAAAAAACTTGAAAATTCATTAACGTGACACTGGCAGAATGCACAACGTGCGATGCCAATAACTAAGAAAAAAAAAAAAAAAAAAAGCCTTGTGGCCTTGGCACACTTAGCCATGTGGTAGAAGTTTCTAATTCTTGTAATACGTAATGCCATAGACAGACACAGACCAACTACAAAAAAAAAACAAAAGAATTATCCAGTCTTATAAAAGTCTAGAGAATCTAAATGCTCACGCCTGTACCACTTGTCAGGTTACCCAGCATGCTGACAGCGTTGCCTCGTTCAATGGCAATGCTTATGCGTTAGACAAAATAAACGCCAGCATTTTGATTACGCGTCACGTCGAACAGGCTGATAAAAAGATGACCTAAAATCGGGTTTTTATCTAATACATTTCGGAGAGGGTGTTTCGGATCTCCATGATCTGTTTACCCCTCTGCCCATTCTGCTATCGGATGGCTCGAAGCTCGAAAAGCGACATCGTTTCATGGTTGATAAATACCAAAAACACGAACGAAACGATTTGATTCCACTTTTATTGTTTAACTGCTAATCAGTGGAATGCTCTTCCCGAGTGGGTTTTTCCCGAGAGATACAATCTGGGTATTTTAATGTCGCAAGTGAATCGGTTTCTTCTAGGCAAGCGTGCTCCATAGCAGGCCGCATACCAGGCGGGTTAGCAGTCAAATGCAAGCCTATAATCACATTTTGAGATTTAACATCTAATATCTCAGGGTGACGAGCGCAGTGCAGTGCAGCGCAGGATTGTGTTCGCAATCACAGGCTAGATGACTGGTTTTTTTTATTGTCCTATCATAATGTGGCCCATCAATATAGCTGATTAATGAAAAGAAAATGAAAATCTGATCAAAAATAAGCAACTTATAAGCATTTTAATATCATGCTAGACAGAGGCGAAACAGCAAATCGTGACGTTACTTCTCAGTACGCCATATAAATTATATTCTGACAAGTAAGGCGTGACGTGTCATTTTTTGTTTTGTGGGAAAGGGACAGAGTTGTCTCTAACGAAAACTTTAAACGCTCATATATCAGAACATTATTAACCGTTTTTTTTTTTCAATAAACATACTATATTTACTTTGACGAAGAATTTATTAACCAATAGCTTTGATGAAGAATTTATTCTTCATCAAAGCTATTGGTTTCAACGATATCAACATCAGTCATCTACCCTATTCTGGCACTGCTACTGATTTTATTTTATTTTATTTTATTTAACTTAGGTACAACAATAATTAGCAAACCAAAATCTTATAAAACTTAAACATACTAATACAGAATACATTATAAATTTGCTAACCCAAACATTGTACACAGCATTACTAAAAAGAAAACTTTGACAATATTATAACGTCAAACCAGTAGCACAAACTGTGATAACTTACTTAACCGCTGCCTAAAAATATTAAAAAGATTCATCGATGTAGAAAAGTATTTTTTTAAAGTTAAATAAATTAAGATGAAAAATACCGAGTTCATCACAAACATCCAATATATCATTATAAGATTCACACATACGATGAAGGAGATTGTTACGCCCTATGTTGTTTTTTGTAGGTGGAATACTAAAGACCGCACGTGTAGGTCTACGAGCAGAAACTTTGCGAACAGTAAAATTACCATTCAAAAGCAATTCCTCGCCCTGTAAACCATTCGCGATTTTGTGGAGTAAACCCATATCAGTGATTTTACGTCTATGAATGAGACTATGAAAATTGAAATGTAAAAGACGGTCTAAGTATTCTGGAAGAGTTCTTCTCAATCCTTGTTTAATACATAATTGTCTTAAAAATCGCTTTTGTATAGACTCAATACTATCTTTATCCACTTTGTAAATAGGTGACCAAACGGAGGAACAATATTCTAATTGGGATCTGACTAATGATGTATAGAGAATTTTAAGTGAGTCACATTGTCTAAAAGGTTTTGCTGTGCGCATTATAAAGCCTAACATTCTACTTGATTTAGCTATTATAGTTTTATAATGGAATTTGAAGCTAAGCGAAGAATCAAACCATACACCTAAGTCTCTTACAACACTGACTTTATCTAGTTTGATACTTTCAATAGAATAATCGTATTGAATTGTGTTCTTTTTCTTCGTGAAAGTGATAAACTGACATTTATTTATATTTAGGGACATTTTGTTCCTATTACACCATTCATTTATAATGTTAATATTATGCTGAAGCAAGTTACAGTCATCACGAGTAGAAATTTCTGCGTATAACTTTATATCATCTGCGTAAGCTAGACATGGGCAAGTCACCTTTTCCAACAGATCATTGATAAAAACCAAAAAGAGAAGAGGCCCCAGGTTTGATCCCTGGGGCACCCCTGATGTTGGTTCAAACGGGATAGATTCAAAACCATAGAGGGCAACCAATTGAGTAGTGCGATTCATCAGATACGTACGAAGCCAACGGTGAAGGTTACCGTGTACACCCAAGTGTTGAAGCTTGATTAGGAGTATATCATGATAGTAGCAGGCGTAACGCTTATCACCAGGCGAACGCCTTGCTCGCTCACTTGATTGCTTAAAATTATATTATTATTAGTATTTTATGGTTTTATACCTAAGCTGTGTTATTCATCTTATATTTATATCTATTTGTGGAAACTTGTAAATGGCTTTAAGCAACCTACTCTCTTTTCTTGTCTTCCTTGGTTAGCTGTAAGTTTTCCTAAAGTTATAAAAATAAATAACTTAGTTAATTAAATAAAAACTCTCGGTCCCCACGGACCCAACGCGTTGCCCAAGGTGTCCCCGACATCTACAATCTGAGTGTCATTTAATTGTGTCATATCTTAAGTTAATCGGTTTCTTCTAGCCTAGGCTGCCCAAATAGTAAACTGTGTGTTGCTAAGCATAATAGCTTAGCAGAGATTAGGTTAATATAACACAAGTCTATTATCATATAAAAAGGCCGTTCCATCCCTCTCAAGCGTCTTTCTCAGAGACCCATAAATATAAGTAGATAATACAAGTATAAATAAAGTATCTACCTACGATAAGTAACATTATCTTTGATATTGAAATGAATATGAATTGTAAACCTCAGAGGGACGAGACACTCGAGATTTTACCAAAATAGATGTTATATATTCAACTAAAGTAATATACGGATAATGGACTTATTCAAAGAGATGGATAAGCTAGTAATAAAATTTTGGGTGGAACTTTATTAAAACCATACTATAAGAATACTATACAGGGTTAGTTCTAATCAGTTACCATCCTTTTAAGAGCATGTTCTGTACATCAAAATAAACAACTTTTACTATGGAGCCAACATAAAAACGGGAATAATTATCAGCTGTCCCATATAAAAAGTTCATTGCATAAGCATTGCCATCCAGCGTGGCAATGCCGCCAGCATGCTGGGTACGCTGCCGACTGGTAGTGGGATTGAGCATTTGGATTGTCTCTAGACTTTCATCGGTCTGGATACAATCCTTTTGTTTTTTGTTGTGTAGTAGGCTAAGTAGTCTTTGTAGTTTGTTGTAGTTAATAAAGGCTTATGCTTAAAAAAAATTATGTTTGTTAAAAGTTCATCGACCTAGGGCAAAATGTACGAAACAGCTGTTTTTTTGCGGTTTCAATGGTGGCCCCATTGTAAAAGTTTTTGTTTTGATGTACAGAATATGCCCGATGTACAGAATATGCCCTTAAAAGGATGCTAACTGATTAGAACTAACCCTGTATACTAGTTTACTTTACCTACGTATTTTTTTATCACATTTCTCACCACGATTTTTTTCTAACGCAATCTATTGTTTTTTTTATGTTTGTTTCTGATGAAACTCCATGCTTAGGACCTAAGTATCATTCATAAGTTAGCTAAAGTTAAAAGGCTTTGATTATATACGAGAGAGAGAGAGAGCTAGTTCCTCCGAGTGAAAAGGGGACATAAAACTATGAACACCAATTCTATTTATGTCCCTGGATAAAAAAAAAACTATAATAATACAATATCTATAGATGTGTAAAAATGTGTGTCAAAATATTGTACAGGCTGACTGGTGAAATATTTTTCCATGAATTTGCTTGCATTGATTGTCTATAGATATAGGATAATATAGCTTTCTATAAGTAAGTTCGTATAGGCTGAGTGAGGGCCTCTGACATGACTGACAGTTGTTGCTATAAAGCTGCTTTCTATTAAAAAGTGTTTTCAGAATAGATAGATCAGTTGCCCTGGAACCGTCCAAAATAAGGTACAAACTCTACCTGTTTGTAATAACACCAATATTATTTAGAGTAGATAACTCGGCGACGGTCATGACAGAGGTAATTTGAGTAATTACAAAAGTTAAAGAAATTCCCCTCCTCAAACATTTGTGGTCAATTCTGAAGGTTTAAGTTGACAGAACTAAACTATCTCAAGTATTGCTGTCCTTAGCTAACATGCCTAGTAAAAAAGTGACAGCAATGTTTTAATTAGTTTAGAACTGTCAACTAAAACCGTCAGAATCGACCACATTGTTATCCTAGGGGTGAAAGTAACTTATTTAGTCCCGAGACGGGGTTTGGCTAATAAGACTAAATACGTTAAAGACTTATTTAATCGAGGGACTAAATAAGTCTTTAACCCCGAGGTAAACGCACATGAAAAGCACACTTTTCATTACGAATACAAGGAAACTAAAAATAAAAACATTAACTGACACTCGGAAATGCACGAGAAGTGCGAGACCATAATCCTATGAGGAGAAAAAAAAGTTGGAACATGGTACAATACAAATTTATGTGAAAATAAAACTAGTTTTTTTTTCAATAATTTGAGTGTCTGTCAATTGTCAACTGTCACTGTCAGTTGAAAGTGATTCTCCCTAGGGCTGAAATGTATTACTTTCAACCCGCTCCTCAGGTTACTTCAGACCTACTTTCTGAGTATGAGTAATGTAAAATTTATTACCAGAAGGCAGGTTTTAGTAATATAATCATATACAAATTTGTGAAAAATAAATTCTTAACAATTAACTTAATTTCCAAAAAAATTCATGTAAATCTTAGGACTGCTAAATAAATAATGAGCCAGTACGGAATAATGATTAATAGTGCAATGCAACCACTGAAGAGAGAAGTGAATAGAACGGAAATGTGCCAGTCGGCAATACGTGTAAATGCGCGTATTTGACAATTAATTCTACCAATAGGTTTTAGACTGAGAATACTCAAAAAGACAGTTTAAGTAGACGCGTAGGAAACCAAACCATATTGCATCTTAATTCATCATCATCATCATTAGCCCGAAGACATCCACTGCTGAACGAAGGCCTCCCCCTTAGACCGCCACACTGTACGACAACCTGCCATTTGCATCCACCGGTTGCCCGCAACGTGCATCGTAATTAGATCAATTTAAATCTGTTACTAAACGGTATTTCGAGCGTTTTACTTCAAATGCGCGACCAATGATTGGTATTTTTACGTCGTAGTTGCAATACGATTTTGTATGAAACTGGCTACAGCGGTTCTCTGTACAATTGCTTTACAACATTGTTTTGACAGCCGTTCTATCTGAGAAGTAAAGCTTTCGTTATTCTGTAAATGCAGCTGTCCGCGCAGTATCCATACTTTCCAAGTCTTATTTCACCAGTTTCATTATGTTTTCTTTGTTGTTCGTTTGTGTTTCGTCATCAGCCATAAAACGAAAGCCATAATCCCAACGCTTGGCAGGCGGATTGGAGATAGCAGAATTCTCACCACCGACGCTGCTGCCCGTCCTCCGGTGGTTCTGGATACAATTTGCTTTGTTGTTCATTCACATTAAATTTTTTCCTTTTTATTTGTTTAGATCATTAATTGTAATGACATTGAATAAGCATTTTTTTAACCAGTCAACCTGTATAGTATTATTTTTCTTTCATCGCACCTTTTTTCATCATTAATCTTCTTTCTTGATCGGGCTTCGGCAGTCTTTATTAGTTTTCATCGGTTCTTGGTCTTCGGCAGTTTTCGTAAGTTTTCGCCGGTTCTGTCTTCAGTTGAATCAGCCCAGTTCCTCAGGTCATGTAGGCGAGAGAGTACAAGGTGGGATGCACATATTCCTTCGCCTGCATGGCCTCAGGAGCAGAGCACGGCTGCCATCTTCTTCTTAGTGTAGTCAATATACAGGGTTACTGGTATCAATTAGCCAAAGTACCCTTTTAAGGGCATATTCTGTACATCAAATCATCATCATCATCTTGACATCCGCGACACAGTTTTATACTTCTGCAGGTGTCATCAATCTTCATTGGTTGTGATTATTTATGTTATTGTTGCAAATAAACAGATTATTATCAATACAAACTACTTTTATTGAGGAGCCAACATTGAAATCGCGATTCCATACATTTGGTCCAAGGTTGATGTACTTTTTGTATATTCAAAATTCAAAATCTTTTATTTGCCTGCTAATGGGTACAAAAGCTCTCAAAATTAGAATTATGAATTCATGCCAAATAACACCCTTAATCTGGGGTGCAAAATTGTAATAATATTACATAATGTTAATATTAATTGAATTTTATTGTCAAATAGAAAAGCTGTTTATTTTTTCGCGATTTTTAAATTGGCCCCATAGTAAAAGATGATTGTTTTTTATATACAGAATGGTGTCGATTATGACGGTTTTAGTTGACAGTTCTAAACTAACTAAAGTATTGCTGTCCTTTAGTTAGTTTAGAACTTTTACTTGAACTTTTTTTTTGCACTTTTTTACTAGGCATGTTAGCTAAGTATTGCTGTCCTTAGCTAACATGCCTAGTAAAAAAGTGACTGCAATATTTTAATTAGTTTAGAACTGTCAACTGTCAGAATCGACAACATTATGCCCTTAAAAGGATGCTAACTGATTATCAGTAACACTGTATAGTTTTTCTGATAGCTTAAAACTTAACTAAAATAGCAAACTTGGGCGCTTGGATATCGCTACAACTATAATTTGTACATTTTATTTGGTTTTTACGCTTTACATTATTATATTATTATGTTAGCTTATCGATTTTACCATGTCAGAATACTAAAAGAAAACTTCGGAAAAAGAAATCCACTATTTTAAACTATGTTTGCTCATTACAGTTGTACTTATTATTATTTAAGAGATATTTACCGTGATTATGCTATGAAACGAGCTCTTGCCATTTCGGCGCAGTTGTGCCATATTCACGGACTAATATTCCGTGTCGGATCCGGAATCAGATTAAAATCCCGTCTAAAGCAAAGTCCTACGTTCACTTGGACAGCTCAAATAAATTTAGGCGAACTAAGGCAATGTATAAACCACCAATGGCGGATCCAACGGTATGAAACACAAACAACAATATAAGAAAGAACTGGGAGATTTATAAAATACCGCTTTAATAACATTTTTTTTCTTTTTGCTTAATAAACATGTAATTTCTCATTATTTCATCTTTACAAAAATGTATTTTTTATAGATATTCTTGTCTTTTTCGTTCAGCAGTGGACGTCTCCGGGCTGATGATGATGATGATGAGATATTTTAGTATGTCTTAAAAAAGAATCGATTTCAAAGCACTCACTCCGCAGTTTAGGTATGTTCGGGCGGCGCTCCGCTCCGAGAGGACAATGCAAGGCTGAGGTCAGTTCTCGCCCGCACGCTAGCCTCGTCGCACGTAACTAAGCATATATGTGATAGAAAGAGAGCTGTATATCTACGTGAATATAGCGAGCGGTATCCAGCGCTGTGCGAGTTGAATTGCTACTTTATTGCCTAGTAGATAGAGAACTTATTTATTTCATTTCCTTTGCGGAGTGAACTTTCTGTACGCAGTACTATTATTTATTCTGTGCCCAAATATAGCTTAAAGGACAATACTAAGGGGGGGTACATGGGCCACACCCCTAGTTCCCCCTTAGTATTGTCCTTTAAGCTATATTTGGGCACAGAATAAATAATAGAGAAAAAAATCCCAGAAATAAATCCTGGATCCGCCCTTGAACAACCGAATATATTTTTTTACCCCTAAACTCAATATACCGGTTAAATATCACACAGCGGTTAAATACAACCGTACAATATAATTCATAATAGACATTGGGTCCGTGGGGACCGGGAGATCATCTTCATTTAAAAAATATATCCGAGCGCCTGGTCGACGCGACGCGTGGTCAAAATGCTGGCGTTTATTTGTCCCAACGCATAAGCATTGCCATTCAGCGTGGCAATGCCGCCAGCATGCTGGGTACGCTGCCGACTGGTGGGTTTGAGCATTTGGATTGTGTCTAGACTTTCATCGGTCCGGTTACAATCCTTTTGTTTTTTGTGTAGTATGCTAATAGTAGTATAAGTAGTCTTTGTAGTTTGTTGTAGTTTATACAATGTGTAACAAAAAGGTTCAACAATACAGAAGGGTATGTATGTAGGGTATGTGTGCATTATGAATAACTTTTACTATGGGGCTAACCCCGAAATCACGGAAAAAAACCATCTGTTCCATACAAGAAGTTCATTGACCTTGGACAAAATGTATGGAACAGCTGTTTTTTTTTCATGATGTCAGGGTTGGCCCCATAGTGAAAGTTGTTCATAATGATGAGTACATACATACCCTTCCGTATTGTTGAACCTTTGTAACGGTTTAAAACGTTACTGAAATTTATATAGCTACAGAACCGCGATGCGACTTAACTTCACCTTAAATACGCACGGATCCCTAAGTGTTTACGCAAAACCGAGTGTATATTATAAGGATGAAGGCGACAAACGACTGGCATTCCTTACTTTATACCACGCTGTGTGGACATGAGTATTAAACTCTTTTAAACTAAAGTGCTCCAACCAGAGTCCCACTGGGGTGAGCTATCATCATTATTTTCTCCAACTGCTTCCAGAGCTTTCACACAACTAAACTCTAGAATTATTAGCAATCCAGAACTATCTGCATTCATGTGTCACTTGTTGCGGGATTCTTTGGTGTCCTATAACAATCATCCTCAGCCGGAGACATCCGCTGCTGAACGAAAGTCTAAGATGATGTATAGCTGCAACTATTGTCTCTCTGAATCTATGCCTATGTAAAGCTGTTCTGCTTGCTGACTGCCATTTAGCTACCTACTTGAGGGAGCTGGTCGCGGGGCCTAAGGACTTACCACATGCGCACGCGCTCTCGCCTCGTGCTCAGTCACAGCATAGCACAGCAGCTTCTATCAGAACAAGAAGCTAACACTGGTTTCTTTCCAGGACTCTCGCTACTCTCGTCACTCTCGTTACTCTTGTCGTTCTTCTCACTCTCGTCACTCTCGCCTCCGCTACTCTCGCTTTACTATCTCTCACGCTGCATCTGCTCCGCTCTCGGGGCCTGCACCTTGCAGCAAGGCTACCGACTGCAAGAAACCTGGCCGAGCAGCGCGCTTCAATATCACCGCGCCTACATCGCGGCCAACATCATCATCGTCGTCTGCGCTGGTAGAAGAAGCTGAAGACTGCAGAGGCTGAGAAGCGTTTCGTCAAGCGCGTGTGTAGGGCTAAGGTCAGTGACCCTTCCTCTCTCAATGAGTGTGCGGTTGTACAACTGACATGAAGTAGATTGTAATAAAAAATACATTTATTTAACAATCGTCTTTTACTAGAACCCACGACTAGGTCACCTAAAATCTAATAGGTCTAGCTAGCTAACTGTGGTCTGTAGGCGAAAAGCATTTACGCCACACCGTTTTGTTACACATTGTATAATACGAGTCTCCGTTACTTACAACTGAGTATCTTCAAATGTAGAGTCAGGTTCCTTCTAGGTAGACGTGCTCCATCCTAGACCGCACTGCATGGTGTAAACAAACGAAAACCTGTTCTGAGTATAAAAAATTACTG
This sequence comes from Erannis defoliaria, assembly GCA_905404285.2. NCBI lineage: Eukaryota > Metazoa > Arthropoda > Insecta > Lepidoptera > Geometridae > Erannis > Erannis defoliaria. Next base: position 13,098,797 of record FR990088.1, read on the forward strand.
GTTAAATAGCACACGTCTACCGGTTATATCCCATACCTACCACTAAATTCCGCGTATACCGGTATCACCGGTCCATAACCCCGAGTTATTTTACACGAGACGTTTATACCCCGTCGCATCTCTGCGATGATCAAGTACACGCTTGCGCGATTTTTATGACATCACTAAAGTAATACACGCAGTAAGAGAAGTTTTGCCTCACACCGAAAAAGTGCAATTTTGTGTTTATTTGCGCTTATTGTTGCTCGACCGATCGAATTTAATACAATATAATACAATACAAAAGTTATTAATATTAGCAGCGTCCATGGTTTTACCCGCTTCCCATGGAAACTGCATAATTTCTAGGATAAAAGGTGAAAGTACCTATAGCCTATGTGCTAATCCAGGATATAAGCCGTTCCAAATTTAACTCAAGCCCGTTGAGATAGTACAACATATTGTAGTGGTAGGACTCTACTGCAGAATCCGCCTGGGGAAATACCACACCTTTGCCAGTTATTCAAACGCCAAGCAGTAGTGTGCAAGCATTAATGTGTTCCGGTTTGAAGGGTAATGTTACCAGAGAAATTACTGGGTATGAAGATATTTAACATCTATTATCTCAGGGTGACGAGTGAAGTGCAGTGCGTCGCAAGATTGTGTTCGCAAGTTCACATTGTGAGTGACAGGCGTGACGCCTACCACCAGGCGAACGTTTTGCTAACCTCGTCACTTGATTGTATAAAAAAAACCTAAGATTACAACGTGAAGATGTAACAAACACACCACTCTATGATAAAATAATATCGCGATATTTGTATGTGTAATTGTGTAATTTGACTTACAAGTCTTTCAAATTACTTCATAGTACGTAAATTTCGGTAACTCCCTATTGTTTTACATGACCTTTTATGAAAATAATTCTATTGAAACTCTTTTAAACTTTTTTATCTCTGTAGTGCAGGAGTTCTTCTTTCTTTCTATCTTATGGTACGAGAAACTGTTACACTCGATAGACATAGCAAAATTAAAAAATCACGAAAAACAGGTATTTGACGAACAGAAGTAATTGTTATTATGAAAACTGTGGTCACAAAACTGGTTTTGACACATTTTTGTTTAATTTATACGGGAATACTCACGTTTAATTAAATCGGATACTCAGACTATAGTTTCGATCACATCCGGTGACCTTTTTCAAAGAGTGAAAACAGAGGCCGACGCGCGTGCAGCTGCGTCCTGCTTAGCACAAAGCAAAGAAAAAAGAAAAGAAGTAATAAAGTAATTGAAGTAGTAGAAGTAATTGTTCTATCTGGGTGTATAAATAAATATAAATAAATGTATGCTATCAGTTATATCGTTCCCATAGTGCACAAGCATCGCTTAGTTTTGGAGCTAGATGGCGCTGTGTGAAAAGTCCACAAGTTTTTGTTTATAAAAAACCTCTTTTTCTTTCTCTTTGCTCTCACTCAGAATTTTATTAAATTATGCATTACAATAAAACATAGCCCCCCAGATTTATCATAATACAAGTATTAAAAACAAAAAACAAAATAATAAATATAATCAAAACAGGGATAATAGCTTTAGATTGGTGCAAGGTTTATGTAAATCAGATCTGTAGGTCCGAAGATTACGTGGAACAAACATACAACCTCGACAACTGGACCTCTTTACAATATTACAAATAAAACAACAAAAAAAAAATATTCGAGATAAAAAAAATAGATACACACACAAAACTTCATACAAAAGAAAGAAAATGAAATAATAAATAAATAGTGAGCACCTATATTCTTTGCCACGAAACCGAACCCAACTCAGCGTAGCGCTGGTTGTTAGCAACCAGCGCTGGTTTTCTGTTGGGACCGGCAGGTGACGTCACGCGCGGTACGCTGTGCATTCTTACAATAATACTCAATACTCAATACTCAATCATTTATTGCAACATATGTGGCTACATGCAGGTCTTAAGTAACATGTGTATATTACAGTAATACATATGACCCTTGTCAGGGTATGGCAACATGGTGCAGAACGCTCTATTTTACTAGTTGATATTAGAATTTTCTCGTTGAAAAACTCGTCAAGGGTGTAATAGCATTTCGCTTCTAACATATTTTTTATTTGTTTATTGAAACAGTCGACGTTTTCTATTTCTTTGAGAGAGTTAGGCAGTTTATTGAAGATTTTTACGGCCATTGAGTTGGGGCTAGAACTGTGTATTGCAAGATTTGACTTTGGTTCAATGAGGTCATATTTGTTTTGGGATCTCGAGTTAGGCTGTCGATCAATAACTTTTTTTAAAAATTCGGGGTATTTTCTTACGAATTTGCACATTTCAAATATATATATAGACACTAATGATAACATTTTTAATTTAATAAAATAAGGCTTATGGAAGTTACCTATGGTAATATCAGGAGCTTTCAGGTTGGCTAGAATTCGGATGCATTTTTTCTGAGCGGGAAAAAGATCGGATAATATATTGGTGCAAATAGTGTAGTGTGTAGATATGGGTTACTGTTTGTTTTGTTTTATACTTAATGTTACAAAACGCACGGCTGATTTTAACTCATGTGCGACAATGTTTAACAAGTTTTATGCCCTTTCCCTTCGTAAATCGAGTACCTATTACCTAACAAAACAATAGAGGGCTCTAGTAAACAGAGATTGGGTAAATACGCTGTGGTAGGCTAATCGAGAGACTGCTTGTCTTGAAGTCGTGAGGTCGCGGGTTCGAACTGGGCCCATAACAATGGATCCCTTTGGAGTTTATGATCAGATTTTGATCAGGCTTATCAGTGAAGGAAGAAATCCTGAGCAAACTTAGGTAGGTATAAGGACCGGAAAAACAAGTAACTTTAAAAAAAAACGATTTCAAATTAATATGGAACCGCCTTGGGAGTATACCCTTCCAAATAAAATTATGAATTTTCAAAATCGGTTCACAATTGACGGACAACACATATTAAAATAACATAATATATACCGTCGAACATAGAACCTCCTGCTTTTTGAAGTCGGTTAATAATAAATGGCGTATGTGAATCCACTAACCCGCACCTAGGCCAGCGTGGTGAATATATATGACCAATCACCCTTCGAAAGTAGTCCTAAGCCTAAGTCTCGCAGTGGACTATTGAATAAGTACTTTAAAAAAAACAACCGACTTTAATTTCGATAACTTGAACGACAGCTTCTGTCCAGGTATTTTGATTTAAAAACCAAACTACGGAACCGACCTCACATTCGACATTCGTCTGCTCGATTGTAAAAACCAACTTGCCACACTAGTATCATAATAGTACATTATGATAGGAGTGTGCTATGTTGGTCATTACACTAGAGGCGGTATTATGCGCGCGAGCCGCAGGCGAGCGCGATAAGGAAGCCAAGAGTGTTTTGAAACATAGCACAAGAGTTTCATACGACTGTTTTCATCACACTTGTGAGGAAAAAACAAACACTTTTTGATAATAATCAACCACACAGAGAAAACGTCAATAAACATTTGCGGAAAATGGCGCCCAAACCAGCAATGCGCGCGCAGGTTGACATTTACTTCAGCGGCATAAGAACTCTTTGTTGGTATTACAAAAAAAACTGTAAGTATTACCCGGCTATATTAAGAGTGCTTCGTATACATACGTCTATTATAATTGCATTCACGTACAAACTTGACTTTACCGGGTTATACCTATTATAGCACTATGTGCCGTAATGTAAAGTAAAAAGCACGCGTGCGATGCAATAAGATCCAATTTACGAGCAAGTGTGATGAAAATAACTATTTCAAATCGGTCTATAAGTGGCCGAGTTATGAGGTAACAAACACTAAACATATAAAAATACAAATACAACCGAATTGAGAACCTCCTCCTTTTTTGAACTCGGTTAAAAAAGGCTGATTATACTAAATCGGTAAATGCGCATCATTTACCGATTTAGTTTAATCAGCTTTACTTGCCAACTTACTTATTACGTTTTCATCCCTTCACCACAAAACGCCTTACCAGGCCCAATTCCAGAGACTTAACTTTAACTTTATTAAAGACCCTATACACATACAGTTAAGTTAACCCCTTAATCCAGACCACTTGTCTAAACTCACGCTGATGGAAAAATTAATGTGACACCGACAACTTTGGTTACGGTGCTTAAGCTGATTACCGAGTAATGGGAAAGGGAAAGAAGGTAGGGGATAATGGGGCAATCCGTCTAGATCATTAGGTACGGAAAGTGATTGATTAGTTGGATTAGGTATTGAGTACCAAAATTTGGCACTAGTTGGCGTAATTGATTGATTGAAAAGCTGTTTCAAAAGTTATGAGCCTTACGTTTTTTTTTTTTGTTTTTTTTGTCTTAGAGAATTAATTACATAGCTCAATTTATAACTCTGCCAAACTGCATAGCAGAAAAGAGGTAGGTATTTTATTTGGTAATTTTTCCAATTATATGGTTTTTAAAATGATTGTTAAAAAAGAGATACCTATATTACAGTTATTTCCAATGTTTATGATAAAATTTTATTAAACTGTTCAATTTTCTTTTCATTCTTTATTTTTCTTGAAGAATTTTAGTCGTATAATTAATCTTTAACCCCTGGTTGGGGGACTAAATAGAAAAGTGAGTATCCGTGGACCCCTCATGGAATCCAAAGGGGACTGAAATGAACTGAAAAACTAATAAAAATCGAACGCTCTGATCAACTAAGTAATAGTTAAGTGACAGTCAAGTCATAGCTGTTCAAAGTTCATAGGAAATGTGATTCGAATTCACAGACTCCAAGCTTACGGCAAGGAGTTATTAAGAGTCTAACAGATTTCACAAGAACCAATCACGGCACAATCGAGTCATTCGGAATTTAATTTAAATTCATTCAATTAAAGAGTAGAGCGTTGGCGGGATGTGACAAATTGCAGGAAGCGGATTTTCCCCTTCCTCCCCTTTGCTCTCGTTATTGTGCGCCGTGAGTTGCAGAATGTGTCGAGATTAAGGCTGATCTCCTACTAAGAGACAAACTAAAACTTTCAAACAAAATACAATCAAACATACTTATTGTCAATACTGGATTATTTACAAGTTATTAACTCGGATGCTCCAACTACAGTTTCGGTCACATCCGATCACCTAGGTTTCGGAAAAGCTATTGCAAGGAGTAAAAATAATAATTTACCCAGGAGGTCGAACGCACGAAAATATTACAGCTGAACCACAATTGAACTTTAACCGCACCACAACTTTTTCTATATTTCGTATAGCGCTAATTATTTTACCGAAAGTTGAGACGCAACTCGAACGCAGATGCAATGAAGCCGCTGTCAAACAAACGGTTTTACAGTAACCGGTGTACAGTAAAGGCGATCAAGTGGTTCGATGAATATTTTATGGTTATTTATAGAGGACTACGCATAGCGGTATTACTATGCTGAAAGGAGGTCATTATACGCATCATTGCGAACAACTTTCACTAACGAGCCAAAACTGAATTTAAAAAAAAAGCAGCTGTTGTTTGTCATAGAAGAATGCTATCAAAGGAATGTATGAAACAACTGGTTTTTCTTTACGATTTCAAGGTTCGGCCCCAAAGTAAGAGTTGTTCGTAATGATAATTACAATAATCTTTCGGCTTAGTGATAACAATAATAGTTCATTTCAGGCATCAGGTATCACTTAAAAAACACGGGCCCATATTATATATACCTTACAGACTATACATGTACAATACATATAATCTTAATTAACACTATTTTGTTTGTAATACCGTTACGAGTAACCTTATGAAATACATAATTTTTATTATGAAACATGTTTTGTTTAAGTTTCTCAGTGTGAGAAGGGCCTAAACGGCCCGAGTATTTAGAGATAAATTAAAATGTAACGTCTTGAAAGATAGTTCGCTGCGCTGACGGAAAAGACGTAGTTTGTACTCGTATATTACTATGTAGGTGTGAAATACAGTTAACACTCGAATGAGGAAAATTACTTATACCTAGTACATTACCAAAATGCTGATTTTTATGCAAGCTAAAAAAATTGCCGCGCCATTCAGCGGGGTAACGCGGCCAGCATTTTAGGCACTTTAAACCCGAAATTCGAAATAATTTGAACTATAAATCAATCAATATATATAAAAGGTTCTGTTCTGACTGACTGATTCAATGACTGACTGACAGACAACGCACAGCCCAAACCACTGATCGTACAGACTTGAAATTTGGAGGGTGTATTCGCCTCGATGCGTAGGGGTGTGCTAATAAAGGTTTTATCGAAATTCGACTCCCCAAAGGGGGGAAAAAGGCGGGGGGGAAGTCTGTATGAAAGTCCTTTGTTTTTGTAGTTTTAATCACGAAAATTTGTATTTGTATAGTTCATTTAAAATAAAAAATGCTGTTTACAAAAAAAAAAACTGGGACGATTTAAGGAGGAGAAAGGGGGGGGGGGATTTTCTTTACCTACATATTATTCGCTACAGCAATTTCGCTTGGCAGATATAAAGACAGAAGCTTACATTAGACGGTTAAATCGGAACGCCTAACTCACTGGAGCCCTTCCACAAAGTAAATAAGAAAACAGGTATAAATGCGGTTTAAGTCTGAAGTTTTCTTGTTAGTCCGGCTAAGTAATGAAAAGGAGTAAATTTACCGTGGAACTGCACCGGAGTTGAATGAAAATGTATTTTGTGGTGGAACTCTGAACTTTAGAAAGGGCTTTGTTGATCTCTCAACTTGTTTAGTACATTCGTCCGACTGCGCATAAAAGAAACGTTATTAGTTTATCAATCTATGTTTGTATGGGTGTGGGTGGGTTGTCAGGTATAAACCAGGTATGTTGATATTAGCTATTTTCATATAAGATTTATTTTATAAACAAACGAGTGAAAATAGCTAGTATCAACATATCTGCTTATACTTGCCAACCCACTAAGTAGTTACGCCAGGAAAAAAACAGACAACCCAACGTTTGCATATTCCGTCTTCGTCAGCTTTCGATTGCTATTATATTTATTCGCTATACTCATTTGTGCAATATTAAATTAAGGTATTGTTTTTTATTTTAATTAATTAACATAGCCTTGCCAGGATTGTTTTAGCCACCCACTCCAGACGTATTTTGTAACATACTTAATTTTAATTAATTAACAATTTTAAGTTTTGGAGTTTTTTTTTACTCTTTGGAGTTTATGCACGGATTTTCCTAACACTGGCTTTTCCGTGAAGGAAAATATCGTGAAGAAGCCTGCACACGTCCGGAGAATAAATTCAATGGTGACTCCTTCAACCCGCAACTGGGACAGTTTCACAGATCATATAGCCTGTTGATGGCTCGTGAAAATAGTTTCTCCTACAAACACGACTCACCTTTGCGGGCAGGGGGCGAGGTAACGTTCTATTGTTGCGATTGGCCAATCACTGGGAAATCGCAATCTGAATTATGAAATACAATGAGATTCTGACGTAGGATTGGCTTTAGCAGTGGCTAGCACTGGTTTTTAAACTACTAATTTTCATCTGAGGGGAAGTCGGACGATCAGGCCAGTTTGGAGGATATGGCCCAATTGCCCCTTGAGCAGGCCTGTGTCACTCCGCGTGTAGGTATTAAAAACATACCTACGGGCGGCGGCCATTGCGCAAGGGCCAATCTAGTAGGCTCGGCTCGGCGGCTCTTTCAATACGTATAACCATGTATAACTTATTATGAACCGTAGTATAGTGAGTTAAGGCCCATATTCCTTCAAAAAGAAATTGGTAGGTATGTAAATGAACACGTGCTCGACTGGACCGCGAGCTAAATTAAATCATATTGTTTATCAGATTGAGTCATATTTCTTTGAAAACCATTGCGAAGTAAAGCTTCTGTTACTAGTTATTATTCTGTGCCTTGAGGTTGAGTAGAGGACTATTGACAAACTGATTACGTTTATATCTAAACAAATAAACAATTAATAATTCTTTCATAACAAATAAAAATTTGTAATTCGTTATTAGTTAGTTAGTTTTAAATACTTCACTAAATAAATATTTGTGGACATTTCACACAACGCCATCAAGCCCCAAACTAAGCAAAGCTTGTACTTTATGGGAACTAGATAACTGATACAATATTTATGTACTTTTTTGTATATACATAAATAATACTTATAATATACTACACCCAGACACATGACAAAAATATATAATCGTCACAAAAATGTTTGTCCGTGGTGGTAATTGAACCCGGGCCCTACAGCTCTCAAGGTAGGCACACTACCAAGTGCTACAAGGCAGCTAGTTCTATTGTTATGCTTGGGTGGTTTTTAATAAATATTATATCTATCTATACATAGTAGAACAGCAGGTATAGCTAATTCTATTTCCATGGGCATAGCAGACATCTAATATACCTAGCTAACGTACCGTAGACGCAATCGGCGCCATTCGCATTTCCGTCCAAGATTCACTTCCGGGAAATGTAGGGGCAGATAATACAGGTACGCGCAGTAGATCAACTTTAATTTTGTGACGAGAAATTAATTAATTAATTTTTAATTTAATTTAGTTTGTTGGTACACAAAACAGAATACTTACAGTCAATAGCTTAGAAAATTTACACATTATACAATGTCGAAACTATACCTATTCCTAAAAATGTATACACAGCTTATTACTTGACAACATGCAGTAGATTAACGGTTTCAAGTAGACAAAGAAGAACACATACATGAGTTATTAAATTAAATTTTATTAATAAAATATGTTGTTTTTTATTGTAGAGGAATATGAATATTGTCATCTAGTTTTAGCAATACAGTTGTTTTATTCGGTAGCGTACTAGAGGTTGTTTTTTATTTTCGTAGTTCGGTTGTGACGTCATACAGAACGAATAAAACTTGTTCTGTAGTTCGTTTTCTGGTGTGTCGTGTGTTTTCAAATAAATGAAAAACTTTTGACTTTAAATATTACGGTCACAATAAATACAAGTAAATAAAACCTCCTAAGCCCAACTACTACAGCATACCAAACCACTTTTGCTGAATGCCTTTGGATAAAATATTAAATTATACTCGTACGAAATACCTACATATAATCGAACTACCTTACCTACTCCACAAAAAAAACTATTCAGACTTCCAGACCGATGAATGTCTAGAGACAAACCAAATACTCAAGTTGGCTGCGCACCCAACATGCTGGCGGTATTTAATGATTATTATAAAGGAAGTAGTCGTGAATTATCTTTAGTCGCAGGCCACAGAAATGCCATCGGGCGCGAACGTGGCACGAGCTCCATTCAGATTTCATACTAAAAGCATTACAATAACGCACAATTTAGAACACACCGAAAGACGTTCATCGGGCGTGCATTGAGCGCGGACGCGCCCTATCATTGTGTGCCTTACCATGTGATGTGTGTCATTCGGTGTGTACCTTATTTCAATAAGTTAAATATGAAATTGGAATGCAGAGGCAAGCCGCCCGTGCTAAGTTCGCGTCCGACACCATTTCTGTGTGGTCTGCGCCTTAGGCCGTTTGTCCACAGCCGCCGTCACCGCACGTCCGTCACACGAGCGCCGTGACGGACGTGCGGTCTACACGCGGCTATAATAATATGTGTACCGCTACTTCGGCGACGTCATCTCGTTCTCGTTGACGACTTGGTGACGGTGGCTGTGCACACACGGCCTTACTGTATAATTATATACTGTGACACAGCCGAGCTTACCGAGGAATAGTGCTTCCCTCTAGATAAGCTGCTCCACTGCAATATCGAATTGGAATTAACTAATAAATACAACTAGAAAATATTAGATTTTTTTTTTTTAATTTTTCACGTTTATTATAAAAACACATAGTTACTTATCTCTATTAACGTCTAAGGACATAGGTAAATTTACGTGCTTATAACGTAAGCATAAGTTGTGGTAAATGTACAGTCTAGTTGGGAGAAGCCTCACATACGCGAGGTTGTGGGTTCGATCTCGCACCCGACCTGTTTTTACATTTTTCATTAATCACAGCACTATACTTTTTCGATGGAGTAATTAGTATTTTTTAATTGAATACATTATGTATTTTTAAATGTAGGTGGGTAATTCTACTCGCCACAATTTGGGACGAATATGGCATAAATCAATTCAACGGCTTATGTGAACCCACATTTTTTTATGTGGGTCAGTCCTAAATATAATATTATTATATTATTTTATTATTATCCTAGTAGGTACGTACAAGTGTTTGTATTATACAATTTCACCACTAGTTTATGTGATAGTAAGATCTAAATAAGAGTATACATAACTTATTTTGCTACTTCTCTAAACAAATCAAATTTTGTTTTAGAATTTATGTTTAAGTTGAACAATTTAGTCTCATTGTTCCTATTTATCTGCACATTTTCCCTAAAAACGGGGAGCTTCAGTGTTGCCTGTAACAAACTCCCCTCACTCGGTCGGGTAATCGCTTAATTACGGTAGCGCCGTTACCTACAAGCACCTATTGTACGAATTGCCAGCACTTATTTATCACAACAACGCTTTGAGAATTAATTTACGCGAACATTTTTGGAGGTTCACCTAAAAAAATTACCTTCAAAATTTCGCTTTTTTGGTGAAAATACATCTGTTTTTTAGTGAAAACACCTGGCTCGGAGAGGAATTTACTTGTTGGGGTTCAATTATTTTTTATTGATAGGTAAGGCTTTTGCCGCCTTAAAAATGTGGAAACACGCGTACTTATATATATTCAGACAGATACTGGCTCTCTGTTTAAATTAAAACATAACAAATGTCATAATCGAATGGCAACCCTGCTCTTGTCTATGATCACTTCTCTCTCTGTCAATAGGTTTTTTTTTTCTTAGTTATTGGCATCGCACGTTGCGCATTCTGCCAGTGTCAGGTTTATGAATTTTCAAGTTTTAATATTATAATCAAGACAAATATGTCCTGAAATCACAGTCAGTCACATGAAACCAGTCATAGTCGAGTCCAAGTCATGCCCTAGTAAAGTTGTGGCGACTTTACTATAAGCTTATACGGAGTTTTAAAAACAACACGAAAAGACATGTTTCACCACATTATATCACACATGAATAAAACACCACCATTTTTAATCATTAATTCGCGAAAAAACACAAGATTAAGAAAATAATAGAATACAATGATATGATTTTTCCGTGTTCCCGCCAAAACTCGTCAATAGGTTAGTCAAGTAATACAAATAAAATCTCAAATTAATATAAAATAGTACATTATGATACAAGTGTGCTATGTTGGTCTAATGACCAACATAGCACACTTGTATAATAACGCCTCTAGTGTAATCACTAGAGGCGTTATTATGCACGCAAGCAGCAGGCGAGCGCGATAAGGAAGCCGAGAGTGTAATGACTAAATAGCACAAGAGTTTCATACGACTGGAAAAAACAAACTTTTTTTGATAATAATCAACCACACAGCGAAAACGTCAACAAACATTTGCGGAAAATGGCGCCCAAACCAGCAATGCGCGCGCAGGTTGACATTTACTTCAGCGGCATAAGAACTCTATGTTGGTATTACAAAAAAACTGTAAGTATTACCCGGCTATATGAAGAATGCTTCGTATACATACGTCTAATTGCAGTCACGTACAAGCTTGACTTTACCGGGTTATACCTATTATAGCACTAGTGCCGTAATGTAAAGTAAAAAGCACGCGTGCGTAATAGCTTGGATTATGAGCCTAAACCCGATGTAATAAGATCCACTTTATGAGCAAGTGTGATGAAAAGTGTTTTTATGGACAATCCCTCCACTCTCAAGTAAAGTTGATATTTCTACGACAAATTTTGGTTGTTTTTTTGGGATATTTAGTATATACACCACTACTTTTTTTTAAGTTAGCTTAATTTTAACAGCGTTTTCCTCCAAGTAGAAAAGTTTTTTTTAAAGAGTAGAGTAACTCTGTTGTTGTATTTACATTTTATTATAGGGTTAATGGCAGATCTTTTAAACGATTAAAAAAATGTTTGTATTAGTCGGGTGGCAGACCTAACGTTGGAGTTAATGTTCCAGCAGAAAACCTTTAACATAGTTTGACGGTTGTTTTTTATTGAACACAAACGAGACCGTCAATTTAAAGGATCATTTGACCCACGGTAGCGCTCAGTTAATAAGTAAAGCTACTTACGGCCACCCATCCGAACATTGACCGGTTCGTTTTTTAAGAGGGAATCCGGTGAGCGATATTCCATACAAACATATTCCCCTATTTTCTTCCTGGATAATGCCTGAAGAGCAATGATTTTTTGTTTATAAAGTCTAGGTCTACTGTAGAGTGTAGACATGTCTCTGTCATTTCCTTTTTTACAGCAATTAATTACTAAAATAAATATTTTCTTTAAATATTTTCATAGAAATCTTTGGAGGGTTATGTTTTCTTTAGCAATTAGTTGCTGAAAAAAAAATGCCATTTTAGCAATTAGTAGCTGAAAAAATGACAGAGACATGGCTACAGTAGACCTAGAACTGATTTAAAAAAATTGCTCCTGTGGCATTATCCAGGAAGAAAATAGGGGAATGTGTTTGTATGGAGAACTAGGGTTGCCAACGTTTCTTTAGGGAAATATAGTATTTTTCAAAATAAGCTATAAAAATATATAGTACACTCCAAAAAATATAGTATTTTAAGGAAAGAGCAAAAATACTTAATATTTGTTACTAATTAATTTTTATAAGAACCATATTTTAGAAATACGGGTTTCCCGGTCCTGCTTATGTTTTTATAGTCTTTTATAGTCACACTTGAACTTGACGCACTATTATCGCACCACTTTTCATAATTGGTTTATTTATTAATTAGGTATTCCAACTTTCAAAAGGTAGAACAAATAAGTTGCAAAAATAAAGCATATTTAAGGCATAATATAAGGTAATACATCTTTTTGGGGCGTTTATTTGATAACGGAGGATTTGTTTGTTAGATTTCGGTGTTGCAAAATAGAGATTGATCCATTTATCAGAAATATAGTATTTTAGCGTACTATATATTTTTCCAACAGTATATTATACGCAGACCCGAAATATAGTACAATACTATTTATATTATAGTCGGTTGGCAACCCTAGAGAATCGCTCACCAGATTCTTTTGGTTTATATTGTCTTGTCTTGTGTACAAAATGTGTTTTTTCTACAAATAAAATATTGTCTATTGTCTATTCCCTCTTAACTGTTGTGATCTTTTGGGAATATAGTTATACTACAAACGCTGCGGAATACAGAAATGAAATTCGTTACACTGTATCTATGACATTTGTATATTGTATTTTTGATGCAGACTTGATGTAATGATGACATTAATTTAAAATATGATTGTATGTAGCATGTAGTCCTGATTTAAAATGTTATTTTGTATAAACCGACTTGCCTAATTTAACGAACATGTTATAATAATGGTCAATAAAGAATCTGAATCTGAATGGATTAAAATATAACTATGATTATTTGCGGGATATTTACCGTGATTATGCTACCGTGTTGTATTGTGTTGTTGTTGTGTTTTGTGTTGTGTGTGTGTGTTGTTGTTGTGATTGTGTTATGTAAGCGTGACAGTTTAAAACAGTATTTTAAAATATTACTGTTTTAAACTATTTTGGTAATTAATTAAGTACGCTAAATAATTAATTACCACGTAAATGATCATGGTTAAAAAAATATTAACTGTCACCAAAGATCCATACTTAAGTAAAATGTAATTTTATTACGTGTCAAGTATAATTCATAGTCAATTAAAATAACTAACAGAACTAACAACTAAACAAGAACTAACAACACAAAATACAACAAACAAACAAACAACAAATTAAAACAACAACAACTTTAAATAACTAACTTACAACAGCTAAAATAGAACATAAAATTCTTCTAAAAGTTTGAAATTTTACTTCGAAGGCCAATACTTTTTAATAACTACCTACAATTGGAACAACAATATTAATTTTAGTAATCAGGCGTGCGGTCACACCATTCCCAAAGGAAGATCGGCCATAGCGACCCAATTGGGAATTACCCATTTGTTTCCAACTTTATTGGCTCTCAACACAGAATGAATTTTGGTAACGATATTGGTAAAGGGAAGGTCGTGAAAAAATCTTATTTGTTTTTTAACACTTCCTTCAAACGTCTGAATCTATTTTAATCCTATTTTAAAATTGAGTCAAAACCACGTCGGTTTTCATGTTTCAGGGTGTTTATGTTGTTTAGTAATTTTACTGGAAAGTACATTGAGTTAACTTACAAGGAATCTTTGTACAAGAAGTTAAAAAATATATATGTTAAAGGTATATTATAATAATAATAATAAAATAAAATTCATAATTATAAAAATATTATACAATACAATACAATACATCTTTATTGATTATATTATTTAATAATAATTAAAAACTCATTCTTAGAAACAAAATTAAATAACACCCTGTATATCCATAATACAGGTGGCTCACGGGAAAAAAATATTACCCCTGGTACTACCAGGTGAACTAAGGTGGACCATGTGAAGAAATAAAATCCCCTGGTACACCCAGTTATCTTGAGGTGGACCACGGTAAGAAAAAAATGCTCCTGGTACAGCCAGGTGAACAGTGTAGGTGGACCACGGGCAGTGAGCAAAATAATATTAAAAAAAAAAAAATGTTACATGATTTGTTTCTTCTAACATCTCACTGACGTCGTTTATCTCAATTATGCAAAGTCTTGATCACTTTTACAACTTGTTATCTAAGAATAACAAGTTATAAGAGTGATCTACTTGACACTGACTAATTTTGCGTTGACTGATTATGGTTTTATGACTTATTTGACTTAAGACTATACAAAGTTGCAACACTCTTATTTAGACTCTGACACTACTTGAAACTGGCAAGATGCACGAAGTGCGATGCCAATAACGAAGAAAACTAAAATAAACGGATGAAATAAAAAAATAAGCTTAGATAAAGATAAAGTAACTCAGGAGTTTTGGCGGGAACACGGAAAAATCATGTCGTTGCATTCTATTATTTTCTGAAACTTCAAAATTCAATTCAGGCAAGTGATCATAATGTGGTGAAACATGTCTTTTCGTGTTGTTTTCAAATCTCCGTGTAAGCTCATAGTAAAGTCGCCACAACTTTACTAGGGCATGACTTGGACTCGACTATGACTGATTTCGTGTGACTGACTGTGATTTCATGACATATTTGACTTGATTTTAATATAAAAACATGCAAATTCATAAATGCAGAATGCACAACGTACGATGCCAATAACTAAGAAAAAAACCCGCGTCCCAATGTTCCTATTCAAACGGCGGGTTCTATTTGAACGGCGATTTAGATGTAAAGTAAGTTTTTAATGAACTCTCATTAATCAATGTTCCAAACCTATTTAATCAACTAGCAGTTCTCCAAGCCAGTGACCAAATTGGGAACTTCGCCATTGATTAGGCACTTTATTGTCTCCACTAAATATTGAGGCGAATAGTTTTCATGACACTGGAATGGAAATTAATGATTGTAGAAAGATAGCGTTCAGTGATTTATTGTTCTGTGATGGATTTTATGTTTCTTCTTTAACCTTTGCATCCAGTTCAGTACTATATCATATCTAATTTAATACTTACTTAAATTTTTATCAATGTTTAATCTAATGAAACCATTAATTATTCTAAACAAGTATGTACCTACTAAATACTGTGTTTAGGAAGCTAATGTCTTCTCTCAAAATATATAGCTTACAACAGCGACAGTGATAAGATGAATAGACGGAAAATAAGCGCACGGATTTTGAAGACTATATGTTGAACGCCGGCTCTCTACTCGCTTCAGTCATACTCTGACTTTGCGACACGCGAGCCGTACGATACGACAATACAAACTTCTAATACACATATACATGTATTCTCTTTTTGTCATGCAGTAATTCGCTATCTCTATTTTCCGGCAAATGTAATATGCAT
This sequence comes from Erannis defoliaria, assembly GCA_905404285.2. Classification (NCBI taxonomy): domain Eukaryota; kingdom Metazoa; phylum Arthropoda; class Insecta; order Lepidoptera; family Geometridae; genus Erannis; species Erannis defoliaria. The sequence continues at coordinate 13,114,739 of FR990088.1, forward strand.
ATTTTTAGCTAGGTATGCTTGATTGTATTGTCTTATTAATTTTGATCGATTTGCAAGCGCTGGGCCCGTCCATTCCATTACCACCGTCGCTGGCTTACAACACACATTTATAATTAGGTACACATTTTTATGTACCTTTTAAATAGGTATGCTTTTGTGTTTTGATTATTAAAAATAATAGGATAAGTAGAGAGTTTAACTGAATTTGATGCTTATATCGATAAAAAATTTGAAATCGGCTGGTAAAGTCCTGAAATATAGGCGTTCAAAGTATTAGGGAGGGAGTCATCAGTCCCTTTCTAGCAAAACACGTGCTATAGTAACCGCGTTACCAACTGAGCTGTGCGGCCATAAATCATTTCACTATGTCTATCTCGCTCGCACTTGTGGGTCTTGCTTGCACTTGTGGGTAGTGCGGCCATGATTTATGGCCGCACGACTCAGTTGGTAACGCGGTGACTATAGTATAGAATTTGTTTGGAATCGTGGACTTTGACGTCGTTCGCTAGCATAGTGCCCTCCCTGTCTAACATGAAACTTAAATGTTTATAACTTCGTTATTTGTGCACATATTTAAATTTAACAGTCAGCTCTTTTGTGAGTCAATAAAAAAAAACTTGAAAAAATATATTCACTATTGCGTTCCTTACAAAACATAGTACCTATTAGGTATGTATATACCGACTATAAAATTGCATGGTGTTCTTCATTTGAATTGATTGTCTGAGTGCGTCGTCTTCAGACTGCTGATGATGATAAAATAAAAATATAATGCTCGACCAATTGGATTGTCTCTAGATGTTCATCAGTCTGGATACAATCCTTTTTTTTGTGTAGTAGGTTAAGTAGTTTATGTCGTTACAGATTGTATTTTGTGTTAGTTAGTAAAAGACAATTTCCCCCTAAAGGAACTTTCTACTTACATGTATAAATATTAAATAACATGTTTATATCTATAAAAAAAATATGGGTTTGACAAAGATTACGACAGATACGCGTAATAAAATAACGTTTGAAAATAACTCCTGTGCCGTGTGAGCGCAGACTGGCGAGACAGTCCCTGGGGTCGTTCTTACGGGGCCATTTGAGGGCGCGATATGACATATCGCCCTCCTTATATATATATATATAACTAGAGGTCGCCCGCGACTTCGCGTACGGAAGAAATTCGGCCCGCTCCCAAAATACACCACTATAAATCATCCCGAGCAATTTTTTTAGCCCCCGCAAGTCCACCAACTCTACTGACTCTACCGACTCGACCGACTCTACCAACTCCTACCCCCCCCCCTCCCTCCCAACTTCTCTTCCTTTGAATGCACTACCCAAATATAAATTTTCATCACTATAACTTCAAAAACACAGAACTTTCCGTACAACATTCCACCCCGCTTCCTCCCCCCCTTAAAACGTCCCTGTTAAAAAAATTTGGAAAATAGTATTTTTTATTTTAAATGAACTCCCTCCGCATCGAGACGAATACACCCTCCAAATTTCAAGTCTGTACGACCAGCGGTTTGGGCAGTCAGTCAGTCAGTCCGTCAGGACAGAGCCTTTTATTATATTAGATATCACTGGGGTCTGAAGATAAATGAACTAACTTAGACCCCTTACGTTTTACAAACTATTTTCTCATTCCGGAATCTGGTAAGCCATATTTCATGCGGCCAGCGAGGAAGGATGAGCTTGGTGCTGACTCAGCCTTGCAACGATAAAGTTCTCGTGGTGCGTCTGACAGCGGGGTGAGGGTATTTTATCTTTATAAAGCTGGCAATATTGAGGAAAAATTTGGGGAAAATTAATGTACGGATTCAATATTATGGTAAGGCATATTTTAGGAACATTCGGTATAGCGTAGATTTGCACTTCTTGCGGTTGCAGAAATTATCTGTTTGGTGGGCGTGGCGAAAAAGCATGCTATCTTTATCAAATAAAGTGTGGGAAAGGTGGGGGACGTACCCAAATTATGTGAACCAATTTTTACACCACCCGTAGCACAGAATAAATAATAGTACTACGTACAGAAAGTTCACTCCGCAAAGGAATTGAAATACATAAGGACTCTATCTACTAGGCAATAAAATAGCAATTCAACTCGCACAGCGCTGGATACTGCTCGCTATATTCACCTACATATACCGCACTCTTTCTATCACGTATGCTTAGTTACGTGCGACGAGCCTAGCGTGCGGGCGGCCACTGACTTCTGCCTTGCATTGTCCTCCCGGACGGAGCCCGGCCGAACATACCTAAACTGCGGAGTGACACCCCTCTGCCCGTAGTATATTATGCCCCCCCCCCCCTCTCATTTTCACGTATTCATAAATATAGTTTTATATCAATGTTGCAAACAGATAGTAAAAAAACTGTCTCATACGTAGGGCGTTCACTTGGAGGATCTACCTCTCTGAGTGTTAAATTCTCTTTGGCTCTCTGAGGCTGGGTATATAATCAAAGAGCGTTCATTATAAAGTGAGAATGAGGTAGAAACTGTTTGTTACCGAAAAAAGTAAATAATGGCTGGTGAAGCTGGAATATTGGTAAGATTAAAAAAAGGAAATAATTTGAATATCTTTTATTTTTAAGAAATGGAAGTCTTTTGTTTGCGTAGCGAGTTGACGAACATGGAAAAAAAATATTGCGTGCGGTTATTAAGTATCTGTGCATGAAAAATTTCACTACGGAACGAACTAATCAAGACTTGCAGGATACTTTAGGAGCAAATGCACCGCAAATGCACTACAGTTGCTCGTTGATGTGCCGAATTTAAACGTGGAAGAACATCCACCAAAGATGACCCTCGCCCGGGCCGCTCCATAACGGTAGTGACCGAAAAAATGGAAAAATAGTCAAGAATATTATTTTAGCAGATCGTCGTTTCACAGTACGTTTTATAGCCGATGAAACAAAGATCTCGACTGGTAGTGTGCATAGCATTTTACACGAACGCTTGGGGATGAAAAAAGTATCCGCGCGCTGGGTCCCCAGAATGCTTACCGATGCACAAAAACAAACCAGGCTGAATATTTCCCGAGTTTCATTGGAAATGTTACAACACGATCCTGATCGTTTTTTGTCTCGATTCATAACAATGGATGATACATGGCTTCACCATTACGATCCTGAGACAAAATTGCAATCTATGACTTTTTTATATTTATTTATTTAAAAGTCAACAAACAGTACACATTAAAATATAATGTTAAAGTAGTATTAATAATAAGCTAGGTAGCTGGTGCACCAGCAACGTTGACCACAGATTAATCTTGGAAAAGACTTCTCTCCAACTCCTAATAAATGTAAGGCGAGTCGTTCCACTGGAAAGATCATGGGCTCTCTTTTCTGGGATAGTAAAGGGGTGGTCATGATAGAATATCTCGGAGCTACTGTAACGGGCTCTTTGTATGCAGAACAAATAAAAAAAATTGTAACGAAATACGCGAGAAATAGCGAGGCGAACTAGCAAAAATTGTTTTGTTCCATCAAGATAATGCCCCGGCTCACAAGTCCGCCGTTGCTATGACTACAATTCGTGATGCTGGCTTCGAAATACTTAGCATCCTCCATATTCACCCGACCTTGCCCCTAGTGATTTCTATCCATTTCCGAGGTTGAAGAAGTCATTGGGGATCACAGAATGCTCGCCACCGTTAACCGAGAGGACGCTGCTGCCCGTCCTCCGGTCGTTCTGGTTGCAGTTTTAGGTCATACACAGGTCCAATTTAGGTTATATATACCAATTACTTATAATTATTCAGTACACTCCAAGCTTATTATAACCCAGTATAATGCAGGTATGTTGCTTGGGAAGATAGGCTTGCTAGTAAATTAAACAAAATAAAATAAATATTCTAACCCGCTAATTGCTGGCAAATAAGCCATACCCCACCATGGCCGCCGAGACTTGTTAGTGTTCTCATGCATTGTGCAATTGTCCTATGTGCTTACATAGTGCAGGCCACTAAACACTATAAAACGGAATATAAAGTTACCAGTACACGTACATGTGTCAATTCATGACATTTCATGGCTTTCATAGAGGACAATGTCTTATTGGAGTTTTGGCGGGAACACGGAAAAATCATGTCGTTGCATTCTATTATTTTCTTAAACTAGTATTTTTTCGCGAATTAATGATTAAAAATGGTGGTGTTTTATTCATTTAGTGTTGAATTACATGCACGAGTGTGGGCAAGTGATATAATGTGGTGAAACATGTTTTTTCGTGTTGTTTTACTAGGGCATGACTTGGACTCGACTATGACTAATTTCGTGTGACTGACTGTGACTCATGACATATTTGACGTGATTTTACTAAAAAAAACTTGAAAATTTATAAACTTGGCACTGGCAGAATGCACAATGTGCAATGCCAATAACTAAGAAAGAAAAAAACCTCGGAAGAAGGATTTCCCTACACTACACGGGTTAAGGTGTATGGAAAGGAGAAAACGCATAAACAAGGTGTTTTTGGGAATGTTTTATGGCAAAAATAGAACATGTGAAGCTTTGAAATTAATATAATAATAGTAAATAAATATATAAAATAATAGTAAATGCTGGCACTGCTGCTGTGGGATCCAGTGCACACCGACAAATCATTAGCTATTGTTTTTATACATTATTGTACTTAGTTTCTAAGTTAAACAAATTATGTTCTTAGAGTGATGATAATTATAAATCAATAAATCAATATCGGTGGACATGTTTCACATAGCGCCATCTAGCCCCAAACTAAGCAAAGCTTGTAATATGGAAACTAGATAGCTGATAGAATACTTATACAGGGTTAGTTCTAATCAGTTAGCATCCTTGCATATTCTGTACAACAAAACAAACAACTTTTAATATGGGGCCAACATTGAAATCGCGAAATAAAACAGCTGTTCCATACATTTTGCCTAAGGTCGATTAACTTTTTTATAGAACAGCTGATATTTTTTCGCGATTTCTATGCTGGCCCATAGTAAAAGTTGTTTGTTTTGACGTACACAATATGCCCTTAAATGATGCTAACTGATTAGAACTAACCCTGTATACTTTTTTTTGTAAATACAAAAAATAAATTCAAAATTCTAATTCAAATTCAAATAATTTATTTTCAGACTTAGTCCATAATAAGATTCATGCTAAAACATTACATCAATCATTAATTCAAGAAAATAAAATACAATAATAATTAATAAAATAATAATAATATCGGTACAAATGTCAGACAAAATAAAATGTCAGAAAAAAAAAAAATGAAATGTCATGAAATGTCATGAAATGTCATGATGTGAAAGATTCTCCACTACACAATTTTCAAACTTTTAGGCAATCTTTTTCATCCGATCTCAGGCATTTCTCCCATTGAGGAACTTTCCTTTCTTCCTAAATCGTCCTTTCAAACTCGTATCCCACCTTTGTAATACAAAGACCTTACATGATAATAATGCCGAAAACTAATCGTACGAGATATCTTGCGCAATGTGGAAGAAAATTCAATAAAGTCCGAACATCGTCTAGTATAAAGTAACTTTTCTACGGCACATGTAACAACTTGAAACTTTTCGAACTGAAGTCAAATATTAAGCAGTTTCAAGATGAGACATAAGAGGGAATCCGGTCTGCGATTTTCCATTTAAATGTAGGTATTCCCCTATTTTCTTTCTAGATAATGCCTTTACTTACGTAGTTGTAGTGGTAGGACTCTACTGCAGAGTCCACCTGGGAAGTAGCACACCTTTGCCAGTTATTCAACTCCCAAGCAGTAGTGTGCAAGCATTACTGTGTTCCGGTTTGAAGGGCAATGTTACCAGAGAAATTACTGGGTGTGAAGAGATTTAACATCTAATATCTCAGGGTGACGAGCGCAGTGCAGTGCGGCGCAGAATTGAGCTCGCAAGTTCACAATTCTGCCACTGCTACTGTTAGTGGCAGGCGTGATGCTTACCACCAGGTAAAAGTCAAACTCGTGACAGCTCGTCTCGTCACTTGACCGTATAAAAAAAAAGCAAATGACACAACGGAGAACAGAGTCCGGTAGTACGGTAGACCTAGAATTTAAAAAAAATGCTCTAGAGGCATTATCCAGGAGGAAAATAGGGAATAACATTTTGTATGGAGAATTGCAGACCGGATTCCCTCTTAAGCAGGAGCACTGATTATTAATTCTAACTAATTCTAGCACAATTGTATGTCAATGCTTAACCAATTTTCTTTTGTAAGTTCTCCACCTGTTTTTGCGTAAATGTAGTTCAAAATAATTTAAACCTTTTTTGTGTTATAAACAATGTTACTAGCCCGACTTTGTTTTATATACCGGATGCTAGTTTGATCACCGTTATCCTTCTAGGATATCATTGTACTCATCATTATGAACAACTTTTACTAAGGGGCCAACCCTGAAATCACGAAAAAAAACAGCTGTTCCATACATTTTGTGCAAGATCGATGAACCTTTTTGTATGGAACAGCTGTTTTTTTTTCGTGATTTCAGGGTTGGCCCCTTGGTAAAAGTTGTTCATAATGATGAGTACAATGATATCCTAGAAGGGTAACGGTGTTCATCACCCTGTATTATGAAGAAGGTTGTGTCCTTAAACTAATCATGTATTAGCTATTTATAGGACTATCTATTTATAGAGCGTTCAGTTCTTTTATCAAGTTATCTGTTATTTAATTAAATAATAATATGGTGTCTCGTCAATGAGGCTTTCTTCCTGTTAATCCGGCTACCTCGACACAGGGTTGCCAAAAGACAAATTTAGACAATTATAAAGCACGTAAAATACAAAAAAATACTAACCTGCTGAGGAGTAAAGTTGGTCGGCGGGTTGCAGGAAGGCGGCGCCGCCGTACTCCCGTAGTGGTGCTGGTACGATGACGTCAGAATCTTCTTGTGGGCCGACGCGTGCGCTCGATACGCGCTCACGCTTAATTTCATTATTAAATGTTGAACTTTTTACCTAAGGCTTAGGGTCGATTTTTGTATGCAGGCTTGACGCTTAATTAGTGAAGCTTGAGTAATTTCTTTGCAAAATTTATTCTGATGAATTTTATTATTTGTCTTTCATTGAATATTGTTATTTTGATATTATTTCAATGTTTATATTATGCTTTATTATCTTGTGATCATATTTGTGCCCTAAAGTATATTTAACAATTTAATTTAAGTATTATTTATAATATTTTTTTACATATTTACAGCTTCTGGTCAGTTTTGAACTTCTAGTTTATATTTTACATAATTCAGTGACCTCGATAAATATCTTTATCAAATGTTAATATTACTATATGTTTTACAAATGTTATTCATAAATGCTAAATTAATTCAATAATTTTATTTCAGTTTTTTTTATAATTGGTTTCATTAAAGTAGTTTTGCTGACGTTAAATTAAATTTGATATAAGTGTTTTTTTATGTTGCTTTGTGGCAGTAACACTTTTAGTTATGCGTTGGTTAGGCTAGCCTTTTAATATTGCGCGTTGTTTAATCTGAAACAAAAGATTACAAGCATTGAAACATCTTTAAACAAAAAAAACAAACAAAAAAAATCATTTTTCTTTCTTTCTTTTCTTTTTCTTTATTTAGAGCGATAAAAGCCGTTACACACGATTAAGATGCTATAATATTTCATGTTATCTTAGAAAATATTTCAATATCTCTACCCATACAAAACAAATGACGAACAAGTGACGAAGATAATATATATTTCAAAAATGTATGGCGAGCGATATTTAATCTTAACATGAAATATTATAGCATCTTCGTCGTCTGTGACGGCCTTAAGCGAGTGATTTTTTAAATCAATGTTTGTATGTTTGGTTTAGGATGTACAGATGTTCGTTTGTCAGGTAAAAACGGCTGAAAGCATTTGGATTTTGAAATTTTGATATAGATGTAGCTTATACTTTACTTTTCATCCCAGGAATAGAAGGTGAAATAATTAGTTATAACCATTTGCTCGTAAAGTGGATCTTACTTGATCGGTTTTAGGCTCATAATATAATATGTTACACACGCGTGCTTTTTACTTTACAGCACTAGTGTTATAATAGGCATAACCTGGAGTTAAGTATTTTTTTTTATTTGCTCGGGATGATTTAAAGTGGTGAATTTTGGGAGCGGGCCGAATTTCTTCCGTACGCTAAGTCGCGGGCGACCTCTAGTGTACTATATTACAAAAGTATCTAGAGGTAGCAAACCTATAGATAGTTATTCATTATAATTATGATGAGTTCAATGACCAATGCCAGTGAATTCAATGTCACCCTGTATGCTACAAACAAACAAAGTTACAATTAAATTCAAAACAATTTTTTATATTTCTAATAATGTTATTAGCTATATACTCCGTGGTTCAACCTGCGATGAAAAATGGTGAGAATGGTAACTACAAAGTACTGACCTTTACCAAAATGTAACATCTCTATGCAAAATTTCATCAAGATCGGCCAAGCCGTTTGGCCGAAAACTTAACAAACAGGCGAAAGACAGCCTGAGCTCTACGAATTTAAAATAGGTAAGTTATATCAGATAGTAATCCAGCTACCAACAGAAATCCTACGCTAGAAAAACATTTCTAAGTGATCGAAATTTACGATTTTAATTTCAGTTCTTGGTTAAAGTGGCTTACAACAGCTTAGATTGGATTTTTCATTAACTGACTTAATTTTAGTTCAATTAAAAATGTGTAGTTATTTACTTTTATTTTGTACTGGCTTCAGCAACGAATTGGTTGAAAAAACGCATTGAAAAAATTAAACTCAAGTTTTATTAGTAGGTACGATCGTTTTGATTGGTACCGAGCTAAAAATGGTTTAATTTTAACCGACTTCATAAAAGAAGGAGGTTCTTAATTCGGTTCTGTTTTTTTATGTCTGTTACCTCAGAACTCCTTCATTTATATTTATTTTTTATTTAAAGGATTTCCCATAAGAATTTCACACTAAAGGGTTGCTTTATTGCTATAAAATGTAGACCTATTTGCGATAGTGGCGCCCCTATTAACGTAAACTCTTTTTGCCGAGCTGTATGTTTTCGATTATATAGACGTTTATTCCTTTGATAAATAATATGTCTAGATAGAGTCTCGTACTGTTTATGGACGAAAAATTGCAGGCCAACATTTTTATACTAGTGTGCGTGACAGCCATGTCTTACACTCGCGTTGCACCATTGTTGTTGTTATAGTGTGCGTGCATAAGAGGCTAACAGTTAACCGCTATTTTTTTCGACGCGTTTAGGATCCATCAGTCTATCTAGACATATAATTTATCAAAGGTTTATTCTAACAAAAAATAAGCAACCTCTTCCCGAGACTAACTAGGAGATTTTAAAAGCCACCATAACCGAAACATTAAACCAGTTACATCCCTAACCGTACATCTAAAAGGTTTTTAGTCTCAGCAATTCGGCCACAACAGAACTAATAAACTAAAAAAGAACCTCTAGCTCGGTACAGAACAAAATAGTCGTACTACTGAAACTAGACGCCGGATATGGTCTAGTTTTTGGATAAACATTGCCTTTCGTCCAATAGTGGACGTCTTCTGGCTGTTGATTGACATGCGGACACAACCAGAAAACTGGACTATATGATAGAGAACCGTCAAATATTACTTAAAAGCTTAAGTAATAAAGCTTAAGTTTTATTACAGAAACAAATTAATTAAGAGCTCAGTTAAGGTCCTAAGACTAATTTTCAGGGTCTCGAGTCAGTGCAAAAGCTCCTCTTTTAGCAATTTTCGTGAAAATTTTAAGTTATCTGGTCACTCTCGAATACGCAATAAATGTCTCCTAAAATCCTTATTTTAGTAAACTGTTAGATTTACTTTGAATACGCAGGTTTTTTGCGATTCGGTTTTTTGAGATTTAGGTGTTTTATAAACTACGCTATTTATGAGTGAAATATGTTAACTTTAACGGTTTGTTCAAGAATAAGATTAAATTTTTATAAAACAAAAAAGGTATAAAAATAGTTGGTAGGTACTTAATAAAAATAATGTAAGTACTATTTTTTTTTATATTAAATGTAGGTATTAAGAAAAAACAAATCAAATGTTTTATTAGCCCAAATCATCAATATTTTTGTATCACTGTATCGAAAAATATAATATAATATATATATTTTTCGATAGGATAATATCACTTTTTGATCGACGTCAAGTCGTCGTAAATGATCGGATGGAGTGGAAGAGAGGGTTCCACTCCACCCACATGGTCATGGGTAGGGTTACCATCTGACAGGCATTTGCCGCATTTGACAAGCATTTTACGGTTTAGACAGGCGTACAGCCAGCGCTAACAGAGCCAGGCATTTTTCATTTCCGCGGTATCATCATGCCCGGATGAAACTGACTACGAAAACAAATTATGAGCGCGCTGCACTAAAAAAACTAAAGAAAGGAATTCGCCTTTAAAACTATCTGTAGCGTATTATTTATTTTATCAGTTACAGTGTTTTTTACAATAAACAGGCATTTTGTACGTCCTGGACAGGCATCCTCCCTTACACAGATGGTAACCCTAGTCATGGGAAACATCGATTTGAATCGTTTATAATGATCCATCTATACTTTTGATAGAAACAGGGCGTAGCTATCGCTTTCACATGCCACATCCACATAATATTTTGCATATTTGTTGCCTAATGGCACTTAATTGTTCCCACCGTGTGCCATAGAATAACACCCATTTTTTTATTTTCGTCATGTGTTAAGGGGATCCAGATTCCCCCTTATATACGCCCATGGTAGAAACAGTTTTCTTCTTTCCTCCTAGGAGCATTATGGCGTCGCACTTTGTGCATTTGCCAGTGTCAAGTATTTTGATATATCAAGTTTTTGATAACTTTCAAGTCAAGTTAGTCACAGTCAAAGTCACACTTAGTACGTCAAAGTCAAGTCCAGTTATGCACTAATAAAGTCGTACAAGCTTCTTACATTATGCTATTAAATTGGTTCAACAATACAACATGTAGATAAATGGTATCTCTATGAGAAAATAATGATCTTTGAATGTCTTTCAATATTTTTATGATCTAAACACTTGGAGGATCTAGCTCTCTCTCTCTCTCTCTAAGCACGTATGCTTTGATCTTGGTACTTTTGTTTCTGTGTTTATCCCCAATCAAATTCTAACTAAATAAATTCATCGGACCAATACTTTCTTGTGACACAATAAGTCATAACATTATTTTCTCAGCAACTAGGTTGGTTGGTTATATTAGCTGGAGAGGTATAATATCTGTATAAGGAAGCATTGGCGCGGGGACACTTTTGAGGTTAGATTTTCATTGAGACTGTGTGTCTATAGTCTATAGTCTCCAAGAACTGGTTTGGTGCGAATTGAACTGTTTTTCTCTCTTTCAATTGTGTAATATTTAGTAATGTTTTTCAATGTTAATCAAAATCCTTAGCTAACCATGTTAACAAGTGATATAGGCTTTTATATGCGGAAACGTGTAAATGGTGTATAGTTATCCAAATTTGTATAAGTTTACTTAAGTTATTATCACTGTATGTTTCCCAAATAAAATAAAATAGTATATTTGATTTAACTGACACACAAAAAAATATCGATATTATTATATATTATAGTTTCTCGTCCCTACGCCTTGGCGCCGAGTTGTCGAGAGCGAGCGAGTGACGTGGCTCCCGAGCCTGAGCTTTATTGATCTTACTAATGTCCCTGTATAATACACGGACTTAAAACAAACTTGTTTTTGAGGAAAAACTTAGGGAGTTTGATTGATAATTTGGAAGACGGATGCTAGGGAAGATGTATTTTGTTTGTAAGGGAAATTTGGAAGGGGATTTAAAGAATCCATTAACAAGCGTCCTTTACGGTCGTCATAAATAGGCTTCTTTGATCTTCTAAAATAAAGATTATTTTCATATTTTTAATGATGTTTTTTTGTAGTAGGTAGTAAGTACGCCTGCTTGTAAGGTATAAGCAATGGTCTATTCGGCATGGGCGTTTGGATGGTTACATAAATCATAAGATCTAAGTTTAACTGGTCTAATTTTACTAGAGACGAAACACCTAATTTAAAAAATTCTAATGATTCAATGATCTAATTTCACAATTGCTAATAAATTCTTGATCTACCTAATGGACGATTGATATAAATACAATTAGTCTCATGTTATTTCAACTAAGAATGGAATCCCTATTTTTATAATCTAGCGATTGAATGAGAGAATGAGTCTGTAATCAAATCTCAAAATCTTTAATATACAGGGTTAGTTCTAATCAGTTAGCATCCTTTTATGGGCATATTCTGTTTTGGTGTACAAACAACTTTTACTATGGGACCAACATTGAAATCGCAAAAAAAACAGCTGTTCTATACATTTTGCCCAAGGTCAATGCACTTTTTGTATGGAACTGCTTTTTTTTTTCGCGATTTCAATGTTGGCCCCACAGTAAAAGTTGTTTGTTTTGATGTACAGAATATGCCCTTAAAAGGATGCTAACTGATTAGAACTAACCCTGTATATTTGTCCTAAATGAAAATAAAACAATGTATCGCCAAGTGCGAGACAGGACGATTTGCAATTAGTAAGGCCCTAAGTCAATATATTATTCAGTATATTATTGTCGATAAGTATTATACATTAAATGTAGACAATCGCATTGTTATCGATACTCCAAAAAGTCATAAACACGTAATTCATTTACCAAACTCTGGTTTACTTCCCATATAGAGTTTATGGCTGTGGAAGGATCAAGTTATCATCATTCGTCGAAGCGTAGCGCAAATTTGTACCGGCGTAGACATTGTAGTTTCTAGTCCTAATACAACGTGTTTACAATGATAATATGAATATAATTTGCGCGTATATATATAATATACCATACCATATACCTCACCATACCATACCATACTATACCAAACCATATTTGACTGCCATATAGCTCAGCGGTAGCGTGTCTGCCTTCAGAGCTGTAGGGCGTGGGTTCGATCCCCACCAAGGGCAAACATTTATGTGACGAACATAAATGTTTGTTCTGTGTCTGGGTGTAGTATGTATTATAAGTACGTATTTACAAAAAAAACTGTATATAAGAATTATATCAGCTATCTAGTTTCCATATTATACAAGCTTTGCTTAGTTTGGGGCTAGATGGCGCTGTGTGAAAAAATGTCCTGCGATATTTATTTTATTAATATGCGCGTAGTTGCGGGCAGATGTGACTGCCCTATAATTACCCATGCAGCCCGTCTACATGTATTAGTAATTCGTAAGTATTGAGTTTTTAATTTATTTATTCTAATTTTAATTGTATGGTATTGTTCTTTTAATTTAATTGTATGTAATATGGATTCTGATGGTCTGAAATAAATGATTAATAATACATGTTATGTGTGGTTTAAAATAATAATATAGTTTAAATTAATCGCTAAGATCTTGTTTTACGGCCGTTTCCGCGTCTCAGCTACCGGCGGCCACGTGACGTCAATGAACTAAGCGGTACAGTAAAATATAGATTCACTGATACAAATAGAGTAAAATTGGCTTGCTCTGAATATGACTTATGATTATAGTACCTATATTGTGGTTCTAGTAAATTTTCTATGGGAGTGGCTGTTTTGTACTTTTAAGTTGCCTGTGCTTCTGCCTTACCGCACTCTATACAGGGTTAGTCCTAATGTGATCCTAATCAGTTAGCATCCTTTTAAGGGCATATTCTGTATGTCAAAACAAACAAGTTTGTGGACTGCTAGTGGACGATATTTCATACAAAACATAGGCAGGCGTATTTTTGCGTTGGCCTTGAGATGCGGCCCGACCCGACCCGCTTACAGGACGCAAGCCTTTATTCTTTCCAAAAAAAACTCGAATTTTCACGCATCGACTGAATTTTAATTACTATTGCAAACGCGTATCGTATCCTGAGTCTTTAAGAGGGAATCAGGTGAGCGATTCTCTATAAAAATGTATTCCCCTATTTTCTTCCTGGACAACACCTCTAGAGCAATCTTTTTTTTTTAATTAATTTTTGGTCAACTGGAGACATGTCTCTCTCACTCTGTCTTTACCTTTTTTTCAGCAACTAATTTCTATATAAAAGAAATATAACCCTTAAAATATTGTCACAGTAAATAATCTTTGCAGGTTTTTATCTTTAGCAATTAGTTGCTGAAAAAAAGAAAATGACAGATAAATGTTTACAGTAGACTTGCCATCTTATGCATAAAACACTATAAAGTATTTCAAACCTACTTTAGTTAAAAAGATTTTTGTCTTCTTTTATTAAATTCAAATTGTATTTCGAAAGAAATTTTACAATACACTTTTTAACTAAAATAGGTTGGAAATACGTTTATCGTTAGGTATATGCATATGACGGCTAAAATTTATTTGAAATTGATTGCTCTAGAAGAATTATCCAGGAAGAAAATAGGGGAATACGTTTGTATAACGAATCGCTCACCGGATTCCCTCTTAAAAAGGTGCCAATGGTACCTTACACAAAAAAACATAAGGTTAAAAATATTGTTATTTTTTTTAGATTTTATTTATAAGATGCCTGTTATATTTTGCGCTAAGTTAAGTCAGGCAGTTTCTCTTAAAACCCTTCAATGAAAACTGAACCCTTATCGAAACGATCGCATTTTCTGTTCAGCAAAGCTACCCTTTTTTACGTTCGGCACTTTTATTTGCTTAGTATTCACAAAAACTTTTTTTTAACAATGAAAGGTTTCTTAGAGTAATTTTTTTGTTAGCTTCATTATGGTCTGTTTAAAGGCTTAGTACATTTCCCATACTTTCTGTGAACTAGGCCAAAATATCACATGCCTTTAGGATGATAATTTTGACAGCTCACAGTAGGGATGAGGTAGTGTATAATAAGTAGGTAGTGTACCTATTCGATTATTATTTTCATAAAACCAGCATTCGGCGAAAAATCAAAAATAATCATTTTATTAAATTAAATTAATAATGTGTTTATAAATTAATATAAAAACCCTCCCTTGACGACTCATGACTCATAGGACAGAGTGACGGTGACGAGAAAACGAATAATTTATAATTTACAGAAATTCAATTCCGTGTATTTCGTTGGACCTGGGTATGTCCTAAACCTGCATCCAGAGTCCAGGCAGCAGCGTCCTCTTAGTTAACGGTGGTGAACATTCTGCGATCCCCAAGCCGCCTGCCAAGCGTGGGGCATATGGCAACCCCTCCCTATTAAGGGGAGACCTTCGTCCAGCAGTGGACGTCTTCCAGCTGTTGAATTGAAGTGAATTTAATTGGGTTAAAACAATATATTTTACCCAAAAATGAGTAAAAAGGAGCAAAAAACGTAAATAACTTTATCATTACGAGATATTTTATTTATGGTAATTTACTTATTTTGAATAGATTATACTATTAGATTAATAGATTATATTATTAGATAGTACGTTTCAAGGCCTTTTCTACGTTATGTAATATATGTTTCTAAGAATAAGCATAACAATTATTAAAAAGAAGTAGAATTATAAATTTACGGTAATCTATAAATTTTTACAAAAACCGATTATAGCGCCAAATTTCTGGCACTTTAAAATTTCGGCGCCCGTACGCGTGACGGGTGATGGGTTAAATAAAGAAATTAATTGGTTATATAAATAATTAGGTACGTATTAGAAAATTGCAAATTAACTTTAACTGGGAACGCTGCCGACTGGTAGTGGGTTTGAGCATTTGGATTGTCTCTAGATTTTCATCGGTCCGGATACAATCCTTTTGTTTTTTGTGTAGTAGGCTAAGTAGTATGAGAAGTATTTGTAGTTTTTTATAGTAATAAAGGCTTATACCATTTAAAAAAAGGTAAAAAAAAAACAGAGAACTGTTTCAAGTCCTTTGCTGGATAGTTAACTAAAAAATAATATCTGAAAGGTCCTCACATTTTCCATCTATTTAAAATGTTAAAGACGTTGTCACGCGTATTCCTATTATGTATCTCATTTCATCTCACTGGCAGAATCTCATTTAAATTCTGGTAACCGCGTGTGTATGTCGGATTCTTTGTGTTAGTAGACGCATTTTTTTGTTCGATGTTCACTGTTTTAAGCCTTTCGTGACCTCACTTGAATCGGCCTTGACGGAAGATCAGCGCTGTTTGATAAACAACTGTGCTGAGTTGAAGGTTTTTTTTGTGACATTCATCATCAGCCCGGAGACGTCCACTGCTGAACGAAGGCCTCCCCCCTTAGACCGCCTCACTGTACGACAACCTGCAACTGCATCCACCGGTTGCCCGCGACTTTTACAATGTCGTCGGTCCACCTAGTGGGAGGCCTTCCTACGCTGCGTCTTCCGGTTTGCGGTCGCCACTCAAGAACCTTTTTTCCCCATCGGTTGTCAGATCTTCGAGCGATGTGTCCTGCCCTGCGCCACTTCAACTTGCAAACCTTGCGAGCTATGTCGGTAGCTTTGGTTCTTTGGCGAATATCCTCGTTCCGGATTCTATCGCGCAAAGTAACTCCGAGCATAGCACATTGACATTAGTCAAGGATTATTAATTAATTAATTATAGTTATATTACCTGGTTGCCCCTTGATACGCAGAAACTTATTATTCCTAGAATTGTTTGGCGGAAATTGTTCGGCATAAATTTGTTTTCTAATGGTATCTTAGCAAAAAGGTTTCTTTGCAGTATATGTTTTTAGGCATAATTATTGTTTGGCCTTAAATTATTTAGCATGTTATTAGTTTGGCATTGATTTATTAGGCATAATATTGCTTGTATTGTTAATTGTCATAAAAAGCATTGAGTCAGTTTTTTTCACCCCGATTTGAGTTAGTTAGGTTTAAAATGCGTGACAGCTACGAATCAGAGCGCCCGAATCCACCTAGACTTGTGGTCCCTACCCCTAGAGTGTATAAAAAGCGTGGGAGCCAGAAGCACAAGGGAGGTCCTGAGGGGAGCGAGCCTTACGAGGCCAGGTAGCGTAACGAAAGGCGAGAAATAGTTTGTTTTATGGTTTTTTTGATATTTATCAAAATAATTTTATTTTTTATTTGTTGTTTTTTTTTATTTTTTATTTTTATGCTTTATAATTATTTGGGATATTTATAGTTATGCTTGGTTTATTAAGGCGATATATTTTTATGCTGTTTGATGATTAAAGTGATAATGGCTATGCGTATAAACTTTATGCGCAAGGATTTATGCGGCTTGCTTTTTATGCGTAATGATTTTTCTGCGTAAAGTTGTAATGCTAATCGTCATTATGACATTTGTTTTTCTGCGTTGGTATATGGACCTTATATTACCTACCTTACTGATGTTACAAAATAAATCATTTTTTTTTCCATTCAGTATTACACCATTTTCCATAAGATGACGTCATTTTAAACTGCACCTATAAGACAGCGATAAAATAATAGTTATTGTAAGTAGAAATAGCTTACCTTGAGATGCCATTTATACAAATGTCCCGATAAATTAGTTCCAACAGATTTCACTCCCTTGGATTGCCAAGAATTCAAAAACATTCTTTATGGGTATTTAATTACACATATTTAGGGAAAAAATTGGTCTAAAAGGGAGGCATTTTTTAAGCAGTGGACATCTCCGGGCTGATGATGATGATTTCAAATTGGATATTTTAATGAATAAAATTATAAAATTTAAATAAAGGAAAATTGGTAAAAGTCACATTATAAAGGAAATTTACACCATCGAAAAGCAAATATCTTGAGAACCTTGAGTATGTTAGGTAAGTAAGCATAATTTCAGCAGAAGTAAACAAACACAGAGTTCGTGGGATGTTTCTCAAGTGTGCCTAAAGGTAGGGTTGCCACTTTTGCGCCGTAAGATCTTCCAATCACCTCCACTAATAAAACTTTTAGCTTAAGATATTTATAACATCGTTTCTGAAATCGGTATATTTACTAGTTAACTTAGCGATAAACAAACTTTGACTAGAATATAGCATAGTAGGTGCAGTAGGTTACATTTATATACACTGTTATTACAAACAACTATTACTCTGGGGCCAACATAGAAATCGCGAAAAAAATATCAGCTGTTCCATACAAAAAGTTCATTGGCCTTAGGCAAAATGTATGGAACAGCTGTTTTGTTTTCGCTTTTTCAGGGTTAGGCCCTGTGGTTAGACCCATAGCAAAAGTTGTTCATAAAAGTGAGTACATACATAGGTACCCTTCAGTATTGTGGAACCTTTTTGTTACAGATTGTAGATGTAGTGCAAACCGCAGTTTCAAGAATATTCAATTTGTCACGTAACGTATCAATGCTTCGGCCTGCCCCCATCGCTGACTTTCTCTGCGGGATCAAAGTATTTTTATACATAGCGTCACCAAAATCTTTATTACAGAAACAGTAACACAACCCTACTATAATAAAAGCGGAAAGTCAAACATTTGGAAAATAATCGTGCATTCAAAGCGAAGCCTACACATGATAATAATAGAGTTTATGGTAAACGCTTGACATTTTGGCCTAGTTCATACAAGGAAATTTGGGAAATTTGTATCACTAGGCCACCTGCGTATGGGAAATGTACTAAGCCTTTATAACTTCCAATGAGACAATACACTTTATTTATACCTACACTATGCTCCAAATCGTGATGTCAACCCGAAAAAATGTTATTCCTCGTACCAAGGGCTTCATAGCCTTATAGCAGCCTTCAGAGCTGTAGGGCGTGGGTTCGATCCCCACCTAGGACAAAAATTTATGTTACGAACATAGATCTTAGTCCTGTGTCTGGGTGTAGTATGTATTTACGAAAAAAATATGTATATAAGTATTCTATCAGCTATGTGGTTTCCATAATACAAGCTTTGCTTAGTATGGCGCTAGATGGCCTGTGTGTAAAATGTGGTCGATTCTGGCGGTTTTAGTTGACAGTTCTAAACTAACTAAAGTATTGCTGTCCTTAGCTAACATGCCTAGTAAAAAAGTGACAGCAATACTTTACTTAGTTTAGAACTGTCAACTAAAACAGCCAGAATCGACCACAATGTTCCCCAATATTTATTTATTTATTATTATTATTATTCACGGGTGGCTTTGTCGTTGTGTTTTTTAGTAGTCATTATCTTTATCGAAGGTTCATTCGTACATAAAATAATGATCTTCCTAAACATTAATACAATTTAAAAATGTGGGCTCAAGCAATAAATTACTAAGTTTGTAAATAAATCTCTCTAATAAATATAATCTTCAATTTCAGATTATAACTGTAATAAAGATAATCTGAACTTTCAGATTTCGTTTCAAAAACAAAAAACATGATTACTGCAAAAGCAAAATTTTAAATAAAAGCCTAAACTTAAGTTTAATCTAAGCTTACAACAAATATGAGACACTGTCTACGTCGGCTAGACCTACGCCGTAGAAGCTAGATTGAACACGGTCTAGATAGCTATCGAGACATCTCCTATGATTGCCTGTCAAGATATGGTTGTAGCTTCTAAGATTATATTCAACAAAGATGCTCTTGGAGTCGAGACTGATTCAGTTTTATTAAGTCACTACAGACCAATGATAATATATTATACCGGGTGTTAGTTTGAACACCGTTATCCTTCTAGGATATCATTGTACTCATCATTATGAACAACTTATACTACGAGGCCAACCCTGAAATCACGAAAAAAAAACTGTTGTTCCATACATTTTGTCCAAGATCGATGAACCTTTTTGTATGGCACAACTGGTTTTTTTCGTGATTTCAGGGTTGGCCCGTAGTATAAGTTGTTCATAATGATGAGTACAATGATATCCTATAAGGACAACGGTGTTTAAACTAACATCCTGTATATATAAGGAGGGAGAACCTGTATATTATAAGGAGGGAGATGTCATATCGCGCCCTAAAATGGCCCCGTGATGACGGCCCTAAGGACTGTCTCGCCTGTCTGCGCTCACTAAGCGAGACGCGCGCTATCCCTTTTGCTCTCATAAAAGTGCTATCTTCTATCGCACTCTAGCGCAACTCGTAAACATGACGGCACGGGGGTCATTTTCAAACGTTGTTTTATTACGCGATGGCGCATCCTTCGTAATCTTTGCTACAGATTCATTTTTGTATTGATAATAACATCTAAGTCGGATTTTTGGCGGGAACACGGAAAAATCATGTCGTTGAATTCTATTATTTTCTTAAACTTGTGTTTTTCGCGAATTCATGATTAAAAATGGTGGTGTTTTATTCATTGAGTGTTGAATTATATGCACGAGTGTGGGCAAGTGATATAATGTGGTGAAACATGTATTTTCGTGTTGTTTTCAAAACTCTGTAGAAGCGAATGGTATATAGCTGGTATGAGGTTGTAGGTCGCGGGCCCCTTAAATCAAATACACTATAGATACCAGCGACGATAATAACTCAATGAACGGGCCCAACTTGCAAATCGATTGAAATTATCAAGACAACACAATCAAGCATACCTAGCTAGAAGTATGCATATTACATTTGCCGGAAAATACTATCTGTATCGAATCTACTAGCTGCATGACAAAAAGAGAACACATGTACATGTATTATAAGTTTGTATAAATTGTCCTATCGTACGGCTCGCATGTCGCAAAGGCAGAGTATGACTGAAGCGAGTGGAGAGCCGGCGCTCAACATATAGTCTTCAAAATCCGTGCGCTTATTTCCCGTCCATTCATTTTATCATTGTCGCTGATAGACACACAGTCTTTATGAAAATCAAACCATACAAAAAACCATTGAACTTGGAACAGCTGGGATTTTTTCACGATTTCAGGATTACCCCCATGCAGGCGTGGATACAGGGGGGGGGGGCAATGGGTGCAATTGCCCCTCCCTGACGCCATCATCAAAATTCCTCATAGAGACTTGTTTACAAGAATCGTTATTAACTCATTGCTAAATTATATTATGTAGATTAAGTACATCGATCGATCAAGGTTTTTTACTTGAAATTTCTGTTAAAAAAACATCGCTAGTGTGTTATTTTCACCTTTTCAAGGAGCACTTCGGCATTGCGTTCGCTTGTCAATCCGTGCGCGACTGAAATTCACCGAGTGCTTGGTATCTATATAAGCACTGGTTATCTTTGGCATTTATGGCACGGCAATGCAATATCTTTGGTTTTCTGATAGTTTATTTTGCATTGTGTGTTATTGTTTAATTTTTTTAAATAGTATTTTGCAAACTCGAAAACTTATTGAAACAGGATAACTTTCTGTTATAATTATGCTTTTTGTATTGAAAATTTGAGGCTCGCCATACATTCACTAGGGACGCTTGATTTTTATCCATACAAAAAAAAACAAGTATTGGAACGGGGTGCCCCTTGATACGCTTGAAACTGTTTATTAATAATAATAATAATTTATTTCATTACCAAAAATAGAACTTATAGTTATTTTATTATCTAATTCGAATAATATTATTTGTAATTTAATTCAATCAAAACATCAAAAATTTCATATTAATAAATTTAAGGTTGACAACTAATATTTAGAATACAAAAGCATAATAATTATAGAACAAAATAAATTAAAATAACTGATTTGTGACCCTAGCTCTCACAGTAGGATACCCTGAGTTTGTGGGAGCTAGGTCTCTTCTGGTGTGCTAGTGAAAATGTATGTACAAGTACATGCGTGTTATTAAGTGTGTAGTACGTGAGTGAAAATTATTGTACATATTATTCAGACCGTATGATGGCGCGCGTATATATTATACATGATATATGAGTGTGTGTGTGTCTGTGTATGATTGTGTGTGTATGTTTGTGTGTGTGTAGGTGCGTGTGGGTTGAGAAGGACATTCTACGCGTAGTAGGTAACCAGGCTCAGGGTTGAGCTCGCAGAGATGCTTCCAAGTATATTATGTATGTGTGTACATGTATGTGTATGGTGAGGTGTGTGTATGTTGTGTATGTTATTCCTAAAATTGTTTGGCGGAAATTATTCGCCATAAATTTGTTTTGCATAATGGTATCTTAGCAGAAAGGTTTCTTTGCAGTATATCTTTTTAGGCATACTTATTCTTTGGCCTTAAATTATTTAGCATGTTATTAGTTTGGCATTGATTTATTAGGCATAATATGGCTTGTATAGTTAATTGTCATAAAAAGTACTGGGTTCGTTTTTTCACCCCGATTTTGAGTTGGTTAGTTTTGTAATGGGTGACAGATCCGAATTAGAGCACCCCGACTCCACCTAGGCTTGTGGTCCCTACACCTAGAGTTTATATAAAAAGCGCGGGGGCCAGAAGCTCAAGGGAGGTCCTGAGGGGAACAAGCCATACGTGTGGGTTAGGTTGGTATTATTCGATGTTTTTTTTATATATTTATGCTTTTTATTTGTTAGGGATATTTGTAGTTGTGCTTGTTTGATTTAGGCGATATATTTTTATACATTTTGATGATTATGGTGATAATTGCTACGCGTATAAACTTTATGCGCAAGGATTTATGCGGCTTGCTTTTTATGCGTAATGATTTTTCTGCGTAAAGTTGAAATGCTAATCGTCATTATGTCATTTATTTTTCTGCGTTGGTATATGGACCCTTCATGGGTGCCCCTTGATACGCAGAAACATTTTATTCCTGAATTTGTTTGGCGAAAATTGTTCGGCATAAATTTGTTTTGCATAATGGTATCATAGCAGAAAGGTAGGAAAAAGAAATAAAGCTGTTGGTGTAGATGAGATTCCAATCGAGGTGTTTAAGGCTAAGGGAGAAGCTGGAGTAGATTTCTTGTACAATATCTGTTGCAAAGTATGGGAATCTGGATTATGGCCCGAAGACTGGTCCCAATCAATATTCATGCCATTGCACAATAAAGGTTCCACTAAGAAGTGTAACAACTACAGACTCATATCCCTCATATCGCATGCTAGTAAAGTGTTGCTTCTCATAATCAACACGAGACTGCAGGCCTATCTCGCTCGGCAAATTGCACCTGAACAAACCGGATCTGTGAAAGGAAGAGGCACACGAGAACAGATACTCATACTGCGCCAAATCATTGAAACGGCCAGAGAATTCAATTCGCCTTCATACATTTGTTTTGTAGACTTCCGCAAAGCATTTGACACAGTCATTTGGAAACGGCCATGAACCGTCCTTCGAGAAATGGGGGTTCCACATCCAATGTCCAAAGACAGGAGAATAACGAAGGAAACAAAGTTTCGTTTAATGAAGTGCCTTGTCTTTCCGATCTTTCTTTACGGTGCTGAAACATGGTCCATAAACCTGAATGATCGCCGGAAAATCGATGCTCTGGAGATGTGGTGTTGGAGACGGCTGTTGAAAATACCATGGACAGCGTTTCGCACTAATAAATCTATCCTCAAAGAACTTCATATAAAAGACAGATTATCGTCGATTGTGCAGTTGCGAATCCTGAAGTTCTTTGGGCACGGCTCCAGGAAGGAAACTTCGATAGAGCGGCTTGTTGTGCTGGGCCAAATGGAAGGCAAGCGTAGTCCTGGTCGATCCCCAACTCGCTGGACAGATTTCATAAAAAAGGCCAGACAGTCAATCGTAGTGCAGTGTGCTCGCGATGCAACTAGCCGCCAGAAATGGAAAAGCATTGCGAGACGAGCGGCAGCCCTGGGGAGGGAAGACGACGGCGAGGAGTCTACCTGTACTATCGGCGCAAGCACGACCACTCTACCAAGAGTGCAAGACTAACAAGAGCAGAAAGGTTTCTTTGGAGTATATGTTTTAAGGCATACTTATTGTTTGGCCTTAAATTATTTAGCATGTTATTAGTTTGGCATTGATTTATTAGGCATAATATTGCTTGTATTGTTAATTGTCATATAAAAGCATTGGGTTCGTTTTTTTTCACCTTGATTTGATTTGGTAAGGTTTGAAATGAGTGACAGATCCGAATCAGAGCACCCCGACTCCACATAGTCTTGTGGTCTCTACACCTAGAGTGTACATAAAAAGCGCGGGAGCCAGAAGCTCAAGGGACGTCCTGAGTGGAGCAAGCCATACGAGGGTGAGCGTAGCGAAGGGGGAGGTGGCGAGCGAAGCAAGCCAGTACCTCTGTACCGAAGCGAAGGCCAAGTACTCTTAGGGGCAACCGCAAGAGCTTCTGGCGGAAGCCCACTTGGAGTCAAATTTAAGTTGCTTAGGTTTGAAATGAGTGACAGATCCGAATCAGAGCACCCCGACTCCACCTAGGCTTGTGGTCCCTACCCCTAGGGTGTACATAAAAAGCGCGGGGGCCAGAAGCTCAAGGGAGGTCCTGAGGGGAGCGAGCCATACGTGTGGGTTAGGTTGGTATTTTTTGATGATTATAGTTTATTTTAAGGTTTTTTGATATTTATGCTTTTTAATTATTAGGGATATTTTGTATTTGTAATTATTAGGGATGCTTGTTTGATTTAGGCGATATATTTTTATGCTTTTTGATATTATGGTGATAATTGCTATGCGTATAAACTTTATGCGCAAGGATTTATGCGGCTTGCTTTTTATGCGTAATGATGTTTCTGCGTAAAGTTGTAATGCTAATCGTCATTATGACATTTGTTTTTCTGCGTTGGTATATGGACCCCCATTTCATGGTTGATATTCTGAAAACACGCACAAAACGGTTCGATTCCACCTTATTTTGCGAATTGCTAAACAGTAGAATGCGATTCATTCTTAAAGTTTCGAGTGAATCGGTTTCTTCTAGGCAAGCGTGCAAAACTGTAGAGAGCATATTTGCTTAACATCAGACGAGATAGCGGTCATTGCCATTGCAAGCCAATATTGAAATAAAATAGTATATTACTAACCTAGGGAGCAAAAGTAAAGAATGTCTGAGGCCACATGTATATGTCTCCCGAGGCGAAGCCGATGGTGACAAACATGAGATCTGAGGCCTCTTTACTTGCTCCCGTGGTGTGTATACGATTTTACGTGCTGCTGTGGGGAGGAAGTGGCTCCTTTCGCTCCGCGTAGCGGGGCTTAAGTAGCCACTTTAGCCCTGCAGGCACGAAAAATACAAGTACAATAATAAAAGGTTTTTTTTTAAATTTAGAACGAATTTTCTGGAAGATAGATAAAATCACACAAAAATTGCCCCCCCCCTCAACGAAATCCTGGATCCGCGCCTGCCCCCATGTAAGTTGTTCATAACGATGAGTATAATAATATCTATCTTTGTAAATTTGGCGGGAATGCAAAACTACAGCTTGTATAATTCTGATGTAGAGCAAATTATAATATAATTATTCTATGCTTACTTTAAAAAATGTAATAAGAAATAGTCCTGTCTAAAAGCTTTCGCGAAAGCACGACCCATTTCAATGCATTTCCGTCGGCAGTCTGGAAGCACTCGTAAATAAAGCCTAGACTTAAAATTACAATTTTCCAGCCAATTTACTTCAACATTGAATGGAAATAAATAACGTTGCAGCGGAACCGATTTGTTTCCGAGAAACGGGAGAATGTCTCAGCGTATTTCTCAGTATTCATCTCATTTATGTATTGTTAAGCTTTATAATATTACAATAAAAATAATCATACTAGTGCGCTTCTCATCACATTTAATTAATTAATTAATTGCTATCCACAAAAAATAATAACAATAACGTTAAGTAACATTAACAATTTATCAGAATTTCAACAAAATTATACAAGAAATCTTGGAAAAGCACTTCACCAACGAACGCGAACTGTGAAGTGAAACAGAGAAGGAGAGTGAACTGCTATCTCGCCAGCGCCGTCTATCCTTTGGCTGTAGAACTACGTTTTGACAGCTGTCAGAAAACTTCCCATTCGAAATAAATTTGACAAAACACTTTTTAACTAAGATAGGTTTGAAATACTTTTTAGTGTTTTATGCATAAGACGGTTACTCTACATTATTCTATCTCCTTCCACTGAAACCGCGTGACACTAGAAGGGGCGTAGTGTATCTATATGCACCTGATCGTACGCTCCGACCGTCAGTAACGCAGAGAGAGCTAAATCCTCCAAGATAACGCATGAAGGCGGGCCGAAGAAAAATGTGTGCACTCCGGCCATTGAGCTAATATCTAAAGAGTCACAATCTCTAAGTAAAAACAGTAAAAAAACGGCCGAGTGCCGTTGTACATACCTATACGTGCATTATATAGTTTAGAATTGTTCGAACTTAGACGTTATGTCGCTGGTACAGTGTTCAATGTATGCTTGAGCGCTTATCGTAGTTCAAGTCGTTCAAACAGTCGGTGCGTTGCATAGCGTGCGCCTAGTTTTGCGACTCTATAGATATTAGCTCAATGACTCCAGCTACGGACCACGCTTACAGGGTGTAGGTACTTGTGTGCAATTCATATTCCACCATACTTATTAAGTGGTGAAGTTCCTGTGACGGCACGAAGTTCTCTTATAACAGCCCAGAGTCGTACAGTTACCTACGTAACTTTACATTATACTTACAGAACTTATGCGAGTCTTACTAGCTTCGTACGTGAGGCGGGTTTCTCGGCAAATAATATTGCAGGATATCTGACAAACAACTTATTCAATTAGGTGATCGCTTATGGTGAGGCATGGAATACCAACTTACTTATCTATATTTTTTTTATTCGAGACAAAATATAGATACACACACAAAAGTTATGTTCTGTTATCTCTTATCTATTTCTCTAGGAATCATTATAACGTATTTTCAACCGACGACTTCCAAAAAGGAGGACTGTATTTATGTGTTTTTTTTTGTATGTACGTTATGCGATTACTCCGCCAATTATGAATTTATTTTGACAATTCGTTTTTCGTTTCATAGGCGATAACTTCAGAGATGGTGGTTATAAATTTGGATTGAAATCGGTTCAGTGGTTTCGTTTTTAAATCAAAATTACTGTAATAAATCAAAACAACTGAAAAATGTCATCCAGGTAGACGAAATTGAAGTCGGTTGATCTTTTTTTTAAAAGCGTATTATGTAATTTAGATTAAACATGCTACATGAGAGATAATTAGGTTCATAATTATAATTACAATGAAAACGCGACGTAAATAGGTATAATTTCGCAAATAAACGGAATGAGTTCAGGGCGGTTTTCGTCGTAGAGTTGGGAAAAATCGAGTAAACGTAAAGGGCAAGATAGTAGCAGGTCTACAGGTCTTGGTCTTGTTACTAATTCGATAATTAATCTGAGACGTGATTAATTTGGCGGCTAAGAAAAACATGTAATGTAAATGGATTAACTGAGCCAGGAAAAATACATCTTTTTTCTATTTGAGTTTTTAGCAAACAGAATGAGGCGTGTCCGCACGAAGTGTATACCACGCGCGAGACCGGCCAGAACCTCTTAATACTCATTCTATAATTTGCAAAATTGACATTCATATGACAAAATACGATGAAAGTATTATTGCTTGGAGGATCTAGCGCTCTCTCTCTCTCTATATATATATAAATAATCAAAGTATTATTGGAAATGTTAGTGTTATGTTATCTCCTCTGAATGTATAGTGTGTGTATTCTAGTGCATGCTTTTGTTTTTTTTTTTGTGTTTTGTGTCATAGTAAGTATTACCCACTATTATTTTTGCATACCGCAAGGCAGAATATGGTGCACCTTACCCATTTATTTACCATCTTTATAACCTACCCATATGCGCAATTAATAAATTATGAATTATTTATAATCACGCATAATAATAAAAAATCCACCTTCCTCGGTCTGGATAAAATTCTTTTGTTTTTGTGTAGTAGGCAAAGTTATTAGGCTAGGTAATAAAGTGTAGGTAATAAAGGATTTGCACAAAACAAAAAGTATTAAAAATCAACTGGATCTTCGTATTGATTAGAAACACTCTTCAAGCTCAATGAATAATAGTCTTGCTAAAAACTTAGTTTTAAATAAAACAAGACCGAGACTGCGTTCACCCATCCCTGATAATAATGAGATTAAAGCACAATGGAGTGGCTTTAACTCTTACTCGGGTAAAAATTGAAAGTTGCTCTCGAATAAAGTGATTTCGAGATAAACTTTTTAATTTGCAGTGAATTTCGAGCAAAGCAATTTGTCACATCCGGTTTTATGTACTCTTTGAATACAGAGTTACGTAGAACTGTATCACTAGCTGAAAAGAATTAATTATCTGTCTCTGTCACATTCCATGGTTACCTAGAGCTAGAAGAGATCGCTTTTAGAGATAAGGCCGCCAATTGTAGCACTAAGCAGATCTTATGGTTATTTTTGTATCTTTTTCTATATATATTTTTGTGTACATTATATTATAAAGAGATGGGGAAGAAAGGTTCTTGAGTGGCGAGTGGCGACCGCGAACCGGAAGACGCAGCGTAGGAAGGCCTCCCACTAGGTGGACCAACGACATTGTAAAAGTCGCTGGCAACCGGTGGATGCAAATGGCAGGTTGCCGTACAGTATGGCGGTCTAAGGGGGAGGCCTTCGTTCAGCAGCGGACGTCTCCGGGCTGATGATGATGATGATGATGATGACACAATATTATAAAGAATAGGGTAGATGACTGATGTTTATATCGTTGAAACCAATTTAAGTAAATTTAGTATGTTTATTGAAAAAATAATTTAAATCGGTTAATAATGTTCTGATATATGAGCGTTTTAAGTGTTTGTTAGAGACAACTCTGTCCCTTTCCCGCAAAACAAAAAATGACGTCACGCCTTACTTGTCAGAATAGAATTTATATGGCGTACAGAGAAGTGACGTCACGATTTGCTGTTTCTTCTCTCTGTCTAGCATGATATTAAAATGCTTACAAGTTGCATGCTTATTTTTGATCAGATTTTCATTTTCTTTTCATTAATCAGCTATATTTATATGCCACATTTTAATAGGACACTAAAAAAAATACCAGTCATCTAGCCTATTCTGTCTATATAAATAAAGCTATCATTAAATCGTGTAAAATCAACACAAAACCGCATATTGTCGTCCTTTTTTCCTAAACCAGCATCACCGAAAAACACCACTATTGTGTTATCCTGAGTGTTCGACTGTTCGATGAAGTTCGTGCTATGGGTACAGTTGGCAGTATAATACTAATCGGCTTACCAGCTTGGCATACTGCCTGATACAAGCACAGCTGGCCCGGAGCAAGCTTAACATTAAGTAGGTACATGATAAAATCGTTACGGTTTTGTAGTAGGTATTATAGAACTAGTTGGCCAACTTCCTAGTAAAGCAGCTTGTAGACAGTTTTTTTCAAATGACTTCAAAAAAGGAGGTTCTCCAATTGATTGCTTTTTTTTGTTATTGGCATCGCACGTTGTGCATTCTGCCAGAGGCAAGTTTATATGAACGTTGAAGTTTATGTAGTCAAATATGACATGAAGTCACAGTTAGTCACACGAAATTTGTCTAAGTCGAGTCCAAGTCATGTCATAGTAAAGTTGAGGCGACTTTACTATGAGCTTTTACGGAGTTTTGAAAACAACACAAAAGACATGTTTCACCACATTATATCACTTGCCCACACTCGTGCATGTAATTCAACACTCAATGAATAAAACACCACCATTTTTAATCATTAACTCGCGAAATAATATAATGCAGCAACATGATTTTTCTGTGTTCCTGCCAAAAGTTAAATTTTTGTGTGTATGTTACGCGATTACTTAACGTTTTTGATTACTTAACATTAACCATTGTTTACATGCTGCTTTTATCCTGATCATTGTGTACACATGCTTAGGAATATAGTCTAGCTCTGCACCTATTCTCATTTATGCTTTGTAATGTTTTGATTATATTCTGTTTTGTGCGCCAAAACAAATAAATATATTAAAAAATTTGAATTGATTTTGATGATTCTTAAATTGTTTGGTAGGAGATACTTCAGAGGTGGTCCCATATACATTTTATCGAATTCGGTTCAGTAATTTGGGTCAGTGGCCGCCCCCACGCTAGCCCCGTCGCACGTAACTAAGCTTACGTGATAGAAAGAGAGCGGTATATCTAGGTGAATATAGCGAGCGGTATCCAGCGCTGTGCGAGTTGAATTGCTACTTTATTGCCTAGTATATAGAGTCCTTATTTATTTCAATTCCTTTGCGGAGTGAACTTTCTGTACGTAGTACTATTATTTATTCTGTGGTTTGGGGCTAGATGGCGCTGTGTGAAAATGAAATGTCTACCAATATTTATTTATTTATCTCCTCGCTTGATGTTAGAGAAGATGCAGTCTACGATGCAGCACTCTTGCCTAGAAGAAACCGATTCACTCTCGACTTGAAGACACCCAGATTATACTCACTCGGACAGCGCATTCCACTGTTTATCAGTAACTATACCTACGCACAAAAAAGTGGAATCAAATCGCTTCGTACGGGTTTTTGGTATATCAACCATGAAGCAGTATCGCTTTATTTTACACATCATGCATTACTAGAGCTTGGCAAAAAAGTAGAAATTAATAGGGGCACTATCGCAAGAAGTTTTACGTACTAGCAGCCCTGTAAGTAGGAAGATGATTGGATGAAATTTTCACATTTGTAAAACCTTCTTCATTCTGACGTGTCTTCGCATTATTGTCAGGACAGGGAAAAAACCCGTTTCAAGACGTTTTTGCCTAGCTAGATAAATTGTCTTTATTAAACAAAAAAAAGTTTTAAATCAATAACCTGTTTTCTTTTACTTACTTATTTTCTCCTTATTTCAAGTTTTTGATTAATTCTATTGAAATTAGTCTTAGTTACAGTTTAAGCCACAAATAGTAAGTCACAATCAAGTCCAGTCATGCCCTAGTAACGTCGTGTGGCAACTTAACACGAAAAGACATATTTATGTAATTGTTTATCAATTTATATTAGGATACAATAGAAATTACAGTCAATCAGGAAAGAACTGGAATTTGTAAAAGAATATAGGTATTTAGGACAAATTATCTCTCAGGAAAATCAAACAACAAAAGAAATAAATACAAGAATCGCAACAGGATGGAATAAGTACTGGAGCCTGAAATAAATAATGAAAAGCATAGTCTACAACCTTATAATAAAAATAAAAACTTTCAATAGTTGTGTACTTCCATGCCTCACACGGATGTGAGACTTGGGCATTGAGCAAAACCCACAGAGATAAATTACAAAGCTGTCGAAGAGCAATGGAACGAAGTATATTAAATATCAAAAAAATAAAACAAAATAAATAGAGAAAAGGAGTTTTAGCGGGAACACGGAAAAATCATATCGTTGCATTCTATTATTTTTTTAAGCTTGTGATTTTTCGCGAATTAATGATTTAAATTGGTGGTTTTTTATTTTATGGCAAGTGATATAATGTGATGAAACATGTCTTATCGTGTTGTTTTCAAAACTCCGTAGAAGCTCATAGTAAAGTCGCCACAACTTTACTAAGGCATGACTTGGACTGGACTATGACTAATTTCGAGTGACTGACTGTGATTTCATGACATATTTGACTTGATTTTAATAAAAATACTTACAAATTCATAAACTTGACACTGGCAGAATGCACAACGTGCGATGCCAAAAACTAAGAAAAAAAAAAGCGAAACCATCCGAAACAGAACAAAGCTATCAGACATACACTATCTAAAATAGGTCAACAAAAGTGGCGTTGGGCAGGACATATGATTAGGTGCAAATATGAGAAATGGAGCACAAAAATTAATTTCAAATTGGTATCCCAGAGATGGCAAAAGAAGGAAGGGTGGGCAAATCAGAAGGTTCAAGATGAAATAAAATTGATAGCTGGACCATACTGGAAAAGAACCGCACAGGAAAGGCATCATTGGAGAGAGCTAGAGGAAGCCTTTGCCGACAGGCACTCTGATACAATAAAGGATATAATTTAAGAAGAAAGAAAAAGTGCATAACACCCAATTATTTGAGAAAAACAAAGTAAGAATAAGATTCATTTGTTTATTTACCTTTAATTCAGAAATAAAGGCTTATTGAAGGCATGTCTGCCTTCAGAGCTGCAGGGCGTGGGTTCGATCCCCACCCAGGACAAAAATGTTTGTGACGTACATCGATGTTTGTTCTATGTCTGGGTGTAGTATGTATTATAACTATGTATTTACGAAAAAAAATATGTATATAAGTATTCTATCAGCTATCTGGTTTCCATAATACAAGCTTTGCTTAGTATGGGGCTAGATGGCGCTGTGTGTAAATGTCCGCCCAATATTTATTTATTTATTTATTATTAGGATACCACGATACAACACATTTTAAATATTATTAGGTTAGTTTATCATAGAGCTTAAAAATCAAATCATTTTGAAACTATCCAATGTTAACATCCCCAAAACGAGAAATCATAGCGGCTCCATGTTTTCCGATAGCCTTTATAACGTTTTCCAATTAATGTTGGTTGTTCATATCCAGATAACCAGAAAATAAAAATAAAAGGATGGCTATGCATACTAAATAGATATACTGATGCTCCCGTAGCAACTCTATGGAGTAATACGAAAAAGTTTATAGAGTGAAGCAAAAAATGTCAACCGTGTTTCGGAGTTTTGGCGGGAACGCGAAAAATAGGTTTACCGTACTCCTAGCTAAGACTACCTATTTTACCGCACACATAGCTGTATGGTACGTAATGTTCAACTTTTGAACGATTTAAACAGGTTTCTTTAATGAATTTTTCGAGCAAATGTGTTGTAAAACCTCACCTGGGTACGTCCTTAAACTGCAACCAGACCAGGAGGAGGACGGGCAGCAGCGTCCTCTTGGTTAACGGTGGTGACCATTCTGCGATCCCCAAGCCGCCTGCCATGCGTGGGGATTATGGCAGCACCCCTCTATAAAGGGGGAGGCCTTCGTCCAGCAGTGAATATTTTATGGCTGACGACGTGTTGTAAAAAAAATAAGGCAAGTTTGGTGTACGTTTTTTATACGTTTGACTAAGTATAGTATAGGCTGAGCCCATACAGAGGCCTTAGTTTATTATTTTGTTTTTATTATATCGGACGGAAAGTCGCAACCAGATACCTACTTGACACTGGCAAACGCTGAAAGTGCGATGCCATAATCCTTCTATGAGGAAAGAAGAAAAAAAACTTCGTTCTAAAGTTCGTCTTCGTTAAAACGTTTCTAATATGAGTGTCTTTTCGTGTTGTTTCCAAAACTCCGAAGGAGCTTGTAGTAAAGTTGCCACGACTTTACTAGAGCATGACTGGACTTGACTGTGACGTACTAAGTGTGACATCACTTTGACTGTGACTTAGACTCATTCGACTTGAAAATTAACAAAAACTTGATACAAATAAATACTTGACACTGTGGCACATGCACAAAGTGCGACGCCATAATCCTCCTAGGAGACAAGATGAAATGGCGCGAATTAACAAATGGCGCTAAGTGCGCGTGGTGAAAATCAGAAAAAAAAAATTAAGTTGTGGTGAGAATTTATTTCGTTACATTTTCTGTTTAATATTATGCAAACATATTGAGCAAAAGAGCTTCCAAGGAGGTTCGATCATTCAGCTTATTTATTCTCGTAATGTGAAACTCTTTGGTGGAGTTCATAAATTAATATTATGGAAATTAAAAAAATACCGTAAAGTTTACGCACGGCGCTATACAAGAGAGTGTGCGGTAAAGGCTTTTCCTCACGCTCCGTTGCATAGTGCGGAATGTTTAACTTTCGAACGATGTATACAGGCTTCGTAAATGCACTTTTTGAGCAAATGTGTTGTAAATAACTATATATTATGTACGTACGAAATACCTATGAAACGTAGAAATACGAATAAACATGCCCCGTGCATGAAAGTGTCCAAGAGTGTATAATGTTGTGTGTTTTAGGTAGTAACCATACGAATATCATTATTTATTTTAAGGGGCCTGTTCAAAAAAAAACTTAAACTGAATAACTAAGCTGCCACAGATACCTACACATACAAATGTTATTTAACCTTGTAACACAGCTTTGATTGCTTCGGGGGTTAAAAATCCTTTCACTCAAAGTTAAAGATATCAAATGCCCTGAGTTGAGAAGAGCTATGAACCATATCAACAAAATGCTAAAACTAAATATAAACGCATTGTTCTGTTGGTATTCTCGAATCTCGTTCCTTCACTCGACACCTACTTGCGAATCTCTGAAGCCCGGCTCCAACGTAGGAAATTGTTTATGGCCTTCTCATAGCGTGTTTATTGCCATATTTTTTATGTTTATGGCTTTTGTTTATACGCGCTTTGGTGACGATTTATGTTTATGCAAAGTTATGTAATATTTTAATAGTCTGAATTATGTACAATGGTTATGGAAACTTATGTTGATATTATGTTACTTATAGTAAGAGCCTTACTTACTTATAAGATAGATAGATAGCTTAACTCTTTATTGCTCACGCCAAATAAACATCATCATCGTCATAAGCCCGGAGACGTCCACTGCTGAATGAAAGCCTCCTCCCCCTTAGATCTCCACACTACACGACAACCTGCCATTTGCATCCACCGGTTGCCCGCGAGTTTTACAATCTCGTCGGTCCACCTAGTGGGCCTTCCTACGCTGCGTCTCCTGGTTCGCGGTCGCCACTCAAGAACCTTTCTTCACCCTCGGTTGTCAGTTCTTCGAGCGATGTGGCCTGCCCTGCGCCACTTCAACTTGCAAACGTTGCGAGCTATGTCGGTGACTTTGGTGAAACATACACACAAAAAATAAATTAAATACTAGTGCACAAATGGCGACTTTATCGCTGAAAGCAATCTCTTCCAGGCAACCTTAGGATGGAGAAAAATTATGAACACGAAAATACGGGGTGTGCTGTAAAGAAGAAATTTCTAAAAACAAACAACAAGTTGACAAACATCATTTACATTTTGCGCAATACAAAAAAAAAACAAAAAAAGAACATACATACAGTCGAACATAGAACCCCCTCCTTTTTTGGAGTCGGTAAAAAAATTAAGTGCGCGGTAGTAAACCAACTTTAAGCGGCATGCGGCAGCTATCAGCCTTACCTAAAATAATCTCGATTCTCTTAGTCACTGCTTAAACTTCTCTGTCCTTTTCTAGCACGTGCAACTTCACGTCAGGGAGAAGATGGCAAAACATCTTAAAGCAGTGACTAACGGTTGAAAAGTTTTTTTATGTAAGGCCGTATAACTGCGGATGTTTGCCAAAACTACCGCGGGTTGTAGTGGCGCACGCGGCAGCAAATCGTGAAGTCTGCCCCACAGGGCTGCCTTGCTAAGTTCGCAAGCGCTACAGCACTACTGCCAACCTCCCACAAAGTGGACCCAAGCTACTGAACCGATTTCGATAAAATTTATATGGAACCATCTCTAAAGTATGACCTACCGGAAAAAAAAGAACCTTTAGAATCAATTCATAATTGGCGGAGTAATCACGTAATAAAAACAATAAAAAAAAAAAGGTACATTCGAATTGAGAACATCCTTTTTTTAAGTCTGTTGATAAGTACTAAGCGGTTGAGGGTATTCCAAATTACTTTCACGTTGGCTGATTGGCATCTTTCTGCGATTTAATGAATATCCCGTGTGAGAAGTGCCTGACCTATTTCCTAATTTATTCCAACCTTTAAACGGGATTATAGGTAAGCCAAGATATTTCGAAGTAAAGTCCATCATTCCATTATAGCTTCATTACATTACCCACTTGAGATTATATTATATTTCATAAATAAAAGATTCCACCTAATTTTCCAACAAACGGATCTTCTGCCTACACAATAAATATTATGCCGATCCTATTCCCTAACCTAACATACATTATTCATAAGGCTAATGACCTGCGCAGATATCACGGAACGAAATAAATGTACCTAATGTTCATTCATTCATTCGCTGTCTTTATCTGTGGTACTTCAACGTGCCTGTTTTTCGTACAGAAAAAATATGCGGCGCGTGCCAAACACCAAACGCTTATGGTTGCCAAACAAAGTCGACTATTCATCTTCAGTCGATATAGGTAGTTATTCATCAATAGATTTCTAGCTAGGATGTAGTTTATTACAATTTTTCTCTTTTAAAGTAAGAAAGTTCGTATAGGCTGAGTGTCCAGCCTGTCAGAGTTAATGTGCCGCCCGAAGGCTATGGCTGACGGTTGTTGTCATAGAAACAAGAACAAACAACCTTTTACACTTTTAGAAAACTAGTTTAATGGAAAAAAATATGAAAAAATGTTTTCCTTTTGTATTATTTTTCATTTTTGGCATAGCACTTTGTGCACTTTGCCAGTGTCAAGCACTTATTATATTTTTTCTATCTTTTTTTTATTATCAGGTAAAATAAATCATAATAATCACAGTCAGTCGCACGAAATCAGTCACGGTCAAATCCAAGTCATGCCCTGCCTAGTAAAGTTGTAGCGAGAAGCTTATACAGAGTTTTGAGTACATACGTATGTAATGTACTCATCATCCTTCAGTTTAACCTTTTTGTTACACATTGTGTAATTTTGTATATTTTTAATATTATATGGTTATTTCTATGATTTAAAGCATAAGCAGTAAGTAAAATTATGACTCTGGCAGGACTTGGACCTGCATACGAGCAATCTCTGGGTTGCCAGAGGTCATAATTTGATTTATGCCAATTTTTCCCGAGTCTTCGGCCCACAACATTAAAAAGTATTTTATTCGTCCCGCATGATAATATTTGCCTTTGTTCGTCCCGCTTACCAAAATTATTGTTTGTACTGTTAGCAACAAAAGTATAATTTATTATCACAACCACAACTGTTATTGTGGTCATCGACCATCATCAGCTGAAGACTAAGAAGTGTGGCACTTAATCCACCGCTTAGCACTTGCCACCACCCAATAGCGACGGTAAGAAAGTGATTATTTTTTGTAGCATACTTAATGATATTAGCAGCCTTACCTAAAATAATCTCGAGTCTCTTAGTCACTGCTTAAACTTCTCTGTCTTGTTCTTGCATGTTACACTTCACGTCAGAGAGAAGATGGCAGAGCATCTTAAGCAGTGATTAACGGTTGAGAAGTTTTTAAGTAAGACTGCTGATGTGTAACTTTGGTGTTATCAATATACTATTCTATTGTCAATACAATTTTATTTTGGAACATTCTGTATATACTTATACAATATTGTTCAGAAACATTTGTTACTTTAAATTACTATTATTAATTCTAAACTCTCAGCTACTACCTAAGTCTGTAAAGAATTTATGAAATAATTTAGAGTAACAAATGTTTCAGAACAATATTGATTAAAGTATATACCTACAGAATGTTCCAAAAGTCGACGGTTATCTGGAAACGGGTGATAGGCTTAAGTCATAATAATTATCAGAAAAGACTAAAAAGAAATCTGTGTTATTAGTAATTTTTTTTAAAGTGGTCAGTATAAACCACACATTAGGTGTAGATTATCTGTTTTTTTTTAATGCCTATCATATTAAAACATAAAAAGTCAAGTGAAGAAACTTGTCGCGTCAACTGTACTGAAATAATCATAATTTACCTATAAAAAAACTTGGGCCGAATGTGGAGCTGAAAAGTGAGATGAAATGAGTATTTTAAATTTAAAATATATGTTGGGCCGAACACGGCATACAAAGTGGGACAAAAGCAGATTTTTTTAATGCGGGACGAACTTTCACCAGACGAAAATGGCATGAATCCATAATTTTTCTCATGTTTATGCTTTAAAACATAGACTGTTTATTTGACCCAATAAGGTGTGTGAAGTCAAGGTGTGTGAAGTTGCTAAAGGAAGCAGCATGTAGCCACAGATAAACAACCTAAAAGCCAAACAAAACCCCGTCTGTCCCGAGCGTTCGAGTGACCACAGGGGATGCTGACCCCAAATAGGAAGCAGCGGCCCCATTTCGCGGAGGATATGAGTAAATATGAAGTCATAAATCTCTCGTTACCGAGAAAACTGAGATTTTTGATGGCCGGGCTTTATTTTATGTGGCGTTTTAAAATGTAGTAGGTAAGTTACTTGAAAGCAGAATGCGTATCTACCTACTTTGTTAAGTTTAATACATTCTGTATTTTTTTTATAGAATCAAGTGACGAGACGAGCAAGACGTTCGCCTGGTGGTAAACGTCACGCTTGCCACTAACAGTAGCAGTGCCAGAATTGTGAAATTGCGAACACAATCCTGCGCCGCACTGCACTGCGCTCGCCACCCTGAGATATTAGATGTTAAATCTCTTCTTACCCAGTAATTGCTCTGGTAACATTGCCCTTCAAACCGGAACACAGCAATGCATGCACACTACTGCTTGGCGAGTGAAAAACTGGCAAAGGTGTGGTACTTCCCCAGGCGGACTCTGCAGTAGAGTCCAACCACTACAATTTGAATATTGAGTAGGTACTAAGTTCGCTTAGGCTAATCATCCTCATGTCAGACCTAGTATATAGTAAAAAACGGGGACTGATTATTTAGCGCAACAACTCGCGGTTATATATCCAAATTTTTAAGTGAATATTTGGCAGTTCATTTGGAGGTTGTATACTTCTAATAACAGCGGGCTAACGATGACGACACAAGGAATAATGCAAGCACATTGATCCTGCAATAGCTTTCGATGTTATCAATATTCTGATTTACTTAGATTCAATATTAGTTCTATCGATATCGTCTAACGTGAACTAAAATAACAAAAATATAATACCGAGCAAATATTTCAGTAACGCCTTTCTCAATCCTAGTACAAATAGAATACGAGTACCATAGTTTATGAAAATACGATAACACCAAAGTTACACGTCAAATTTCATTAAAAAATTATGTCAGAAAGAAAAATCACATAGCTCGCAGGATTTGCAAGTTGAAGTGGCAATAGGCAGGCCACATCGCTCGAAGAACTGTTAACCGATGGGGAAGAAAGGTTCTTGAGTGGCGACCGCGAACCGGTAGACGCAGCGTAGGAAGGCCTCCCACTAGATGGACCGACGACATTGTAAAAGTCGTGGGCAACCGGTGGATGCAAATGGCAGGTTGTCGTACAGTGTGGCGGACTAAAGGGAGGCCTTCGTTTAGCAGTGGACGTCTCCGGGCTGATGGTGATGATGAAAATGAAATAATAATTATAAAAATACGTTAATAATCATATTTGTCATCAAAGCACAGATTAACACAAAACACACGACAACTCACGACAAGAAACATAAAAAAAAATTATGTAAGCCTAATCCTAACAGACATAATATCTAGACCTTTCCAATCTCTTCTAACAATATCTATCGATTGTAACACTGAACCTAACATTGTACTATCCAATCTCATAAAAAGCCCAGTAATCAGGCAGGTGGTGTGGACTTTATCACGGGTGAGTACGGCTTAGATTTGATTGTAGAGAAGGAGATCATGTACGTGCCAACCCACTTGATTTCCACCAATCCTCTCAAATAAAATGGATGAAACGTGAAAGGGGTGTCAAAGCAATGTTCTGTTTAGGATGCAAGGGCTTTCACGTGCAGTTTAGCTATAGTAAAAGCAAAAGGTTTAGCCGGGTTTAAACCGGTTACAGTGTTAAAGGAACAAAGTGGAAGGCATTTCTCTTTTATCTCTATGAAGCGCCTTTCTGGGTTTTCTATTTCTATCAAAGTTTGCTAAAATTGCCCAAAAGAAGTCTTTAGGGTACTTTCCGACTTATAATCCTGATACTATACTGTACTCTGTACACGTCACGAATTTATAATTGTAGCTGGGAAGGGTTTCATACACGCAAGAGGCGGACAAAAAAAAACACCTTGTCATTTTTATGTCATTTATGTCATAGTCTGTGACACAAAAAATTGCTTTTTTGTTTATACTTTTGCCACGAATAAACTATTGTCTATTGTCTAAAATTACCTATACCTTATACACAGCTTTTTTTTGTTTAAACGTAGGTACATTTCAGGTCCATTCCAATCACGGTCCATTCCAATCCAGTAATAGACTAGATGACTGGTTTTTTTTATTGTCCTATTAAAATTTGGCCCATAAATAAAGCTGATTAATTAAAATTAAATGAAAATCTCATCAAAAATAAGCAACTTATAAGCATTTTAATATCACGCTAGAAAGAGAGGCGAAACAGCAAATCGTGATGTCACTTCTCTGTACGCCATATAAATTCTATTCTGACAAGTAAGGCGTGACGTCATGTTTTGTTTTGTGGGAAAGGGACAGAGTTGTCTCTTACAAAAACTTTAAACGCTCATATATCATAACATTATTAACCGATTTAAATGATTTTTTCAATAAACATACTATATTTACCTAAATTCTTCATCAAAGCTATTGGTTTCAACGATATAAACATCAGTCATCTAGCCTATTGTAGCAATTATTGTGGTATGTGCTGAACAGTGCCGACTGAAAAACGCGGGTGGTTGTCAAAACAGTCCGAAAAAGTCTAAGTACCATAGACATACATAGTAGGGACAGGTTGGACACCATTTTGAAATGTCGCTCTTTCGTCGGTGTCAAAGAAACGCATTGACACCGATGCCGGCACAGTCTGCGACGCACGTCCGACGTGATTGCTTGAGAGCAAAATGCCAAAATGTGTGGTGAAGGGCTGTACGAATTACATTTCAAAGTGCATACAAAAGGTGGCGTTTCTTATGACCAGTAAGTCAACATTTATAGTTAAACTAAACTTGCTTTTACACAAAAACTTTTATTTTCAGGTAATAATAGGTAACTCGTTTCTAGTTTCGAACAGTTTGCGGTTCTTCTACCGCGCGTTACTGGCACTGAACGTAGTGACCGCGAAATTCGAGAGATGGCGTTGACCTTTTGTCAAAGAGAAATTAGACTTACGATTTCTTAACTCAGGCGTCTCTAGACATAGAAATCATCGCTAAGTACCCTCTTTGTAAATATTTTAACATTACAACATCATCACATCATCAGCTGGAAGACGTCCACTGCTGGACGGAGGCCCTTTATTAGGGAGGGGTTGCCATTATCTCCACGCTTGGCAAGAGCGGCATGGAGATCGCAGAATGCTGACCATGCACCGTTAACCGAGAGGACGCTGCTGCCCGTCCTCCGATGGTACTGGATGCAGTTTTAGGACATACCCAGGTCCAATATTACTTACAATTAATTTGAGATTTGATCTGTATAAGTTCCCATCTGTCATCATCATCATCGACTAGAAAGCGTTCCCTGCTGGACGAAGGCCTATCCCTTGAAAGGGAGGGTTTGCCATAATTGCCGCTTGGCAAGGAGGCTTGGGGATCGCAGAATGCTCACCACCACTCACGAAGTGGACGCTGCTGCCCGAGCCCGTCCTCCGTTAGTTCTCCCGTCCCTGTATTTGGTTGTAGTTTATTTCTATACCAAAGTTGAATGGAAGGGATTACTTTTAGCGATAAGGCCTTGTGGTACTAGTTCTGTTTCTATTGATAAGTAGTTGTTTATTACTGGTGTGCACATTGCACATTAGTTATTTCTATCCTTCTATGTAGGTATATCTATCACCATCATACATAAACATACATCATCTTACCAGACTTCGAGGCTTATTGTTACGATTCGAAGTAGGTTTAGACGAGGAAATAGCAACAAGGAGATAATCTCGAGATATCCTTTTATTCGATCTATCCTCGAGTCGTACAAATCACAGATTATGTTTCCTGTTCGTGCCGCCCCTCGTTTTTACTATCCTCCAAAAAAAATATGTTGCCAGTATATAAATAGCAATGATCTTACACATTCAATATTCCAAGCAGCATTTAAAGAATAACTATTATTTAGACTAATATTAGTAACACATATATAGAATTAAGTAGGTATTGTGGAGAACTCGAATCATGATTAGCTGAGTATCAGAATACTAGATATAGATGTATGCAGTTACTAATTATTTGTATTGTTATGAACGTTGAGAAGCGGATGTGGCAACATTATATCAATTTAGGGTACATTTTGGAGTTTTGGCGGGGAACACGGAAAAATAATGTCGCTGCATTCTTAGTGTTTTTTCCGCGAATTAACGTAAAAATGGTGGTGTTTTATTAATTGAGTGTTAAATTACATGCACGAGTGTGGGCAAGTGATGTAATGTGGTGAAACATGTATGTGATGTTTTAAAAACTCCGTAAAAGCTCATAGTAAAGTCGCCACAACTTTACTAGGGCATGAATTGGACTCGATTTTGACTAATTTCGTGTGACTAACTGTGATTTCATGACATAGTTGACTTGATTATAAGTACTGCATAAATTTGATCAGTCACATACTTGACTATGGCAGAATGCACAATGTGCGATGCCAATAACAAAGAAAAAAAGAGCTCATTTCTTTT
Source organism: Erannis defoliaria (assembly GCA_905404285.2). Lineage (NCBI taxonomy): Eukaryota > Metazoa > Arthropoda > Insecta > Lepidoptera > Geometridae > Erannis > Erannis defoliaria. Next base: position 13,156,885 of record FR990088.1, read on the forward strand.
ATAGGTCTATAGTTGCATGCGTCAAACGTACTCGTTCTGTAGCAGAAAACTCAAACAAATGTATATTTTTGACTGCATTATGACCGGTTGAAGCAGTTGGCTTACGGCCAACTCTGCCTGCGAATTAATAACCGACTATTGTGCAATACCTATACAACTTTACCAACTTATCTCTGCATGTGGCCAAATAGGGTAACTACTATTCTTCCTCAGAATATGCTAGCAATTTTACTAGAAACTACGATTTTGACACATTTTTGTTTTTGTAATAACAATCATAATCGTTTTATTAATAAATGTTCGTTACACGTCCAATTCTTCTCCATACGTACTTATGCAGGTTTCCTTACGATGTTTTCATCCACCGAAAAGCCAGTATGAAAAAAAACTCCAAAACATAAACTCCAAAGAGACAGACAGAATTGGTACAGACCTTGGGATTTGACGATCTTACTCTTTCAAGTCGAGCGGTTTCCTAAACAGGCTACCACGATTTCACATACAGGCGATAGAAAAGAAAGCGCTGTGGTAAGTCCAGCATGGACTATTAAAAAAGCTGAGCTTTAACACCTCGGGGCCACTACCGAACATTTTCATCGTCATTGTACGGACTAAGTGCCTCTGACAGAATGAGGGCTACCGTTTTTATGCTCACTAGTTGGCGCCACTGGCGAGTAACATCCTAAAGTACCTATTGCTGATTATAGCTGTTTTTTTTTTTTTTTTTTTGTTGGCATCGCACGTTGTGCATTCTGCCAGTGTCAAGTTAACGAATTTTCAAGTATTTTTTATTAAAACCAAGTTAAATATGTCATGAAATCACAGTCAGTCACACGAAGTTAGTCATAGTCGAGTCCAAGTCATGCCCTAGTAAAGTTGTGGCGACTTTACTATGAGCTTCTACGGACTTTTGGAAACAACACGAAAAGACATGCTCCACCACATTATATCACTTGCCCACACTCGTGCTCGTAATTCAACACTCAATGAATAAAACACCACCACTTTTAATCATTAATTCGCGAAAAAACACAAGTTTAAGAAAATAGTAGAATGCAACGACATGATTTTTCCGTGTTCCCGCCAAAACTCTTCATTATAGCTGTTATTGACGTTTAAAAATAGGTTTGTACTTAAATAGTAATAGGTAGACAGGGACTAGGGACATATCACATACTAACCTCTGAATTAGCTGTTCTTTCAGCCCGCTTAATTTTGCAACTCTTTTTTAGCTCCGTTTTTAAATCACTGATATTCATAGACCCGAGCCCCGAGTATTGCAAAATATTCATAATTAAGACTCGTTGCAAAATATGCTGGCAAATAAACAGTTACAGTATGAGATTTCGGAGATTGGAGATCTCACTGTAAATTAGCGCCTCTAGCGGCAATTTTTAAATGCGATAGCATTATTATTATCTCATTTCAGCCCCCATTTTCTAGGCCCAGTCGAATCGAGTTGATTGTATAACTGCTCTACCTGTCTCCGTCATCTGCATTAAGGATGACGGAGACGAATAGTGTGAGTTCCGTGCGCCGTCTTTTCCAATGGGGTCTGGAATGTGGTAGCTTTCAGTTCAGTGAGTTCAATTCTTTCAGTTCAGTGCATGTTTCGATATTTTTATTTTTAATCTTTTTTGTAAATCTCATACCTTTATATTTTTTTTGTAATGTGTACAGATATTATTATACATCGTTTTAAGCCTTTCGTGACCTCATTTCAATTGGCCTCAACGGAAGATCAGCGCTGTTTCATAAACAGAATTACGCTGAGTTGAAGCCATTTTTGTGACATCACTTTTAATGTAATTTTATTGGTAATTTACTATACTTAGTTATATTAGTACCTACGTTAATGATGTTACAAAGTAAATTATTTTTCTTTCTTTATTTTTCTTTTCTTTCTATTAAGCGTGTCCCATACAAACTAATCAAAGATACTGTTATTTTTGTTCCGAACCTGCGAAACTCTCCCAACTAGACAGATACGTATGTCGCAGTAAAGTCTCTATAGAGGATATAACATATCAACTGGCGATGAGGGAAGCACGAAAATACCGCTGCAAGGTTGGCTGACGTCATCTGTCATTCTTGGGACATTCCGAGCGGTGTTGTGGCAACATTGGGTGTAGGGGCTGTGATGTTTCTTATCTGTTGTGTGTTTGTCATTTCTCTGTGGTTTCAGAAACTAATCCAAACCATTATCATTCGTGCTGTACCAGGACTTGACCTAGGTATGTCCTAAAACTGCATCCAGAATCACCGGAGGACGAGCAGCACCGCAAGCCGTCTGCCAAGCGTGGGGATTATGGCAGCCCCACCTATTAAAGGGAAGAGCTTCGTCCAGCAGTGGACGTCTCCGGGCTGGTTATGATGATTATGATGAATTGATTTTTATATATATTGTATAAATCACTTATGTGGATATTGATATTGTGGTCACTGACTGACTTAATGGTTTAAGTTGACAGACCTGAACTAACTAAATTGCTGTCCTTAGCTAACATGCCTAGTAAAAAAGTGACAGCAATATTTTAATTAGTTTAGAACTGTCAACTAAAACCGCCAGAATCGACCACATTATACATAAAAAATACAAATTAAGTTACTATAAAACAATTGAGAAACGCTCAATAATTGGCGCGATTAGAATTTACTGCAATCTATTTAAGGCCTTCTTATCTTATCTTTATTTGGCTTACATAATATCTAATATATTATGCCTATAAGTATGGCGTATTTTGTACACGATTTCCTAAAAACATAAAAAAATCCTTGAAGAATATCATTTTGTTCATATTACACTAAACAGTGTTTTTATATTCAAATCTCCCGCTTTACCGGTAAGAACCTAAGATACTCCAGTAAAAGGTGAAAAAAGGTTGCCAAATCGTGAGCGGTGCTTCCTTGAGATCATTTCACCAAAATCTCTGACGATACTGGCATTATGCATTATTCGTGAGGCTCTTGTGGCCCTTGGAGCTTTACCCTACCATGGATAATTTTGTCACTTCGTTCTCCCGCAAAAGTTTAAGTAAAACCAGGGTCTCTTCAGGACAAGAGTGAATAGGCATCTTAGGCACAAGCGTGGCCCATTTTAGACCTCGCCACTAACCATCAGGAAAGTTTTGGACAAAAGTAGGTATGTAATAAAATCCAGATATTTTAAAAGAGTATGGAGTATGGATATAATTTATAATTATCATTAGACCATAGCGTGTGGCGTAATGGTGGATAACCTTCTACCAACAGGGCCCTATTTTATAAAGCTACAAGTCTTGTACATCTAGAGAAAAACTGGCAACACCGCAAAAAAATAGAGTACGGCTTTTTCTAAAGCTACAAGACAACTAGTGTACAAACTACAAGTACTAGCACTTGTATATAGGATAAAGACAAACCATCTACCTGTAACTGGTAACTTGTAGTTAAGAAGCTAGTACAATTGTAAGCTATTGTACTTGTAGCTTTATAAAACAGGGCCCAGATGGTAGACTCCATGGTGGTTAAAGAAATCCAAAAATGTGTTCCGTAAAAGTCTCATAGTTTTGGAGTTATTTCAGGGCCGGACTTAGAGGGGTGGAGACCCTGGGGCAAAGGAGCTCAACTAGAAGATGTCCACCGCTAGACGAAGAAAAAAAATTATAATAATTCGCCATACAATTTAAAAATATAATATTATTATCTTCACCATTTGTTTTTTGACGGCTTGTATGAGTAGCGATATTGAAATATATTCTAAGATAACATTAAATATTATAGCGTCTTCATCGTGTGTGGCGCCTTTTAATCTGTCAACGACAGCAAGAGAATTCAAGAGAGAAATGGCTGTTATTTATGTGAAGATATCTTAAGTCTGGCTAGCCAGTCCGTTTAATATTAGACCACGTTATAAAAAGACTATTATATTGCTACCTTTGTTCTTCGGTACCTACTGAGTATCTAAATTTGTCAGCAGTAACGAAAACCCTTGTTTAAACCATGGAGTAATGTCAGTAATTTTATACTTAAAAAGTTCAAAGCTTTCATAAAACGCCGTCCTCGACGTGGCTAGTTACGGGTCGGTCTCCATAATTTGCTTTTGGGAATGTAGTCAAGGGGGGCTAAATGGGTGCTTTCCCCCCAGGCTTGTAGTGCATAGAATGCAAAACTTCTGTATAATAACGAATTCTAATCGGAATCTAGTTTAAATCTATTCAGCCATAACATAGTTGAGTGGGCGCGAATAATATTTTATATTTTTTTCAACCCTAATATAAATATATTTTAAATACTTGACATTTACTCAAATCTCCGCAATTTAATATAAACCCATTTAAACGAGTATTTATTTTATTTTTATAACCTTTGATAAAAAAATAAGATACTACGGCACAAAATCACCATAAATGAAAAATCGGGGGAAATCCTTTGCCCAGCTGTAGGATATAAGTGTAATACAATGTATTACCTCAAATAATTTCATATTTTTGATGGCTTATTTATTTTTAAGGTCATGATTTTTATGAAATCAAGGGCGTGAAACAAATATTTATCACTAAAAGCAATACCTACCATAATTTAAAATGTGGACGTCTATTTTTGTCATCATCATAATTATAATCAGCCTATCATAATGCACAGGCGGACATAAGACGCTCCCAAGGTACGCCACTTAGCTCGATCTTTGGTTTTCCGCTTCCAACCACTGCACCGTTCTGTATATCGTCACTCCATCGATTTTTAGGGCGTCCTACGCTTCGTTTGCCGATTCGTGGTGTCCACTCTAGAACAGACGACTAGATAGATTAACTCTTTATTGTACACACCAAAAGGCAAGTAACTTTAAAAGAACGACTTTAAATTATTATAGAACCGCCTCGAAGATACATATTAAAAATGAAAAAAAAAACGGTTCTCTATTGAAAAAGAAATTGGTGAACATACCTACATAAATAAATTATATTTAATTCTACTTCTTTCTTTTTTTCATAAAAAAAAACATACATACTGTCGAACAAGGAACCTCCTCATTTTTGAAGTCGCTTAAAACTATACATACAGTCAAACATAGCCCCTCCTAACCTCCTTTTTAACAGTCATGATGAGCACAATAGAAGAATGAACTTTTAGAATTGTTACACTAGGCCTACACTAGTTACTGTAACAATTGGCCTACCCCAACGTTTAGCGATTTATAACCAGCCCTGCCACTTCAGCTTACTAATGCGCTGAGATAAATGTTTTACTTTAGTTTTTCGGCGAATTACTTCGTTCCGGATACCTCTATTTTGAACTCCCTAAAATACATCCTAGAATAGTGAAGTACGTCCCTGTTTTTTCTGTCGCTGACGTGGCTTGGTCGTAATCCGTTCTATGCCTTGACACTGTTGTGCACCACTCTTTATTTTATAAACTGTAGTTCAAAAGTAACGTATCTAATTATATCTTTTTATGATGTTATGCCCAAGTAAACTAGAAGCTACGTTGCACCTCATTTAATTTCATAAAAGAAGATGAGGTGCATATTACTTAATTTAAATCCAAAATATCAATTTATATGTAAATATAACTGATAAGACTCAGGTGTAGCTCGTTTGCCTTATGAGCTGGAAGTCAGAAGTTTGATTCCCGGGCTGGCAGTGTTTTTTTAGATTATAGGCTTGCGTTTGACCGATAACTCGCCTTGTAGTCTACGATAGAGCTTGCCTAGAAGAAACCGATTCACTTCCGACCTGAAGACGCCCAGATTGTATCCATCGGGAAAGGCCCACTCGGGAAGCGCACTCCGCTTCTTAAAAGTTCGCACAATAAAATTGGAATCAAACGATTAAATATAATGACTTGGTTCTTGGTCTTAGAAGTCTATGTCTCAATTCTCGCTGTTAGTTGTTCTATCTTAGCATGTCTGATACAGGAAATCATAGAATCATAGTATTCTATTTACGCATGTATGAAAGAAAGTGAAACAGATTCAACCCCTAAACCAAAAGACGGACAAAGTCCATACTGTAGCTAATGACCTTGAACTAATGAGACAGTTTAAAATATTAGTACAACAATTGAACTTGTACAATCCATTGTGGTCGGAACAATGGAATCAAACAGGCAACTGTAGTACATTCGTCGTCAGCCATAAAACGTCCACTGCTGGACGAAGGCCTCCCCCTTTATATAGGGGTGTTGCCATAATCCCCACGCTTGGCAGGCGGCTTGGGGATCGCAGAATGGTCACCACCGTTAACCAAGAGGACGCTACTGCCCGTCCTCTGGTGGGTCTGGTTGCAGTTTAAGGACATACCTAGGTCCAACATAGTAGGTAGTACATTCAACCGCCATTAATGAATGTCGGCAAGAGCCTTTATTAGCTGCAACGAAATAATTATGTACAAACTATCTAAGTACTTATTCTACAAAATAATACGAATTGTATTTACAATAGTTCAATTAATGGTAGTAACCATTAATTTTACTAATACTACACACATTTCCCACTAGTAAACTCAATCGTACTGTTATTAAGGAATAATTATGCATGTTTTTCAGTTATTAAAAATAATAGGATAAGTGGAGAGTTTAACTAGCGCCGAGGACTATTTGGTCTTTCGCCGCGCGGGAACGTGATAAAGCTAGAATATGGATACGTCTGTCTCGTTTTCGCGGGGAAAATAGAGTGGATAGAGTTTGCTGAGAGAGCGGGCTGATGTTTACATCGAAAATAATAATTTAAATCGGCTGGTAAAATTCTGAAATATAAGCGTTCAAAGTATTTGGGAGGGAGTCATCTGACCCTTTCTAGAAAAACACGTGCTAGTGTAGAATTTGTTTAGAATCGTGTAATGTGCTGTCATTATCCAATCCACTATAGTGCCCTCCCTGTCTAGCATGAAACTAAAATGTTTATAACTTTATTATTTCTGCACATATTTAAATTTTATTTTAGATGATTTGTTTCGTTGCGATTCAGCTTTTTTGGGAGTCAAAAAAAACATGCAAATTCCCTATTGAGTTAATGGGAAGCGAGGATAAAACATATACGTATAACGACAAAAAATACAAAAGGGAGTCGGATTGCGTTGCCTCTGACATCGCTGAGTATGCTTGCTCTGATATATTATGACTGGGTCAGAGCGGAGCCCCGTCCAAAATGATTGATGAGTGAAAAAAAGCTGCGCGTTTGCCCCGTTTTGTTGAGAGGTTGAGAGGAATCTTTTCTGCGCCATTATTGTGATGAGACTGGCTGATTACCAAGGACGTGGCAAGATAAACGACTGTCGATTGTGGCTGACATAGGTAATATTGACGGCATAGATTTTTCAGACTTGTTCTTTTTACCTGGGTCATTGAGATCTATAGAGCCACAAACGTGCAAAAAAATGCCCGCGTCAATACTCGGCTCCCCCTATAGCAGTGCGCCAAATTTTTGAACGACTTGAACTACAATAAGACAGCAAGAACAAACGACCCAAGTTAGACCAAAACCAAGTTTCCTGAGCTCTAGTCAGTCGCTACGTGAACGCTGGTGTGCAAGAGGAGGACGGACGCATCGCACGCGAATCTGATTGTTAGAGTCGGAATGTTCCACTCACGATCTTTCTGTCGATGTTAATTTGTGTTTTTTTTTTTCGATTTGTAACTTGTACTTGCATAATAAATTATCCTAACGCAAAAAGAAACAAATGTTATTAAATCGGTATCGTATAAATCTCCTAGTTCTTTGTTATATTGATATCACCATTGGAGGGGGACACGTGCCCCTGTGCCTGGACCCGCCCTTGCATATATGTGAGTTTCTTTATTCCATGAAACTACTTTTGTCGTTTTGACTACTTAAATACTTCAGGACCAAAAACTATTAGGAACAACGACCACTTTGCCTTCTCTCTATAGAAAGAAGGCAATTATCAGGGTTATAGGCTTGGGGTGTACTAGACTAAAAGGGGGTCGTTGTACTCAACATTATAAACAGATTTTATTATGAGCAATACTGATATCGCGTAAAAATCTGCTGGTTTTAGAAAGAGCTACTTCCTCCAATGCTATTTCATAGAAAAAGTTTATTAAGTGTTGTCATAATAGATGGAACAGCAATTTTATTGCGATTTCTATGTTAGTCTCATAGTAGAATTTGACCACATTGATGACTGCTTTGACCCCTTCTGGCTAAGTTGACCCCAAGCTTTTAGCCCAGTTTAGGATATATTTATGAAGGGAACAACTTTGTATGGCTTTATACCGCCGTATGGGTAGCATAGGCAACTTCGTATAAACTTTTAATTTCCAGCAAAAAATAGAGAGGCGTACAAAACTGATACAACACGGAATAAATATAACATTTCAACATCAAAGCTTAAAGACCTTTGACACGGTAGAGTGTCCACTTGAAATATTACGCCCGGGTACCAGTTTCCCAGGTTTCCCACAGAACTCCGGATGCTCCAGTGATTGATGGGTCACTGGGGAATTTTACACTGTCCGTAATTCGGCCCGCCGGGACAAGATGAGTGTGATTTTGAATAAATTACTGACAGCTTACCTGAAAACGTGAAGTGGAAGGAAAATTTGTGAAGGTGACGAGTGTCTTGTAATTTGTAAAGAATAGAAATTCTTTGCTGGGAACTGGGTTCATTTGAATACACAATCGGCGAAGAATTTATCTGGATTGTAACAGTTATGTAAAGTTGGTTTATGCGAGAAATTTTCTTAGTAGCTCAGCTAAGTTAATAAAATGGAAGGCAACTTTTTAGGTCGCCTCCTTACGGTTAAATTTATATTTTTATGGAATGGACTGACGATACAAGCGAGACGTTCCCCTTGTGGTCAGCGTCACACCTGCCATATAACACTAGGAGAGCAAAAAAATATGTTTTTTTTTCATTTGTTTATTTGGTCCAACGCATAAGCATTGCCATTCAGCGTGGCAATGCAGCATGCTGGGTACGCTGCCGACTGGTAGTGGTTTTGAGCATTTGGTTTGACTCTAGACTTTCATCGGTCTGGATACAGTCCTTTTGTTTTTTTTGTGTAGTAGGCTAAGTAGTTTGTTGTAATTAATAAAGGCAATAGAACGTAGCAGTACCAGAATTATGAACTTCATCCTAAGATATACCCTGTTTTACCTCTTAAGTACCATCATGGAAAAGTCTGGGATGTTTTCGCCCAGCGGTGAGATCTAAGAGGCTACAACCAAACATCAAACCAACAAATCGACAGGTTCGTTCTTACTGTATGTCACGTTTGATCTCAGAGTCGAATCAAAAAGTTATTAATAGACGTGGATGGGATCGAGTTCGCAGTTAGATTAGATGCGTCGCTCGGGGGAAAAGTTGGGGATGATTTAAATTGTATGACGTGGTTATTATTAAGTTTAGTACGCGTATAATACAGTCATCATAAGGATGTTACGTTATACAACATGTAACAAAAAGGTTTTTTCACATACCCATGTATGTACTAATCGTTATGAACAACTTTTACTATGGGGCCAACCATGAAATCGCGAAAAAGAAACAGCTGTTCCATAAATTTTGTCCAAGGTCAATGAACTTTTTGTATTGAAGAGCTTTTCCATGATTTCAGGTTTGGTCCCATAGTAAAAGTTGTTCATAATGATGAGTACATACGTACCCTTCAGTATTGTTGAACCTTTTTTGTTACACATTGTATACTTATACAGGGATATTGGTAACTTGCGTATAGTCTCTTAAAGACGTCTTTGGTACATCAAGACAAACAACTTTTGTTCTACGGCTTTTACTAATTAACTTAATGTTTTTATTTTTCTAAACAATAATAAAAATCTACAGGTCTAAATCATTTTAGTTCTACACAAACTATGGGAAGTCACAGTTCAAGCACCGTGCCCCGCCATAGCACAGTAAACTTAATAATACTTACTACGTTCATAGTTAATAGTAAACTTACATATTAAGTAATAGTAAAACAAACAAAAAATGTTATTTTTGTGAAATGTATTACAATATTACGGAGCAATAATTAGTAATACTTAGTATTATTTTTGTAAAGCCTTCAGCTTTTAAGTTATTAAGTGTAAAATTTAGTTAATAAAAATTGTTAAAGTTGACAAAAGGCACGGACCCGCAGTCCGTGGAGCTAATAAATAATTTAAAAAAAAAAACAAAAAAAAAAAATTACGTTTTGGCAAAAGTCGTAGAACAAATAGTTGTTTGTCTTGATGTACTTAAGTCACCCTTTTAAGAAGTTGTGCGCTAATAACCAATATCCCTGTATGTACATTATTTAAGAAAGAAACTAGCGGCTGGTACCGATAAGCGATCTCAATCCATTTTTACGGTTCTGAGATCGAAATGTTAATTTGGTTCCATTTTTACGGTTCTGAGATCCAAATATCAATCAGATTCCATCCAAGAGGGAAATCCTTCCTCCGAGGATTCCATCAAAACGTGTATTATTTTACTATCCAAACCTTAGATAGCAGTTTTAATTTTGTCACTTCCATGAGAGAAGTCGATTGTGAGATCGCGTTGTGTCTTGGATTGATCCGATCTCGTGATGAAGGATTGAATATTCGGCCCGTCGTATACAATGTGTAACAAAAAGGTTCAACAATACGGAAGGGCATGTATGTACTCGGCACCATGAACAACTTTTACTATGGGGCCTACCCCGAAATCGCGAAAAAAATATCAGGTATTCCATACAAAAACTTCATTGAACTTGGACAAAATGTATGGAATAGCTGATAATTTTTTCGCGATTTCAGGGTTGGCCTCATAGTAAAAGGGATAAGGATAGGGAACACACGACTAGGTGGAGTCGGAGTGCATCGTATCGGATTTGTCACTCATTTCGTACCTAACCTACTCAAGTCGAAGTGCCTTCTCCCGATCCCGCCAGAAACTCTTGCGGTGGTCACAATGACCAATTATGTTTCGTTTATCCAAATAATATCTAAAAATGGACCTTACTAAAATCACAATTTCAAAATGTCCGATTACATTCCGTTTCACCAATTTTTTACAAAAGAAACAACGATTTAAAAATACCACGCGTTGCCCGCCGGCAACAAATACTGGTAGGGTAGAGACTACATTTACCCGCCGTATCAGGTAGATAATATCTAAAGCCAATTTCTCCTTTCAGCTAAGTACGACCTTTCCGCGTAGCCCCGTATAACTGTATTAAAAACTTAAAAATGGAACACATTATACCGGGTTAGTTCTAATCAGTTAGCATCCTTTTATGGGTGATTTCTGTACATCAGACAAACAACTTTTACTATGCGGCCATTAACGAAATCACAAAAAAAAACAGCTGTTCCTTACATTTTGCCCAAGGTCGATGAACTTTTTGTATGGAACAGCTGATATTTTTTTCGCGAATTGAATGTTGGTCCCATAGCAAAAGTTGTTTAGTTTGATGTACAGAATAGGTATGCCCTTAAAAGGATGCTAACTGATTAGAACTAACCCTGTATATGAATGAAAACCACATGTATAGTTACACGAATCTATAAACATCCTCATCATCTACATTGTCTAAAACTGAGCAAAGTTGCCAAAATACAACTTTCTAACTCCGGTTGACCCCGATACAACCTCAGCACTGAAGTTGATTTTATGAAAACAATCTACGTAATACTAAGTTGCAAATAGTGAGCACTCCATCGGAAGAAGCGTCGTGAATAATACATACACTTGGTGCGATGAAGGCGCGCCAAACAAAATAACCCTGATGTAGTGCGCTGGAAGCGACTGATTTTACAGCTTGTGACCTACTATAGACGTTACCCCGCGACTTCGGCCGCGTACGGAAAAAATTCGCTCTGCATCCAAATATCTCTATGCAAGCGTGCTCCATCGTAGACTGCATCTTCGTTTAACATCAGACGAGATGGCAGTCAAACGCAAGCCTATAAATAGTAAAAAAAAACGTTTGGGAGAGGGTTATTCACTGATTTTCACCTTTGGACCTGGGTATGTCTTAAAACTGCATCCAGAACCGCCGGAGGACGGGCAGCAGCGTCCTCTTAGTTAACGGTGGTAACACACTGCGATCCCCAAGCCTGCCAAGCGTGGGGATTATGGCTACCCCTCCCTATTAGGGGGAGGCCTTCGTCCAGCAGTGGAGCGTCCGTCTTCCGGCTGTTGATGTGTATTCACTTATTTTCAACCGACTTCAATAAAGGAGGTTTTCATATTGATTGTTTTTTTTTGGTAGTCCCCTGTTATAAATTACTGGAATAAAACAAAATAACGGGAAAATATGATAAATATATATATCATCCAGTTAGTCGAAATTGAAGTCGAATGTTTTTTTTTAAATCGTAGGTATTATTTCCTCACCATTTTCACCCCTTTAGATCGGGCCTGGAAAATTATTGTTTTTGTCTTAAAAGTCTATCCAAATACCAATTTTCACAACTAAAAGTTCATATCAAAGGACTTTCATACAAAAGTTCTCACCCGTTTATATCCCCTTAGGGGTTGAATTTCGGAAAACCTTTTCAGTTTAAATCTTTACGCATCATGAAAAATACACCCTCCAAATTTCAAGTCTCTACGACCATCGGTTTAGGCTCTGCATCGGGTTACACTGGGCAAGTCATTTACAATGTTTTTCTTAATAAACACTAACTAAAATTAATAAGTTTGTAACATTAGATTTAAAATAATATTTACATATTATTTAAAAAAAAGAATTAGAAGTTAATTTAAACTAAAATAAATAAAATTGAGATTATGAACAAAATTAGAAATTAGAAATTAAAAATAGTAATAATGTCGTAAATAATTATTTTATTATATGCAAGGCAACTTAAGAAACGCGAACCGGAAGACGCAGCGTAGGAAGGCCTCCCACTAGGTGGACCGACGACATTGTAAAAGTCGCGGGCAACCGGTGGATGCAAATGGCAGGTTGTCGTACAGTGTGGCGGTTTAAGGGGGAGGCCTTCGTTCAGCAGTGGACGTCTCCGGGCTGATGATGATGATGATGAAGGCAATCAAAGGCAAGGCAAAGGGGATCTGTGCCATTATCAGCTGCTCCATATAATAAGTTCATCGACCTTGGGCAAAATGTATGGAACAGCTGCGATTTCAATGTTGGCCCCATAGTAAAAGTTGTATGTTTTGATGTACCGAATATACCCTTAAAAGGATGCTCACTGATTCGAACTAACCCTGTATAAATGAACGAATCACAAAATGTAAGGCCTGAATACTGCCAGCAAAAATCTAACTGTAGCTTAACAAATCACCGCTTCCATACCCTCAACATCGCCGCAACAATAAAGTGAAAATACCGGCCGTCGCCTCTGACATAAAGAAGTAGGCGCAAAAAATTGCGCTCGCTCGAGCTTCCACCTCTCACTCGCCTGCTTTAAATAAAAAGCCACTATATTTATTTCTTTTCACAGTAAACGTTTACTTTAAATCTCTTTGTATAAATTGTTTCTTTGCTTCAGAAACACATGCATTTTATTACGAAGAAAAATGGGCTCAGCTTTGCGCCACTTTTTGTAATGAATTTATTTAAGCGAAGCGATATATTCTATCTTGTATCTATCTATCTGTCTATCTATATAAATAAAAATGAATCGCTAAATGTGTTGCTAAGCGCATAGCTCGAGAACGGCTGGACCAATTTAGCAATTTTTTTTTATTGTATTCCTTGAAGTTCGAGGAAGGTTTTTATGAAGAGAAAAATCGGAAAACTAACCGGAATATAAATCGGTTACCCCCGTGTAAAGCCGGGCGGGTCAGTTAGTAGAAAATAAATCTAGGTCATAGACATACTCTACATAGGTACATTATTTTGAAGAATGATTTGAAGTTTTACCGTTTACCACGTTCTCGTTAAATATTTAGTTTATTATAATTAATTAAGTCAGATACTGCGACTATAGTTGCGGCAACCTTTTGATGAAGTGAATACAGAGTTCGACGATCGTGCGACCGCATCCTGCTTCGCACAAGAGTTTGTCCGACGAACCCGAACGTTGCTATAATTCTACTTCTACTTTATTTATAACATATAATTGTATATATTTAGATAATAACATTTCATCCAAAACCATTCTAAGTCAAAGTCCAAATCAGCAATCTCATCACGGTGCAGTCTAAGTTATGCTCCAATAAACTAGTAAACGTTTATTGGAAATTTCTACGAATATTTGAAATATTACTGCTCAAAAATGGAATAAAATTACGTAAATGTACCATAAGTTTGAGTTACTACTGTTAACTCTCCAAAACTCAAAGAAGTATTAGTATAGTTCAGATTCTTACATTTCTCTCAGGCGACAGACCGAAAAAAGATCTTTATTGGCGTCCCAAATAAAGGAGCTCAGGGATATTAAATTACCTGTCCAAGATGTCCCCTATTCTCAAGTGATACGACATAACATCGTATTCTATAGATGTATCTATAAATCACGAATACTGCTGTTTTACGCTAAAACTAGTAATTTTCTTAGGGATGCAAAAAATGTGCAATACATCTGCAAAAAATGTGTCCACATCTGTCGCTCTAGAATAGGTTTATTTACAATGCTTCCCAATTCTACAGATTTCCATTACAGACTCCAATTTCCTACAGTTTCCCAGTTTTACAGATTCCCCTTTCTACATATTAATTCTACGGATCCCTACTTTACAGATTCCTAACTGTAACTGCATTAAAAAAAGTAAATAGTAATGTTATGCAATGACTATTGGATTTAAGCTCTCAAAACTGGGCTTCTGATTTTATGAGAATAAATCACTTGGGTGGCCACAACCTTGTTTTTAATTAAGTACTTACTATTTAACTTTCGTTGCCTGTCTTCGTTTTCGTAATCGGTTTCCTTACTCCCTGTATAATATTATAGAACTAAAAACTGATAATAAAAACAGCTAAAATAAAGCGTACGTGTAATGGTAGGACTCTAATGTTTGGTATGTGAGGCGGCATTCCAATTATCAAGTTGGAAATAGACTAGTGCTGTCGTTTGCATTTCCATGCGTGATGGAATGCAAACAGTGGAACAACCTTATTAGCGTTTGTTTAAGGGTTCATATAGTACCTTAATATGTTTACCATATCTATTATTTAAATATCGTTTACTTAATTTTAATTAATAAAACTTTGTAAGTAGTGCAAGGACTCTACTGCAGAGTCCGCCTGGGGAAGTACCACACAACTGCCAGTTACGGTAACCGACAAGCAGTAGTGTGCAATTGTTTTGGTTTGAAGGACATTGTTACCAAAGCAATTACTAAGCATTGAAGAGATTTGTCATCTAATATAGGGTGACGAGCTCAATATGCAGTGCGGCGCAGGAGTTTGTTCGCAAGTTCACAATTCCGGTACTAGTACTGTTATGGACAAGCGTGATGCTTACCACCAGCCAATAGTCTCGCTCGTTTCTTCACTGTATTCCATAAATATAAAAAAATGCTAATATGCAAAATTTGAAACCTGGCAACGGCCAACGAGATATTTAAAATTTATCAAAAGCTCAGAGTGCGAAAATTATGATGATAAATATCAAAGGGCGCCAGAATAAGGTCCTTGATGTCTTTGAAACATTCTTCGAATAAGACCAAATGAAATTAATAAAATAAGGCCCTTGGAATCCTCTATTGGTTTGTAAACCACAATTGGCTTAATAACGTATAAGTATCCACTTGTATCTCAATTCTAAATGAACTGAGAAATTACTATACAGATGCTTATTGGCCCAAACTTCGTAATTAAATTCAATCCTAAATGAACTTAAATTAATAGTAAAACTAATTTTACTATACATTTGAGTTTATATATTCTGGTGTCTCAAAATTAGAGATGTAGGAGGTTTGGAGCCACTACACTCGGACCACAAAAAAGAAGATTTTCTTGTTCTTTAGTTAGTACATTATTTAGTTTCGAAATCTTTTTTTTTATTATTATCGCAAATCTATAGGGTTTCCTATAAGCAATATACGATAGCAGTAAACGAGCTATGCTCGGAGTTTTTGCGCGATAAAATCCGGAACGTGGATATTCACCAAAGTCACCGACATAGCTCGCAGGGTTTGCAAGTTGAAGTGGCGCAGGGCAGGCCACATCGCTCGACGAACTGACAACCGATGGGGAAGAAAGGTTCTTGAGTGGCGACCGCGAACCGGAAAGACGCGGCATAGGAAGGCCTCCCACTAGGTGGACCGACGACATTGTAAAAGTCGCGGGCAACCGGTGGATGCAAATGGCGGGTTGTCGTACAGTGTTGCGGTCTATGGGGAAGGTCTTTGTTCAGCAGTGGACGTCTCCGGGCTAATGATGATGAAGACAAATATCTTTATGCCTAGTTATTTCTCTGATAACATTGCAGGCGGACTTTGCGATAGAGTCCGACTACCACTACATTATTGATAAAGATAGAAAACGACCTTTTGGAAAAATCCTAATAAGAATGTGACGTAAAATTGAACCTATGTCATAAAATAAACTTAAATATGAACTAGGCTAGAAAATAGATTCGATGGTGAGCTATGAAGCTAGACTGAGAGTGTAATGCTCCTTTTATGGATCGGAAACTGCAAGTTAAAAGTAGAGCGGATTCTTCTCAACGGCTATCTGTCGACGATAAGTATCGTAATAAAAGATATTTTTATGAATTTCTATTTTATGATAGAAAATGTCGACTATCATATAAAACTGTATGTTAGCACGCCGTGAAGAAAACTACAGATAGAATACAAAAAATACAAATTGAAGACTTAGGTATCTTATTAGCATAAAACATAATAAAAGTATTACATTTTATGAGTTTATTGTGTTTGTTTCACACCATGATGTACACCGTGGTATTGACCAAAGTATCTACACAGCATTTAGTAATAATTCTCTTTACAAAATTACGAAAGTCCGGTAAAGTCTTGGAGTGGACTCTGCGGTAGTGTCCTACCACTATAAACCGACTCTACTCGACTACCTGGACATCTTCATATTTTCCAGTTATTTTGAGTTGTTCTAGTAATTTTGATTTAAAAACCAAACTACTGAACCGAGTAATTGTAAACGAATTGAAAAATAATTCAAGTAATGTCAATCATAGTTAAAAAGAAAAAAAAAACATACTGGTTCAGGTACGAAATGATTTAGGTGTCCAAAAATCTTTAAATATTTTATCTACAATGAAGAATGGCTGGTTTAAAGATAAAATAGATAACTAAACTTTTTATTGTACATGTATATGTACACACCAAAATACACGATAAAATGGATAGATAAAGGGTTAGGTACGAGTATAACATAATTTGGCTTAATGATTTAAACGCACCTTAATATTTGATTGAAGGTTACTTACATAATGTGCGCAGAGTGGTCTAGTGGTTCGATCTAAGTGTTTTTTATTATTCGTTTATTTTTTATTATAACAAAAGTACATGATATTGCAAGCGATTATACAATCTAAAGAGAAAAGCAAAGTGTAGACGCCTGTCTCCCATAGTCGGGCAATAAAACTGGATATAAAATTGCGATCGGTTGCTACAAGTATCTCTACCATCGTAACTTCTTAACTACATTGTTAACGTCTCTAACTGTTCCATACCAATTGTAGCTGAATTATATTATACAAGTCTCTAGAGACGTTATAATAGAAACATGCCGTGATCTCTCGAGCTCTTATTGCAGTCGTAAAACGGGTCTTTTTCCTTTTTCTTTCTTTGTAATTTCAAGGAATGTTGTAATTACGTATTGATTTTACTGTCAGGAGCTTTTTTTATTCTTATCAAATAGCTTACCAGCGTATTTGTGCTTTTTGTTTTGTTACTGTGTATATCGGAAGTGAGAATCGAACCCCTGCAGCTCTCAAGCCAGAGACACTACCAACTGAGCTATAAAGCAATCAAATAAACCATGCAAAAAAGTAAATGTATGGTGTATTTAACAGTCGATTAGATATTCGTTATTATGTATGTTTTTGGAATTCATCAAAATAATTACTAAATTTATTTTATATTAGGTCTTTACCTATGAAATTTCCGTTTTGTATGGAATAAGTGAAAGTACTTATTTTTTTAAACTTTTTTATTTCTGTTTTATTTATACGGGAATACTTACGTTTAATTAAATCGGATACTCCGACTATAGTTTCGATCACATCCGGTGACCTTTTTCAAAGAGTGAAAACAGAGCCCGACGCGCGTGCAGCTGCGTCCTGCTTAGCACAAACCCTGCTGCTTGTTTTTTATTTTTATTTCTGTTATTCAAAGTAATCACCCATGCAATCGACGCATCTTTGCCCACGAATTGGCAGTTTATTGATATTATATATTGATTCTTGTAAAAATTAGCTGGACGGGGAGGCAACAAACTCTTTAAAGGCATTTTGTACTGCCTCTGAATTTTTTACCCACTAAAAAGTTGTCTAAATTTTGGAAAAAGTAATAGTCGGTAGGTGCAAGGTCTGGTGAGTATGGCGGATGAGGGAGAGCTTCCAACCCCAGCTCTTGCAGCTTGGAGACTGTCTGTAGCTGCAGCGCGAGGCAGGTCTCGACGCGTACGTTGCGCTGGCGATCGTTAAGTTCGTGGGGCACCCATCTATCAAGTTTTTTTCCTTGCCTATTTGTCGCAAATGGATCAAAATTGTTTTGATGCTAACATCAAAAGCTGCTGCTAGCTTAGCTGTAGATTGAGTTTTTTCAGCTTCCACAATCGCCTTTAATTCATCATTAGTGACCAAAGTCTCCGGACGCCCACGAGCTTCATTTTTCATGTCAAAATTTCCTGAACGGAACCGGGAACACCAATAACGGGTTGTGCGTTCGTTTGTACAGTTCTCTCCGTAAACGTTTTTGATGTTACGTGCCGTTTATGTCGCGTTGGTGCCACGACGGAACTCATATTCCAAAATAACACGAATTTTTAAAGTATCCATTAGGACGAAAAATGTTCAAATGTAATGAAAATACAACGCTAATCAATAAACAAATGACTGAGTTTGTAAAAATAATGTCATGTTTTTAAGACAACATTAATTTGATATCAGAATACAAAGCCATTCCAAACTTTTTTTCTATTTGAAATGACCAGTACTGAAGAACAGCAATTTCATAAGTAAAGATTATTTTTGAAGCCCACACATATTGCCTCTGACGTTAAACCTAAGATTAAACTAGAGATTCGACTAGCTTTAAGAGCCACTGGTTTGAGCGAAGACAGTAGGATTTAGAGATGTAAGATTACATGTAAGCTATATTGTGCCATGAATCTCAACAGATGAAGATAAAGCTCCTTCGAAAGTATTGTGTCTGTTACTCTGTTATACAAATAGATGTATCTAGTCTAAATGTGCGTTTAAATGGGCGTACTAGGATTTGCCTGTGGGCGAGTAAATTATGGTTTAGAGTCTGCTTCGATACGATAGAATGCAAGTCTCGTTTTTATTGGTATAATGTAAAACATATTGTAATGTAAAACTATCAACGCATTGTAGGATAATCACACTACACATATTCTTATTCTTATTTATATTCATATTTTTCTTACTGTCTATGCATTAAAAACATAGTAATCACACTAATATTATAAAAGCGAAGTAAGCTTGTTGGTATGTGTGTATGTATGTATGTGTTGTTACCTATCCATGCCAAAACAGCTGCACGGATTTGGATGTAACTCGAAATCGAGATAGCTTATTTTGCGGAATAACTACGGGCTACCTTTTATTATCATCATTATCACCGTTTCTCATCATTACGCGGTCAAAACTGCAGGGCGCAGCTAATTTAGCTATAAAACACAATACAATAGCAAAATCAATTTTAATATCTACTAAACGACGGAATTTAACTCTGATATTTTATTCAATTCAATTTATTTATTTAGTTAAACATTTAAAAAAAAACAATCATACAACATGATGTTGCCAAGTCAAAATAGTATAAAAATAAAAATATAAGGTAGTTTGGTGGCTTAGAAAATAAGTACCCACAAAAAAAAATGAAATAAAATATTTAAAAATAATATCAATCGATTCGATGTCATATAAAACTAATAACTATAAATAAAAATTAAATTAATTAATTGGTATTTAATTATGAAAATCGATTAATGAAATCAGTGTCATTACTTGCCTCCTAAAATTATAATTTATATTATGCCACTTTGACTGGTGAACTAAGGTTTGCCATGGTCGCTCCCCATCAGGAGAAAGTGCCCCACTTGATCCCCACCTTAGTCCGTCACAGATCCTACATAACACTATTTGTCGTAAGTAAGTGGGTGCGTTGTTTGATAGATGGTCAGGATGTTGTTTTAGGGGACGGTTTCTCTAAACGTTTTATCTTTAAGGCTCCTTTGTGTCAAAAGGATTCGACTCTCGATTTTCCCAAAAACTTAGGTAACTTATTTTATAGTATTCGCCACACAGCCGTTATTTAGGTACTAAGCAGTATGTCGTGGGCCGAAAACTCGGGACGAATATGGCATAAATCCAGATTTAACTACAAGTTTTACGAATAGAAGATAAACTCTATAATATTCAAACCAAGAGAAATGATTACAGCCATGTCAAAACAAAAACAAATGTACCTACTTAGATCTAGTGTAACAATTGGCAGCCTTGTCGCTAAAAGCAATCTCTTTCAGGCAACCTTGGGATGGAAAGGATTCGCGGAACGGCATTACTAAAGCGAAAAGAGGTAATTGTACTCAACAGCTCGTCACTGTGAGCTACTTGTACGATGGGTTAAACCTAAATTCGGAGTTTTGGCGGGAACACGGAAAAATCATGTCGCTGCATTCTATTATTTTCTTAAACTTGTGTTTTTTCGCGAATTAATAATTTAAAAATGGTGTTGTTTTATTCATTGAGTGCTGATTAACATGCACAAGTGTGGGCAAGTGATATAATGTGGTGAAACGTGTCTTTTCGTGTTATTTTCATAACTCCGTAAAAGCTTACTAGGGTATGACTTGGAGTTGATTATGACTAATTTCGTGTGACTAACTGTGATTTTAACTGTGGGACCTGGGTATGTTCTTAAACTGCAACCAGACCCACCGGAGGACGGGCAGCAGCGTCCTCTTGGTTAACGGTGGTGACCATTCCGATCCCCAAGCCGCCTGCCAAGCGTGGGGATTATGGCAACACCCCTCCCTCTATTAAGGAGGCCTTCGTCCAGCAGTGGACGTTTTATGGCTGACGACGAATACATTTGGACTTTATGGTATGTACTGAAAATATTTTGTAAACTGAAAATGTGTAAACTAACAACATAGTAAATTTTTTAACATTGATGATCCAAAACAACATTTGAATCTTGTTATTGTACTAAACTTCAAAATGTATTCGATATCATGTTATATCGTAGCAGAAGTTTTAGGCAAAATTTTCATCAGGTAGGCAACATCGATTTCGATATCGAGTTTGCGCGAAAACTGGCCAACGACAAAAGAAACTAAAAAAAATTGAAAAAACCGCTCCATTTTTTTTGCATGATCATATGACGTTTATACCTCTATGTATTTATCTCAATGCCAGGAAGACAATAGAGGAACACATTTTTTTGTAGAATCGCTGACCAGATTCTCTCTTAAGTCATAGTACCTACTATAAAATTGGCTGGTAGGCACCCATAAACATTTAAGCCTACTACACCACAGAAACGAGCAAACATTTTATTAAAACCAGAACCGTTTCTCCTAAAAGCCTTCTTTTCAAGTCAATGACACCGATCGTTTGAATCTCGTTCATATTTCAGCCCGAATTAGTAACTCGATACCACTCATCGGCTTCTGTAGCCTTACAGGTGCTATTTCAATGTTCAGGTTTTACCAACTCCAAGCCCGGAATAATTAGTGCCAATACCTTGACTCACTTTGTTTCTGAAAAGGTAAATTCAAATCAAAAATCTAATAAAAGATGTTAGTATCTCCTTGCCTCTTAAAAGCCAGGGTTGGCCAGGACCTCAAATAAGCGACACTGTTTCTAGGTAAATATATCTACCAAAAACTACCAAGCCGTCTACCAAGCGTGGAGATAATGGCAACCCCTCCCTATTAATGGGGAGGCTTTCGTCTAGCAGTGGACTTCTTCTGTCTGATGAATGAGTATACCAAAAACTCGTACGAAACGGTTTGATTCCACTTTCTTCATTCGAACTGCTGAACAGTGGAATGCGCTGCCCGAGTGGGTGTTTTCCGATAATTATCTGGGTGTCTCCAAGTCACGAGTGAGACGGTTTCTTCTTGGCAATCGTAGACTTCATCTTCGTTTAAACATCAGACAAGATGGCAGTCAAACGCAAGACTATATATATATATTTTTTAACTTTTTTATATTATATATTTTTGTACGTTTAATTTTTTTCTGCCCCGTTTATGTTATTAACAATTATTATGTGTTAATTAAAACTGTATTTTGTTATTATACAGGGTTAGTCCTAATCAGTTACCGTCCTTTTAAAGGCATATTCTGTAAATCAAAACAAACAACTTTTACTATGATACCAACATTTGAAATCGCAAAAAAAAACATCGACTTTGGGCAAACTGTATGGAACAGATGTTTTTTTTGCGATATCAATGTTGGCCCCATATTAAAAGTTATTTGTTTTGATGTACTAATATGACCTTAAAAGGATGCTAACTGATTAGGACTAACCCTGTCTATTTTTAAATCAAAAGGATATTTTTTTGATTTCATTATTTTTATTTGTCTAGGTTCACTATCGGAGTAGAGCCTTCGCTTTTCTGTGATCGGTACAGTTACCAAAACGACTCCAAAATAATTGATACGAAAAGGGAACTGAATTCCTCTATCGTAGCTGATTACTAAACTCAGTTACCAAAACGGCAACAAAATTCTTGTTTAATATTTTTTGATTACGAATTAATGAAAAATTGTTCGTCTATCGTAGCTATTTAGTTACGAAACTCAATTACCAAAACGGACCAAACCTCAACAGCGTACAACAAAAGCCTTCACTCAATATTACTGAACTGGTTCCGTTCATTCATTCCTAAAATAACTGTCAAATTACGGACTTCCGCCTTCCTGTCCCCTTCAATTCAAACGCCAAAGTCATAAAACCCCGATCGTGCGCGTGTCCCGTTTCACTCTTGTCAAAACCTACCAACTGTCTTTACAGGGCACTTCAGAAATATCAGGTAAAATCCCAAAGATTAATGCGGGACAACGAAGCGGGATTTAAAGGGATCCCTCCCTGATTGCCCGTTCGCGGCACCGCAATCTCTGATTAGGTGAGAGGAACTGGAGGATCGGAAGTCGGGGCATTAAATATGGACACAATGAGGACTATTCATAATACCTGGGTCACAGAATAAATACTACCGAATGTACGAAATCCGATTCAAGGGCTCGTTTCCTGAGTTTGGGTTTGATTTGTTTCGGGCTTGCCCTTTGGTTGTGCATTTACTTCTTAATGTGATTGCCGCCAGCAGGTATTCTGGTTTGAATAATTATAGAACCCCTTTCAGTTGGATTCTGTTGTCCTGATACTGTAATTCAAAATTCCATCGAGAACTTGAATGACGTATTATGTTATTAAATTGCAGTAACCTCGAGCAACTGGTAAAGGTATGTGACATTTTGGCCTATACTCGTATTCATGATCAAACGGACTAAACTGACAGATTGAAATGTCACTTTTCAAAATAATGCTGCCTGCTACAAACCGTAGTGAATCGATATTGTTATGTTCATATCGTTCAATAGAATTATTGAATAATTATTAAGTGCCGTTAAACATTTAAAGTTCTGCCAGTGGAAGTGCAGGTAGAAAAGGGAAAACATATTGTTTTATTTATACGGGAATACTCACGTTTAATTAAATCGGATACTCCGACTATAGTTTCGATCACATCTTTTACAAAGAGTGTAAACAGAGCCCGACGCGCGTGCAGCTACGTCCTGCTTAGCACTGCGGGCCGCAAAAAAAAAATGGAAAAAAAATGAGGAAAAAAATTGCTGCAAAATGTGTCAAAACCACGTCAGTTTTCATAATAAAACATATTGTGTTAAAAAGTTGTTCTGTAAATTGCTACACGGAAATGTATTTCATGATTTAAAACCTTGGAAAGATTGAAATCGTACAAAAGTCAGGAACTACACCTTTTACAAAGACTAATATAAATATATCGAAGTAGTTCATTGGTGTGAAATTATTAAGTTTGTTAACATAACATAAGTTAATAAAAAGATGAAGTTTCTTAACATACGTTAATAAACTTAATATTTTTACCCCAGCACTATTAAAATTTTGCCAAAAAGTTGCAACCCTCGAAATGTCAGTTTAGTCCATTTAATTAAGAATCCGAGTATAGTTTATACAAGGAGGTACGGGAAAATATATACTACTAAGCCACCTGCGCAAATATCCTATCAGCACATAAACATCCTATTATTTCATGCCTTTATATAAATTTAATGATTTTTGTTTTTTTGAATTGATTTGCCAATTCGTATCTAAGTATACCCATTAATTCTCACACTAATATTATTTTAAAGGCAAAAGGAAAGTAACAGACAACTTCCATGCCTCCAAAAAAAGTTAATTCGTTTTTGCTGGATGGCCAACCCTAGTGTTATAGTTAAAATGCCGCCCGAAGGCCTCTGTCATAGAGGTAGTAAAGATCTCAGAATCTAAAGATTTACGATACGAACGGATACATTTTTCCCGGAAATTACAGGGAAAACTAGAAAAACCGCGGATATACTGCGGGACGTCAAGATTTAAATGTATTATTCCAAACTTAGACCAAAACTAGACTTTCCTTTGAACCTTTCTTAAGTATCCCTGACCGTAATATTATTTTTATCCGACAAAAGATCGTCCGAGATCATCGGCGATCTTCAAAGCAATCACAGCGGAAACAAGATAGTTGCGTCTGAGAAATACTTCTGTCTTCTGTGTCGGTAAATAAAATCGATTGTCAGCTGGGTATGATTGTGTTACCGGTTATTGAATCAGGAGAGCTGCGGAGGTTGCTGGGATCTGTAGGTTTGATACTTTAATACAAACAGAGATAATATGATATTTAAGAGATGTAGGACGCGGAACTGATTCCGCCCTAGTGTCTCTACAATGTGGTCGATTCTAACGGGTTTAGTTGTCAGTTCTAAACTAACTAAAGTATTGCTGTCCTTAGCTAACATGCCTAGTAAAAAAGTGACAGCAATATTTTAGTTAATTTAGAACTGTCAACTAAAACCGTCAGAATCGACCACTATATGACGGGCTATGATCCAATAAAACAGGTCTGCTACTCCGGGAGTGACACTTGCTTACGTCACTCCACCACTTTATGGCAACAAAATTGGTAATCAAATCTGTTAATAATTTATTAATTATAAAATACACAAATCATTTCAATTGTCATTTCGTGTCCGCTCAAGCAAAATGATTCAAGTTAAACACGAATTAACATAGTCAACCAAAATCACATAGTTTTATGGTATTCCCTTAGGTAATATACGGAGAACGGGGAGTTATTATTTCACGCTACTACCACGTGACTTATATACTTGCTCGGGAGTGTCATACCTGGCGGAGTACATTATATATATTTTTTCTTAGTTATTGGCATCGTACGTTGTGCATTATGCCAGTGTCAAGTTTATGAATTTTCAAGTTTTTTTAGTAAAATCAAGTCAAATATGTCATGAAATCACAGTTACCCACACGAAATTAGTCGTAGTCGAGTCCAAGTCATGCCCTAGTAAAGTTGTGGCGACTTTACTATGAGTTTTTACGGAGTTTTGAATACAACACAAAAATACATGATTCACCGCATTATATCACTTGCCCACACTCGTGCAGTAATTCAACACTCAATGAATAAAACACCACCCTTTTTAATCATTAATTCGCAAAAAAAACACAAGTCACAACGACATGATTTTTCCGTTGTCCGCCAAAACTCCATCTGTCAGTATACAGGGTTAGTTCTAATCAGTTAGCATCACTTTAAGGGCATATTCTCTAGATGAAAACAAATAACTTTTACTACGGGACCAACATTGAAATCACAACAAAAAAAACAGCTGTTCCATACATTTTGCCCAAGGTCGATGAACTTTTTGTATGGAACAGTTGATAATTTTTTCACGATTTCAATGTTGGCCTCATAGTTAAAGTTGTTTATTTTGACGTACAGAATATGCCCTTAAAATGAAGCTAACTGATTACAACTAACCCTGTTTAACTCAGGAAAAAAAAACCTGCTGCTTTAAGTCCGCTTCAGTTGTTGACTTCTTAGCGTAGTGCCTTCGTTCATCATCAGCCCGGAGACTTCCAGACGTGTGAAATAAGGCCTTTCCCATAGGCCGTTTGTCCACAGCCGCCATCACCGAGATGTCACCCGAGCGCCGTGACGGACGTGCATTGGACACACGGCTAATAGTAATCTGTGTATCGCTACTTCGGCGACGTCATCTCATTCTCGTTGACGTTTTGGTGACGGCGGCTGTGGACAAGCGGCCTTAGACCGCCACACTCTCGCCTTGTCGAAGTGTCTTGGTTGTCTCTCTTAAAATAAAAATCCTTCACAATCCCAAGTCATTAATTTCGACTGCTGCTGGTAATATCTTGTTTAATTTCTTCTAAGTGTGCGTTAATGTAGATTACGTAATAACGTTGAAAAGCCTTTTCGATTGTGTTTTGAAAGCCTTCATTAGTTGCGGTTTATTTGAAGGGTGGAATTCCTAAATAAACAGACGGTCTCCACATCAGAGCTTTTTGTTGTGGAACTTTGACTTTATGACTCTTTATATTATTATTTTACGAAAAAACTCGTGTTGGAAACTTATTTGCCTTCGTGAATAAAAAAAAATAAGGCAACTGCATAGAGCTTTAGTTTTTTTTTTTTTGCTTTATCCGCACATTTAAGACATACAATGTTTTCTATTTCTGTTACTATTAGCCTTTGCCTTATTTCATCAATTTCAATTCAGTCGTGTAATCATAGAAACGTACTTAACACTGATTAAGCAGACTCACAAACAAGCACTTTTCCTGCAGATTTTATCACGAATTTTCATAATACTCTTACTTTTCCAGGATATATGATAACTAGCAATGCTCCGCTGTTTCACTCGTAATTCCTGGAATAAAAAATAGCCTACGTATTATTTCAAGGTAAAAGCTATCTCTATACCAAATTTCATCCAAACACCGTTGCCCGTTTTTGCGCGATTGAGTTAAAACTCCAAACATTTATAAATTCACATTTATAAAATTTGTTGAATGGGAGGTTTTCTGACAGCTATCGGAATGTAATTCTACAGCCAAAGATAGATGGCGCTGACGATACCTTTTTTTTCGCATTTGTTTAATGAATAAGCAAACACACTACTAATTACTAATCCCCACTTACTAATTTATGTTGTGGAAGAATAAAAGCTTAAGAAATACCATTGGCAAGTACTTTGTAACTACTTTGTACTTTGTTAGCAAGTATTTTGTACAAACAATAAACACAAAAAAAGCATGACAGAACTGATGTAAATTAAATAATATTTTGTTTTGTTTTATCTTTTGATCTTGCTTCATTCTTTTTAAATCTTCAGAACCACAGGCTAGGTAGTGATTCTATTCAGAACTATGTCTCGTCAACGCCATCTAACGGATTTTTATGAACAATTTTTATTATTGCCTTTCAGAAAACCTCCTTTTGAGAGCCATCAGTTTCTTTATATCTACCATGTAGCCAAGACACTTCCTAGTTCCTATTTAACTCGAGTATAGACTTAAAATACTTCCTAACGGCTTTAAATAAAATCACTAGCGTATAACATAGACTATAGTCACGATTCTATAAGAAAATCGATGTCCTACAAAGATTACATCAGAGCACCCACATCAAAGGGCTGGATGTCCCGCTTCACCCCATTAGCTGCTGAAGGACACAGTAAATCGAACAGCAGTAGGTGTTTTATATGATCATATTTAATCTTCGATACAAAAATAGTCTTCTGTCCGTAAAGCATAGGTTGCACAAGTCTACTAAAAACCCGGTTGTGATTGGCCAGCAACTTTACAATAAACTGCCGAACTGTATTAAAAATTGTAATAAGTACAATACGTTTTGTTCTAATGTCCGAAATCTTTTGCTGTCCAAAACTCTATATCAAGTGAAGAATATATAAAGCATGATTACCGGGACTACAAATTATTATAATCGACTAACTAGACTAATTCGATTTTTACAATTTTATACTTGAAATTTATTTAATTTTTTAAACAGTTAATGACGAAGCCCATTTACAGCTTGAATTTATTTCTTCCTCTATACAGCGTTAGAGCTATAGGTATTTATTGTTTAATTACACTGCATTCCTATTTTAAATAATTCAATTTGTATACCCTGACGAGTACATAGCACGAGTCGTTACTATACCTAGCTATAATAATTGATTACGGTTATGACAATAAAGAATATCTATCTATCTATCTATATCTTTATTTATTTTTTTAAGCCCAACATAGAGGGTTATAATATGGGCCCGTGTTTTTTAAGTAATTCCTGTAGCCTGAAATAAACAAAACGGATGAATTGATTTTGTTTTACTTAGTTTTTTTGTTTGAATTATTACTTGAACGAGAGTGTTCTCAAGAACGTCGAGTTTTAATAGTAGATAACTCACCTAGGGAGCAAAAGTAAAGAATGTCTCAGATCTTATGTATATTAAAGTAAATATGAGATGAGATATATTTATGTATAGTAAATATGAGATCTGAGGCTTCTTTACTTGCTCCCATGTGTGTATACGATTTTACGTGCCACTGCGGGGAGGAAGTGGTCCTTTCGCTTCACGTAGTGGGGTTAAAGTAGCCACTTTAGCCCCGCAGGTACGTAAAAATAATAATTTCAGTTTAATTTTTGAATGTCTAACGTTAATATTATTATTATATTTTTGAATAGATTTTTAGTAGAAAATTTTGAACCTTCGTAGTGGATCCAAGTCTAAGTACTTCAAAACGATAAACCCGGAGTCAATTTCTTTTAGTTTAGCATTAGTGTAGACCGCATAAGAATAGGTCTCACTAAACATCGACTTCCTAAAAAAGAACATTGTGTTTTCGACCGATATGTATGTATGAATTATTAGTTTTTCAACTGTGGCTACGTATGCCATACAAAAGTCGTTGCCACTAGATGGCGTGCTCCTTAAATCATACAACAACTTGGAATATTCGCACTACACACTCTGATATATCGATTAACTGTATTCCAAGATCGACAAGTCGAGTGGAAAATCGACAGCCAGCAAACAATTAGTGATTGTTCTATGTAATGTCCTTGCGGCTGCGATTGGACGTAAATCGATGGCTTCTATTTATTTACGTGTCGGGGAAATTAAGTGAAATTCTGTCAAGGGGGCGAAATGGGGTAATTAATTTGAATTATCCCTGATTTTGACGTTCGTCGATGGTTTCAGCATGGGTTATGTGGAAACAGCTAACCAACTAAACCCGTACAATATTATGATTTAGGGCTTGCAGATTTTTAATTTGAGATCGGGCTGTGTGACGTAACTTGGAACAAGTCTGTGTCCGGTATTAGACTATGACGATGATGATATATTTAATCGATAATCTGCTCTTGGTCTGGATGTTGTCCAAGTCTTTCATGTGTTCCCTAATATCTCCGTCTTTTCATGATGAGCACAGGCTGACCACAGGCTGGCCATAGCACAGAATAAATGATAGTACTACGTGCCATAGGCAGGCCACAGGTAGGCCACAGGCAGGCCGCAGGCAGGTAACAGGGAGGCCACATGGAGGCCACAAGTATTAATCTTACCATTAGAAGAACGCTTCGTTCATCTCGTTACCTGTTAACAAAAAGAAGAATCTTAGTTTCGAGCTTATTTTCAACCGATTTAAAAAAAGAGGTTCTCAATTCGACTATGTGTTTTTTTTTATGTTGTTACGCGATTACTCCGCCAATTATAAACTGATATGTTTTTTTTCGTTTCGTAGGTAAGAGGTAGTCCCAGTTTTTTTTATCGAAGTTTGGTTTTTAAATCAAAATTACTAGAAAATATTAAGATGTCATCCAGGTATTCGAAATTGATGTCTTTTTTTTTAAAGCGTATATTACTTTTTTAATTGAAACTATTACAATTTGCAAGGGTTGTACAATTGTCGCATGGGACATTTAAGCGACTAAGTTGTATGTTATAACGTTGTAATGTATACACTACCTTAACAAGATGTCTAAGCTGTTTTTTATAAAATTGCCTGCGCAAAATCTGTCCTTGTAAAAAATAAATGAAACTTATAAATGAATATCCACACAGAGCGCAGACACTTCCCTTCTCCGCGAGAATACAGTTCATTAGGGATAAGGTGGTGCCTTGTGAGTTCCAGCCCTTATGTCTAGTGCCATCGTAGACTCGCCCTAACAGCGCGGCTAACTTAACTGCACGATTGAATGAGTGAGCCACTATCGCAGTTGCTAAGCTACATATGTGAATAGCTGTTGCTTCTTCATTTGGCCGAGTGTAGTCATAAGTTGGTAGGCTTACAGCGTGGCTTTGACGGCTACTTTTAGAAAAATAAGCTGAGTCATCATGTTTTTTCTGTAAGTTGGATGGATCTACACATAAAATTGTGTCGTTGGGTTGTAAAATAGGTTGAAACGTCGGATACCGAAACGAGCTCGAGAGTATTCAAGTGGAAAAGGAACTTTTTGTGGAATAAGTTTTTTGTAGAACATGATAGTTCTACAGGGTTTTTCATCAAAAGCGATCAAACTTTGAAATTAAATTAAACAAACAGTTTTTGTGCACCATATACAATGTGTATCAAAAAGCGTTTGCTCGCTGCCTACCTATAATGCAGTGTGCTTTAATACCGTTGTGCCTAAACCAAAAACGAGGTAGGCATACTATTTTTGATATTTGGCACATGAATTAAAATTAATAACTTGACAATGACAGCCACGTTTGGTCTGCGCAAAGTCAAAGCCATCTACAATGAGTTTTTTTTAATTTTAATTTGCTTGTCAGAAAATCTCCTATTCCTAAGAAACTACTTTCTTACAAATTTCTCCCATGGCGTGACTTGACTCGAAATTCATCAAAAACTTGATTTATTTAAATACTTGACAGTGGCAAATAAATGCAAAGTGCGACGCCAGAATCCTCCTAGGAGGAAAGAAGGAAGGAACCACAAATCTCCAATATATGATCGCACAGACATTAAATCCAAGGCGGCTCTATAGAAGCGACTCCCTAAAAAGCGAGCAATTCCCAAAAATGGCACAGATCGGATCGCCAGTTCATAAATCCAATGAAAGTCATTGCATACGAAAGCTTGGGCGGGGGGTGTTGCCACTGCGACGTCAATTTATTGCCCTTCCTATTGAAATGTTACGGCAGAAGGGCAGAATGGACGTTTGAGATACGATTACGACACCTAAGGATAGGGCCTTCGCGTTTCTGTGATTACGACGTATACGAGATTATGTTTAGGTAGTTGAATAAAGGCTGCAAATATAACTTCGTCAGTTTTTTAATTATTTATTGCAGCTCTACGAACTTCGGTCAGGGGGGTGTCACTCCGCAGTTTAGGTATCTTCGGCGGGCGCTCCGGCCGAGTGGACAATGCAAGGCAGAAGTCAGTGGCCGCCCGCACGCTAGCCTAGTCGCACGTAACTAAGCATACGTGATAGAAAGAGAGCGGAATATCTAGGTGAATATAGCGAACGGTATCCAGCGCTGTGCGAGTTGAATTGCTACTTTATTGGCTAGTAGATAGAGTCCTTATTTATTTCAATTCCTTTGCGGAGTTAACTTTCTGTACGAAGTACTATTATTTATTCTGTGCTTTGGTGACTGCTCCTTTAGTAGGTATCGAAAAACTAAAATAAAACTTTTGTATTGCTGTCAATTTAAGATTAAAAACAAAAGGCTTTCCGAAAGAAATAAAGGTGGGTACGCAAGGAAACTTATACTTTTGCGTATACACTGAGAAGTCCAGTTTCTGCAAGCAGCACCCCTTCATGAGTAGTAAATTTTTGTTTTATTTTTACTTCTTTGTAGCGAAGCTTAATTGATGTTAGCTTAGTTGTAGGCGCGGCATGATGGAATGGCAGGAAAGGATGGCAGAATCGAGTGCGGGGCACCGCACTATGGAGGCGATTCGACCCATTATTTTACAATGGGTCAAGAGAAGATACGGGGCCCTCACCTTTCGCCTCGTGCAGATGCTGTCGGGACACGGGTGCTTTGGCCACTACCTATTTAGGATAGCTGATAGGGAACCAACACCCGCTTGTCATGAGTGTGGCCACGACGACGACACGGCGCAGCATACACTTGAGGAGTGCTCTGCATGGACAAGTGAGCGCCGTGTCCTTACCGATATGGTTGGAGCAGACCTCTCGCCTCCAGCATTGATGAACTCAATGCTGGGTTCCGAGGAGTCGTGGGAGGCGGTCGTCTCCTTTTGCGAATATGTAAAAACGCAAAAGGAGACAGCGGAGCGAGAGCGCGAGGTCACTACTGACCTCCCAATGCGACGCCGTAGGCCCGGGCGACGGAGGAGAATATTTGCCCTCCTCCAACCCCCATAACGTGGGACTCCGGGCGGCGGGTTCGGGGGAACCCGTCGTCCAACGAGTGAGTTCCCCGAGAATGAACGATGGGTGTCGTGTTCCCACACATCGTGAACAAGCCGGGTGGAGCACACGCTCCCCGTGACGGAGTCCGGATGGGACTAGCGCTGTCGAGGTCGCGGATGAATGCGTGCCCGCGGCCTTGACGCTGAGCGCCGAGATGGAACACCCCAGGGTTATTGGTGGGTAGGCCGCCATTCTGGCGGAGAGTCCCACATAACCACTGGCTCCCCCCGGAGCCGGTGGTATCCATTAAAGATTTTCACTGGGGAAAAAAAAAAAAAAAAAAAGTTGTAGGCGCGGAATGTTCACGTCACAGGGAGTCGTGTCGATTCCCAATCATGACATATCCAATAATACATAAAAAAATATATACTTTCAAGTGACGAGACGTGCTAGACTTTCGCCTGGTGGTAAGCGTCACGCCTGCCACTAACAATAGTAGCAGTGCCAGAATTGTGAAATTGTGAACACAATGCCTGCGCTGCACTGCACTGCGCTCGTCACCCTGAGATATTAAATGTTAAATCTCTTCATACCCAGTAATTTCTCTGGTAACATTGCCCTTCAAACCGGAACACACTACTGCTTGGCGATTGAATAACTGGCAAAGGTGTGGTACTTCCCCAGGCAGACTCTGCAGTAGAGTCCTACCACTACAAAAACTTACTTATTTATTTTACTGTTGAACTTTATTCATTGTTAGTTATATGTAACAGTCTGTAGGTCCAACCAAAAACTGTTGTGCACCATTCTGTCACCAAATATTTTGAGCAGCTACGGTTTCGGAACAAAGTTATAAAAACTACTTTTGCAAATATGATATTACACAAAAAAAACTTTAACAATCGATTTTCTACAGTAAGTACGCATTCTAAGATCTTCCCGGAAATAGAAGATCGTTTAGCTCGTTTACTCGTGCCGCCATAAACGAACCGACATAGATTTATTCTCCTGGCCATTGAAATAAAATAATGGCGCTCTGGACAATAGAGCATACGAGTGTAGAACACGATTATGTCGGCCTGACCGCGAGTGGACTTTAAAACTTGATCTATTGGCAAATAACTGGACGATATTAGATTTTTGGTTGAAGCTTTTATGGACGTAGCTTGTTCACTTTTTCAAGTTCGATATTAAATGTTTTGATGCTTGTTTGAATACCAATAGAATTGCCTTTTTAGAAATACCGTTTCCACTATAAAAAAGTCCACAAGCGGATTTTGTTTCATTTTAATAATGAACCTTAAAACCCTGTAATAGCATTGTAAAACATGTGTGCGCGTGTAAAACCGTATCAAGTCACACGATTGGCGCGGTCACACGTAACTGAGAACAAAACAAGGCATATTACGCAATTTATGCCTTGTTTTGACGGTGCCGTTTTCGAGCGGCGATCTACCTTATAATTTCATCGCAGGAATAACCCAAATATTCATAAATAAAATCAGGAATGTATCCAACATTTTAAGAGTGCGGTGCAAAATTTGAAGGTGTGCAAGTGATGCCATAGAAAAATTGCAGATTTTTAAAAGTGGTGTGCAAATCACATCTTTCATAATATTAAGCGGATAAATAATTCTTATTTATCTAGTCCACTTTTTTTCCCTTAAATGTATTTTCAACCGACTTAAAAAAGGAGGTTCTCAATTCGACTGTGTTTTTTTTGTATGTATTTTACGCGATTACTCCGCCAATCATGAACTGATTTTTTGTTTGGTAGGTAATACTTCTGAAGTGGTCCCATGTAAATGTGATCGAAATCGGTTCAGTAGCTTGTTTTTTAAATCAAAATTACTAGTAAATATGAAGATGTCATCCAGGTATTCGAAGTTGAAGTCGGTTGTATTAAAAAAAAGCGTATGTATAATACGCTTTTTGTCTTTTTAAACGGATATAAAAGTGACGTCATTATACACCACAGTTACGTCAAACAGGTGCCATATTCGTATTATTTGTTTATGTCCAATCTATAAACTAGTTGTAAGGGAATATCTCCCTATAATGAAGACAAAGTGATAACAAAATATGTTCACAGGCAGACAACACCCCAAATAACG
Organism: Erannis defoliaria; assembly: GCA_905404285.2. NCBI lineage: Eukaryota > Metazoa > Arthropoda > Insecta > Lepidoptera > Geometridae > Erannis > Erannis defoliaria. Next base: position 13,191,522 of record FR990088.1, read on the forward strand.
GTAAACATCACGTAAATAATCAGAATAACTGGAGCATTCATTTGTTTTGTTACTGGATCCAAAACTATAATAACGATGACAACTAAACGATAATAGACTAAATAATACTGACGTAAATAGGTACCTCTAATACATAACAAAATGTTATTACATTTCATTTCTGTTATCATATTTATTCTACTGTTTCTAAACCTAACCCACTTCTTAACCTAACCCGAAATAACATTGAATTCGGGTTATGCTAGGAACACCATTTCGGGTCAGGTTAAGAAGAGGGTTACGATCGGAATGATAATTAATCACTTTTTGCTTTTCCTAACCTAACCCGCTACCGGGTTAGGTTCGGAATAAACCGCATTTATGGCGGGCCGATGTGCCAGCAATACAAAACATGTTTGTTGTTGTCCACACACTACCGTCACACCGCACCGTTCGCCCAATTTTTGTTTTGACCGATATCGGCACGGTGGACACACGATCGCCGTCACGGCATCTTTAGAGGATGAGTACACCCAAATTGGCTTCATTCGGGTTAATGTTTTGCCAAAAGTACAAATTCAACAGCACTGAAAAAAATATATGTTAATCTAAATCATGTTTCCTAGTTGGCTATTGTTTTGAAAACACGTTTGCAAATAGTTTTATCGATAGGAAAAAATCGTAAAATGCCCTCTAAAAACGAATTTATAAGTAAATTTTTCTTTGTATTTTTGTATGAAGACACTTAACCAAAATTAGGAAAGGTTACGAGTAATACTTTAATCAATCTTACTTTTGACCTAGTTTTTTTTCTTACGCAATAGCTTTATTGCAATTAATTATTTTCCAACAAAATTACCGTACGAAACGGAGCGCAAGCGCGCCGGCTCTCTTTTTTACCTATGTAATTAGACAGAGACGACAGACGCGCGATGGATCTGCTATTGTCAGCGTCTTAAACTCAGCCCGAAATAATCTCGTTCTCGGTGATGGTCCGGCGTCGGTGGACAAACGACCTAAAGGTGCGTAAAATTTACATAGCGTGAGCCCACACGACCCGCGCCGTCCGTCTAGGTGCGGCCCGAGCTTTCACGGATGGCAAGCCTGCGCGCCTACCACACGACGCGTGGATCGTCAGTCTCATCACAACACGCCTTTGAACCGTGTCATAAAACCGACATACGATGGCTCGTGTGAGCTTTTCAGAGCCACCCAGTCAGTCTGCATCTTAGAGAGTATACTAATGGAGAAGCCATTGGTTATAATCTGCCTACATCATTTACTGCCAGTTTTTGCGGGGGACAAGGTAAACACGCATGGCATATTGGATTAATGGGCTAATGTTTGCTAAGCAGGACGCAGCTGCATGTGCGTCGGGCTCTGTTTTCACTCTTTGAAAAAGATCACCGGATGTGATCGAAACTATATAATTTTGGTTATAAGGACTTTACTGATGAAATTCTTCACCACTATTAGTCGGAAAATAGTTTTGGAAATATACATGTTATCAATTTTGCAAATACATAGCTGTCAAAGTACATACTCGTATGAATAGGTGTCAAACCAAAACTTTAACCAAATCGGAAATATCTCAGTTCCAACATTGCAAACTTCTTCGAGCGACTTTAACTACTTGATAGAATAAATAAACTTTCCAGACCAAACCCTACGAACGCTTGTAAGTTATCTGTTAAGTAATAAAACTCGGGCCACTGCATAATGAGTCCTGAACTTTAAGCGGGAGCATTGACAATAAGGCTTCGGGAAGTTGTTCCAATCACATTTCTACCCCAAATGAGGTTCCACAGGCAAAACTGTTCGCAGATTGCGCCAGCGGCGCGGCGCGCGGCGGTCCGGATGTTGCACTCGTAGCTTGGCTGTAGCACTCGTAGCTTGATTGTAGCATTCGTAGCTTGACTGTAGCACTCGTAGCTTAGCTGTTGCACTCGTAGCTTGGTTGTAGCACTTGTAGCGTTGCTGTAGCACTCGTGGCTTGACTGTAGCACTCGTAGCTTGGCTGTAGTACTTGAAGCTTGGCTGTAGCACTCGTGGCGTGACTGTAGCACTCGTAGCTTGGTTGTAGCACTCGTAGCTTGACTGTAGCACTCGAAGCTTGGTTGTAGCACTCGTAGCTTGGTTGTTGTACTTGTAGCTTGGCTGTAGCACTCGTAACTTAACTGTAGCACTCGTAGCTTGGCTATTTAAACTCGTGGCTTAGTTTTAGCACTTGTGGCGTAGCTGATAGCATTCATAATGTAGCTATAATTATTACATACCTATTACTAAGATCGCCAAAATACACGGTTCTGTCGCTACACTTAAGCGATCAACACTTCAACACAGGTCTTTCAATCCTCACACATTAAAGTTAAACTGTAGAGTTACTATTACTCCAGTTATAAACGTAGACTACCCAATGCTTATAAACGAATCCATCCTACTTAACGACGTCTGCTGTCGACACGTTCACAATACTGCTCTAGAGCGGTTCGAGTTACTTCATCTATGCGAGGCGAGTCTTGGAAGTAGAGCTTTTTCTATGACTAAAACGCCGTGTAAATTGGATTTTTTGCTGCATTTCTAATTTACTACAGCGGGTTTTTCCCGTGCTCAGTTTGTAGAAAATTAACTTGCAATTGATAAATGTGTTAAGGTTGAAAACAAAAAACCAGAATCTTTACAAAAATACGTGGTGTATCTTACTTTTACGATTTTACGAGAGAGATAGCTAAATCCTCCATGCACGGGTAACAATATTTTTATTGATAGATAAAAAAAAACTGGCTCTTGAGTTTGTGAAGATTGTTTGTTTATTTGTGTTTGTTTGTAATTGTTGTGTTTTTTATGTTTTCTTCGGCTTTCAATCTTAGGGTTATTTTTAAATTGTACATAATAACATTGCTTAATTTAATAAACGTCATTAAATTAGGTAGTTTAAGTGGCAATGCAATGGGCAGGCCACATCGCTCGAAGAACTGACAACCGATGGGGAAGAAAGGTTCTTGAGTGGCGACCGCGAACCGGAAGACGCAGCGTAGGCGCGGCCTCCCACTAGGTGGACCGACGACATTGTAAAAGTCGCGGGCAACCGGTGGATACAAATGGCAGGTTGTCAGTGTGGCGGTCTAAGGGGGAGGCCTTAGTTCAGCAGTGGACGTCTCCGGGCTGATGATGATGATGATGAATTAGATAGTAATGCGCACTTTATTTTTGTATTGCGTTGTAAGTTAGACCAAGCAGGCCTGATCCGGGTTGGCGGATTCACATACGCAAGTTCATTACTTCTCCAAACATAAATACAGGTTTCCTTATAAATCATTTATTCGAATATCATTAAACCAACTACAATATTATTGTATCAACCGATGCGTTTGCCCAATTACAGGGTTAGCCTGTCACAAAGTGATCACTGACTGAAACGTTAGCATGCCTCGACTGCCACTAATGCTAATAATAAATCCATGTCATCGCTATACAACGTGTAACAAAAAGGTTCAACAATACGGAAGAGTATGTATGTACTCATCATTATGAACAATTTTTACTATGGGGCCAAAAAACCACGAAAAAATATTGCTGTTCCATACATTTTGTTCACGGTCAATGAACTTTTTGTATTGAACAGCGCTCGTGGCGTAGCTTGCCTAGGTGATTCTAAACGATCACCAATGTTAAGCAACGGACGGTCCGGTCAGTCTTCGGATGGGTGACCGTGAGTGGCATTTATTTCTGAGCGCTGCCGTGGGTCGGATGACACGTTAAATTGTTGATCCCGGTTGTTTGTTCTAGTTTCTATAACAACAACCGTCAGCCATGTCAGAGGCCTTCGGGCGGCACATTAACTCTGACACTCAGCCTATACGAACTTACTTACTTATTGAACAGCTGATATTTTTTTCGCGATTTCAAGGTTGGCCCCATAGTAAAAGTTGTTCATAATGATGAGTACATACATACCCTTCAGTATTGTTGAACCTTTTTGTTACACATTGTATAAGTATGTATGTGTATGTGAAGTGACCATTATTTCACAATATTAGTGACCAATTTATTCATCATCTATCATATTTAAGACCTGTTTTTTTTATTTTTTGTTATGCGTGTGTAATAAATAAATAAGTAAATAAATCATCCTTTTTTGCCCGTAATCTCCCACTGCTGAGCATAGGCCTCTCTTCTTGTACGCCACTCATCCCGATCCTGTGCCTATTCCAGGTTCGACCCGCGATCTTTACAATATCGTCGACCCAGCGAGGTGGTGGACGTCCGACGGTTCTTTTACCGGTACCTACGCGGCCACCAATCCGTCAACGCTTTAGTCCACCTGCTATCACTCTGCCTGGCAACATGTCCCGCCTAAGTCCATTTGAGTTTTGTGATTGTCGAGGCGATGTCACGCACCTTAGTGCGACGTCGGATCTCGACATTTCTCACTCGGTCTTGTAATTTGGTGCCATGCATGGCGCGCTCCATAGCTCTCTGTGCTACTTGCATTCTATGCACAGCCTCATCAGTAAGCGTCCATTTCTCGGCACCATATGTCATGGTGGGCAGGACACACTCGTTATAAATAGTGGCCATTATTTAACAATATTAGTTTACAGCGAACTAGGACGTCGCGACCCCAATATTTTCCAAGCCCCTTGACCAATTTGGCTCATATAAAAACCTAATAATTGTAAAACTACTTGCTTACAAAATTTCATACAGATCAAATCAACAGCTTGCAGTTATCGTCGAACAAATATACATACAAACATTCATACAAACACCAGCTGTCCTACTATGAAAACTGACGTGGTTTTGACTTAACAATGTTAAAAAAAATTTTTTTTATATAATGATACTTTGTTTTATTTACGGGATACTCCGACTGCATTTTAGTCTTTCTGCATTTATTTATTTATTTCAATCACTCAAAAATTTACAGTTCTTGGACCAAAACATTTTTAAGTAAATTAACTTACAGGACGAAGCTTGAAGCTTTAAAGCAGTAAATTCTTATGCATTGGCAACACCTCCCTATTAAGGGGGAGGCCTTTGTCCAGCAGTGGAAGTTTTCTGGCCAATGGGTAGTCTTTCTGTATTTAAGCTTTTCTGCTTTTTAGTCTTTTTGCATTTGAATTTTCCTGCATATTTTTTTTGCTTTGTATCTGAATCCTGCTTATAAAGGGTTTCAATCACATCCGGTTACCTTTTCAAGGCGTGAAAACAGAGCCAGACGCGCTTGACGTGCGGCCGCATCCTGATTCTCACTGCGGGCCGCTGCGCCTCGCGCGTGTGTTTACTTATAAGAGCCTTTACGATCAGTCTGCCTACAAAGCAAAATGGCTATCTGCGGGCGCGGAGGTGGGGGCGGGTAGGGTGTAGTGCTCGGCCGGCCAACTTGTCCCCTTAGGTGCAGGACACACTGATCTGGCGTCGGGCGAAGGCATGGCATGGGCTTGCCGCCCCATCCTAATTTCATACTTAACACATTGCAATAATGCGCAATTTAGGACACGCTGAGTTCGATCGAGCGCGCCCGCTGCTCGCCCGATGAAAATAACTCGGTGAGTCCTAAATTGCGCCTTATTTCTGTGTTAAGTATGGAATTAGAATGGGTCGGTGAGCAGCCCGTGCCATGCCCGTGCCCGACGCCAGTTCAGTGTGTCCTGCGCCTTAGACTCGGAGACCTTCGCTTCGGTTGTCAACAACCAATAAAATTAAAATGTGTTATAAATATTATCAGGATATTTTAGTCTGCCCGTAAACATGGTGATGCAACTGCGCGAAATGTAGAACCCTTGTTTCACACCTAGCTAAGTATCCCATAAATAATCATAAGACTGTAATGATCAACCGTGCTAGTTGAAAACAGTGTTTCTCTTAAAACTTTACTAAGCTTTTCAACAATTTTTGTACTTTTGCTCATATTTTAACGATGCTTAACGAATTCGATGAATTAGCTAAAACATTATTACTAATTCTGTTCAAAACTAAAGTGCTGCGTCAATTAATAGAGTTGCGATCATGGTGCGGTCACAGAGCGAGCTATCGACAGCTGCCAATGCCAAGTGACAGAAAACGCCCCTGCGGTGCGGTAGGGCTACCACACTGACAGGTTGAAATCTCTTTGAAAGGTTCAATTTGATTTGATTTATAATTTATAATTTTATCAGCGTTCTGTGATTTAACGCATTATTTTCTAGATTTCCCAACAAGCTCTAAATTTAAATAAATTAATATTGGTGAACATTTCACACAACGGCGTTACGTCCACAAACATTTATTTTAAAAGGCTCCAAATTTAGGGTTGCCATCAGTAGTATTTTTTTCCGTTTGAGAGTGGTCACAGTAGCATCATCATCAGCCAGTACAAGTCCAGTACTGGACGAAAGCCTTCCCCGGTTGCCATAATCCCCACGCTCGACAAACGGCTCCAGAAGCACCGAAGGATGGGCAGCGACTTCGATCTTTAGTGCTTCTGGAAGCAGTTTTAGGGCATACCCATGCAAGTCCAATGTACTTTACTATTATGTTATCTGTGGTAAAAACTCCAAACTGCAAGATACATACATGGGTAATACGTTAATGTCGAATTATCGAAACAAGCAGTTGTATCAATATTGAACTGGAAATGCACGCACGGAAATTATAGCGGCCACAAATTCCACTGGGATCTCGTCAAAGCGTTGTATGTACAGTAGGGTGTCCACACGTTACTTCCACAGAAAACACGTCATACGTACGCCTCTGTATTTTAATAAGTTGATTTATAAATTGTTACCTGACCAGTTGAAACGCTGTGACCGTAACTGTAGTTGAAGCACCCCATAATATAACAGTTTTCGTCGTCATCTACAGCCATAGTTCATTCATTTTTAATTTTGTTTTTTTTTATTAAACAAAAAAATGTATCTTAAAGTATTTTAAAAAACACTGATTTAAACTATCACGGTTTTTTACTAAAGTATTATAGTAATAGTAGTAGTAGTATTGGTGAGAATGTTTTTAAGAGAATTTGGATTTTAGTCTTATTGTAGTCCTGGATGAGTACATTGTAGGTAAGTAAATAAAATGAAAACTATTTCCAATTAATTTCAAAAAAATTGTGGTCACCCTAAGATTGTTCTACCTGACTGAAATCGACGGAAAATTACTGAACTCTGCAGTCTATAATCGTGATAGTGAAGTGGCAATATCGACAGTACAATGGTCGAATCGAAATCTCGCGACTTGCAAATCAATCGTGATTCGACGTAAGACCAGTGACGTTGTTTGCCGCAGCAATAGGTTAGATGACTGGTTTTTTTATTTTCCTATTAAATATAGCTGATTAATGAAAAGAAAATGAAAGTCTGATCAAAAATAAGCAACTTATAATCATTTTAATATCATGCTAGGCAGAGAGGCAAAACAGCAAATCGGACGTCACTTCTCAGGACGCCATATAAATTATATTCTGACAAGTAAGGCGTGACGTCAATTTTTGTTTTGTGGGAAAGTGACATAATCGTCTCTAACGAAAAACTTTAAACGCTTATATATCAGAACATTACTAACCGATTTAAATTATTTTTTCAATAAACATGATATATTTACTTAAATTCTTCATCAAAGCTATTGTTTTCAACGATATAAGCATCATTCATCTACCTTATTGTAGGTGGTTTCCAGAAAGTAGAGTTTAACGTTGGACATTAAAACTTTCGTTATAAAACACGTACATGGAATATAATATTTAACCGAGCGTAACGAAGTTCTCCAAGTCTACTGGGGCAGATCGGTGTTTGTGTGAATGTTTTTTATGTATATTTGTTCAAAGATAACTTACGAAACTATTTTAGGTTAACGACGTGCAAAGCTACAAGCAAAGATTTTAAAAAACTCGAATATGAGCTTAGTCGGCCGGGAGTGACATTTTATATAAACACCACTGGATACATAACATTTAATGAAAACTGAACATCGCTAGGTATCTGTTCGGGATGAACTACTATTTATGACTATCGAGTAATCGTTGTCATATCGACAACGACAGGAAACATCACTAGAGTCACCTGCTGGAGATACATGAGAATAAGATATAGACACAATCTGTTTCGCTCCCACTTTTAATTACTTCGGGGGCCGCTATAATTACAATGCATTATCGATACTATTATAAGAGTATGTTGTGTAGACTTTTCATAAAGCGAAACGTTGTTGTAGCGTAATTTTTTCGATAGATTTAAAATAATAATTCTTATTTTAATAAAAACAATCTAATGAAACATTCTGGTAGGTAACTAGGTTTCTACGCCCTATCCGAGAAGTAAAATGATTTTTGTCTAGACTGCAACAAAGGACAGCGTCGCATAGATCAACACCGGTTGAGTTAGTGATAGGATAACTACGCTAAGCTGAACAAAATAAAAAACCAGCCAATTGGGATTGCGCCTCGAAGACTGATTGCTCGTAAGAGTATTTATTTAGTCTGTGGCCGAAGGTTCTGTACCGTGTGTATCAGTAAGTTGTAAAGTTGACTAGAATAGAAAACCTACTTATTTACATAGATGATTTAATAATTATAGAAAGTTGGAAACGCAATCTAATTACTCATTATAAAATCTAATTTTAAAAGGTTTAGGTAAGTTTACAACCCTCGGACCTCGAGCCATTTTACCAAACAACCAGTTAATAAAGACAGTTTAATTAAGATAAGAGGAAACAACAGGCTAATGGGAGCTGGCAAGCCACCCAGGGTCCTGTTATAGATTAGGGAGGAATAGAACCATTACTGTATACCTAGGTATGTCCGGTTGTCCGGGGAAGAAATTCAATGGCGTTCATATGTGAATTTTCCAACTTGCATGGCTAACGTGGTGTATTATTTTCCAATGGGGTTCCACAGGCATAAAACTTTTCGCAGGTGGCGCCAGCGGCGGTCCGGATGTGGCAAAATAGCAAAATTAAGTTTTCTTGATAATCGTTGCTTATATCTATCTGCTCTTGATGAGGGCGTTGTCGATAATCTAGTTCAAGAAAAGATACTGCGTACTGTGCCTTATTTTAAGAATCAATGCAGCTATTGACGACCTGAAAATAGTTTTGTAGGTTAGATATTTGCTTACATTTTAAGTTCGACTGAGCTTTAATTAGCAAGGCCATTGCTGTACAAACCAGTATAATAATTATTCAGATTCTCTCTGGTAATCCGAGTCTTTAAAATGTTCTCTGCAAAAACAAAACAAAAAACAACAAAATGTATGAGATTGACAGTTGACTATGGCCGCACCGACGATGCGCCACCTAGCAGAAAAGCGGTGGTGGTGAGGAATTTTGACGCTAGCGAAAACGATCTTTTGAAAGAAATCCAAAAACTTTCAGTTCATACTTCTATTACTGGAATCACCTCATTTCTTATAGACTTGCGGACCTTAGCCTTTGAAAGTTTGTGCCCTCATTTTTCCGAGCTATTAAGGCCTCGGAAGTCTCATTAGGGCCATCTGTCAAATCTCATCCAGGAATGGCGTTGGCATATCGTATAAACAGTATGGAGAGCTGGCCTTGATTGTCTTCATTGAGACTATAGGCCAATGAGATATCAGTTTAACGTGTAACAAAAAGGTTCAACAATACTGAAGGGTATGTATGTACTCATCATTATGAACAACTTTTACTATAGGGCCAAACTTGAAATCGCAAAAAAAAACAGCTGTTCCATATAAAAAGTTCATGATGTATGGAACAGCTGATTTATTTTTCTCGATTTCAAGGTTGGCCGCATAGTGAAAGTCAAAGTCTTTTATTGATAAATTTAAATTTATAAGTCAACCAAAATAATAATTGAAGTTGTTCAAAATGATGAGTACATACATACCCTTCCGTATTGTTGAACCTTTTTGTTACATATTGTAACAGGCTTTCATCTAGTCTCATAATACTTTTGAGCTGTGGTTTGAACATTTACTGACATTTTTATTATAAATCTCTATACTATATATTATCTAAGATATATTTTTGTATTTTGTTTTAAATGTTTTTGTTTGTTTTTGTTTTTGTTTGTTTTACGAGTTTAGTCACGTTTCATCATTTCTTAGTAAAGTTCCCATGTCTTTAGTAATCTCTGTCGCTAGAGCTCTTACTGTCCGAAGACAAAACTGATATCAGCTTACAAGTCTGCGAGTTTTATATTTCTAGCGTTTTTGTAAGTCTGAGGGTTCAAAAGCAAGGCATTAATCATCTAAAGCTGTCGGATGAACGATTTGTGGACCGTATATTTTGAAATCTTTAGACAGGTTTAATGTTTTCTTTTTGATTCTAATGACTACACAGCCCATTTTTATAAATTTAACGTCAAATTTATAAACAGATATTAGTGGTTAGATATTCAGGCATTGGGTCATTGAAGATAGAAAAGAAAGAAGCAAGGGATTACGCCTTTTCGTCTTTTCAATCCACGAACGCCCAAAAAGCGACTCGATCACAGCGAATGAAAATTTTATGTGTGCGTCTAAGAGCGTTTGGATGTGGCTTCCGTCGCTGATATTAAAATTTGCTAGTCTGCTTATGGCGGCTCCATCGATGCTGGATGGTGTTTTGGCTACTAGCTGTATTCAATCGCTGTATCAAATCATGCGTTTGGGAGTTTTGGCGGGAACACGGAATCATCAAATCATGTCGCTGTATTCTATTATTTTCTTAAGCTTGTGTTTATTTGCAAATTAATCATGAAAAATGGTGGTGTTTTATCCATAGAGTGTTGAATTACATGCACGCGTGTGGGCAAATAATGTGGTGAGACATGTCCTTACGTGATGTTTCAAAAAATCCGTAAAAGCTAATAGTAAAGTCGGCACCAGTTTACTAGTCGAGAGTCCATCTCGACTATGACTAATTTCATGGAACTTTAATTTTATGACATATTTGACTTGATTCTTTATAAACTTGAAAATTTATATTTATACTTAACACTGGCAGAATGCACAACGTGCGATCCCAAAACATAAGAAAAAAAATCGTACGTTTTAGCGAACAGCGATCTGTTGAAGGGGTGTGAAAAACGCTCGGGTGGACGGAAGAAGTAGCAACACGAGTTCTAACTCACTGCATCGAGTCGTTGTCATCGAGCATCCAAAATTAGTCGCGTCTGGAGCATTTTATTTTAGGACCTACGAGACTAAGGCCCTAGGCATCCAGAACCACCGGAGGTCGGGCAGCAGCGTCCTCTCGGTTAACGGTGGTGAGCATTCTGCGATCCCCAAGCCGCCTGCCAAGCGTGGGGATTATGGCAACCCGTCCCTATTAAGGGGGGGGCCTTCGTCCAGCAGTGGACGTCTTATGGCTGTTGTTGAGACTAAGGTGTTTTATTTCATTATGATATTCACAGACGACGAATATCCTATGCGAATATCGTACACTAGTCGCCGCCAATATCGCACATAGCTATTTATAGTGAATTGCACACTATGACACGTACCTAATCCCGTATCCCGTAGTACCTACGTGGACACATAGTGAGCTAGTCACTATACAAATGTATGTGCGGTACTTGCGAGACTTGGTGGCGACCAAAGACCCTGTTGCCTGCGATCGTCCGACTTCCCCTCATACGAAAATTTGTAGTTTAAATGATCTGTGGTGGCGACTAATCTCCGAGACCCGCTTAGATACTCGTTGCTTGTAAGTGTCATAATTTGCGAAGGGACTAAATCGCTGATTTTTATGCAAAATATTTCTAGTCTGCGTAGGGCCAAAGGTAACTAGTAAAGCGTCGCCTTAATACAATTATTAAATTTTTCCTGCCAAAAACAACACGACTTTAAAAACGAGGGCACTTATTAAATTAAGGATTGACATTCAACATCGAAATCAGTTTACTTTCAAATTGGTTTGTTGGAAATTAAATTGTCCGTACCTGAAACAGACATGGGCGAGCATTGTTACATTCGATATAAAAGCTTCCATTCCCTTCAATTTTAATTTAAAACTTTTGTTACTGTAATATAAACAACGGGGTTACTGGGTAATGGGTAGCGTGGGGTAAATTAACAAATACTTTGTTAGGCGTCTTTATTTTATGAATTATTTTTTCTATGGAACGGCAGATTTTTCTGCAATTTCTGGGTTGGTCCATTAGTAAATGTTGTTCATAACAATAAGTACTAACGAAATAAGGCTGTAGGCGGTGTCTTGGTGATCGGGCTAAGGGCATGTGACTTTTGGCCTAGTTCATACAAGGATGATCGGGAAATATGTACCACTAGGCCAACTGAGTCTGAGAAATGTCCTAAGCCTTTAAAATACGTGCATTAGGAAGGGCTAATAGTAAATCCAGCAGTGGACTAAGGTGAGCTGATGATAATGATGATGATGATGATCACGGAATAAGATTGGACGTTGACTCACGAGTTTTTTTTTTCCTTTGGTATTGGCATCGCATGTTGTGCATTCTGCCAGTGTCAAGTTTATGAATTTTCACATTTATTTGTTATCATCAAGTAAAATAAGTCATGAAATCACAGTAAGTCACACGAAATTAGTCAAAGTCGAGTCCAAGTAAAGTACCCTAGTAAAGTTGTGGCGACTTTACTATGAGCTTCTATGGAGTTTTGAAAACAACACGAAAAGACATGTTTCACCACATTATATCACTTGCCCACACTCGTGCATGTAATTCAACACTCAATGAATAAAACACCACCATTTTTAATCATTAATTCGCGAAAAAACACAAGTTTAAGAAAATAATAGAATGCAACGACATGATTTTTCCGTGTTCCCGCCAAAACTCCTCACGGGAATTAATCGTAGAGTGTCGTCAAATTAGCCTGGCAACATACAAAAGAAAATGTGCATAGGTAACTGGCACTATAAAAAAAAATGCAGAAAAAGAATATAGAGAAGATACTATATATCTACAAAAATCGCAAAACACGTGTTTTTTTAATGATTTATTGGCTTGCGTTTGACTGCCATCTCGTCTGATGTTAAACGAAGATGCAGCCTACGATGGAGCACGCTTGCCTAGAAGATACCGAATTCGCCGACACTCAAATTATAATGATCAGGAAAAACCTCGGGCAGCGCAATCCACTATTCAGAAGTTCGATTAAAGAAAGTCTTAGTGAAATCAAACCGTTTCGAACGAGTTCTTGGTAATATTAACCATGAAATCGAGGTCCTGGCCGTCCGATAGAAGAATGGGCAGGGGGGATAAGATCATGCAAATTCGAAGCACTCTCTCCGAAATGTATCCGATAAAATACCGATAGGCTAGCAGCAGCTACTTTTCGTCGGTGACCAAGACTTTGCAGGTCCGAGCCAGGGAGTCGTTGCCAATGATTTGCACGTTGGCACGTTTCTCGATTGATTCCAACGTCTCAAGCTGGTACTTAGCCGACCCATCCCAGTACGAGCGAGCAGTACTGTGTATTCGTTTACTGCAACAGTTTCTTGTCACCTCGTCTAGTATTCTATTCTATCGCTTACAACAATCTCTTTTCTACAATAAAATGAACTTTTTCGAACAAACGAATACTTACTTTCATTCCATTTCAACACAAAAAACGGCGTATCCACTTGCTCTATCCGCAAGCATATCTCGGAGTTTTGGCGGGAACACGGAAAAATCATGTCGTTGCATTCTATAATTTTCTTAAACTTGTGTTTTATCGCGAATTAATGATTAAAACTGGGGGTGTTTTATTCATTGAGTGTTGAATTACGTTCACTAGTGTGGGCAAGTGATATAATGTCCTGAAACATGTATTTTCGTTTCGTGTCGTTTTCAAAACTCCGTAGAAGCTCATAGTAAAGTCGCCACAACTTTACTAGGGCATGACTTGGACTCGACTATGACTAATTTTGTGTGATTAACTGTGATTTCATGACATATTTGACATTATTATAATTTTAAAAAAAAAACATAAAAAAAATAAAAAATGCGATCGAATGCGTGCGATGCCAATAAATAAGAAAAAAAAACCATAGCTATCCTATCCTCAATCCGTCAATTCTGAACGCAGAGGAAGAGATCAATCATTTACTCGCGGTTTGACGCGTGTATTTTTCTTTCACTCATTCATCATTCGTTCATTCTAAAGCTTGCTGATGCTTTTTTTTTTTTTTTTTTCTTAGTTCTTGGCATCGCATGTTGTGCATTCTGCCAGTGTCAAGTTTATGATTTTTTCAAGTATTTATATGAAAATCAAGTCAAATATGTAATGATATCACAGTCAGTCACACGAAATTAGTCATAGTCGAGTCCAAATCATGCCCTAGTAAAGTTGTGGCGACTTTACTATGAGCTTCTACGGAGTTTTGAAAACAACACAAAAAGACATGTTTCACCACATTATATCACTTGCCCACACTCGAGCATGTAATTCAACACTCAATGAATAAAACACCACCATTTTTAATCATTAATTCGCGAAAATACACAAGTTTAAGAAAATAATAGAATGCAACGACATGATTTTTCCGTGTTCCCGCCAAAACTCCCAATTGCTGATGCTTTCTAAGTTCTAAGCTTATGCTCGTTCACTTGTCAGTGCCGACGTTGCGATCTTTTAGGGAAAATATCATAAAATATTGATTTTATGATGTCGATGGTTTCGATGTTAATTTTGAAATAAAGTTATGCATGTGATAAGTTTTAGAACAACGAGTAAGTGAATATATAATAAATACTTACTAAATTATATAGGTATAACACGGCGGCAGTTTTCTATTTTATTATTAGTACGGTAGGTACTACGGTACAAATAACAAGTAACTTTTTCAAAAAAATTCAACCGGCTTCAAATTAATATGGGATCACCTCGGAAGTATACCAACTCTTTAAAATAAAAAATAAGTTTTCAAAGTTGATCCACAACTGACGGAGAAATCGCTGAACATTTTTGACAATATATAGAGAAAGAGAGATAGATCCTCCAATCTGAACATACATAGAAAAAAATACATACCGTCGAACATAGAACTCCTCCTTTTTTGAAGTCGGTTAAAAGCGTGATTTTTAGGATTCACACTATCAACAGCTGTAAAGTTCGGCAAAAAAAGTAAAAATGTAGGGACAATTATCGCAATTAGCTTAAAGTGTTTGCAATCCTGTTAAAAGACAAAGGGAGATGATTAGATGTAATAATGTATTTTTTATTCATGGCCATGGATACAAGTCCTTCAGCCGACGAATTCATGATTATCCACAGTAATGCCAGAAAAGAAAAAAAAAACATTGAGCTAATCTGAGAATGGGCTAAGAAGTGCAAACTATAATACTGCTTGATAACTTGATATAAATGGTAGTTTTCATAACATATCTTCAGTTTAGGTTATTAAGACTACTTTGAAATGAGATTATGTAACAAATACTTTTTCTGTAAAAACATTAAATCTGATTCCAGTCAAATCGAATATACCTTATATTAAACCCCTGTACCGTGATTCGAAGCATAAACAATATGAGAATGTCGTACTCTTTGCTTCCCTTTCTTTCCTATCATCTGTGTGTATATGTAGCTCTCTGTCGCACACCTCCCTCCACTTAGCCAGGCCAGCGATGGCGCAGCGCGCTTTTATTTATTCATTGGCGTCCTTTGCTTCGCCGAGTGCACACATCTAGCTGGCTCCTCAGGTACGGAATTTCATATTTTTTTTCTTACTGTGCACCTATTTCTTTAAATCTTTCCTAATCCCTTATAATTCTAAAGCTACTAAGTTATATAATTTTACAGTTGCTTAAATTTCATATAAGCAAACTACCCTCTTAAAATTTTTAACGGTTCTACCGTTCGAGAAAATTTTATTCGGTTGGATGGCAGTGTGTGTATATTTTTTCTTTTAAGCTGTGAAAATGAGCGATGGTAAGGGTTCAACATCATCTACGGATAGTTCCGATTCCTCTACTTACCGTGGTAAAAGAAAGCATGGTCGTAAATGGAATCGTATCTGGGCATAAATTGGGACCCCTGGAACAACCTCAAAAAGTTGCCAGTAGTAAAAACTGCAAACTTAAAACAAGTCATTCTGCACACTCTAAGCTGCCAGGAACTGACCTACAAAGAAGGTCTCTCTCTTCTTGGCCTCCTGAACTTCGCCAGCTTTGCAGTGCCACGAGGACGACTGCACATACGCCATCTCCAAAAATACAACCGATCAGTACCGGAAGACAAGCACCGATACCCTTTGACACCCGAGGTTACGTTAGAACTCCAGTGGTGGTTAGAAAACTGCGAAAATGCATCAAAAATACATGCAGACCCGCCGACGTATTTTCTGACAACCGATGCAGCAAAAATTGCATGGGGAGCTCGGCTCAACAACCTAGACTTGTCTGGGACATGGTTACCTCGAGAGAAAAATCTCCACAGCAATCAGAAAGAACTATTAGCTGTGTTGAAAGTTCTGAAACTGAAGAGCTGCGATCTTTCAAATCAAGCCATCTTATTACAATCCGACAATCGATCAATCCTCGCATATTTACGGAACGAAGGAGGCACAAAATCAAAAGCACTTATGGATCTGACCTACCAAGTATTTCAAATTTTGGACGACCACAACATAACCTTGATCACTCATCACATACCAGGAATTTACAACAGCGAAGCCGATCACCTGTCACGGCAAATGATTTCACCGGAGTGGCACTTGCTACCAGAAATAACCGATATAATATTCGCGAAATGGGGAGTCCCGAGCATAGATCTATTCGCCTCACGAATCGCACACGTGGTGAAACCATACTGCTCCATAGATCTGACGGACAGAGAAGCAATTTTTCACGATGCGTTTTCCCGGAAATGGGACTTTCAGCTGGCATGGATATTCCCACCTCCATGCCTTATGCCCAGAGTACTGAATCATCTGAACGACGCAAAAGGCGTATACCTAGTTGTAGCCCCAAGATGGGATCGCGTATTTTGGAGACCAGACGTCAAGAGTCGTGCTCTGGATCCACCGTTCACGATCCGAAATCCCCTGAAAGTACTCAAAGATGCATCGACGGGTCAGTCTCTCCCCAGAGCCAAGGAAATGACCCTGGAAATATGGAGATGTGGGGGTGGACGGAAGAACTTTCGGGATGGTCGACAGAGCAGCTTAATTTTCTGAAAACTTCATGGAGACCCTCTACCTTACGATCTTACAAACCAGCATGGAAAAGATGGATAAAATGGGCCAATAATAACAGCATCCATGCACACAACCCTTCAGGACCAGACCTTGCTCGATTTTTGATAGAACTTCACACTAAGGAGGGTTTGGCTTACAATACCATACTGCTGCACAAGTCAGTAGTGACTACTTTGTGCAGTTTAAACTCTGCCAAATTATCAGAAAACAATATCGTTAAGCGTGCATTGAAAGCGATCGAGTTACAACACCCGAAAACAATGAAACCGCCAGTTTGGGATATTGACGTAGTTGTCGCATTTCTAGAGAAAGTAGATGTAAATACTGCCAGTTTATACGAAACGTCAAGGCACGTCGCTACTTTACTGCTGCTATGCTCAGGAAGAAGGGTACATGACCTGACTCTTAAAAATTGACACCGAGCACGTTATAATTAATGAGAACCATGTCATTTTCTGGCCAGAGTTCGGATCTAAAACAGATTCAGCAACATACCGTCAGTCAGGGTGGAAACTGCTACCAAATAAAAATAATCCAAAAATAGATCCAGTGTTTTGGATAAACAAACTAATAAACTTATCAGCAACGAGACGAGAAACTGCCAAGGTGAGCAATCTGTTCCTTACTGCCTGTGGAAAGCCAAAAGCAGCTTCAAGAACTGTTATAGCCGGATGGATAAGAACGGCCCTCGTATCAGCAGGTGTAAAAGCTACTGCAGGAAGTATCCGAGCTGCAGTAGCATCAAAAAGCTGGATTGAAAATTTACCCATTGAGGAAATTCTTAGTCGGGGGAATTGGAGAGCTGGAAATACGTTTGCCAGATTTTATAGACGTCAGGTGTTGTCATCTCAAAACAACCCAATAACTAGACTATTTGAAGCAGTTAATTAAGACGAAGTGATAATGTGATTACAGTATACAATTATTCTAATTATTACTATTTATGATAACTAAGATGAAAATGTTTCATTCTGTTGTTGTTACTTTGATTAGCCTTATGTTTTGTGCATTAGTCAAGAATAAGGATAAATAAATGATACATAGTCATGCCGAAAATTACTTTTATTTCCATAGATAGATAAATAAGTTGCACACCTCCATTATATTGAATAATAACACCTTACTCACTACAGTCACACTTAAAATCCTGAAGATTACATCTTACTAGGTTATGCTGATGATTGTACCTACTCTTAGTAGTCACTTCAGCTCACATTGGCGCCCTTCACAGCCAGGCGATAATAAACACTTCTCATATTGTTTATGCTTCGAATCACGGTACAGGGGTTTAATGAACGTGTTTTACCTACCAATAAAACACATATTAAACCACTTACCTGATTCGAAGCATACTTAAATCTCTGCCTGGCATAAACAAATGAGCACAATGAATAAATAAAAGCGCGCTGCGCCATCGCTGGCCTGGCTAAGTGGAGGGAGGTGTGCGACAGAGAGCTACATATACACACAGATGATAGGAAAGAAAGGGAAGCAAAGAGTACGACATTCTCATATTGTTTATGCTTCGAATCAGGTAAGTGGTTTAATATGTGTTTTATTGGTAGGTAAAACACGTTCATTATGCAAAATTTTAATAACGAAATATATAAGCATGCACCTATCATATATCATTTTGTACTTAGGCTAGTCAGAAATAATTGCTGAACTGAAATACCTAAGTAGTAATTGCCTACCTATATCTATAAGTTGTTTTCTGTAAACGGGAACACAAAGTAACCAGAAAACTGAATTCAACTTTTATCAGCTCCGTTATAAACCAGCCTCACAAATCTCTATTGATACTCAATTAAGATACCTCCAGCTATTTCTGGCATAAAAGCGGGAACGGATACCCTATTTAATAAAGTTATAGGAATCGTAACCGAGTTTAACGGCTTATTAGAGCTCTATATTGAATACATAGTTTTTCTGAGGAAGGAATCATCTGTCTTTTGAAAGAGCTACTTAAACATTATTACATTTCACGTAAGGAAACTATAGACACAAAAGAGCAAAAAGTACAGAAGGCAATCTACATAGAAAGTGCGCTCGAGCAACGCACACAGAGACACCGCTCAGGGACACGATGTCTCGGACTGGTTAAATTATATATTTTTAAGAAATTCACAGGATTAGTTGCTGTCATGCATAGGCCAAATCGATAATTTAAAAAAAACACGCTATCCAAATCAATAATTATATCAAGTGTCAATCAAATTTTGAATGACATTGACATACAGTTCCAGCCAGCAAGCAACAACGCGCATTTTTTCCTGGGCATGGATACTAGTCCTTCAGCCGAATGCATTTATTTCTTCATCGATCCTTCTTTCTCCAGTTAAATGAGTCGTAGTCACAGTCAAGTCACGGTCAAGTCCAAACATGCCCTAGTAAAGTCGTGGCAACTTTACTACAAGCTTCTTCGGAGTTTAATTCGGAAATAACACAAAAAAACATTTTTCACCATATTATATCACTTAATCAATGATACGCTACAATTTTTATGCATTAACACCCGAAGAAACACAAGTTTTGGAAAATAATACAATGTGGCGGGCGACATGATTTTTTCGCGCTCCCGCCAAAATACGAATATCTTCCAAGTCCCTTGACCAATTTGACTCATATTCAAACACGATATAATTGTATGTGTATAACGATAACGATGATGTTTATGTACTTGAGTTCTATGTAATTTTTTTAATTTCAAACTAGATGGCGCTGCTGGGTATTAAAACTCGCAAACGTTTCGTTCGTCGTTTTTAGGTCGATTCGATGACAGCAAGCTCCTGCATAAAGTCCGATTAGCTCGTCATCTTTACAGATAGCAGTAAAGAATACGTAGTATTTTACATCCACTTTGGATAGCACAGGCACAAGACCTCTGGTGTACGTTACCTAATTAATTAGTTGTAAAAAAGTATTTGAAGACTTGCTGACAAAATTTCATAAAGATCCGAACAACGGTTTGCAAGTTATCGATATAAAAATACACATACATAGAAACGCACTATTGTCCACGTAGGTATTTGTAAAATTCACAACTGAGCCTATTCGGTCCTAAAATAAGCGGTTCACAGTACGGCCCCTGTATAAAAAACTCAGTGTCACAAAGATCGCTAAAATAAAGCTTCTTTTTTGCGTTGGTCTTATTTTTAATTTTATCTTTATAGGTTTGCATCTGACCGCTATCTCGCCTGTGGTCTACGGTGAGCACGCTTGCCTAGTAGAATTCCAATTCACTCGCGACTTGAAGACTCAGAATGTATCTGTCGGGAAAGACCCACTCGGGAAGCGCATTCCGCTATTTAGCAGTTTGCAAATTAAAGGTGGAATCGAAACGTTTCGTATGTTTTGTTGGAAACACAAAAAAACTTAGAAGGCGACTCATCTATTAACTTGGCACACTTTACCATTTTTTACCATCTTCTAACTTAAATCTGTTCTAAGCCAACCGCATCCCCAAGTGCGTATGTACATTAGCAAGTTACTCTCGACCCTTTTAGGGATACATCATACGAGAGAGAAGGGTCAGGTTTCAAACGGAATACGTTTTTGTACAACCGATTGTTGGATTATTTAGACAAGAAATAGTATTACCTTTCTGATTACATGAAATAACCCTTAAGTGTAGGCAGGGTTGTAGCTAGACCTGAATTTAAGGTAGTGCAGCTGTACAAGTAGGGTGCACGCACAGGTAGGGTTCACAGTACTTTGCTTATTTTAAGGTAGGGCATTGCCCCCTTAATGCCCCCCCCCCCCCCAACCCCCGGCTACGGCCCTGAGTGTAGGTAGAGGTTTAGAAAATACTGGTCAAGTTTGAGCTGAACCTGCGTACCAAGTGTTCTGTACATACACCACAGAGGTACCTACGCGGAACAAGAAGGTCACTGTACTCATATTGTAAACAACTTTTACAATAGAGCCAACCCTGAAATCGTGAAAAAATATCAGCCATAGAAAAATATTTTTCAACCCTGTTAAATTGAATGGAACAGCTGTTTTTTAGGGTTGGCCTCATAGTAAAGTTTGGTCTCAATGAGGAGTAGGTGCAAAGATCTCCATTTGAGTTAGTGCTGCCGTTTACGTCAATATTATAATTATTTTATTTCATTCGATTTCGTTCGTATTTATTTTAATTGCTAGAGTCTACACTCCAAAGGCGATTGGGCCAAATCCACCAGGCTGGCAGGTTGATGGATTCCACAGGTGGATTCACAAAAAAAAACTAACTTCAAAAAAGGAGGAGGTTCTATGTTCGACGGTTTTATTTTTATGTATGTTTCCGATTTCTCCGTCAATTGTGAACCGATTTTAAATATATATTTTTTATTTGAAAGGTTATATATAGGTGGTCCCATATTAATTTGAAGTCGGTTGATTTCTTTTTTTTAAATTAATTTGTTTGTTTTAATATTATTTTGTTTAATGGATCCACGGACAACCCCCTACCCCTCCCCCCTCCTCCCCCTCCCTTTATCAACTTTTTTTTTGTTTAATCTAATTTTTCACATAATAACTTAAAAGCTATCATCAGCTAAACCATAACTTAAAAGCTTAAAACTTAAAAGCTAGTATCATTCATCAACAGTTTATGTTTGTATGTAAGCAGGTTTCCTCACGATGCTCACACACGCCCACATACGTCATTGAATTTCTTCTCCGGACGTGTGCAAGCTTATTCACGATATTTTCCTCCACCGAAAAGCCAGCTGTAAGAAAATCCGTACAAAAACTCCAAAAAGCTCATTGGTAAAAGCTTCGGATTAGAACCTACGAGACTTCACCCAGTTGTATGAAAATCCGTATATACATATACTCCAAAAAGCTTATAGGTAAAAGCCCGGGATTTGAACCTACGACTTCGAGGTTCCGAGTCAAGCGATCTCCTCTCGACCGCCACTATTATGGCGATTCTCCCTATTCTTTCAGCAGTGGACATCTTCTGGTTGATGCTGTGATAATACCGTAAATACTAAATAGACAAATAAGTAGGTACCAGAGTATTAAAAAAATAAGTACTCGTGAAAAACAATCTACGAACTTTTCTTTTCAACATAGGTACTAAAATGGGACAACTTTCCCTCGAAAAATATTAAAAATTTCCATATCAAACAAACACGTTTCCAAGTTTTAATCGGCTTTGTAAAGTATCACAAGGCAAAGCGAGGGATTAAATACATTGAAATTGTCACAAAACAAAGTACAAAAATATTTGAGGTGCTCGGATATCATTAAAAATGCTTAAGTAATTTTATCGAAACTTTCGGCCTTACCTAAAAAAACTTTTCAGCCGTTAGTCACTGCTTAAGATGTTCTGCCATCTTCTCTCTGACGTGAAGTTGCACGTGCTAGAAAAGGACAGAGAAATTTAAGCAGTGACTAATAGAATCGAGATTATTTTAGGTAAGGCTGATAGTATCCATTATTACGTATTGGAACTTACCGTATAATAGCGATAAACGGCGTTTATGTTTTATGCTATACAGGGTTAGTTCTAATCAGTTAGCATCCTTTTAAAGGCATATTCTGTACATCAAAACAAACAACTTTTACTATGGGGCCAACATTGAAATCGCGAAAACATATACAGCTGTCCATACAAAAAGCTCATCGACCTTGGGCAAATATTAATGCGACGCCCTTACAGGGTATGTACTTAGTATAGTCCTACTTTTGTGTTTACATTATGTAGATTCTAATGCTTTGTACATGTGTATTTAAATAAATAAATAAAATAAAATGTATTGTGCAGCTGTTTTGTTTCAGATTTTAATGTTGGCCCCATAGTATAAGTTGTTTTTTTAAAATTTAAAATAGGTGCAAAATTATTTTAAAAAAAATGGCCTGTGATAAAATTATACATATAATGTGTTGTATTTTTTCTTTTTTCGGGCAGATGCCTTTACTAATTAGTATTCAATATTACGATCACATTCGGTGACCTTTTTTAAAGAGCGAAAATAGAGCTCGACCCGCGTCCTGCTTCGCACGTACCCTGTTATTCAGTATTACAACTTTTGGAAATTGTTGTTAAATCCCCATAAAAACACCCGCTCTAATAAATTCTGTGATAAAAATCAAAATGTTTCGCTGTTCTCAGCGCGTTGTAATTTATAATAGGATTAAACTTGCCAAGGTTGAAGGGCGTGTTATCAACAACCGCTTTAACTTAAACGGTCGATTAAAAGTCCACTAATTACCGGCGTTTTTAGCGCGAAGAAATTTCGTTTCCTTTTCTTCTCGAATTTAAAAATTGCTTAATTGAATCGTTTGTCGCAGGCGATTAAGTCTTGGTTTATTTAGGGTTGGTCAAAGGTTACTTTTTGTAACAATATTAATGACTGAAATAGCTAAAGTACCAATCATATTTATCAAGTATAGGTTAGAGCGAATGGATAACATTTTAAACAAGTATTTAGGTAACAATGGACATTTTAGCCTAGTATTTTTTTTGGTATAAGTTTTGGCAGGTACTTGTTTTCGCTTATCTTTTTTAATAAAATTAAATACTGTCACGTGCGGTTCGGACTAGCGCCCCAAGGGTTCCGTACAATATGTTGCGGTGATCACCAACAAAATTGTTTTAAGCCCCAACCAAAAAGAGCGGTGCTATAAGTTTGAGGTGTGTATCTATGTGATTGTAGCTCCCATATGGCTGAACCGATTCTGATGCATTTTTTTTATTTTGCTCTTTCAGGATAAACTGTCCGGTCTAACAATTTATTTTTATATGTTTCAGTTAGGAATTCTTATTTTGAACACGATTCGCACTTGCCTGTTTTGTATTGTCTATTGTTATAGCTTTGTTAGAGTTGTAGTTATCAATATCATGGTGTTCGTACTTGAAAGCGACGGAACATAGTACAACGACCGTAATCAGCGTAAATTAAAAATAAATGTTTATTTTTAAGATTTGGACTAGAACGCAAATTAGAAGATAGTTAATATACATAGTTAATGGTGAATATACTTACTTTTCTGATAAGTAGATTTTATCATACAGTTTTATTAGATCTTTGTCTGAACACTATTTCTTTGCGTCTTTTATGATCGTGCGTATTTATACAATAGATTAGGTGATATATACTTAAATTTCTATCGTTAACCCAAAATCTATGGAACCCTAAAATTCGAAATTCCAGCCATTAACTTCAGTTTACAATTTCAAGATACATAGTATAGACGTGAACTTCTATATAAATAGGTATTACAGAAATATTTAAATTACAAACTCACAGCACCAATTCTTTAATAGTTATACTACGTGAAACTATATGAACGAATTCATTTACCGTACAGAATCAATTCAAAGGAAAACTCGTCGATACTAATTTATTAGTTTTATGAAGTAACTCGGTTACGGTAGATTAGCCCTTATGGTAGCATAGGAAAGTAGATACACGGATTCAATTCACAGGCGCACGTACGTAAACTTTTCTTTTATGTATATCATGTAGGTAGGTATATAATATATATATATGTAAATTAAAAAAAAATATATAAAAAAAAAAATTTTTTTTACATGTATTGATGTACACAGTGTTGGTGAACTTATATAAATAAATAAATATATATGCAGGGTTAGTCCTAATCAGTTAGCATCCTTTAAGGGCATATTCCGTACATAAAAAAAACAACTTTTACTATGGGGCCAACATTGAAACAACATTTTTATTAAACAAATCTTTCCAAATAGTGCCGCATGTCAAATAGTTAGGGCTTATCATAGATAAATCTATGGGAAATACTAAAATTTCATTTTTGCATATCTTAAAGAAAATTATAATGAGGAAACCAGATAGGTACCTACGTCCGGACAATTATAATAAAATAGGTACTTACTATACTATAATTCCGAAGAAGAAATTTAATAGTGTATATGTATAGGCTTAGGACATATTCCCCCGACAGGGTCCATATGAAACTTCTTTTTGACAATATCTATGTACACTATGGAAGCAATAAATATCTGAATCTGAATCTGAATCTGAATATTTTTTTTATTCTATTAAGTGACGAGACGAGCAAGACGTTTGCCTGGTGGTAAGCGTAACGCCTGCCACTAACAGTAGCAGTGCCAGATTTGTGAACTTGCGAACACAATCCTGCGCCGCACTGCACTGCGCTCGTCACCCTGAAATATTGGATGTTAAATCTCTTCATACCCAGTAATTTCTCTGGTAAAATCGCCCTTCAAACCGGAACACAATAATGCTTGCACATTACTGCTTGGCGGTTGAATAACTGGCAAAGGTGTGGTACTTCCCCAGGCGGACTCTGCAGTAGAGTCCTAACATTACAAGAAATATTCCATACGCTGTTGGCCTAGTGGTAAAAAAATCCCATACGTCCTTTATAAACTAGGCCAAAATGTCACATGACTTTATCACCAAACCGCAACTGGGCCAGCGTGGTGGATATGGCCCAATCACACTTCGAGGGTGGGCCTGGTCCACCTGTGGACCATTAAATAGGCTGATGTTGCTTATTATGTTAAACTTAATACAAAAGTTATATCGTCGACAAAATTAATTCCGCTAGAGCTTGTTAATTGCGTCAACTAGTAAGTAAAGTAACTTCTACCTGAAGTACCCTTCTTATTGAGTATCACGTATTTTCCTGTACCTCCGGGTTCGACTAGTTGGAAAACTGCCACAGAAGCTGTTGCTAAAAGCACCTATTTAGCGTAACTATATTGTGGAAACTTGATTAAGGATTAGTGAACTTGATTAGTATACAGGGTTATTTTTGTTTTATTTATACGGGAATACTCACGTTTTTTTTATCGGATACTCCGACTATAGTTTCGATCACATCCGGTGACCTTTTTAAAGAGTGTAAACAGAGTCCGACGCGCGTCTAGCTGCGTCCTGCTTAGCACCGTGAATTAAAAGTGAATATTCCCATATAAATAAAACAAAAATGTGCCAAAACCACGTCAGTTTTCATATTATACAGGGTTATTTCTAATCAGTTAGCATCTTTTATGGGCATACCTATTCTGTACATCAAACCAAACAACTTTTACTATGGGGCTAACATTGAAATCGCGAAAAAAATATCAGCTGTTCTATACAAAATGTTCATCGAACTTGGGCAAAATGTATGGAACTGCAATTTTTTTGTGATTTCAATGTTGGCCCCATAGTAAAAGATTTTTTATGTACAGAATATGCCCTTAAAAGGATGCTAACTGATTAGAACTAACCCTGTAATTATGACGCCGGAACACGTATATCAAAAATGTAAAAATAAAAATTTCCCGACTCTCTTGAATCGTAGCATTTCTTTTTAAACAATCTAGTAACGAGACGGGCGGTACGTTTGCCTGGTAGCATCATACCTGTCCATAACAAAGCTTGCACACTACTGCTTGGCGGTTGAATAACTGGCAAAGGTGTAGTTCTTACTCAGGCAGACTGCAGTAGAGTCCTACCGCTACTAAAAGCATAATCATTAATCAGCCTTTTTAATAGGCTAGACGGTTTTTTTTATTGTCCTATTAAAATGTGGCTCATAAATATAGCTGATTAATGAAAAGAAAATGAAAGTCTGATCAAAAATAAGCAACTTATAAGCATTTTAATATCACGCTAGACAGAGAGGCGAAACAGCAAATCGTGACGTCACTTCTCTTTACGCCATATCAATTCTATTCTGACAAGTAAGTCGTAATGTCATTTTTTGTTTTGTGGGAAAGGGACAGAGTTGTCTCTAACAAATACTTTAAACGCTCATATATCAGAACATTATCAACAGATTTAAATTATTTTTTCAATAAACATACTATATTTACTTAAATTCTTCATCAAAGCTATTGGTTTCAACGATACAAACATCAGTCATCTACCCTATTGTCCACTGCTGGATTAGGTCTCCTCTTAAAGGGCGAATGGGCCATATCCACCACACTGGGCCAGTGCGAGATGGTGAATTCACATACGCTTGAATTTCTTCTCCGGACGTGTGCAGGTTTCCCCTCGATGTTTTCCTTCACCAAAAAGCCAGTGATATGAGTTTCCGTAGACAAGCTCCAAAGAACTAAAAAAGATACAATAAATAACTTTGAAATAAAATTTTATTTATTTTCGTTAACAAACATTTACTTTATATACAATGCGTGAGCGTCATCAAGGTTAGCATTTATGGTGAGAGTGCATTGGTACCCAAACCACAGAAGAGAGAATAGTACTTTCCTAAGCTAGGAGAACCTTTGAGATGGCGTACCAATACCTTCTGCCGAACACGGTAATCACAGACATCATTTTGCATAATACAAAACAAAGATGGCCTGGTTCACCAATCCCTACCAAGGTATCCCTCCCGGTAGGTGGAAAAAAAACCACTTAGATCTACCGGTAGCGATAAGTTATATATGAGTGGAAAGCTGGAACTCTTTAGTCCACTTATGGCAATAAAATAAAATTGAAAAGAAGAGAGAGATTGTTAGTACGATGGGATAGCATGCAGCACAAGCTACTGCTACACAGGAGCAGGACAAGAATAACGTTGTCCAGGAATTTCAGGAAAACTTTAACGCTACACTGTCATTCATAAAACTTGGAGGCGTCAGCTCTCTATAAAATTTCTGTGTTTACATAGTATAATTATTATGTATACTTTATTATTTTTTAGTGTATTGCGTCTGTAATCTGGTTTCACGGATTTACCAAAGGTCCTGGCTCTCCAAATCTGGTTCCCAGAAAACAAGCTTACCAATAAATAATAAATCATTTATTTACACACACAAAAAGCATACAGTATTGAAAACGTGAATAATAATAAAGTGAATTATTTAATTATTTAGGTATTTAATAAATAAAAATACCTATGTTTGGGGATAGATGGCGCTGTGTAAAATGTCTATAAAATAAATGTCGCTTATGTTAATCGGCTTCAATGTACACGCTCGCGACTGTTTACAATAATTACAGCATTATAAATAAACCCCAACAATTTCCATCGCCGATAAAGTTTGGCAAATTTGATAAACTTGTTGATAAACTGGTTGATAAAGTTGTCGACAGCTCGCTCCGGGGTCGGAGAGGATAAATATTATTAGATATCGAAACTTTGACGGCGATCACAACTTACGAAGAATGCCTTTATGAGATCTCAGCGTGATATACGGGTTATTGAATAAGAAATCTACGGATACAGCGCACGACGTGGCACGTGGGTCTATAGCTATGTTAAGGCTCGGTTGTAGCGAGGTACATCCAGGGGTTACTTATCATATGAACTAAGTTTATTTGGTCTATTTCACTAGAACTAAGGACGAAACACCTAATTTCAAAATCTCTAATGGTTTTTTGGTCTAATGGTTATAATACATAAGTTCGGTTGGTCTAAACTTAAAAGGCCAAAGGACTAATAACCTAATAGTTTATCGGCCTAAAGGATAAATGGTCTAAAGTTTAAAATATCTAAATTTGGTACATCTACTGCACAATTGATCATAAGGTTAAAATATCTAAAGTTACAAAACTTTATTCACTCAAGTAAAATTATATTAAAAGTGGTTATATAAAATACGAGTATATAGGTATCTTAATCTTGCCAATCCGAAGTTTTATTTACTCGGTCTTTATTTCTTCGGTAAGTAGGTGTATTTGTATTTGTTTGTTGTATAGACAATAGACAATAGTTTATTCGTGGCAAAAGTATAAACAAAAAATCAGTTACACAGAACACGGAAAAGTAAAGAAGTAAGTAATAGAGGCTCACATCCAGATTTTGAATGAAACGGGGGAGACACAATAACTTACACGTTGCAAATCGGCTTGACTCGCACTTGACCGGTACATAGTTTTTAGTTTAGAACAGGTCCTATAAAGCAAATAAATATATATTAGACATTTTGAGCTTAGATTACAGGACCATTAGCGATTAAAAAAATAGGGATTTCATTCTTAGTTAAATAACATTAGACTAATTGTATTTAGATCAATCGTCCATTAGACCAAGAGTTTATTAGCATTTTTGAACTTAGACCATTGAATCATTAGAGATTTTGAAATTAGTTGTTTCTTTCTTAGTTCTAGTAAAATTAGACCAATTAAACTTAGATCTTATGATATGTTAACTAAACTATACTATACGGTAGACGCGAGCGAGAACGAGAACGCGTGACCTTGAATTGCAAAATTTTGTAGGTGTTTCTTTGTTTTGAAAAATAAAACAAAGAAATACTGTAATCTTACAAAACAAAAAACGAAATAATACTATTTTCTATCTATTAGTATAAAGTTTACGTGGTTTCATAATGTATTTTCTTAGTTCTAGCTAATCGAAATGCCGATTTAAAGTGTCTACTTTGTAATTTTTTTCTATCAAGCCAAAAATTCAAAATCGCGTTTTCAATAAGAAAAAAAGCTAAAATAGAAGATTAATCTTAATGACAAAAATTGTTTTGGTTCAATATCAGGTACTTTGGATTTTTCCCACATTTAAAAAAGTTCCAAATTGCTACAAGCCCGCGTTAAGAATCAAGAATCAAAAATGAATTACAGACCATGCAAGTTCTTAGTCGCGAATATGATCTGCTGCTTCAATGGTGCCTGCGATGAAATATAGGGTACATCCCCGATCGCCGCTTAAGGATCGACAAGTTGACGGCTCGAACTCATCGGTGGGCGCGGCTAAAAAGCATGCTCTCTTCATCAAACAAACTGTGGGAAAGGGAGAAAGAAAGATAAATGAGCGCGCAATTTTTTTTGTCGATCTTTGGCTGCAGTAATGTGGTTGAATAAACTCTGAGTTAATTTATTCCAACTTAAGTTATTTGAAATGTTTATGGACTAAACTATGCCGCTTAATAAATTATTTTAGAGTTTTCGTATTCCTTATGTTATTTATTTACGTCCAATGTGGCGTTAAAATTGAGCTAAAATACAAGATGTTTTCTGGCTCATAACTTTCATGTTTATTAACTTTTTAATTTCGTAATAATATACAATCCTAGATAATGAAGAGATTAATCGATATAATACTTAGTCTTGGACCTATAAAATTACATAGTGGAGTAGTAATACTACCGCGTTGCTATGGAGAAGTGACCAACTTGTCTACTCTTAAGAGTGTGACTAATGCCAGAAAAATAACAGATTTCACCCGCGCGTCTTGCATTAGTTTAGAGTCGAAAATCGCATGATACAATTGATGATGATGATGGCTTTGAGCAATTTAGGTGGGATTTTATTTAATTATTCAAAATGTAGGCATGAAATAAAAAAAATAAACGGCTACTATGCTAAAACATTAGTTAGGCTATATAATTCGTAAAAAATAATGTGGTGATGTAGCTGATAATTTAGAGCATTGGAATTAAAACAGTTTTTTTGTTGGTAATTTGTTTTTTTTTTTAATAAACCAGATTATTTTCCAAAATTCTATTCAGTTACTCGGCTCCTTTAGGTTTTTCCTCTACCTGTAGTATTTTTTTAATCTGAATATTTACGTTCTTTATCAATAAACTATGTGTTTAAAAATACACCTTTTACTTACTTTTGGCATTAGTTATCAAGGCTTATAAAATATTCAAATGAACGATTCGAGGAACTACTTCAACTAAATTGTTGGACTAAGCTGGAACTATCCCAAAGCGGGCAAGTTCTGCTGGTAACAAACTGTATTTTATTTAAACAAGGTGTTAGAATTCAGCCCTCGGATTAAATGTGATGGTTAATGTTGATCTTCGGTTGTTTCCTTAGTTGTTTCAGTTAAAGGTCAACCTCATTCCTTTGGAACAGGTAAAGTAATAAATTAAGTTAAGTTTTGGGGTTTCGGGATCAAGAAAACGTCGAAAATTGCTCAAACGTGTTGCGCAAAAGTGCACTGAAAATTAGTTATACTCGTAGACGAAATACTGAAAAAGGTGCCAATTTATGCCGGTTTTTCCAAGATGGCCAAGGAAGCACAGGGCCCTGAGAGAGTGAGAAAAACTTGAATTTTTTATTACTCTATCGACCTATACAACACATCAAAAAATCAGAACTACCGGAGCTTTTGTAGGGTAAAACTCTATTCACTGAACTAAGGCGTCAGGATGGTGTCAGGTGACCGGAATACTTGCGAAAAACGTAGCATTGCCATCACAGATCTGATCTTTGATTGCCATTTTTTTTTATACAATCAAGTGACGAGATGATCAAGACGTTCACCTGGTGGTAAGCGTCACGCCTGCCACTAACAGTAGCAGTGCTAGAATTGTGCACTTGCAAACACAATCCTGCGCCGCACTGCACTGCGCTTATCACCCTGAGATATTATATGTTAAATCTCTTCATACCTAGTAATTTATCTGGTACAATCTCTGGTGATCTCTTCATACCCAGTAATTTATCTGGTGCAATGTCTGGTGGTCTCTTCATACCCTGTAATTTCTCTGGTGCAATGTCTGGTGGTCTCTTCATACCCAGTAATTTATCTGATGCAATCTCTGGTGGTCTCTTCATACCCAGTAATTTCTCTGGTGCAATGTCTGGTGGTCTCTTCATACCCAGTAATTTCTCTGGTGCAATCTCTGGTGGTCTCTTCATACCCAGTAATTTCTCTGGTGCAATGTCTGGTGGTCTCTTCATACCCAGTAATTTCTCTGGTGCAATGTCTGGTGGTCTCTTCATACCCAGTAATTTCTCTGGTGCAATGTCTGGTGGTCTCTTCATACCCAGTAATTTCTCTGGTGCAATGTCTGGTGGTCTCTTCATACCCAGTAATTTCTCTGGTGCAATCTCTGGTGGTCTCTTCATACCCAGTAATTTCTCTGGTGCAATGTCTGGTGGTCTCTTCATACCCAGTAATTTCTCTGGTGCAATGTCTGGTGGTCTCTTCATACCCAGTAATTTCTCTGGTGCAATCTCTGGTGGTCTCTTCATACCCAGTAATTTCTCTGGTGCAATTTCTGGTGGTCTCTTCATACCCAGTAATTTCTCTGGTGCAATCTCTGGTGGTCTCTTCATACCCAGTAATTTCTCTGGTGCAATGTCTGGTGGTCTCTTCATACCCAGTAATTTCTCTGGTGCGGTATCTAACATGGCAATACCGCCAGCGATCTAGCGTGATAGCGTCTTTTCCCTGGAAGATGGGACTTCCAAATTAAGTTTTGTATTGTATCTTATTATGTTTTGGTGGTTTGTTTTGTATATGACTTAGTATTTTTTTTATAAAACCACAGATTATAATATTAAAAAACTTTCTAAGCGCCCTTTAAAAAAATAGATAATGGATTTATTTTACTAAATAATTAATTTTATGTGTGCATAAGTGTTGGCAAGTGATATAACATTGTTTTTGTATTGCCCTCAAAACTCCATACAAGTTTCCAGATGCAACTTCACAAAAAATATATAAATTACAAACACTACTGCTCTGCCAAACAATGAATTAAAATGTAAAAAATAAAATAAAAATTATAACCTATGTCACTCGGGATGATGTAAGGATTTTAACGATACTCCATACTTACATCTAAATCTGTTTAGGCGTTTAGAATAAAGAAACTCACAAACCTACATAGATAGGTACATACATGAACCCTGAAAACATTACACTCCTTTTCGGACAGTCGTCTAAAAAGTAGAATTTAATAAGGGCGCCACTATAGCAAATAGTTCTAAATAAACCCTGTTAACGGTCCGGGGAAGATGATTGGATGAAATCTTTGAAATCTGATTATATTTTCCACAGTATTGCCAGGAGAGAAAAAAAGTTTCGATTCGATACTTTTTTGCCAAGCTGTAAGTCGCCGCCATTTTAATAAGAAATAGCTTTAAACTTTTTTATTTAACTTTTACTGCGACTTTGATGTTTTAACTTGCTTATAGCAGCATCTATTTATTAAAACTCTATTATTATCATTACTTGAGGTCCCCCGCGAACAAAGAACTTTCATACAAAATATTTCCCCCTTTTTCCTCCTCTTGGGGGTAGAATTTCGAAAAATCCTTTCTTAATCACCCCTACGCATCAAGACGAATACACCCTGCAAATTTCAAGTCTGTATGACCAGCGGTTTAGGCTGTGCGTTGTCTGTCAGCCATTAAATCAGTCAGTCAGACAAAGATTCTTAAGTATTAGATTAAAAACTATTGAGTACTCACAAAAAAAACTATTAAAATTAAAACTATTCGGCTATTATTATTATGTCATAATGCTCAAAGAGCGATGCCATAATATAAGAAAAAACTTGTAAAAGTTAAAACGTAAGTTGGCTACTCTAAACATAGGGGTAGGGTAGGTATTAAGGGTCAATAAAGGGTAGACCGTATTTTCATAATTAAGCATCTACACCCCTATCAATTATAATTGTGGGATGGGTATCTTTATGACAGACATACGTTTGCTGACTTCAAAGCAATGCTATGAAACTGACAAGTTATTCTGTTTCTAAACGTTGGAGCTAGAAACTAAGCTTGGAAACTGATGGATTGGTAATTTTCATTAAAATGGCAAATAGGCTTGAGGAGAAATGAGAAAACGGAATTTAAGCCCAAAATCTAGACATATGGAGCAGAATACATTTAAATAAATATTAAAAGACATTTCACACAGCGCCATCTATCCCAAAACTAAGCAAAGCTTTTGTACTATAGGAACTAGATAAATGTAGAATGAGTTTTGGCGGGAAAACGGAAAAATCATTACGCTGCATTCTAATAGTTTCTTAAAATTGTGTTTTTTCGCGAATGTATGATTAAATGGTGGTGTTTTATTCATTAAGTGTTGAATTACATGCACGAGTGTGGGCAAGTGACATAATGTGGTGAAACGTGTATATTCGTGTTGTTTTCAAAACTCCGTAAAAGCTAATAGTAAAGTCGCCACAACTTTACTAGGGTATGACTTGGACTCGACTATGATTAATTTCATGTGACTAACTGTGATTATAAGACCTATTTATTTGACTTGATGCTTATAAACTTGAAAAAATGTATTATACTTGACACTGGCAGAATGCACAATGTGCGATGCCAAAAACGAAGGAAAAAAATATGTAAGATTAATATTATATATATTTTTTTTAATTTATAGAAAACCCAGACGCGAAACAAACATCTAGGTACGTTCGTGAAATAAATGTTTATCCTTGGTGGGAATCGAACCCTCGTTTTACAGCTCTCGAAACAGACATACAAACTGAGCTATAAGGCAGTCCGAATTGACCTACTTTAGATTTGCGTATCGAACGAAAAGTGGACGGTTTATACAGCGATTTGAAGCGCTCAAGTAAACCATCTGAAATGATAGAAGCTTATCATTATATCATTTGTCATTTATTTCATGTCATACATAATATATGACGATTATCGCGCCGCCGTAGCGCTCGTGGCGAAGCTTGTCTAGGTGATTCTAAACGATCACCGATGTTAAGCAACGGACGGTCCGGTCAGTCTTCGGATGGGAGACCGTGAGTGGTATTTATTTCTGAGCGCTACCGTGGATCGGATGACACGTTAAATTGTTGGTCCCGGTTGTTTGTTCTAGTTTCTATAACAACAATCGTCAGCCATGTCAGAGGCCTTCGGGCGGCACATTAACTCTGAAACTAGGGCTGGCCACTCAGCCTAAAATCACTGAAAATAGTTATGAATAATCGCGGTGAAATAACTGAGAATAACATAACAAAATCTTAGAAAGAAATAAAATTTCGTTATATAAACCGTAAATCGTTTTTTTTAATGGAACCTTTGTAATGTTATTCTCAGCAATTTCACCATAGATTTATCGGCAGTAGTACATAATTAATTAATCAATTTCACTGACTTCGGTTTTCCATATTCATATTCAATGATTTTAATTCTTCAAAAATAGTAAAATGCGCGAGCGAGATAGCGGCGCGTGGAGATCTGGGGCTTAAGAAATTTAAGATTAAATTTTTATTTTCTAGATCTCACTCCCACGCAAAGACGAAACGTGGGTTGAAAAGAAAGCTCTCGCGCGATTACAACAAGGTTTACATCTGTATTTCATTCACTAGTATAAATAGAACAAAGAAGCTTCTTTTCTGTTTTGACTCTAAATTAAATCTAAAATGAATTTAGTTTTGTATAGGCACTTTTTTCCCTATTTATTGGCATCGCACGTTGTGCATTCTGCCAGTGTCAAGTTTAAAAAAAGTTCAATTTTTTTTTACTAAAATCAAGTTAAATATAATACACTGTTTTAAACTATCACGGTTGTTTTAAAGTCTATTATTGTTAAACGGGATATTAAAAAACAAAAAAACCGAAATATCAGGAGCTCATTTCACAACATAATCACGGTAAATATCCCGTTAATAATAATAGAACTCAAGTCAAATATGTCATGAAATCACAGTTAGTCACACGAAATTAGTCATAGTCGAGATCAAGTCATGCCTTAGTAAAGTTGTGGCGACTTTACTATGAGCTTCTACGGAGTTTTGAAAACAACACGAAGATACATGTTTCACCACATTATATCACTTGCCCACACTCGTGCATCTAATTCAACACTCAATGAATAAAACGCCACCATTTTTAATCATTAATTCGCGAAAAAACACAAGTTTAAGAAAATAATAGAATGCAACGACATGATTTTTCCGTGTTCCCGCCAAAACTCCGTACAGGCAGTAGCACGCCGTGACTTGCTTCGACTTTGAAGTCAGTTTTGGAGGTATTCCCGTTTGAGCACCAATGGGGTTCCACACTGGTTTTTTTCACCTAGGTGGCGCTTCGTCGATGCGACCATATAGTGAACTGTCAATCTTATGTTTTTTTGTTTTGTTTTTGCAGAGAACATTTTAAAGACTCGGATTATCAAGGATAATCTAATACTGGTTTGTACAGCGATCCTTTGCCTTCCTAAGTGAAGCTCTGTCCAACTTACAATAAGAATAACTATCTAACCTACAAATTTATTTCCAAGTCGTCAACATCTCCATAGATTCTTTAAAAAGGCACAGTACACAGTATGTTTCCTTGGATTAGATTATCGACAACGCCCTCATCAAGAGAAGATAGAATTAGGCAACGATTGACAAAAAAACTTGATTTTGCCACATCCCGACCGCCGCTGACGCCATCTGCGATAAGTTTTCCTGTGGGACCTCATTTCTTGAGCACCAATGACAATAGCACCTAGAATATTTGGGCCTCACACGTAATACTATATTTAGTGGCTCTTACATTTTCATTACTCGTCGAGTAAGTATTAACTAATTAGTAAGCAGATCGCTGTACATGGCCAGGTCGAAATGGCTGTAACAAAATGAAAGTCTTAAGAATAGCGTGACCCATCTGCCCGAAACTAGCCCTTAAGCACCCGATCTTGCGTCGAAAGTGTAACGAAGATCGATGGTTCATTGACGTCCCGCTCGTCACCCGACCCTGGATACAGAGTAGAAAACCATACAAAGACACAATTCAACCCTAATCATTAGGTGCTTTACTAATGGGATATATGAGCAATACTATTATTTATTCTGTGGTATGAGCTACGGACCGAAGGCGCAATTTGGACGCAAAACGAGACGAGCTGAAGAGTAGATCGCCTGCCAACATTTCATACATTTGCGTAATAAATGGCACTCTTACATGCATGGACTGTGCACGCACATTTACTGCCAAAATTGTCTACTTTAGCCATATTCGAGCACAACAGCGAAGCTCCTTACCTGATTAAGTCGCAGAAGTAGTCGCTGTAGCCGAAACCGGTATGGATGATTATTATGAGCTACGAACTACCTGATAATGCGATCTTTCATTTTGAAAGGAGGCTGGTTGCAAGATCGAAACGAAACGTTTACGGGGTTTTGCTGAACTGAATAGTTATTTTAAATCTATTCAGAGCTGATTGAGCGCATCTTACGAAATTTGCATTACAAAGTATTTAGAACGAGTTCTAAATTTGATTTCTTAAGCATTAACCAGAGTGCACAGAGTAAACTGCCGATCAATCTAAAGAAAATATTTGAATATACCATGTAATATAAATTGTAATTTGAAACGAGCTCTCGATATTTCGAACAACAGTGATATAAACAGTGTTTTGTTTTAAATATATCTTAACGTAAATTATTTATTTAAACGCTGAACAAATTATGATTAAATAAAATAAATAATACATTTCATGATATTTAATCTTGAAAAAACATGATATGTGCATGCGGAACAGCAGCGCGAGTACCGTTCTATGTCGCTAAATTTGACGTGTCGGTATAGCAGATTTACTTAGACGAATTTAAGAGTACACCGAATTTTATCGAATTATACCGATTTAAATGCCAAAATACGATACGATAACGATCGTCAAGAACGGTACTCGCGCTGCACGTCTGACAATGAAACTTTACCCGTAAGTTGAGCAGGCAAGAAGCGCATGAGCTATCTCTCTGCTGGAACCATCTCCTCCGTGCTGGAAGTGTCAAGAGACAGTACGGACATCATTAATACACAAGATGGGGGACACGGTCAGGATGAATGGCCAGCATTAGCATTTGTCTGCATGTGTCGGAGATTTACCACCATTTACGAATATTATTCGGAGCTCGGTATTGTAGGATAAGAAAGTTCTTTATTGCTCACTAGATGACCAGGCGGTGTACCTCGTCGAGAGCTAGATCTTCCAAGCTCAGCACAAAACAAAATAAATATTTAGAAATCCTTTGAGCTATTTCCAAGTTTTTGCGAGGCAAAAATTGTACGGCAATTGTTTTATAAGATATTGTAAATAAAATATAAATAGGCAAGTTGAGCCTTTGAGCTTTGACACGTTGAGCAAAAACTACTTAATGCTATTGCAACTGTTTGCGTGTTTGCTGTGCATCTGATTGCACAGATTTGTCCAGCCAGATAACTAGTCGCAGATAGCAGGTTACTAATATAGTAAATTATGCACCAAGAGGATAGATAGATAGATAGATAGATTAATTCTTTATTGCTCACACCAAAGAAACATACATACAAAGGATTAAATAAATGAAATACTAGTGCACAAATGGCGGCCTTATCGCTAAAAGCGATCTCTTCCAGGCAACCTTAGGATAAAGCAGTGTCTTACGTCATGGGTGGCATATTAGACCCTAAACCTAACGAGAGGGAGACTAGAGTTCTATACTTAGAGCTCCCGAGCGTAGCGAGGGATTTATGTCACATCATCAGCCGAAGACGTCCACTGCTGGACGAAGACCTCCTTAATAGGGAGAGGTTGCCATAATCCCCACGCTTGGCAGGCGGCTTGGGGATCGCAGAATGCTCACCACAGTTAACCGAGAGGATGCTGCTGCCCGTCCTCCGGTGGTTCTGGATGCAGTTTTAAGACATACCCAGATCCTATTTATGTATACTAAGTATACTATAATGAAAAGGTGTCCAACGAATGTTTAGAAAAAGGCGTTGTGTTATCACTTTATGTTTGGGACCACTCAAAATTTAAACGGCACTAAAACTATTTTATAAAAAAAATAGTATGCTATTATATTATATTTATATTGTAATACTATTATATTATACTATGATTATTGATTTATTGTTATTATATCTTGACATACATGATTATTATAGTTTTTTTTATTGAACTAAGTATTTAAACTTAGTTTTTATGTACGAATTTAGATTGTAATATTTACTTATTTTTATAATGTATAGTGCTGGTTTGTCACACGCTTTGGCGCTGTAAGTGTGGCAAGAATTTATTAATAAATGAAATGAAATTAAAGGCTTAGGACATTTCCCATAAGCAGGTGGCTTAGTGATAAAATTGTCCCATACCTCCCTCCTTCTATGAACTAGGCCAAAATGTCACACATGTTAAAATAAAAATAAAAAATGGTTTTTTGATATAAAAACGTATTGGTACACATTTACGTCACAATATTAATAAGAAATTAAATTAGGTACAAAATAAAAATGTTATAAGTACTTTTTTATTATGAAAAACTGACGTGGTTTTGACACATTTTTGTTTTATTGCTCAGCGTAAGCAGGACGCAGCTGCAAGCGCGTCGGGCTCTGTTTTCACTCTTTGAAAAAGGTCACCGGATGTGATCGAAACTATAGTCGGAGTATCCGATTTAATTAAACGTGAGTATTCCCGTATAAATAAAACAAAAATTATAAGTACTTAATACTTAAAATGTACATGTTTTATGTAGTCCTGAGTGAAGGCGCCCAATACCCTAGTATTATATAAAAATCAATTGCCGTGGGTTAGTCTCGCAAAACCTCGAAAATTGTAATAACTAAAAAGTTATAAAAACTTATATAACTTTTTATTTGACGGCGCGACCATGTGGCCTATTCTACCTTCTTTCGTGCTAAGTTATTAGTTCCCTAGTCATTCAATTCTAAGTTCCAGCTGTTTTCAAAGCCGCTAAGTTTCCAAGTTGTAAGTTACTCTCTCTGAACACCTCGCGGGACCATCTGCCTACTTGCGGCTAATAAATCAAAACTTAGCGCCGCCGCTTCCTATTTGTGACAGCTTGTACGTAGATTTGATATTTAATAGAAATATGGCAGAATTCGCCTGAGCCAAAAAAAAATCACGTCATTCGTGTTGCCTATAAATGTGGAAATTCATGTTATATTTGTGTGGTTTTCATAAAATGTTAAGCATAATTTATAAATCTGGGAATCAAAACTAACTTTGTTTCATTTATTTTAGATGTATGTGATGTGTAGATGTTTCTTATGGGCAGTTGGGGTGCTGAGGCCAAGAGTTTGGTCACTGAAATCGGGCGCAGAATTCGGGACAGAGATGGTGACTCCCGCTCCACCTCGGTTCTGGTGCAAAGGATAGCCATTGCCATTCAGCGTGGTAATGCTGCCAGTATTTTGGGCACCTTTGCGCCAGAAACAGCGAAGGGCGGGTTATTCGATTAAATGTGACGTTATTTTTAGATCGTTATTATTATTTGACTAATAACTAAAAATATCTATACTTATAAATTTAATTGACCAATAAATAAAATATTATTTTTTAGATGTTACTTGTATTTTACGTGTATCCGTTCGGATTTCGGTTACATGTTGCATCCTAGTTCTGTCCAATTTACTTACTCTATGGTTCTGTCTAGTCTCTGTTTTTAATAGTTCCTGGCCATGGATACTAGTCCTTCAGCCGAATTCATTTTTCTTCGTCGATCCTTCTTTCTCCAGTTAAATGAGTCGTGGTCACAGTCCAAGTCACACACAGTAAGTCACAGTCAAGTCCAATCATACCCTAGTAAAGTCGTGGCAACTTTACCACAAGCTTCTTCGGCGTTTTGGAAACAACACGAAAAGACACGTTTCACTACATTATATCACTTGCCCACACTTTTGCTCGTAAATCAGCACTTAATGAATAAAACGCCACCATTTTTATGCATTAACACTCGAAAAAACACAAGTTTTGGAAAATAATACAATGCAGCGACATGATTTTCTCGCGTTCCCGCCAAAACTCTGTCTAGTCTCTGTTTATGCAGTGGTGCCAGCTGTACCATCATCTTTGTAGCTGGCGTCACGCAGAAAGTAGCCAGATCATCACATTATAATTACCACAAAAAGTAGCTATAGAAGTAGCCAAAGTTAAAAACTAAATATTACGAGTTTAAAATCTTTCCCTAGATTAAAATTTCAATGTGTTTTAACGAATACGAGCGAGCCGTATCCTATCAACTCTGTATTCTAGCTATTGTCCTCTACGACTATGTAAAAAATTACGCCTCAGCAGCATCACATACTAAGATTGGCAAACTGGATAAATACAGATCAAAAAGAAAACTCAAAGTCAGACACATGCACCCGTAAATCAGGTTTTCTATGACTTAAAGACGTGTGAATGTTCAAATAAAATCGCTATGTTGAAAAGTACCTAGAAAAGTTATCTAAATCCTTTACTGCAGCTTTTTTGAAATTGTAGCTGACAGGTGTGCAAACGTAGCTAGATTTAGCTATAAAGTAGCTAACTTGACAACAGTGTGTCAATGTCATCGTTATATCGGCGCGTTCCGAAATGCGCCCAGAAGCTATCAACCAAAAAGTCAAGCCCGAAATGCGTCAAAATCGCTGTTGGCGCTGTGAGCGCACTAAAAACACATTAACCCAAAAATAACTTTTTTTCACATACTTCTAGAAAAATGGTCCAAATTACAATGTAATATATATAAGTTGGTCTATCAGTTCGTACAAGTTTCATTCATTCATCATGTTCATTCATGTTTAATTCTTTCTTTTAGGTTTTCTAATTCAGGCACTAGAAAATCGAAAAACGTTTCTCGATTTTACATCACGGTTCCAACAAATTGGGATCAGAAATGTAAACTACAGAACTTCAGCTGTCAGTTCAAAATCCACGTTGCCAAATTGCCACCGAGCGCACACTACCGGAAGCGCAGTAAAGTTCACAGCCTCACAGGTCCTGCCTCACTATTCGTATCTCACGGACTCAGTTTCTGACCGCGCGTCGTGCGAGCTTCTGTCGTAGTATTTACGACCGTAAAAGCTTTAGCAAAGCTTTTATCTCAATTCTGTTTCGACCAACGAATCCAAGAAAATGCTGCAACGAATTGAAAACTATGTAGAACTTGGGAAACACCGTTTATTGTAGCTTGTGTTTTATTCTTATGTTAAACTAGCAATGTTTTGCAATTTCAGTAGCTATCTTGCATTAGGGTGGAAACGAATTGCAAACGTATAGAATAGAATAGAACAACTCTTTTTTTGCCAAAACTGTGAAAATATTGTCTTAAGAAACAGAAGTTTACCCGTTGCAGGCGTGCGCCATCTAGCCCCTAACTAAGCAAAGCTATATAGGAACCAGATAGCTTCTAAGAAAGAAGGTGTCCTTAAGTTTACTCTCATGATAATAACCTATACCTAATTACACTTAAAGTATAGAACACTGCCTTAGTAGGTAGAAGTATTATATATATGAGAACATTTCATCACTAGGCCAATGTACATTGGAGAAAAAGTCCAAAGCCTTTTACTTTCTTTTATAATGGCAAGTGCCAGTTATATTGCATAGAAGTAGGAATATCTAGATTGTGATTTTGACAAACTATTATTTTCATTTCATTAAAAAACTGGCGTGGTTTTGACTCATTTTTGTTTTTATACGGGAATACTCACTATAGTCGGAGTATCTGATTTAATTAAACGTGAGTTTTCCCGTATAAACTAAACAAAAATGTCAGACAAGAGACACAAATAACAATAATAAATTAAAAAATATATCCGAGCGCCTGGTCGACGCGACGCGTTGTCAAAATGCTGGCGTTTATTTGGCCTAACGCATAAGCATTGCCATTCAGGGTGGCAATGCCGCCAGCATGCTACGCTGCCGACTGATAGTGGGTTGTCTCTAGACTACAAATCTTTTGTTTTTTCTGTGTAGTAGGCTAAGTTGTCTTTGTAGTTT
This sequence comes from Erannis defoliaria, assembly GCA_905404285.2. Lineage (NCBI taxonomy): Eukaryota > Metazoa > Arthropoda > Insecta > Lepidoptera > Geometridae > Erannis > Erannis defoliaria. The sequence goes on from FR990088.1 coordinate 13,233,972, forward strand.
GTTGTAGTTAATAAAGGCTTATACCTAAAAAAAACCATATGTCATTTTCTTATGAACATTCACATATCAGACAATCACAGCAGGTACAAAGCTGAGACGACCCATATCACGCCTGTGTCACATCACATCTTCGATATCACGGGCCCTCCCTAGAGTACGTACGTATTTCTGCCGAGCTAATATTGGGGTAACGCTATCAAAGTAGAGAACACCAATTTATATGTTGACTTGGTTAATATGATGGAACATTTTTTTCCCATCAAAGTCGTTCGGAATATACGATGGTGGTGCCTCGATTTAAGACTGATATTAAGTTTGTCGGTTTGTATCACTATTTATGTTTGGTATGTGAGGCAGCATTCCAATTATCAAGTTGGAAATAGACTAGTGCTGCCGTTTGCATTTCCATGCGTGATGGAATGCAAACAGTGGAACAACCTTATAAGCGTTTGTTTAAGGGTTCATATACCTCAATATGTTTACCATATCTATTATTTAAATGTCGTTTACTTAATTTTAATTAATAAAACTTTGTAGTGGTAGGACTCTACTGCAGAGTCCGCCTAAGGAAGTACCCTCCTTTGCCAGTTATTCAACCGCTAAGCAGTAGTGTGCAAGCATTACTGTGTAACGGCTTGAAGGGCAATGTTACCAGAGAAATTACTGAGTATGAAGAGATTTTACATCTAATATCTATCAGAGTGACGAGCGCAGTGAAGTGCGGCGCAGTATTGTGCTCGCAAGTTCACAATAGGCATGATGACTACTATTTTTTTATTACGTCATAAAAAAGCTGATCATCAATAAAACCTATCAACGAAAACAAAATTTAAAATAATTGAAAAGTAATAATAAGTTAATAAGTTCTAAGTATTTTAATTTCAAACTATACAGAGAGCGCGCTATACTGAGCTATGACGTCAAGCCTCAGGCGCGGCATACAAATGCTATACTAACACGTGATTTGCGAGAAAGGGATAGAGCACCCCCTCTGTATCCCCACCTAAAACTTTAAACGCTCATATCTCAGAGATTTATCAGCCAATACAACTTATTTTTTCAGCATGTTTAATATATTTAGTTATATTCATCACTAAGCGTAAAAGGGAGGTGTTGCCATAATCCCCACGCTTGGCAGGCGACTCGGGGATCGCAGAATGGTCACCACCGTTAACCAAGAGGACTCTGCTGCCCGTCCTCCGGTGGGTCTGGTTGCAGCTTATTAAGGACATACCCAGGTCAAAAAAATTATGTATTTCTAATTCATCAAAGTCTCGGAAGAAGGATTTCCTTCTTGGACATCAAAGTAGAATCTGTAGATACGTCCCTTATGAAAAACATTATAATGGCACATGTATTATAGCCTAACATAGTCTTCGTTAGCCTGTGCTAAAAATAAAGTATTACCTGAAATTGCGGCCATACCGCAGATGCCATAACCAAACATAGATAGATACAGTATTACCTATACTATAACTTACGAGACATTATGAGACTTCTAACACCTGGACCGGATACCTCGGCTATTTCTACAATTTCACCATTTTAATCATTCAGTGGTGTTTCTCGCAATGATACCGTGGAGTGTGCCTCAAGTTTGTTATTAAAAATTCAATATAAAAGTTGGATTGAGTTCAGTCGCTTGGTGTCAGGTGGCCTGCGAGTTTCGTGTTTTGAAATGAGGATTGACGGGAACTAAAATGTAAAATTTCCTACAGGATTTGTTCTTGATCTTAGAGGTATTTAATTTGTATCATTTTAAAGTGTATTGTAGGGAAAGAACGCAATGGCATTATAAATTAAAATAGTTAATAAAAATAGGAACGCGTGCAGTGTGAACAATGTATATGGTCGACATCCGGATCGAAAAAGGTTGTAACTAGAAATGCGCCCTTTTTGAGTTTTTGCTTTACACTTTGAAACCATTGAGCTAGTATCTATAGAGACTTAAGAGTCAAATCGGCGAATCCCAGTTAAGTAGATCGAATATGATAATATACTTACAGTAGTAAAAAACTAACAAGTCGAATATGGTACTAACTGCAGTCGTTACATAAAAAACGTTGCGAAAAGAAAACAGTAGGTAAGCAGCAAATGCAACGACTTTTTCCGATGTGGGATTAATGCTTGCTAATGTAAAACCGTGGTTTCATTGCTACCCACGACCACGTTACGTAGGTATGGATGCGTGGCGTAAAGACGTCATAAAAACACGCGTACTCTGCTCGGATGCGTTACCGACGCAGCTCAATGCAGCGCAATGCTCAATGCTCAAATCGTGACGTCACTTCTCTGTACGCCATATAAATTCTATTCTGACAAGTAAGACGTAACGTAATTTTTTGTTTTGTGGGAAAGGGACAGAGTTGTTTCTAACAAAAACTTTAAACGCTCTATATCTCTGTATCAGAAGATTATTAACCGATTTGAATTATTGTTTCAATAAACATACTATATTTACTTAAATTATTCATCAAAGCTATTGTTTTCAACGATATAAACATCGGGCATCTACCCTATTGGCCCCACGCAGCTAGCGTGCGTAGGCTCTGCGTACATATCTTACGTAGCAATAGAACTATATGGCTTTAGCTAGGTGTCAAATTAATTAAGACACTCGGATTATGCCGCTTATTCTTAGTAACAAATTCGAATATTTAGCTATCTCATCCATGACCTACCTACATAAACACCTACACTGTTATTTACTTAGGCACAATTCAAAACGCGTAGTTCGCCCACAAATCTATATTCTCGTCTCAGGAGACTCCATTGACAAGGCTTTACGTCTATACAAACAGATCAATATGCTATTTGAAAAGATATTGCTGGGTAGATTTGTAAAGGTACCAAGAGAGTTACCTACAGACTTTTATGTTCTGTTTTTCTTTTAATCAGTTTAGCAAACACTGCTGAATGTTTGAGGAGCAATTTGGGTTTTAGATTATATTTATATCGGTAACTGAAACATTATATTCTTTTCTGTACTCAGTTTTCAGAGAAAATATAATTTCATATTACATTTATAATGATTATACTATTAATAAAAAAACAATAGTTATACAAAAATGAATGATAATTTCATGTGGTATAAAGCATTGTATAATTCAACAAAGATATCTAAAAATAAGGGGGACGGCAGACTTCTGCTGAGGGACAAGATAGGCATTGCATAATATCAATAATGAATAATAATATGTTTTTAATTTAAAGGCATAGGACATTTCCCATACACTAGTGGCCTAGTGGTACAAATTTTCCTTACTTCCTTGTATGAACTGAGCCAAAATGTCACATGCCTTTATTTTTATAGTAGGTACTAGAGGTCGCGCGTCGCGCGTCGGTCGTCCGCGTACGGAAGAAATTCGGCCCGCTCCCAAAATTTACTACTTTAAATCATCCCGAGCAAACTATACCGACTCGACCGACTCTAGACTCTACCAACTTCCTCCCTTTGAATGAACTACCCAAATATAAATTTTCATCACTATAACTTAAAAAACAAAGAACTTTCCATACAACATTCCACCCCCCTTTCCCCCCCCCCCCCACCCTTAAAACGTCTCTGGGTTTTTTTTAAAACAGTATTTTTTATTTTAAATGAACTATCCAAATCCAAACTTTCGTGACTAAAAGTCCAAAAACAAAGGACTTACATAGGGTCGAATTTCGAAAAATCCTTTCTTAGTACACCCCTCCGCATCGAGACGAATACACCCTCCAAATTTCAAGTCTGAACGACCAGCGGTTTGGGCTGTGCGTTGTCTGTCAGTCAGTCAGTCAGTCAGGACAGAGCCTTTTATTATATTAGATAAGTGGACTCAGATTTTTCCGCTAGATTAGACCGGTAGGTCTAAGTGGGTTCTTCCACCTATCCCTACCAGTACGGATACCTTGGTAGGGATACCTTGGTATAGGTGTATCAGGCCAAAAATGCATTGATGCATTCAAAAAAGCACGTAAAATTTTAGGCGGCTTATCTGCTTGCTAGTCGAGCCGTTTGAGTCCTCACTGTCGAAAGTGTTCAGATCATCCCAAGCCCTATATGTCAATATAGCCCACGGTGATCAACGGAAAAACTAAATAAGTTTTTTTTTTAAATAAGATGAATTTATCGTTTTACGGATTCATAAATGCAGGGAAAGCCAAAGGGGAGATGCTAATTCAGAATGAAATACTTTTATCTTGAAAACCCCAGCGCCAAGGTAGGCGCAGGTAGGTAGAGATAAAAATATGATGTTTTATGCATGTTATAATATATGTGATATTTTGAATGTATCAGGAAGCTGTTAAATATTATGGCAAAAGTTTCAGGTATATTATGATAGCTATAATCGTTATCTTTGTTTATTTTATGTTTATGTTTCTTTCTAAAGACTTTCAGATGGGATTTGTTATACCTACTCAAAATTACAGCAATTTTTTTTCGCTATTTCATTATTCATTCCAAAACCTGTTTAAAATGACGTATGCATGTACAATGTATGCAAGGGGGAGGTTTTTTTAGTTCATTGTAACCCTATAATACACTTAAGACCTCTGGAAAACGGATAATAAGCACGTTAAGGGCGCGTTTGCACCAGAGATGTGTGAGTTTAGGCGGTGCGCAAGGAAAAAAATTACGAATTTATTGATTTCCTATAAATGCGATCTTATTGGTGTTATTTTTCCTCACACATCGGTTAGTTACCTCGTACGTATCTGGTAGAAACGACTCTAAAAGTTGTTTGGTATGCAAAATACTGTAAAAAGATAATAATAATACTTAATAAAAACGATTTCAATTTCTATTACCTAGATGATATCTTTTTTCAGTTATTTTGATTTTAAACCGATTTCGATAAAATGTTTAAGGGATCATCTCCGAAGTGACCTACCAAAAAAAAGAATCATCAAAATCAATTCATTATTGGCGTAGTAATGGCGTAACAAGCATTTACATAAAACAATTCCGTCGAATTAAAAACCTCCTTTGTTCAAGTCGGTTGAAAATTAAAACTAACAGTACTTGACAGCTACTCTTACTTTGCGAATACATTGCGCGATAGAATCCGGAACGAGGATATTCGCCAAAGAACCAAAGTTACCGACATAGGTCGCAAGGTTTGCAAGTTGAAGTGGCTGTGGGCAGGACACATCGCTCGAAGAACTGACAACCGATGGGGAAGAAAGGTTCTTGAGTGGCGACCGCGAACCGGAAGACGCAGCGTAGGAAGGCCTCCCACTAGGTGGACCGACGACAACGGCAACCGGTGGATACAAATGGCAGGTTATCGTACAGTGTGGCGGTCTAAGGGAGAGGCCTTTGTTCAGCAGTGGACGTCTTCGGCCTGATGATGATGACGATGACTTGACTGCTAAGTTCAGCGGTAAGTATCACGGCATCATGCACCGTTGCCTTGCAAAATACAATTTGACAAATCTTATAATCTTAACCATATAACTGAGCAATAAAAAAGTACGGAAAAACAGTAAAACCACAATGAATTTAGATACAACCAAAGTTATAATGGTCTCTTTGCTTGAACAAATGACCGCGATGTATTTAAATGAAGCGCAGGATAAAGTTGATTTACGTCTGAACGGAACCGTTCCGAAGAATGATGTCGGCTCATTAAGCAATGCCGCGAACCGCTTATCGTAATTAAGCTGTTTTGAAAAGCTTTGTTTCACTAGATTTATCTGCTATTGGTTTGGATACTTACAATGTTTTCTTTAATTTCGCTGTTTTCTTTTTGAAAATGGCTTAAATCTTGTCTTTTTTGTTGTTGTTCGTTTACTAGTTGCTAGATGCTCCGACTATAGTTTCGATCACATCCGGTGACTTTTTTCAAGGAGAGGAAGGAAAATGCGCCGGCGTAGCACGATACTCTAACCCCTCTCAAAAAAAAAAAATATGTATATAAAATAAAAGCAGATGATTTATATCTATGATTATAGATATATATATGTCGCAATCGAGTCGTATCCGGGACGCCAGCGCCACCTGGTGGCACTCGGTGGAGTCGGTGACGTGCGCGCCGTCGATCGGTGACTTCACTTTCCCATTGGCGAGCGGCGCGTGCGGTGGACACTGAACCATCGCGCGTTCTGTGATACGTACCTACCTACAACTGATCTGTACCTACCTGATTACTGTACTGTTAACTTCTGTGAAGATTATAATTTGATTGATTGAACGAGCTTGTTTTCCTCATCCAACACTACCCACCGACGACGCCCACAGCTAAGAGGATCAACGATGAGTGCTGATGATGATGGCGAAAGGACCACCCTACTCCTCCTCCGTCCGTCATCAGAAGTGGGATCAGTGTTGGATCAGAACCAAGAAAGAAGACAAGACATCTGGCGAGCCATGTTTGAACAAACGAGAGAAGAAGACGTGAGCATTGATTTAGGCGCTACAATCACCAAAACCAGCCTACCGTGAAGAACTACCTGCATTCGATCCTGAAAAAAAAGATACCGACGCAAGATCATTGTGCACGACGGCAGATTTGTGTTTCGCCAAAAATCCACCAAGCGGCAGTCGTCTTGTTCTGGCGGTCATCAAGGCGCTAAAAGGTAAAGCATCTACGTGGCTATCACAAACCGCCTACGAAGAAATGTCATGGCACGAGTCTATGATAATTTTCACGGCACGGTTTATTTCGACCGAGACATGGGCAGGTACCCTCATTAAAATGAACGGCGAAAAACCGAGTGAAAACGAAACACTACCCATGTTCGCGAGTTGTTTGATTAGTTTACTGACTGATCATTGGAAAGATGTGAATAAGGAGGAAATTGCCGTAGCAACAGTACTCGCACACATTTCACAGTTTGACCCGCGACTTCAAAGAATGGCGTTCACTACAAACGTTATATCGAGGGAGACAAACTGCAGCAAGAACTGAACGCATTTTCACACTTGAAGCGCTAGATCACCATCGGACAAAGCGAATTGAGTGCAGAAGCAATCCCATAGACTCGAGTGGCAGACCTGCACCACCTACATTATCAAGTCAAGCAGCGCAGCAGCCGATAGCGAAGCCCTTGGCGTGCTTTAAATGTGGCAAGCCGGGTCACATAGCCATCCGGTGCACGAGCGACGGCGACGGCGGCAGTGGCAGAACCGGCAGCGGCGGTGGCGGCAGAAGCGCCGGCGGCAGCAGAAGTGGCAGCGGCGGCAGAAGCGGCAGTGGCGGCGGCAGAGGCGGCAGCGGCGGAAGCGGCGGCGGTGGCGGCGGCAGTGGCGGCGGCAGCAGCGGGCGGCTGACGTCGGCGGCACGCGCAGCGAGCGGTGCGTTGATGTCTGCGTCGTACAACCACCATCGGGCGAGTTACATCACAAAGGTGAACTGATATGCTTTGCTTATGATTCTGGCGCTGAATGCTCGTTGGTAAAAGAAAGTTTCGCTTCGAAATTTAGTGGTAAACGTGCTAGTAATGTTGTGGCTATGACTGGTAATTGGTCAAACACGAGTGTTCAGTACAGAGCAGATTTTATTGTGTAGTGATTAACGATCACTCTCTCGAAATTTTGTTGCATGTTTTGCTCGACAACTATTTGCAAAGTGATGAGGTCGTGAGATTTTAAACCAGGGTTTTTCTTTAAACATAAAGGCAACAGAGCTTTCGTTAACTAAAGTTCTTTGTGTAAATTCGACGAGTCATAATAATGATACCACGCTTCAGTCAGATTTAACTGCTACTCGTATCGTGACTGCAGTAAGTAACAGGCAATGATAAGTCTAGGCTTTGATTTTTTTATTAACGGTTTACCTACGACGAGCTAAAGATGATGCGGATGAACGTAGTGTTGATAGATGAACGGTAGTGAAGGTAGACTGCCATGAGAGATTTTTGGGTTCGAGTCTTGACTTCAGAAAATGCCAGCAGGTCACGTATCAGTCGAAATCGATGTAGATGATATTAACGATGAAGTTCAAATTTGATTTCTGATTGAAACTTGAGTAAGGGGACTCTAGGTGCTATAGTGAGTTGTGTTCGACCGTGCCAGTAGCTATTTCGTAGTCGTAACCCGGTAGAAATCGGTATCTCTTGAGGCAACTCAAGTAGTCCGTGGGAGCGCGGTGTGCGTTTGGCTCTGGTCGAGGTCGGGGTCTGTAAAGACCATTACGTGTGGTCACCAGGGGACACACGGGAGATCTTTAAGGGATCTGATCCATTCGCTGGATGTGTGAGAGCAATGCGATTGCTAGTCGGCTGGATAGCCGGGGCTCTAGATGTCTTACTCGAGAGTTTAGAGAGTATGTAGAGTCTGAAAAGTTGATTCGAACGACTGTGGTACACGGCCCAGGCTACTGATGTTATTATTTTCGGTTATTCTAATGTCACATTATTGAAAAAAAAAATAAAAAAAAATTGAGTTTATTTTCGTTCGTAGAGTTCGTTCGTTATTCATCGGGTAATCTAGAGTTTGGTCAGGAGTGACCGAGTGGAACAAATTTCTGTCGTAGACTATTTGTTCGCAGCGTAACCATCACACGAGGACGCGTGCCAGCAGGATGGCCGTGTCGCAATCGAGTCGTATCCGGGACGCCAGCGCCACCTGGTGGCACTCGATGGAGTCGGTGACGTGCGCGCCGTCGATCGGTGACTTCACTTTCCCATTGGCGAGCGGCGCGTGCGGTGGACACTGAACCATCGCGCGTTCTGTGATACGTACCTACCTACAACTGATCTGTACCTACCTGATTACTGTACTGTTAACTTCTGTGAAGATTATAATTTGATTGATTGAACGAGCTTGTTTTCCTCATCCAACACTACCCACCGACGACGCCCACAGCTAAGAGGATCAACGATGAGTGCTGATGATGATGGCGAAAGGACCACCCTACTCCTCCTCCTCCGTCATATATTTTAATTTTTTAAGAGGGGTTAGAGTATCGTGTATATATATATGTATATATATTTATATATATATATATATATATATCTTATTGTTCTATATAAATGTAAAACATTTATAGCATTAATATTTTTTATATAAATTGTATAGAGGCATAAATTTTACAGTGTCCTAATATAGAAGAGGCCAATGGCTCTGAAATACAGTAAATACTAGTTTAGAGCCACTGGGTTCAAATCTAATTTTGTACCTACTTATTTATGTCAAATAAATCTATTTGTATTTGTATTTGTGTAAGCATTAAGCAACGATTAACAAGTAAACTTGTTTTGCCACATCCGGGCCGCCGAACCCCATTTCCCATTTCTTTGGAACCTCATTTTGGCATAACAGCTGAGTTCGAAAGCCACCACCTTTAGTCACGCCAGTTCTTTGTCTATCCATTACATTATTTTAGCCGATGTATCTTATATCAACCTCGATTAAAAGGCACATAATAGTTTACGCAACGGTTACGGTTTATGTAAACGCAAGCTTTGAGTTTGAAATCTGAGGGTTACAATAGGCTAGATGACTGGTTTTTTTTTTATTGTCCTATTAAAATGTGGCCCATAAATATAGCTGATTAATGAAAAGAAAATTAAAATCTGATCAAAAATAAGCAACTTATAAGCATTTTAATATCATGCTAGACAGAGAGGCGAAACAGCAAATCGTGACGTCACTTCTCAGGACGCCATTTAAATTATATTCTGACAAGTAAGGCGTGACGTCATTTTTTGTTTTGTGCGAAAGGGACAGAGTTGTCTCTAACGAAAACTTTAAACGCTCATATATCAGAACATTATTAACCGATTTAAACTATTTTTTCAATACTCATACTATATTTACTTAAATTCTTCATCAAAGCTATTGGTTTCAACGATTTAAGTATCAGTCATCTAGCCTATAGAAACAGCCCCGGTATAGATGGCGCCCAGGTGTATTGTGCTTTTATATTGAAATAGCAATTGAAAATGTTACCGTCGGCGTGAATGTTTGTTCATGGATTGCAAAAATGTAAAAGTATCTAAAAATTTGCCACTCTACAGGTTGTTAATTTGAATTTTTTAAATAAATCAGTAGGAATTGGGTTCAACTCATACTTAAATATTTTTATTTAACTTAGATAAGTACTTTGCTTTTACAGTTATTTCCTGATAAAGTTAGGAGCTTCTGGCCTCCAACCTCCAACACAGTTACGACCCTACAAGAGTCGTATAAGTCATAAAGACTTATTCCGAATGATACATCCCCTCGTAACAATGGTTATTTTGTCTCCGATGTTGGCACAGGTTCAAGTTCATGGTATCAAAAAGATCGATTGGCGCGGTCGGGGTGGTAGACTTCGACTTTTTTGTGTTTAACTACCAAGGTCGTTGACTAAGGCCCGGTTGTAGCGTCCAGGCGAGTAAACGATAGGCACTAAACGGTAGGCGCGAGCGAGAATAAGGAGAAGGCGCAAGCGCTTGTTTTTGCTAAATTTTGTAGGATTTTCTTTGTTTTGAAAAAAAATTACAAAGAAATACTGTACCTAATCTTAAAAATCAAAAAATTATGTAATACTATATTCTATCTATTAGTGTAAATTATACGTGGTTTGGCAGGGAGGGTGTCACTCCGCAGTTTAGGTATGTTCGGCCGGCGCTCCGTCCGGGTGGACAATGCAAGGCAGATGTCAGTGGCCGCCCGCACGCTAGACTCGTCGCACGTAACTAAGCATACGTGATAGAAAGAGAGCGGTATATCTAGCTGAATATAGCGAGCGGTATCCAACGCTGTGCGAGTAAAATAAATAAAAAATAAATAAATAAATATCGCAGGACATTTTTCCACACAGCGCCATCTAGCCCCAAACTAAGCAAAGCTTGTAATATGGTAACTAGATAGCTCATAGAATACTTATATACTTTTTTTTTTGTAAATACATACTTATAATACATACTACACCCAGACACAGAACAAACATTTAGACATTTTTTTTGTTTTTTTTTTCATTTTTTTGTAGTATTACTACTTTATTGCCTAGTTGATAGATTTCTTATTTATTTAAATTCCTTTGCGGAGTTAATTTTCTGTACGTAGTACTGTTATTTATTCTGTGGTTCTAGCTAATCTAAATACCGATTTAGTGTCTACTTTAACATTTTTTTCTATCGAGCTTAACATTCAAAATCGCGGTTTCTAAAAGACAAAAAGCTAAAAAATAGACGATCAATTTTAATAAAATATTCTTTTTTTGGTTCATTATCGGACATTTTGGATTTTTCTCACATTTTAAAAAGTTTGTTTCTACCTATTAGGTAACTTCAGATACCTAATTGGTAGGATTGGTAGAATCAGACTTCCACATAATTTCCACAATTTGTAACCGGTTTTTTTTCCGCTTTGTTTTAACAAAATATTATACAACAACCGCCCCACGGGCAGCCCGTATTCGTTCTAAGCAAGTTCTAAACAGAAATCTGTCGATGGATGGATGAGATTTAAGTAGCTTGTATCAATCATAATTAGCTTCATATTATTATGATCTTTTATAACTGGTACCAAAATTGTTTTTTCTGATAATTTCTAGTGTTTTTCCGCTGTAATATCGTTTCGAGTACTTATAGGATGAAGGGACAAACTAAAATCTACTGTAACTATCAACGTAAATAGAAATTGAAGATTTTTTTAATTGATTTGATTGAAGTAACGCCTGAATCAATCACATATATAACTGGTCCAAAAAAGTACTGAAAAAATCGTAGGGTTATTAAGTTTTTTTTTAATTCAGCATAGACTTGTTTTAACCACACAAAAAACCGGCGAAGGGTAAAAATCAAACAAATAAACTAACAATTGGTGAAAAATTCATACATCTAGTTCATACTAAGCAAAGCTTGTACTATTAGACCAGATACCTGATAGAATACTTATAACTTACGAAACTCTTTACTTTGGGTAATACGTGCACAACTAAATCAAATATACCACTAGTTTAATGGACTATCTACTGAAACCTACAGAGATAGCCCTAGATAGTTACAGTTGTCTTTTGTAGAATACTAAAACCTTCTACTAAGTTTAATAGGCTAAGTTCTAACATACATTCAGCTAAAACTAGCCCTAAGCTTGGTTGAATACAATGATAAACATTTCTATGTATACTAGAAGAGGCTTAGGGTTAACTATCTGTACAAGTGTAACATAGTTAAGGTCAAGACTCGAGACTAGATTTATAGGTACACCGGTCGGCCTATTAATAAATAAAGAGTATTCTTACACATACATAGGTACCAGTGTTTCCACTTTTAGGGATTTCTCCCTTTTTTAGGGAAAATTTACCAATATTATGTAGGGTTTAGGGACATTTTCATTTCGACAGGGATTTAGGGAGTTTTGGGGAAAAATCGAACTTAATGTGGTGATCCTTTTGCTTATGTTTTTTTGGTCTCTAACTGACCTATTAATTGTGCTATGACCGTAGTTACAGGCGACCTACTAAGTCGTATTATACCAACAGTTGTTTTTTTTCCATTCTGCACTGCAGAACAATAGCGAAAAAATATATTATTTCTCTGAGTGAGAGTGGTGATTACCTATCCAATGTTAAGTGCAGCGAAAAACTGTAAAAGTAGAGCTTCGGCTTCAAATTAGGGGTTTGTTTTTCATGATTATGATCATTCTCCCTAAACCAAAGAATTTAAATATATGTTTAGGGAATTTTAGGGATAATTTGAAAGAAAACTAGGGAAAAACCATAATTGAAATTGGAAACACTGGTACATACATACATTCTGTATAATTTTAATAGTAAATGGTTTGTGTTGTAGGTGATCGTATCAGATCCTTGTGTCATGTACCTACTTTAAGAATGTGTAATATGTTCACTGTAGGCGTATCTAAATAAAAAAAAAATTAAGGGAGAGAATTTTTTTAAAGATTTCGCGCCAATGCCTTCTTTTTTAATTTGTTCTGTAGCCGCAACGCTATGCACGCATTCTACCAAAGAGCACGCCAATTTTAGTGCCATTTTGAAAAATAATGTATTATTATTAATGACTTTCTAAGTTACCTAAATTTCTGGATTCTTGTAGGCTCTGCGTTAGGTGAAACAAGCATCGTAGTGTTTATATTTTCAAATATTTTTGAAGAGGTGTATGTGGTGTGTGTATATAAGAATAAGGATTAATATGAAAGGAAAACGCGGAGAGTATACATGTATAACTATAACTGAAAAAAAAAACATCCAGGTAGTCAAATATGAAGTCGGATGAATCTTATTTTTAAATTTATAGATTATATTATACTTAATTGTTATCTTTTATTGTATCCTTAGTCTAGCATTTGTAGTATTAGCAATAAAGTTATTTTTACCTTATCTTTATCTTAAGTGTGAACGCGCAGAGAACAGCAAACTCTGATAATATGAAGATGTCATATTAGAGACATTATCATACAGGGTTACGCGTAAAGATATCACTAATCATTTTATTTATTATTCGTTTTAAATTTATCTAGATATTTTTAGTTATTAGTTAATTGAAATGTAATTACTGTATTTGCTCTTAACTATTATTTTTTTTGTGCGCCTACATCTCCATCTCTTTAACCGCGGGGATGACTGGTAGAAATGCTTTAGCATTAAGTCCTCCTTTTGTACATTAATGTATTTATGTGTGCAATAAAGAATTAAATAAATAATAAATAAATAAGCCGACAGGAGGTCATTGTACTCATAATTGTACACCTTTTACTACAGGAAAAACCCTGAAATACCGAAAAAGCTGTTGTTCCATATATTTCTTCTAGAATTCGGAAATTCAAGATTATCTCATACTACAACTACAACTTTTACAGTTGTTCATAATTATTATGAGTACAGTTACCTTCTTTTAGCAGAGGACTACCAGTCTACGTAACTCAGTAAACGTAACACAAAATATAGCTTGGTTCTACTATTTTTGTTTTTTTTTTATACGGGAATACTCACGTTTAATTAAATCGGATACTCCGACTATAGTTTCGACTTTCGATCACATCCGGGGACCTCTATCAAAGAGTGAAAACAGAGCCCCACGCGCGTGCAGCTGAGTCTTGCTTAACACACCGGAAAGGTCACCGGATGTGATCGAAACCGATTACATTAAACCGATTATCCGATTTAATTAAACGTGAGTATTCCCGTGTAACACAAAAATGTGTCAAAACCACGTCAGTTTTCATAATAAAATGGTACTACTATTTTAGAAATCTACCAAAATACAAGCCTGTTCAGACTTTCATCCGGGTAACAGTAAGTAATCTAATTTTCAAGTCAGTCTGAGTTTACTGCCTCACTCCAAGCCTCCAACTGCCAGGGTCACGATTTATTTTGTGACCTATAAATTATATCTCTTCCAACAGTAGATGTTACGAGTAGGTATGAATAATGTTTTTGAACTCTATTGGTTTAGTGCTGATTTATTGACTTAGGGGTGAACAAGATATAGGTACATTGTATACAAGTAAGTTTAAAAATAAAACAACTGATTTCAAATTAATATGAGTCCACCTCGGGAGTATATTCTTTCAAATAAAAAATGTTTTTTCAATATCGGTCCACAATTGACGGAGAAATCGGTGAACATACATTTAAAAAAACATTACTGTCGAACATAGAACCTCCTCCTTTTTTGAAGTCGGTTAAAAATAAAACCTTGGTTTAAATTATCATGGTTGTTAATAACATCGCCGTTTTAGCTTATTTTAAACCGCTGGACAACGTTTAAATTAATTTGAATTTATTTAATAAATATTGGGGATTATGGCAACACCATAAAGGGGGAGGCCTTCGTCCAGCAGTGGACGCTTTATGGCTGACGACGGATACAAGGAGGTATGGAAAGTTTGTACCACTAGGCCAGCTGCGTATGGGAAATGTCCTAATTTATGGCCTTTAGCAGGTTCTAGTACTTAATGAAATATATCCATATAAAAATTATATGCAAAGTTAGAAATTTTATTATTAAATAATTTGTTTCAGACTTTTATTTTAGCCTGTTTTCAGGATTTATATGATCAAGTAAAGAACACCTTATCGTGTAACAAATTAACCCATTCTTTAGGCAACGTCATTGGAGTGTTGTGTAATTTTTGTAAGACCGTTATTTATTAGTAAATACCTAAAACATTTGATCTAGCAAACCAGTTTTTCTTCGCCTCGGTGACTCGCCTTAATAATATGCATGTCTTTCAATTATTAAAAATAATAGAATAAATGGAAAGTTTAACTGATTCTGAGGCATACGTCGGTAAAAATGAAATCGGTTGATAAATTTATAAAATATAAGGGTTCAAATATCTGGGAGGAGTCGCATCTGTCCCATTCTAGCAAAACACGTGCTAGTATAGAATTTGTTAGGAATCGTGGGCTTTGACGTCATAAACCTAGTATAGTGCCTCCTTGTCTAACATGAAACTAAAATGTTTATAACTTCGTTATTTGTGCACATATAAAAATTTATACTGTCAAACAAGAGGTCAATAGATACTCGAAAAAATACAAAGAGAGACTGGATTCTCACAGCAACACTCTAGCCAAGGAGTTATTAAACGTGGCTGGAGACGTCAAGAGGCTAAAAAGATGGCATATATTGCAACTTGAAGAGCGAACATAACCAATCCTTGTAGGATGATTCCCGTTGGGGTGTCACCTAGTAAACTCAAGCCAATAAATCTGATTATGACTGGTACTAGTCGATGGCAGATAAAAGAAGAAAAAAAAAAAAAAATTTTACTTTCGATGATTTGTTTTATTCGCAAATCAGCTATTTTTGAGTCAATAAAAAAAACAGATGCATATCCCCTATTGGCCCATTGTAATAGACTCGTCATACTAACACCCACGAAGATTCAAGCAATGACGCAGAATAGGCCCACGAATCTCGTAATGAGAGAGAATTATGATTGATGACGCCACATCAGTTATTCGGTCAGCTTTTTGGGATCGCGGCGTCGATGTGCGATATTTCATAGACGGGAGAGGTTTTCATGTCAGTGATATATTACAAGAAATCATTTCGATATTGCACTGGTAACAATATGACTTTTATTTTTTTATCACATCTATTCAAAAAGACCTTCTTGTTCTTCGGAAACGGGGCATAAATGAGCTCTTTTCCGCCCGAAAGGGAGGAAAAGTGATTTGAATTTGGATTGTGGATATTTTTAGTAAAACTTCCAATCACCAAAGCGATCAACCACGGACATTGTATGAACAAGTAACAAAAAAAAAGGCTGTTTGAAAAATGAAGGCGCGCGAGTTTCAAGTTAGTGAAAAAACAAAACCCGCGCGAAATGCATTCGGCCTTCGTAAGTAATTGTTTACTCAAATTCGGATTTTACTTTGTTTTATTTTAACTCAGTGTATTTTCTTCAATAAAAAGTGAGAAGTAAGTGTGAGTAGTGAGAATGAAATAAACGTTTAAAACCAACTATTCTTATTCATTAGTTGCACTTACTTATTTTCTCATAAAAGGTGATAAAAAGTAGAGTGTCCACCTCGGTATCAACACTATTTTAAACTCGAGTACTTGAATCACTCGCTGCGCTCAGGATTCTACTTTAGAATCCATCGCTACGCTCTGGATTAAAAGAAACTCTCTCGCCTTAAAAATAGTTGTTTCAAACAATCTACTATTCTTGCCCCAAGAAACTAAGCAATTAAAAAAATAGGGTAAGAATTTCGCCTTACAATATCAGCTCAACGAATGCCAACCGAACAAATGTGGTGACTCAAAAAAGAAGACAGCATCAAATTTGTTGGCCTTTGTTTGGCTGGTCTGTGAACAGAAACAAAAATCAAAAAGAAGGTCTAAATATAAGGTCTAAATTAAACACTGCGTACGTGGGTAAGTACAATGATAAGATGAATGAACAGGAAATAAGCGCACTATATGCACACAGCACAGCGACTATATGTTGAGCGCCGGCTCTCCGCTCGCTTCAGTCATACTCTGCCTTTGCGTCATGCGGGCCGTTCGATACGACAATACAAACTTCTAATACATGTACATGTGTTCTCTTTTCATCATGCAGTAATTAGATTCTATCTCTATTTTCCGGCAAATGTAATATGCATACTTTTAGCTAGGTATGCTGAATTGTGTTGTCTTGTTAATTTTGATCGATTTGCAAGCACTGGGCCTGTCCATTCCATTATCACCGTCGCTGGTTTAGAGTAGAATTCCGAGTGACGATGTGAGTGTGCGATGCCGCTGTCGATTGAAATTCTGCTTTGCTTAAAATTGTGTAGAGCACACTTTACCACGCATTTTCTTTTAGCTAGAGTGGCGATGAAGAAATTCTGGCACTGCTACAGTAATGGGCAGGTGTGATGCTTCCCACCAGCCGAATGACTCGCTCGTATCGTCACTCCATTTCATTTAAAAAAAACTGCGTATTTACCTAACTGAGAATTGAATCAAATCATAAAATCCTTAAATACTATATCAAAATAGAGGTCGCTCGCGACTTAGTCCGCGTACGGAAGAAAGAGTAATTTTTACCCCCCATACAACATGCTAAATCCAAATTTTCGTGACTAAAAGTACAAAAACAAAGGACTTTCATACAAACTTTTCCCCCTTTTCCTCCCTTAGGGGTCGAATTTCGAAAATTCCTTTCTTAGTACACCCCTGCGCATCAAGACGAATACACCCTCCAAATTTCAAGTTTGTACGACCAGCAGTTTGGGCTGTGCGTGGTCAATCAGTCAGTCAGTCAGTCAGTCAATCATTCAGGACAGAGCTTTATATATATATAGATTTTCACTACAGACCGACAAATGTTAACCATTCCACGTTCTAAATTGCATTTCAACCATTTAATCTCCCAATTATCAGCAATCGAGAAATGGGTCGCTGCGCGTTTAGGCACGAAAATTGCACGGCCGACCGTAATGCCTACCCAGTTGCAATATTCGATCTGCGATGGCTTCCAATAGTATTGAGTAGGTATTACTTGGCGCCGTGCCTTGAGATTTATATCCAAGTATCATGCGAATGGTATTAGTTTAAGGTTGTTCTTTGCCAGCATTCGTTTTGGATAGGTTTTAAGACAAAACGAGTAAATCTAATTTTAGATAATACACTTTTTAAAAAAAAACAAAAGACTTCAAATTATTATTATTAATAAAAAAATATGAAAAAAAAACCTCAACTCATTAAACGACGCTGATCTTCCGTTGCAGGCGATTCAGAACTCCAACAATGAACTCCTTTCGGCTTAGTAATACGGTTACGTGTAGCCCTGTACATCTTATTACATACTAGCGATCCGTCCCGGCTTCGCACGGGTGCAATGCTGATAGATAATATACTACAAAATATCTTTATATACAACGTTCACAGTTTTTTTGTCATTAGACAATACAAACATGTTTTCTTTAGAGGTTACTCTTGAAAGAGCGACATATAATTGAACATGTGAAAAACACTCAACGCTCAAATCTAATCACAGATTTTATTTTAGAACTTTTTAAGGTGTACAATACTGTAGTACATTATTTTGATCTATCTTGTAGGGTTCAGCCAGCTTTTGCAATGTAAGCGCAAAAAAATGTGTTTATTTACGAAATCACTTTAGAAACTCCTAAAATTATCAGTGTTCCTCTACTATATTATGCATATATTATACATATAAACATTTATCTTGAATCATTCTATCTATTAAAAAAACCTCATCAAAATCCGTTGCGTAGTTTTAAAGATCTAAGCATACAAAGGTACAGACAGTCAGCGGGAAGCGACTTTGTTATATACTATGTAGTGATAGTGGTAGTGAAGTTACATGTAGCTTTGTACATCTTATTACATATACGAAAACTCGTTGAATATTTACAGGCTGTCCATTGGAATTCGCCCTGACCGGTCGCAGGTGGCAACAGACATGTAATACGACGTTGCTACCCTGAGGGATCGATCTCTACGGCAATCACGTCGCGTAGCTACATCTACGTATTTGCTACGATATGTCGTAGATTCGCTACGGAAGAATATGTTTTCGTAGAAAGATAATAGAATATAGTGTCTATTATAAGTATACTAGCATGAAACCATCACCATCCTGAAGCAAATGATGGGCGATTTACGATCACTGTACCGGTACATGTTCCCCGTTAAAGATTTTTAAGGATGCACCGCCCGACGGCTCGAAATCATTGGTGGGCGTGGCTAAAAAGCATGCACTCTTCATCAAACAAAGTGTCGGAAAGAGATAAATAAAGATAAATGAGCGTGCATTTTTTTATTTTGCCGGCCTTTGGCTGCAGGGATGTTTTGAAATAACTACTGGTTGAATTTATTCCAACTAAAGTTATTTGAAATGTTAATGGACTAAACTATGCCGCTTTATTAATTATTTTAGAGTTTTCATACTTCTTTTGTTAATAATTTACTTCCAAAGTGGCGTCAATATTGAGCAAAAATGAGATGTTTTCTGGCTCATAGCTTTCTTTTTTAGTTCGTTTTTTATTTCTTATCAATATACAATCCTAGATACTGAAGAGATAAATCGATATATTGCTTAGTCTTGGACCTACAACATTAGATAGTGGAGTAATATTACTGCCCCGTACCTCTGGAGAAGTGACCGGCTTGTTTACTTTTAAGACGTAAAATATTTATTTCCAGTGATGATAATTCTAGCCCCATCTCTTGGCAATGTAACGAGCTCTGGATTCTGGAGTCTAAAAACACTTGTTAATCATATAGCGGAAAAAATATATAGTACTAGATGTTTTATTCCAAGGTATGAGCTACCTCTATACCAAATTTCATCAAAAACCATTCAGTTGTTTCAACACACACACACACACATCCCCCAACAAACTTTAGCATTTATAATTGTAGTAAGATAATCAAACGCTGTACTTTAGTAAAATCATTTGTCGACTACGACTATCGATTTGAATCATTTAGCTAGATAGAAAAAGAACTCAAAGAAACTACCTCATAACTTTAATCAGTTCTTTATTTTATATTTACCAATTTTTGTTTTTTTAACATTTTGCATCATATTAGCTGCGTATCTATTTAATAAAATCATTTACAAAATTTCACTAGAACATTTGATGATTTTTTATATCAATTTATTTACACAAAATTTGCAGCGTCAGTCGCGTGCAGTAGCAGGCAACCGGTGCAAATGGCAGGTTGCCGTACAGTGTGGCGATCTAAGAGGGAGGCCTTCGTTCAGCAGTGGACGTCTTCGGGCTGATGATGACGATGCAGCGTCAGAACGCGCATAGGCGCCACCGCGTGTACCTAGCAGGTACTTCACCACCTTACGTAAAAAAATACTAAGAACTAATTGCGCCTTAACTTCAAAAAACGCGCCACATTTAACTGTTGACTTGAATGGAGAGACGTGGTGTAATGCTAGCTAGAGCATAATTATCATTCTGTTTATGTAGTAATCAGAATTTATCATACAAAAACAATATTTCTTTGCTTTAGCAACATCTATATTATGCTTAGCTCATTCAGAATTTGAATCATTCATAACTTTCGTATAAACTAGATTATTTCGCGTTCAACTTTCATTCTGAATTAAGTCATATTAATTACACGTGGAGTAGCCTCGGAATACTTGAACCTATCATAGCCCGATGCTAGACATAGGCATCTCCAAGGCACGCCACTCAGTTGGATCCAAGAGCGGATCCAGGGGGAGGGTCACGGGGGTTATGATCCCTACCTGGGCTAGGTGTAGGTTGCTTAATATTCTTTTTTTCTAGTTGTAACTAGACCTTGTCCTAACTAGACCTCGACTCGACTATATGACCCCCCTTGGTTGAGCTTTCCGCTTCCAGCAACAGTGAGTTATGTTTTTTTTTTACAGTCAAGTGACGAGACGAGCAAGACTTTCACCTGATGGTAAGCGTCACGCCTGCCACTAACAGTGGCAGTGCTAGAATTGTGAACTTGCGAACACAATCCTGCGCCGCACTGCACTGCGCTCGTCATCAGATGTTAAATCTCTTCATACCCAGTAATTTCTCTGGTAACATTGCCCTTCAAACCGGAACACAGTAATGAATAACTGGCAAAGGTGTGGTACTTCCCCCGGCGGAATCTGCAGTAGAGTCCTACCATTGCAGTTACGTATATCGCCCCTAATAGTCTCAGGGCATCCCACGCTACGTCGTTGATTCAAATTCGTGGTTTGCACTCTAGATCACGTGATCACCCACAACACACAAACTAAACAATGTCTATGCCCTATTTATATTATACTACTGTGACTTATAACCATAAAAGCATATCAGCCTTTTGAATAGTCCACTCAACAACAACAACACAATACATCAACAACATTAATAGACTTTACTTTTTCTCTAGGCTTTCATTGGTCTGGATACAATCCTTTTGTTTTTTGTTGTGTAGTAGGCTAAGTAGTCTTTGTAGTTTGTTGTAGTTAATAAAGGCATAAAAAAAAAAAAAAAAAAAAAAATACGTAAATTAACAACATTAATATATATATTCTAATAATAATTTTGAATCATCTGCTTTCAATTGTTAGGCCTAACCTCGAGGGGGAGATTGGGCCCACATTGGCCCAGTTGCGGTTGGTCTGCGACCCAGTACGTTATATTTTATTTGGTCTCTCTTCCTCTCGATAGCACTAATAAAAGTCTCAAAAATAAAAGTGGCTCTCTCAGGTACGGAAATTTAATTAACTTGCACAAAAGAGATTTGTGGTGAAAGAAATTCAACAAAAAGCGCGGTAAAAATATCATTTCCTGAATTTCGACGGAAGAGCTTTCCAAAAATATTAATTTGGCTATTTTAGAGATACCGTGTTAAAAGCAATCAGTACCTTTTGAATAGCAGATCATTTTACATTAGCTTGATATAGCGTTTATTTATGATTTAGATATCAACAGTATTTTTAGCCTAAGAAAAATTATTATAGAAATAAATTTGGATGTTTTTTGTTGGTCAGAATTTTGTTCCATTAATGAAGGAGATTCATTGTTATGATATCTGTAGGAAAACAAATTTAACAGCATACTGTTAAATTTGTTTTCTTCGTTTCGTATTTTTTTGTTGATTTGATTTTGATCATTATCTGTATTGAATAAAAGTTAAGCGCCTTTATCTATCTTCTATCTTCTAATACTATAAGAATCTCTGTCCTGACTGACTGATAGGCAACGCACAGCCCAAACCGCTGGTCGTACAGACTTGAAATTTGGAGGGTGTATTGTATTGTATTCGTCTCGATGCGTAGGGTTGTACTAAGAAAGGATTTTTCGATTAAATTCGAATTCGACCCCTAAGAGGGAAGGAAAGGGGGGGCGTTTGAATGAAAGTCCTTTGTTTTTGTACTTTTAGTCACGAAAATTTGTATTTGCATAGTTCATTTAAAATAAAAAATGCTACTTTAAAAAAAAAATACAGGGACAATTTAAGGGGTGGGAGGGGAATGGGGTGGGAAATTGTAAGGAAAGTTCTTTGTTTTTGAAGATATAGTGATGAAAATTGATATTTGGGTAGTTCATTCAAAGGGGGAAGTTGTGGGAGCGGGGGGGGGGGGGGCTAAAAATATTGCTCGGGATGATTTAAAGTGGTGAATTTTGGGAGCGGGCCGAATTTCTTCCGTACGCGGACGATGTCGCGGGCGACCTCTAGTCCATAATAAAAAGCAAATATATTGGCCGAGTTATAGAATAAGTATAAAAACAAAATAAATGTACCTATGCTGAATTTACGAGCACATACATCAGTTTTAGAGATTTAGTTTCTACTTTTTTAAATTATCCACAAATATGAATTACAGCTAGAGTCAGCAATGCTTAGAATTCTACCCGTGACTAAAGCAATAGTTTTTTTTGAGTTTACTCCGGTCGTGCGTAGAACCTTATCCTATCGTTCGGCAACTGAATGGTTTATAACAAACCCTAAAAATACTTAATGAAAAGAAACTAAAATTATTTTAATTAAAATTTTTTTTGTAAAAACAATTTGATACCATTTAAAATCAGTTTTAGTCATATGTAAATACTAAATTTAACGTTTTTCTCACATCGTATAGGTATACTTCGTTTTCTGATAACTGATCGTAATTTTAACTTAGCCCTGTTCTTAAAGCATTTTGGCCTCTATCAACAAAGCGATAGGTAAAGTTCACAACAGTGTTGATAGTGTCAGAGATAAAGTCCGAGCAGTTATCTTGAATTAATGACCTGGATGCATAATTGCATACGCGAGATACGAGCTCTGAGATAGAAATTATGATGTATCGTTTGTGTATCACAGATGGAATGATATTTATACATGCTGTTGTTTTGCATCCCCGCCGAATAATTTACATAGGTTCGCAACGTTATGAACAACTTTTGCTGTCGGCCAAAACCGAAATCGCGAATAAAATTCAGCTCTTCCATACAAAAACTTCATTGACCTTGGACAAAATGTATGGAACAGTTGATTTTTATTTTGCGATTTCAGTAACCCTAAGTAAAAGTTGTTCAAATTGATGAGTACAATGACTTACTCTCAACTTAGCAACATTTACCGTTACAGTAAACATGAAACTGTAACTTGGTCACATCGGACTGTTGTAGTAAGCGTAATCGAATATAATAAAAGGCTCTGTCCTGACTGACTGACTGACTGACTGACAGACAAAGCACAGCCCAAACCGCTGGTCGTACAGACTTGAAATTTGGAGGGTGTATTCGTCTCGACGCGGAGAGGTGTACTAAGAAAGGATTTTTCGAAATTCTACCCCCAAGGTGGAAAAAAGGGGGGAAAGTTTGTATGAAAGTCCTTTGTTTTTGGACTTTAAGTCACGAAAATTGGTAGAGTCGGTAGAGTTCGGGGAGTTGGGGGGGCTAAAAAAATTGCTCGGGATGATTTAAAGTGGTGCGGGCCGAATTTCTTCCGTACGCGGAGGAAGTCGCGGGCGACCTCTAGTTACAAATAAACGTTACGTAATAAAATAATAATACAGGCAATTCTATAAATAATTAGCAATACTTATTTAGGTTTTTTTGGTATATTCATTTAGTAAAGCTTTTAAGTTATTCAGTGATAAATTGATGTACGTTGTTTGTTCTAGTTTCTATAACAACAACCGTCAGCCATGTCAGAGGCCTTCGGGCGAAACACAAAAACTCTGACACTAGGGCTGGCCACACAGCCTATACGAACTTACTTACTTTTAGTGAAAAATGTAGTTACCAAAAATTTACAAAAGGACGGACCCGCAGTCCGTGGGAACAAGAAAAAAAATCTGTGCCTTGTATAGAATTAAAAAATTATCTGCGAATGTATAAAGACATGTTGATATTCTGGGTTATTCATCGAGTGGACTCGAGGGGCTGGACAGCTGGACACGCGTGTGTCCAGCTGTCCAAACTGAAACTGAGCTGGTGAAACTCAATATTGGTATCAGATGTTATTTCGCCATTTAGACACGCTAGAATTGTCATGCGTGTCCAGATAGTGAATAACATGTCTGTTATCGTCAACTGGACATAATTCTGCTTTATTGAAAAAAAGTACAGTCAAGTTAAAAACGCTAGAAGTTTTCGCTAGAATTTCTAGTAGCGACTAGCTACAATCAACCTCATGGATTAACCTGCTCTAAGCGATAAGATAGACAAAACGAATAATAAATAAAACAGAATTATAAAAGTGTTTCTACATAAATCAGTAACATATTTACTTGTAACTTCAGTATCTCCAAGTAAATAACTTATGCGTGGTTCGCAAAAGGCTCGGAGTAAATTTAATATTTTCATTTCTTCGCAGTCGCGCGTTCTTTGATCATTCTCGAATGTTCGCCGCCGACTGGTAGCTTCTAAATATTTGCCCGCTGGATTAATTCTCTCCTCAAGTGCGTCGTAGTTTAAATACAGGGTTACACAGCACGTTAGTACTAAGCCGATAGGAGGTCCTTGAACAACTTTTACTACGGGGCCAACCAAGAAGTCGCAAAAAAACTTCCGTTTCATTAAAAAAATGTTAATCCACCATCCCGCAACGGGCCAAGTCAGTGGAAATGCCAACTCGCTCAGTTGCGGGTTGGTGAATTCACATCGTCGTCAGCTATAAGACGTCCACTGCTGGACGAAGGCCTCCCAATACAGAGGTATTGCCATAATCCTCACGCTTGGCAGGCGGCTTGGGAATCGCAGAATAGGGTAGATGACTGATGTTTAAATCGTTGAAACCAATAGCTTTGATGAAGAATTTAAGTAAATATAGTATGTTTATTAAACAAATAATTTAAATCGGTTAATAATGTTCTGATATATAAGCGTTTAAAGTTTTTGGTAGAGCCAACTCTGTCCCTTTCCCACAAAACAAAAAATGACGTCACGCCTTACTTGTCAGAATAGAATTTATATGGCGTACTGAGAAGTGACGTCACAATTTGCTGTTTCGTCTCTCTATCTAGCATGATAATAAAATGCTTATAAGTTGCTTATTTTTGATCAGATTTTCATTTTGTTTTCATTATTCAGCTATATTTATAGGCCACATTTTAATAGGACAATAAAAAAAACAGTCATCTAGCCTATACTCACCACCGTTAACCGAGAGGACGCTGCTGCGCCCGTCCTCCGGTCGGTCTGGTTGCAGTTTAAGGACATACCCAGGTCCATGTGAATTCATGTAGGTGAATTCACATTGAATTTTTTCTCCTGGCGTATGCAGGTTATTTATATAACGTATACTATCAAATATAAAAAATACATTATAATATTTCTAATCAGTCGGGTGAATAAGAGAATCACTAATTAATAGGCGATGAGCTTAATAATCGTTCCAATGAAAACACCCAGAACCTTAGATAAATAAAATGAATAGACACATAATCCTCCCTTTCGTTCCATAATAAAGCTGACCTACACAGACGCATCGATCATACCGACAAGGCTTTCGTAACTATACATGCATAGTCTTGGCCTTCTAGTACTGATGTAGCATAATAGTACATTATGATACGAGTGTGCTATGTTGGTCATTACACTAGAGGCGGTATTATGCGCGCGAGCCGCAGGCGAGCGCGATAAGGAAGCCGAGAGCGTAATGACTAAGAGCACAAGAGTTCCATACGACTGTTTTCGTCACACTTGCGAGGAAAAAACATTTTTTTTTTGATAATAATCAACCACACAGCGAAAACATCAACAAACATTTGCGGAAAATGGCGCCCAAACCAGCAATGCGCGCGCAGGTTGACATTTACTTCAGCGGCATAAGAACTCTTTGTTGGTATTACAAAAAACTGTAAGTATGACCCGGCTATATTAAGAGTCCTTCGTATACATACGTCTAATTGCAGTCACGTACAAACTTGACTTTACCGGGTTATACCTATTATAGTACAAGTGCCGTAATGTAAAGTAAAAAGCACGCGTGTGTAATAGCTTGGATTATGAGCCTAAAACCGATGTAATAAAATCCACATTACGAGCAAGTGTGATGAAAAATAATTTTCATCACGTTTGTATGTGACTGCAATTAGACGTATGTATACGAAGGACTCTTAATATAGCCGGGTAATACATACAGTTTTTTTGTAATGCGCGCGCATTGCTGGTTTGAGCGCCATTTTTCGCAAATGTTTGTTGACGCTTTCGCTGTGTGGTTGATTATTTTCAAAAAAAGTTTGTTTTTTCCTCGCAAGTGTGATGAAAACAGTCGTATGAAACTCTTGTGCTATGTTAGTCATTACACCTTCGGCTTCCTTTTATAATAGCATAATACCGCCTCTAATGTAATGACCAACATAGCACATTTATATCATAATGTACTATTATCACCCTATTCCATCCCACAGTTGGGGAAAGACTTTATGTTTGGATACTTATACCACTGGCTATTTGGTGTTTTTTTTTTTTACTTTATTAGACCACAAAACTGGGTGAACATTTCGACATGGCCACTAATTTAGAAAAAAATATAACGTGCGCATTCACCCTTCTAGATGTAGAAGGGTGAATGTGAAGGAAATCGTCCTGAGGAAACCAGCATTACATACGTCTGAAGAAGAAATTCAATGGCTTATGTGAATTCACCAACCAGCAACTGGGCCAGCGTGGTGAATATGGCCCATTTGCTCTTCGAATGTAGGAAGTCCAGCAGTGGACTATCAAGAAGGCTGATTATGCTGGGCAAAGGCCTATCTAACCTTCTTCCACTGTCCTCGGTTTAAAGCTTCATGAGCCCTGTTGGTTTTGTAGTGGTGGGACTCTACTGCAGAGTCCACCTGGGGAAGTACCACACCTTTGCCAGTTATTCAAACGTCAAGCAGTGGTGTGCAAGCATTACTTTGTTCTGGTTTGAAGGGCAATGTTACCAGAAAAATTACTGGGTATGAAGAGATTTAACATCTAATATCTCAGGGTAACGAGCGCAGTGCAGTGCGGCGCAGGATTATGTTCGCAAGTTCACAATTCTAGCACTGCTACTGTTAGTGGCAGGCGTGACGCTTACCACCAGGCGAACATCTTGCTCATCTCGTCACTTAACAGTATAAGAAAAGGAGTCCAGTTCGTCCCGCCATCTCCACCTGGGCCTGGCGGGTTGTCAACCAGTCTGTGGAGCCCACTGTGTTGTGAGCTTTGCCCACAGATCGTCTGAAATACGGCAAACATGTCCGGTTCCATTTCAGTTCAGCTGTTTTTTGACCAACGTCAACAATCTGAGTTCTTGAGCGCAGTTTGCTGTTCCTAATGCGGTATGATAGTTTGACTCCTAAGATACTGCGCTTCATGGCTCGCTGGCTTACCTTGAGGGCCAACTTTTGATTTCTAATTTGTCAAAGACCAAGAATATAGCATTTAGGTTTGGGTTAGGTTTAAAGATAGGTGGGTAGGTATAGGTTTTTTGTACGTATAATATGCTATAGACGTCCACTGCTGGTCGAAGGCCTCCCCTTTAATAGGGAGGGGTTGCCATAATCTCCACGCTTGGCAGGCGGCTTGGAATTCGCAGAATGCTCACCACTGTTAACCGAAAGGACGCTGCAGCCCGTCCTCCAGTGGTTCTGGATGCAGTTTTAGGACTTAACCAGGTCTACAAATGACGAAGATAACATATCAAAATTGTATGGCGAGCGATATTTTATCTTAACATGAAATATTATAGAATCTTCGTCGTGAGTGACGGCTTTTATAGTATTTGAAATCCAACATTATTACACAGATCTTACAATGTTATCTCACGTCAACAGAGATTGCTCTACGTACACAAGCCGCCAATATAGTAATTTCAGGCACTCTGCGGTTCTTCGACAAAGTTAGCTGCAGATGGCTCGCAGTAAAGTGGAATTTGTACTTTTGTTGGAGAATTCACTTTAACTTTCAAATGCGCATTGGTATTTTAAACTTCCTTGTCCACTTACCTTCATACAAAAGGGACTATAGGCTAGATGACTGCTGTTTGACTGTCTGGTGTTTTTAAATTGTCGTATTAAAATGTGGCCCAAAAAATAAGCAACTTATAAGCATTTTAATATCATGCTAGACAGAGAGGCGAAACAGCAATTGTGACGTCAGTTCTCTGTACGCCATATAAATTCTATTCTGACAAGTAAGGAAAGGGACAGAGTTGTCTCTAACAAAAACTTTAAGCGCACATATATCAGAACATTACTAACAAATTTAAATTATTTTTTCAGTAAACATACTAAGTATATTTACTTAAATTCTAAAGCTATTGGTTTCAACGATACAAACATCAGTCATCTACCCTATTCTAAGTGTAATTACTTTGTCTGTTAAACCCAAAACGTGACGGCTACTCTATTTATATTTACTTGTTCTATTCATCTTTCTATCAAGTTTTAATTAGTATTCAAATAGAATACTCACTCCACATGCTCGGAAAGGTTCTGTTTTTCCTTCGATATCTGAGTGCATTATGTCCGCTAGCGTGGACAGAGTTTTAAATTTTAACCTTTCTATTCAATAATTTTCCAGCCAGTCCACTGAAAATGCATAATTAACACTCATAGGTGCGGTCTTGACCTGTGTAGTGAGTGGACGTGTGTCGCGCTGTTCGAAAATTCTGTTTGTCACTGCACGAGATTCTGCTCCTAATTGCGTAGCACTCTAGCTTCATTGTGGCGTGAAACTAAGATACGAGTAAGTTTCTTATTGTCACAGTTCTACGTGCCAGCGCGCCGTGGTAGGCTCCGCTTCGCTACGAGTAAAAGAGACGGGCTCTGTTTTAAAGTTATAAATATCTCTGTCGCACACCGACCAAGCACACGAAAACCGGTTCTAGCGCTACGAGCCGACTGCAACCACGATCTACGGTGCTCCTGAGTTCCTAGTTTACTACCCAGTTGAGGTTGTTTCTGTTTACAATGTCCAACGCCACAGCAAGCAAATCGTCTTTTAATTGTGCCGCATGCACCAAACCCGTTCGTACTACGCAACAGATGAAATGTTCAAAATGCGCAAGTTATTTCCATGCCATTTGTGTCAACGTGACGGACATTCGAAACATTGTGGAGGAAGCGAAGTCGTCCTGGATCTGCCCCATGTGCAAGAGTAAAGTACCTAAATCGGACAATTCTAATACGCCAGCACGCGCAGCCGCGCCTTGCGAGCTATCGGCGAGTGCGGGCGGCCGTAATATAATCACCCCGCTGCTGTGTTCGCCCCTGGTGACTTCTGATCCTGACCCTCTGGTGACGCTAGCTCTTGAGATGAAGCTCTTGCGGGAGGATGTCGGTGACATGAAAACCCAAATAAAGCTAATGTCCGAGCATTTAACGATTAGGTTGGATGAGCTCGGCTCTAAATACCGTGAATTCGAGGAACGGGATGCAGCGCGAAAAGCCGAAATTTGCTCACTGCGACAGACTGTGACCGAGCTAACAGAACAAATTAACTCGCGGGCGCAAGCCGGTCTTAAAAATGAACTGGAAATCGCGGGGATCACGGAAACCAAGGAAGAGAATTTAACCCACGTGGTTCTTGTGACTGCTACAAAAATCGGCGTCTCTATAAATAATGCCGACCTTGACTTCGTCATGCGCGTGGGTCCTCGCCGACTAGACAGTGGCGACTCCACTACGAAGAGTCCCCGTCCTGTAGTTGTTCGTTTTGTCAGACGCCAAGTACGCGAAGACTTTTTAAAAGCTGCTAAGAGCCGTAGAAACTTGTCTAGTACTGATATTGAAGTATCAGGCTCGTCCAGGAAGCTTTATTTCAACGAGCGCCTAACTCAACAGAATAGGCAGTTATTTCGATCCGCGAGATTACACTCTAAAGAAAGCGGTTTTAAATACTGCTGGATCAAAAACGGTACTATCTATGTCCGTATGCTGGATGGTAGCCCAGCCATGGCAATCAAATCACCATTGGACTTGGAGCTTCACCTGGGCTCGCCTTCAAAAGTTCTGCCACCGTCTTCGTCCATCAATGAATTACCAACCGAATGTTAAATATCATATAAATCCTTGTATTTTAAATTTTTACGTCATATTGCTAATGTACTTCTCAGTATTATCAAATCTACCTTGCTCTTCCCCAGCTACATCTTACCACATCATCCTGACATTATATCTCTTCTCTGGATCTGTTCTTACGACACAATTATTTATCGACCTCACCTCATATAAGTTTCCTTATATAATGACACGCCAGACTTTGCTGCTAAGCATCACTCAATTTTTATGCTATAGTGATGGTGTCAGTTGATACTACGAATGATATTGACGATACAATCTTGATTGAGTGTCACTTACATGTATCGGTTGAATCTTGTGCTTCATTTCTTCAAACAAATCCAGAGTATAATTTCAAACTAATCTCCGTAAATATCAGAAGTTATAACCGCAATTTCGACGATTTCGTTGTTTCATTAGGTAGATTTGACACAGTTTTTGATGCTATCGTCCTGACTGAGTGTTGGTTGACGGATGGTACTGTTTTGCGGACCCTTCCCGGCTACAACTTCTATCGCTCTCAGAGACAATTAAATAAGAACGGAGGAGTTGTTATATATCTAAAAGACATTTACCATTCAATAGCTTTTGAACCCAGTATTGTGGACGCTGACTCTTTAGCGATTCACGTGGACGACAAAACCACCATATTAGGTTTATATCGTTCTCCTTCGGTGCATAATATAGAACCATTTTTAATTTCTCTGGAAACTGTTCTTCATGATCTCCACAACAAATCGTGTCTTGTCCTCGCGGGTGACACCAACATAAATTTATGTGAACTTACTGACAAGCAAGTGTCCCAGTATTTTTGTTTAATGGCATCTCACGGTCTCCTTCCTGCTATCACCAAACCGACCCGAAGTCGAACCTGTATCGATCATATTTTCATAAAGTCAAATTCAAAGTCAATCGGACTTATATGCGAATCTTCCGTTACTGACCACTCTTTAGTCTTGGCCGGTATCTCCCGACTTTCTCGGAACACAAAAAATATCCCGAGGCAATATACCAAGATTAAGTTGGATGAAGTGGCTTCAGAAATAGCTAGCACAAACTGGTCCCCTGTTCTCACCAGCCTCGATGTCAACTCCGCTGTTGAGGCTTTGGATGTTATTGTAAGTAAAGCTATTACTAATCACACCATTAACATAAAAACAGGTAGAAAACTTATGCCTTTAAATCCCTGGGTTACTCCAGGACTCATCAGGTGCATGCGCCAACGCGACAAACTTCATCTTGACTTTAAAAACCACCCCAACGACTCGCAACGTCAGTACGTCTACGTCAGGTACAGAAATTTCTGTAATAATCTTTTACGCAAGATCAAAACAGATTACAACACCCAACTACTGATAGATAACAAAGATGACTCCAAACGCCTCTGGAAAACTATTAAAAGCATCTGTTATCCCTCCAATAAAAACGACGGGGCGAAAGAGTTGTTTCATGTCAATAGCAAGAATCTTAATCCTCTCAACCATTGTAATGAGTATTTCACTTCAGTGGGTAAGAATCTCGCCGAATCCATTCAAAATAAGTTAGGTGAGACAGAAGAAACCCTGATTAGGTCTCACTGTTACAGCTCTTCTTGCTCAAACTCCCTATTTCTTTACCCGACTGACCCTCTAGAAATAAGAAAAGTTATCACCTCCCTTAAAATAGATAGTTCCCCCGGACCTGACTTAATTTCTGTAATGATGATCAAAAACTCGCTCAACTCTATCATCGTTCCGCTCAATTTTATTTTCAATTTAAGTCTGGTGACCGGAATCTTTCCCAACCGCTGGAAGGTGGCAGCCGTGTCCCCTATCCACAAAAACGGCTCTAAAGGTTCACCTAGCAACTATAGGCCAATTGCGCTTCTCAGTGTCGTCTCTAAAGTTTTAGAAAAGCTGGTCAACAATAGGCTTGTTAGTTACTTGGAAAAGCACGAACTTATTTCTAACAGGCAGTTCGGTTTCCGCCGAGGCAGATCAACCGAAGACGCTACTACCTTGCTTGTTAACCTAGTATCCTCCTTTGTTGACAAAAGAGAAAGGTGTATAGGTGTGTTCTTAGACCTCGCCAAGGCCTTCGATTCGATTTCGGTTGGCCTGCTTCTGAAGAAGCTGGATTGCTTTGGAGTAAGGGGGCTGGCGTTTGAGTGGTTTAAGAGCTATCTGTCGAACCGCAAACAGTACGTTAAGGTATGTGGCCAGTCCAGTGATCAATTGCCAATAAATTACGGTGTCCCACAAGGAAGCATACTCGGCCCTACCCTTTTCCTTCTCTACATTAACGACATTCTTAATAGTAACATCTCAAATGCGGAAATAATTACCTATGCTGACGACACTGCGATCATCTTCCATGGAGACACTTGGAGCCATGTTTATAACCTAGCCGAAGTTGGCCTTTCCGTTATTGCTAAGGTCCTTGACAGAAACCTGTTAACTCTAAATACCACGAAGACTAAATATATCCCTTTTTCTAAAACATGCGTTTTGCAACCTCCTCCTCACTTGAAGTTAAAAATTCATTCTTTCACCTGCTCTGACATTTCACCACCTCAATCTTCTTATTGTTCATGTAGTAGTATCGATCGATCTGAAAGCATCAGATATCTAGGAATAACTATTGATTGCAACATGTCCTTTAAGAAGCATATACTCGACGTTTCTTCCCGTACCCGTAAATTAATTCATATAATGAAAAATATCCGTGACTGCGCTTCTCTGCCTCTTCTACGACAAATTTACTTCGCCCTGTGCCAATCAATTATACAATATTGTATTACTGTCTGGGGAAGCGCAGGACAAACCGCTTTCATGTCCGTAGAAAGAGCACAGCGGGCTCTACTTAAAGTAATGCTGCGTAAACCTTTTCGTTATCCGACAGACTGCCTTTACAAAGAGGTCAAAGTTTTACGGGTCCGGCAACTGTTTGTTCACAATGCGGTCCTAAAAACTCATTTTAGTTTAAAAACACGACAAGACTTCGATCAGGTCATTAAAGACAAGCGAGTCCAAAACTTACCTCTCCCTCATGTTCAGTCGTTATTCGCCAGGCGCTGCCCAGCCTACTCTCTCCCTTGTACGTATAACAACGCACCCAGGCTATGTAAGTTTTCTAACCTCCCGAGGTACACATACAAAAAGCTGGTGAGAGAATGGCTACTAAACTTAAATCGGGACGAGACAGAAGTTCTTATTCACAGTATTTATAGAAAATAGTGGGATCAATACGCGAATCAGCTACGAGATATAAGTAGGTTTCAAGCAGTCAGCGCCAACTTCCTAACGCAACGTGGGTCCACCCTACTTTTGCTCGAGTAACCCCCCTTTGCCTGCGCCGGGAGTCAGGATAAGGTCTTAGTTATATTGGTACCAACGCTCGTTAGTTTGGGTATTTCTTCTTTACAGTTAATATCATAGTTATTTTTTACAATTTAAACGATCAATCCCTACTCTCAGTTCAATTGTTATTTCAAGTTTTCTTTGAGAGTATTTTTGTAATACTTACTTTCCATACTAAATTTCATCCCCCATTTCACTCTCAAAAATAACATTTAAAACTGCATTTTTAATTTTAATAAACTATCTAAATATTTTCATCGCAATAACTTCAAAACAAAGAACTTTCTTTACTCAATTTCTTCCCGGATTTCACCCCCATAAATTCATGTCTAATACAAAGGAGTTTCATACAAACGTTTTACCCATTTTTACTACCACAAGGATTGATTTACGGTAAATCATTTCTTATTGCACCCTTACGCATCAAGATAAATACACCCTCTAAATTTCTAGTCCTTACGACTAGTGGGTTAGGAATTTAGGATGTGCGTGGTCTGTCAGTCAGTCGTCAGTCAAACAGTCAGTCAGTCAGTCAGTCAGTCAGTCAGTCAGTCAGTCAGTCAGTCAGTCAGTCAATCTGCAAGTCAGGACCTTCAGGACAGTGATTTTTATAGTTTCCGCTTTGTCGTGTGTTTTTGAAATTAATGTAATTTATTTGAAATTAATTGCAACATCTTTTAGCAGTAGGTACTGTCGATCTGACAGATGTATATTAAGCCCTTTCACTTGTTACTATAATTATTATTATTATCACTTTAAAATCTATACGGAATTGTGATGCGACCCTGGATTACACTTTTGTTACATTTTGTCTTTTAAACACATTTCGTTTTTACCTATTCCTGACACATAAGATAGCACAGGTAGTTGTGCTGAAATGTGTGGTAGTATGAAAGGTCTGTTCCATTATTCTTACTTATCTACCTTTGAGCGCATATCAATGGAGTGGCCTTTGGCGATAATAAATACTTAAAAATAAAAGGAAATACTATTCGTATAAATGTACAACAAAATAAACTCATAACACATACAAAGGGTATATGGTCACTGACCATGTCTACCTTTTGGCTTTTTCTCCACTGGTAAATGCTCGAAGCTACTACATAAAAGGTACCTATTAACCCGGCAATCAAACGGCATACTTATATATATTTTACTTTAATTTAACATTAAAATGTTAGTTTCTAATCTGAGCTTCTATCATAATATTATTCTATAACCAATTCTACCTACATATTATTTGTAAACATTGTAAACTAGAATTAGCGAGGCACGCGAAAAATATGTTTATTAGTTGTCATCGTAATTTCGTAATCTACCTCCCGCTTTCTTTGTGAATCAGCTTAATAGCTCTAAATTATTGTATTTTCATTTAAGTGTAAACTATGCATAAACTCTTAATTATATTTAAATAATATTTAAAAATTAGTCAAGTTAACTGCTATGTACCTAATCTCTAATCGATTGTAAAGTTACAGGTAGTTAATTATAAGGCATAAAAGTTAATTTTAAGGCATAAAAGCCTCCAAAAGCAGGTCATTGATTATTGGTCAGGATTTAGCGTTTTAACGTTTTATGCTTATTGATTATTCTTGGTATTTCGTTATCTAGTTAGAATTTAATGTAATACCTTGTATTACACTAGTGTTAAATGGATCAGCATTTGGGGGTAGGCTGAAATTTTACGAGGACGATCGCTTGTGGCTAGATCACTAGGAATCTGGTTTAGGCACGCACACAAGCGCGCGCGTGGCACCGTCCCACCGTCGCGAGTCGCTCGTGACGTCTGCGCGCGACTGCTATTACGGGTGGAGATGGCGCTTGGGCCGCGTGCTCACTTCATATGGGACTCAGCTCTTAAAAGGAATGTGATTGGATATTGGTATACATAACCTTATAAATCAAAGATGCCCGGCCTAATACTAATGTAAATGTAAATAAGTGGAATTTTAGCTTTCAGTTGTTTTCAATATATCTACTACCTTATACCTACCCACTGGGGTTCCAATATTTTAAGCATTTTATTTACGTAACCAAACATAATTCTGAATGGTAACATTGCACTTGAGCCCCAAGATACAGGCCTCGAGCCTAGTTTGGGGTTCACCGTTAATTACCTTGATAAAAAAATAACTGTATTTTTTACTATGTACCTAATTTAAGCAAATATGTACTACTCTATGTGGTTGGTAATAAAAACTATTCTATTCTATTCTATTCTATTCTATTCATTTCATGTCAGTGCGCCAACATCATTTTTAGAATAATCGCACTGGCCTGCACGAAGACTGCATGAAAAAAAACTAGCATTTTCCTCGCTGTAGTGAGGTGAAAAGTTGTGTGTGTGGCAGCAAAGTTATTCTGCGTCTCGCACTTTTGAAACCCAAAAGTACGAGACTACTTTGGTTCTATATTGCAACTACTCCTAGAATCCTTCGCTTGCTCAGCTTCAATACAAGTACTCGTGCCAAAAAACAACTTTGCAGCCTTGTATAACGATTAAGCATTATTGCAAGTTTGTTCGGTGGTCGGTCGGTCTTCGAAAGAATGACCAGACTCAGCCATTTTGCCAGGTAAAGAAAAAAAACAGGCAAAGAGAGTGATAGGACTCTACTGCAGAGTCCGCCTCGGGAAGTACCACACCTTTGCCAGTCATTCAACCGCCAAGCAGTAGTGTGCAAGCGTTACTGTGTTCCGTTTGAAGGACAATGTTCCCGGAGAAATTACTGGGTATGAAGAGATTTAACATCTAATATCTTAGGGTGACGAGCGCAATGCAGTGCGGCGCAGGATTGTGTTCGCTAGTTCACAACTCAGGTACTACTGCTGTTAGTTATGACCAGGTGAACGTCTCGCTCTCGCTAGTATCGTCAGTTGACTGTATAAAAAAAAATCTGTAACACTAAAACGAATGCTCCTTCCAGGTAAAAAAGCCTAGGATAAAACTATACGGTATATATACCACAACCACAGTAAACAACTTAAATCTTCTAGCGTAACGTTGTCCACATCAGTAACTATGTAAAGTGAGAAAAGTAAAGTAACAGTTTCAAAAGAAGTTTCACAGCTTTTCACGAGTAACTTTTTTTACTTTAGTGCCGCTTTGCTTTGGGGAGATTTATTTTTAAAAATTTAATAGAAGTACACAATTCGCTATTTTTAAGATATTGTACTTACACAAATTGTGCCCAACGTGTCGCGTGACAAATAAATAAATGGTGAACCAAAACCGAGATACGACAATGCCATATTAAATAACACATTTGCTATAGTCTAAATAATTATATTCCTTTAATCTAAGACCTTACTGGCAATGTCTTAAAAAGATAACAAATGCTCTGTTTCTTTATATCTGACTACCTTTATTATATTACCTTCTTTTTGTGTAGTAGGTTGATTCCCAGACGCGCGTGTTCCGTGTACCTTGTGTGGTCAGGCACACAACGCTAGCCGACCGCATTCAGTCTCGTTCTCTGTAGTTCCTACCTCTATGGCCGATACTTTATTATTATTATGGCTCTTTGGTTATGTTTATCCACCCGACATCGACAATGAGGTCAAGGAAACAGAGAGAAATCTTATCAGTATCTAAGCAAAACATCGAAACAAAATGTGTGCTAAACGCCTAGGCTAAAATAACAATTTATTTCACCTAACGCCAACTTTATTTCTCGATAAAACCATACAAACCAAACAAACTCCTTTTTAAATATAAACAAGGCCGGCCCAGCCCTCAAGAACGCAACAAAGAAGACTCTTAACTTATTTTCCAAGATCTAAAGTACACAATTTAATTGAACAAGGAAGATAATGCTATAGTAATTAATTTTAACGCCTTATCTCGGCGGACGGAGTGTGTCGACGCTGGATACACTACACGCCCTGAACAGCTCAAAGCAATTTTATAATTACATCTTTTTAATTATATTTTTAAGTAGAAACAATGCAACCGACCCATTTAGACGCAGTAAGTTAAATTAAATGAAGTTAAATGACATTTGTTAGAGCAGCGTTTTTATTTTTAAGTAAGGCCATAGGCGTATATAAGCGGGGTTGGGGGGTCCGGACCCGCTATACCTCTAGAGCATTTTTGTAAACATCACTCTGTCATTTCTTTTTTTTCAGCAACTAATTTATAAAATTAAATAAGAAATACTACAAAAATGTATAAATGGTTTTTTTTGCAATTAGTTGCTGAATAAAAAGGAAATTACAGAGATATGTCTATGTGTATATGTTAGAAGCGATATGCTATTACACCCTTGACGAGTTTTTCAACGACAAATTTCTAATACCAACTAGTAAAATAGAGCGTTCTGCACCAAATGTTGCCATACCCTGACAAGGGTCATATGTATTACTGTAATATACACATGTTACTTTACCTGCATGTAGCCACATATGTTGCAATAAATGATTGAGTATTGAGTAGTCTACAGTAGACTAAGACTTAATAAAAAAAATATTGCTCAGAGGCATTAAGATCCAGGAATCAGATTAACAGATTATTATTTAAATTGACCGGATTTTACTCTTAATTTTAAAATAGAGTAAATATATTGTATTAAAAAGAAAGCGAGTTTTTTTTGGAGTTTGGAGTTTTTTTTTCGAGTTGGTACCCAGGGGTATGTCCTAAAACTGCATCCAGAACCACCGGAGGACGGGCAGCAGCGTCCTCTTAGTTAACGGTGGTAACACTCTGCGATCCCCAAGCCGCCTGCCAAGCGTGGGGATTATGGCAACACCTCCCTATTAAGGGGGAGGCCTTCGTCCAGGAGTGGACGTCTTCTGGCTGACGAGTGAGTGAGTGAGTTTTTTTTAAATTAAAAAACATTTGGTTATGACCGCGCCCTGTAATGGTGCGTTCTAGGATGGGGTAGCCGACTTAGAACAAATCTATTTACTTTATATAGATTTGAGGACACCTATATTGTACATTGACTTCATTTTTGCCTTATTTTCATTCCTTTCCTATTTTGATTTCTGTTTTATCATGTATGTAGTCAAACGCAAACTTATTTAAAATGTATAGAGATAACTAAATTAACGTGTTGAACATGTAAACATTGAAGTATGACGTATATCTTTCCCGCTATCAAACAACTCAATTTCTACCTCCGGCTTATCAAGCACATCAAAATGCGTTCAAAAACTTTTGCCTAAAATCTGTGGAGCAAACAAACAACACCGACGCATGATAAGACAACTTCAAATCTTTAAAGTTGTGCCAAGTTTTGTGTCCCGCACTCCACGACCTGGGGTCTCTTTGTTTTCCCGTGGGACGTAATTGCATCCTTCGTTTGTTAAGCCAAGCTGCCTGGAGCGCTCTCGACTCCATGCACTCGACGTTTTATACAGGGGTCATTATATCTCAGTGTAACGAGAGCAGTGCAGGGTTTTGTTCCCAAATTCACAGTTCTGGCACTGCTACTGTTGTGGGCAGGCGTGATGCTTACAAGCAGGTGAACTTCTCGTTCTCTCGACACCCCATTGCATAAAAAAGGGTTACGCAGCACGTTATTACGAAGGCAACAGGCTTGAGCACTAAGCTTAAAATACTGAAGGGTATATATGTACTCATCATTATAAACAACTTTTAGTATATTATAGAAACATTCATGATATTTTATTATAAGTAAAATGGTTGTGAATGTAACTTCGTCATCAGCCGTAAGACGTCCACTGCTGGACGAAGGCCTCCTAATAGAGGGGAGTTACCCGTGAGCGTGAGGGCGGCGGGGGGAGGGGAATGTAACTTAATGATAATATATATTATTATATTATATTCTATGGGGTCAACCCTGAAATCGCAAAAAGACAGTCTACTTTAACATAAAAAAGTTCATTGACCTTGGACAAGATGTATGGAACAGCAATTTTTTTTTCGCGATTTCAGGGTTGGCCATATAGTCAAAGTTGTTCGTAATGATGAGTATAACGGGTATGTATATACTCATAATTATTCATTCAGTATTGTTAAACCTTTTTGTTACACATTGTTTAGGTTATACAGGGTCACGCAGATATTAACACGAAAGGAGGTCATTGTACTCATCATTGTAAACAACTTTGACTATAGGGCCAACTATGAATAGGCTAGATGGCTGTTTTTTTTAATTGTCCTATTAAAATGTGGGCCATAAATATAGCTGATTAATGAAAAGAAAATGAAAATCTGATCAAAAATAAACAACTTATAAGTATTTTAATATCATACTAGACAGAGAGGCGAAACAGCAAATCGTGACGTCACTTCTCTGTACGCCATATAAATTATATTCTGACAAGTAAGGCGTGACGTCGTTTTTTGTTTTGTGGGAAAGGGACAGAGTTGTCTCTTACAAAAACTTTAAACGCTCATATATCAGAACATATTAACCGATTGAAATTATTTTATCAATAAACATACTATATTTACATAAATTCTTTATCAAAGCTATTGGTTTAAACGATATAAACATCAGTCATCTACCCTATTCACGAAAAAACAGCTATTCTATACATTTATATCGACGGTGAATGATATTTTATACTTACCATATAACATTCGCGCAACCGCTCATGGCTCAACGACAAAACTACTGATGTTTAGTATAGTGGTAAACTATTGCAGAGTCCGCCTAGGCAAGCACAACACCTTTGCCAGTTATTCAGCCACCAAG
This sequence comes from Erannis defoliaria, assembly GCA_905404285.2. Taxonomy (NCBI): domain Eukaryota; kingdom Metazoa; phylum Arthropoda; class Insecta; order Lepidoptera; family Geometridae; genus Erannis; species Erannis defoliaria. Next base: position 13,274,312 of record FR990088.1, read on the forward strand.
CATTAGTGTGCAAGCATTCCTGTGTTTCTGTTTAAAGGGAAATGTAACCAGAGAAATTACTGGGAATTAATAGATTTTACATCCAGAGCAGTGCAACGCAGGATTTTGTTCGCAAGTTCACAATTCTGGCACTGCTAGTGTTTTGGGCAAGTGTGATGCTTACCACCATGCAAATATCTAGCTCGTCTCGTCAATTAGTTGCATTAAAAACTACACACACATACACACACACTCGTTGCTCTTTGCTCGCACACTCTTTTCTAGCAAGCAAGCAAGCTCTGGACCTGAGTATGTCCTTAAACTGCAACCAGACCCACCGGAGGACGGGCAGCAGCGTCCTCTTGGTTAACGGTGGTGACCATTCTGCGATCCCAAACCGCCTGCCAAGCGTGGGGATTATGGCAACACCCCTCTATAAAGGGGGAGGCCTTCGTCCAGCAGTGGACGTTTTATGGCTGACGATGACGAAGCAAGCTCTACCGAAGATTAGCGAAATGCTTCTCGCTAATCTCGGTGGTAGGAAGGTTGCTTAAAGTGACCAAATTGCTTACTGAATAGCCAAACAGCTCAACAATAGGCTAGATAACTGATTTTTTTATTGTCCTATTAAAATGTGGCCCATAAATATAGCTGATTAATGAAAAGAAAATGAAAATCTGATCTAAAATAAGCAACTTATAAGCATTTTAATATCATGCTAGACAGAGAGAGCCGAAATAGCAAATCGTGACTTCACTTCTTTGTACGCCTGACAAGTAAGGCGTGACGTTATTTTTTTTGTGGGAAAGGGACAGAGTTGTTCTAACAAAAACTTTAAACGCTCATATATCAGAACATTACTAACCGATTTAATATATTTTTTCAATAAACATACTATATTTACTTAAATTCTTCATCAAAACTATTGGTTTCAACGATATAAACATTAGTCATCTACCTTTTAATATGGGTTAATAGCGGCTCCAATTAACACTAAATAATTAATGCTGAAACCAAAGTTTTACCCGTCGCTTAGCCCCTGGATAATTGATGAACACACACAGGAGAGATTTGCCATTATGTGTACCCTGGGAGCGGTATACACACAATTGTGTGTACCCTGGGAGCGGTATACACACAATTGTGTTTCTAATACATCTTGACCGAAAAAAAAGTAATGGCAGTTGTAGCATCGTTTGGAGATTTTATATTTTATTATGTAAGCTGACGTGGTTTTGATACATTTTTGTTTTACTTATACGGGAAACTCACGTTTAATTAAATCGGATACTCCGACTATAGTTTCGATTACATCCGGTGACTTTTATCAAAGAGTGAAAACAGAGCGGCGATTTAGCGGGAACACGGAAATCATGTCGTTCTATTATTTTCTTAAACTTGTGTTTAGTAGCGAATTAATGATTAAAATGGTAGGGTTTTATTCATTGAGTGTTTAATTACATGCACGAGTGTGGGCAAGTGATATAATGTGGTGAAACTTGTCTTTTAATGTTATTTTCAAAACTCCGTAGAAGCTTATAGTAAAGTCGCCACAACTTTACTAGGGCATGACCACGACTCGACTATGACTCATTTCGTGTGATTTCATGACATATTTGACTTGATTATACTATATAAAAAACTTGACACTGTCAGAATGCACTACGTGCGGTGCCAATAAATAAGCAAAAAAAAATCAGGCCCTAGCAGTGTCAGATCGCTCCGATTTCCCCTAGTACATTTCTCTGGATTTCCTAGCTGCTGCTATCTTTATCTTACTGTTTTGTACAGTTGTAAGGAGAAGATAATCAACTGTAGGACAGTTACCACATTAACATATACATTAACATTACCTTAGCATTCCTCGAATAAATATTTCTCAATTTGCCTAGTATTCTTTACTTTAGGTTTTGGCAATTCTCTCAAATAGCCTTTAATTACTCGTAAATCGCTTCTCGCCACGACAACGCCCACATCACTGGGGTGAGGAAAGTAATAAACGAACACTTTAACCCTTAATTAATTATAGTCACCGCAGTAACTTTCAGACTTAAACCTTTTACCAGTAATTGCTCTGTTGCGACGCTGAGCCGACCTGATAAATGTGTAATGTTGTATTAAGACACTCGGCAACCGTGATGCTTGGCGACGTTTTGTGGGACACAGACAAATAGTTTATGAGGGCATGAAATAATGAATATTGATTATTATTGAATTAAGAGTGGGTAATAGTGGGTTTGGTTAAAATGTTGCATGTAATTGTAACTAATTAACTATGAATATCTCTAGACCCTACATCAAATAAATATTGCCATTATAGGTACCTATCTAGATATTTTTTTTGTAATTATTGGATTCGCACTTAGTGCATTCTGGCAGTGTCAAGTATAAATGTTTCATGTTTTTTAAAGTGTGAACTCAAATAAGTCATAAAATTATAGTCAGTCACACAAAAAAAAACTGGTTCTCATACTTTTGCTTGGTTTGGAGCTAGATGGCGCTGTGTGTTGTCCACCAGTATTTAGAATAGGAAGGTAGGAAACTATACATAATATTATCTTCTCCTTATCACTCTTAAAATGAATAAAAAACCAGTCATGTGTATTATAATTAGTAAAAATAACGTTAAGTTTTGTTTCGCGTAAATAAGTTATTCTATAGAAATATATTGTGAAGCAAGTAGTTATTGATATACATTTAGGCGCTTCTCAAACTCGGGAAGATAACATTTAAAAGAAATAAAAGGTCTATGAAAGTAAATTCAGCCTGCATAGTAGGATACACGGTATCTGTAAATTGATAGCCATTGTCAGGACTGAGTGGTTATACCTACTCATCGTAAACTCTTGTCATAAAATATCGCTTTCATGTTTACAACTCAGCTACCTATTGTTTCGATGAAATATTATATCGTCAGGTTTAATGGCGTACAAACCTGTCGTTAAACGATGTTTTACATTTATGTTTAAAACATTGTACTTGAGCATTTGTTTTCAAAAGTAGATTAAGTACAATGTTGTATGGATTACACAATAATAATAAAATACATTTAGAAATAAACGTATGCGTGGGTTCAAAGGGAATACGCAGCTTGTATGAAAACCTTCTATTCTTGTTTGATCCCTTTGATGATAAGCTTATAAAAATAATTTCTTAGTATTCACCTACGTCATTTGTGTTTTAACTATAGAATTTAAACCATTTTTAATTTATATTTAATCTATACTTTATGAAGAAAGAGAACTAACGTGGGAGTTTTGGCGGAAACACGGAAAAATCATGTCGCTGCATTCTATTATTTCCTTAAACTTGTGTTTATTCGCGAATTCGTAATGAAAAATGGTGGTGTTTTATTCATTGAGTGTTGAATTACTTGCACGAGTGTAGGCAAGTGATATAATGTAAAACATGTCTTTTCGTGTTGTTATCAAAACTCCGTAAACTAACCACAACTTTACTAAGGCATGACTTAGACTCGACTGTGACTAATTTCGTGTAACTAACTGTGATTTTATGACATATATATTTTTAACTTGATTGATACTTTATAAACTTGAAAATGCACAATACTTGACACTGGCTGAATGCACAAAGTGCGAAGCTAAAAACTAAGAAAAACGTGTGCGGCCAAAAAGTTAACTAACTTTATAATTTCAGCAATCGTTGAATTCGTTCCTTCTGCCAAATACCAAACTCGGCTATTATTTCAACAATGCTTTGCTATGGTTTTGCAACCTTAATAAAAAGTTAAGTTTATGTAGAACAGCAGTGCACTGAAATCCTACAAAGCTGCGATCCTTTTTTCCCCAAAATATGGCTTTTTTCCTATTTATTTTTATCTATAGGTACTCAAATAAGTTTTTTTTAATTTCGCAATATCAATTCAAATTCAGCAAGTCTACATTTTATCTTGTTACAGCCAGACCTCTCCTCAAAATCTACAGATTCAGCTTCAATAAATGTAAAGCACACCCTTTCTAATAAAAAATACACCCCCTCACTCATCACAAATAAGCTGCAAGCATTTTGTCTTCGTACGCAAGACATACAGACGGCATTGTCTCACAGTCTCACACACAATTAACCCTTACACCGCGACAATAACAAAACGAGACAATTTACGTGACGGCTGTAATGAAGAAGAGGGACATGGTGTGGGCTAAAATATATCTAGCACCCTCCTGGTTTGAACCTTATCTAGGTTTACTACTTTTTTCGACCATATAATAAAATTCGGGCATTTATAATTATACATAATTGTTTGATTAGTGATGACTTTTAGACGCCCATATTATATCTGTAGGTGCAACGCAAACAAAAAAAACTTTGCCCATCGTAAAGATACAAACTGCAAAATGTTTTGTCCGTACGCTAGACACCGCAAGCGGGCATTGTTTCAGGCTCGCACAATTAAACTAAATAATAGAAGCTGGAGATAATACCTACAAATGCAATAGATATATGGACAGAGTTGTAATATTCGGTATCAAAATGATACAACATAATATTTGATACTTAGATTTTAAAAGAAATACGAGTCAGGAGATTCGCTCACGCTTTAACTACCTTTACGCATGACCCGACTCCTATAAGGCTAAAATAAAGCTACAACATCCTCCTTTTTTGAAGTCGCCGTACTTTTTAGCCAAAAGTCGACTAACCTTACTTACGATTTATTTATGGGAACCCGGAGTGGGCAATTTTTTTTTCGTTCCTCCTCAAAGCGTTATGGCGTCTTGCCAGTGTCAAGTACAATTTAAATTATTATTCAATATTTTTATGATTTTAATATCGAATGAGTCTTAGTCATAGTCAAAATCACACGTAGTCAAGTCCAGTCAAATCCTAATAAAGTTGCGGCAACTTTACTACAAGCTACTTTGGTGTTTTGAAAACAAGACGTTTGTTTTGAAAAGACATGTTCCACTACATTACATCACTTGCCCTTGCTCGTGCGCGTAATTCAGCACTTAATGATTGAAACGCCTCTATTGTTATGTTATGCATTAAGGAACGCAGAAAATTTCTATACGTTGCATTGTATTATTTTCAAAAAACCTGTTTGGAATTGTACTGCTTAAAAATTGCGGCGTTTTGTTCATAAAGTGCTGATTTATGTACACTATTATGGGCAAGCCTCCTTATACAACATGTAACAAAAATATTCAACAATACTGAAGGGTATGTAAGTACTCATCATTATGAACAACTTTTACTATGGGGCCAAACCTTAATACGCGAATAAAAACAGCTGTTCCATACAAAAAGTTTATTGACCTTGGACAAAATGTATGGAACAGCTGTTTTTTCCGTGATTTCAGGGTTGACACCATGTAAAAGTTGTTTATAATGATGAGTACTTACATACCCTTCACTATTGTTGAACCTTTTTGTTACACGTTGTATAATATATTGTATAATATTATCATTGTGGGCAAGTATAATGTGGTGTGTTTTCGTGTCGTTTCCGACACTTCCCTGAAGCTATTAAAGTCACCACTATACCAATGTTTGACATAGATCACAGTAACTCTACGTTATAGCTGGTTATAGTTATAGAGTGAAAGTTTATGGGAGATCTGGGAAGCTGTTTTATAATCATCTTACTGGCGTGTTAGTCTTATCTCTGAGCGTTCGTAGTTTCCAGGATAAAATTAAATAATATGAAACCTGTACTATAGGTCGTAGGACTCTACTGCAGAATCCGCCTGGGAAGGTACCACATCTTTGCCAGTTATTCAACCGCCAAGCAGTAGCGTGCAAGCATTACTGTGTTCCGGTTTGAAAGGCAAGGTAACCAGAGACATTACTGGGTATGAAGAGATTTAACATCTAATATCTCAGGGTGACGAGCGCAGTGCAGTGCGGCGCAGGATTGTGTAAGCAAGTTCACAATTCTAGCACTGCTACTGTTAGTGGCAGGCATGACGCTTGCCACCAGGCGAACGTCTTGCTCGTCCCGTCACTTGATTGTATAAAAAATAAAATATGAAGTGTTTCCACACTTTGGGTATTTCTATATTTTACATGCATAGACTTCGGTAGCTTAATTGGCAAAGCAATTGGGACGGAAACCCAGATATTGCTCGTAAGCAGGTTCAAGTCCTGCCAGAGGACATAATTTTTCAGGTTTTTCTTCCTGTCTATGCATTAAACACATAGAAATGTCATTCATCTTTGACAAAATGTATGGATTATGGAACATTCGTGAATCGGGGGAGATCCTGAAATTTGTTCTTAGGAAAGAGTCTGCCTTAGATGTCTGCCTTCAGAGCTGAAGGGCGTGGGATCGATTCCCATTCAGGACAAACATTTTATTTGACGAACATAGATTTTTCTTCTGTGTCTGGGGGTTGTATGATGGTTGTATGTATTATAATTTGCTTAGTTTGGGGCTAGACGGTGCTGGTTTAAATGTCCACGAAAATGTATTTATTTTATTTATGTATAACTAACTTAATTTAGTTATGACTAAACTGACACTAACTGTATTTACTAAATTCAACAAAAATAATTACATATTCATATTCATATTTATTGGTAAAGTATAATTTTATAATTATACATAAAATCTAAATGCCTAAACTATATAATTAAAACGTCCAAAAACTTCAATATACGATCCCTGCAGCAAGAGACCCTGTTAAAAGTATCTATATGCAACAAACCTATACACATTTCTATTTTATTTAAATGTAATTACAATTTGTGCTACTACACAAACAAAGATAGTACAAGGTTTAGTTATTAGCTATAGCTAAGTTCCACATTTATAAATTGGAATATTTCTACAAATAGAGCAGCTGATCTCAATTTTTTACCGAAAACGTCTCAAATTGCTCTCGAAATTTCTCTTTATAAATCCTATTTTTTATTGGAATCACTCGGCCGACTTCAATTCAGGCCCTAAAGAGCCCTCAACGCGCAATTAACGTGTCAGGAAAGCGCGAAAGAAAGAGATATAACAGTTTTACTGTATTGTTTAAAGGCATTAACACACACAACGTTTATCTGAGAGCGTGTTTTAAAAAGGGCGTGTGGCGTTCGCAAGTTATAATCGAACAAAATGATACAATCACTAATCTGCCGATGGCATTAATAAGTAAGTGGGTGGGAATGTATGAATACTAAGCGAAGCGAAATCTGGCGCCCCAGTAGACTGGTAGACCTTCGCTTTGCTTAGTCAACAAGGCATACATCCTCCAAATTCAAATCTGTAAAATCAGCAGTTTAGACTCTGCGTTGAATTGTCTGACTGACAAGTCAACGCAGAGTGAGTCAGTGAGTTAGTCAGCATTTATAAGCAGATATTTTGCTGCGAGTAACGTCAAGTACACTTTACTCGTATATGTTGTGCACCCAAAGGCGTGAGTTGAAAGCCTCACATGAGAGTAAGTTAGTTCCAAACTAGACGTGTTTAGTGACACAATCTTGTACCGAACCATTGCTTAATACCAGTTATAATATGGTTCTTGATCTTATTATCATTGGCAGCTTGATCAGCCCAATGCAAGGCAAAAGCTTCCTGCGTTTTTGTCCAATGTTCAGCGCAATGTTTAGCGCAAACTGGTTTGTTGCGCTTGTAAGTAAATTGAAGGCTTAAAACCGCGTGGAAAGTCACCCATGCGATGGATCGACCAGATAAAATCTGCTGTCCCGCGCTTGAGTATGAGGGACAAATGGCATAATTTCGTGAGGTGCATGCCAGTACTACATGACGATCACGATCGGTCTGCCAAGAACAACCAAGAAGACCAGTCGACCATAATTCCATTTACACGACTAAGTAAGTTCGTATAGGCTGAGTGGCCAGCCGAGTTGTCAGAGTTAATGTGCCGCCCGAAGGCATTTAGCCTGTCCGCACACGCATTTGGCACGGCTTCCACCAAGCACCGGTCCGGCGCCGTACGACCGTAACACACTGCGCACAATTAACTGGTGCAAGCGAGACGGGCGTCTCGAGAAATTTCTTACGGTGTGCGGGACCTAATACAAAATGCATGCACGGAGCGCCTTCAGGCGAAACCGGACGATTTTTCTATCGTGTTTTCTCGTCGTATGCGCCCGGCCTTACACGACTGAAAAAGATTATTCCAATGTGCAACGCGGCAAGTCTCGCAACGAATTCGCTGATTCCTTGTGAGCTCGCTATGCACATGTTGCCAACGCTTCATTACGCTCGCAAATCGTCAGTGTGTCACTGTCCTAAAGAGGGAGGCACGACATCGCCTGAGGCGGGCAAATTAGGGCTGCCGCGAAGGCACACTCAAAGACACTCTGGGCGTGGGAAACGACAAATAAAATAGCTATCCATTTCCATTGGGGCTGTCATTACCAAATTTGCTATTGTCACGTGCCGACGACAAGCAGATTTTCAGAGAAACTATTAAATTAGGTTAAAGCAATTTCAAGTCAGCGAAACCGACGAAGAATACTAATCGGTTTAGGGATAAAAGCTTTTATTTTTAAGGGAAAATTGGGTTTTTCGCTCGCTTTAAAACATAAACTCATCGAGCATTTTGTTTTTCTCAAAAGAGCTACTTAGTCATGAAAGTCAACTAACAATGGGGATGGTGTGACATCTTTAATTTGGATACACGCAGACATCATTAGCTAGTAATTGTCATTAGTCAGAAGTAGTTGTTAGTTAGTATTAGTAATAGGCATTGTATAGTCATGCATGAGAGCTGCATGGCCCTCATAACCAAACGTAGTTGTGGCGAAGGAAGCACCTAGGTATATATTATATAGCATAACTAGAGGTCGCCCGCGACTCCGTCCGCGTACGGTAGAAATTAGCCCCGCTCTCAAATATTTTCCATATCGCTGGGTTAATTACTATTTTTTTCCTCCCCATATTTGCCACTCTAAATCAACCCATTCAAAAATATTATAGTTTTTGTTTTAAAAAGTCAATCCAGATATCAATAACATCACTATTACTTTTGTTTTATTTATACGGGAATACTCACGTTTAATTAAATCGGATACTCCGACTATAGTTTCGATCACATCCGGTGACCTTTTTCAAAGAGAGCCTGACGCGCGTGCGGCTGCGTCCTGCTTTGCACTGACACTATTAATCTACTCACTTGTGACTATTACTTCAAAAACAAAATTTCGGCTCCCGTTTCGCCCCAAAATCATCTATGCCAAAAAAAAATTTTTTTTTATTAAAATGAACTACTCAAATACCATTTTTTATCAGAATAACTTCAAAAACAAAGAACTTTTCATACAACATTTCATCCCCGATTTCACCCCCTTAAATCATCCCTGTCTAAAAACTATTGAAAACAGCATTTATTTTATTTCAAATGAACTATCCAAATACAAATTTTCACGACTAAAAGTTAAAAAACAAAGAGTTTAAATACAAAAGTTTTAGCCATTTTTACCCCCTTAGGGGTAGAATTTCGCCAAATCATTTCTTTGTACGCATCAAGACAAATAAACCTTCCAAATTTAATGTCTGTACGATCAGTGATTTAGGCTGTGCTTTGTCTGTCAGTCAGTCAGGACAGAGTTCTTATAGTATTAGATATAAACCTAAGTGTCTAAGTCAATCTTAGACAATAATAGTTTATTTGAGTCTAAAGTCTAGAGATTGTCTAAAGACAAACCAAACGCTGAACTTCACTACCAGTCGGCATCTTACCCAGCATGCTAGGTTGAATGAAAATGTTTGTGCATTGTTTTCCGGCTAGGATTGAATAAAAAAAATATCCAATATACGAATTTCAAACCTCTTTATCCCCTGAAAGCGGAAACTTGATTGCAAGTGATGCTGTTATTATATCCTCCAAGTCTAACTGCAGTTGTGGAAGTGCAACCCCTAATGAGGTCATTATACTGATTGGAACCATTTTCACGAGAGGTGTCGTTCAGCTAGTACCGACCGAGGGAACACTTTGCGACAAACACTGTCACTTTAGAAAGCGTTTACCAGCTGTGCGCTGAGATTTTGTTCAGGATTTTTTGTTCAAATTCACTTACTTGATATAAGCTGCAGTAACTAGCTGGCTTTGATCTAATGCTTAGTAAAGTTCATCTAGCCATTAAAACACAATTAGTGTGATTTTTTATTCAGGATCTCGAAAACACAAAATATTATGAACTACTGGCAGCGCCCCACGGTTTCCGGGCATCGAGCATGTATGATTGTAGATGCCAATAGGCATGATGACAACTATTTTTTAATTACCTCAAAAAAAAGCTGATCATCAATAGAGCCTATCAAAGAAAACAAAATTTAAAATAATTCAAAAATAAATAAGTTCTAAGTATTTTAATTACAAGCTAGACAGTGAGCGCGCTATACTGCGCTATGATGTCAAGCCTCACGCGCGGCATACAAATGCTACTAAAACTAACACGTGCTTTGCGAGAAAGGGATAGAGCATCCCCACCTAAAACTTTAAACGCTCATATCTCAGAGATTTATCAGTCAATACAATTTATTTTTTCAGTATGTGTAATGTATTTAGTTATATTCATCAAGCCTGTTATTTGTCATAAATTAAACATTAGGCCACACGGCTATGGCGACAATCTGCCTATATCATTTTCTTCCGCTCTTTTCGGGGGATGAAGTATACATTCATTTATTTATTTATTTGTGGAATTGAGTAACGAGACGAGCGAGACGGTCGCCTGATGGTATGCGTCACGCCTGCTCATAACAGAACACACATTCAAGTAAACTTGCACACTTATAAAAAAAACCTGTTCGTATATCAACGCAAACTAAAACAAAAGCAAAGGTCAGTAAGGTCAGTGGCCATAGTCAAAGTTCTGTCAAAGGGGCCATAAGTTAATTAATATAATTATAAATGAGTTTAAATAATTCACAACCTTAAATTTACAATACATACAAACAGACAGGTAAGGACAATGATGCCCTTCAAACCGGAACACAGTAATGCTTGTACACTACTGTTTGGCGGTTAAATAACTGTGTGGTACTGCCACATAAGATATAATAGTACTAGTACTGCCCCAGACGGATTCTGCGGTAGAGTCCTACCACTACAATACAAATAATGAGTACCTAGGTACAATAGCCGTCCGTGTACTACTTTTGTTCACGAAATCTAAACTAACATCTCTCTGGCACGTTTCCAAAACATGCTTTGATAGTAATTTGTACAATGCACCACAGCATTACTACCGTATACAACATATTATAGATATTAAGATGCAGCCCATGGTTTAGTTCGTTGCTGTCAAACTTTCCCGCGAAGATAAGATAAGATGAGATGAGATTGTCTTGGCAAGCCACTGTTATATACAAACTTACTTAAATAAAACGCCATCAGGCGTTATATTTCTGACCATAGGTCGAACCGCGACTCCGTCCGCGTACGGAAGAGGTTCACGTCGCTCCCAAAATCTTGTATACCGCTGGGTTGAGTACCTACACCTACTCTTAATCTTCGTGATCAAAATAATAAATATTTATTGTCCTTTGCACAAAATATTATTGTTTTTTTTTTAAAGTCTATCCAATTAGCAATTCCATCACAATAACTTTAAAACAAAGATCTTTCCATACAACGTTTCATCCACCATTTCACTCACTTAAGTAAAAAAAATATAATATTGAAAACACCATGCTTTATTTTAAATTAACTAAGCAAATACCAATTTTCATTAAAAAAATATTGATCTATCCAAAAACTAATTTTCATCACAATATCTCTCTCTTCTCTTTTCTATTCTATATCACTATATTTCTTTTATTATCAAAAACAAAGAACTTCCATACAAAGTTTCATCCCCAGAAGTCATCCCTGTACAAAAATATCGAAGACACCATCATCATCAGCCAGAAAATGTTCACTGTTGGAAGGCCTCCCTCAATATTGGGGTTCCGACGCTTAGCAGGTGGCTTGGCAGGTACGTGTGGGTTGACCCTAACAGTAGCAGTGCTAGAATTGTGAACTTGTGAAATTGTATGTAATGTTCCGGCGCCGCACTACACTGCGCTCGTCACCCTAAAATATAAGATGTGAAATCTCTTTATGCCCAGTAACTTATATGGTAATATGTAAAAGTTACGGTGGAACAAAGAAACACAAACATACACACATGAACATTGAAAACATTATACTTTTTTTGGGCAGTCGTATACTATGGTATTAAAAAGTCAAAATAACCCTCAAACACAAAACTATAGTCCAAATGTGTGCCTCATACTATTTTACCTATCATCATCATCAGCTAGACGACGTCCACTATTGTAGTCCAATCCAAAGGTATCCCCCTTAATAGGGAGGGGTTGCCATAGTCCCAACGCTTGGCAGTCGGCTTGGGGAACGCAGAATGCCCGAGAGGACGCTACTGCCCGTCCTCCAGCGGTTCTGGATGCAGTTTTAGGACATATCCAGGTCCCTATACCAATTACCTGTTTTACCTATACCAATTAATATTAGGTAGGTACATAAAACTGCTCCAATAGTAACTTTAGAACACCGAGCTTCTAGTGACGTATGTCCACACTAATTGAACAAAAAAAGACTTCAAACAAGCTCAAAACGAATACAAAATCCTGTGAGACATAATCCTGGAAAATACCTCTTTGAGGATTAAATTCTATCTATTTTTACTGTGAAAATATTGTGTAAATAACAAATAAGCCGCGAGTGGAAACTGATATCTGCCAGTAAAATGCTGAACTTATTGAAAATGGTTTTATCGTGTGGGTAACATTCTCGAAATAAAATAAGGCAAGCTCACAGAAAAGCGAAAGCCCTACTTCTTAGGTAGAACGGCTGTCAAAACAATGTTGTAAGGCAATTGTATGGAAAACCACTGTCGCTAGTTTCACACTAAATTGTATAGAAACTACGACGAAAAAATGCCAATCATTGGTCGCGCATTTGAAGTAAAACGCTCGAAATGCCATTTTGCAACAGATTAAAATTGATCTAATTATGATGCAATGTGGTTTGGTACGCGTCTATAAAAATTGTCTTTTTGAGTATTCTTAGTTTAAAAACATGTATATTGGTAGAATTGTCATACACTTAATGCCGGCTAGCGCGGCCCGTCACATTTCCGTTCTATTCACTTCTCTCTTCTGTGGACAAGCTAGAGGAGTGAGCTGGTTAAATAAAAATCAAACCAATGGATACAGTTATTATTACAGTTACATTTATTATTTATCAGTGAATGATGACATCCGAGGAAAAATACCATCTAATCATCTTCCTTTTTTTATAGTCTCGACAAAGCGGGACGTGTGTCTGGTGGTTAGCGTCACGCCTGCCCATAACAGTAGCAGTCTAAATTGTGAACTTGCGAATATAATGTAATATATAACCATTTAGATATCCACGTAAACCTATAACGCCATTTGCTCCAATATATCGTAGAACTGTACTAGGTGATAACTCTCCTGTCCCAAGAATCAGTAGACTTGTAAACGAATATCAACAGGAAACGGATCTAGATATTTTGGGAGACTCATTCGCAAAAATTAAACTGAACTTATTAATGACCAAATGAGCTATCTCTATTCTACTCTTTCTGTCTAGGTAGATGTGATTGGTGTAAACAATCAGTGTTGCAATAGTTGGTACATTTAATTGTCTAATTTAATTGTTATTTTTTTATAGTCTCTTATTGTAAAAAATAAATGCATGCGGTGCTTTCTCCAAAAGATAGCACATTTAGCTAAAATAGATTACATGATTTTGGTGTTACAATGAATGTAGTTATCTATGTGAAGCCTAAATAAATAAATATAATCCTTCTCCATACATTGTATTGCACTCGTCACCCTGAGATACTAAATGTTATATCTCTTCATACTCAGTCATTTCACTTATAATATTTCCGTTCAAACCGAAACACAGGAATGCTTGCACACTAATGATTGGCGGTTGAAAAACTGGCAAATGTGTGGTACTGCCCCAGGCGGGCTCTGCAGAAGATTCCTACCACTTCCTCTGCCAACAGGTTTGCTAGCCTTTAGAAGTATTTACGAGTGGTGAACTGGGGACCCAGTGGATGCAAATAGCTGGTTGTCGTACGGTGTGGCTGTCTAAGGGTGAGGCCTTCGTTTAGCAGAAGACTTCTCCTGACTGATAATTACAATTGTGCTCCTATTTCTACTCTTACTGGCAAAGCTTTACCATAATTAGGTACATAACAGTATTTCTTTCGAGCTAGATAAGATAATTATTTTAATAGCACGCACTAAAAGTTGTTTACTGAAAGAGTAAAATTTGCTTAAATAGGTGGCCGTAGGCGTAGAGTTTATCGACATACTGCAGTACTTATGCCGCTCTGGTTTTTATTCCTTTCTTCTCAAAATCTTTACCACCGCTGCGCTGTCCCGTTATCTTAGTAAATCCGACGGCTTACCTCGTGAATAAACTTACGCCAGAACTGTCTCGCTCGAAGGACCACTTACATTCACTTAGCTGTAGCTAAAGGCTTGGCTACACGATGCATATTTTTTAATAGAAACAGCGGCATCAAGCAGACGCTTCGGACCGCTGCGCTGCCTATAAACAACGCAACATTAGTTATGGTACAGTGGAGGTGGTTAACGACTTGTAACATATTATAACAACATATTTTGTAACATTTCGGAATAACGTAAAGACATAGACGACATATGTTCTCGTCTATGGTATCGCGTTAAAGCCCGATTCGAGCTGCTTGGTGCGAGCGGAAAGTTGAGTGTTATGCTAGGGCTTCACCTGCGTGTAATGCCATTATTAAGCGCGCTGTTTGATACATTAGCCAGATATGGCCGGGTGTTAGCACGCTAATATAGTCTAGTGGCATTATTAACGTCGTTAGACGTTAGGCGATATTCAAAGTCAAATGATAGTGTGGCCACCCATGTGGCGCATTGTTTGTTGCATCATTTGTTGCACGTTAATTATTCCGATAACTGGACGTAAAGCGTCAAGCCTAAGCGTTAAGCCCTAGCATTACAGTAACAGGCGAACGTCGTCAAATGGCAGAAAACGCTTGCCGCGTAGCTGTAATGTTACACAAATGTTACAAGTCAGTAGCCACCTTTGCTTCGTGTGGGGACTACAGATGTACCTCCGGGCAATGGCGGTGAAGCGCACTTCCTACACATAGACAGTCACATAGCAGCGGCCGTGGAAGTGGGAAGCAGAGGGGGCCAAATGCCCCCCCTAAAATCAAACAGGGGGGGCAACGCCCCGTCCAATTTTAATACCTGATAAAGAAGATTTCTCTGTTTGCAACCCCGACCCCTAGTCGCGGAGAATTTCCGCGGTCCCTGTCACATGAGCAGTCACATCATCGAGTTTTGTCTTATAGTTGCAAATCTTATGCGCAAGTGGCGCGATATCGTTCGTGGAGTCTGTTATAAAGCGAACCGCACTCTACCGTGTTTTTTCTATATGATGCAGTGCAGTGTTGCGTTGCCATGTCACCGCCGTCTAGACATGCCACCGTAACGCATCGTGTGCCCGGGCCCTTAGTGAATAATTTCTGCTTGAACAATTTAAAAAAAGCGATGAAAGTCCGTTGACGTCATCAACAGGCACGGCTTTAGTAAAATTGTATCCCAATCTTAGTTACTAAAACAATTCATGCAAGATCTAGATAAAGCACCGTTTCATGATATTATTATAAGTACTAACAAAATAAAAACAACTGTATTTTGTTACCAGAAAGCGGTATTTCTTGTTAATTAGTCTTAATAACAAACTTTGTTTAGTCTGGACTCTTTCCGTCCAAGAATAACAACTAATTGCCTTCATAAATAGTTTAAGTAATTTACCTTCGGTCTCAAAGAAGAAACGCCTTTGTGTCTTACCTGAAAATAATTTAATTTTCTGTTATTACGAGTATAAAAAAGAAAGATTACTTAACTATAATTTATGTAAGTTATTTAAGAAAGTTTACTATATTATTATAAGTATACTTAGAGAAGACAAGTTTACTTCATTTGTGATCCTAAATCTATCTGTAAATTATTTTAAATTAGAAAATACTTTATTTGAGTATTAGTTAAAATGATAAGGTAAATAAATACCCTTATACCTATATACCCTATACTTATTGTGATGTGGTACTTTAACATATTTGTAACATGCAATAACTATGCATAGATAACTAGTCTAAACCTGGGTATGTCCTTAAACTGCAACCAGACCCACCGGAGGACGGGCAGCAGCGTCCTCTTGGTTAACGGTGGTGAGCATTCTGCGATCCCCAAGCCGCCTGCCAAGCGTGGGGATTATGGCTCCCTATTGGGAGGCCTTCGTCGTGCAGTGGACGTCTTATGGCTGACGACGAACTAGTCTAAAAGCTAAAAATGGTCCTCTACTAGTTAGTTAATTGCAGCGCCCTAACAGGGTCTATGTACCGTGCTCTAGTTTTAAAAACTTTATGTAACTGTGTACTAAATGTGTGCATTGGAAATATATAAATAAATCATAAATTAAGTAAACTTGTCTTTGTTTTTACTATATTTGTCAAGAAAGAAAAGAATATATTCTTTAAATAATTCAGTTAATGTCTTTCTTATTTTCTTCCTTGATACAAATCATAAACATACCTACAGGTATGTTTATGATTTGTAGGAATTTCTTCTTTGCACACCCCATCTTTTCGTGTTCTTATTTTTTCTTCTTCCTAAGGTTGCCTGGAAGAGATCGCTTTTAGCGATTAGGCCGCCATTTGTGCACTAGTATTTAATTTATTTAATCCTTTGTATGTATGTTTCTTTGGTGTGAACAATAAAGAGGTAATCTGTATATTTATTTTAAAAAAGACAAGCCTTGACCGCGTTGATAGACTAGATAGATAGACCTTCGTCCTTCGAGGGTAGGCCTAACTTCAGCAGTGGACAAATTAAAAGGGCTGATTATGCTTATGCTTGACCGCGTAGATACTTCGATGAACTGACGCTTTATAATTATTGTGTACACTTCCTCATTATTACAATTAGCTTATCATAGTCCTTAGCTGGAAAAAGCCTCTCCCAAGACACGCTGCTCAGCCCGATGTCGGATGGCTTTCCACTTCCAACCACTGCCAGCTGTCCTACCTACATCCTCACTCCAGCTACTCTCAGTCCGCTTTTTTTTTCTTGACTTCACGTTATATTCATTGTCCCAGTTTCAGTGTATAATATTGTATGCATTATAAAACGGGGAAACCATAATGACACGAAAATATAAAATAAATAAATGAGAAAAAAAACGGTTTTAGAAAAGGATATGGATCAGGAAAGTAGGATATGGAAAATTGAGGAACGAAGGATAGGAGAGAAGCAGAAAATTTTATTTTTATTTTATTCGATGTGATAAAAATGGAAATAGAATTATAAAAATCTGAATCTAGGTTACTTTACCTAACCTTGAGGGAAGCTAGATTTTCATAAAATGATGAAATATCTCAGACCGTTCTACGCTACCGTGTCCAGCCCCTCGAGTCCACTTGGTGAATAACTCTACTATGTTTGACAGGCTGTGCTTTTAATGCCACTTGAGCAAAGTCGCAGTCAAAGTCGATACTTAGTATTCTTTATTAAAAAGAAAGAAAGAAAGAAAATAATTTATTCTGTGACGTCAGCACACAATAATAGGTAATACAACCATTGATACCCATTGATTTTTTTATTAGTGCTCTGAGCATGTATATACCTACCATTTAATATTTGTATGTCGTGTTACGAAGTCTTATAAACGAAAAACAACGTAATTATGTATTAGTGTAATGTAGATTAAACTTAGTTATAATGGGACTGACATGCTAGTGTTGGCCAAAGTCCCAATAAAATATAAAATAAAAAGATTAAAAAAAAAAAAAACGTGTCTTGTTCTATTTCTAGGACTTGTATTCTAAAATACTTTCACTAGGACAAGTATTTCGTTTGAATGTTGATTTGAAAGGTGTTGCTTATCTAAAAAGCAACAATAAAGTGAAAGTATCTATCCATTCCATTTCCCTTCTGTTTTATCTAAATTAGATCGGAACCTAAGGTTTGTGGACATGAATACTAGAACTTTATGTCTATGGCGGTTCTAAGTGAATGAAAGTCTATTTTTAACCCCGGACAAAAACTGAGGGGTGTTATAAGTGTAACTTGTGTATTTCTGGGCAATGATCACTCTTCCCTGCAAAGTTTTTCTGTCGAGTGCTATTGTAGGTCACTCTTTTTCATAAGCATCGACATCGACATCATTTTACATCCTTCTAGTCCTGTAATACTCAGTACTACTTGCTTTTTTTTTGGGCATTAAGCCTTTTTACAAAAAACTACATAGACTGCTTATACTACTAAGCCTACTACACAAAAACAATAGGATTATATCCAGACCACTGACCTTTATTATAAAAGTACACTGGACTTCATATTGTCGATAGAAAATTGAAGCCATTTGATTTTCGCCATTTTGGCGCGAACAGCCAACGGTATACGAATAGCAGTGTGAGCGTGCATGGAACTAATATTTCGTAATACACAAATGTCAATTTTAGTACCGGAGACGCTCGGAGGGGCGCTTCAAATCGGCACAAAAAAACTAACTTCCGAGACAATATTTAGTCCAGTGTAATCGTATAATTAGAGGTCAGTGATCCAGACCGATAAAAGTCTAGAGACAATTTAATCCAAATGCTCAATAAGTCACTAGCAGTCGGCAGCTTACCCAGCATGCTGACGACATTGCCACGCTGAATGGCAATGCTTATTCGTTGGGCCAAATAAACGCCAGCATTTTGATCACGCGTCGCATCGACCAGGCGCTCGAATACATTTTTAAAAGATGACCTCCCGGTCCCCACGGACCCAATTTCTATCAAAATGATACTCAGCTCATCTTGAATACAAGAAAATTATTTCTAGCATCCATAATACATAAATAAATAAATAAATATCGGTGGACATATCACACAGCGCGGAAACCAGATAGCTATAGTTTACTTAGATACTTTTTTTTGTTGTAAATTCATGCTTATAATATACAATGTGTAACAAAAAGGTTCAACAATACGAAAGGGCGTGTATGTACTTATCATTATAAACAACTTTTACTATGGAACCAATCATGAAATCCCGAAATTAAAATCGCGAAAAAATAATCTGCTGTTCCATACAAAAAGGTCATTGGCCTTGGACAAATGTATGGAACAGCTGATTTTCTTTTCGCGATTTCAGGGTAAGCCCCATAGTAAAAGTTGTTCATAATGATGAGTAAATACATGCCCTTCCGTATTGTTGAACCTTTTTGTTACACATTGTATACCTACTACACCCAGACATAGATCAAACAACTATGTTCGTCACTCATATGTTTGCCCTGGGTGGGATAGAACCCACGCCCTACGGCATAACGCAGTCTACATATGAAATCAAGGTAATCATAAATCATCATAACATCATCATCGTCATTGACATCTTAATCAGTCCACTACAAGGCATAAGCATCTTCCCTCTTTCGCCAATCTCCCTGTTTACCTGTTTAGTGCCCGTCTGCGTCCCTGTTTGGAGCTAAACAGGGAAGGGAATTGGCGAAGTGTTCTTTTTTTTTTAAAACACTGTGATAAGTACACACTACTTAATTAGACTTACAAAATTTTGATAACTATACTCCATTTACACGTTTTCGCATATTAAAATCTATATCACTTGTTACATGATTTTGATTAACAATTGAACACTAGAATAGCTATTACACAATTTAAAGAGAGAACAGTAAAGTTCAATTCGCACCAAACCAGTTCTTGGAGTCTATAGTTTTAAGTTATAACACTATTCTTCATAAAACGATATTTCTACAACAATCCCTATGGTTTTCCGTCAAAGAGGCGGTCTCCCGACAACTTGTTCCGGTAAATCGATCCTCCAATAAACTAAATACCCAGAAGAGTGTAACAATGGCGGGATTGCAAAAAGTCCCTGAGAGGTATCCGAGGACTATTGTGGCGCTCCATTGTGCGGGACAAAGCCGCCTGATGAAATAGTTGGACCTATTGGAGTATATCGGACGGTAATTAGAACATAATAGTCAGTTGTTCTCTTCTCTACTGGTACGATTCGATTTGTGTGTGTAATCTTTTTTTATCTTACTATTAGTCTGGTTACTTAGCATAAGCATAATCATCCTTATTTATACTACTGGACTTAAGGATCGACAAGTTGATGGCTCGAACTCATCGGTGGGCGCGGCTAAAAAGCATGCTTTCTTCATCAAACAAACTGTGGGAAAGGGAGAAAGAAAGATAAATGAGCGCGCAAAATTTTTTTGTCGACCTTTGGCTGCAGTAATGTGGTTGAATAAACTCTGAGTTCATTTATTCCAATTTAAGTTATTTGAAATGTTTATTGACTAAACTATGCCGCTTGATAAATTATTTTAGAGTTTTCGTATTCCTTATGTTATTTATTTACGTCCAATGTGGCATTAAAATTGAGCTAAAATACAAGATGTTTCCTGGCGAGATGTTTCATGTTTATTAACTTTTTACTTTCGTAATAATTTACAATCCTAGATAATTTTTTTTTTTTTTTTTTTTTTTTTTTTTTTTTTTTTTTTTTTTTTTTTTTTAATGAAGAGATTAATCGATATAATACTTAGTCTTGGACCTACAAAATTACATAGTGGAGTAGTAATACTACCGCGTTTCTATGGAGAAGTGACCAACTTGTCTACTCTTAAGAGTAAACCGGTCAACTCATCATACGAACGGTCAACAACCATAGAAACGGGGAAGTAATATTACTTCACTATGTAATGTTGTAGGTCCAAGACTAAGTGTTATATCGATTTGTCTCTTCATTATCTAGGATTGTAAAATAATTAATAAATGATATATTATTTATTTATTAACATTTCAACCGACTTCTAAAAATGACAAGGTTCTCAATTCGACAGTATGTTTTTTTTTAATTTATGGTACGCGATTACTCCACCAATTATGAAATGATTTTGATGATTCTTTTTTTGATCGGTAGGTAATACTTCAGAGGTAGACTCATATAAATTTTATCGAAATCGGCTCAGTAGTTTGATTTTTAAATCAAAATTACTAGAAATATGTTGTAATAAGATGTTATCAAGGTATTCGAAGTTGAAGTCGGTTGTATATTTTCTTTAAAGCGTATTATTTGTCTATCAAACCATTAATAAAAGTTAAGTCACGGGTAGGGTAGGTATACAAATAAAACGTTCCACCACTTCTCCACTACAAGCACGTGGCCTCATTAAAACCCCGGCCTATATTCTCCCACGCTGTTTTCCTAAGAATTCCATCTAATATTTATGAAAGTAGATAATTTTCATAGCTTTTGTTATGTTGGTAAAGTGGTCAATAGACAAGACATAAGTGACTATATGTAAAGAATAGATGATTTCCAAAGCAGCAGAAGCAAACGTGCAGGGTAAACGTGCCAGTCAAAAACATATTATCATATATCATACTATTTTTGATATGATGATATATGATTGATATGGTGGCATATGAAATAAAATAAAAAACTTGACAATGATAGACACGTCTGGTCTGCACAAAGTTAGAGCATAAGTAGCATCAACAGATGGAAGACGTTCACTGCTGGACGAAGGCCTCTCCCTGTTTGTTTTTAATTGTTCCTGGCCATGGATACCAGTCCTTCAGCCGAATACATATTTCTTCATCGATCCTTCTTTCATCTTTCTCCAGTTAATGTAAGTAAATGAGTCGTAGTCACAGTCCAAGTCACACACAGTAAGTCATGGTCAAGTCCAATCATGCCCTAGTAAAGTCGTGGCAACTTTACTAGAAGCTCCTTCGGAGCTTTGAAAACAACACGAAAAGACACGTTTCACTACATTATATCACTTGCACACACTCTTGCTTTTAAATCAGCACTTAATGAATAAAACGCCACCATTTATATGCATTAACACTCGAAAAAACACAAGTTATGGAAAATAATACAATGCAGCGACATGATTTTCTCGCGTTCCCGCCAAAACTCAGGCCTCTCCCTTAGAGGAAGGCGTTGCCATAATCCCCACGCTTGGCAGGCGGCTTGGGGATCGCAGAATGGTTACCACCGTTAACTGAGAGGACGCTTGCCCGTCCTCCGGTGGGTCTGGATGCAGTTTTAGGACATACCCAGGTCCAATAAGTAGAGCATAAGTATTATACATACACATTTCTTTGTATTATACGCTTCCATTATCTTTGGTTAGAGCCGCCTACAATGAGCTTCTTTATTTTTTAATGCCTGTCAGTGTTTTTTTTTTATTTAAATTTAAGTCATAAAAAATCATCATCATCATTATTTTAAATATTTGTTTTTCATATTATATATTGTACATATTATTGGTTTATTTTATTATCTAATTAATTATTTGTATTTAATTTTATTTATTGGTCATTTAAATTTATAAGTATAGATATTTTTAGTTATTAGTTAATTGAAATGTAATTACTGTATTTGCTCTTAACAATAATTTATTTTGTGCGCCTACGTCCCCATCTCTTTAACCGCGGGGATGACTGGTAGAAAATGCTTTAGCATTAAGTCCTCCTTTTGTACATTAATGTATTTATGTGTGCACTAAAGAATTAAATAATATATATAATTATTTTAACTTACTTTTGTAACGATATATAATTACCTTCACTGACCCGTCCTTCCTAATTTCATCCTCGCTATTGCGGTACGTTTCCTTTTCCTTATCTTTCTCCAAAAGTTCCAATTCATTTTTAACTTTAACCCAAAACTTCAAGACTTAAAATACTTGAAAATGGAAAATGCCATAATAGCGCACGCCGGTCCAAAATCTCTTGTAAGGAAATAGAATAAAAATAAAACTGTATATTTTAAAAAACGAAACGTCATCATATGCGGCTAAAGTCATCCAGCCGATTGATCATAGTTTTTTAACTACATTATTTTACGTTCACGTTACATTTATAAGTCCATAGAGTCGAGAGAGAGAACTAGTTCGTCCGAGATAGAGTCGCAAGAAAAAATATATGTGCCTTATTTATGAATCGTGCGCAAAGTTGCGCATGCGAAAGGAGCCGACTTTCAAACGATATTGAACCTTATTCCAAACAGTATAGTTCAAAGGTCAGCTCCTTTCGCATGAGCTACGCTTGCGTACGCTTCAAAAATTAGGCCCCAGCACTGCCAGCAGCGCACGACTGATGTCAGACGTGTTGTTGACGCGTCGCGTCGCGGGCGAATTTACGGCGACTACTAACAAATTATCTAATTGCTGTATTTTTCTGAATTATTCTTATTATTCCTCAACAACTTTAAATATAAAAAATATTATCGAGTAACCCAACTTAAAGTTCGAAGTTTATGAAACTTCAAAACAAGTAAAGGAAGCAAGATTTCAACTTTCAGTTACCCGTTACTTAGTATGGACTGTTTTTTGAAGAATCTGTAGTAATTACATCGGATAAAGCTTTAATATGATTGTGTACCTAAATGGAATTTCTTAGAAAATATTTTACTTCTAATAAATGTTTTAGAACGTAACGTTCAAACTAACATATATTAGGCCCGTGCCAATGAGTACTTTGGAATATACGAGTTTATGTTGAAGATTTTCACACCACTGGCTTTTTGGTGAAGGAAAACATAGTAAAAAAACCTACACAGGTCCGGAGAAGACATTCAAAGCCGTATGTGAATTAACCAGCCCGCGACTGGGCCAGCTTGATGGATTTGGCCCAATCGCCCTTCGACGGTAGATGCCTTACAGTAAACTATTAAAAGGCTAATTATGATGATGATTGAACAGTAACGCAATTGCAAGATTCAATAAGTGGGTTTAATTAGCCGTCATAATTTTAAACCAAACATTTTACTAACAAAAATTAAAGATATGCTTGCCTACCAAGGTATCTACGCCATCTAAAGGGAATGCACAGTTCATGGCTCTCCGATCGCTCGATGGATTTTCCCATTTTCCACGTCCCGCGAGATTGCCTCCGACCGACTGCGCGGAAATAGATTATTTGCTATTGATTGAATCGACAGCTAAGTTCTCTGTTGACGTAAACAGTGAGAGTTTACACAGCTCTTCGCAGTTTCTGTTGCCCTGGTACTTTCTGAGTAAACAACGGGATGTAGTTATCGGATAACTACACTACCTACAGAGATTACTATACTGAATTATAAGTTTATGGCAGTACATTTTTAATCCTATATTTAATCTTTTTCGTTGTCTTCCTCTCCGAAGGATGGCATAAGAGTCAACTCGTGAACGGATGCTGCTTGTGGGAGCTGGACTTTTCGTATTATAGTAAGTATGTGTAGCAAAAAGGTTCAACAATACTGCAGGGTAAATACTCACCATAAGAGTGGTCGCACATTGATTCGGCACGGCACCCGTCAGGCGCCGGGCTGACCGAAACACACTGCGCAGAATTTACTGGTGTGAGCGAGACGGGCGTCTCGAGAAATTTCTTACGGTGTGCGGGACATAGTACAAATACAAAATGTATGCACAGTGCTTTGGGCGAAAACCGGACGGTTTTTCTTACGGTTTTTCTCGTCGTATGCGCCCGGCCTTATGAACAACATTTATTATGGGGCAAAACGCATTGTTTATTATACTTATACGCGAAGCTAGTAATACTAGTATTATTATCTATTCTGTGGTAATACGTACCTACTCGGTTACTTTTGTATATTCCTTTTGTAAAGTCGTATGTGTTTTTTATGTTAAATAGGTACTTATTATACCTAATTAGTTTACTATCTACAATTGTAAAATTTGTACAAAAAGGCATGGAACCCAGAATATGTGGTGGTAAACAACAAAACATAAAAAACGTATTAAAAAACAAACAAAATCAAACTCAAATCAAATCTCAAAGTCAATTAATCAATCTCAATCTTTTATTTGTATTCGGGGGTTAAAGACAAAAGACGGATTAACTATTTTTAGGCTACTCCACATTTATTAATTAGGGTGCAGCCTTAATTACTTAAAAACACTGCCGAAATACAAAAATAACTTGCATTATACTAACGTTGTAAGTACCTATACCTAAGCGCGGCTTTTTATCTCGAAAAAGCGACAATTTTTCATGTTTGATATTCTAAAATCCCTAACGAAACGGTTTGATACCACTTTCATTGTGCAACCACTTTCATTTTCAACTGCTAAACAGTGAAATCCGCTGCCCATGTGTTTTCCCGATAATTACAATCTGGGTGTCTTCAAGGCGCGACAGAAACAGTTTCTTCTAGGAAAGCGTGTTCCATATGCATCTTCGCGAGATGGGAGTCAAACGCAACCATGACATAAAAAAAAGTTGTTTGGACAATGAAAACGGAATGAAAAACCTTAATGTTAGAATTTGTGTTTATAAGAAAATTAGATAAAGAACGTACAATATCGAATATAGTGTTGTAATAGTACATTATGATACGAGTGTGCTATGTTGGTCATTACACTAGAGGCGGTATTATGCGCGCGAGCCGCAGGCGAGCGCGATAAGAAAGCCGAGAGCGTAATGACTAATAGCACAAGAGTTCCATACGACTGTTTTCGTCACACTTGCGAGGAAAAAACAATTTTTTTTTGATAATAATCAACCACACAGCGAAAACGTCAACAAACATTTGCGGAAAATGGCGCCCAAATCAGTAATGCGCGCGCAGGTTGACATTTACTTCAGCGGCATAAGAACTCTTTGTTGGTATTACAAAAAAACTGTAAGTATTACCCGGCTATATTAAGAGTGCTTCGTACACGTACGTCTAATTGCAGTCACGAACAAACTTGACTTTACCGGGTTATACCTATTATAGTACAAGTGCCGTAATGTAAAGTAAAAAGCACGCGTGTATAATAGCTTGGATTATGAGCCTAAAAGCGATGTAATAAGATCTACTTTACGAGCAAGTGTGATGAAAAATATTAAATAAGTTTTGAAAAGTACCAATAAATAGTTTAAAAAAACGTTTACGCGTTTAATTAATCCGAATAAATCGACAAAGTTAAATACTTCAAAACACCCCGTAATCGCGGGCGATCCTTATAAATTTCGATCCAGTTTCTTCCTTTCTAATCTGGTATCTTTAATTAAAACACAGCCATCGTCGGCACTGGATGAGTAATGGCCTGCGACGGTCAGAACTTCTCTAATTTATCGAGAGGACGTGACGCACAGGAGTGAGCATTCTTGCTCGTAAATATATAAATTTACTGAAGATACCGGTGTATGAAGTAGAGAGAACTTTCGAGTAGTAGATATGTTCACAGTTGGCTCGGCGCACTGGGTCCCACGACACAGGACTCCTCCTAGTGTGGGATCCAGGGCTCAAATTCTGAAATTGTCTCAAAATGTTTTTCTGTTCTAATAAAGATTTTTAGATTTATTTCTTATTTTTTTTACTGTTTCTCAGGTTCAAAGTCGCTCTGTGAACTAGTAAGATACAATCTGGATGTCTTCAAGATGCGAGCGAGGACGAGTTTGTGGTGCACTCAATGAAGGTAAGTATTTTTTTTCTTAGTTATTGGTATCGTACGTTGTGCATTCTGCCAGAGTCAAGTATAAATATGATGTTCAAGTTTTTATAGTTTAATCAAGTCAAATATAACATGGAATCACAGTTAGTCACACCAAGTTAGCCATAGTCGAAGTTCAAGTCATGCCATAGTAAAGTTGTGGCGAGTTTACTATGACCTTTTACGGAGTTTTGAAAACAACACAAAAAGACATGTTTCACCACATTATATCACTTTCCCACACTTGTGCATGTAATTCAACACTCAATGAATAAAACGCCACCATTTTTAATCATTAATTCGCGAAAAAACACTAGTTTAAGAAATAATATAATGCAGCGACATGATTTTTCGGAGTTCCCGCCAAAACTCCTATAGGTATACTAGGTAAGTATTGTAAATAAGTTGTATTATAGGTATTGTGCTTGGAGGATCTAGGCTGAGTACTTATAAGGTATTGTGCCTATAACACTATGACCTCTTTAATACAAATACAAATACAAATACAAATAATTTATTGATAACACCAAAGTTACACGTCAAATTTCATTAAGTAAGTCAAAAATAATAATTACTTAGGTAATAAAATGAAATAATTATTAGAGTTATGTATGGAAGCCAATGAAAGACGCATTAACGATTTCATAACATACTCGTTTATTAACTCGAATTAATAGCAGGAGAGGTGTGAGTGCTCTCTACTGTACCGGGTCGCAGGGACACCATAGGGCAACTACTAGCTTTATAAGCTCATGAAACCAAGGCCTTAAGAACAAAGGTCTCTTGTTAATTATTGTAAATAAAACATATGAAAGAGAGAGAATTACTTCATATAGGTCAAAGTGAGACAGATTGATTTTTGCTATATCCAACACGCCCCCTCAAAAATTAATCTCTTACCTTAAAAACCGTTTATTCGAAAAACTATTTACAATTAAAATGACACTTCACACCTTCCCGCTCTGTCTGGGAGTACATTCATCATGGTCCAACATTTGTTGCACAGGATTAGGGAAAACCCAGAAAAACCTAATCAGACCAATCCAATTTAGTAGCATTTCATTTTAATCTACTTAATTTAATTTCATAAACATCAATCAAACAGATCGTATTTACAATTTTACACATCTTACAAAACATCATGGACTTCATTACAATTAACAACATTTACATAATTTGCGCAAGTTTTTCTTTCAATGTCGAAAAACACACAGTCGGTAACTACTTCGTTAGGATTAATTATATCAGCCAACTGGTCACCAGTAGGGCCAGTAGGTAGTATAAATGTTTTAGTCGAATTATTTTTCACCCGTTCCCTTGAAAAATATATTTTATATTTCAATCCTTTGTGATTTGTCGAATTATTATCAATGCTTATACATCCCAAATTATCCTGATAAATTTAATAACTCAACTTTAATACTGGTCACTCATGACTTTAACCACAAAGCTTCTTTTACAGACTCAAACAAAACCATGTAATCAGCTTCTCAAGACGAAGCCGCCGTTGTTTATCACTTTGTTTGCCAGCATATTGTGCATTGTTCAAACAGTTGAAACAAATAACCCGTGGTAATTTTTCGTTGTAGTCATCACTACCCCAATATGAGTCCACGTAACCGCTCATATCATTTGCGTTACAATCAATCGACTCAACCCGGGTATAGGTCAGCTTTAATTCTATCGTCCCTTTCAGGTAACGTAACACCCTTTTTAAACATGACCATAATGTTTGGTCGCTTTTGTTAGCAAACCGACTAAGGATGTTTATAGAAAAGCTCAGGTCTCCGCGAGAACAGAGTACGTATCTAAGCATCCCAACATATTCATACAAGGGGCCTTTGTAGTTTCATCTGAGTTTAAAGTTCATAAATTTTATTTGCTATAGGACTGACATAATTATTACTCAGACTCACTCAGGTTGAACTTTTCTAATACTGACTATATGTACAGCTCATATACCGACGAAACATCGTATGTCTCTTAAATCTACCATTATATATTGGTCATCAAGTAGTTTTTTGAAACTACTCAAGGTATAATAATTATCTGCAATTACAATAATGACATCATTGACACACAGCACAACATAAAAATGTTTTTACAATTTACAAATGTTTCCTGCATCTAGAGTATAAATGCAGCGATCAGCTGATGAGTATCGAAAGCCCTTTTCCATCAAAGTTTGTTCAAACATTTGAAATCAACAGCGCGCGGAATATTTTAATCCATACATTCTTAGCTTTGTTTAATTTGCAAACTAAATTGCCTTCATATGAGATTTCTTCAGAAATGTTCATGTATCATGTAATTCTTCCGATAGTTTGCCATTCCAAAACGTCGTATTAAAGGCGATATAATGGACAAGCAAATTGAATTGATTTGCAAAAATCTAATATACATCTGAAACTTGAACTTCTAACTACTAAGGCAAAAGTTTCATTATTGTCAGTTGAATTATATTCCTGACTGAAATCGCGAGGAACTATATGCGCTTTATATTTTACAGGTTTTCCAAACTCATCATTTTTCACAGTGAATACAGACATACACAGACTGTAAATGATTAGGTTCTTTACAGTCAACAATATTTTTAACAAAAAGTTTTTGTATAAATCAAATAGGTATCCAGTTCATAAAAGCTTATCATCCCTGGAATTAATTTCATCAAAAGACAGGTGTTGTACAAAGTAAGCTAGTGGCACACAACAAAGAGTAAATATCATCATGTTCATCATAAGATACCCAATTACACAGGAACAAGGAATACAGATATAGATTCAGAGAGCAAATAGTTTTTATTCCTCTCACTCCTTCTAACTTGATTTTCACAAGAAGGTTGCTCATTTTTAGGTAGAGTCAACTTATTTGAAATTTCTGTGCACATATCTGTTTCAACTACAGATTTATTAGGCGGTGGACCTAATTGTGCAGGTATTGCGCCTGTTTTTGAACCATCTGATTTTACCAAATCAGACATGCAGTGATCTGATTTCAATATATCAGATTTGCACGAACTTTGAGTGTCCGTTTTTTGTGTCAGAGTGACCAGAATTTCCACTTGAAATTCCGATAGACTTCGACGGTCTACTTTATAAGAAATAGATCACATCTCTGACTATCACAAACTTTTCTCTTACCATATCTCACACCTTAACCAGTCGGTTCATACACGACCAAAATAGCTTTTAATGATTTGTCATCAAACTTGGTCTTTCTAGTCTTTCTATGAAAATAGACAGTTGAACCGAAAACCTTTAAATAGTTGCGGCTTTCTACCATGCCACAATCAAATGGTGTGTTAGCACATCGCGCGTTCAGTGCTTTAGTGGGACTCAACACAGCCTCACCCCAGAACGTTTTGTCTAGTTTAGCACTAGGTACCATGGCAATAAATCGGACTACGTTCTGTTCCGTTCGTATTATACATTCGGCGAATCAGTCAGAAACGGAGTAAATGACACTGTTAAGTGGTAGCTAATACCTTCTTACATACAAAATAAAAAATCTTTAATTTTATTTGATAAATACTCGCCCCCGTTTTATTTTGCTATAGAGGTTGACAATTTTCAAACCGAAATGAGCTTCACACTTATCGAAACGCAGCAAAAACAAAACATCTTTACAGGGCTATTAAGTATGTTCATCCACAAAAATCACAAAATAGTTTTTGCCGTCAAGTGTTGAAAGAGTGATGGGACCGCACAGGCACACGCGCTGTGCACATTTAAACAATGGTCGTTTTTATAACTTTAAAGTTACGACCTACCAAATGTCAAACATGCCCACCCTTCATCCATGCAAGCTTCACAAAGTTTATCAGTTAATTTAATGTTTTCAATTCATTCTAAATTAGAAAACATACACTTGCTTTTTATTTGTAGGAAATTCGTCTTCTCAATAATAGTCTATGATGCCACAATTCATTATTATTATGAACGATCTTTAATTGGTACTGAGCTTCCAGCATTTAAAACATGCCTATCAAACATAAAGTTGATGCCAGTTAAATTGTTCAAAGACTCACCATTATTTGCTGTCTTACCCTCCTTGCCGTGTATATATCTACCATCGTTTTTACCAAAAACGATAGTCATACTCGTACCAGCTTGTTGCACCTTTTTGACTTTCATACTACTTTGCCTCCAACCATAAAAGCGAACCCGGAGATATCCGACGAATTAGGACCAGATGTATTGATGGTCTGCACAGTTCTATTATTCTCGGTACGGTGTTGAGCTTGTTGACCTCTTTTATTATAATAACAATCTCTTTTATAATGTATATTTCTTCCACAGTGGTGGCAGGTAACATTTTTGTTTTTATTAAATTTTCTCTTAAACTGCTGTTTCCTTAGCTGATTATTGTTATATTTATTGTGATTGTCAATTGGTTTCTGTACCTCTTTCGTCAACATTTGTGCCTGGAGCACTTTAGATTTTGTTTCACGTCTTTCATTCATTATTTTAATGTCCTGGTCAAGCAATCTTGTCTTGACAAATGTGATGTTATCCTCCGTCAGTGTTTCAATAGCAGTAATTACTCCATCGTAACTGCTTGGTAAAGTCATAAACAGGTGTGTGACTTTATCCACCTCTTCTAATTTTGCACCTGCAGCCAGCAACTCCGTGATCAAGTCATCAAATTCTTGAAAGTGTTTCATCAGTGGCTTATCACTTGCCAGCTTAAAGTTCAGTAAGCACTTTCGTAAAGCAAGTTGATAGCGATGCTTTTTCTTTCGTAAATAGAGTCCAACTTCAAGAAAATTTGCTTTGCTGTGATATTTTCATCACTTGTCAGTCCGAGCAACGAATCGGACAATTCAAAATTATAATTCTCAATTATAGTGTTTTTAGCCACACATAGTTTACACTTTGTAATACTCACTATCACTTTCTAGTTCCACAGGAGTATCACTGTCTATTATTTTTAAAACACCAAGTTCACTTAGTAAATTTCGTATTCTAAGTTTCCAGACACTATATTTGTCCCCATCAAAACGTTTAATATTACGCTTTAACCTTTGGCTCTCCATTATTTTGGTTTAAGCAAATAATGCTTGGAATACTACAAACACTTGTCACTGACAGAGTTCACAAAGTTTTTATTTCACTTAAAGTGTTTTTTATATTTCATTTCACTGGGCCCATAACCTATTAGAGTTATGTATGGAAGCCAATGAAAGACGCATTAACGATTTCATAACATACTCGTTTATTAACTCGAATTAATAGCAGGAGAGGTGTGAGTGCTCTCTACTGTACCGGGTCGCAGGGACACCATAGGGCAACTACTAGCTTTATAAGCTCATGAAACCAAGGCCTTAAGAACAAAGGTCTCTTGTTAATTATTGTAAATAAAACATATGAAAGAGAGAGAATTACTTCATATAGGTCAAAGTGAGACAGATTGATTTTTGCTATATCCAACAATAATAATTATAAAAATACGTCAATAATCTCTTATTTTAAAATAAGCTTCAATGTCATAAAACAAATTCTCTTGTAACCACGCTCTGAGCTTAGATTTGAAGCACCCGGTGGAAGGAGCATCCCGAATGGAAGCTGGTATACGGTTGTAGATCGCGGGCCCCAGAATACAAGTACGCTGTACTAAATATTGTCTAGGAAATGACAGTTTTTTTGTGCCGATTTGAAGCGCGCTTTCGACCGTCTCCGGTACTAAAATTGACATTATAGTATTACGAAATATTAGTTCCATGGACGCTCACACTGCTATCCATTGGCTATCCGCGCCAAAATGGCGAAAATCAATTGGCTTTAATTTCCTATCGACAATATTAAGTCCAGCCAAAGTCCAGCGTACTTGTATTATAGAGGTCAGTGGCCTAAGCATAACCTCTTTATAAGCTGAAGCCTTTTCTTTCTACATATTGACTGTCTTTTATTTTTTCTTTAGTTTATCATCTTTTTTTTTCATTATTGGCTTTCCATTCTCTGTCTTATTCAATTTTCTTTTATCATATATAATTTATGTACTATTATAGGAATCACTGTCCTGACTCAACGACTGACTAACTGACTGACTGGCTAACAGACAACGCTCAGCATATTCATGTTGTTAGCTTCATCACGGAAAACGCACTGTCATAGAAAATGCGTCTAACGTAGATAATATCCTTAGTAATAGTAAGTACTATTTTGTATTCTGTGGTAATAGTAACACTTATGATGGTAGTGTCAATCAAAATTCCGTTCACTGGTGAAGCCGAAAATCAATCAATGTGTACATGAATGTTACGTAATTACTTTCTTTGACACCCACACAAGTGTTCGAAAAATGTTGCAAATAAATAGACGTTCACGCCATACTTTGGGAAAATGAATAGAAGCGATAAAATAAAGTATTGTCCTCGAGAGAAAAACAGGTCGAGTACCCACTTGGCCTTTTAAGGACTTCTTAAAATTGCTTCATTTCGGCTTTGCTTGGGCCAACTCGGGTTAAAAAATAATAGAATTAGGTCAATTATTCCTATGGATATATCTATAACTACAACAATTTCATATCCATTGCAAGCCAATTTGTATTTTATTTGATAAGACAGTGTCGATTTTCTTCTGTAGCCCTTGGCTCGTTAACGTCACGGCTGAGCGCGGGCCTCAGCACAAAATATCTACACGGCTTTATACAAACAGAATACAAATTAGCTTGCATTGATGATAGACATGATATAATACTCTACTATATTCTATTCTATATTCTACTATGTTTAGACAGACCTGGCGCACTCTGCACTGTAATTTATGACACTACGAGTACGTGGCGGGCAGGGCCGTAGCTAGACCTGAACTTAAGGTAGGGCAGCTGTTGTTACAGGTAGGGCGCTTCCCAGTAATTTGCTCATTTTAACCCTGGCTATGACCCTGGTGGCGGGCCCGTCTAGACGGGCCAATTCAACGGGAAGAATTCAGTCAGAATAAGAGTTACATGCTATACAGAGAGGCAACTTCTAGGTTATTAGGTATAACTGTAGGTAGTCAGCGCTTGCACGTCCTGAATTGTACTTTATGGTGTGGTAGCAAGAGTCACAACTTATTGACCACGCGAAGCGAGTCTACTGGGGCAGATCGGCTGTTGTATGTATGTTTGTATGTTTGAATGTATATTTGTGATAACTTGCGAACCGTTGATCTGATCTTTATGAAACTTTGTAAGCAAGTAGTGTATGGAAACACAATTTTCCAGTTCGAATATGATCAAAATTGGTTAAGGAGTTTGCAAGATGTGAGGTCGCGAGGTCTCAATTCGCTGCGAACTACTATAAATAGTTTAAATGATTTTGCGGAGTGAATCTTCTGTACTTGTACTATTATGTATTCTGTGGTTTAGACTCGTTCTTTATCTATGCGAGTGGGTCTTCTGTACGTACTTATATGCTTTCTGTGGCTTCACAACCGGTTTAAACAGAATTGCACAATCATATGGCAGTTATACATTACGACGCGTAAGGGTGAAGGGTGAAGGGACATAATATGAGTATTTAGTTAAGGGTATATTATATGGGGATGAAACGCGGATATATGGAAGGACCCTTTAGCTAATTGTTCTTGGGTTTGTGTAATGGTGGGTAGATTATGAAACAGAGATGTTGCAGACAGTTATTTGCTAAGGTCCAGATTTAGGGAGGTACCATAAAGCGTTGGACACATTGGCCTGGTTAGTACGAGGAGGTATGGCGATCTGTTACCACTATCATCAGCCTGGAGACGTACACTGCTGAACGAAAGCCTTAGACCGCCACAATGTACGACAACCTGCCATAATTATTAATTATGCATCCACTGGTTACTCGCGAGTTCCATAGTGGGAAGCCTTCATACGCTGCGTCTTCCGGTTCGCGGTCGCCAGTCAAGAACCTTTCTTCCCCATCGGTTGTCAATTCTTCAAACGATTGGTGTGGCAAGAAATCCTGCGAGCTATTTCGGTGATATCACTAAGCCAAAAGTTACTCTCAAGGCATATATCTATAGGTTAGAACAAGACCTACAGAAATGCCTTGTGAACGTAATGTGGCATTTTGTACTGGTAGGACTCTATTGCAAAGTCCGCCCGGGGAAGTACCACACCTTTCAAGCGCCTAGCAGTAGTGTGCAAGCATTACTATGTTTCGGTTTGAAGGGCGATCTTACCAGAGAAATTTCTGGGCATGAAGATCTGACAGGATCTCAGGGGGTATATATCTCAGCGCATTGCAGTGCGGCGCAGGGTTTTGTTCGCAAGTTCACAATTCTGCCACTACTAAGTGTTATAAAAAAGTAAGTAAGTTCGTATAGGCTGTGTGGCCAGCCCTAGTGTCAGAGTTAATGAGCCACCCTAAGGCCTCTGACATGGCTGACGGTTGTTGTTATAGAAACTAGAACAAATAACCGGGACCAACAATTTAACGTGTCATCCGATCCACGATAGCGCTCAGAAATAAATGCCACTCACGGTCACCCATCCGAAGACTGATCGGACCGTCCGTTGCTTAACATCGGTGATCGTTTAGAATCACCTAGACAAGCTACGCCACGAGCGCTACGAACAAGCGTGGTGTGCCTACGCATAGGTACTATAGGTATGCGTAGGTCATCATGTTGATATCCACTTCCCTGGTAGGTTATTTAAAACACTTTTTAGATAAACAATCAAGTACGCAATATTTAAACGCACTGAATCAATTATACCATAATTTAAAACAAGAGACAAGAAACAAAAAAAACTTACCATAGGCTAGATGACTGGTATTATTTTTATTGTCCTATTAAAATGTGGCACATAAATATAGCTGATTAATGAAAAGAAAATGAAAATCTGATCAAAAATAAGCAACTTATAAGCATTTTAATATACGTATTATGCTAGACAGAGAGGTGAAACAGCAAATCGTGACGTCACTTCTCTGTACGCCATATAAATTATATTCTGACAAGTAAGGCGTGACGTAATATTTGTTTTGTGGGAAAGGGACAGAGTTGTTCTAACAAAAACTTTAAACGCTCATATAACAGAACATTATTAACCGATTTAAATTATTATTTCTATAAACATACTATATTTACTTACATTTTTCATCAAAGCTATTGGTTTCAACTATATAAGCATCAGTCATCTACCCTATTGCCAGCCAACGTGGCAAGGCAATGCAGCCAGCTATCTGGCCACCGTTCCATCTTATAATCCCCACGCTAAGCAAGCGGCTTGGGGATCGCAGTGTGCTACCACCGTTATCTAAGAGGACTCTGCAACCGCGAACCGTCCTACGCAGCGTAGGCGTGGCCTCCCACTTCCAGACGTCTCCAGGCTGATGATGATGATGATGTGCCATGCGTGTTTATCTCAAAAATGATGATAGCCATTGGCATCTCCAATGGTACCTATATGATCGAAGATATTACCATAATAATATTGTTCATCTCAAATCAAATCACATTATTATCAAAACAAACTCAAACCCCCACCTGTCAAGAGGCGCACCAAAGCAGAATCACTAATGAGTGAACAGGTAACTCGATTGCCTCCTGTTCATTCCATGTTCATTCAACGTTCATTCTCTGATCCGTCAACATTCGGTCGCGTTCCGCGTAAAAATTGGAGCTACGTCTACACGACCTGACTTTATGATCATATAACGTAGAGTTCAATACAATACAAGTACGTTCAGTACATAAGCTGCAGAAGAGAGTTTTGGCGGGAACACGGAAAAATCATGTCGTTGCATTCTGTTATTTTCTTAAACTTGTATTTTTTTGCGAATTAATGATTAAAAATGGTGGTGTTTTATTCATTGAGTGTTGAATTACATGCACGAGTGTGGGCAAGTGGTATAATGTGGTGAAATGTGTCTTTTCGTGTTGTTTTCAAAACTCCGTAGAAGCTCATAGTAAAGTCGCTACAACTTTACTAGGGCATGACTTGGACTCGACTTTCACTAATTTCTTGTGACTAACTGTGATTTATTACATATTTGACTTGATTTTTATATAACAACTTGAAAATTCATAAACTTGACACTGGCAGAATGCGCGATGAACGTGCGATGCCAATAAGTAAGAAAAAAAACCTGCAGAAGTACCAAGAAATAAAAAGGTTGCTCCTTGAAAGGTTGCCTGGAAGAAATCTGTACGCGATTTCTACAATACAATAACACTTTGTTGACACGATGGAAAGGACATTACAAACATAATACACTTCAGATAGGCACAAAAGGCGGTCTTATCGCTAAGAGCGATCTCTTCCAGACAACCCTAGCGGATGAATAGGAAAAGCTTAAGGTGATAAGGCAGCCCCTTGTACTGCAGAATAATTTACTAATTTACTGGTTAGTTGTAACTTGTTCTATATTTCTGGTGGGCAATAAAGTTGTAATGTATTGTATTGAAATAGTGCTCCAAGATTTTTTAAGTAGGTATGTAAAGTTTCTCAAGTTTGGGTACTGTGACATTATATTTTACGTCACAAAAGTAAACTTGGGCCGAATACAGGCTGAACGCAATCAAGCGGAGCGTACAATACATTCTTTGTTGACTTTCACGAAACCCTGAATATTTAGCATTCTTTTACTCAACTGCCTAAAAAGAAAGTGTATCCGGTTCAATTTATGAACGTTTATTTGTTCCTATTTTAAAAGCGTCATACAAATTACATTTTCAACCAACTTCAAAGAAGAAGGTTCTCAATTCGAGGTTTTTTTAAATGTACGTTACGCGATTACTACGAATGAAATAAATAAAAAATAAAAAAAATATTCAATAGATATTAGCTCAATGGTCATCTGTTATAAAAAGTCGCAATAATAATGGGAAGTTTTCTGACAGCTGTCAAAACGTAGTTCTACAGCCAAAGGAAAGACGGTGCTGGCGGGATATGGCCCACTTATTTTCCTTGTAAAAAAACAGTTCCTTCACTCACCTTAACTGCTGCACTCCACAGTTCACGATCGTTGGTGAAGTGCTTTTCCAAGATTTCTTGTATAATTTTGTTGAAATTCTGATAAATTGTTATTGTTGTTATTTTTTGGTGATAGTAATTAATTAATTAATTTGCAAGGCGCACTTACTAATTTGCGTAGAATAACGAAAGTTTAAGAAATACTGGGTAAATACTTTGTTATACAAACAATATCCACAAAAAACGCATGACAGATCTGATATACATGAAATAAGGTTACTTTTTATTTTTAGACTGTTTTACTTTGCTTCATTCGTTTAAAATCTTCAGAACCACAGACAAGATAGTGAAACTGTTCAGGGCCATATCTCTTCATTGCCATCTAACGGATTTTTATGAACTATATTTTTTTTATTGGCTGTCAGAATATCGCCCATTGTGACAATGCTTAATTTCAAAAGAAAGAAAGAAAGAAAATAATTTATTATGTGTGTGTGTTCTGTGTGATTTATTGTGTGAATATTTCAAAATATTCTTCTTACAAAATTCAACAAACAAACAACACACGGCCAAAGTTCATTGCCTCGAAACACGTGTGACATCGTGACAACCCTGTTTGTGCACCGGACGTTATGCTAATCCAGGGTTGGCGAATTGCGGATATTTTTCACAAAAATAAAAACTCTCTGACGTATTCTTAATTTGATGATGGATATATGTGTAGCTAAAAGCCCTGGTAGCCTAGTCGGGGTCTCAGTTGGGAGGTTAATAATGGTCTGTATTTGATATTTGCGGTGGAGTAGTTGTGGATACACTTATCGCTGAGCACTTTATTTTACACACTTGTATTTTAGTATTTAATTGTAGTTCACGATGGATTGACGTATGTATGGTACTAGAGGTCGCCCGCGACTTCGTCCGCGTACGGAAGAAATTCGGCTTGCTCCCAAAATTCACCACTTTAAATCATCCCGAGCAATTTTTTTTGCCCCCCCTCCATCTCCCCGATCTCTACCAACTCTACCGAGTCTACCGAATCTACCGACTCTACCGACTCTACCGACTCTACCGACTCGACCGACTCGTTCGACTCGTCCGACTCTACCAACCCCCCCCCCCCCCAACTTCCCCCCTTTGAATGAACTACCCAAATATCAATTTTCATCACTATAACTTCAAAAACTTTGTTCCATACAACATTCCACCCCTCTTTCCCCCCCTTAAATCGTCCCAGTAAAAAAATAATTAAAAACAGTATTTGTTATTATAAATGAACTATCCAAATCCAAATTTTCGTAACTAAAAGTGCAAAAACAAAGGACTTTCATAAAACTTCCCCCACCCTTTTCCCCCCCCCTTGGGGGTCGAATTTCGAAAAATACTTTCTTAGTACACGTCTCCGCGTTGAGACGAATACACCCTCCAAATTTCAAGTCTGTACGACCAGCGGTTTGGGCTGTGCGTTGTCTGTCAGTCGGTCAGTCACTCAGGACAGAGCCTTTTATTCTATTAGAAGAAAGATAAAGAGGAAGCCCAACCCTCGCACGAACATAGGCAGGAATGTTTTTTTTTATACAATCAAGTGACGAGACGAGCAAGACGTTCGACTGGTGGTAAGCGTCACGCCTGCCACTAAAAGTAGCAGTGCCAGAATTGTGAACTTGCTAACACAATCCTGCGCCGCACTGCACTGCGCTCATCACCCTGAGATATCAGATGTTAAATCTCTTCATACCCAGTAATTTCACTGGTAACATTGCCCTTCAAAGCGGAACACAGTAATGCTTGCACCATACTGCTTGGCGTTTGAATAACTGGCTGGTCCAAAATATACAAAAAATACGAGGTTAAGATACCTTATTTTCGGAAACTTTAGAGTTTAAGTACGGTTTTTCACATCACTGGCTTTCGGTGAATAGAAACATCTTCCTGAGGAAACCTGGCAATGCTACGACTACGAGCGTGAAGTAGCGCTACGAGTGCTACAAACTGCTAACGAAACTGCTACAGTCGCTACGAACTTTGTTACCAACTAGAACTACGCATGGCATTCAGTTTCGAAGAAAACGCGTCTATAGACACACCTCGTCATCAGCCCGGAGACGTCCACTGCTGAACGAAGGCCTCCCCCTTAGACCGCCACACTGTACGACAACCTGCCATTTGCATCCACCGGTTGCCCGCGACACACCTATAGGCCGCCAATTGTGGCACTAGCTCATTAGCTCATAAGGTTCTTGTATCTTTCTCTATTGTATTTTTTTGGTGTGCACAATAAAGAGTTTCTATCTATCTATCTATAACTACAAAAACAAGCTAATTTATACTTTACCAGAGGTCCTCCGCGACTTCTTTCGCGTACGGGAGAAATTCAGCCCGCTCCCAAATACTTGTATCTTCCAAACCGCTGGGTTAATTACTAATCATTTTCCTCCCCATATTCAACACTTTAAATCATCCCGACCCCCCGCCCCTACCCTTACTACGTATTCCATGTCCGTAAAATATTGTTTTTTTAATGTACTATCAATTTTATCACTATAACTTCAAAAACAGAGAATTGCCATACAACATTCCACCCTCTCCCATTCACCCCCTTAAATCATCCCTTTCAAAAATTATTGAAAACAGCATTTTAAATGAACAACAATTTTTTATAACTAAAAGTTCAAAAACAAAGTCTCAACAAAAGTTTCCCACCCTTAGGGGTCGAATTTCGAAAAATCCTTTATTAGTTCTCCGCACGGTACGCATTAAGACAAATACACCCTCTAAATTTCAAGCCTGTACGACCAGCGGTTTAGGCTGTGCGTTGTCTGTCAGTCATTAAATCAGTCTGACAGTCAAAGATTCTTATAGTATTAGATTTGTAAGAGACAGTTTGTCGATTTTCCACTTAGCGGTCGTAGCTATATCCCTATTACTGGACGCAAACCTTCAAAAGGCATTTCTCTTAGTACTAATACTACCAACCAAACCACCAACTTAAGCTCCATTTTGCGTCATCTTACTAAGTACTTACCTAGATATAAGACTTCCTTTAATAAAGATGCCAACAATCGCGTGGACGGCTAGTTGCTCATGTGGAATTCAGGCGGAATTCCGCCTATGAGACCGACGGAAGGAAAAATACTCTTGACGATTATTCACCGAGAATATCGCTATTTGTAAATAAAATGTTTCGCGGAAAACCTAGTAGAGCGAATAGGTACATTTATTAACTTTTTACTTACCGCGATTTCGCCGTGGCTATGAGAAACAGTGATGATGATGATGATGATGATAAAAAGTAACATAAATGTAATTATGGGAAATAAGCTATCTCCATTCCAAGTTTCATCTAAATCGGTTTAGCCGTTGTGGAACAGGTAAAATACACACACGCGCATTTACCGAGAAACTTTCGCATTGTTATATAGATAGATACATAGATAGATAGATTAACTCTTTATTCTACACACCGAAAGAAATGATAACGGTCATGATGATCATCATCATCATCAACTACATTAATTCTAACACTAATTAAGCTTTTTGTTTTTAATTTTGAGAAGCAGAAAACCCAACCAAAAATTCTATTTTATTAACTAACGACATTTATTTAATTAACCAACAAAGACAGATTACCTTTTCCAAGACTACTCCACGATTATTAATGGGGAGGTTAGACTGTAGTTAGCTTAGTTAATTGATTCAGTGTAAACATTCCTTGTCTCTAGACTTTCCTCATCGGTGTTTGAACAATCCAATGGGGTTCCACAGGCAAAACTTTTCTCTGATGGCGCCAGCGGCGGTCTGGATGTGGCAAAATCAAGTTTTCTTATCTAGCTGCTCTTAATGAGGGCGTTATCAATAATCTAGTCCAAGGAAAAATAAAACTGGTTACTGTGCCTTGTGGGTGTAGTATGTATTATAAGTATGTATTTACGAAAAAAAATATGTATATAAGTATTCTATCAGCTATCTGGTTTCCATAATACAAGCTTTGCTTAGTATGGGGCTAGATGGCGCTGTGTGTAATAAATGTCCCCCAATATTTATTCAATATTTCTTGTTTTAAGAATCTATGCAGCTGTTGACGGCCGGAAAACAGATATATAGGTTAGATATGTAGTTGTTTAGATTTTATGTTGGACAGAGCTTTAATTAGCAAGGCAAAGGATTGCTGCGTACAAACCAGTATATAAGCAGATTCTCTCTGGTAATCCGAGGCTATAAAATGTGCTATGCAAAAACAAAATAAAAAACAACTGAATGTATGAGATTGACAGTTGACTATGGCCGCATCGACGATGTGCCACCTAGCCAAAAAATCGCATTCACTTGCCGTATAAACAACTGTGTGTCGTAAATGTATAACTTTACACCTATAGATAGGTGACATCGAACTGATTCAGAAAATTGCAAAATGTATTCCACAAAAATCACATAATTTAAGAGTTGAACCGAGAAAAATATTTCTCTTAAACAATAATTATAATATATTTGCGACACAAACATGGCTGTGTAAATTCAATAGCACATCTGACCAAGACTATTAACCCAAAAACATAACGAGAAAACTTCTTTTTGGAAAATCTTTGATTTGCAACATTCATAGAACAACTCGAAATGTCAAATAACTCGAAAACTACGCAACTTTTACGGAACACAACAACCCATCAGTTGGTAGAAACTTATCCATTCATTACGCCACACTCTGTATAGTACATTTGCAGTAGGTACTTCCATTCAAAAGTTCCATGGGACTAGAGTATTTTTAGAGATTTAACATGTAATATCTCAGGGTGACATGCGCAGTGCAGTGCGGCGCAGGATTGTGTTCGCAAGTTCACAATTCGCGCTTACCATCAGGTGAAAGTCTTGCACGTCTCGTCACTTGGCTGTATTAAAAAAAAAAATACACTCGCAGTAGTTCCATTGCAAAGTTCCGTGGTTGATACAAATGTGTTTTTATTCGTGATAGTTCCATGGGACTAAGGTATGTAACAAATGTGAAACCCTATTTTTGTACAATTAGTAATATAAATAATGTAGTAGAATTGTAAGCATTTTTTTCATAAAAGAAACCTACTAGATATAAACAGATTAAGTTTTAACAAGAAGACGTTTCCAAATGTAATACTGTAATTGTATTTTGTAGAAGTTATTAAAACAAACATTTTTTAATTTGGCTACAATTTGTAAGATTAATACAAAGCTCGTC
Source organism: Erannis defoliaria (assembly GCA_905404285.2). Lineage (NCBI taxonomy): Eukaryota > Metazoa > Arthropoda > Insecta > Lepidoptera > Geometridae > Erannis > Erannis defoliaria. The sequence goes on from FR990088.1 coordinate 13,316,861, forward strand.
TTAAATGAAAAAATATGAGTTCATTTATCTTACCCATATAAACTAAAAAGCTTTCTTATGAATAGAATGGTACCTTCTGTAAATCTTGAACCAAGTCTCTTAATTAAATCCCTTCCATGTCGTTTATATGGAAAAATACTGCTTGCCAAACTTACCAGACCAGTGTTTGGTTTTTGGGGCATGTATAACAAAGGAGCATGTCAACCCCTATTCGTATAAGTATTACTCTTTTGTAGTCATACCTACTATAGGTACCTATCTAATATTTCCTGCTTTCCTACTGAGAGGATTATGGCATCGCATTTTGTGTATTTTCCAGTTTCAAGTATTTTATTATTTTAAGCTTGGAGGATTCAGCTCTCTAATTAATCTTCTACTACTTCACCAGATAAATTATTGGGTATGAAGAGATTTCACATCTAATATCTCAGAGTGACGAGCGCAGTGTAGTGTAGCGCAGGATTGTGTTCGCAAGTTCACAATTCTGGCACTGCTACTGTTAATGGCAGGCGTGACGCTTACACCAGGCGAACGCCTTGCTCGTCTCATCACTTAAAACTAACAAAAAAAAACACATCATAAGCCCGGAGACGTCCACTGCTGAACGAAGGCCTCCCCCTTAGACCGCCACACTGTACGACAACCTGCCATTTGCATCCACCGGTTGCCCGCAACTTTTACAATGTCGTCGGTCCACCTAGGAGGCCACAAGCTTAATCAAATACAAATACAAAATACAAAGAAAATCCGAGAGCTAAATCCTCCAAGGCTCACATAGATTTGACGAATTCCAAAGCGAAGAAAAGTGTTGTCCTTCAGTCAAAGTCACACAGTAAGTCACGGTCAAGCCCAATCAATCATGCCACTGTTCCTCCAACATTCTGTTAAAATAATATATCATATACCTAATTATGTTTATCACCGGGACTTAATCGCGCACAAACACATTTATTTTTATTTACCTCGACATCTCGACCATGTTCCAATGTAATATAATCATATATCATGTTTTTGTACGAGTGAAACTACATTGCGATGGAGGGCTGCATAACTTGCGAGTCTTGCGACAGTCTTACTGATTAGTATTCGTTGCCTTCATACGGGTTCTGACTTTCTGAGTAATTGCGTTATTGGCCAGACCATTCCTTTATTCGCAATAATTAGTTTAGTCGATACTGTGGAGCAATGTTGCATAAAACATAAATAAATGTTGCATAAACTTAAGTAAACATAACATGCAACAGATTCCCTCGCAATACAGCGGGGGAACGCAGCTAGTCTAATGGGCACGTTTGGGCGAGGGGCAAAATTTAAGTAATCTGTTTAGATTTAATAATATTTTGTACATTTATTTAATTTGATATAAATCATATACAATATATTAATATAATATATTCAGTCAAACAAAATTATTCAAATTGAACAATTACGTGAAATGAATGTATATAAAATGAATAATTATGCAAAATAATATTATAGTAAATAAATTTTTTTGTCAAATTGCTTAAGCCTCTTAAGTATTTTACTATAAATTAATACACGATCAAAAAAAAAGCGAATCATAAATTCTTGTCAAATAATAAAATTAGCCCTAGGGGTCACTCCCGCGCGCGGCACCCGGTCCAAACGTACCCAACACACTTGCCGCATTGCCGCGCTGCACAGCAATGGAAATCTGTTGGGCCAAAAACCAGCCCGAACGGGGGTCCCTTCCTCTCTCCTTCAAACGGCGGCCAAGATTCCGGACCAGTTGTTTGGCCTCTGAACACCACGGACCCGACGTCTCTACAGCGAAGGGGACAAAGTCGTACACTGGTTCCAGACTGGCGTATTTGAGGCGTTTGCCTCGAGCGGATATATTCATATTTATTAATATTGGTCCTCGCCTCGGGGACCTCAGAGCTGGCGCATATTTTGCCCAGAGGCTAAGTATTGCCATTCAACGGGGTAATGCAGCCAGGATCCTGGGAACCTTACCGCATGGTGGCGATCTAGACGGCGTTTTTGTTTTATAGGTACTAGGGTTTTTTTTTTTAAATATATATTTATATAATATTTTTTTGTAAATAAGTTGTTTTTAGTATATAGTTTAAATATTTATTTTAAGTTTTGTACATATGTAAATATAGCACGAAATTTAATTAATTGAATAATGTCGTTATAAATTAAAATTAGATTAAAAATGAAATAAAATCGATATTACCTATTTGATAAAAATACTTCTCTGTATATTTGTAAGTAAACATATACAGACAGGGTTAGTTGTAATCAGTTAGCATCCTTTAAGGGCATATTCAGTACCTCAAAACAAGCAACTTTTACTATGGGGCTAACATTGAAATAGCGAAAAAAACAGCTGTTCCATACAAAAAGTTCATCGACCTTGTGCAAACTGCATTGAACAGCTGTTTTATTGCAATTTCTATGTTGGCCTGATAGTAAAAGTTGTTTATTTCGACGTACAAAATATTATATAGTAAAAGGATGCTAACTGATTACAACTAACGCTGTATAAATGGAAGAACATTCTTGCATAGGCATTTTAGAAACTAAAATATGGCTATTTAAGAATTTGTCCAGTTGACGATAACAAACATGTAAAGGCATGTGACGTTTTGGCCTAGTTCACACATGGAAGCATGGGAATTTTGTACCACTAGGCCACCTGCGAAAATGCGAAGCCTTTATTACAAATTTCACTATCTGGACACGCGTGAAAATCTTAGCGTGTCCAGATTACGAAATAACAACTGATCGACACGAGGGACTAAGAAGTCCTGTTAATTAGGTTGGTAAAAAAAACTCTAGCAGCATTATCCAGTGAGAAAACAGGAAAATAAGTTTATCTTTGAAAATTCTACTCTGTTTGTGGACCTAGCGCTGCCCGACCGAGCTCTTAAGCCTTCCCCACACTAGCACGGCCTACGGTAGCGGCCTAAGAGTTGTGCACATCCATGCACCCGACAGGTGCCGGACGACCGTAACAGACAGCGCACAATTAACTGGTGCGAGCGAGACGGGCGTCTCGAGAAATTTCTTACGGTGTGCGGGACCTAGTACAAAATGTATGCACGGAGCGCCTTCGGGCGAAACCGGACGGTTTTTCTCGTCGTATGCGCCCGACCTTATACGAGACTGGCTAAAAGCGTGGCTTGCACAGAGCTCCAATACATAATAAGTATACAACTATAGAAGGTGACCTGGGGCTGTACCGTGAACTGCTTATAGCGGGACCAAATGGGTTCAGCTGCCACTGACACTGCGCGACCGCGAACCTTATTGCGAGACGATAAAATTCACAGTCGCGCAGCGTCGGCAGCTGAGCGTATTCGGTCCCGCTATAAGCAGTTCACGGTACGTCCCTAGGCCTTGTAGACACAGAAAACAATGGACGTAGTCACATTTCCATTTCTTTTACTCCGCAGCGAAACAGCCATATGAATAAATAGCGTGCAAGAGTAAGATTTACAAAAAAAAATCTCTTTTAGTTGTAGCGGGTTGACTCCAAGCTTTGTGTGGAATAATACCCATGACAGAGATTTTTGTGGTTATTTGAAAATACATTTATATATTCAAATCTAATTGTTATCCTCGTGTGGTGAAGAAATTTACACATGGTCACAATGGTGCAGTGTTCTATTTTGGGTTTCCAGAACAGAACAAGGGTTATGTCGAAAATATCGCTATCTCATGTCCGGTTACAAAGTACTTGGGTTTATTGGTGTCTCCGTCTACGCTTGGCCTGCTTAAGCTCATACTGATGAGGCTTGTGTTTTTTTTTCTTAGTTGTTGGCATCGCACGTTGTGCATTCTGCCAGTGTCAAGTTTATGAATTTTTTTACGAAAATCAAGTCAAGTTTGTCATGAAATCACAGTTAGTCACACGAAATTAGTGAAAGTCGAGTCCATGTCATGCCCTAGTAAAATTGTGGCGACTTTACTATGAGCTTCTACGGAGTTTTGAAAAGAACACGAAAAGACATGTTTCACCACATTACATCACTTGCCCACACTCGTGCGTGTAATTCAACACTCAATGAATAAAACACCACCATGTTTAATCATTAATTCGCGAAAAAATAAATAGAATGCAACGACATGAGTTTTCGTGTTCCCGCCAAAACTCCGAGGCTTGTGTTGACGGACGCAGCAGCAAATATTAAAGCCTGCTCCACACATAAGTCTTGTATCGTCCGTGGTGTTAGAATTAGGTGCCAACGTCACAAAGATACATAACCCAGACACTTCCAGGATTTAGCTCCCCAGACATTACCAGAGAAATTAATGGGTACGAAGAGATTTTACATTAAAATCTCGGGTCTCAGGGTGACGAGCGCAGTGCAGTGGGGCGCTTAAGATTTTGGTCGCATATTGACAATTCTGATTGTGAAAAGGTTTATTCTATTACCATTTTTGACCACACCAGTAATGTAATGGGATCTGTAATCAAATACTTACCATAAATCTTTTCGAACCATTCCAGTTAAAGAATATCATTCTCGTCAATAAACTAAAAAGTTTTGTAATTAGTGTGGTTACGGCAGAGAGGAATAACAGTTTCACGGAAAAAAAGCATCGCAAATTTTTTTTTGTTTTCCTTCAAAACAAATAAATGTCTTAAAAATACTCTAAAAACTGTTCTAAGTAATGAAATCTTGAGCAATAAAGAGTAGGTACGAGTAGTAGGTAAGTACTCGTAAGTAAAGCTATTAAGCTATTCCAGAGGAATTATTAGGTCACAGTTAAGTATGTCTTCTGGGCTTAATTGCCGCTCTTTTCCTCCAAATTGGTCTACTGATGACGTCATACCAAACAGAATCGTCGTGTGTGGCAGACACAAACAGGTTTTTTTCTTTTTTCCACCTTGATAGCATTATAGCCACAGATTATAGCGTCGCACGTTATATTATAGTTATATATATTTTTATTTTTTCTTAGTTGTGTTGGCTTCGCTCGTTGTGCATTCTGCCAGCGTCATGCTTATGATTTTTTCAGGTATTTTTATTAAAATCAAGTGAAATATGTCATGAAATCACAGTCTTTCACACGAAATTAGTCATAGTCGAGTCCAAGTCATGCCCTAGTAAAGTTGTGGCGACTTTACTATGAGCTTCTATCGGAGTTTTGAAAACAACACGAAAATACATGTTTCTCCATATTATATACACATGTAATTCAACACTCAATTAATAAAGCACCACCATTTTTAATCATTAACGGCCTTACTTAAAAAAACTTTTCTACCTTAGTCACTGCTTAAAGCACTAGCACGTGCAACTTCACGTCAGAGAGAAGATGGCAGAGCATCTTAAGCAGTGACTAACGGTTGAGAAGTTTTTGAAAATATGAGAATGCAACGACATGATTTTTACGTGTTCCCGCCAAAAAAAACTAGTCGTATATATTATATAATTAGACGAATTAAACTGACATTTCGAGTGTTGCTACTTTTTGGCAAAGTTTTAATAGTGTTGGGGGATAAAAAGATTAAGTTTCTTAATAATGTTAATAAATTTAATCTTTTTATGAACTTATGGTAACAAACTTAATACATTCAGACCAGTGAACTACCTACTTCAATGTTTTCAAATTAGTATTTGTAAAAGGTGTAGTTCCTGCCTTATGTATGTACGATTTTAATCTTTTCAATGTTATAAATCATGAAAATAAAGTTACATTTCCCTGTAGCAATTAACAAAACAACTTTTTAACACAACATGTTGTCCACCCTTTTGTACATTTTTAACCGCAGTTAACAGTTAATTATTCGATTATTCCTTTGAACGATAAAAACTGAAGTATATCCATCTCTTGAAAATTTAATGTAGTTTACGAGTGACCCACATTATGAGTGTAATTCTGAATACAGGTACATCGTGAGCACTGAACACATTTATGTGTCAGCTATAAACATGATCCAAGTATTTGCCAAAATAATTATCTAGAAATCAGTCAGAGCTCTCCAAACAAAATAAAGCCATCGCAGCTTTTCTATTAAGTGAATCGTAAAACATGACATGTGCCCTGTTGTTTACGGGTGTTTTATGATTCCATCAACCTCATTGCTTGTCCCACGCTTGTCCCGTAACGCCACAGTGAAAATTAAGGTAACGGGATGGGCAAACTCGCGACAAAGTCAACTATTAATGCCTTACTACCATTGAGCTAATATCTATAGAGTCACAAACGTGCAAAAGAAATGTACTTACATATTACAAGTTTTTGATAGTGTCAAGTCATAAGTCATAAAATAAAATCATGGTCAAGTCCAAGTCATGCCCTAAAATTCCTGCGCTGGGTGTTAAAACTCGCAAACGTTTCATTTTCGAAACTGAATTTACGTTGAAATTTCGCAGTTACCGTATTGACCGAAAGTAGAAGTTCTTTTAGGGTTCCATACCCAAAGAGAATCCAATTGTACCCTACTATTAAGCCGCCTACCGTGTCTGTCTGTCTGTCCATCTGTCTTTCCGGTCTTTACTGACCTATAATCTCGTGAATCGTAAAGATAGCCGGTTGAAATGTTCACTGAACATTCGTTACTATATCGCGGATTACTTAGTACTTGTGGTTTTACGCAAACCTAAAATAGTTGATTACTCACCTAGGAAGCAAAAGTAAAGAATGTCTCAGATCTCTTGTATATTGTCTCCCGAGGTGAAGCCGAGGATGACAAACATGAGATCCGAGGCTTCTTTACTAGCTCCCGTGGTGTGTATACGATTTTACGTGCCGCTGCGGGGAGGAAGACGTTCCTTTCGCTCCGCGTAGCGGGCGCTAAAGTAGCCACTATAGCCCCGCATGCACATAAAAGCTTTTAGTAGACCACGCTGAGCCCGGGTGAAGTATTTCCAAGACTTTGTGAGGCAAAATACTCATAGTGTAGCCTTACAATCACTATCCGACAAAATGCCAGCCTATTTAACATTATTGAACTTTTTCTATTGATCTTTTACTTCGTAGAGTTCTCCCGCCGCCCACTGAGTTAGAAGATACCTATCTAAAGTTTCGGCAAGCGATCAGTGAAGCTATTGATGCGAGCTTGCTAAAACATTTTATCAGGTACATATAGCTATACTATAAGAGTGGTATATACATGATGATAAACCACTCTATACATTAAGACATTTCTCTGATACATTAAGTAAGTAAGTTCGTATAGGCTGAGTGGACAGCCCTAGTTTATACATTGATTATAATATATAGCTTAGTGATTCGTGATTGGACGCCGCAGCGTGTGGGTTTAATTCAGATTCAGAGAACGATTTTGCATCCGCGAAGCAATACGAGAATCATGTCACAATGCTAACGTAATACTTAGAGATTGCATGTGCTATGATTTTTAACAATAATAGAATAAGTGGAACGTTTAACTTAATCTGCCCGCCTAGCACGCGAGCCGTGATAAACGTATTCCCACTCTTTTTACCCTTGAAAACGAGATAGGCGTATCCATATTATAGCATTATCTTGTTCCCGCGCGGGGAAAGACTAATTAGTCCTCGGCGCGTGCTAGGGGCCTGATGCTTGCTTGGAGGATCTAGCTCTCTTTCTCATATATAATCAAACGATGCTTACATCGAAAAAATAATTGAAGTCGGCTGGTAAATTCTTGAAATACAAGCTTGCAAAGTATTTGGAAGGAAGTCATCTGTCCCTTTCTAGCAAAACACGTGCTGGTATAGAATTTGTTTGGAATCGTGGACTTTGAAGTCATTAGCTAGTATAGTGCCCTCCCATGTCTACAATGTTTATAACTTCGTTATTTGTGCACATGTTTACATTTTATTTTCAATGAGCTGTTTTGTTGCGAGTCAGCTCTCACTCACTCACTGTGCATCAGCCAGAAGACGTCCACTGCTGGACGATGGTCTCCCCCTTAATAGGGAGGGGTTGCCTTAATCCCCACGCTTGGCAGGCGGCTTGGGGATTGCTGAGTGTTACCACCGTTAACTAAGAGGACGCTGCTGCCCGTCCTCCGGTGGTTCTGGAGTCAGCTCTATTGTACGTCAATTAAAAAAACTTGCATATTCTTTATTGCTCGCCTATTTATAGCTATTCTTTTCCACAATCAAGACACTTTTTATTATCTAATTCCACAAATATATTAGCAAGAACTTAAAAGTGGGTTTTGTTATCAAACGACTTCAAAAAAGGAGGTTCACAATTCCACTGTATGTTTTTTTTATATGTATGTTACGCGATTACTCCGCTAATTATGAATTGAGTTTGGTGATTATTTTTTTGTTTGGTAAGTCCTACATCGATGAGGTGACCTACAGAGATGGTCCCATATAAATTATATCGAAATCGGTTCAGTAGTTTGGGTTTTAAATCAAAATTACTAGAAAATATGAAGATGTCACCCAGGTATTCGAAGTTGAATAGAATAGAATATTTTTTATTGCGAAAACTGTGTACAAAAGATCTTATAAATTAAAATTACTACTTAACTACAGTTTACCCATTGCTGGCGTGCAATATTTTTAGTAGGTACATAGGTTTAATGTACCTACAGCTGCAGTCGGTTGTGTTTTTTTTAAGAGCGTATTATCTCTGGTAACATTGCCCTTCAAACCGAAACACAATAATGCTTGCAAACTACTGCTTAGCGGTTGAACAACTGTCAAAGGTGTGATTCTAATTCCCCAAGCGGACTCTGGAATAGAATCCTACCACTAGGTACACTATATTCTTCTATCCAATTTTTTTAAATGTATTAACTATATGATTCTGGCTTCAGAACTGTAGGGCGTGGGTTCGATCCCCACTCAGGGCAAACATTTCTGTGACGAACATAGATGTTTATTCTGTGTCTGGGTGTAGTATTTACAAAAAAATAAGTATTCTATCAGCTCTACTTTCCATATTACAAGCTTTGCTTAGTTTGGGGCTAGATGGCGCTGTGTGAAAATGTCCATCGATATTTATTTATTTAGGTTCGATGCCTTCACCATCATTTCACCGCATTTTTACTTCGGGTAATTCAGCATTAACAGTTTTACCTAAAATACTTCTCAACCGTTAGTCACTGCTTAAGATGCTCTGCCATCTTCTCTCTGACGTGAAGTGTAACATGCATGAACAAGACAGAAGTTTAAGCAGTGACTAAGAGAATCGAGATTATTTTAGGTATTATCGCTTAGCATCAGGTAAGGCTGTATTTTAATTTTTACGAGAAAATCTTGGTTATGTTTGACATGCCTCTCTTCTTGTATGCCAAAATAAGACAAGGAGAAGAAATGCTGAAAATAATAATGGTGATGACGGTTTTCTTCCGATATTTTCCTACACCGTCAGCTCAAGATTTTTATAGTATTACTAGAGGTCGCCCGCGACTTCGTCCGCGTACGGAAGTAATTCATCCCACTCCCATAATTCACCACTACCGCCGCTGTTACCAGAGAAATTACTGGGTATGAAGAGATGTAACATTTAATAACTCAGGGTGACGAGCACAGTGCAGTGCGGCTCAGGATTGTATTCGCAAGTTCACAACTCTAGCACTGCTACTGTTAGTAGCAGGCGTGACGTTTACCACCAGGCGAACGTCTTGCTCGTCTCGTCACTTGATTGTATAAAAAATGATGCTTTGTTCAAGTGAATTTTCAGGTCGGCGCCTCAAACAACATCAAAGTAAGAAGCAAACGAGTAATTCTAAGGACAAACGATCTAATCAAATTGTTTGTTTGAGATTAATTAAAAGTTGTTACCGCTTAATAGTTATAATTATTTGTTTCCGATTATTATTATTTTCGTTTCGGATTAAATAAATATTATCCAGTACTTATCAGATTAAATTAAATAGTTATTTTAAGTTTATAATTAATTTTAGTTTCAGGTTAGGTTACACGAAACTAAAAGATAATAGGAATTAATAAATTTGGATTTGCTTTAACACTGTTAAATGAATGAATAATTTGTCCCTCTATCCTATTAGTTTTCAAAACGATATATTAGAGCGGAAACACACTAGAGATATACCGGGTGTTTCTTTTTTAAACTTCAGGAAAAAGTTAGGTGGGGTAGTCGAGGTAGGTAGTGTATGTGCGATACAGAAGCGAATCACAAAAGTAATTATTGTGTCCTGTTGTTCAGTTTAACGCTCTTACAAGCGCTAAACGGCTTGAAAAAACATACTCGACATACTCGTTAGCATACCTACTCTACGCGAAGCGAAAGGAACCACTTCCTCCCCATAGCGGCAAGTAAAATCGTTTAGATGCCACGGGGGCAAGTAAAGAAGCGAAGCCGACGGTGACAAATAGGTAGGTAGGTATGACGTCTGTGGCCTTATTTTTAAATCGTTACGCAAGCGTTGCACATGCGAAAGGAGCTGACCTTCGAACGATACTGTTTGGAATAAGGTTCAATATCGTTTAAAAGTCGGCTTCTTTCGCATGCGCAACTTTGCGCACGATTCAAAACTAAGGCCCCTGAGGCTTCTTTACGTTAACTCCCTAGGTGAATAGTTTACTATTGATTTTCTAATTTTAATTTAACTTCCTGAATTTCTTTTCTTACACGTTTCTGTGAGAAATATCCACTACTAAATTAATCGTGACTGTATCTTGAAACATAAAATGAAAAAAAAACAATCTACGAGTTAACTTCTATTTTATGTACCTACTAATAAAACCCTTTCTTCTAGAAGGTAAAAAAAAAACACCCAGTATAGTATACATATAGCAGTTTAAGTTTTAGCTCGACTGTATTCCGTACTTTCTCAGTATAGATAATATGGTCAGTTTTGATCGCTTTAATTGACAGTTCTAAACTTATTAAAATATTGCTGTCTGTTTTTTACTACGATTTGATAAAGGGCGTTCATCGTTCCTCATGGACTAAACAGGCATTTATTTTGATTATTTAATGGTAGCAAGTTATACTAAGTCGGTTTCGTGATCATAAAAGATCACGCATACGATAAAAAAGCAATGAGCAATGCAATTTGGGCATGCCCATTGCAGCAGAACCCCGAACTTTCAGTAACGAAAAAAGTCCAGGGTGTGGCTCAATGTGGTCAATTTTGAAGGATTTAGTTGACAGTTCTTAACTAATTAAAATGTTGCTGTCACTTTTCTACTAGGCATGTTAGCTAGGGACAGCAATACTCTAGTTGTTTAGTTCTGTCAACTACAACCTTCAAATCGACCAGAGTAGGTTCTTAGTCGCTCGGGCGGGTGTCAACAGGGTGTCTAATCCGATTAAATTCCCCTGTCCGGGTTGTCTGTTCGAGTCCGCAGGACGTGTATTAATACTTATTGATCCTTCTTCATTTACTATGCGGATGTTACTATAAGGAAACTCAACGAGGGTGATAATTACTCGTGTTTATGCCACAGAACCGATGGGGAAGAAAGGTTCTTGAGTGGCGACCGCGAACCGGAAGACGCAGCGTACGAAGGCCTCCCACTAGGTGGACCGATGACATTGTAAAAGTCGCGGGCAACCGGTGGATGCAAATGGCAGGTTGTCATACAGTGTGGCGGTCTAAGGGGGAGGCCTTCATTCAGCAGTGGACGTCTCCGGGCTGATGATGATGATGCCACAGAATACTTAATAGTAAGTTTACATATACCAACGCTTTAGTTGGTAGCTTGTAACAGGTTGGGAAATTTGGCATCTAAGGCAGTGACTTCTGTAGCTTAATTAGCAAAGCAGTTGGGACGGAAACCCATAGAGACTGCTCGTATGCAGGTTCGAGTCCTGCCGGAGGTCATAATTTTTCTTCTTGTTTAAGCTTTAAAAACATAGTTTACATATAGGTAAATACATTGTGGTAAAAAATATATATAATATAATATACATATCTTAAAATAAAAGCCCCATGGTCGATGGAAAAGTGGCCAGGCTAATCTAACCTAATTGAATAGGGACTATGCATGAGTTTCAATTATTAAAAATAATGGATAAATGGAGAGTTTAAATGAATCTGATGCTTACGTCAAAAAAAATATTTAAATCGGCTGGTAAAGTTCTGAAATATAAGTGTTCCAATTTTCTGGGAGGGAGTCATATGTCCCTTTCTAGCAAAACACGTGCACAGTATCGAATTTGTTTGGAATCGTGAACTTTGACGTCATAAACCTAGTATAGTGCCTCCCTGTCTAACATGAAACTAAAATGTTTATAACTTCGTTAGTTGTGCACATATTACAATTTTACTTTCCATGGTTTGTTTTGTTGCGAGTCAGTTTTTTTGTGAGTCAATTTAAAAAAAACGTGCATATTCCCTATTGTGTTTTATTGTAGTTTGACTAACCAATTTTGCGCTCCACTGTACCCCCTGGTAGCTTTAAACAATAGACCTTTTTTTTTAAGTTTGAATGTGGGGGGGTCCAGTTAACCAATAAAAAACATTGGGGTGATATGATGTGGTCAAGTGGACCCGCAGGTCCACTGGCGAGCGGGTCCGGCTGACCGAAGACTCTAAGAATTGCCATTCAGCGTGGCAATGCCGCCAGCATGTTGGGTAGTAGGTACGCTACCGACTGGTACTGGGTTTGAGCATTTGGATTGTCTCCAGACTTTCATTGGTCTGCACGCAAACCTTTTGTTTTTGTGTAGTAATTTAGGTAGTTTGATTTTATTTAGGTACTTTGTGGTAGTTAATAAATGCCCTTAACAAATGTGTTGTGGAAGAAATTTCCTAATAATTAAGGGATAATAGTAGATTATGCTCTGAGGGAATAAAGCAGTGTCTTACGTCGCGGGCGGCATATTGAACCCTGAGCGTAACGAGGGAGTTTTATGAGAGTCATGTGTGAAGCGAGGGGTTCAAGCTGCCCAAGACGAAGATAGGCTTTATTCCAGAGGAGCATACTCTACTTTTCACACCTGCGAGACAATAAAAAGCCAGGGCTCCAAATTCACTGACAATCACAGGACCAAACACCGTCTCTTGTTTCACATTCTTTGTAAACGCACCTTTTTTTTTACTGCTTATGGTGGCCAGTTCGATTTTCGAACAAACCTCTTTACAATGCCATATGGGCATTTTTTTACTTAGAGTTTTCCACGAGTTTCCACATGAATTTGACGTTCCAAATCCAGATCACTTTATTCCCTAGGGAGTTTCATACAACTTTATATCCCTAATGCTTTACTTTACGTTGAGGTTGCATGATATGTAATTGGACATTGTCGAACAGGTGGTGTGAAAAGCATATTAACATTCAGGTAATAGGTAACCTAGATATAGGGGAATTTTGGCGGGAACACGGAAAAGTCATGTCGTTGCATTCTATTATTTTCTTACACTTGTGTTTTTTCGCGAATTAATAATTAAAAATGGTGGTGTTTTATTCATTGAGTGTTGAATTACATGCACGAGTGTGGGCAAGTGATATAATGTGGTGAAGCATGTCTTTTCGTGTTGTTTTCAAAACTCCATGGAAGCTCATAGTAAAGTTGCCACAACTTTACTAGGGTATGACTTGGACTGGACTATGACTAATTTCGTGTGACTTACTGTGACTTCATGACTTATTTGACTTGATGATAACATATATATGTGAAAATTCATAAACTTGACACTGGCAGAATGCACAACGTGCGATGCCAACAAATAAGAAAAAAAAAACCTACATATAGGCGTATGAGTTATAGCCTTACTATGGAACAGCTGTTTTTTTTTCTCGATTAAAGGGTTACCTCCGTAGTATAAAGTTGTTCACCATGATGATTAGAATTATGAACTCCTTAAGGGTTAGGTGTACCGTTACGCGTACCTAGCCCTGTATCTGCAAAGGCAATAAAATTTTACGTGTTGGTCTTTCTGCCCTATTTCAGCTAGGGAAGTGGACGTCTGTCCGTAATATCACTTGATGCCTCATCCATTCGGTTTATTGAAAACGGTTATCAAGTGAGTTGTAAACTAACATATGGGTAACATGATTCTGTCACTCGGCAAACAAACAGATACAAATCATTATCTTCGGGAAGTGATCTTAGTAAGATCTTAAGTGGGAATATACTAACCATATTTTGTGGAATACTAAATCCGTCAAAGTCAAAGTCAAATCGTTTATTGCACATTATGGATTATGTAAAACTAATATTAATAACATAATAACATAAATATAATTACCCAAATGAGGGTATGGCAATTAAGTCTCAGGGTGTGCGTCTTTTGTTATTAACTTTTTTAGCCTATTAGGCTAGATGACTGGTTTTTTTATTGTCCTATTAAAATGTGGCCTATAAATATAGCTAATTAATGAAAAGAAAATGAAAATCTGATCAAAAATAAGCAACTTATAAGCATTTTAATATCATGCTAGACAGAGGGGCGAAACAGCAAATTGTGATGTCACTTCTCTGTACGCCATATAAATTCTATTCTGACAAGTAAGGCGTGACGTAATTTTTTGTTTTGTGAGAAAGGGCAGAGTTGTCTCTACCAAAAACTTTAAGCGCTTATATATCAGAACATACATAACCGATTTAAATTATTTTTTCAATAAACAAACTATATTTACTTAAATTCTTCAACGAAGCTATTGGTTTCAACGATTTAAACATCAGTCATCTACCCTATTCTAATTGACTCGTTTACCCAGTACCTAATATTTCGTTCATTCTCTGAGCCTTTCAGGAGGCATCCGAGCTGAAGGAAAGGTGAGTTGGATTGTATTTTCTACCCCGTGAGCTAACAACGGTCAAAAACTTCTAATATTCCACAGTAAGTAGGTATTCGACCAAATCGCTCCAAGTAAAGCGGTCGCCAAATTCTCCCGACCGCGATTGCCCTCGGTCATAAAGCGACTTAATTAAGGCCCAGCGTATCGCGGATAGGAAAAAGGTTTCTCATAAATCAGATACTTTTTCTGATAGGGTCTCCTACATTAGAAGAATTTCGTCGCTTGGAGTTGTTACTCTGAGAGGAGAATCGTAACAATGCTGACAGCGAAATACTTACTACAAGTCTGGAGTGGCCAGGCCTAGTGTCAGACTTAATGTACCGCCCGAAAGCCTCTGGTATCATATTAGATTGAAAGATATGTATGTCTTGGACATTGAAGCTGGCTTTTCTCTATGGGATATAATACATAAATTATGTATACCGAGATTCGCCTTCAGAGAGATAATAACAATATAAACGACTCCATTTAAACCTGCCTTTTCACTATGAGATATAATAATATATTATAGCTCGAGATATAAATTAATATCGCTTTACTTTTATTTTTAAATGTAACTGTTCACACTCAGATGTAATTTTATTTTAAGCATGTACCTACATCTCTTTGAAGGCCAATCGCGGGATATTATTTTTTATCTCGGGCTATTATCATATTGAAAAGACAGCTTTAGACCTAGGTAGACTTTTTGGTAATTTGTTTTTCGGGGCCATGTACACTGTATACTGTATAGCCTTTTTAATAGTCTACAGCTGGACAAAGGCCCTTCGAAGAACGATTGAGCTATATCCACGAAGCTGGGTCAATTACCAGGTTGGTGAATTCAAATGCCATAGAATTTCTTCTCCGAACTTATGCAGGTCTTTACCGAAAAGATTTAGAGATTTAGTAGTACTATTAGTACGATTTAGAGATTTATTAGTACGAAAATTCGTACAGAAACTCACGTAGAGCTCAATGGTACGGGCTCAGGTCTGGATTTTTAGAAGTTCGACCCCTATGGGGGTAAAAAAGGGGGGAAACTTTTGTATAAAAGTCCTTTGTTTTTGAACTTTTAGTCATGCAAATTTGTATTTGGATAGTTCATTTAAAATAAAAAATGCTGTTTTCAATATTTATTGACCGGGTATTTTTTTAAGAGTGTCAAATTTGAAATGTTGAATGGAAAGTTTTTTGTTTTTGAAGTTATAGTGATGAAAATTGGTATTTGGATTTTATTTAAAATAAAATATGGTAGTACCTATTTGCCTATTTGCAATATTTTTGACAGGGATGACTTATGGGGGTGAAATTGTGTATAGAATTGAAAGTTGTGTTGAAGTGATGTTATTGGTATTTGGATTGACTTTTTAAAACAAAAACAATAATGTTTTTGATAGGGTTGATCTAAAGTGGTTCCGTATGGGAAGGTAAACAAGCAGTATGGAAGATAGAGTATTTGGAAGCGGGCGAATTTCTTTCGTACGCGGACGAAGTCGTGGGCGACCTGTAGTGTATTGTACAAACAGATAATATAGATGTTATCATTAGTAATCTATGGTAAATGGTGCTAGTGTCACAATTATTTAAGACAAATTTTATTTAAGATCTTATATGTAACATTTATAGTGTCATTGTTAATTTGCCCTAATAAAAAAAAAAAGTCAGTTCGTATAGGCTGAGTGGCCAGCCCTAGTGTCAGAGTTAATGTGCCGCCCAAAGGCCTCTGACATGGCTGACGATTGTTGTTATAGAAACTAGAACAAACAACCGGGACCAACAATTTAACGTGTCATCCGACCCACGGTAGCGCTCAGAAATAAATGCCACTCACGATCACCCATCCGAAGACTGACCGGACCGTCCGTTGCTTGCCCTAATAAAAGGAAAAAACATAGTACTTAAGTACTTATAACAATTTTGTTAGACCATGACTGCGCCTTGACCGTAAAGAGATCAAACTAAGCAAAAAAAACACAAAAATAAAATACTCCACAGGCATTTTTGGTAAAACAGCCAGACTAGAACAAATAAACATCTAGATTTTTTTCCAGACTCGAAAGTGGATCCATTACAGCGTTAAAGTCTACTTTCTCTGTGACCTCGGTTTTACAGCCAACTCATGGAATAAAGTTAGCGAAAATAAAATTACTTTGAGGACGAAGTGGCAATGGAGAATGGAGAGGGATGATAAGTCTCGAGAAACAACCGGGAGCTTATAACTGTGATGGCAGTATGGGCACTGACGATATTCAATTTTGTTTTGTTTTATTTTTATTCCTATACAGGCAACTCCCGTTTGGCGCCTGAATATATACATAGAAATAGGTAAGTATTTTGAGAAGAGAAAATAACCTTTATAATTTATAACCTTAAAATATTGAAATCACGCATTAGACAGAAACAAGTACTTCTACAAATATTTTAATATGAAGCGAGATATATCACTGAACTGTAACATTAAAAATATTTTTTACAGCTTAGATTGCAATTCAATTTGAAGCATATCTTAAATGGCGAGTGCGTACCGATTGATTGTATAACAGATGTTTATTAGCTATATTCGTTCCTTTATCAATGGCATGAAGATGATGATGATACTGACCGCAGCGCAGCACAAAAGAAACGAACACGGCGAATATGTTCGTTATGCAGTAAAAACTATGGACGATTTACAATCACTGTACCGATTCACTTCGTGATTTAAGATCTTCTTCAAATTAATCAAAGACGTAAAAAAACAATAAAACTTATCCTAGCGCCATCTCTTGGCAAGTCTTTACTGACCCATCCACCTTAGATATTGTCAAAAGTTCGTTTTAGTCCGTCTGCAACGAAACTGTAATTAGACTATAACCTGACCGTACAAACCTTATAGTAAAAACGTTGATCGCACTCCATCCATAAGTCCTTACTGTTAGAAATATTGTTTGGCGACCTTCAATAGAGATTACTCCAGTACGGTGCAGGTCAGATATTATTAATGTAGACATGTTTTTTTCTTGTTATAGACTTTTCGGGAAAGCTTTTTAAACGTTGAAAAGAGATTTTTCGTTGAAACGTATTGTATTATACTTTGCCTAAGCAATAAAAAATAATATAACGTCCTATTGAAACCAGTTTACTTCTAAACTATATCGCAAAATGTTTACCCGACTAACAAAAATATTTAAGTGATTTTTGGGTAGAAATAAAGTCACGGCTCTATTATAATTTACGGGATAAGTATCGTGATTATGTAGTGAAACATGGAAATAAAATAATTATGTAAACTTGAATATCATTTAAGGACATATTTATAATATGAATTATTAATTATTTACTATTATTAATTAAAAATATTTTTACACAATTATTATTATTATAACTTTCTATGTTGTTATTATGTATATTTTTTGGTTGTAATTGTGTGCTTATAAAATAAGATAAATAAATAAAACTCCCACAGCATCTAGCTTGTCTAAGAAGATATAGAATATCTAAAAAGATAGGAATATATCCCCAACTAAGATAGAGTATAAAATAAAATAAATTTAAAAAGTTGAATATTATATGAATGCATAATGTGGTCGATTTTGCAGGTTTTAGTTGACAGAACTAAACTATCTCAAGTATTGCTGTCCTTAGCTAACATGCCTAGTAAAAAAGTGACAGCAATATTTTAATTAGTTTAGAATTGGCAAGTAAAGCCTTCAAAGTTACCACATAATATGCTAAATACAGAATACAGTACGTAGTATACAGGGTTAGTTCACAGTTAGCATCCTTTTAACGGCATATCCTGTACATCAAAACAAACAACTTTTACTACGGGGCCAACTTTGAAATCGCGAAAAAAAAATCGGCTGTTCCTTACAAAAAGTTCATCGACCTTGGGAAAATGTATGGAACAGCTGTTTATATTTGCGATTTCGATGTTGGCGCTATAGTAAAAGTTGTTTACGTTGATGTACAGAATATGCTCTTAAAAGGATGCTAACTGATTAGAACTAACCCTGTATACTATTGTGTTAATTAGTATCTACGGAACCCTTGGTACGCTAGTCTGAATTGCACTTACCTACTCGATTTTTCTAAATACACAAACAAACAGCTATTTTCCCACATTCGTGTTTAGATCGCTATAAATATCTAAAGATCAGCAAACTCGGATAAAACCTTTGTGTGAACTGGGAACTACCAAAGGCATTAGATAAGCCGACCTTTTCCAACAAAAACTCCATATTTCTTTTGTGAAATAATTTCTCTGAGAATCGACAGATGGCGCTATTAAGCTCAAAGGAAAACACAAATCAAAGTTCCTGCATAAATAACTTACTTTTAAAATTTCCGTTCGCGTAAAAGAACTCATTTCCAAAGGGTCTAAATTCTCGACCATTCGAAAAAGTATTTGATTTATGATCAATCTTTTTTCCATCCGCAATACGTGCCTGGCCTTAATTAAGTCGTTTTACAAGTGTTTTTTCAAGTGCGGGTTCATTCTCTTTGTAGAAAACGTGTTTTCCGAAACAAAGTGTTTTTGTACTGGTAGGACTCTACTGCAGAGTCCGCCTGGGGAAGTACCACACCTTGGCCAGGTATTCAAGCGCCAAGCAGTAGTGTGCAAGCTTTACTGTGTTCCGGTTTCAAGGGCAATGTTACCAGAGAAATTACTGGGTATGAAGAGATTTAACATCTAATATCTCAGGGTGACGAGCGCAGTGCAGTGCGGCGCAGGATTGTGTTCGCAAGTTCACAATTCTAGCACTGCTTCTATTAGTGGCAGGTGTGATCCTTACCACCAGGCGAACGTCTTGCTCGTCTCGTCACTTAAAAGTATTCAATAAAAAAAGCATAGCAAAGCTGTATGATAGATACATAAATACCTATGTAGTCACCTGCCTCAAGCCTCATGTGAGCCTCAGTGATTTCTACGCCTCCCAAGGAAAAACACTTAGCCTCATAAAAAAATTACATAGCTATACACTATATACCCATCTGCCAGCTGGCAGTGACCCGCGAATCCCAATTTATTACGAGATTTGCAAAGGAAATGGAATTTTCATTAAGATCCCATTTCGTTGCCCCAGACATACTACATGGATTTACAAGCCTAGATACTTATTTATTTTGCCTAAGAAAATGTATTACAGAAATCGGCACCATTTCTTTCACATTAGACTTATTTTCTAGACTAAAAATTTTGGAGTGTTAGTCTGCAGAAGTCCATTCCAAAAGGTATGTTATTTTATTTATTTAAATGTTACACCAACAAAGCAACCACCAATACAAATTCTTCAACTTAGATATTCACACAATTCACATGATAAGTGCCGCTTCAATTTATATGTATAAACCTCAAGCTAGATAGACAACAGCAAACTTATTATATAAAATAAATTAAAATATTAACCTTGAATTATATGATAGTTATTAGATACTATAATTATGATGCAATAAAAAATTAGAATAGAAATATTTAGTAAGTTATTTATGTTTTATTTTTTTAAGGTATAAAAATAAATTATAAATAGCTTAGTAATAAAAGTATATTACATAAAAACTATTCTATCAGCTATGTGGTTATCATAGTACAAGCCTTGCTTAGTTTTGGGCTAAATGGCGCTGTGTGAAAATATACTGCAGTGTCCTGCAGAGTACTGCAGAGTCCTGCAGAGTACTGCAGAGTCCTGCAGTAAAGTCCCACCACGCCGCCTGGGGAAATACCACAGCTTTGCCAGTTATTCAATCGCCAAGCATTAGCGTGCAAGCATTACAGTGTTTCGGTGTGAAGGGCAATGTTACCTGAGAAATTACTGGGTATGAAGAGATTACTACTAATATCTCAGGGTGACGAGCGCAGTGCAGTGCGGCGCAGGATTGTATTCGCAAGTTCACAATTCTGGCACTGCTATTGTTATGGGCAGGAGTGACGCTTACCACCAGGCGAACGTCAAGGTCGTATCGTCACGCCAAAACTTCCTGTGACTAAATGAGCCAGCTTCCAGCCACTGCTAGCTTACGTATATCGTCACTCCATTTGGTCGCAGGACTTTTTTTGCCGAATATCGGGCTGAGTGGCGAGTGGGTCTTAAAAGAGGCGAATGTCGAACAGTGGACTATGATGGACTGTATTTAATGTGTGGGATGTATGTTAGAAGAAATCCGGTCTGCGATTCTCCATAAAAATGTATTCTCCTATTTTCTTCCTAGATAATACTTCTAGAGCAATTTTTTTTTAATATAAAATCTAGGTCCTCTGTAGACATGTCTGTCATTTCCCTTTTTCAGCAATTAATTGCAAAAAAATATTAAACCCTTTAAAAATCTTCATAGTGATTTTTGAGGGTTATATTTTCTTTAGCAATTAGTTGCTAAAAAAAGGAAAAGACAAATCTATCACGTTGGCCCAGTTGCGGGTTGGTACAGACTTAAGATTTGCTAACGATGTGTTCCTTTCCCGAAAAGCCAGTGGTAGGTATGGTATGGTACTGGCCCGGGATCAAACTCACGACCTCACGATTTCATATCGAGCGGTCTTTCACTGACAACTACGTCATCTACGGGCTCCACGGTCCAAGGCTAACTAAACACCGCCATAAATATGCCGCGTTTTTTTTGTGTTTTGATTTCAGCTATTTATACATTTGCAAAGTACAATTTGCAACTGTACAGTAGGTACCGCTTGAAACCAAAACGTATCGTAGCGCAAAAGTAGTCAGTTTTTAGTTTTTACACCTACGAGCTTTTTATTATTTGCTTCTTTGACGAAACTTTATCCGCAACATGTTTTGTTTTGCGTTCTTTTAGTAAATACGCAACTTTGTTTACCTTTATTTTCACTTTCTCTATTTTATTTTCTCGGCGAAATAAAAATAAACGATCATATTTGTAAACCAGCGAATAGTGTGTTTATATCAGTTTTCAAACATCGCCGCCCACGGAATGTTTGATACGACATCATACCTTTGATTATATAGTATATAATCAAAGCATCATACCTACAGAAATTGCGTGGAGCGCGATCGTGAAACTCGATATATTTCCGTATTCGAGCGTTTATTTTATGAGTCGTTACTTCTGGGCAGTGTTTCTACTTTTAGGGATTTCTCCCTTTTTAGGGAAAAATTACTAGAATTATGTAAGGGTTAGGGACATTTCATTTCAAAAGGGATTAAGGGAGTTTTGGGGAAAAATCGAACTAATGATGTAATCGTTGTTTATGGTCTCAAACTCGTAATTAATGTAACCCGTCTAGTTTTAGTTGACCTATTAATTGTACTATGACCGTAGTTACAGACGACATAGGAACGAAGTTGTATTATACCAACAGTTAGTTTTTTTTTTATTCTGCATTGCAAAATTTGCAGAACAATAGCTACAAAATATTCTATTAATCGTCTGAATGAGAGTGCCTATCTTATGTTAAGTGCAGCGAAAAACTGTAAAAGTAGTGCTTCGGCTTCAAATTAGGTATTTTTTTCTTTATTATGGCCATGCTCCCTAAATCAAGGAGTTTTGAATTTTCTTTAGGGAATTTTAGGGACAATTCGACTACAAACTAAGGAAAAACCAAAATTTAAAGTGGAAACACTGCTTCAGGGCCTAGCTACCAGTAACTACAAGTTACCAGTTACAAGCAGCGACGGTGATAATGGAATGGACGGGCCCAGCGCTTGCAAAACGTTCAAAATTAAACAAGTCAACACGATCAAGCATAACTACGAAAAGTATACATTTGCCGGAAAATAGAGATAGCGAATCTAATTACTGCATGACAAAAACAGAACACATGTATTATTTGTCTATTGATCTCGAATCCAGCGACGGTGATAATGGAATGGACGGGCCCAGCGCTTGCAAATCGATCAAAATTAACAAGACAACACAATCAAGCATACCTAGCTAAAAGCCATTAAGTCACTGCTTAAACTTATCTGTCTTGTTCTTGCACGTGACACTTCACGTCAGTGAGAAGTTGTCAACGCATCTTAAGGCGGGCTTGTAGCAATTTAAATATTTTTTTTATGTAAAAAAATCCATAGTGCCCAATATTGAAGCAAAAAATGTACATTTTACTAAAATTGATCATATATTTTAGCTTTTTGTCTTATAGAAAACGTGATTTTGAATGTTTGGATCGATAGAAAAAAACAAGTAGAGACTAAATCGGCATTTCAATTAGCTAGAACTAAGAAAATACATTATGAAACCACGTATTTACACTAATAGACAGAATAAATATAGTATTGTTTTTTGATTTTTAAGATTATAGTATTTCTTTGTTATATTTTTAAAAACAAAGAAAAACCTACTAAATTTAGCAATTCAAGCGCTCGCGCCTACCGTTTAGTGCCTATAGTTTACTCGCCTGGACGTACCTCACTACAACCGGGCCTTAAGCAGGGACTAAGTTTAAGCGGCGTAAAAGTCTAGGAATGTCACACCTTACGATATTGGCATTCTTTCCGCTCACATATGAAATATTAAATTCTATACTGCTTGGTATCCGCAGAATTACAACATAAAACGATTCAAAAAAGCACACGGAATAGGGAATATGCATTTTTTTATTGACTTACAAAAAAGCTGACTCGCAACAAAACAAAGCATCGAAAATAAAATTTTAATAAATGCACAAATAACGAAGTTATAAACATTTTAGTTTCATGTTAGACAGGGAGGGCACTATAGTGACTAATGACGTCATAAAGTACAAAATTCCAAACAAATGTTATACTAGCACGTGTCTTACTAGAAAGTGACAGATGACTCCCTCCCAAACACTTTAGACGCTTATACATATATCAGAAGTTTACCAGCAGATTTCAATTATTTTTTCGATGTAAACATCAGATTCACTTAAACTCGTCACTAATGCTATTATTAACCGACTTCAAAAAAGGAGGTTCTCAATTCAGCATTTTTTTTTTGTATGTATGTAACGCGATTACTCCACTAATTATGAACTGATTTTGATGATTATTTTTTGTGTAGTAGGTACTTTAGACTGGTACTTTAAAACCGGTACTTTTGTGGTGGTACTTTTAAACAATGATGAAACAAACAATGACTAAATGATGTTATTGAACCATGACCTGGTTTCAGCTTAGTAATAACCGTCACGCGTAGCCTTGTTAACGTTACGGTCAGAATAATAAATACTTACAGTTAATAATATTAATAATTACCGGTAGCAATTAATAACAACAGCATCAAATCAAAAGGATAATGTGATACCGAATACTGAAAGAATTATCATATCTACCGGTAATTATTAATAACAATGAAATTGTTTTGGTTTAAGCAATAAAATACTTACAGTTAATTTGTTTATTTTAACCTAACCTATCCGCCCCCTTCCCGCACGCGTGCAAGAACCAATTTAATGATTACAATAACCGTTGCTATAAGGGAATTATAAATAAAAAGAGGACAAAGTGGTGAATTAATCACTTTAACCTTATAACTTGGTATGTATTAATAAAAACCGGTAGGTAATTATTAATATTTATTAATCTAACCATAACATTTATAGAGGTACATCTTTCCTTGCTAGCACCACTAAAATGTCGCAGGTGTCCAAAGGCAGTTTTCATTTTCAGAGACAGTTTTCAAAGTCAGTTTCCAAAGACAGTTTTCACAGACAGTTTTCAAAAGACAGTTACCTACCAAAGACAATTTTCAAAAACAGTTTACACAGACAGTTTTTAAAGACAGCTCTCTTGCACTCAGGCGGACAGGTCTTTTTTATGAGCAAACAGGAGCAAACCTAACCGTAACTTGCAATACTAACCAATTAAACGGTCTTCATTAATTGAATGGGCGCATTAAACAACATTAAACAGTCTTCAATGGAGCCCAGTAATTGCCTGCGCCACGGACCGGACTAATGGGAGGAAAAACACGAAATACTTAGGTACCTACTTAATTGAACGCAGCTTTCTGACGAACTTTAGTTATTTTACCTTTATGTAAGTTTTACTGGAATAAATGCAGATAATATTAAATGATAAATAGCTGATTAGTTGAGTTTTTAATTTATTAGTTTAGTTATCCAAATCACATTTTAATACAATAACTTTAAGGTATAGGTACGTACTAGTTGCGCCCCGAAGTTTCATCCGCGTGATGATGAAAATGATAAAAAGTAGCCTTTTACGTAATAGGTATCTCTTTAAATTCTCGTAAATAACCGTGTCTAGTTACTGCACTTGCTTGAAGCAGCTAATTAGTGGCTAAAAATAATTTGTATACAAATTTATTGTTAGTGAGAAAACCGCTTGTATAATAGTGCTGTGCCCCAAGTGCCCACAGGCAATAACATATCGATATTTTGGTGTCGATTTGATTTGAAGTCGTGTGACTACTCAAAACTGTAGGTAACGAATAAATACGAATTATGGTGCTATGGTCATCCCGCGGATTTTACAGTTTTCCCGAGTTAAAAGTAACCTTAACCCACCTTCGTCTATGCAATACTACTACCGTAGTGTCTAGTGACTATCTATTTAATTCAACTCGAAACAAATCTCTCAAGATCCGCGGAAAGACACCGCGCTGCAGAGACGTGACCGAGGCCTTAGGCCTTACGTACTTTTACTTACGGCTTTACGTACAAAGCGCTTCAAAAACACATTTATAATCCGTACTGCGAAGGTTTGGAACTCTCTACCAGCAACAATATTTCCAAGCTCATTTAATCGGGGGATCTTCAAACGAAGAGGGAATAGATATCTTCTGGGCAAGCGTGCTCCAACTTAGACCTTGTCTACGCCTCGGCGGGGCAAGGTCAAACGCGAACCCATTAATATAAAAAAAAGGTAGGTACGTAATAAAATATTTTCTTTCTGTTCTTGAAATTGTTCAACTGTAGAGTAATTATGCTTCGGAGCTAGCACCGGTGGACAGAAGCTTACTTAGGAAAACGAGAAAGAGTTGCACTCATCTGGATAGCTGAAGGAGATAACCTGAGCTGCTATACTACTAAAAACTTCTGTTTTGTTTTACTTTCATCCGTTTTTTTATTAGCTAATTATGTTGTAATTCATTAGTTCGTTCTGTGAGTACTAAAAAATAAAATTCACTTATAATTTGATCTTTACTTTTATGATGATGATGACTTCAATCTAAAATTAGGTTATTAGTTGACCTATTGATGTATTGAGCTCAACTAATAACATAATTTTAACAATGCAATAAATACCATAAGCAAGCATACATATATCTTTTACCCGACTGCTACAAAAGCGGTTAATATTTTTATCGATATGGATAAGTAATTCAAGTTACCACAACACTAGTGTGTATGGGGATATGTTTTCTGTGTTGGTAACACGATTTCCTGTAGTTTGATTGGTGATATTGCTGCAAGTACGTTCCCACCGACGAAACTGGCCAATTAGAAAATGCCGACTCTTATTATTTAATTTCTCTATGGTGAAAAGGTTACAAACACACACGCACGCATTTAGGTAATGAGAAACTTTGCCATAAACGGCCTTACGGCCACGTGCAACTTCACGTCAGAGAGAAGATGGCAGAGCATCTTAAGCAGTGACTAACGGTTGAAAAGTTTTTTTAAGTAAGGCCGTAAGACTGTAACGGCCTTACTTAAAAAAACTTTTCAACCGTTAGTCACTGCTTAAGATGCTCTGCCATCTTCTCTCTGACGTGAAGTTGCACGTGCTAGAAAGGGACAGGGAAGTTTAAGCAGTGACTAAGAGAATCGAGATTATTTTAGGTAAGGCCGTTACTAAAAAAAACTTTTCAACCTTAGTCACTGCTTAAAATGCTTTGTCAACTTCTCACTGACGTGAAGTTGCATGTGCAAGAAAAGGACAGAGAAGTTTAAGCAGTGACTAAAGGTTGAAAAGTTTTTTTAAGTAAGACTATATACAGGGTTAGTTCTAATCAGGTAGCATCCTTTTAAGGGCATATTCTGTACATCAAAACAAACAACTTTTACTATGAAGCCAACATTAAAATCGCGAAAAAAATATCAGCTGTTCGATACCAAAAGTTCATCGACCTTGGCTAAAATGTATGGAACAGCTGTTATTTTTTAGCGATTTCAATGTTGGCTGCATAGTAAAACTTATTTGTTTTCATGTACAGAATATGTCCTTAAAAGGATGCTAACTGATTAGAACTAACCCTGTATATACATAGAGGTATGAAGTACCTCTATGCCTGTATATATAGCAGAAACAAATCGCAGTGTGGATCCCCGTAGTATTTACAGCTGTACCAGAAAGAGTAGAAATAAAATAAAATGGAACTTAAAGTTAGACAGCCTTACCTAAAATAATCTCGATTCTCTTAGTCACTGCTTAAACGTCTCTGTCTTGTTCTTGCATGTTACACTTCACGTCAGAGAGAAGATGGCAGAGCATCTTAAGCAGTGACTAACGGTTGAGAAGTTTTTTTAAGTAAGGCCGATCAATACAAAACATTATTCAGTGCTGCCAAGTTATACGTCATTTTGAAGAGTTTGCATAGAAAGTAGCACCCCCATTTATTTCTACTATTTCTGGTAAATCCTCGGAGGACGGATTTCCCTCTTGGACGGTAAAGCTTTATCGGCCTTACTTAAAAAAACTTCTCAACCGTTAGTCACTGCTTAAGATGCTCTGCCATCTTCTCTCTGACGTGAAGTGTAACATGTAAGAACAAGACAGAGAAGTTTAAGCAGTGACTAAGAGAATCGAGATTATTTTAAGTAAGGCTGTATGTTCCCTATTTTGCTCTTATTTGAATCAATGTTGCCAACTCAGCACTTTCGGTGCTATACTCAGCACTAACTATTTCGTATGTTGAGCACTTGTGATTGTCAAATTTTTATTAAGAATTCTGCTTAATTTCGTAAAATGGTCAATTCACTAGGCGAATCACATTCCATTCAATTCACCATCTGCAGACCATCTGAATCATATT
Source organism: Erannis defoliaria (assembly GCA_905404285.2). Classification (NCBI taxonomy): domain Eukaryota; kingdom Metazoa; phylum Arthropoda; class Insecta; order Lepidoptera; family Geometridae; genus Erannis; species Erannis defoliaria. The sequence goes on from FR990088.1 coordinate 13,344,400, forward strand.
TGGTCATAATGCTGCCACATGAAAAACAAAAAACCGATAATTTACCGGTAAATAATGTTTTAATTTTTTTCGTTATTTATTGTAATAAAATAAAAATATTTTAGAGCAGAAAATGTTTCTTCTATTAGTATAAACGTATTAACATCTAACGGCCTTACTTAAAAAAACTTCTCAACCGTTAATCACTGCTTAAGATGCTCTGCCATCTTCTCTCTGACGTGAAGTGTAACATGCAAGAACAAGACAGAGAAGTTTAAGCAGTGAATAAGAGAATCGAGATTATTTTAGGCAAGGCTGTAGATGCCTATATTTCAAAAATAATAAAACATTTCTTTTCAATTTTGTGGGCTGGCAACAAGCACCTGAATCTGACTGACAGTGACAGACGATGGTAAATGACTGCTGCGTTCCGTAATGCGCTAAAAGTGATAATATCGCGAATCCGACCAAATTTAATAGTCACAAAATATAAGGGCTTTGATTTGGTTGAGTAATACTTCTGACTTTGGTCGGATTCGCGATATTATCACTTTTAGCGCATTACGGAACGCAGCAGAGACGCCCGCGTAAATCTCAATCTTTGTATTGAACTTTAGAATTTTATTATCGATTTATATTTCTGTAGATCTTCTGTAGCATAAAAGTGAGTGCAGTGCGTTTTCTTATTTATACATTTCATTTGTCCAGTTATACTTTGGAGAAAGTTATAATTCGCTTATTTTCTAGGAATGGAAAATCGTTCCTCGCGAGTGTCCGAGACCCAGTGGAACATCATATTAGAATTCTTGGAGCAAAACCCCTCTCTAGCTCGGGGTTACAATAACAGCAGCCAGGGACGTAGAGAATCCTCGCGTCTCTGGCACGAAGTAGCTGAACTTCTTAACTCCCAGGAATCGGGCACTACTAAATCGCCAAAGGAATGGTCCACTGTATGTACTTACATTTTAGTAATCGTGCTGCTTGGTATTCTTTAAAATTTCAATTAATTTGTAATATTGTTTACAGTATGTCAGCAATTACAAAAGCAAGATAAAAAAAACTGTTACTGCCAACAACGCCGACGCTAGTGGGACAGGCGGTGGTACTCCCAGAGGGAGCTTATCTGAATTGGAGAGCCGGTTTCTGGCCGTTTTAGGACCGGGAGCACCCCTAGTAGTTGATCCTCTAGGAGCTCCCCTCGTAGTTGATCCTCTCTCTCCAACCCTGGTAATTTCTTTAAAATACTCTGCAATTAATATTAAAGTATCATACTTGCAGCACCCTGCAGATTCACTCCTCATTTTACAGAAACCATTGTTTTTTCAAGGTCAAAAAATATTATGTTGATACTTGTTATTATTACATCTATCTTATAATGTATGTAGGTAGGCAGCGATGGTGATAATGGAATGGACGGGCACAGCGCTTGCACATCGTTCAAAATGTATAAGTCAACACAACTAAACTTACCTAGCTAAAAGTATGCATATTACATTTGCCGGAAAATAGAGATAGCAAATCCTACTATTGCATGACAGAAAGAGAACACATAATATTTGTCTATTGCTCTCAAAACTCGAACATTCACAAGCATTGACAAAGGATTCTCGAAGTCTCTGTCTCGTAACATTACGAATGCCTCAAAATGGCAATTACCTCAGCATAATTATTTATTGAAATTAATTACAGTTGTGACAAAATACAGTGATAAATGTTTATTTACTTGGGGAATGCACATGAAGTCTAATTTGGATTTATTTGTATTGTTGTACCGTACGACTTGCATGCCGCAAAGACAGAGTATGAGAGTATGTGTCTGATGTGAGTGGAGAGCTGGAGCTCAATATTATAGTTGTCAAAATCTGCGCTTATTTCTCATCCATTAATTTTATCATTGTCGCTGTGGGTAGGTACTATTAAAGTGTTAAGATGAAACAAACATAAGTACGTAATCACTAAAAAAAATATTTTTATTTATTTATTAATTCCAAATTACAACATTATTTCAGGCATTCAATGCAACAGTGTAAATAAACTGCATTATTTAAAGATAATAGTAATATAAATCATAATAAGTCTTCATCTACATAATAATAAATTATTGTTTTCTTTGATTTTATATTATAATGTCTAAGCAAACAATAATTTATTAAGATTCATTATGTATATTATAAACCTACCTATGTTAAAAGTCAAATCACATAATAATTTAAGTATTAAGTATCATTATAACATATTATTATTTATATTTACCTACTTTATAAAGTCAAAGCAAATATTAGTGAATAAAAATTACACATTTATTAGTGTGATTGTAAAATGCTATCATCTAGTATTATAAATGTAATGATGAAAGTTTGTCTGTTTGGTACCTCCTGAAATGTTATTCTGAAATGGCTGGATGGTATTGGATGAAATTTTAAATTGAGATTATACTCTGATAAAGGGTGCAGCGAGTATTACATATTTGTTTTTATTTTACCTGAATGAATCACTTAACTTTTTTTTATTTAGGTTCTACAATAGCCATCCATCTCCAGTACATTACCTAATATAGACGAGGATAATGTTATGTGTGTAAAATAAAAACATAAATTAACACACAGAAATAATCATTTCATCTGTCTTTATCTATCTTTTCCTAGTTTTGTGTAGATATATAGAAACTCTTTATTGTGCACACCACAAATAAATACAAAAAATAGAAACAAAAACCTTATTAACTAGTGCCACAACTGGCGGCCTTATCGCTATCAGCGATCTCTTCCAGGTAACTTTGGTATCAAAATAAATTAAAACTAAATACAGAGGAGATGCATAACACTTGTTAATAAAACAACAAACACAAAGTAAATAAATATATAAAACTATGAAATACTAGATACATAACTGAACAAGATTGAGCTGATGTCTAGATATTAGCTCAATGCTGAACAATAATAATATAAATTTACGTATATAATAATAATATGAAATATACTTATAATATTTAATTATTATTATTATATAATATTTACGTATATAATAATATTAAATATACTTATAATATTTAATTATTATTATGATGATGGGCTGTTGGGGCTCTGCGGCCAAAAGTTTGGTTTCAGAAATAGGTCGTAGGTTAAGAGATGAGACTGGCGACTCCCGCTCCGGCTCGTACCTGGTGCAAAGGTTAGCCGTTGCTATCCAACGCGGCAACGCGGCCAGCATTATGGGCACCTTTGCACCTGGTACGATTACTGGTGGGTTATTTATTTAGTTTTTTTAGTATTTAGTAAGGCTTTAATATGTGACATTGATATTTGACATTATTATTATTTTATTTTTTATTTCTGACATTGACTTTTTGATTTATAACGATGTATTAATTAAATTATATTTTCTTATTTGTATAGAATATACAAAAAACCTACATTTTTAATATTAATAAATAATATGATTAAAGTATTTAAAATAGTAAATAAATAAAATATTATTATTATATAATATTTACGTATATAATAATATTAAATATACTATACGTACACGTACTATACGTATACTTTATGGTTATGGATTTAGTTAGAGGTACTGCTTGCAGACTTGGTAGAATATTTACCTGTTTGACATACATACTAAAACTATTTTGTATTTGTTTTTAGGGCAGAATTACCAGACATAAAATTATCGGCACCCACAGAGGTACCAGAAAGTCTAAATCAAATGGCGGAGCCATTACAACACCACCTCAGTCTCCACACATTGACACAGCCCCGCCTATGCGTCGAAGACAAAGTCAACGAAAGTCAAGACTTCGCGGTAACTTGTTAATTTGTTGAACCCATGATCTGTTGTTTGTATTGAGTTCTGTTTTAAATATTGATGTCGTTTTGTTTCCTTTCCTTTAAATACCCAGTAACAGGACCAGAGGAATTACTGGGTATGAAGAGATTTATCATCTAATATCTCAGGGTGACGAGCGCAGTGCAGCGCGGCACAGGATTGTGTTCGCAAGTTCACATTTCTGGCACTGCTACTGTTAGTGGCACGCGTGACGCGTACCACCAGGCGAACGTCTTGCTCGTCTTGTTCTCTGGTAACATTGCACTTCAAACCGGAACACAGTAATGCTTGCACTTTACTGCTTGGCGGGGGAAGTACCACACCTGGGCCAGTTAGGCACAGGTGTGGTACTTCCCCAGGCGGACTCTGCAGTAGTCCTACCACTACAAACCATTAAATTAGTGGTTTATAGTGGTTTAGTGACTATGTAGTAATTATTATCATGATTTCAGGTCCTCTTGCACCAATTGATGAAGCCAGGCGGATACTTTCACAAGTGGAAATGCAGAGGGCTGCTGCAGATGCTGCCAATGCACGTGCTCTGGAGTTGATAGGGCTAAACCTTGGGAGATTGGCAGATGCAGCTGAAAGGGTTTTGGAGCTCATGACGTCTTAATTTGGTACCATCTGATTGATTCTGATGATTTCATCTTGATTTAATGATTTTTTTGAGCATCTTGCTTGACATCGGGCGAGAAGGCAGCCAAATACAAGCCTATTAAGGATCGACAAGTTGATGGCTCGAACTCATCGGTGGGCGCGGCTAAAAAGCATGCTCTCTTCATCAAACAAACTGGGAAAGGGAGAAAGAAAGATAAATGAGCGCGCAATTTTTTTTGTCGGCCTTTGGCTGCAGTACTGTGGTTGAATAAACTCTGAGTTAATTTATTCCAACTTAAGTTATTTGAAATGTTTATGGACTAAACTATGCCGCTTGATAAATTATTGAGTTTTCGTATTCCTTATGTTATTTATTTACGTCCAATGTGGCATTAAAATTGAGCTAAAATACAAGATGTTTCCTGGCTCATAACTTTCATGTTTATTAACTTTTTACTTTCGTAATAATTTACAATCCTAGATAATGAAGAGATTAATCGATATAATACTTAGTCTTGGACCTACAAAATTACATAGTGGAGTAGTAGGTAATACTACCGCGTTTCTATGGAGAAGCGACCAACTTGTCTACTCTGAAGCTATAATATTTCTTTAAAAGGTGCAAGTTTGATCTTAAATTCGTCTGATGGGTCCTTTCATTGCATGTGGAAATGAGGGCCTGATAATGAAGCCAACAGGCATGTAGCCGAATCAACATCGTATACCACATCCTCTGCATCTAGAGTTGCTTATAGTTGAAACTGGAGGACATGGTCTCGTCGACATCCTTGAAAGTGTTTAAGAACAATTTGGATAAATGGATAAGAAAGGAGAAGATAATATTAACAGACAGATACTAATTCTTTTAACACTGTGATACAGGCACTGCTGTGCTTATTTATAATTTAATTAAATTATATTTATTTATAATTACCGTATGTGCATCAACCAATATTTCGAGAAAATTACGGTAAAAGTTTAGTTTGCGGAATAGGCGATTGTAGTAATGTTCATAACCAGAATCTTATTTGTGGTATGTCTTGAGACACGCCTTTATATGACTTCCAATTTTTGTATAATAAAACCACTATACAGGGTTAGTTCTAATCAGTTAGCATTATTTTAAGGGCATATTCAGTACATCAAAACAAACAACTTTTACTATGGGGCCAACAACGAAATCGCGAAAATAATATCAGCTGTTCCATACATTTTGCCCAAGGTCGATGAACTTTTTGCACCTTACTGTAGGTAGGTATTTTTACTTTTTGGAAAACCATTTTCCCATTACAATTTAGTAATATGGTCTAAAAGAAAGAATCAGGTGTCGATTTAATTTTTATTGTTGTTTAGTGTAAAAATATTTTTCTGAAAAATGTTTCTTACTGAAAGAAAGAAAGAAAAAAAAAAGAAAGAAAAATTTACTTTATTCGAGACAAAAAAAATAGGGCGGGGTTCACACAAAAGTTCATACTAAAGAAAGAAACTTAAATAATAAATAAATAGTGAGCACCTATATACTGTGCTTATGAATAGTCAGGGCAGGGCACATCAGCCATGTGCCAAATAAATATTGCACATATAATGATTGAATAAAAGATATTGTAAATGATGTGACAATGTATTTATTATTATCACCGTAAGTTTATTCAAATCACCGCCCACATTATCTTGCTGTCCAAATTCTGGTGATGAGGGCATTCCTGACTGCTTCTCCAGCCGATGAACTCGATGTATTAGAATGCACCACCTGAAATATAATAGTTTTTACATATCCTGAAGTCTTACATTTCATTTGCTTTTCACAAAGAAAAGGAGTGCACTGTTTTCAGGGTTCATGTATGTGAGTGTCTTAATTCCACCATAATTTCTTAATGCCTGTTGTAGTTTGAATTAGGTTCTCTACCTTGTGAGTTTGAGTGAGGGTTCAATTCTCAACCAATCTCTGGATAGATGTTTGGATGTTAATAAACAAGTAACTTATTTATTAACAAACGACTTCATGTTTACATGGGAGGTCCCCTTCAAATTTTTTTTTTTTTCCAAGTCGGTTCACAATTGACGGAGAAATCGGTGAACATATTTTTTTTTAAATATTCATGCCGTTGAACATAGAACCTCCTTCTTTTTTGAAGTCGGTAAATTTTCTATAATTATTGTGTGTATTTACTTATTCACAAATAGTTATATTATGCATTCTATCACTTATGAAAGCTGTGCTGTTGGCATTGAGGGAGATGTCAAATAATATTTATGGGCCTTGTCTATCTTTTAGAATAGGAAGGGGAAAAACAGGGTGCTGTAAAAACATAATACCTGCATTGTTTCTTCACGTTGCTGCTCTTGTACAGTTAGAGGCTGTACGGGGAGCCTGGCTGCATTGGCAATGTTGTGCAATACCACACAAGCGTTTGTGATAAATCCCGCAGTTGTGGGGTGGTAGTGCAGCTTACGATCCACTAATAAGCATCGCCAGCGAGATTTCAGCACCCCAATACAACGCTCTACAGTATTTCTGACTAGACAATGCTGTTCAGTGTAATACCTCTGCGGGGAATCAGGTTCGGTATCAAGTATTGGTGTCATTAAGGTGGTTCTTAGGGGATATCCGGAATCTCCTGAAATACATTTTTTGGTACAATAATCACTAACCTAATTAGTTATTTTAATTATAGGTAAATTTGCACTGATATTAACCTAAAAACCACACAGATTCATTTTCAGTCTCGTGTAGTCTTTCAAGATAGGTGTTGAGTGGATGCAGGTTCCACACAAGCGAATCATGGTTCGCTCCACCTTGACTTGCATCAACGCTCAAAATATTCATTTCCACATCACATATCTAAAAAGTAGACAAAATGAAATAAATAAAGCCTGCGTGTGAGAGATAGTGAGCTATGTATGTATCTATGTATTACCTATGTCATATGTTTATATTAGTTACTATTTCTTTAAGCTGTAGTAGCTCAATAAATTTAAGTATTTAAAAAAAATATAGAAACAGCATATTGCCTGGCCTAACACAGTTTTTATAAAAAAGAACATTGAAATCTTGAACGTTGTATATGTAAGTAGTTTACTCACTATTTGAGCATTCAAAGAATGATAATTTTTTTGGTTAAGAAACCTTTTCTTATACTTTGCTGGTCGCACTATGCCAACGTGTGTGCAATCAATGCACCCCAATACTCCTGGCATTCCGAACTTGTGATAAAACCTAAAAGGCAGAACATGTATTGTATTATTACAACAATAGCTTGCTTGCACTAGCTCTGGGATTTTGTGAACATTTGGGAACATGTTGTTACATCATACATACCCATGTTTTATGTTGTTACGTTCCGCCTGTGTTTGTGGAAATGCAATGTATTTTCTGCGAAAATGATTGTTGTTCAGTGCTTGTGTCACCGCTCTAACACAATTCGAAACACTGACTTGGTGCATCTTGTGGTGTGCACTAGCCCCTATAACCCTCTGGTATGAACCAGAGGCATAAAAACTAAGTGCACTTAGTACCTGGAAAAATAATAAAAGCAAATAAATAGGTTTGTAGAATTATTATTATTAAAACTGACGTGGTTGACACATTTTGTTTTATTTATGTATTATATTATATTTAGTTATGATGGGTTCCTCACTCGTGAGTTATCTTGAAACTTGAATCTATTGAAACTTGGTCTTCTCAATATTAGATCTCTCAACACAGGCAGGGATGAGTTGGAGGCCGCCGTTGTCACTTACAAACCGGATGTACTCGCGCTGAACGAAACCTGGTTCCAGGAAGGACAAGAAATATTCGCTCCCTCTCTGCCCGGCTATGTTTTTAAACATAAAGCTCGTAAATCAAATAGAAGGGGAGGTGGAGTGGGCTTCTACGTTAGAAAAGGCTTGCGCGCACGGGTGCGTGCACATCCTGATTCACAGCTTGAACAATTGTGGCTGGAGCTCACGCTACCCGGGGCGCGGATGGCTATTGGGACAGCTTACAGGCCGGAAAGTGTTAACCTGACTACGGCACTGGACGCTCTCAATGAGTCACTTTGTGTATGCGCTAACTGTGAGTACGTATGCGTTCTAACGGACTTTAATATCAACTTACTCACCCCGCATAGTTCAAGAGCTAGGGAACTGCTAACCTTCTGTGCACAACTCAGTCTCGAGCAGATAGTAAAAGAGCCTACCCGAAGGACGGATGACTCGATAAGTCTCATAGACCTGGTTTTAACCAATGTTCCTGAGAAGTGCAAGAAGGTAACAGTAGTTCATAACACATGTTTGAGTGATCACGCTTTGGTTCTCAGTGAATTTAATATCAAAAAACCTAAGCCGGTAGTTCGATTCATGGCAATGCGGAATATGACGAATATTAATGACGAGGCCTTCACTCGGGATCTTAAATCTATCTCTTGGAGTGAAGTCTCCATATTATCAGAACCTCAAGATATGATCATAAATTTTAATGAAAAACTTATTACTCTCTTTAATAGGCACGCGCCTCTTAAACGAAAACGGATAAATGAATCACCTAAGCCTTGGTTAACGGACATGGTTCGGTTCATGATGAAATTAAGAAACAAAGCGCTAGTAAAAGCTCAACTTAAGAAAACAAGTTCTTCCAAAGCGTATTACAAAAGCCTTAAAAACTTAGTTACTGGTGCTATAGAAAGAGAGAAGAAAGCTTACTTTACACATTACGTAAACAAAAATTTGCGTGAGCCGAGAAAAATGTGGAGATACTTTAAAAATATTAACGCATTAAACAATAAAGATCCTTTAATGATCCCTGATAATTTAAATGACCCAAATTTGATAAATAAACATTTTTTGAATATTCCTGGAGACGGGTGTATAGATAATGAGACCCTGAATTTTTATAAAACTAACAAAGCAACAACCAACGTTTTCTTTTTAAAACCAGTATCTCCGGCGACTGTTAGTAAAATAATATTAAACATTAAAACAAATGCGACAGGCCACGATCAAATCAATAACGATATGATAAAACTTACTCTATCTGAGACTTTACCGGTTATTACAGACATAGTAAACCGCTCCATTGAGCTGAATGTATTCCCTGACGCATGGAAGCGGGCTCTTGTTCGACCTATTCCTAAGTCACAATCAGTAGGGCAGCTTAAAGATTTGCGACCAATTAGTATTCTTCCTGTTTTATCAAAGGTGCTTGAGAGGGTCGTGCTCACACAGTTAGAAAAATATGCCTGCTTAGCTAAAATAATACCGCCCTACCAATCTGGTTTTAGGAAGGGCCATGGAATGGAGACAGCGCTCCTGACCGTAACTGACGATGTACTAGCGGCTTCGGACTCGGGGCAAAGTAGTGCGCTGGTTCTCTTAGATTTTTCACGTGCATTTGAGTCTTTGAATCCTGACTTGCTCATTGCAAAGCTCTCTTACTATGGCGTTACCGATGATACCTGCAAATGGTTTCAATCTTTCTTGACCGATAGAGAGCAGTACGTAGAAACTGAATCACCTAACGGAAGCAAGCTTATCTCTACAGTAGGTAAATCATCTAGAGGAGTCCCACAGGGATCGATTGTGAGCCCGATACTTTTTTCATTTTTCACTGCAGATATGCCAAACCATGTTAAAACCTGTAAGTACCATCTGTATGCAGATGACACCCAAATATACTACTCCTTCAATCCAGAAGCTACTTTAGAAGCAATGTCTTCAATTAATAATGATTTAAATGAAATTTACAAATGGTCTCAACGTAACTCACTTATTCTAAATCCATCAAAAACCAAATTGCTTATATTGGGTACCAAATCTCAAATTAATAAAGTCTTATGTCATAATCCTAAAGTGTCAATTAATGGAGTAGATATTTCAGTTGAGTCAGAAGCTAGAAACTTAGGTCTCATCCTTGATAGTAAAATGAGATTTGAGGATCATATTAGCGAGAAAATTAGAACAGCTTTTTATAAATTAAAAAACCTTTATGGTCTAAGGAAGCATCTCTCGGAAGAAGTGAGAGTATTATTATGTGATCTCCTAGTATTGTCTCCTTTTAACTACTGCAGCGCAGTTTATGGGCCGTTGATACATGTCAAAACCGAAAAAGCTATACAAAGAGTACAGAATGCGTGCGTGAGATTCTGTTTCAACGTTCCAAGGAGAGAGCATGTCACTCCTTTTCTCGTTAAAAATAAAATGTTGAATATGAAAGATAGAAGAGCCCTCCATCTTGCTTGCGTGACTCAGAAAGTTATATGATCCAAGGAACCAGAATATTTATTTGAAAAATTGACTTGGCTGAAGGATATTCATTTATGTAATACTCGCTCCAAATCCCTGAATGCTTTATCCTTCCCTAAGCACAAGACCACCCGATTTAAAGGAAGCTTCAAGTACAGTGCGTCAAAAATTTGGAATAACCTGCCTCCCCCGTTGAGAAAAAAAATTTGTTCTAATAATTTTAAGCTAAAATACAAAACTTTATTATATGACCTTCAAAAAAAAAACTTACAAGCAACTTTTAAAATTATATAAGACACCGGTGTAACACCACACTCATATTACACACACTCACTTGCTCACACACACACATATACTCACTCACACTCACTTGCTCACACACACTAACACACACACTCTCTGGCACTTGCTCACTCGCACACGTTTACACGCACACACATTCATACTCACACACATTAGTTTATATAAATAGTAATTTTTATTTAATTTTTTGCAACTATTTGGTATTGTAGGGATACCTGCCACCGCTTATAATGCTCACCTTACACCTTTTATCTGAGCATAGGAGTACGCTGAAAACCAGCCCTGCGTGAACCTCCGGGAGCACGCAGCACAGCGCTGAGCGTACCCCTATTGCCGAACAACAACTGTTATGTTTTCCTCGTGTTTTTGGCAATAAATATATTCTTATTCTTATTCTTTATTCTTATCTCTTTCAAGGCCCTCAAATATCGAAATAACTGAGGTACTCGTACAAAATTGTTGAAGCACCTCACTTCATTCATCGCGATACAAATGCTTTGCAGTGTCGCTGCCTCGTTCTCTCGCATAACATAAAATATTGTTTCAGTTTGCCTCCCTCACCTCCATAAATAATGAAATAAAAAGATTTGATCTCTATCGCTATAGTAATAGAACACATACTTTAACAACACTGTTTTGTTGACAATAAAATAAGCAGGTAAAGGAAAGCCTGTGTGTGGAGCCACCTAGCAAGTGTAATATAAGGCACTCCTTTCCTTACTTCGTAGCAAATCAAGCCGAGCGACAACGCCGCAGCGAGGGAGTGTCGCTTGAGTACTGAGCCGTTAGTTGCGGTGATCTGAAGTGCATCATACCTCACCTCAGTTGGCATTGAGGCATCCTCCCTCATCCTCTTTCATAATGTGTGAGGAACCCATCACAAGCAGCCGCACGTATGTCGGGCTCTGTTTTCACTCTTTGAAAAAGGTTACCGGATGTGATCGAAACTATAGTCGCAGTATCAGATTTAACTAAACGTGAGTATTCCCGTATCAATAAAACAAAATATGTAGAATTAATTTGCTATAGGAATTCTAACATAAAGTTTTTTTGGTTGTAGGTAGGTAGACTTTCTATGCAACCCGTTATTCCTTAGAAGCAACAATGTTTTGTTTCAGGTTTTAAAACGTACATAAGTATATTATTTCACTTACCTTACAGACAGTACTTATGCCACTTCGAACAGGAAGATAGGGCTCCACTTCTTGAATAAGGTCTTTGCATATAGTTTTATTCAGTCTATACAAGCCCACAAACTCCGAATCGGGCATTTCAAACGCCAATTCTGCATCGCGAAGATTTTTGTTTCGCCGCCGATAGTTGGCACTTTCCAATAAACGTGCATGTTCTAAAAGATTTTCGTAGAGGCCTAAATCTGCCATACCAACAGTAACCAAGTTTTACTTCTTTTTTTAGAAGAAAATGCAAAGTATTAATCGTGAAAAGATGCTCACTATGAACTTTTAACAATTCTGCAATTAAGTTAAGCACAAAAACAATTCTGCTTTAAATATTGTGCCATTTTACGAAAATGGGAAATTGGATTGGGAATGGAATTTTGGAATTGGAATCTCAATCTGTCAATGTCAAATGCATTTGCATGTTTTTTATTTATCATTCCTCCTGTAAGGAAAATTATGGCGTCTCACTTTTTGCATTTGCCATTGTCAAGTATTTGGGTAAATCAAATCGCTTTAATTGGGGGGGGGGGGGGGGGGAGGAGGAGGAGTAGAGTCCCACCCATGAAACCCCCCGTTTCCCTACCGTTTCATTTCATGGGTTTTGAGAGACACGACTTTAAAAACGTAAGAATTTTATGTTTTACACTCCGTTTCAAGCTTTGGTTAGTGATTTCCTATGTAAACAATTGAATTTTTCGATATTTTATGAAAATAATTAGTACCTAAAGTAGTAAAAAAAACTCAGGATGATTAAAAGTGGTGAATATGGAGAGGAAAATTATTAGTAATTAACCCAGCAGTAGCGGGCCGAATTTCTTCCGTACGCAGACGATGTCGCGGGGGACCTCTAGTATTTTAAATAGAAATGAAGTCAGCTCGATACTTCATGAAAACGGAGCGGTAGGAAAACTTAGGTCTTATTAATTCTTAACTTCGTCTAGCGACGAGGCTTCTTGATAGATGGAGGAGCAAAGTTTTTCTTTTACTTCGTCTAGTTATGGAGTACTATATTTATTCTGTGGTTATGGTTAGGTACTTAGTACTAATATTTATTCTGTGGTACTTAGGTGTAAGTGAAAGAATTTACTCGTAGATTGATTGATTGATATTAGATAGATATTATCGTAGATATTATTATAACGAGAAGAGTCTGTGCGGAAATCAAAGATCTTAAAAATAGAGGTGGTGCAGGTGCATTAAGGTCGATTTTCAATATTTCTAATTTTGAAATCGCGTTACGAATAGCAGAATACATCTAAACTGCTACTCAGTAACAGTCAAATAACAGTTCAACGCCGAAATAATATCATAAGCGTCACAGTGAGTGAAGCGAATCACGGTTTGGCGACCAGAGCGCCTAGCATGCGCACCGCGAGAAATTTTCTTGATTCTACAAAACAGGACAAGGCTACGAATCTGTATAAGTTTGTCTCGTTTTCGCACGACATAAAGACACGACAAAATTTTCTCGCGGTGCGCATGTTAGCCCTGCAAGGGCCTTATTTTTGAATCGTACGCAAGCGTAGCGCATGCGAAAGGAGCTGACCTTCGAACGATACTGTTTGGAATAAGGTTCAATATCGTTTGAAAGTCGGCTCCTTTCGCATGCGCAACTTTGCGCACGGTTCAAAAATAAGGCCCCAGGGGCCGTACCGTGAATCGCTTATTGCGGGTCCGAATAGGCTCAGCTGCCGCCGCTGCACGACTGTGAATTTTGGCGCCCCGCAATATAGTACAGTGAATAGAGAATTTTACCCTACAAACGGTCCGGTAGTATACATAGTTGGCCTCTATTTACTGGAACAATACGGTTCGCGGTCACGCAGTGTCGGTAGCTGAGCCTATTCGGTCCCGCAATAAACGTTCATGATACGGCCCTAGGCTTCAAAGCGAACAGGGGCCGTACCGTGAACTGCTTATAGCGGGACCGAATAGGTTCAGCTGCCGACACTGTGCGACCGCGAACCTTAATGCGATGCGATAAAATTCACAGTCGCGCAGCGTCGGCAGCTGAGCGTATTCGGTCGCGGAATAAGCGCTCATGGTACGGCTTCAGGCCTACCCTCGAAGGGTGATCGGGCCATATCCACCATTCTGACCAAGTTGAGAGTTAGTGAATTTAAATACGCCATTCAATTTATTCTCCAGACGTATGTAGATTTCTTTACGTTGTTTTCCTAGGTATGTTGAAAAACCAGTGGTATCAAAATCTGCACATACACTTCAAAGAGTTTATTGATACAGCATGATACAGCCCAGAATTTGAATCCGTGGTACAGGTCGCGTCATGTAAAAAGAACGCTGGAAGAAAGTAGACGGGGTGTGTTTGCGCATGTGTACACTTGCGCACAAAAGTACTAGGCCTATTGTTTTAAATAATTATTAATTAGCCTTTTGCTCGCAGCTTCGTATATTGGTTATTGCTAGGTACCACCTCATACCACCAAATATACCGATAAATCGCCTACTTCGCAGCTTAACCGCCAGCGTTCTTTTTACATGACGCGACGTTATACCTAGTCAACAACTAGAACTAGGTACCACGGCTTCAAGTGAGAACAAATCTTGTGCCTTCCAATAAAACCAAATTAGATAAAGTGCATAGACATGCATTTTTAGGTTTATCTTTATGCGCTACATATATTGGGCCTTACTTAAAAAAACTTTTCAACCGTTAGTCACTGCTAAAGGTGTTCTGCCATCTTCTCTCTGACGTGAAGCTGCACGTGCTAGAAAAGGATAGAGAAGTTTAAGCAGTGACTAAGAGAATCGAGATTATTTTAGGTAAGGCTGTAAATGTTTTATTTTTGTTCATGCACCGACACGCAGAACGTCCATTGTACACGTCATGCCGCCATACGTCAGAGCGCTATAATATAGGTAACGAACCATGTGACAAGCCATTTATAAAACTGCATGGAAATACAACGTGAGCGACAACGACAGCGCGAGAAAGAAAAACATAATAGTTTCATTGTTATTTTCATTTGAAGTTTCATTGTGTTATATTACTATGATATGAGGCTTTTATATCAGTGATTAACTATAGAGAGTTGCCTCCTCCAAGTTTAACGGTGATAAATTATAGAGTTTGTGGAGAAGAAAACTATAGTGGCCAAAAAATTATATTTAACGTTACGAAATTATTAACGTTATTACTTATAAAAAATATAACATATTTATATACTACCTACATTATTTTAATTTTTTTTAATGCTTGGTTTTAAAAGCAAATTTATCTCATATCATTTCTATCGCTACAGGAGAGATGTGTTATCGTGAAAGTCTAGACTAGAGGCTCTTTAGTCCAATCTGGCGCGGATGTATAAATTACGTGTTAAATTCCCAGCGGAGGGCCTGCTCCGGGTAACTAAGTCAAGATTGAATTAAAGGTCATCGGCCTTGGTTCGCTACTTTATATTTTTTTTGTCGAGTAAGCATCTCGACGAAACTTTACCTACGTACAGACTTTAAGAGTGCGACTAATGCCAGAAAAATAACAGATTTCACCGGCACGTCTTGCATTAGTTTAGAGTCGAAAATCGCATGATACAATTGATGATGATGATGGCTTTGAGCAATTTAGGTGGGATTTTATTTCATTAGTCAAAATGTAGGCATGAAATTAAAAAAATAAACGGCTACTGTACTAAAACATTAGTTTGACTATGTAATTCGTAAAAAATAATGTGGTGCTGTCGCTGATAATTTAGAGCATTTGAATTAAAACAGGTTTTTTTTGTTGGTAATTTGTATATTTTTAAAAAAATTAACCAGATTATTTTCAAAATTTCTATTCGGTTACTCGGCTTCTTTAGGTTTTTCCCCTACCTATAGTATTTTTTTAATCTAAATATTTACGTTCTTTATCATTAACTTATGTGTTTAAAAATACACCTTTTACTTACTTTTGGCATTAGTCGCCCCCTTAAAGATAAAGTGAAATTATATCCAGTGACTAGTCTACAGTGGGCAGTGGGAACACCGCTAGATTCGGATGCGTGGGGTCGTGGGACCGAATCCCGGACCCATGCATCATACGTCTGCCGCAGACGTGGGATGCTTACCACCAGGGCCCTGTTTTATAAAGCTACAAGTCTTGTACTTGTAGTGAAAAACTGGCAACACCGCAAAAATATATTGAGTACGGCGTTTTCTAAAGCTATACACGACAACCAGTTTACAAACTACAAATGCAAGCACTTGTATATACGATAAAGACAAACCCTACCTGTAACTGGTAACTTGTAGTTACTGGTACAAGAAGCTAGTACAATTTTATTGTAAGCTTGTACTTGTAGCTTTATAAAGCAGGGCCCAGACACAGAATAGTCTCGTCAGTGCCATTGCGTAAATAAACCCCAAATAAAATGTAAAATTCTTGTAACTCGCACTAACTACCCTACAAAAAAATTACATCCAAATATATCTAGGGAAGTCATATTTTGCCACGTCTCGATCCAGTTGACAGATAGCCCAAGTCTAGGCCAGACAAATAGCCCACATTCGGAATATTTGCCAAATTAATGGCGGATTCTAAGCAGAAATAAATCAGAATATTCTCGGAACCTAGACAAGTCGCTAGGAACAAATGTTTGTTTACACACTACTTGGTGGCAGAATAATTATATCTGAACCTGCGATGGTACCTGCCTAGAAGACCAAACGAGAGCTAGGAAAGTGTCTTCAGACATTTACTTATTTTATATTTTTTTGCCATGGAGTGACGAGCCGATGCGAGACGTTCGCCCTGGGCCCTGTTTTATAAAGCTACAAGTCTTGTACTTGTAGGGAAAAACTGGCAACACCGCAAAAAAAATGAGTAGGTAGTAGGTACGGCGTTTTCTAAAGCTAAAAGACAACCAGCGTACAAACAACAAGTACAAGCACTTGTATTTAAGTTAAAGACAAACCATCTACCCGTAACTGGTAACTTGTAGTTGCTGGTACAAGAAGCTAGTACAATTGTAAGCTTGTACTGTAGCTTTATAAAACAGGGCGAAACTGAGTGGGAAGCATCATGCCTGCCCGTTACAGTTATAGCGGTGCCACAATTTTCAACCGGCGAACAAAATCCTGCGCCGCACTGCACTGCGCTCGTCACCCTGAGATATCAAAGATGTTATATCTCTCCATACCCAGTAATTTCTCTGGTAATATTGCCCTTCAAACCTGCAGGGCTAACATGCGCACCGCGAGAAAATTTTGTTGTGTCTTTATGTCGTGCGAAAACGAGACAAACTTATACAGATTCGTAACCTTGTCCTGTTTTGTAGAATCGAGAAAATTTTCTCTCGGTGCGCATGTTAGGCTTGCTGAACACAGTAATGCTTGCTACTGCTTGGCGGTTGAATAACTGGCAAAGGTGTAGTGGTACTTCCCCAGACGGACTCTGCAGTAGAGTCCTACCACTACAATGGATACTCATAATTAGCAATATTGGTTAAAATTTACAAATACCTAAGTATATATAAAAACATGTGTACACATATTATGCCTTAAGTATCTTAGTAAGAGAAATAAAAAGAATGAATTTTAATGACTTTTGCGATCTTGATAGGAACTTGATAATGGTTGGATCAAAAAACACAAACAATAGGTACCTAATCGTACCACTACAAAATCTGCTTACATACACTGTAGAGTATGATAGGAAAATCAGAACTATTGGTGCGGGCCCGGGATTTGAACCCGCTATATCAGGATTTCAAGTCAAGATAAATATAAATATAAATAAAATAAAAATAAATATTGGGCGGACATTTATTACACACAGCGCCATCTAGCCCCATACTAAGCAAAGCTTGTATTATGGAAACCAGATAGCTGATAGAATACTTATATACATTTTTTTTTCGTAAATACATACTTATAATACATACTACACCCAGACACAGAACAAACATCGATGTACGTCACAAACATTTTTGTCCTGGGTGGGGATCGAACCCACGCCCTACAGCTCTGAAGGCAGACATGCTACCAACTGAGCTATCAGGCTGTCTGTATAAAAATTGCAGGTTGTATAATATTACTATGGACAATATTATAATGGTGGTCTTATTCTACAACGCTACAATAGATTTTTGTATTGTGGACTCGTTATAAAATGATATATCTAACATAAAGCTGAACATAATCTCAGAAAAACTGACATCCAATATTTGTTGCCAAAACACAAACTGCCAACAAAGTATTAGCCCCAATAAACGTCTCATTCGCAAAGTAATTGCCTCAAAAACAAGTTAATCTCGATAAAAATAAATTACGACCGAATCTCATTTAAATGAGGCGGCGGAGGCAATCCCGTGCGAGGATGCTGTAATTGTTGGATTTCGACTGGATCCGTCACGGAAAGGAAAAAAGAAGAGATTTTATTCAGCGTTGAGTATCGTTATCAGCTCTCTCACTTGCACATATAGGCCGCGGTTGATACCTGCTTAAAATGTGTTTGTGTTGTATCTTGCTTATATTATGTCTAAAAAAAACTTTATTATTTTGCTTTTATTATATCATAATCATAATCTGTTTATTTGGAACAATAATATAATAGTACATTATGATACGAGTGTGCTATGTTGGTCATTACACTAGAGGCGGTATTATGCGCGCGAGCCGCAGGCGAGCGCGATAAGAAAGCCGAGAGCGTAATGACTAATAGCACAAGAGTTCCATACGACTGTTTTCGTCACACTTGCGAGGAAAAAACCAATTTTTTTTTGATAATAATCAACCACACAGCGAAAACGTCAACAAACATTTGCGGAAAATGGCGCCCAAATCAGTAATGCGCGCGCAGGTTGACATTTACTTCAGCGGCATAAGAACTCTTTGTTGGTATTACAAAAAAACTGTAAGTATTACCCGGCTATATTAAGAGTGCTTCGTACACGTACGTCTAATTGCAGTCACGTACAAACTTGACTTTACCGGGTTATACCTATTATAGTACAAGTGCCGTAATGTAAAGTAAAAAGCACGCGTGTATAATAGCTTGGATTATGAGCCTAAAAGCGATGTAATAAGATCTACTTTACGAGCAAGTGTGATGAAAAGAATCACAAACAATGAAGATTGATGACACTTGCAGAAGTAAAAAACTATGTCGCCGATGTCAACGCCCTCTTCCGAAAATTTCACAAGTTCAAGTTAAGGCTTGTATTTCCCAAATTTGCCCCTCGCAAAATCAAATTTATTTAGTCAAATTACTATATTTAAAGCCCAAAAATACAAAATGTTACAGAAGAACATCCGTCTTAGTAACTTCTGTGGATGAAAACACGATTGATTATACTTTCCTCGATAGAAAAAAATACCGTAACAGTGTCTATTTTTAAACTATTTTCAGTTTTATGTCCTAATTACAGCACATAATCACATTAAAAAAATATGTATTATAAGTTAATAGTATTTTGGAGAGCATGCTGTGGTTCAAAAGTGATTAATTTCTATACTTTTCAAGTAATCTGAGAAAATCTTCAAAAATCGTAGTTTGACACGCACGAATCTGCGTAACCGCCATATTTTTGCTCCGCTAAATGTGACCCTACCTGATACAGCTTTAGACTAATGATTGATCTCATTAAAAAATGTGCTTGAAACGTGGAATAACCCGGCCTTAAGTAAGCAGATACTCTGGCACTGGTACTGTTTGTGGCAGGCGTGACGCTTACCACCAGGCGAACGTCTTGCTCGTCTCGTCACTTGAAAGTATAAAAAAGCCTTCCAAGATAACATAAATTCCACAACATTAGAGCGTGATATACAACATACAACTTGTAACAAAAAGGCGCAACAATACTGAAGAGTATGTACTCATCATTATGACCAACTTCTACTACGGGGCCAACTCGGGGCCAACCACTGTAGAGAGAAAGAGTAGGGGGCCTTCACTTCACTGTGGGGACAACCTTGAAACCGCGAAAAAAAAAACAATCGTTCCATAAAGGTCTGTTAAGACTTTATTTTCCACATAACAACATAAAAAACAGACAATTTACGAAAACTTCATAGAGGTAGGAACTTATTGTGGTCAATTCTGGCGGTTTTAGTTGACAGTTCTAAACTAACTAAAGCATTGCTGTCCTTAGCTAACATGCCTAGTAAAAAAGTGACAGCAATACTTTAGTTAGTTTAGAACTGTCAACTAAAACCGCCAGAATCGACCACACTCTATGGAAAACTTAAAATACTAACTAAAACCTAAAACTTAAAATAACTAACTTAAACTAAAAGACCATTGTATTTTGTCCAAAGTCAATTAACTTTTTGTATGGAACAGCTGTTTTTTTTTATGGAAGTTGAACCCGTTGCAAAAGTTGTTCACATTGATGAGTACATACATAGATGATGAGTTCATACTTCACTATTGTTGAACCTTTTGGTTGCTCGTCATTGTATAATGTGGTTGAGGTTGGGATTTTTCAACTGACTTCAAAAAAGGAGTTTCTCAATTCGACTGTATATTTTTTTTGTATGTATGTTACATATATGAACTGATTTTAATGATTCTTTTTTTGTTTGGTTGGTAATACTTTAGAGGTGGTCTCATATACATTTTATCGAAATCGGTTCAGTAGTTTGTTTTTTAAAATCAAAGTTACTAGAAAATATGAAGATGTCATCCAGGTATTCGAGAAGTCAATATATTTTTTAAGTGTATTATGAGGCATCTGGTAACTGGTATAGCGTCTTAATTAACCATCGGATTGAACCGTAAACCAAATCGACGTTAATTTTACGCTGTTGCTAATTGCTAATCAGAGCCATGATTATGAATAATTAGGCACTTAATTAGTTGAACAATGGTGTGAGATAAACACATATCAAACCGAGCTTTTGATAAGCTCTTGTAGTTCGTAAGCGGATTAATGGGTTACGGTGAAATTACTGGTACATAATCTATTACACAGGGTTAGAAGCTTAGGGTGCTATAAGCCGAAAGGGGGAACTGTACTCATCATTGTTAACAACGTTAAGAGTTAAGGGGCCAACTCCAAAATCACGAAAAAATCATCAGCTGTTCCATAGATTTTGTCAAGAGACGATGAACTTTTTTTATGAAACAGCTGTTTAATTATGAAAACTGACGTGGTTTTGACACAAACAGCCGCAACAGAGCAACCGCTGTTATCACGCGCGCGACGCGCAGCGGCCCGCAGTGCAAAACAGGACGCAGCCGCACGCGCGTCGGGCTCTGTTTTCACTCTTTGAAAAAGGTCACCGAATGTGATCGAAACTATAGTTGGAGTATCCGATTTAATTAAACGTGAGTATTCCCGTATAAATATAACAAAAACAGCTGTTTTGTTATTCGCTATTTCAGGGTTGTTTCCTAACGCTGAAATAGTTGTTGAATAGCTGTTGTACTAAGAGAATCAGATAAATTATAGAAATCTTAGAAAGTTTTTTTGGTAATACTTGCTCCATACATAAGTACACACAACACCCGAACACACAACAAACATCTATGTTCGTCACATAATATAATGTTATCATCCTAGGTGGGACACGAACCCACGCCCCTACAGCTCTCAAAACAGAGATACCAACTAAACTATATTAGGCAATATATAGGCAGTCAAAACTTATGAAAGCTTCCAGTTGCTATGAAAATTATTAAAAAACAATAAGCAAGACAAGCTGCATTTTGCTTCGGGGGTCCAACGGAAATTGGAAACAATTTTCCTGGAACATCAATAAAACCACACAAAGAGAACAGGATATAGGAAAACAGACTGTTAGTCAGAAGAACAGACTTAGTATTGGTAGCTCTAGATGAGATCTGAAGCTTCTTTACTTGCTCCCGTGGTGTGTATACGATTTTACGTGCCACTGCGGGGAGGAAGTGTTTCCTTTCACTCCGGGTAGCGGTTCTAAAGTAGCAACTTTAGCCCCGCAGGCACGTAAAATCGTATACACCACCACGGGAGCACATAAAGAAACCTCAGATCTCAGGTTTGTCACCCTTGGCTTCGTCTCTGGGACCTGTTTTTTTTTTGTTCAGCGTGTGTAATAAATAAATTGAATTGAATAATATACATGAGATCTGAGACGTCCTTTACTTTTGCTCCCTAGGTGAGTAATCTATTATTGCTTTTTACTATCATCCATGCCATTTAAAGTCTAGAGACAATCCAAACAGACAATTTTGTAATGGAAGAACAGACTCCGCCTGGGGAAGTACCAAACGTTTGTCAGTTATTCAACCGCTAAGCAGTAGTGTGCAAGCATTACTGTTTTTCGGTTCGAAGGGCAATATTACCAGATAAATTACTGGGCATGAAAAGATTTGACATCTAATATCTCAGGGTGACGAGCGCAGTGCGGAGCGGCGCAGGATTTTGTTCGCAAGTTCACCATTCTGGCACTGCTACTGTTATTGGCAGGCGTGGCGCTTACCACCATGCGAACGTCCAGCTCGTCTCATCACTCCAATCCATAAAAATAAACGATCAATCCCACTACCAGTCGACAGTGGTTTGAAAATTTGGGTGGTCTTTCTTTCTTACCGATACGCGTATTAACTTAACTTTTATAAGTATTATCCTCCAATGAAGGCTTTAAATCGATTTCAATACTCATTGGAATTCAGCGTAGACTTCAGCAAGCCAACCGATGGTTTTCGACAGCTTTGATGAATAGACTAGCTTGCGATGTTGACGTTTTTCACTCAAACAAATCTAACAAAAAATGACGGGTTATTTCAAAGAGCAAAATTAAATACGGTCCCAAATTAATGGACTTAATAAAGTTAGGTCTCCGACTCAACTTAGTCACGTTAGCATTCATATTATGTTTTTTTTTATATATGATCAAGTGACGAGCAAGACTTTCACCTGGTGGTAAGCGTCACGCCTGCCACTAACAGTACCTAACAGTGCTAGAATTGTGAACTTACGAATGCAAACCTGCGCCGCACTGCACTGCGCTCGTCATCCTGAGCTCGTCATCCTGAGATACAGGCTGATTCAAACTTAAGCGAGACGCTGCGCAGTACCAAAAATTAGGCGTGCGGTGTGCGTACAATCGCAAAGTCTCGCTTGCACAGTCTGTATCAGATGTTAAATCCTTTCATACCCAGTAATTTCTCTGGTAACATTGCCCTTCAAACCGGAACACGGTAATGTTTGCACACTACTGCTTGGCGGTTGAATAACTGGCCAAGGTGTGGTACCTATCCAGAGGGACGCTCTGCAGTAGAGTCCTACCACTAAAAATATATATGTTTGTATATTCAGAATGTTCACATGACTAGCCTTTAAATAAGTAGTTATTCGTAGGGCGATTGGGCTATTCCCACCACGCTGACCCGAATGCGGGTTGGTGGATTCACATTCGCCATTGAATTTCTTCTGCGGACGTAAGCAGGTTTGCTCAAGAAGCTTTCTACAGAAAATCCAGTGGTATGGAAATCCGTGCATAAACTCCAAAGAGCTCATTGGTACGGGCTCGGGATTGAACCCACAACCTCATTCCCAATATACAGTCTTCTCATTAGGCATCACGAGTTTTACATGGCCGAATAATGCTTTGCTTCGTCCAGAAAGTTTGCCTCGCAATACAACGAAGCCACGCGACCAGCATTTTGGGCACATTGCCTGAAATTAGAGATTATTTATACCATCTATGCCTTTGTTTTTTAACCGACTTCAAAAAAGAAGGAGGTTCTATGTTCGACTGTAAGTTTTTTTTTAATGTATTTTCGCCACTGACCTCTATATTATACAAGTACGCTTGTATAATAGAGGTCAGTAATGTTCACCGATATTAAAAAACCTTTTTTTTAACGGATATACTCTCGAGGTGGTCCCATATTCATTTGAAGTCGGTTGTTTTTGTTTTGAAATAGTTACTTTAAACGATGTTTTAATTCGTTTAAAAATAAAGCCGTGGTAGCCTAATCGGGAGACCGGTAGACTTGCAATCGTGAGGTCGCGGGTTCAAACCCAGGCCCGTACGAATGAGCTCTTTGGAGTTTATGTACGGACTCATAGCACTGGCTTCGAAAAGGAGAAGAAAAACATCGCGACGTATAACTGGAGAAGAAATTCAATGGCGTACATTCACCAACCCGTTCGTCGATCTTGAAATAATTTATGGAACAGCTATTTTTTTTCGTGATTTCAAGGTTGGCCCCATAGTAAAAGTTGTTTATAATGGTGAGTAAGATATCCTAGGAGGATAACGGTGTTCAAACTAACACCCGGTATATCATTAACATTTTTAAATCCCTACTCGTTAGTTGTAAGCGAATTTTAAAAGGCACGACCACGCAGTCTTTTGAGCAAAAACATACATTTAAAAAAAACCGCCTACTCTTGAGTTGTAAGAACATTTCAGTCAAGTCAACTTTCAAACAAAAAAGCTAAATCAAAATCAGTTTATCCGATTGGGCGCTACGATGCCACAGACAACGCTTAACAGCTCAGTGGTTAGCGTGATCGGATCGCACGCTGAAAAGCGTGGGTTCAAATCCCAACAATGAGCTTGAGCTGCTGAAGGACAACATCGCAAGGAAACCATATCAAGGCATGCTTGCAGACCAGAAAAATGACTGGACGTGAAGAGATTTAGCATCTAATATCCCAGGGTGACGAGCGCAGTGCAGTGCGCAGGATTGTATTCGCATGTTCACAATTCTGGCACTGCTATTGCGGTATGGGCAGGCGTGATGCTTACCAACAGGCAAACGTCTCACTTGTCTCGGTGCTAAAAGTAAAAAAAAAACAGTTCCCATTATTCTAGACTTGTTTACCATCTTTGACCACACCGTCACGTAAAGGCGTGTAAAATTTTGGCCTACTACATGGGAAATGTCCTTAGCCTTTAAGGTGACAAGTTTCGGCCAGAGAAAAAAAAGTTGTCCACAGGCGGTGATAATTGATCATCAAAAGGCCGCTTGTCTATGACATCTAGGTATCTTAAAAAATATAGGTACACGTACACGCATAAATTCTCGCATTTAATAACAGCTGTTATATCTATCAAGTATATTAAGTAATAGGTATCTACCTACAAATACATGGTGAGTGATAATGGTAATATACTAAAATAGTGTCTATTGTTTATGTCATTATAATGCATTAAAATTATAAACAAAAATCCGCGCACGTAACGTGTGTAAACTGCTCTAAATAATCGAGACTTAAAAAATCCTGTTCATTGGTATACCGGGTTAAAATTATTATATTTCAAAGAGTATTGTAAATTCGGAACTGAGACAATATTTTTAGATAAAAATCTGAAGAATTTTACCAATTTGACTAAGAAGTCGCCACTATATATTTTATTTTCTATTGTAAAAGTTAGTTGATGGTTACTCACCTTTATGCAAGTCTCCTTACATCGGATCCTCATCAACACATAGTTTTTCGAACCACTTTTCGTTGTTTTACTCACAAATTTTATTAACAGCTTGTTTTCTTTTTAAACATGCACAAGCCACTTTAAAAAAAGTTAAAATGTTGTTTACTATTCTAGATTCAAAATTACTTTAACACGTTTCTACTTCTTAATTTACCGATTAGGATTTCAAATTTGAATATTTCGATGGCGGGAGCGGGACGCGGGGCCGCGCGTTTCCCTCCGCCCGTTTCAAACATTTTATCATACTGAGCAGTGGTAAAATTTGCCATTAGGGACGTCCCCTGCCAGTCCCGACTGCCTGCAATCATTTTCTATCGATAATATTTAGCGCATCGCTATCTCGAGTGGATTTTTTTATGTTCTATTAAAAACGGATAATCGTAACGTCTCGTTTCTGCGAAGGATAAACTTTATGGTTCTATAAAATGCCGTAAAAGCAAGTGCTAGAGCAATATTCAAGTAGGATATAGTAACAGCCTACTGTTATATAGTTTAGTAGGCTGTTTAACATTTTTAGAACCTTTCTATGGAAGCTATAAAATGTTGTCATTCGACAATCTAGAAGTTATTAGTTTAAGTTAAGATACACACAACACATTTACATTTTACACGGTTTAAATTTTTAGATCAAGATGATTAATTCTTTATTGTCATCGTCATTGAAATCATTTGGTCGCATATATTATATCAGCTCTTGTGGGAGAAACTGAATGACAAAACACCTTCTAAACAGAAAAGCATTTTAAAATTTTGGTAGATATCAAAACCAGCTTCACTATCTTAAATAGGCAAATGGTAAGTTTGTAGTGTGGAGGAAGACATAAATTACGCTGATGACATGGTGCTGCCGAGTTCTTCTATCAGTGGCCTGAGAATGCTCTAGGTTGGCAAAAATACGTCTCAGCCCCGAAATAAAAATAGTTGTCGTTACTTTGGCGTAAGTTAATGTAGCTTAGCTTAACCTATTTCCCTTTTTACAATTTGACCGATGACGTTACATCACTACGTCCAATACTCGCTCATCAGCTGGCGGCAATTTATCGATAAGGTCACATCCTTATGTCATCTTTGCGATCGTCACGCACTCAGAGTCGGATCACGAGACAACACTGGCTTCACGCATGCGCTCAACGTGTTTTTCTCGAGTAACTTGAAAGCTCAAAGGATGTGGAATAATACAGTTGCAGTATCTTAACTCGCGTGATACGGCGGGGTTTTCGTAAGGCCAAGTAGGCTCGGGCGTAGGGCACCCAGATATTCCAAATAGGTACGAAAAGACTATAAAAGTTAACATAAGCAGTTTGATTTCACAATATAATTATACTAAGTACCTATCAGTACTTCTGTACCATACTACCATACTTTCATGATGTATATTGGCAGCGACAGTGATAATGGAACGGACGGGCCCAGCGCTTGCAAATCGTTCAAAATTAACAAGTCAACACAATCAAGCATATCTAGCTAAAATTATGCATATTACATTTGCCAGAAAATAGAGATAGCGAATCTAATTACTGCATGACAAAAAGAGAACACATGTAGGTACATGTATTAGAAGTTTGTATTGTCGTATCGTACGGCTCACATGTCGCAAAGACAGAGTATGACTGACGCGAGAAGAGAACCGGCGCTCAACATATAGTCTTCAAAATCCGTGCGCCTATTTCCCGTCCAAAAGAATGATATTTTTTAGATGGTAAAAAGGAGAGTAGATAATGGTAATGGTATGGTATGGTAATGGTGATAGTGGTTTATAATGTAATCGTACCAAATAGCAGCTCATTAGGAAATCCGAATATGGTCATGCAATAAACTAGAGCAGAGTCTAGCTAGAGTCTAGGGCCTAGTAAATTCAGTACCTAGAGTACCTACTCAACTGCCAAAGCCAAATGTATTATACTTAAATATATTAAACATTTTGACTCGTGTTATTCTAATAGGTGTACCTAGTGCCAGCGACAATGATAAGATGAATGGACGGGAAATAAGCGCACGGATTTTGAAGACTATGTTGAGCGCCGGCTCTCCACTCGCTTCAGTCGTGTGCCTTTGCGACATGCGAGACGTACGATACGACAATAAAAACTTCTAATACGTGTACCTACATGTGTTCTCATTTTGACATGCAGTAATAAGATTCGCTATCTCTATTTTCCGGCAAATGTAATATGCATACTTTTAGCTAGGTATGTTTGATTGTGTTGTCTTGTTAATTTTGATCGATTTGCAAGCGTTGGGCCCGTCCATTCCATTATCACCGTCGTTGCCTAGTGCTCGATTTCAGATCTGCACCCCTATTTAGAATGGCGTCGGAAACTACCGATTCGAATTTTGCTTCCTCGAATGGATGTAAATAGAGGTGTCGCACCCCTATTCACAACTCCATCGGAAAGATTTCCGTTCGTATCCACACTATCCGTCCCACTCACCTACATTCAGGATGACAAAGACAGAGGAAGCCAAATTCGAATCGGAAGTTTCCGACACCATTCTGGATTTACGACATGCCCAGGGCGGTCAAGACTGCTACTCCGCGTCTGTAGAACACTGCATTAGTGAAAAAAGCACGATTTCCTCTGTGCAGTAGGTAGATCTTACCACAGATAAAAAATACGATAGGTAGAGGTACTAGTTTACTAGTTGAATTACTTACAAATCCTGGAGTTTCACCTGTGAATTTAAGGCTCAGAATGCTGCGCGCTGTTATCTCGTACGAGCATTTTACCATTTTTGAATGTATAATCTCAGAATATACTTTAGTTATGAAAAATCGCAGTCGGTGAAATAACTGAAAATAAAATTACAAAGAATCAGCAAAAATATCATTTTGATCTAAACAAGTAAGTATCTAAAATCGGGCTTTTAGATTTTGCCCGTTGTAAAAACTTGCTAACATCGAAATTTTATTTATTTCTAAACATCGACATTTTGACATACATAGTATTCAAAAATATTGCAATGCTCGAACGAGATAGCGGCGTGCGCATTCTGAGCCTGTAGCAATTTTGAACTTTATTTACATGAGGGAAAAGTCCAACACAAATTATACAAATAAAAAATATTAAATATTTAATATTAATATTAAATTATTATTATTATATTGTTTTATTGAAACAAATAAATATATTTTATTAAAATAAATTTTTCATGTTATAAGTTATAATTATATTATACCTAGTATATATTATATAATACCTAGTATATACTACCTAGATAAAAAACAAAGTCAAAACTTAAAAATTACCTTAAAATAACTAATCAAATAACCCGCCCCTGACCGTTCCCGGTGCAAAAGTGCCCATCACACTCGCCGCGTTCCCACGTTGAATGGCAATGGCCATCCTCTGCACCAGGAACGAACCGGAGCGAGAGTCACCTGTCCTATCTATGAGTCTTTGCCCTATTTCTCTAATAAGCGACTTAGCGTCCATGCCCCAACAACCCATGGTCTCCACAGCTATAGGCACGAAGTGGTAAAGCGGTTCCATGGCGGCGTACTTTAACCTCTTTTTTCTACTGGCGTTTTATTAAAATTGATCATATATTTTAGATTTTTATTAGGAACGAAAAATGTATTTTTGATGTGGTTTTTTGTATTTTAATATTCATATTTGTAATAATAATCAATTAAATATTTTTATCAGTTTTATCTTTTTGTCTTTTATAAAACGCGATTTTAAATGATTTGCTAGATAGAAAAAAAATTCAAAGTAGACACCAAATCGGCATTTCAAGTAGGTAGAACTAAGAAAATGCATTATGGAACCACGTAAAATGTATACTAATAGATAGATTACAGTATTATTTAGTTTTTTGGTTTTTAAGATTACATAGTATTTCTTTGTTATATTTTTTAAAACAAAGAAAAACCTACTAAACTTAGCAATTCATGCGCTCGCGCCTTCTCCTCTCTCTTGCTCGCGCCTACCGTTTAGTTCCTATCGTTTACTCGCCTGGACGTACCTCGCTGCAACATAGACATACTTACGGCCTTACCTAAAATAATTTCGATTCTCTTAGTCACTGCTTAAACTTCTCTGTCCTTTTCTAGCACGTGCAACTTCACGTCAGAGAGAAGATGGCAGAGCATCTTAAGCAGTGACTAACGGTTGAGAAGATTTTTAAGTAAGGCCGTAAGTGTGCAATAAAGAAAAAAAAAATAAAAACATACATACATACATCGGACATAGCCTCTTCCTTTTTTTATGTCGATTAAAAACAAATAAGCCGTCACGAATCCTCAATCACGAATTAATCATTAGAAACTATTTTGCTTTGGCAGCAAACCTGAAACGGCTCGTTTTCTTTGGTGCTATGTGCGTTCCTCTGGCGGGGCTGGCGGAAGGTATATACTTTGCAATTCTGGCTTTGGCCGATTTTTTATTTAAGATTATTGTAGGTACGAGTATTTTTGACTCGATTGATTATATTCTTTTCTTGCATACGTGAGGCTATACCTACTGTTGCCAGGGTTTTTTTCACTATTTCCTGTCATAGGCCGGAGTATGACAAGCGAAATTGACACCTGCAGCGCTACTACATGCGCACCGCGAGAAAATTTTCTCGATTCTACAAAACAGGACAAGGTTACGAATCTGTATAAGTTTGTCTCGTTTTCGCACGACATAAAGACACGACAAAATTTTCTCGCGGTGCGCATCTTAGCCCTGTTGGGCCCAGTTTTCTACAAGTCTTGTACTGGTAGTGAAAAACTGGCAACACCGGAAAAAATATCGAGTATTGCGTTTTCTAGCTACAAGACAACAAGTACAAGCACTTGTATATAAGTTAAAGACAAACCATCTACTTGTAACTGGTAACTTGTAGTTACTGGTACAAGAAGCTAGTACAATTATAAGCTTGTACTTGTAGCTTCATAAAACTGGGGCCCTGGGAGCCTTCCCCCATTTTCTGCGCACATCTGTACTTGTTTTATATCTGTGACAAACAAAGCTGCTCCACTTTGTTTATGGAGATCTTATAAATACTGCATAATAATAATAAATAATACTTCATCCAATATGCAAGCCTTTATTTTTATTTTTTACATTTAAGATTAGTAAGTAAATATGAAATATGAGAGCTGTAGGCTGTGATCACAGCAAATAATAGTAGATTAAGCACCAAGGGGATAATGCAGTGTGAACGTCACGGGCGGCATATCGGACCGTGTCAGAGAGTTACTGGGGCCTTATTTTTGAATCGTACGCAAGCGTACCGCATGCGAAAGCAGCTGACCATCGAACGATACTGTTTGAAATAAGGTTCAATATCGTTTGAAAGTCGGCTCCTTTCGCATGCGCAACTTTGCGTACGATTCAAAAATGAGGCCCCCGGGACTTGATTTTTTAATCATACGCCAAGTTTGCGTATACGAATGTGATCGAACTTCAAACAATATCGTTCTAAAGTGAGCTTTATTCGTATACGAATACTCGTTCGCACGGTTCAAAAATCGAGCCCGTGAGTGAAGCGAGGGGCCGCCCAAAACGAAGACAGGCTTTATCCTAGAGGTGAATACTCCACTTTTCATACCTTTAGCGAGACAATAAAAACCCATTCGCGCCTTTTCTGCCTATGGTGGCCAGCAGTTTTTGAATAAACTCTCTTTACAATGCCGTATTTTAAACGTTCCAAATTCAAATCACATTCTATCCCTTGGGATTATAATGCCTTGCTTTACGTTGAGATTGCGTAATATGTAATAGGACATTGTCGAACAGGTGGTTTGAAAAAACTATTTTTAAGTCCACTATTAAAGTATAGATTTATTAAAAAAATTGTCAGTTTAGAATAAGAATTAACTTGGGATTTGAGGGCGCTGCTGTGATACACTACCATTTTATAGGTAGCAATCGCAGAAATGATATTATACAAGGTTACGCACCGGTATTACTAAGCCGAAAGGAGGTCATTGTACTTATCATTGTGAATAACTGACAATGAAAATTATTCTAGCGCCATCTCTTGGCGACGCTGCATTGGATCATCCCACTTCCAACGAAACTACGAAATGTAGTTTCGTTTCGACTGTCGAGCCCGATAGTAATCTTAAGCGCCCCCTAACGGTAACTACTGTAAAACACAATAATCTATCGAATCATAATATACCTATAGTCACCGCGTTACACAAGTGCAAGCAAGACCCACAAGTGCGAGCGAGATAGACATTGTAAATGATTTATGGCCGCACGACTCGTTAACGCGGTGACTATAGTAAACTATCAAAAATCATACTAAGGGCCATTAGCCTGGCAAGAAAGAGTAGAAATTAATAGAGGCGCCACTATCGCAAATAGTTCTAATTATTAGCAACTCTGTAGTACGTCGGAGGAAGATGGTTGGACGAATTTACCCATTGACATATTTTTTTTATTATCCACTGCCATGGATACAAGTCCTTCAGCCGCAGTACATAAAAACTTTTATATCTTTCTTTCTTACTCCTTTAAAATGAGTCTTAGTCAAAGTTACACACAGTAAGTCACTGTCAAGTTCAATCATGCCCTGGTAAAGTCGTGATAACTTTACTACAAGCTTTTTCGGAGTTTTGAAAACAACACAAAAAGACATGTTACACCACAATACATTATACCACTTACCCGCACTCATGCGCGTAAGTCGACACTTCATGAATAAAACGCCACATTTTTATACATTAACACCCGAAAACACAAGTTTTGGAAAATAATACAATGAGGCGACATGATTTTTCGCTTCCCGCCAAAACCATTAACGTTTTTGTTGTTTTGAGTAGTTCCTGGCCATGGATACTAGTCCTTCAGCCCAATACATATTTCTTCATCGATTCTTCTTTCTGCAGTTAAATGAGTCGTAGTCACAGTCCAAGTCACACACAGTAAGTCACAGTCAAGTCCAATTATGCCCTTGTAAAGTCGTGGCAACTTTACTACAAGCTTCTTCGGAGTTTTGGAAACAACACGAAAAGACACGTTTCACTACATTATATCACTTGCCCACACTCTTGCTCGTAAATCAGCACTTAATGAATAAAACGCCACCTTTTTAATGCATTAACACCCGAAAACACAAGTTTTGGAAAATAATACAATGAGGCGACATGATTTTTCGCTTCCCGCCAAAACCATTAACGTTATTATCCTTAGTATTGCCAGGAGAGAAGAAAAAATTAAGTTTCAAGACTTTTTTGACAAACTATACTGATTGGGGATAATCTACATCACTTTACATAATTATGACAGTATAAAAAATGTCTAAACACAAACTTATTAGTAATGTTATATAAACAAATATAATTTTTTGGGCTTTTATTTGACAGCGGGGATGCAAAAGGTTAATCATAACGTATTTTAGGTATTCAGGAAGCATTATATGAATAAGTGAGCTGTGTAATAGGTAGCCACGTCAACCCTCAAGTATAACTGTAGTGTAATCAAGGGCGGATCCAGCTATTAAGTAAGTTGGGGGGTCATATAGTCGAGTCGAGGTCTAGTTAGGATAGCAATTCGATTACAACTAGAACAAAAAAACAGTAGTCGACCTACGCCCAGCACAGGGGTCATGACCCCCAAGTAAGATTCAGTAAACTTTTTAAAATTATTTTTTTAACACCTTAAACTAAGAATTAGTAAGAATTAATAAGTTCACTGGAATGGGCGCGGCATGGTATGGCTGCTGGTTCAGATGGGTGATTAAATCTTTTTCCTCCTCTTTTCGGGCGTAGATGGGAACATCGCCTCGTCCGCGCGGATGAGTCTGTTCACCGCTCGGCTCAACGACACATCTGTTACCAGAAAATACAAGGTCAACAACTAAACAACCGATTATTGTCTTGTATGTAGACTATGCATGCTCTAGAGTACAGCAAAAACAATCTGTTTGTTATTCACAAATCATTGACGATTTGAGAAGCGGCGTTCATCGTTCCTCATGGACTAAACAGGCATTTATTTTAGATTATTTAATGGTAGCAAGTTATACTAACAAGTCGGTTTCGTGATCATAAAAGATCACGCATACGATAAAAAAGCAATGAGCAATGCAATTTGGGCATGCCCATTGCAGCGGAACCCCGAACTTTCAGTAACGATAAAAGTCCAGGGTGTAGCTCAATGTGGTCAATTTTGAAGGATTTAGTTGACAGTTCTAAACCAATTAAAATGTTGCTGTCACTTTTTTACTAGGCATGTTAGTTAAGGACAGTAATACTTTAGTTAGTTTAGTTCTGTCAACTTAAACCTTCAAAATCGACCACAATATCACCATATTATGGTACGGATCAAAGAAGTTAATTTTGTCATCAAAGTATTATAAAATACACATTTGAATTATTTGAATTTCAACTTTTTAAAATTAGAAATAGATACTACTTTGGCCCATTAACTCGACTGGTGGTAAAAGAAGGTGTGGCCGAGAATGGAAAACTCCTAGCTATTAAAATTAGTATTGTAGTGCTCAAGAATCAAGATGGCACTGACTTTTATTCTTAGTAAGTACACAATCAACTATCAGCAGGGGTATTCACAACTCAATCGGAAAGGTTTCCGCTCGGATTCACATTCTCCGTCTCTGTCATCCTAAATGTAGACTTCAAACCCAACCTAAGGCTTGCTCGCCTCCGATTAGGGCTAATTGGCTAGATTGCAAGTTCCAGATTACGAAAGCATTTGCGCACACAGGATTAGATTTTTACGGACCGTTTAAGATTGCCAATCAACCGGGGTACAAAATTTTGGTCTGTCCGCGAGGAACGGGTAGCAAAGAGCCTTTCGTTTCAAACAAAATGTTACTTAGACATCTAGATCTTATATTGTTATTGCTATACTCCAAAACAATATTCATGGTAAGCAGATTGTGTCAATTTAATCACCCATTAAGAAGCCAATTTTGAAAGTATATGTGATATAAAAATACTGAGGTGAAAAATGAAACATTTTTTTTTTTCAAAAAAATCTTTTTTATTTTTGTGATATAATTTTAACAGTCCACTTACTTTTTCTTATTGTTATTTATCATTCGTAGCAGTCATTTCGTGAAAATTACATGAAATTAAAAGAGCTATTATGGTATATCTTTTTCAAGAAACAATTGCTATAAATGTTACACAGTTGAATACCATGTAATTATTATCATGAAATTGTACTCGACAAAGGCATCAAGGATTGTACTATTAATCGTGTACTATAACTTGAGAAAAAAATATATATATTTGAAAAAAAAAACATCATGTAAAATCTAGAATACCTACTCACTCAAAATGTATAACATGTATGTCACCTTTAAATACCTAATTTAAATGACTAAATATTACATAAAAGTTTTATAAATTATCGTTGACTGTGAATATTAGACAGCCTCATAAAGCGTTCAAAATTTGTTTATTTCCTAAAGCTACCCCAAACCTTCTTTAGCTTTATAGGTTTCTAAACAAAACACTAGAATTGTACAAAATTAGAAGATAGAAAGGAGAACACATTCACGATAAACCATATCGATAAAATGTATCATCCCTAATTTGTGAGACTCGTGACTTCAACAGTCTCGAATGAATACTCTAATAATAACTGACCTTATTTCATTATCCTAGCACAATTAAGTACATTTTTGTTATTCAGTCATGAAAAAACAATAAATAGTAAACAATGTATAATTAATACTAAAAGTACGATTTACAAGTAATATTGCTTAAAGTTGCATAATAAAATACTGAAGGCATGATTCCACATAAATTGATTAAAATTATTTAAGAAACGAAAAAAATATAATCAATTTTAAGGAAATTATTAATTAATATTTTTTATTTGGTGGGAGAATACAGTTAGGTTTTTCTTGTAAAGATTTGGTATTTTGAGCCATTTGTAACTATAATTATTAATAAGTAACTTTTTCACATTTCTCAGTACGCCATTATAAAAAAATTTGGCTAATTCATAGCATGTTCATGCTTAAGAGTGCGCCTAATGCCAGAAAAATATCAGATTTCACCCGCGCGTCTTGCATTAGTTTAGAGTCGAAAATCGCATGATATAATTTATTGATGATCATAATTGGCTTTGAGCAATTTAGGCGCGATTTTATTTTATTATTAAAAGTATAGGCATGAAATAAAAAAAATAAACGGTTACTCTGCTAAAACATTAGTCTGGCTGTTTAATTCGTAAAAAATAACGTGGTGTTGACGCTGATTATTTAGAGCTTATTTTATTAATATGCAATTTTTTTTTAATAAACCAGCTTATTTCCAAAATTATATTCGGTTACTCGGCGTCTATAGGGGTTTCCCCTGCCTGTAGTATTTTTTTAAATCTTAAACATTAAACGATGTGTTTAAAAATACACCTTTTACTAACTTTTGCGATTGGTCGCCCCCTTAAGTAAAATTTTTCCATTACTTTACAACCCTTTTTGAAAATTGAGAAATCCTCACAGAACCAAGACACTTGAAATAAGTCTGACGATGAAAGAGATTTTCGCGAAAAAATTGAGTCATATATCCCAGGCACACCACAGCTGGGCTTACCGTGTCGAAGAATATAACCTCAAAAGTCGGGACAAATTAATAAAACTGAATAAAGCTTGGACAAGTCCTGACGGACGGTAATTTTACTGTAGAGTATAAGTATTTATGTGGCATTGTTTTGTTTTGTGGTCCTAAATAATACTGGCTATTTTATTAGGACACTAGAAAGTACCATAAAAATTCACTCTTCTGTACTACACAAATGTATTCTTTATTACTCCAGAAATACACTCGAGTGTTACTTCATAAATACACTCTTCAGTACCACTTATAGAACTTTAGATAATGACGAGTACAATTTGTTTATGTCCGCTGTATAATCAAACAACCTACAAACCGTATGTGTTACAGACTGAAGAGTGTATTGTAGTAATGAAAAGTGTATTACATCTGAGATCTGTATTTCTGAGATACTAAAAAGCATATTTCTGAAATACTAAAAAATATATAAATTTTTTTTAATGCGGAAGAGTGTATTACTAAAAAGTGTATTTATGGTAGTGGAAGTGTATCGCCATGGTAAGGTAAGGTAAGGTAAGGTAAGGTAAGGCCGTCAAGCTGTGTGTCTAGTCTACCAACCGGGCGTGGTGTTGGCGAGGCGACGCATGCGCCGCGTGTTGCGGTCCTGGTCGCGGATCTTCTTTTCCATCTCCGCGTTGGTGAGGGTCTCCAGGTGAGGCGCCCACTGCTCCGCCTCCGACGGCTGCCGGTACGGCGTCTGGGGAACAAACCACTTATTACTTTACTTCACCAAAAAGCAACAACAACCAGTCATAGTAAATATAATAAAATACAATCTATAAAAACTATTAATAAAATTACCATATTACGTAAAGTACGCTGGGCCACTTCCAGATACGCTTAGGCTTCGCTACATTGATAAAACAATCACCAACAAGTCCCGCGAGCGTTGAGCAGCCGGGCTGGCTACCGGTTTGAATACAATTTGTTTTAAAAAATAATAGAACCTACCCTTTTTGTTTTATTTATACGGGAATACTCACGTTTAATTAAATCAGATACTCCAACTAAAAATGTGTCAAAACCTCGTCAGTTTTCATAATAGAACCTACCCTTATTTTATTTTTTTAATGTACGGCACTCAACATTATTTTTGTATGTAATTCTTTTTCAGAAATAAATAATCCTTAACCCGAAGTCAACTTTAATTATTGTACACATATTATTGGCTCAATATTATTAGTTTTTTATTATTGCCTCGATAAATTAGATTTATTTCGTGGATTCCATGGAATACACAATGGAATATTCCTGGGAATTCAAACATGTCCCATGGGAGTTGAATACGGTATCTCAGGCTGCTAATACCCACCTCTACTACGGGTAGTGGCGCCTCGCTGAATGCATAAGTCCGCTGGTGCCAGCTTAGCTGGCCACGGATGCTGTATGCGATGCCCGTCACGAATTCACCTCCTGAGGACCAATAAGTAAGATCACATTGGCTGACAGTGATACCGTACGAAGGCATCAGACATGGAATAAACGTCACTTGTAATAAGGTTATAACTGTCTTTACTTCTTTTTTTTGACTATATGGCTGATCAAATTATCACTAAAACGGCAGATGATATTATGACTAAGCGGCAGATGGGGTTATATTATGATTATTATAATTTGTCAAGTGACGAGAAAGACGTTATATTATAGCTAAACAAGTAATTAATTTATTATTGAAATAGGTAGGTGAATTACTTACTTATGACTAAACAGAAAATAAAATTATGGCTAAACAGCATATAATAATAAGACTAAATGGCAGATGAAATTATGACTTAATGGCAGATGAAATTATGACTTAATGGCAGATGAAATTATGACTAAATGGCAGATGAAGTTATGACTAAATGGCAGATGAAATTATGACTAAATGGCACATGAAGTTATGACTTAATGGCAGATGAAATTATGACTAAATGGCACATGAAGTTATGACTTAATGGCAGATGAAATTATGACTAAATGGCACATGAAGTTATGACTTAATGGCAGATGAAATTATGACTAAATGGCACATGAAGTTATGACTTAATGGCAGATGAAATTATGACTAAATGGCACATGAAGTTATGACTTAATG
The DNA here is from genome assembly GCA_905404285.2 of Erannis defoliaria. Taxonomy (NCBI): domain Eukaryota; kingdom Metazoa; phylum Arthropoda; class Insecta; order Lepidoptera; family Geometridae; genus Erannis; species Erannis defoliaria. The sequence goes on from FR990088.1 coordinate 13,382,477, forward strand.
GCAGATGAAATTATGACTAAATGGCACATGAAGTTATGACTTAATGGCAGATGAAATTATGACTAAATGGCACATGAAGGTATGACTTAATGGCAGATGAAATTATGACTAAATGGCAGATGAAATTATGACTAAATGGCAGATGAAGTTATGACTAATTAGCAGATGAAATTATGACTAAACGGCAGATAAAATTATGAATAAACAGCATAATCATAATTACTAAATGGCGGATGAAGTATGATATGCATAGGCTATGTTGAGGTTGGGTTACGCTGGCAATACTGATTCAAGTTCCAAGATAGATACAATTAAACATTGCAATCTTACCTAATCCGAGCTCGGAGCACAGCTTCATAGCAAACTGCTCCGGATTGTTCTCCTTTTCAGACATATCCCACTCCACCTATAAGAAAACGGACCAATAGGCATGATGAATACTAATTTTTTATTACCTCATAAAAAAGCTGATCAATAGAGCCTATCAGCGAAAACAATATTGAAAATAATTCATAAATAAATAAGTTCTAAGTATTTCAATTTCAAGCTAGACAGAGAGTGCGCTATACTGAGCTATGACGTCAAGCCTCAGGCGCGGCATACAAATGCTATACTAACACGTGCTTTGCGAGAAAGGGATAGAGCATCCCCTCTCTATCCCCACCTAAAATTTTAAACGCTCATCTCAGAGATTTATCAGCCAATACATAAATTTTTTTCAGTATGTGTAATGTATTTAGTTATATTCATCACTAAGCCTGTTATTTGTCATAAATTAAACATTAGGCCTATTATCATAGAAATGAGAGGTGAAAGTAAAAAAAAACTAGTTTATAAAAAAATTGCATCTAAAATAATGGTAGGTGTTTTAGGCCCCAATGTGAAAAAATAATGTCGTCATTGTATTTATTACTAAACATGTTTTTCTATTATGGTGCTTGAATAGGCTTATTCCCAACGAGTAACACCCTAACCAGTAAAAACTTACTCGATGGGACAAATTTTTGCAATGATATGTGAGGTAGTGTCTTATTTTTGTTTCGTAAACTCCGTAGAAGGCCTTTTGTAGTCACTACTACAATTGAGACTTGATTAGTGCTCTCACAACTAGTAATTGCTTGTAAATCTTAGTATAGAACTTTATTCTTTATGCTAATTGCCATTAAATTATAAAGCCAGAAGACGTCCACTATTGGACTAAAGCATCCCCCTTAATAGTGAGGGATTGCCATAATCCCCACGCTTGGCAGGCAGCTTGGGGATCGCAGAATGCTCACCACCATTAACTGAGAGGACGGTGCTGCCCGTCCTCCGGTGGTTCTAGATGCAGTTTTAGGACAATAAGGCTAATAGGGTAGATGACTGATGTTTATATCGTTGAAACTAATAGCTTTGATGAAGAATTTAAGTAAAAATAGTATGTTTATTGCAAAAAAAAATTTAAATCGGTTAATAATGTTCTGATATATGAGCGTTTAATGTTTTTGTTAGAGACAACTCTGTCTCTTTCCCACAAAACAAAAAATTACGTCACGCCTTACTTGTCAGAATTTAATTTATATGGCGTACAGAGAAGTGACGTCACGATTTGCTGTTTCTTCTCTCTGTCTAGCATGATATTAAAATGCTTATAAGTTGCTTATTTTTGATCAGATTTTCATTTTCTTTTCATTAATCAGCTATATTTAAGGGCCACATTTTAATAGGACAATAAAAAAAACCAGTCATCTAGCCTATTACGATTGCTAGTTCCTAATGGCTATATGGTTACATGAACCAGTGATGTATTTCCCACACAAAAAGCTTGATAATGTGCAATAGTTACTTGCTAAGGCTTTTTAGTTACCTGATCAACAAGTGAGGTGTTTCCTACATGTACGTTAAGCTTGATCACAATCCTTTGATCCATCTGTTCTTCCAATAATGTGGGCGGGTCACTGGGGAATGCTTCTATTTGCTGCCGGATGGAGGAGGCTATAGCTGGTATGAAAGTGCTGGTATTCAGTTCTAGGTCATCACAGAGGACTTCAGCAAACTGCTCCGGGGTTATGATGGACTCTGAAATTAATTTTAACACATATATAAAGCTAAGATAGAGGATAGAGGAGCTAGAGGATGGCTTGTCACATCAACAGCCGGAAGACGTCCACTGCTGGACGAAAGCCTCCCCCTTAATAGGGAGAGGGTTGCCATAATCTCCACACTTGGCAGGCGGCTTGGGGAATGCTCACCATCGTTAAATAAGAGGACGCTGCTGATGGCTTGTATTTGACTGTAATTTGGCCAGATGCGAAGATTAATTAGCGAAGATGTGGTCTTCGAAAGAGCATGCTTTCATCATACCCAGCCCGGAGACGTCCACTGCCGAGCGAAGGCCTCCCCCTTAGACTGCCACACCGTACGACAACCTGCCATTTGCATCCACCGGTTGCCCGCGACTTGTACAATGTCGTCGGTCCACCTATATATATATATATAGTGGGAGGCCTTCCTACGCTGCGTCTTCTGGTTCGCGGTCGCCACTCAAGAACCTTTCTTCCCCATCGGTTATCAGTGCAACTTGACCTATCTTCAGCACGGCCAACAAAGAACGCGCTTATTGTGTATAAGGTTGATTGTTAAAGAACAATTTAAATGATGATACCTACCATTCTTATTCCAAGTGAAGGTATCTCTGAGTTTCTGCCCCTCGATCTCCATGTCGAGTCGGATTGGCACCAGGACCTGCTTCTGCGAGGAGTTCTCCAACATCGCAGTCATGTCGGTGTCGTCGAAACACAGCGGGAACGTGCGCACCTGTACAAATGTACAAAATATCGATGGTGCTGGAAATATTGAATACAAGTGTTTGTTTGAATAGTGGTGTTGTAACTTCACCTACTGCCATCTAATCAGGTACATTTATGTGCCATCAAGGTACCACTGCAAAGTACTTTAACCATCTAATCTAATGAGATTTCACAGGCAAAACTTTTCGCAGATGGCGCCAGCGAATCTGAAGGCTCGGCCAGAACACTGTTACAGTAGCCCACATTTTGACCGAATTGAATGGATTCGTTCTGAGCACACTCCATTATAATGTGGTATAAGTCGTCTAATTTATCACAGATATTTAATTTAAGGCCTTAACCTGTTGAAATAAATAAATAAATATCGATGGTCATTTTATACATATATCACCCAGACACAGAACAAACATCTATGTTCGTCACATAAATGTTTGTCCTGGGTGGGGATCGAACCCACGCCCTACAGCTCTGAAGGCAGACATGCTACCAACTGAGCTATAAGGCAGTCAAATACTATTACCACAGAATAAATAATAGTACTACGTACATAAAGTTCACTCCGCAAAGGAATTGAAATAAATAAGGACTCGTATCTACTAGGTAAGTAGCAATTCAACTCGCACAGCGCTGGATACCGCTCGCTATATTCACCTAGATATACCGCTCTCTTTCTATCACGTATGCTTAATTACGTGCGACGAGGCGTGCGGGCGTGCGGGCGGCCACTGACCTCAGCCTTGCAATGTCCTCTCGGAGCGGAGCGCCGGCCGACCATACCTAAACTGCGGAGTGGCACACCCCTGCTATTACCTTCTTATTATGCACCCTAGTCCTGCTAATGGGTGTAGCTTGAGGCACAGCATCCAAATGCGAGGAGTTGGGCATAACCGGCAGCCATGATGGCTGGTGCACCTTCTTGCTCTTACTCTCCCGAGGAGTTGCCAGCTCCTGGCTGATCGAGACAGCTTTGTACCTGAAATGGTGTGTAGGCAACTTGGATAGTTGGACGATTAATGATTTTGTGTTGATGAATTTTTAGGTGAAAGCTGAAATGATAATGTACTTTATACTTATTATGAAAACTAGTGGTTTTGACACATTTCGTTTTATTTATACGGGAATACTGGGGTACTGGAACCACTGGAGGCCAGGCAGCAGTATCCTTTTGGTTAACGGCGGTAACATTCTGCGATCCCCAAGCCGCCTGCCAAGCTTGGGAGTATGGCAGCCCCTCCCTATTAAGGGGGAGGCCATCGTCCAGCAGTGGACGTCTTATAGCTGGCGATGATGACTGGTTTATTCACCAACTGGACTCGAGGGGCTGGACACGCGTGTCCAGTTGGAGAAACTCAAATTCGTATCACTTGTTATTTCGTCATCTAGATATGCTAGAAAGAAATATCACGAGTGTCGTCTGACGATTTGCTAAATAGATGTTCTGCTATACAGAGAATACAGACCTCTGTTAGATGGAGCTTTCCTACATGCCCAGATAAACATTTTTAATAATAAAAGTTAAATTACATCTCATCTAAAAAAAAAAAAAAAATATATATAATATTAATTATAAAAGTCATTCCAATATTAATTAAAAATTCATAGTAATAAAAATTCACAAATTTTTCTATGATAAAAATAATCAACTCATCAATTAATATAAATCATCATCATCATCATCAAATTTTTCGTATTTTTTTTTTGTCATTTTGCTAATTAGGCTTAATGCGTTAGAAGTTTCGCACATTTTGCTAATTAGACCTTCTGATTAGGAGGGGAAGATATGCATGCTTAAGCTTTATTATTATGCAACTAGATAATGAAGCAGGCAAGTCACTCATCTGATAAGTGTCATGTTTTCATCATAATCATTCAATGCTAATTATAATTTTGACCAAGATATGATATAACCAGAACAAGATATGACCTCAGGTCTTATATTGGTACACCAGAGATGGGAAGAGATCAAGGGGAAGACCACAGCGAAGATGGGAAGACAACCTACCAATAGGGTGGCGCTGAATAGCCAGAGATAGAGTAGTGGCGACTTTTAGAGAGGCCTATGTCCAGGGAGGACAACCTGATGGCGATACTAGTGCTAGTGTTACAGATTAATAAAATAAGTATTAAGTAATGCATAATAGAAACTATTACCTAAAACTGTAGTAGTTAGTAATAATGTCAGTGAATAAAGGTTATTTTAATTTTATTTATTTATTAATTCAATTTTAATTTTGGATTTTGAAACCCTGAGAGGCAAGTCAGTGCAATTGTCTTCCTAAGAAATAACTTGTTAAATAAAATCTCTATATGTATATGTTACCGGCCAAACCCGATTTCAGGAAACACTAGTTTTGCCTAGGTTAAACTAATTCTTCCTACATGCAATAGGATAAAGTATAGCCTAGCCTAGGCTATACTTTACTAGTTCGTCCTAAGCTCGATAGGATAAACCAGTTTAGCCTAGGCCAAACTAGTTTATCCTAATAGAAATGTATGTATTTATATTATCTTAGGATAAACTGGTATGGTCTTCATTTCGAGCGACCAACAATTGCATTTTTTCATCGTAGTTACTATAAAATTGTGTGAAACTGGCGACAGCGGTTTTCCATATAATTGCTTTACAACATTGTTTTGACAGCCGTTCTACCTAAGAAGTAGGGCTTTCGCTTTTCTGTGGTAAATATCACGTAAACAATGATAGAACTGTAATGACCAACCATGACAGTTTAAAAATATAATAGAATGTTCAACAACCCAAAAAAAAGTTAATAAGCGGTTAGTAATGGTTCAAAGGATGCTTGTTATTTGAATTAAAAAGCAGATGAGGCGCAAAAAAACGATAATCAAAACCAGAAACATACACATACTTGTCGTCATTCCCTTCTATAATATCCTCTACTTCAGCTGCTTTGAGTAGAGATACCGAGCTAGACAGCACATGAGGACCGAGGCCATTATCTACGAGACGCTTTCTTTCTTCATTTGTGAGGGTCCTCCTGGCCATGCCAGGGTATTTCTTGTAGAGCGATCCGCGGAACAACCGCAGATAGTTCCCAACCTATAAAGGGAATATAGACGAGCCACCTTTAATAATTTTATACAAAATCAGGTCGAAGCTGGTCTTTCATATAGTGCAAGCGTGAATTAAAGTTTAATTGCCTCAAATCATTAGGAAACTTAAATAATGTCATCAAATATGTCATCGTTAATACCTCTGATCCAACACAGTAAAATTCTCCTCCTTCCTCAATCTGAAAACTTATCGGCTTATCGCCGTACGTTCTTAAAGCCATTTTCTGTGTTTATTTTCCAAATTAAGGATAAATTGTAATTATTTCTCTTAGAAAACGAACGACGCCACCGACTGCGCTGGACGGGTGTCTAATTGTCTATAATGTACAACATGATATTTGCCGACACGATAATGCACAGCATGATAATTGGTGTCATGTACATCGAATATCATGCTGGACAATCCCAGCCTTACCTAAAATAATCTCGATTCTCTTAGTCACTGCTTAAACTTCTCTGTCTTGTTCTTGCATGTTACACTTCACGTCAGAGAGAAGATGGCAGAACATCTTAAGCAGTGACTAACGGTTGAGAAGTTTTTTTAAGTAAGGCCGTACATGTCGTACAATACTGGCCGTCCATTATCGGCTCGTTTTGGGTGTCTATAATGTACGGCCAATACAGCCAATAATCCGAGTACATTTCTCAAATTGACATAAAAAAATAACCTAAACCTAACTGCTATACAAATAAGGAATTCGTGTACTTGTATTGTACATCAAATATAAGTCTGTACAAAATCGGGGTGTGCATTATTGAGCCGAGCCGATAATGTACGGCATGATATTGCACAGCATGATATTCGATGTACATGTACACCAATTATCATGCCGTACAATATCATGCCGTACATTATCTGTGTCGTACATTATTGCCTCCCACTCTAATCAATGCTGCGTTCCGTAATGCGCTAAAAGTGATAATATCGCGAATCCGACCAAATTGAATAGTCACAAAATATAAGGGCTTTGATTTGAACGAGTAATACTTGTCACTTTGGTCGTATTCGCGATATTATCACTTTTAGCGTATTACGGAACGCAGCACAAGAATCGTTGATTGTGTCAGTGTTTCCACTTTTAGGGATTTCTCCCTTTTTTAGGGAAAAATTAAATAAATAAATAAATATCGGTGGACATTATTCACACAGCGCCATCTAGCCCCATACTAAGCAAAGCTTTTATTATGGAAACCAGATAGCTGATAGTATGCTTATATAATTATTTTTTTTTGTAAATACATACTTATAATACATACTACACCCGGACACAGAACAAACATTACTAGTATTATGTAAGGTTTAGGGACATTTCATTTCAAAAGGGATTTAGGGAGTTTTGGGGAAAATCGAACTTAATGTGATAATCCTTGTGTTTATGGTCTATAACTCGTAATGAATGTAACCCGCCTAGTTTAAGTTGACCTATTAATTGTACTATGTAGTAACAGATGACATAGGAACTAAGTCATATTAGACCAACAGTTCTAAAGGTGGGTTGGTATGGGATATTGCAGTACCGAAACGGGTATCGGTATTGTATGGCAATACCGTGTTCTGAAACTGTTTATTTTAATAACTAGGTATTGATCGTTTCTTTAATAACGTAGTTTTTGAGTTTCTGCAGAGGTATTTAGTTTCAGTTGATATTTAAAAAAACGCGTTACAAAAATAACTGTTTGCACAAGGTACAAATACCGATTGGTTCTGGTAATATTTTATTTAGATGATGTTTTCTGTGACGTGTTAATCTTTTAATAATAATAACCATTGATTTGCTTTAAACAATCTTTGCTTACTACTAGTGGTTGGAGTATCCTTTTTTTAAGTATAAAAATGCTTATGAATTAAAAAAGATATACAGAACAAATTTGTTGGATAGTATCATACATACAAAACACATTTTCTGTAAACAAAATATACGATACGTATAACTAAATACTTTTGGCACTCTAGTCGCCTTTCTGCCTTGGAGAGTACGATTACGTTCAGAATATTACGGATGAACTCGGGCGCATCACGTCGGCTGCGAAGCGACGATCGGTATCGTATCGTCCTTCGCCCGTCGGTACTCGGCACGCGCAGGTATTGGTTTCCACTCGTTACGACAACGTGGAGACGGTTTGCGTTTTCGCCAATACCTAGTTTCTCACAATACCCAGTTATCGAAACTCCGAGTACCCGGTATTGGGTATTGCATTGATAACTGGGTATTGAAACTGTTTACGGTTTGCACCGACCCTCTAACAGTTCGTTTGTTTTCTTTTTTTAATCGTCTGTTATTCTATTAATCGTCTGAGTGAGATTATCTATCCAATGTTCAGTGCAGCCATAGTGCAGCGAAAAACTGTAAAAGTAGTGCTTCGGCTTCTAATTAGGTTATTTTTTTCTTTATTATGGTTATGCTCCCTAAACCAAGGATTTTAGAATATTCTTTAGGGATTTTTAGGGACAATTCGACGACAAAATAGGGAAAAGCCAAAATTGAAAGTGGAAATGGAAACACTGGATTGTGTTCAAAACATTGCATTCAAAATAAAATAAAATCTAAATGCCATAAATGCTACGCGCTATGGTCAGTTTGCAATTACTAATCGAGGAAAACGGTTGTCGCAGCCGTTGCTAGCTCGGCTAGTGCCTGAAATAACTTAGAATTATGTCTTCAAGGCCTGGATTCAAGAACCCGTTCTCTAGACCATGGATGTCAGAGACGGGTGCAGCGGCTGCGGCTGGGGGCTCGGGTTCTAGTGGACTGAAAGGTGTTGTGGCCGGTGGAATCACTGGAGGCATCGAAATTTGTATTACATTCCCCACCGAATACGTGAAAACTCAGCTCCAATTAGACGAAAAAGGTCAGTGTGTATAGCCACGCAGGAACCCCGCGTGCTTTCATTCATAAATTACCTACTACTGCTTCACTGTTCTGCTCACAAACACAGTGTTGCGGTCTAAAAATAAAAGATCTGCGTCATTTATTTATTCCTCCAATGCCGATAATTTATCTTATTTGACCACACTTATCAGGTTTCTAGCTATTTAAATAGATTCTAATTAGAAATATACATTCAACACTTAGATATATTGGAGTTTATATTATGACCTTGATTAGTAACAACTGAATAAATTGTTATTGCTGGAAAATTCTCTATTGGACTTTGCTCTTTTTCAATGATTATGTCAGTCCAAACAAATTACTTTTATGTGGCCTATCATTTTCTTTATATATACTAAGTGATTTAATTTATTTCTTATACACCTACATTGTTTGACAGTTATTGCACAGCTTACTGGTTGATCTAAAAGCATAAAATATTGTATAGAATGTTCTTATAGGTAGGTTATTTTTTTGTAATCTCATTCTATTTACAATATTAATAGAAAACCTTCAAATATTATAAAAATCTTTAAAACTAGAGTGCCGCCAGCAGCGGAGCAGGATCCAAGCTACTGTTGGTTAGGGCTGCAGAGTGTGGAGCCTTCTGACTATGTGCAGTGTTATAATGATGATTATATTTAAAAGTAGGAGAGATTACCGGGGTTACTCCCATGTTTTGTAGGTATTTTATTTATTTATAATAGAAAGTCACACTATCTCATTTTGGTAAGACAAAAAAAATGTTTACCGGCAAATCTAAGCACATTTATTTCCACGTTGCTTTAATTAAGGCTAGGCGTGTTTACAATATTCTGGCACACAGTTACTAAACATCAAGGTCAAACACCTAACAAACCAGAAAAAAGTATCCCTTATCAATTCATTTTGACCTGTTGGTGTTAAACACGATACCAGATGAACATGCCTTCATATTGCTAACATGAGATTAAATATTTGCTCTTAAAATATTTGGTGCACACAGTGACATACTCTAATCTTGATTTCATGACAGTTTAATGATATAAGTAGTAGTGTGTGTGTGTAAGTACTTTTATATTGACAGTTGGTACGTAAATTTACATTCTTGGTCTTGTTCTTGGTAACAAGTGATAAATCCTGCATTGATGTCCTGCTTGGGGTGTGATCCAGCATCTACCCAGCAGTATTGCCAGGATCAGGATTTAGGGCTAAACCAAATTCAAAAAGGGGCTGGATATGGCCAAAACTTTAAAATATGATTGCTAATTAATGAAAAATAGAGGTTTTTTAAAATGTGTAGAGTATAAATATTATACAAAATGTTGAATATATTTTTACGTATACGTTTTTTTTTTCAATACAAATGTATATTTTTCATAAGCTCCAATTTGGGCTAGATTTGGGGCTACCCACCCAAAATCAATCTTTTCGGGGCTGAGCGAGGCGAAAAGGGCTAGCCCTGAAGGGGTTGAGTTGGCATCACTGCTACCCAGCATCTACCCAAGCCAACCCAGCTCCTTAAAATACTGGAGTCTTGGTTCAGGCCAGAGTTTTGATTAAGACCCAGATTTACAACAGAGTAAAGGAGTCCAAATTATCAATAGCCATGAAAGGAACATACTTACTTACTTCTGTTTCCTGTGAGATATAAATCAAGGTCTTTTCAAGATAAGGTATCTGCTGAGTCTGCCCATTTCATCTTTGACCACATCGTAGATTACCAAATGGCGAGTTGGCGTTCAAATGTGGACTTACCCACAGTAAAAAAAAAATACTCTTCCAATTTAGAGTGAGGAAATCACAATAGGGAATATGCATGTGCTTCAATTTTTAAAAATACTAGGATAAATTGAGATTTTAACTGAATCTGATACTTACGACAAAAAAATAATTGAAATTGGCTGGTAAAGTTCTGGAAAAAAATTGGCCGGTAATTGTTCAAAGTATTTGTGGTAGAGTTGATGAGGAAGTGGTTATGAGGAAGAGGAAGTGGAAGAGGAAGTGTCAAGCACAAAGTTAGAGGATGCGGATGAGGATGAGGATTTTTTAAATATATTTTTACGGAAGCGGTAACGATTGAGGAATTCCAAAAAATGCGGAACTTCCGCTTAATGAGGAAGCGGAAGCGGAATCCTCATCAACACTACTCCATACAAACGTATTCCCACTATTTTCATCCTGCCCGCCTAGCACGTGAGCCGTGATAAAACGGCTATCAACTCTTTTTTCCCCGCGAAAACGAGACAGACGTATCCATACATTTCGAACGAGAAATTCTTCTTGATCTAAGAGGAAGCGAAAGCGGATGAGGATTTTTTAAATATATTTTTTACGGAAGCGGTAACGATTGAGGAATTCCAAAAAATGCGGAACTTCCGCTTAATGAGGAAGCGGAAGCGGAATCCTCATCAACACTATTTGTGAGTGAGTCATCTGTCCCTTTCTAGCAAAACATGTGCATAGTATAGAATTTGTTTGGAATCGTGAACTTTGACGTCATTAACCTAGTATAGTGCCCTCACCGTCTAAAATTAAACTAAAATGTATATAAGTCCGTTATTGGTGCACATATTTAAATGTTAAATGTCAGCTTTTTTGTGAGTCAATAAAAAAAAAACACATGTCTTTTCCGTATTCTGTTTTACAAGCCGGTTATGAAAATAAAACAAAATGCTTGTTTTCAAATTATTTGTTTTCCAATATCTTAAGCCGTAAATTTGCTATAGCTGAACATAATGCAAATCGAAGTCCAAAGTCATTGGATTAAGTAATTTATATGTGTATAATTATCTTATATCATATTATACACATCACTGATAATAATTTAAGATAAAACAATGCGGCAGATAATATCTTATCAAATTACCTCTGCATTACGAACTCAAAAAATACACAGCTACCTCAAAAGTCATTACATTCTAACATAATCTTTATACATAACTGTAAAAGTATTAGTTGTTATGATTTCATCTCATCATCATCATCATCCACAGATCTCACTGCTGGGTATAGGCCTCTCTCTTACAATGCCTTTAGCCTCGTTCCTGTTCTGTGCTAATCTGATCTAGGTTTGACCGGTGATGGTGAAGATCATTCAGCTAATATCTAAAGAGTCACAATCTAAGTGAAAACCGGCAAAAAACGTCCGAGTGCCGTTGTACATACCTATATGTGCATTATATAGTTCAAATTTTAACGTTTGTGAAGAGATTAAGCGGATTGATCATATTTTTCTTTGTAGCTTTTCTTTCTTAGGATCTTATTAGAAGATGTAAGATGTTGGTCTTCAAACCATAACCTAACATCCTTTTTCCTCTCCCCCATTTATCGCCATTTAGGATATGAATATCTCAAAGTACGGAAACTTGTCTAAATTTCACATCTTTGGCAGTGTGCAAAGTCATGACCCCCCTGGGCTGGGTGTAGGTCGACTACTGTTTTTTTTCTAATTGTTGCCGAATTGGAGCCTGTCCTAACTAGACCTCGACTCGACTATATGACCCCCCCCTCCCCTGACTAAAAAGCTGGATCCGCCCTTGCAGCAGTGTTTTAATAAACTTGTTGAACTAAAAAACACAGAACTCTCTTTTCTGTGCTTCTTTAAAACGCAGTGCACTGCTCTTTTTTTACCAATTTTAGGCAAACTGACGTGGTTTTGACACATTTTTGTTTTGTTATTTAAACGTGAGTATTCCCGTATAATAAAACAAACATTTTAGGCAACATTTTTATCTCGGTGATCAATCAAGTCAGGCTGTTCACCTTACAGTATAAACTTGACCTAGTAACTCGCTGACATAACCAGCTTATAAGAATCAAGGTTAAAACCTAATCCGAATGTCTGAGTCCTATTTACGGGGTTACGCGAAACGTTAGCACTAAGCCGAAAGGAACAACTGTTTGTGCGTTATGTTTTCTGGACCTCGGTATGTCCTAAAACTGCATCCAGAACACTGACCTCTATATAATACAAGTACGCTGGACTTCATATTGTCGATAGCAAATTGAAGCCATTTGATTTTCGCCATTTTGGCGCGGATAGCCAACGGATAGCAGTGTCCATGGAACTAATATTCGTAATACTATTATGTCAATTTTAGTACCGGAGACGCACAAAGGGGCGCTTCAAATCGGCACAATAAAAACTGTCACTACCTTGACTTGTATAATAGAGGTCTATGATCCAGAACCGCCGGAGGACGGGCTGCGGCGTCCTCTTGGTTAACGGTGGTGAGCATTTTGCGATCCACAAGCCACCTGCCAGGCGTGGGGATTATGGCAACCCCTCCCTATTAAGGAGGCTTCGTCCAACAGTGGGCGTCTTTTGGCTGATGATGATTATTCCACGAAACTCGAAAGGAGTTGCCAGTCAGATAGATGGCAGGTGGACATTATACAATGACTAAAAGCATTGACAGATTGGAAGCGCCGCGTCGGCGTTCACCAGCTCGTTGGGTCGTCGATTTTGTAAATGTCGCAGGTCGAACTTAGATAAGAGTAGCATAGGACCGGGATAAGTGATACAAGATACAAGTAGAGAGGTCTAAGGTCGGCAGAGGGCGATTAAGGGCTGAAAATGGTGAAGATGATTATATACCTAAATTATATTACCTAGATTAAACAACATCTAACAAAAAGGTTCAACAATACTGAAGGGTATGCATGTACTCATCAGTATGAACAACTTTTACTAAGAGCCCAAACCGGAAATCGCGAAAAAAAACTGATGTTCCGTACAAAAAGTTCATTGACCTTTGACAAAATGTATGGACCAGCTGTAATTTTTTTCGCGATTTCAATGTTGGCCCCTTAGTAAAAGCTGTTCATAATGATGAGTACATACATACCCACAGTATTGTTGAACCTTTTTGTTACACATTGTATACATAAAATAAATAAATACCTTACGTCTCACGAATAGGGCATTCAACGAATAAGACGTTTCGTGAATTGAACGTTCTGCGAATGGGACGTATTGCGAATTAGACATTCACCAAAAGGTTCTTCACGTCATGTATTCGTCATTCCAGGTGGTACAAAGAAGTACGCCGGGATAGTCGACTGCGTGAAGAAGACCGTGCATGGGCACGGATTCTTCGGGCTGTACCGGGGACTCAGCGTCCTGCTCTATGGCTCCATTCCCAAATCTGCTGTCAGGTAAATCATCTTGATCGTGCACTCATGAAGCTTTCTTGTGTGGGTCCATATTGGAACGCAGAAAAACAAATGCCATAATAACTATTGGCATTACAACTGTACGCATAAAAATCATTACGCATAAAAAGCAAGCCGCATATATGCTTGCGCATAAAGTTTATACGCATAGCAGTTATCACCATAATCATAAATTGCATAAAAATATATCGCCTAAATCAAACAAGCATAACTACAAATAGCCCTAATAATTAAAAATCCATAAATCAAAAAATACATAAACCTAAATATACAAATAAAAATTGTCTCCGGGTGGGCTCCCGCCAGAAGCTCTTGCGGTCGCCCCTGAGTGTCGCTCCGCCTCACTCAGCCTTCGGCTCGCTCGCTCCCCCTTTCGGCCTCGTATGGCTTGCTACACTCTGGACCTTGAGCTTCTGGCCCCCGCGCTTTTTATATATACTCTAAGGGTGGGGACCACAAGACTAGGTGGAGATGGCGTGCTCTGATTCGGATCTGTCACCCATTTCAAACCTAACCCACTCAAATCGGGGCGAAAAAAACTAACTGAATGCTTTTTATGACAATTAACAATACAAGCAATATTATGCCTAATAAATCATTGCCAAACTAATAACAGGCTAAATAATTTAAGGCCAAACAATAAGTATGCCTAAAACATATACTGCAAAGAAACCATTCTGCTAAGATACCATTATGCAAAAACAAATTTATGCCGAACAATTTCTGCCAAACAATCTGAATAAAAAGAGTTCTTGTGTAGGTTTGAGTACCTAGTCAGTAGAAGCACAGTTTTACCATAAAAACTCGATCGGCAACCGCTGCTGGGGCAAATGGCAGGTTGCCTTACTGTTTTGCGGTCTAAGGGAGAGGCCCTTGTTCAGCAGTAGACGTCTCCAGCTGATGAATCACGCACGACCGAAAAATTACGTGGATATTAAAATTTTTTTTAGCCGATTTATAAAAAGGCTCTTCCTTTTTTGAAATCGGCTATGTTTTTGAAATTAGGTTACCTAAGTTTATTTTTCTTTTTTGTTATCTCAGAGCTTTGAGATTTGGAAAAATCTTTTTATTTTTTATTTGAAAGGATATAATATTAATAATATTTATTTACTTTATAACAGAATACCAATAAACAAAGTAGTTCAGTTCAAGTTTCAGAACGGTCTCATAGAAATTTCATCAAAATCGGTTCAGTAGTTTGATTTTCTAATCATTATAACTAGAAAAAATATGCCATCAAAGTAAAAGAAATCGCGTACATAATATTTAACTTTGCTGTGACTTTTTAGAGGTGTTTAAAGAAGTGGAAGTGGTGGCATTATTGTTTGAAGTCGGTTGATGTTTTATAAATATCTTGTTTCGAGTTTTCACTCCTTGAAAAAGGTCACCAGATGTGACTGAAGCTTTATAGCCGAAGCATTCAACTTAATTAAACGTAATTACACGACTGCCCAAAAAAAAGGGATTGTAATGTCTTCAGGGTTCATGTATGTATCTATGTATGTATGTGAGTTGTTGTATTCAACCATAACTTCGAAATGCCTGAACAGATTTGGATAGTTTTTTTCCTCTTTCCTCATAGGACAATTATGGCGTCGCACTAGATTTGATTGTATAGGGGTTTCTTAAGAATCCTTACATCTTGACTGACACTGGCAATTATTTTTAATCAAATCTTTTTTGGCTGGCCTGTCGAGTTTTTTAATTTAAAAAAAAAAGTAGCTATCCTTTGTCTTTATCCGCCGAGTTACAAATTCACAAGGAAGGAAAAGTCAAGTCAGTATAACTATTCCGAGGCTAGTCCGCGCTTATGCCCACATCATTTAATAATATTAAATGTTATTTTTTACTTATACATTTAATGAGCAGTGCAACAGCCGAAAGTATTTCTAGAATCTATTCATATAAATAGGCCGACTATGATGTAATCGGAGAAAATCTCGTTTCACATCCATCTATCTGTTTTCATGTTACGAAAATCCAGATAATAGACCACCATTATCAGCAGCTCATTTAGGCCGTAGCCATAGGCACGGGCTAGCTTTCGTATAATGCAATAATCCAATCCAATAATAAAAATCCAATAATCCAAAAATGTACAAAAGTAGTACTTGGAACTAGTTTTTGGGTAAACATGATGCAAGGTGGTATCACGAAGACCACTGCTGGCCGAAGGCCTTCCCCTAAATAGAGGGGTGTTGCCATAATTTAATAGTGTATTTTTAGATCAAACGCCGGCACTCGGCCACACCCAAACTAACACAATTGGAATCAATCATATCATTAACATTTTCGATATAAGTCCTAATGACGTTGAGCATTAAATAAATAAGTTACGCTCATAAAGCTCTACTGGCCCTGATAATGTCGGGCGTACATACTGAAAGTATTTAAAATTGAATTTGCAACTCCTTTAGCTTATATCTCTAATTTGTCTCTCAATGCAGGCCGCTATCCCTCGGTGTGGAAATGGTCAAGGGTCGTACCCATTCCAAAAACAGGAGATAAAACAATAGTTCAAAATTACAGGCCAATAGCCATTTTTTATTGCTAAAGTTTCTGAAGGGATTCTGCATACAAAAATATATAGGCAATTGGAACCGTTCCTGTCTAATGCTCAACATGCATTCCGGAGAGGCCGTTCGGTTAATACAAATTTACTTACCCCAGTCGAACACATATCGAAGAAACTAGACGAGTGCATCCAAGATGATGTCATTTACCTAGATTTCAAAAAAGCTTTTGATCTAGTGGACAATGACGTACTGCTTGAAAAGCTTGAAGCTCTAGGTTTAGCGCCAAAACTCCGTAATTTCTTTGCAGACTATCTGTGCGATTGAAAGCAATTTGTTCGCCTGGGTTACTTTGACTCTGAACACTATTCGACACGATCTGGTGTTAGCCAGGGATCATCGCTTGGGCCCCACATATTCACAGGTATGGTTAACGACCGCGGACAATGTCTTGATAACAGCAGATGTCTTCTGTATGCTGATGATCTGAAGGTCGAGATATAAAATCAATAGAAGATTGCAATTCGCTGCAAAATGATCTAGCGGCAATATACAAATGGAGCCGTGAAAACAGCCTGCCTCTAAATATTCATAAGTGCATGTCGTGAGCTTCACTCAATCCAGCCATCCCATTACCTTTCAGTACACTCTTAATAATGAAGAAATAGACAATACATTCCATGAACATATACAAACCCTAGCGGCAGAGTGCTTCAAGCGATTGTGGTTTGTAACAAGAAATTGTTACAAATCCAGTTATTAGATCTAAACTTGAAGCAAGTTCGGTCATTTGAAGCCCCCATGAAAAAACGTATTCTCTTATGCTAGAAAAAGTACAAAGGAGATTCCTACGGTTTATGTATAAAAAGTTGTAAGGATATTATCCCTTTCTGTATCCATCAAAATACATACTGGGTGCTACGGGTTTTATTTCGCTGGAAACACGTCGCACGCACGATCTACTACTGACCATGTACAGAATCCTCCACGGTGTGCTTGACTGCCCTACACTACTAACCGAGGTAAGCCGCCTGTCAGTACCCGATCATCTAGTTCGTTTCCGTACTGGTAGCGTGCCTTTATTCTGCCCCGTGGCGCGAGAACAGTCCCCCATCTGCCTAGCGCAGAGGCACCTCAATGCGCTTGTCTCCTCACAAACACAAGTCGACATATTTGCCGACAAATGGCCTGTGTTTCTAAAAAGTTCCTTGAAGTCCAGCGAGGAATACGAAATATTTTGAAATTGTATTATGTTGTCGTTGTTATTGCATTTATCTTTGTTTTGTTTTTGTATATTTTTTATTGTTTTCCTTTTGTATTTTTTTTGTGTATTTTTATTGTACATATTTTATACATAGGTACTTAGTATACCTATTTTATTGTTATAACAATATAAGTAAGTGGAGTTTTGGCATAAGCTGTTAAGTTACTTAACGTCATAAATAAAATAATTTGAATTTAAATAAATAAAAAATAAAGAAAACCCACGCTTGGCAGGCGGCTTGGGGATCGCAGAATGCTCACCACCATTAACCGAGAGGACGCTGCTACCCGTTCTCCGGTGGGTCTGGTTGCAGTTAAAGAACATACCCAGGTCCACACTCCCAGGTCGACTCTTTCTCAACTCTTCCAAATTTACTTATTTTGCTAGTTGTGTTATTAAACGACACACGGTTGAAGAGCTCTCTTAGGGACCGTTCTCTGATAAGATTATGACATGGCATCTGATAAGCGGTTTCTTTTGCTGTTTGCAGCTATGACAGGCGACTATCAAATGTTATGATAGTGTCATAGATGACGGCATCTTTGTATGAATAAATATTAGTACAGAGTTTATTCTAGAAACCACGGTATTTTGAAGACTTGTTACTCAATGTATCGATTGATGGGATTAACAAGTTATAGGTAGGAAACCCAAAAACCCGCTGTTCCCTTACGCCAGGCCACATTGAACTCTATGTGTAACGTAAGTATATCACGGTGTAAACATACATACAATACATTTTTAGTAGTTTGATAAAACTAACAAAATACGCTTTAAAAAAAAACAATCGACTTTAATTTCTACTACCTGGGTGACATCTTCATGTTTCCAGTAATTTTGATTTAATAACCAAACTATTAAACCGATTTCGATAAAATGTATAGGTATGGGACCACCTATGAAGTATCACCTACCAAACAAAAAATATTACAAAAATTATCAAAATCAATTCATAATTGGCGGAGTAATAGCGTTACATACAAATAAAGCACAGTCCTTTTTTGAAGTCGGCTGAAAACGAAAAAAACATATATTTTCTTCCGCGAGTTCTTGGTTGGCCCCATAGCCCCATAGTATCTTCTTCTTTATCAGCCTGTTAGACGTCCACTGGACGAAGGCCTCTCCCATAATAGGGAGGGGTTGCCATAATCCCCACGCTTGGCAGGCGGCTTGGGGATCGCAGAGTGCTACCACCGTTAACTAAGAGAACGCTGCTGCCCGTCCTCCTGTGGTTCTAGATGCAGTTCTAGGACATACTCAGGCCCCATAGTATACGTTGTTCATAATGATAAGGCTCATTAATACTTCCGAGTAACCCATTATACAAAAGGTATATTTTGTCGAACATCTGCGCGACCGGGATGACATTGGCGGTACATATAGTGGCTATACTCCAGTTTGTCTCGCGGTCGTGTCAAGTGACTTAATAGACCTTTGTTATCAGCAGTAATGCTCCACTTTGCAGTAACGTGAGATACGAATGGGTATCACGTTCTGTGTTTGTTGTGTAAGGAGAAAAGATATAAAGTATATAGATTATCTACTTGCATAGCATAGAGTCCACCCTACCTCAGCTCGAATATCCCCCCCCCCCTTTGCCTGGGCAGGGCGGCAGGAAAGGTCTCGGTAAAATGGTTCCAGCGCTCGATAGTTTAGGTATTTTTTTTTACACTTGATATTAAAGTTATTTTTACAATTTTATTTTAAGCGGATACCTTCCCTCCTTTTTTCCCCTTCCTTATACTTGTACTCTGTTCATTTAATATGCAAAGTTTAAAGATCTCATTGGGAGCATTTTGTAGATTGTCAAGTTTTTATTGTGCGATTTAGAGGTAATTTAGTTTTTGAGTTTTATAATTTTTTTTATTTAACGAATCTTAAAATCTATCAAACAATATTTTTTCTATTGTCTAAAAACCTACTTCAGGTTTGTTTCCACCAAATCATTTACTTTAAGGAACTAAAAATGCTAAACTTATACTTTTAATTCCGTATAATTTTCTAAACTAGTCGACCTTGTCGTTTTATTTTGATGGAGGTGACAGTTATGACGTTTGCTACCGATACGAAACCGGATTGTACTCAGGAAAATTATGTATGAGATGAAGTTATGTTACGTAACCGCTTACGACTGTGTTGGACGACTCTGGTGCACGACAGAAAATGTTATGGAAACGCCTTTTGATAGCAAATCTTTGAAAAATGTTGACATGTTTAGAGTGATCGCACATTGATTCGGTACGGCACCCGACAGGCGCCGGATCGACCGAAACACACTGCGCACAATTAACTGGTGCGAGCGAGCAATTTCTTACGGTGTGCGGGACCTAGTACAAAATGTATGCACGGAGCGCCTTCGGGCGAAACCGGACGGTTTTTCTTACGGTTTTTCTCGTCGTATGCGCCCGGCCTTAAACAGCACGGGCCTCAATAAAGGTGGCCATTTACAAAAATCATGATACATCCAAACAGACGTCGGCCGTCCAAATGGATCGTACATATGTAGTCCATTGACGATTGATCCATCGCATACATCCTTGGTTACTCGTACGAAGAAACAATTATTTAATCTGTGTTTGTAACTGTTATATCTATTTGGTGGATTCCCTAGAAGTCACACCATTAAGGCTATTCACAACTCAATCGGAAAGATTTCGAACCACATCATCTGACTCATCATCATCTGTCATTCAGGATGACAGAGACGGAGAATTTGGATCCGAACAGAAACCTTTCAGATAGAGTTGTGAATACATCTGCTACATGCACATACAGATGCTGATCCTGTCACAGTATTACTCATTCCATTTTGAAATCCTTGCCGCTTTAAAAATCGAATTGGTTTCCGAAATTCACGGGCAGATTTTGATATGCCAGCTTTGCTATTTGGGCGTTTCGCTGGACATATCGTGAAAACACTTTCAAAAATGAAAATCGTTATCGACATTCACGTAGAGCTGTTGGGATGCAGCCACGCCATTCGGACGGTCGGATGCATCGGGAATGGAGAACGCGGCTGCTCACCAATTCGGAAACAACTCACATCTCTGCGCTTATCTCGCTCGCATTGGCATATAATAAATAATAGAACTACGTACAGAAAGTTCACTCCGCAAATGAATTGAAATAAATAAGGACTCTACCTACTAGGCAATAAAGTAGCAATAGGCTAGATGACTGATGTTGATATCGTTGAAACCTATAGCTTTGATGAAGAATTTAAGTAAATATAGAATGTTTATTGAAATAATTATTGAAATCGGTTAATAATGTTCTGATATATGAGCGTTTAAAGTTTTTGTTAGAGACAACTCTGTCCCTTTCCCACAAAACAAAAAATTACGTCACGCCTTACTTGTCAGAATAGAATTAATATGGCGTACTGAGAAGTGACGTCACGATTTGTTGTTTCTTCTCTCTGTCTAGCATGATATTAAAATGCTTATAAGTTGCTTATTTTTGATCAGATTTTAGTTTTCTTTTCATTAATGAGCTATATTTATGGGCCACAATTTAATAGGGCAATAAAAAAAAACCAGTCATCTAGCCTATTCAACTCGCACAGCGCTGGATACCGCTCGCTATATTCACCTAGATATGCCGCTCTCTTTCTATCATGTATGCTTAGTTACGTGCGACGAGGCTAGCGTGCGGGCGGCCACTGTCCACAGCCTCACAGCCTTGCAATGTTCACTCAATGTTCAGGCCGAACATACCTAAACTGCGGAGTGACAGTGGAAACAGAAAATAAATGTAGCTTTTACATTTTTCTATTTTTTCGTTTCAGATTCGGAGTATTTGAGCAGGCGAAGCTGTACATGATAAGAGAAGATGGTACGCTCTCCACGGCGGGCAAGCTGGGCAGCGGCCTCGCGGCTGGAGTCTGTGAGGCAATCTTCGCCGTCACGCCCATGGAAACCGTGAAGGTCAAGTTTATAAACGACTTGCGGCTGGAGAAGCCCAGGTACAAGGGATTCTTCCATGGAGTCAGGACTATTGTTAGGGAAGAAGGTGAGCGTAAACAGGATATCATAACACTGGCTTAACATTTTGTAGTGGTAGGACTCTATTGCAGAGTCCGCCTGGGGAAGTACCGTTATTTAACTGCCAAGCAGTAGTGTGCAAGCATTACTGTGTTCCGGTTTGAAGGGCAATGTTACCAGAGAAATTACTGGGTAAGAAGATATTAACATCTAATGTCTCAGGGTGACGAGCGCAGTGCAGTGCGGCGCAGGATTGTGTTCGCAAGTTCACAATTGTGGCATTGCTACTGTTAGTGGCAGGCGTGACGCTTACCACCAGGCGAACGTCTTGCTCACATGTTTTTTTTTTTTTAAACACTACGTTGCAAAAGTTTTTTTATGCTTGAAAGGATATTTATAAACACTAAGTTGCATCCACCGGTTGCCCGCGAGTTTTACAATGTCGTCGGTCCACCTATATATATATATATATAGTGGGAGGCCGCGCCTACGCTGCGTCTCCCTGTTCGCGGTCGCCACTCAAGAACCTTTCTTCCCCATCGGTTGTCAGTTCTTCTAGCGATGTGTCCTGCCCACAGCCACTTCAACTTGCAAACCCTGCGAGCTATGCCGGTGGCCTAATGTAAAAAATAACCCTGTAGGTGTAACCCTGGATAATGTAAAAAATATAGTTACGTTAACAAAAAAAATTGAGAGTAATGTTGTTTTCCAGGCATAGGAGGCGTGTACAAGGGCGTGTCGGCGACGGTGATGAAGCAGGGCAGCAACCAAGCCATCAGGTTCTTCGTGGTGGAGTCGCTGCGGGACTGGTACAAGGGCGGGGACAGGAACAAGCCCGTGCCCAAGTACATCGTCGGACTGTTCGGCGGCATCGCCGGTGAGGATGAGCCTTTTCATGCCATGCACTCCACGAGACTAGCGAGACGTTGGCACTAGTGTTGCAAAACTATATCGATGGTCACCACGCTATCGATTTTATACTATCGATAGTCCAATACCATCCATGGTTTCGATACTATTATCGACACCATTACGACTATCAACGATGAATACTTTTTTATTTTTCTAATCTTAAAATTTATCAAACAATATTTTTTCTATTGTCTAAAAACCTACTCCAGGTTTGTCTAGACAATAAATTCTCGACAATCGTATAAAAGCCATTTAAACATGTAAACAACTTACGAAATAATAATTAAAACATGATACCTACCTACGAATGCACGCGAGCACACAAAACAGCTACAGTAGGCAGGGTATTATTATTCCCTACTATCGATAGTTGTATCGATTCACACTATTGTATGGCTCTCGATAGTGGCATATCGAGCGGCACTAGCGGTGGTAAGCATGACGTCCGCCCATAACAGTAGCAGTGCCAGAATAGGGAATATGCATGTGTTTCAATTATTAAAAATAATAGAATAAATGGAGAGTTTAACTGAATCTGATGCTTACGTCGCAAAGCAATTGCGATCGGCTTGTAAAGTTCTGAAATATAAGCGTTCCAAGTATTTGGGAGGGAGTCGTCTGTCCCTTTCTAGCAATACATGTGCTAGTATAGAATTTGTTTGGAATCGTGAACATTGACGTCGTAAACCTAGTATAATGCCCTTCCTGTCTAACATGAGACTAAAATGTTTGTAACTTCGTCATCATCATTTCGATTCAAAGCTGAATTTTTTATATTTTTTTTTGTATTTTAATATTTAGTTTTTTTTTTTAATTTTATATATTTTTTGACCAAAATCTGACCACTTCCACCGCATCCTCTGAAGCCAGATTTAGGTCTTTTTGTCTACAACTTTTGGTACTCAACGGGCAAGCCAAAAGATGTGCCATTGTCTGGACGACAGCACCACAGTCACACTCCTCCTGATTTGAGAAGCCCCATCTGACCAGGTTTTGTCTACAACGGCCAACCCCAGCACGGAGCCGATTGAGGGACTTCCAGACTGGCCATTGTACGTCGTGTCCTGGAGGGAGGCTCTCGGCTAGTTATTTGTGCACATATTCAAATGTTACTTTCGATGATATGTTTTGTTGTTTGTAACTTTTTTGAGAGTCAATAAAAAAAACACATGCATATTGTGAACATGCAAACAAAATCCTGCGCCGCACGGCTCTGCGCTCTAGTCATCCTGAGATATTAGATGTCAAATCTCTTCATGCCCAGTAATTTATCTGGTAACATTGCCTTCAAGGGCGGATCCAGCTTATAAGTCGTTGGGGGTCATATAGTCCAGTCGAGGTCTAGTTAGCAGTCAGGCTCCAATTCCTGTACAACTATAAAGGCTAGCAGTAGTCGATCTACACCCAGCCAGGGGGGGGGGTCATGACCCCCCTCTGGATCCGCCCTTGATTGCCCTTCAAACCGAACAGTAATACGTATTCTATTGCTTCGTGAATAACTGGCATATTGTGCGGCCTAATTAACATTTGCGTAAAATTTCTAGAATTGGTGTCAGTATCGATAGTGAAGTCATTACATAATGAGGTTAATTGCTAGAGTACTTTGCGTGAATAATATTATGTTCTTAAGGTCCGGTTGTAGCGTGGTACGTCCAGGCGAGTAAACAATAGTCACTAAAACGTGAGCGAGAACGAGAAGGCGCGAGCGCTTGCATTGCTAAATTTAGTAGGGTTTTCTTTATTTTGAAAAATACAACAAAGAAATACTGTAATCTTAAAAATCAAAAACTAAATAATACTGTATTCTATCTATTAGTATACATTTTAAGTGGTTTCATAATGTATTTTCTTAGTTCTAGCTAATCGAAATGCCGATTTAATGTAATTTGATTTACTTTGTATTTTGTTTTTTTTTCTATCGAGCCAACCATTTAAAATCGCGTTTTCAAAAAGAAAAAAAGCTTAAATAGATGATTAATTTTAATAAAAAAAAAATGTTTTGGTTCAGTATCGAGCATTTTGGATTTTTCCCGCTTTTAAAAAATAATTCAAAATTGCTACAAGCCCGCCTTAACCGAAATCATTATCGGCTCATGCATATCTAGAGCGTTGACTCGACGTGTCATCGTTCTAAGGCCTTGTAGTAAACATTACACCACATTATATAATAAAATAATAGTAGATTACTCACCTAGGGAGCAAAAGTAAAGAATGTCTCAGATGTCATGTATGTGTTGACAAACATGTGATCTGAGGCTTCTTTACTTGCTCCCGTGGTTTGTATACGACTTAGCCACAATAAAAGCTTATATATATATAAAAGCGAAAATCATTCACTCACTCACTGACTAAACACGAAATCTCGATAACTACTTGATCCCCGAAGCTGAAGTTTGGCAGGTAGGTAGTCTATAGGTAGGAGACGTCAGCTAATAACAACTCAACTCAACTCAACGTCAACTTGTCTCTCAAAACGCCTTCTGCACGTTGTGCAACTTTCTATGGGAAGTCGTTTGCATTCCAAGCAGTTCAGCTGTGGAATGCTTTGCCCGTGTCCATAAGACTTGCTCCGTCGCTCGCTGTTTTTAAAGAAAATGTTAAAAAATATTATCTTACGCAAATTCCATTTCATGAATGCTGTTGTTTTTATTTAAATTAAAATATTTTATTATTATAATGTTTTCGCATTGAGATTTAATTTTAAATATCTAGTATTTTATAAGGAGTTTATGAATAAATGTATCAAAATATGTTTAAATTATCAGGTATAATTATTTATTATATAATTATATGTATTAGTGTATTGTTATAAATGTAGGTAATTTATGTATTTGTATTAGGTACTTATCTTAAAAAAATTAAGTTTTTTTCTTCTATGTATTTTTTCTTGAAGTTATTTAATATTGCACACCCCGTCTATTAATGTTTTTTCGAATCCTTTCCATCCCAAGGTTGCCTGGAAGAGATCGCTTTTAGCGATAAGGCCGCCAATTGTTACACTAGTGCTAAGTTCATTTTTCTGTTGTGATTATCATCTGTAATTTTTTTTTTTTGGTGTGTACAATAAAGAGTTTATCTATCTATCTATCTAATAACGGATTTTGCAACAGGGTTGAATTAAGGGGGTAAATTAAGGGATGAAACTTTCTATGGAAAGTCTTTGTTTATGAAGTTATATTGATGAAAATTAGTGTTTTGGTAGTCCTTTCTAAACAAAATTTGATGTCATTAATATTTTTGACAGGGATGATTTAAGGGCTAGAAACAGTATACTATAATTTCTGGTGTATTTCCGCTGCTTTTTCTAGTGTTTTACAGCGGTTAGCTTATATAACGGACTTTAGTATGTCCTAAAACTGCATCCAGAACCACCGGCGGACGGGAACAGCCTGGCCTGGCCAGGCCGCCAGCCAAGTGTGGGCATGGCAGATGGGGTAGGGGCAACACCCAACCCTATGGAAGCCTTTGTTCAACAGTGGACGTTTTCTGTCTGTGTTGGTTAAAATGAATCTCTGTGAAGGAACGCCTGAATCAATCTTATAAACAATAAAATAATATTGTTAGAATTAGCAAAAGTAACTTTTTCAAAAAAAAAAACAACTGACTTCAAATTAATATGGGACTACCTCAGACATATACCCTTTCAAATAAAATAATAATTTTCAAAATCGGTCCACAATTGACGGAGAAATCGGTGAATTTTTTTTTTTTAAATATACATACCGTCGAACATAGAACCTCCTCCTTTTTTGAAGTCGGTTAATAAAAGTAGAACATTATTAATCTGTACGTATATTTCATTTTTCAGGTGCGGCATCGGTCTTCGGCAATACACCAATCGACGTGGTCAAAACTCGAATGCAAGGTCTCGAGGCGGCAAAATATAAGAATACGGTGGACTGTTTTGTCAAAACATGGAAAGCAGAAGGCCCTCTAGCGTTCTACAAAGGCACTGTACCTAGACTAAGCCGGGTAGTATTTGACGTAGCAATCACTTTCACAATATACGATAGCATTATGGATGTGTTCAACTATATGTGGAAGTAAGCTTGAATAATGTCGAATTGGTGATCTTGGTCTTAAACTAAACTTGGCTCCTTTTATTTCCGAAGTATTTAGAGCAAAAGTGGCGCTTGATAAAAGAGTAGTGTTGCCGAACTATCGACGCTTCCACTATCGATAGTAATATCGATAGTTTCACAGTAGATAGAACCGATTATTCCCCGATCGAACCCACGCCCGCTCTGAAGCTCGAAGGCAGACATGCTACCAACTGAGCTATCAGGCTGTCAAGTCAACGTTAGAAGCTGCCCTTTTTATGTTATCGATACTATCGATATTCATACTATTGCCAGGTTATCGAGTGTTCTATCGATCAGCAACACTAATGAGTGGTTTGCACGTGTCATTGAATAAATGTAAAACTTTTACTTTAAATAACTCCGTTCGTGGAATTTTGGCGGGAACACGGAAAAATCATGTCGTTGCATTCAATATTTTTTTTTTAATTGTGTTTTTTCGCGAATTAATGATTAAAAATGGTGGTGTTTTATTCATTGAGTGTTGAATTACATGCACGAGTGTGGGCAAGTGATATAATGTGGTGAAACGTGTCTTTTCGTGTTGTTTTCAAAACTCCGTAGAAGCTCATAGTAAAGTCGCCACAACTTTACTAGGGCATGACTTGGACTCGACTATGACTAACAGCGATTTCATGACTTATTGACTTGATTTTAATAAAATAAACTTGACACTGGCTGAATGTGACGTGCGATGCCAATAACTAAGAAGAAAAAAAACTCCGTTCGTGCCATTATTTATCGTGATAAAGCTACCTAGATTTAGTTTAAGAAAATGGACATCAGATTCGACAAGTATTAAGTGCCGGTTTCTAGTACTTCAACGTTTTTGAGGTAACTTTTTAATGCTAAATGTTTACTATAGAGATGTTATTGTCTGTAAGAATCAATCGCAGTAGTGCTTTGGGTTACCGTTTACTTGACTAGAGTGGAGATGTGATACAAATGTTATTTTTTTTAGTCTTTTTGTTCTTGGACATTTTATTTTTGCTTGTTGTGAAGTTTAACGCGGTTATACTACTTTAAGTTAAGATAGTAGGCATTTACATCATACTTTGTGTGTGTCAGAGTCCGCGAATATTGTGTTGTAATTTGTAAATCTGCATTATTATACGTGTAACAAAAAAGTTCAACAATACTGAAGGGTGTATGTACTCATCATTATGAACAACTTTTATTACGGGGCCAACCTTGAAATCACGAAAAAAACAGCTGTTCCATACAAACGTTCATTGCACTTGGACAAAATGTATGGGACAGCTATTTTTTTTCGCGATTTCAATGTTGGCCTTATAGTAGAAGTTGTTCATAATGATGAGTACATATATATCATTCAGTGTTGTTGAACCTTTTTGTTACAGGTTGTATAATGTAGATGTGTCATATTTTAAGTTGGTTTAGTGTGATTAAAGTAATTATTTATTGTTTATTCCAAAAATTACGAATATTATAATAAACTAATTGACACGGCAATAACTGGGAAAGGTTAAAATGCTGAGAAAATACATGAATGATGATAGCTGTAATTAAACTGTCTTCAGCAAAAATAAAATGACCGAAATGTTACCTTGTTGTTAGGTGCTTAATGTGAATATTCGAGTGCAAGCAATTCGCTTCTAGGTCGCGTCTGTCAGAACGGCGACTTTTATGTTTTGCCGAGTACTAAATGTTTTGAATTGCATTTTTTTTTTATAATAAAGATGTAAATTGCTCTCTTCTCATCTTCCAAATACGCATTTTATACATATATATTATTTGTACTCGTTGTTTTTGACTTCCTATATTTATTTATATCATGGATTTAAAATAATATACGTGTTTAAAACAATAGCATTTATGAACTTGAAAAGTTAAATGGACATTCCAAGTTTTGTACACAGAACAGATGGACAATGATTTATTTTTTTTATAATGGTTTTTGTTTTTAATAAATATTGACATTTTATATTAATTTATGATTTCAGTTTTCGAATGAAATAAAATTGTAAAACAATTTTGTGGTTTTTTATTTTAGTGCTTAGCGTACCTAAGTATAGCTTGGCAGGGAAGACTAGATCAACATGTTAGAGAAAGAGCTAAATCCTTCCTCCAAGGAGTAGATTGATTGCTTGGAGGATTTAACTCTCTCTCTCTCATTGATTGGCACAACTCAAATAGTTATAAATAACATATACAAACAAACAAAAAACCCAGTAATACATCCAACGATGATTGGGTGAAATTCACCCACAGGCGTGATTTTCAAAAATTGCTAGGGGAAAAAAAGGTTGCTTTTTAAGACTATTTTAATCTCTGCCTTTAGGAAGCCTGCCTTTGCCTGCAGATGCAGATGTCAACGAGGGGTAAACCTCAGAAAAGAATGGCCAACTGCATTGGCGTGTAGACTGAAGACAAACCTTCGAAATGGTGATCAAGCAATGTCTCACGACGTAGACTCGGTGGCGATTCGCTTAAGCTAATTAATTTCTTGGTTTAGATTTCCATCAAATACTTTGTACCGTGTCCGTGGCGGACTAATGGGAGACCTCGTCATCAGCCATAAAAACGTCCACTGCTGGACGAAGGCCTCCCCCTTAATAGAGGGGTGTTGCCATAATCCCCACGCTTGGCAGGCGGCTTGGAGATCGCAGAATGCTCACCACCGTTAACCAAGAGGACGCTGCTGCCCGTCCTCCGGTGGCTCTGGTTGCAGTTTAAGGACATACCCAGGTCAAAGGTAATGGGAGACCACTCGACTTGAAATCGTGGGTTTGAATTCAGTCTCGTACCAATACTCTCTTTGGAGTGATGTACGGATTGTTGTACCACTGGCTTTTCGGTGAACGAAAACATCTTAAAACGTCGCATACATCCGGAGAGGAAATTCAAAAGATATTGGGCCTTCGAGGATATACTTATCCAGCGATGGAATATAATAGCAGGGTGAATAATGTGATATACTTTATACAGCTAGTGGAATAGGCTAGATAACAGAGTTTTTTTTATTGTCCTATTAAAATGTGGCCCATAAATATAGCTGATTAATGAAAACAAAATTAAAATCTGATCAAAAATAAGCAACTTATTATCATTTTAATATCATGCTAGACAAAGAGGCGAAACAGCAAATCGTGACGTCACTTCTCTATACGCCATATAAATTATATTCTGACAAGTAAGGCGTGACGTCATTTTTTGTTTTGTGGGAAAGGGACAGAGTTGTCTCTAACAAAAACTTTAAACGCTCATATATCAGAACATTATTACCCAATTTAAATTATTTTTTTCAATAAACATACTTAAACATAAATAATACATATAAATACTATAATATTTACTTAAATTCTTCATCAAAGCTATTGGTTTCAACGATACCTAATAAGGTACCTACCATCAAGTTTACAAAAAAATAATGTTTGTTCTCTAGTCTAGGTACCGCTGAAAAGGTTAACGCCTACTATCATTTTGTTTGCAGTAAAAAAAGAGGTTTAGATTTCATCACATTTATTTATTAACATAATGTAAACAACAATAGTTTCCAAAACTCTACAATAATATCGCAGACCTATCACAAACGTTACAGCTTTATATTTAAAACAATCATGAATTTCAGATCCATTTTTTGTTCGAAATGCTAAACAGTGGAATGCGGTGCCCGATTGAGTGTTTCCCGATAGATACAATCTGGTTTATTCTAGATAAGAGTAAGGCCGTTTGTCCACCGACGCCGTCACCAAGACGTCAACGAGAACGAGATGACGTCGCCAAAAGTAACGATACATAGATTACTATAGCAAGTGTCCACCGCACGTCCGTCACGTCACGGCGCTCGGGTGACGGACGTGCGGTGGACAGGCTGGGTACTTGACCAGAACTCAACTAGTGTTGAGTATCAGGGGTGATCGAAGCTTGTAAACAAAGCCTGCATAGACATAATGGACGTTCCCGTCCATTGTGTCTATACAGGCACATAAAAAATTAGATTGTGTATAAATATCAATAAGGGAATTACGAGTATTTTTGTTTCATGCTAGAAAGAGATCGCACTATAGCTAGAAATGACGTCAATTCCGCACGTGTCATATCCACACTAATGCTCCTATTGCGGGAAAGGGACAAATTATACTGTCTCAGCTCCCACCAAAAACAAAGGTACCTACTTAAATATCTCAGAACTATACTAGCCAACATTAGAGTTATATTCACTAAGTTAAAAGAATAGAGTTAAGTTCACTATTCCAGCCTGTTATTTTAATTTAAAAGAATGGGTAATATTTAAAGTCTTTAAAAGCATTCCCCGGAACACATCTATGGTCAATGTTGTAACTTTCTACGACCTTCATGTCTTCCTCGCTTAGTTCGAAATCAAAGATGTCGATGTTCTCCTCTAAACGAGATTTGGTGAAGGACTTGGGAAGAACCGGTATACCACGCTGAACCTGATAAATAAACAAAAAAAAATATACTAGTAAATTATGTTCTATAAAGCTTTTTTTTTAATGCAATGGGGTGACGAGATGAGCGAGGCGTTCGCCAGGTGGTAAGCATCACGCCTGCCCAAACCACTACTAGCGCCAGAATAGGCTAAAAAACAGTTTTTTTTTATTGTCCTATTCAAATGTGGCCCATAAATATAGCTGATTAGTGAAAAGAAAACGAAAATCTGATCAAAAATAAGCAACTTATAAGCATTTTAATATCATGCTAGACAGAGAGGCGAATCAGCAAATCGTGACGTCACTTCTCTGTACGCCATATAAATTCTATTGACAAGTAAGGCGTGACGTCATTTTTTGTTTTGTGGGAAAGGGACAGAGTTGTTTCTAACAAAAACTTTAAACGCTCATATCACATCAACAGCCGGAATACGTCCACTGCTGGACGAAGGCCTCTCCCTTAAGAGTATACAAGTTGGTCACTTCTCCATAGAAACGCGGCAGTATTACTACTCCACTATGTAATTTTGTAGGTCCAAGACTAAGTATTATATCGATTAATCTCTTCATTATCTAGGATTGTAAATTATTACGAAAGTAAAAAGTTAATAAACATGAAAGTTATGACCCAGGAAACATCTTGAATTTTAGCTCAATTTTAACGCCACATTGGACGTAAATAAATAACATAAGGAATACGAAAACTCTAAAATAATTTATCAAGCGGCATATAAACTATGCCGCTAAACATAAACCATAAACATTTCAAATAACTTAAGTTGGAATAAATTAACTCAGAGTTTATTCAACCACATTACTGCAGCCAAAGGTCGACAAAAAAAATTTGCGCGCTCATTTATCTTTCTTTCTCCCTTTCCCACAGTTTGTTTGATGAAGAGAGCATGCTTTTTAGCCGCGCCCACCGATGAGTTCGAGCCGTCAACTTGTCGATCCTTAACGGGAGGGGTTGCCATAATCCCCACGCTTGGCAGGCGGCTTGGGGATCGCAGAATGGAAAAGCTCATATATCAGAACATTATTAATCTATTTAAATTATTTTTTCAATAAACATACTATATTTACTTAAATTCTTCATCAAAACTATTGGTTTCAACGATATAAACATCAGTCATCTACCCTATTGTGAACTTGTGAACAGAATCCTACGCCGCACTGCACTGCGCTCATCATCATGATATATTATATGTCAAATCTCTTCATGCCCAGTAATATCTCTGGTAACATTGCCCTTCGAACCGAAACACAGTGAGAGAGGTGTGGTACTTCCCCAGGAGAACTCTGCAATAGAGTCCTACCACTACAAAAAACTTGAATGAATGTAATTTCTCTTAGGCCAATGACCAGTAAAGCACCACACCAAAAACCTCTACTCTTTATACGGCCATGGCGCAATCGATAATTTAAGTTTCTTACCAAATATCTCAATGCCACTTGCGCCCTTGTCTTGCCATGTTTCTCAGCCACCAGTCCCAGCTTCGAGTCGGTCTTAATCACATCCTTGCCTATGAACTCGGGCCGAGCTTCAGATATCAGACCCAGGGGAGTGTACGCCACTGGCAACACAGAGTGCTGCTTGCAGAACTCCACGAGCTTGTGCTGGGTTAGTGTTGGGTTGATCTGTGGATAAGGAAATTTTGATCTAAGGGCTTAAACATATGCGTCTGCTGGACTTTGAGTTTACACGAAACCATACGCGCAGGCCACACGGAAATGGCGTCGCGTGCGGACATGGCACGGGCGGCTTGCCACCATTCAAATTTCATACTAAACTCATTGAAATAAGGCACACATCGAATGACGTTGATCGGCAGGGTCCGCGCCCGATGAACGTCGTTCGTTGTGTTCTAAATTGTGCCTTATGCAATGTATTTAATATGAAATCTGAAACTGCAATTTCTACGTGGCCCGCGACATACGAGTCCCGTGCAACTCGGCCGCTCGCAGTCATAGTAACTATAAACTAACTATCTCAAGAACATCGTCGTCAGCCATAAAAACGTCCACTGCTGGACGAAGGCCTCCCCCTTAGTAGAGGGGTGTTGCCATAATCCCCACGCTTGGCAGGCGGCTTGGGGATCGCAGAATGCTCCCCACCGTTAACCAAGAGGACGCTGCTACCTGTCCTCCGGAGGTTGCAGTTTAAGGTCATACCCAGGTCTCAAGAACATAATGTACATTTATCATCAGAAATCAAACCGGAATGCCGGGATCGGAAATCGGGAAGGTATCCGGGGAAGACCAGAGCTGAGGTAAATGGCATAGTAATGCAATAGTGAATCAAAATAATGATGATGAAACATAATCACCTCGAACTGGTTGCAAACTGGCTTGACATTACAGTTCCTGAGCAGCCTTTCTAACTGCTCCTCATTGAAGTTGGCGACTCCGATGCTCTTCGTCAGGCCCTGCTTCAAGGCCCGCTCCATGCCTTTCCACGTCTCTACATAATCTACGCCTGTGTCCACTCCTTGTGGCTGAAATTAGTAATTTTTTTATAAGCTGAATTAAGTTCTAATTACTAGGTTATCATTATTACTAAGAAAAAAGCCGAATAAGTTTAATAAGCCGATAGGAAACTTATTTTTATATGCCACGTTTTAATAACAAGCAATGTTTTGGTGATGCCATTGCTTGGCTGCCCAAGGTTAGGTAGGGTGTGGTCAAACTAAAACCTAATCAGAATAAAAAAAAAACAGATGGTAGTGTTCATGCATTTTGAACTCGTGTGACAGAAACATTATATAAAAACAACCATACTACAAGGCCGTAGGCAGGGGTGGGGGGGTTTGGGGTTCGAAACCCTCTCCGAAATTCCTTCGCCAACCCACCGTTTTATACATACCTACTTATGTATAGATCGTCGTTGTCTTAAAGTTGTTACTTATTGTCTCTAGTCCAGAGCTCGACCTTCCCGAATTGAGCTCGACCTCCCCCCCGAAATGAATTCTTGGCTACGGCCTTGCCATACAAGTCTTATTAGTGTGAGAGTGGTGTTTCAGATTAATTCTAGCCTGGATAAGCAGGATAAGGTATGGTGTAGCCAGTAATAGCAATGGGAATTTATATATCCCGTTGACTTTTAACAAAACTATTGTAGATGTCAAATGCTGTCTAGAGCGGCTCGGGTACTATCATACTTACATTAACTGAAACTGGCCAATGTATTAAATACAAATCAACATAGTCGAGTTTGAGTCTCGCCAGTGACTGCTTGAGAGCTGGAATGACATCTTCCTCGGCATGTGAATCATTCCACACCTGAAATAAAAATTATTCATTGTTGAGAAAAAAATACTTGTAGCATATAGGTTAAGATGGTGTATTAACACATAGCCAAACAAGGAGTTATGGGGCTGAATTAAAAAAAAACAGTAGACTTTATAAAATTACAGTTAAAATTATAGCAGTTATTGTAATTTTATTTACCTTTGTAGTAACAAACAATTCATCCCTTGTAACCACTCCTTCCTTTATTTTGCTATTGATTGCTTCTCCAACTTCTTCCTCATTGTTGTAACAAGATGCAGTGTCTATGTGTCTATATCCAGCATCTATTCCACACTCTACAGCTTCTCTATATTGGCCTGGGATAGCTTTTCTCTGGAAAATTATTGTGTTTTAATCAATTTGGGGTCAATCTATGTCCAGCCTTACAGTGGATGTCCGTGATCAAAGAATACTATATACTCTACCGAGTCTACTCTACTCTGTCCGTAATTCTGATTGCAATAGCATGCCATACCACTCGTACCAACTTACTCGCGCCATGCGCCCTCCCGCTCGCGCACTGTCATTATCACAAACATCCATGATAAGTCCACTGCACCAACTCAATGAATGCACCAAATCTGTTCTCTCATTGCGACTGTCAAGTCTTTATCAAGTATATATAGACACAGAGATGATGGTGACAAAAAATAAAATAACTTGATATATTTATATTGATTTTGAAGTTAATTAAAGGGCAGGTTTAAGATTTTTGGAGTAAGACGCTTTATAATTTTCATTTCATTGTCTAAATTCTGCCTCTGATTTTGTTTTCAGAGAAATTACTGGGCATGAAGAGAGTTGACATATAATATCTCAGGTTAACAATCGCAATGCAGTGCATTGCAAGATTATGTTTGTAAATTCACAATTCTGGCCCTGCTACTGTTTTGGACAAGCGTCACAGAACATTATACTGGCAGGCGTGCTGCTTACCACCAGGTGAACGTCTTGCTTGGTTCGTCAATCCATTGCACAAACAAATCATTAATTAAAAAACATGACATGACACATGACTGCACTGATTAAAAACGATTTTTAAAAATGTTACTTGGGATGATAAAAGAATTCTAACGATAACCCATTTAGAATTAGAAGTTATGGTGGAATAAAGAAACTTACAATTATACATGAGCCCTGAAAACATTAGGTAGGTACATAAACAATTTTTTTGGGCAATCATGTAAACAAGTCTGCACCATTATAGGCCAACACTGCACACCACATCCTCCGCAATAGATGTTTATTATTCATTTTCAGCCATAAAACACCCACTGTTGGATGAAGGCCTCCATAATCCCCACACTTGGCGGGCGGCTTGGGGATCGCAGAATGCTCACCACCGTTAACCGAGTGGACGCTGCTGCCCGTCCTCCAGTGGTTCTGTTCGGTGGTGGATGTTTATTATTAAATTAAATAAATAATTATAAATATTGGAGGACATAATTGGAACAAAGGATGTGATGAAAATCTATTATTGTATTTATGAACAATTTGAATATAAATGGATAAAGAAAGAAAAATATACTTATACTGTCTTAGACAAATAATTTTTAATGTGTGATTTAGGCACATCAGCATAATTTCAACCAGCTATTAACAAT
The DNA here is from genome assembly GCA_905404285.2 of Erannis defoliaria. Lineage (NCBI taxonomy): Eukaryota > Metazoa > Arthropoda > Insecta > Lepidoptera > Geometridae > Erannis > Erannis defoliaria. Next base: position 13,418,426 of record FR990088.1, read on the forward strand.
TAAATATGAATAATACGAACGTTTTGGGAATATATTATTAATTATTACAAAACGTTTCACACACAATTTAATTACAAGTAAGTACTAAGAAAACAGCAAACAAAATTGATAACCTTGACCTTCACCTGCAGTCAGACGGGTCTGATTTTATGCACATAATTTATGATTGTGAAGGTGCTGAGTTTGTTAGCAAAGTACATTATATAATAACCTGGTTGATAAGCTTAGAGGTCAATTTAAAGGCAAACTTACAGCATAAGTTCCCAAACCAACCACAGGCATTTCTTTTCCATTAAGTAGCTGTATTTTTTGCACTTTAGAAACCATTTTGAAAACTGAGCAAGTCTTTTAACAATTTTATTAATAATGTTGATTAATTTGCTACTTGCGTACAGTAATAAACAAAGAAATAATACTATAAACGTACTCTTTATTTTGTTTTGAGGTTATTGTTTAGCTTACAACAATTACAATACAAGTGAATGACAAGTGATACAAATTTATGCTGCGTTCCGTAATGCGCTAAAAGTGATAATATCGCGATTCCGACCAAAGTCAGAAGTATTATTCAATCAAATCAAAGCCCTTATATTTTGGGACTATTAAATTTGGTCGGATTCGCGATATTATCACTTTTAGCGCATTACGGAACGCAGCACACATAACGCAGCATAATGCTGCGTTCCGTAATGCGCTAAAAGTGATAATATTACGAATCCGACCAAAGTCAGAAGTATTACTTAATCAAATCAAACCCCTTATATTTTGTGACTATTACATTTGGTCGGATTCGGGATATTATCACTTTTAGCGCATTACGGAACGCAGTAACTGCTGCGCTACGTACCGTAATGCGGTAGAAGCTTAGATTATATCGCGAATAGAATCTTACCTAAGTCACAATTATTACTTGATCAAATCAAACCCCTTATATTTTGTGACTATTACATTTGGTCGGATTCGGGATATTATCACTTTTAGCGCATTACGGAACGCAGTAACTGCTGCGCTACGTACCGTAATGCGGTAGAAGCTTAGATTATATCGCGAATAGAATCTTACCTAAGTCACAATTATTACTTGATCAAATCAAAGCCCTTATATTTTGTGACAATTAAATTTGGTCGGATTCGCGATATTATAACTTTTAGCGCATTATGGAACACAGCAGTAATGTACCTACTTTGAGTTTGCTAAAGTTAATTTTCAATAGAAAAAACTTTTTCTAATGGCAAGAGTGCTACAGTCTCGATTATTTTTTGTGATTATCTATCTTCTATCATACCACAGCACAGCACTAGTCTTTTTGCACCAGAGAAATATAATTGCTGCGTTCCGTAATGCGCTTAAAGTGATAATGTCGCGTATCCGACCAAATTTAATAGTCACAAATTATAAGGGCTTTGATTAGATCGAGTAATAATTGTGACTTTGGTCGGATTCTCGATATTAGCACTTTTAGCGCATTACGGAACGCATATATGTGTAGTGTGTACTGTGTACTAATTTTTTATTAAATTATTTAATTTCGTTTACGTATAGGTACCTATGCCTGCGTCTTTTTGTTTTTAATTTGAGTTCCTTCCTTTGATTGCTTGCATTGGGCAACTAGGATAGGGTTGAATTAGGTATTAACTGTTCTAATTTTTGAGGCAGTAGCTCCCTAGTAAAAGTATTCTTTGAGTAGCTCGCTCAAGTCAAGCTAGACTGAAAAATACAGAGGTTATACAACTAATATATTTTTTCATAAGTTGCTACGGCATCTATAATAAATATCTTGTAGAAGCTTTTCTGTGTTTCACTTCTCAGAATAATTACACAGTTGGGTCGAGCTTTTACTTTCAGTGATATCCTTTTTCTACATTATCCTTCGCAGGTGAGTTGGTAACCTACATCCAAAGTTTAAAAGGACCATGTCTGAAGAAGAATATAACAAGGAAGCTCTGCAAACCATTTTTACTTTCCTAGAAACCAATTTATCGAAGTCTGATGTCCCAAATATTTCCACTGAGTTAAAGCAAAACTTTGTTCTTGCAAAAAGAAAGAGCAAAGAACAGAAAGGCCAACGGAGAAAAAACAAGAAAAAGCAATGTTTGACTAGGAAAGAGAAAAGAGACTTAGGATTTTATACCATACCTAGAGACAGTGTGAAATATAAAGATGTTATATGTATGAACCAAATATGGACTGGATATATGGAACAGCTTCTGGAACTTGACAAGCCAATACCAGAATGCTCTAGCAAAAACTGGGAATCTTTCACGCAAAGTGTGTACAAGGCAGATTTTCACGGGAGCATGCTGAAAGTGATCCGTTCAAAATGTCCAAGCTATGTTGGCAAAATGGGCATATGCATTATGGACACAAGAAACACCTTTAAAATTGTGTCAAATGACAATACTATTACAACGATCCCTAAAAAAACTAGTGTGTTTGAATTGCATTTGAAAGACATGAGGATAACATTGTTTGGTAAACACATGTGCATAAGACCTGCAGAGAGGTCTACTAAAAAGTTTAAGGGTCATTTTCATCCAGATTTGTAATACAATTTCAAATATAGTATAATGGATTTTTTAATTTGTTTTTGCCCTTGTGCTCCTCTTCCTATATTTGTTTCTATAGTTTTCTATAAAAACTATGACTTAGTACGACTTGTAGCGATACCTCATAACTGTCAAGACTTGCTATTTTCTTACAAAATTTCATCAGTACCAGTTCTATTATTTAACTATAGAAAAGTACCAAGCAATCTATTTAGTAAATATTTGTAATTAATCTTACTCTAATTTTATATAATAGCTTATATGAGTAATCTCAATGTAGGTTTCAAATAAAATAACAGTATTTTCTTAGTAATTAATTCTTGTTTAATGTGTAGCATTAGTCATTCGAAGTTTCCTTAGTATAGTCTGACAATTCTCTACATTGCCTGTACAGATTTCCAAATACATCTGCAATGGCAAGACTCGGGGTGAATTTATCTGCAGTAGTATCTTCCTTGCTGTAACTAAATCGCCTCTCAATATGTGGCAGACAGCAGCTTTAGCCCACACTGACACGGCAATCATGTCTCTCATTTGGTATGGCAAGACCGATACCAAATCATGTATCATTGGAGGGTGCAAATGTTCCACAGCATCTGTTATCCTATCTAAATTTATCAATGCTTCTGCTGCATATATGTGTGCCCAAGCTTTGTGGCTGCTTGAAGCGTCTGGTTGAGCTAAAAGGTCATTTGCACTCGATAAAGCTGCTTGTGGGTCATTAAGATACAATAACACATAGCTCTGTAAAACAAATGTAGAGTTTTTGAGCTCGCATCTTTGCTTCCAGTTGATGAGAGCACCTGGGGGAGCTTGGATGAAAGGTAGGTTAACATCGGCCGGAGGATCTTGGTTGGGTAAAAGTGTTTCTGCATTTCTGAGACAAAGTACAGCAAACTCAAGTGAAAGGGATGGCATAGCAAATGATTCTCCAGGAGTGTGCAATAATTTCTCTTTCTTTTCTTCTTTTGCCAGCAAAATTCTCCCATGCGATCCACTGCCAAGCTTCTTCATTGAATACTGTATTATGTCATCGGTGCAACACTTTTTAATACAACATTCTGCCAGGTGCATCCATATTCGTGGATTATTGGGGTAATGACGTGCAGCTTCTACAAAACATTCAAATGCTCCTTCACAGTTGTTGGCTGCTAGCAATGCTAATCCTAAGTTGTAAATATACAGTGGTCTGTCCTTACAAATTATCAATCTATCACTATCTTCACAATCAACTGCTCTGTAATGTTCTTTCACTGCATGTTGGAAATATTTTGTAGCCAAATATGGCTTTTTTATTGACAAATAAATGATGCCAAGATTATTGTTAATGGCTGCCCAAATATCTTCACCCTGGGATTTTAAATCATAGTTGTACTTCATTGTTTTGTATTTTGAGAGCATATTAGCTGCCTCTTTAACATCACCACTGAGATACAGTTGCTGTGCTAAAACAAATATGTTCTCTATCGAGTCTGGTTTTAGGTTAAGCTTATTCTTGTTTCCTGACAATAGCTGGGCTCTGCTGACAAGGCGTTCATATAATTCACTTAGTTCAACATTAGATTTAACTTTGTCTCCGTGGTTTTTAGAAATGTCGAGTGTTTTGTCATATGTTCGTCTGCAAAGTGTCGACTCTAACAAAAGAAGCACAATCTGTTGGAATAACCTTGGGTCCTTGATGGTTTTGGAAGTAAGTAGCTTCTCTAGAATCACCGTGCATTGGTAGTAATAGCGCGCATGGTAAAGTAAGACGGCGTAGTTGTAAACAACGAAGGGTGATATGGAGTCTTTGATTTCAATGTCTGGGAAACTTTGTCCAGTGAGCTGTGCGATGGTTATCTTGAATTTACTAACGTTTTTCATATCCTCGACAAAGAATTCCACAACGGCTTTATTGTGTTGCACTCGCTTGTTGTTGCCAACCAGGGATTCAAGTTCCTTTATATGCTGCAGTGCTGATGCATATTCTTTTTTTAAGAAGCATTGGTGAGCCGCTATTGCAGGTTCTTCGCGATCTTTCATGTTAGCCATTTCTAGTTGAAAAAGTTATCGGTGGTTTAATAATTATTTGTGAAAAAACAGTACGGATTTTATTTATTTTGGGATAATTTCGTATCATAAAAAGAAGTGACGACATGACGTGCGTGACGCGAGAAAGAGAACTACGGGAATGTGTCACTGTCAGTGTCAGGGTGTCTGTCATAGCATAGCAATGACAGCCCAGAGTTTTTTTTCAGAGAGAGCCCTATAAACTACTCGCAAAGTTGATCACAGTTGGGTGAGAATCAATAATATCAAAACAGCAAACCGCGGAACTATCATGTAACTTTTCGGGATCGCGATTCGGATACGAGTTTTTAAAAATAGACACTTGTCACTGTCACTGCCAAAACTCATTTGACCCTGCAGGGCAGAATGAAACGACGGATTTGCTTAACTAAATTAAGGAAATCCATAGTAGCTTTATTGTTTAGTACGTCCATGAGGAAATCAATGCATTCGTTCGATAACGATAGCGAGAAAAATCCCTCCGTGAAGCGGTGACAGTGACAAGTGACATTTATGACAAACCGCGATCCCGAACAGTTAAGTAGTTACCAGCCTTACCTAAAATAATCTCGATTCTCTTAGTCACTGCTTAAACTTCTCTGTCTTGTTCTTGCATGTAACATGCAAGAACGTCACGTCAGAGAGAAGATGGCAGAGCATCTTAAGCAGTGACTAACGGTTGAGAAGTTTTTAGTAAGGCCGTACATGTTTAGCCTGCCAAAACAGACAACGCAGAGATATGCGGCCTTACTTTAAAAAACTTTTCAGTCGTTAGTCACTGCTTAAGATGCTCTGCCATCTTCTCTCTGACGTGAAGTTGCACGTGCTAGAAAAGGACGGAGAAGTTTAAGCAGTGACTAAGAGAATCGAGATTATTTTAGGTAAGGCTGACTTACTTAATATTATAGTATCTTTAATGGTATTTTCAAATTCACACCTATCAAAATTTAATTTAAACGTATGGCATAAAAGCCTGAATAAAAAGCACTAAAAACGGCATGAAATGAAATTTTTTGTGTTTTTTTTTAATGTGGGGAAATGGTTATTTTTGCCCCAAATTGAGGAATTTCGTCAAAAAGTTCGGGGAATTGAGAAAATGGGCATTGGCATTGGCAACGCTGTTCGGCAGGGCAGGGGCAGGGAGTTTTGGCGGGAACGCGAGAAAATCATGTCGCTGCATTGTATTATTTTCCAAAACTTGTGTGTTTTCGAGTGTTAATGCATAAAAATGGTGGCGTTTTATTATTTATATTAGTGCTGATTTATGAGCAAGAGTGTGGGCAAGTGATATAATGTAGTGAAACGTGTCTTTTCGTGTTGTTTCCAAAACTCCGAAGAAGCTTGTAGTAAAGTTGCCACGACTTTACTAGGGTATGATTGGACTTGACTGTGACTTACTGTGTGTGACTTGGACTGTGACTACGACTCATTTCTGCAGAAAGAAGGATCGATGAAGAAATATGTATTCGGCTGAAGGACTAGTATCCATGGCCAGGAACTATTAAAAACAACGGGCAGGGGCAGGCAGGGGCATTGAGCAGGCAGGGGTTTCGTTTCATCCAACCGCAGTTTTAATTTAAATTAAACATGTTTTAAACATTTTAAATACCAAGAAGGACACCCGATGTTACATGTACATGCACATATTTTCAATGATGTTTGTTCAGAAAAACAATGCAAAGCACTGGAGTTGAAGACGTCCAACAAGCACGATGAAGTTCAATGATTGTACAATGACTAATATACACAAAAATGTAAAATTATGAATCAAAACGATAACAAAGCCCATAAAGATTAATCAGCGACGAGCAGTCATGTCTCGGAAGTCGATATTCCTGCTGGCAGCTGTTGTCGTAATATTATATTTCTCAATAATTCTGTTTATATTGAGTCCATTTCAAGGTACCCGAAATGCGTACTATGGGGGTGTTTACATGAATCATATGTTCATACGGCAAGTTCCAACTGTGAACTGGTGTAAAGAGCTGCAGTTTCGATCCCCTCCATCAGATAATGTGGTGGCGCTTGTCTCCTACCCGGGCAGCGGGAATACTTGGCTGAGATATTTACTGCAGCAAGTTACAGGTACCGCTTAGAATACTTAAAAACAAATGAACACATTTTAATCAAATCAAATAATTTATTTCATGCAACATAAATATGGGTCCATCGGACCCATTTAACACCTAGAACACAATATAGGCTATAAGTAAATTTAAAGTAAGTTTAATATAAAAGATAAATAATAGTTAAAGTCAAGCAATATGTTTTTTTTGCCGGAAGACGCACCGTAGGAAGGCCTCCCACTAGGTGGACCGATGATATTGTAAAAGTCGTGGGCAACCGGTGGATGCAAATGGCAGGCTGTCGTACAGTGTGGGGGTCTAAGGGCCTTCGTTCAGCAGTGGATGTCTCCGAGCTGATGACGATAAATATTATTTTCATGCCAACCATCAAGTTTAGTATATGTCTGTATTTATGCTGAGCAATACATGCAACCGCCAGTCGTTTGAAATAGCCATATCCAGAAGATGGGCAAAGATTACCCACCTACATTTGTTTATTTTTGGCTACTCGATAACACAAATCGATTGATCCATTTTGTCATCTCCCCCTTTCGTATTCACTATTCCCTATTCACTATTCGGTTCATAATACTGATTATATTTTAATAAAATGTAGTTTTTATGTTTGTTTGTTAGATCTGAAACAAAAATTTACATCTAAATTTTAAGTGTTTTGTGTTTCCAGTGTGTTGTGTTGTGTGTGTGTGTGTGTTGTAAGTGTTTTTTTGTGTCCTTTAAAAAAAAATACAATCAAGTGACAAGACGAGCAAGACGTTTGCCTCATGGTAAGTGTCACTCCTGCCACTAACAGTAGCTGTGCCAGAATTAAGAACTTGCAAACACAATTCTGCGCCACACTGCACTGCACTTGTCACCCTGAGATATTACATGTCCTGATAAATTAAATCTCTTCATACCCAGTAATTTCTCTGGTAACATTGCCCTTCAAACCGGAACACAGTAATGCTTCCACACTACTGCTTGGTAGTTGAATAACTGGCAAAGGTGTGGTACTTCCCCAGGCGGACTCTGCAGTAGAGTCTACCACTACACTGTCTATCGGCAAATGCCTGCAACTTCCTAATAGCCTGTTTACCTTGTCTCTAGTTTGGGTCGGCTGTTAATTTATGTCATTGGTTACCTTGGTCCACTTATTTACTTGATACTGCAATGCAACACATTTATACTACAGTAGTATATTTATATTATACATATACAGGGTTACTTCTAATCAGTTAGCATCCTTTTAAGGGCATATTCTGTATATCAAAACAAACAACTTTTACCAACCAAAAGGGCCAACATTGATATCGTAAAAAAAACCAGCTGCTCCATAGATTTTTCCCAAGGTCGATGAACTTGTATGGAAAAACTGGTTTTTTTTCGCGATTTCAATGTTGGCCCTGGTGGTTGGTAAAATTTGTTTGTTTTTATATACAGAATATGCTCTTAAAAGAATGCTAACTGATTAGAACTAACCCTGAATATTACATATATATATATATGTTTCAGTATGACTTCCTACAAAGTTTTAGTGGTAGGGCTTTATTGCAGAGTCTACCCGGGGAAGAACTTCACCATTGCCAGTTTTTCAATCACCAATAGCAGTGCAAGCATTCAGTTTGAAGGGCAATGTTACCAGAGTTACTGGGCATGAAGAGATTTGACATCTAATATCTTAGGGTGATGAATGCAATGCAGTGTGGTGCAGTATTTTGTTTGCAAGTTCACAATTCTGGCACTGCTACTTTTATGGGTAGACATGACGCTTACCACCAGGTAAACAAATAACTCATCTGGACACTCATTTGCATGAAAAAGAAATATTCTATAGTCTGAGAGACTGCCTGAGTAGACAGTTAAATAATCATAAAATTAAAAAATAACAACCGGGAACAACAATTTAACGTGTTATCTTACCCACGGTAGCGCTCAGATATAGATGGTAGTCATGGTCACCCATCCAAAGACTGTCTGGATCGTCCGTCGCTTAAATTCATACTAATTTCCAGGTATACTGACGGGCTCCATTTATATGGACAATGGTCTCCGCGTGCATGGATTCCCAGCCGAATCGGTGACAGACGGTTCAGTGTTAGTCGTGAAGACTCATCAGTACCCCCCTGAAGACCACAAGTTTTGCTCAGCTGTGCTGCTGATACGAAACCCTAGAGATGCTATATTAGTGAGTATGTGGGGTTATGTAGTATGGTATTAATAAGGCTGACTGCATAGTCACGTCACGCTTTTCGTTGGCTTCTATAAAACAGTGCGGGCACGGGCTTATAGCTTAAAGTATCGTTACAGAATGAAATTGACCCGCGCGCTTGTGCTGATGTCAAAACGCGGTCTGACTTTGCTCAGACCAGGGGCCGTACCGTGAACCTCTTATAGCGGGACCGCATAGGTTCAGCTGACACTGCGCGACCGCGAACCTTATTGCAAGGCGATAAAATTCACAGTCGCGCTGCGTCGGCAGCTGAGCGTATTCGGTCCCGGAATAACCGTTCATGGTACGGCCCCTGTAGGATAATCTTGTAACTGTTCGGGATCGCGATTTGTCATAAATGTCACTGTTACAGCTTGACGGTATCACGGAGGGATTTCTCTCGCTATCGTTATCGAACGAATGCATTGATTTCCTTAATTAAGTTAAGCAAATCCGTCGGTCTTTTGGCGTTTCATCTTTTTTGGCAGTGACAGTGACAATTGTCTATTTTTGACAACTCGTATCCGAATCGCGATCCCGAAAAGTTACATGATAGCCCCCGCAGATGGCTGTCATTGTCAAGTTTTTTTTATTTTATTTCATGTGCCTCATATCAAAAATACTATGCTGTTTTTGACTGGCACGTATAGTCTGCGCTATTTGTCGAGTTGAAGAAAACAATTTTTTTTAAATCACGTTTGGAAAATCGCTCATTCAAAAGTTGCCATCACTAATAATGTCATTTTAGTACTTCCAATAAAAAATACCGAAGTAGTAATATTCATGTTATGTAGCTTTATAATTGCTTTTTATGTTGTTTTTATTTTCAGCTCTGTTCAGTTGCTGACTGCTGTGTCTTAACATTACTCATAGCATTTCCACTCACACTGTCATGTAACTACCTTCCATGAAGCATGTTCATGAAGTGGTAGGTAAAAAATGTTTTTTTTTATCAGTTTCTTGGCTTCCACTTTTATGCATGTGTCAGCACGTGTTAAATACATATTTGATTTAATATCGCAATACGTACTTAAGTTTTGGTGGACTAGAGATGGAAGCAGCGTCATCTCTGTTGTAACGCTAGTTACTTCTGTAGCCTGTTGATGGGGGTCGATAAAAATGGCGCCGACCAAATCATCAGTGAGAATAGTTGTGTTCTGTGTCTGGGTGTGGTATGTATTATAAGTATTCTATCAGCTATCTAGTTTCCATATTACAAGCTTTGCTTAGTTTGGGGCTAGATGGCGCTGTGTGAGAAATGTCGACAGATATTTATTTAATTATTGAAAACTTTCTGTGTAATAAAACTTGACACGAATTGGAATCTTACTACATAAATGTCTATATACTTGTTTATAATATAATTATAAGATACAATCTATATAATGACCTGGGTATGTCCTAAAACTGCATCCAGAACCACCGGAGGACGGGCAGCAGCGTTCTCTCAGTTAACGGTGGTAACCATTCTGCGATCCCCAAGCCACCTGCCACCTGCACCTGCAGCGTGGAGATTATGGCAACACCTCTAAGGGAGAGGCCTTCGTCCAGCAGTGTACGTACGTGGCTGTTGATGATGAATCTATATAATACAATTATGTATAATTCCATATAGTAATTTGTAATTTTTCAGGCAGACTTCAATAGGTTGCACAAAGGTCATATAGGCACGGCGCCCAAATCGGCGTTCCTGAAGAAGATACAAGATAAGAAGTCAGGGGAAGGTGTGTTTTTATCTTTGCTGTACCTATTTATAATTTAAATGAAATTATAGTCCTATACAATACTTTGTTATATAAATATACGTTATGTGATCACGTGTATGACAGGAGGATAAATGTAGGGTAAGATATGCTTATCATCTTCGACCTAGCCTGCAATAGGAACTAACTCTCAAGTGAGGTAGACACCGTTAGCTGCTTGACGTCACGTTTTTGACTCTGTGGCGTTTGATTTCCGACACTTTTGGTATGTGTGGCAACAATCACTGACGGATAGAAACAGAGAAGTTTCCGCGCAATTAGCTCCGAAACTTACAAGTTTTCACCTTATGCCCTAGATAGGTGTCTTCACAAGTATCTTGCCTTTCATTTGCCCTTCAACGCAGCATATCGTATGGGAATACAAGGGACATACATCGCCCAATAGTCCTCATATCTCATTACGAAAACTAGCCCTGTCCATTCTTCTATCGGACGGCCAGGACCTCGAAAAAGCGACACCGTTTCATCGTTTGGTTGATATTCCAAAAACTCGTACGAAACGGTTTGATTCCACTTTCTTTGTTCGAACTGCTAAACAGTGGAATGCGCTGCCCGAGTGGGTGTTTCCCGATAATTATAATCTGGGAGTCTTCAAGTCGCGAGTGAATCGATTTCTTCTAGGCAAGCGTGCTCCATCGTAGACTGCATCTTCGTACGCAAGTCACACACAAAAACAAACACAAACACAACAACGACACACACACGCACACACATGTATGGCTGTGCTATACATGTTTTTTATACATAATAAAAAACCTTACCTTAAGGTGCCTTAAGCATGGTCTTGTGTGATACATCATCATCAGCCAGAAGTCGTCCACTGCTGGACGAAGGTCTCTCCCTTAATAGGGATGGGTTGTCATATTCCCCAGCTTGGGCTGTGTGACTCGTCCACACTGACCGCTATTAAACAAGTACGCTGGACTTCATATTGTCGATAGCAAATTGAAGCCATTTGATTTTCGCCATTTTGGCGCGGATAGCCAACGGATAGCAGTGTGAGCGTCCATGGAACTAATATTGAACTAATATTTCGTTGACAGAAAGGTCAATTTTAGTACCGGAGATGCTCGGAAAGGGCGCTTCAAAAAAGCTGTCGTTTCATAAAGAATATTTATAGTCCAGCGTACTTGTATAATAGAGGTTATAGAGGTCAGTGCACGTCCACCAATATTTATATATTTTTTTAAAGATTGGGCGAGCCACGTGGCCTCGCAGCTCTCGTACTGGGAGACTCTGCATGAGCTCTGGCTGACGAGGTTCCAGGGGGCCGTGCACGTCGTCTTCTACGAGACGCTCGTCGACCACACTCGGGAAACTCTGGAAGACATACTACACTTCCTCAACTACAATGTCACTGAAGTAAGCAACTTGGTTTTTGTCGTAGATCTTAAATGGATTTCTTTTTTATGAGTGACGAGACGAGCGAGATATTAATATAGCAGTGCTATAATTGTGAACTTGCGAACAAAATCTCAGTGTCTGAAGACAAGGGTCTACGACCAGTGTGTGTTGCCACTTATGACATATGGAACTGAAACGTGGTCTTTAACTGCTGGCCTTTTGGAGAAACTCAGTCACACAACGGGCAATGGAGAGAGCTATGCTCGGAGTTACTTTGCGCGATAGAATCCGGAACGAGGATATTCGCCAAAGAACCAAAGTTACCGACATAGCTCGCAAGGTTTGCAAGTTGAAGTGGCAATGGGTAGGCCACATCGGTCGAAGAACTGACAACCGATGGGGAAGAAAGGTTCTTGAGTGGCGACCGCGAACCGGAAGACGCAGCGTAGGCGCGGCCTCTCACTAGGTGGACCGATGACATTGTAAAAGTCGCGGGCAACCGGTAGATGCAAATGGCAGGTTGCCGTACAGTGTGGCGGTCTAAGGGGGAGGCCTTCGTTCTGCAGTGGACGTCTCCGGGCTGATGATGATGATGAACAAAATCCTGCGCCGCACTGCACTGCGCTCGTCATCCTGAGATCATCATCATCAGTCAGAAGACGTCCGCTGTGCGAAGGCCTCCTCATTAGGTAGGGGTTGCCATAATCCCCACGCTTGGCAGGTGGCTTTTGGATCGCAGAATGCTCACCACCGTTAACCGAGAGGACGCTGCAGCCCGTCCTCCGTTGCAATTTTAGGACATACCTAGGTCCGCACTGCAACATACCGCAACATGGTGCATAAAATTGCGCCGAAATAAGCTAATATAAGCCATAAAAAACCATATCGATAAAAATGTATCTAGCGCCATCTCTTGGCAGCGCTGGATTGGACCGTCTCCATAAACACTTGTTTCTTTCCAGGCAGACATGCAATGTGCAATGACTAACAAAGAAGGCATATACAGGCGTCGGAAAAAGCTCCAAGACTTCGATCCCTACACGCCGGCCATGTACAAATCTATCGACAAAAGTAGAAGCAAAGTTCTCAGAATCGTGGCTGATTACCAGTTAATGCAGAGGAAGAGCGACCAGACGTTAGAAACGAGGTATTTGGAAAAAATTAAGCAAATAGATTATCGATAGTTTAAGCTTTGCGAAAATGTCATGAAACAGAAACTGTTATGAAATAATGAATTTAAAAAAATACCCTGATGAGTAGGCAATGCTACTGAAGTTGCCGTTGTCTATAGGTGGCGTGATTGCTTCTTATTAAGAGGATAACTGCTTCTTCGTCAATGTACGTAATTTATTTTTTGCCTAGTTTAGTTCCGATACTGTAGAGAGGTGGAGACGAAAAGGTAACATGTAAACGTGAAATCTATACCATGTTACGGATAGATGAATTTCAAATACAATATTTTTTAAAATTGTCATATGTCGCAGTAGTGCCGAAAAGAAAAGCATATGTTTATGTTTATTAGTTGACCAATAGGCTAGATGACAGATGTTAAAATCGTTGAAACCAATAGCTTTGATGAAGAATTTAAGTAAATATAGTATGGTAATTGAAAACATTATTTAAATCGGTTAATAATGTTCCGATATATAAGCGTTTAAAGTTTTTGTTAGAGACAACTCTGTCCCTTTCCCACAAAACAAAAAATGACGTCACGCCTTACTCGTCAGAATATAATTTATATGGCGTCCTGACAAGTGACGTCACGATTTGCTGTTTCGCCTCTCTGTCTAGCATGATATTAAAATGCTTATAATTAGCTTATTTTTGATCAGATTTTAATTTTCTTTTCATTAATCAGCTATATTTATGGGCCAAATTTGAATAGGACAATAAAAAAAACCAGTCATCTAGCCTATATGTTGTTGTTACTATTCCTTATTAATCTAGTTTGGGCTCAGAGGCGATATAAATGTACGCCCAACCAAAAATCGAAAAATTGGATTTAAACAAAATAATAGGTTTTCTATAAATTCGAATTTAAGTAAAATTTTCGTTTTGTACCATGACACTGAACTCTAATAGTTGACCGTCTAATGTACTATTAGTTGACCACATTTAATTTGCTTAATTTATTTAATATTGTAATCAAAACAATAAATAAAATTTACATTTATATTTAATAAAACATTTATTAGCAGAATAATTAATATTTGGAGAGTACAGTTAGGTAACTTTACTTGAAATATTTTAACAAAACTCTTGATATTTTTCAAATTCACGTACGCAAAAAATACCCCGTTTTGTATTTAATAATGGTGGTTCTTTAATTTTTTCTTTGATATCTTTAATACTGTAAAGATTCATATCTTCTTTTATAGGCCACTTCCAATTTTTCAGAGACTTCTGCATGGATTTTATCAATGCACCTGCTTCACTCAAGGATTCAATTTTGAATGAACATAGAATGCATCTTCATACACAAATATAACGAAATCCCCAGTCTCCAAATTTGTTACATTCGATTCATGGTTTTTTGCTTCTTGGTTTCCTGTATACATGTTAGTTTCTTCAGCTTCTTTATCTCTTTCTGGTTCTACTTGCTCAATTATATCACCATCTTCCTCTGTTTCACTTGAGTCACTTGTGATAATTCTTCTCTTAGGTATTCGAGACCCTTTCTTTGACTTCTTTTCTTCGCGTATTCTTTTTCTGTTTTCAGCTTTTACTTCCTTCTCTGCTTTTTCTTTCTCCTTTGATATCCAATAACCCTGCCATTTTTTGGACGTGGTAGCAAATGGTAACCGTTCTGTCTTCCTCTTTTTTAGAGGCGAATCCGAAGGCCATATGATATGGTTACCAAAAGCAGGGCTAACTTGTTGTTGTTTTTGAGCCACAATTAATACAAATTGGTTGGTTGATGAGGTTGGACTATTGTTTTGGATTTTTACAGGTGGCAGCTCATTTGTATTCAAACCATCTGAAAAATTTGCCTTATGACTTTGAAGTTGGGTTGGGTTTAGGCTTTGGGGTTTGGTTGGTTGGGTAATGGTCCCAATGGGCTTTGATTCTACAAGAAAGACGGGAGTTCGGGATCTGGTAGGAGTCTTGGATTCCTCTGGAAGATCAGGAGTTAGTTGTGATTAATGTGACAGGTCTATCATTTTTCGAGGTGATGGTGTCTTTGTTTTATTTAATACAGTCGGCGATGTAGCTGTGTGGTTTTGGGCTGTTGGTGGCGTGTCTGGTGCGGATCTTGGCGATGTATAATAATAATAATTTTTATTTTCCAATTGTGATAGTACATTTTAACATATGTAACGTATGTAAAATTGAAAGTGTTTTACTGCCTGATGTTGTGACGCAGAATAATGTGCTGATTCTGTAGGATTTGCTATTGGTTTATGTGTATGTATGTACTGTTGTATTTTTTTCCAAACTGCAAACAGCTCTTCAGCAGATTCCTCCCCTTCCCACGCTTCTGAGCGTCGAAATTGTTCTGCTCTGCCTTTTTTCATGAAAGACTCGAAAAACAATAGCGTTTCCACACCGATTTCAGATTCAGGCACCGACGTTGGTATAGTTTTTCGAGTGTGATCATCCATGCATCTGGTAAAATCAACTGCAGATATATCGAAGGGATAAATACCACATCTTTTAAACCCATTTGTAAAAACCTCTGGAGTCACTTTGTCTTGGAAAACTTTGGCCAGCAATGGTGCAAAACCAGAGCGGGTAATCTGCCTATTTCCAGTATTTCTTTTATACTCACTGACTGTATTCTTCCAGCCACTTTTTAGGCATTTGAAGACAGACACATCAGCAGGCTGAGTAATGTGCGTTGAATTTAGAAAGAGGGCGAAAGCAATAATTTGGTTGTCGGCACAGTATTGTGACACTTGTAGCGTCATATGAGACCGATGTCCATCTATTAAAAGCAAAACGGGTTTTTTTATATTGTTCGTTTTGAGCCATGGATCGAATACATTTGCCACAAACTCATAATACATCCCTGTCATCCATCCTTTTGGTGACTTGCCAACGGCCCAATCTTCCGGGACGTTCGTTGATATTTCTTTCGAAATGCGTACGAGTGGATACACGATCATAGGAGAAACCACTTGACCAGCAGCATTTATAGTGACCATTACGGTTAATTGTTCCTTCTCTTCACCACTATTTACCTCATAAAAATTTTTCATTCCGACAGGTCCAAGAACTTTACCCGATTCGGGACAAGTTTGAAAACCTGACTCGTCTGCGTTGAATATCCTTGCAGGTTCTTCAAGTATATCTAAGGCGTTTGCCTCTGCCAAATAGTGTTCGAGGGATTTGTGCCACTCTTTGATATCCTCAGAAGATACATGAGCCCGTGCTGTAAAGATAGCTTCTGCTTTCCTTTCGCCAATTTTTGGATGACGTTTTAAAAACAAATCAACCCACTTCCTACCAGCAGGGTTAACATGCGCACCGCGAGAAAATGTTCTCGAATCTACAAAACAGGACAAGGCTACGAATCTGTATAAGTTTGTCTCGTTTTCGCACGACATAAAGACACGACAAAATTTTCTCGCGGTGCGCATGTTAGCCCTGCTGGGCGATTGTTTTTAAACGGCGTTACTCGGTCGTCGTCGTCTAGAATTTTTTTGACAGTATCAATTAACGTCTCCCGTTTTAATGGGATACCTCTTTTAGCGTTTGCTATAATGTATTTTGCTAATAAATTTTCTTCTTTGCTTGTGAAATAGGTGTCCCGTCCCATCTTTCTGATCTCTGGGACTCGACCTTTTAATTTATTTATTAATGTGCTGTGTAGCACTCCATAGTGCCGAGCAGCTTCTCTAATTTGAAAACGCTGCTCGCGCACTGCAGATATCGCTGACTGCATAGCGGAATCTGGATACCGCAATTTTTTTTTTATCATCATTATTTTTCTTTCCTGGAATATTACACAAAAACAAGTATAGAAAAGAAGCCTATATCATAACAATACATTGGACAACTTAAGGTTTACCTATCAGCTGGACGTTGCCAAAGCCTAACCATTCGGACAAAATACAAAATCAGACCCCGGTCAGCCTTTGGTTACAAAGCAAATAAAAATTCGAGTGATTTAAAATGTTAAATTTAAGGAACTCTTTATAAAACTAAAGCTAAATAAAATGCTAGACTTATAAATAAATAACGTTTGTAAAATAGGGTTCCTGTGGCTGCTCGGCGGTGGTGTTAAGTACACTTCTAACTGATGGTATAAGTAAAAGTACTCTTGTAACGATAGCAGGTATATAATAACGGTACACAGAGAGTAGCACGTAAATACAAAGGCAGGACGATGTAAATAATGTTACGCGCGCGCCGGTGTCGCCGGAGTGAGTCTGCTTCGAACGTGAGCGGGGCGCGCGGGGCGGACGCGGAGCGCGGGCGGCGATGCATACGTCTGTGTTGTCTGCACTACTACATCTGAACCCATCGCATGTACCCATAGGTATACGCATCGCTACACGTTCCATAAGATGACCACTTTGGTCAGCATTAGGCAACATGGGATTTTTGTGTTCCAAAAGATAACCACTGTTAAACAGAACACGTTGACCAAAAAACTACAAAAATACAATTTAAAATACGTCAAGACATAATCTAACTTTAGTATAAGCGCACATAACATAAAAAAAAAAAAAAACATTGAAGATGCATCAAGATTACCGCGACGGTACGAAATTACATGTCTAAGTAAAAAATGTTGCAACTTACGAGGCGCCATCTTCGAAGTAAAAGAATGAGACTATTTTCGACCAATAGGAGAGCACTTGACACTGTACTTGACGGACGCGATCTTGCTATTGTAAAAAAACAAAAATCTAATCTTATCTTCTTATAATCTTAATTTGGTGTCTGGTCAACTAATGGTACATTAACCCTATTCGCAAAATCTATTTCATGTTACGGATAGATGATTTTATTGTGTTGTTGTGCTATAATATAGTAGATTACTCACCTAGGGTGCAAAAGTAAGAATGTGTCAGATCTCAATGGGATCTGAGGCTTCTTTACTTGCTCCCGTAGTGTGTATACGATTTTACGTGCCGCTGCGGGGACGAAGTGGTTCCTTTCGCTGCGAAGCGGAGCTATAGTAGCCACTTTAGCCCCGTTGGCAAGTAAATTATTTTTCACACCACCTGCTCGACAATGTCCAATTACATATCATGCAATCTCAACGTAAAGTAAAGCATTATCTCTTAATATATAAGGGATATAAAGTTGTATGAAACTCCCTAAGGAATAAAGTGATTTGAATTTGGAACGTCAAATTCGTGGAAAATTCTAAGAAAAAAAATGCCCATATGGCATTGTAAAGAGGTTTGTTCGAACTGGCCACCATAAGCAGAACTCAAAAAAAAAAGGTGCATTGACAAAGAATGTGAAACAAAAGACGGTGTTTGTTCCTGTGATTGTCAGTGAATTTTAATTTACGGAGCCCTGGCATTTTATTGTCTCGCAGAAGGTGTGAAAAGTAGAGTATGCTCCTCTAGAATAAAGCCTGTCTTCGTCATGGGCAGCTTGATCCCCTCGCTTCACTCTGGACTCTATATAACTCCCTCGTTACGCTCAGGGTTCAATATGCCGCCCGCGACGTAAGACACTGCTTTATTCCCTTAGTGCATAATCTACTATTGTTTGTAGCAATGCCACATTAAAGCCACGTTTGCATAACAGCTGAGTTTGACATTTGCCATTAGGAAAGAGTGGGTTGTTATTTTCTTTTTGGCCACGACATTTCTTTATCTGCTTTAGAGCAACTTTAAAGCTAATTATATCTGGTATTAACAGTTTAAAAAAGGTTTGCCGCGTGGCGGTATTAGCTATTTAGGTATAAGATTGACTAGGTAAAATGTAATCCTTGCCCAACTTCTATCAATTAAGTTATCTAAACTTGAAACTTAAACGTATCACAGGTTGAAGAAAATTGGTTGTAAATGCTAACTATCATAGATGTCAATTGGTTTACACCATAAAGTAAACTATTTAGATAGAATAGCCAAGCTTTTATCACATTCCGAAGTGGGATGAGATATTTTGCATCGCGACCGTGTCGCTGCTAAATCGCTGCTATATCGTGCGTAACGCTAAAACAGGTTGTCTTTTTATTACAATATCAATGAAAAGAATAGCATCTGTTATTGACTGGTCAATACACTTTAGGCAGGAGAAGTAAACCGTATATCTATTTATTGCTTACCTATAAAATCTATAGGGGTAGGAATATAGTATCTACAGGTCTACAGCTGAAACGAAAATAGTGAACGACATATCTTATAGTTAAAAAATTAAAAATTATATCTTTAATATTATGTTAGTATCAGTAATAACAATAATATTTAAAAGGGTTTTTATTCATGCCAATTTTTTATCAATTTATTTTTATTAGCTGTACACAGCCACGCGTTGCAATGCTACAAAAAAGAAGGCAAAATAATAATAGTTGCATATGTGACGCGAATTCAACGTTGTGTCATAATTTCAAAGCAATGAGAGTTTTACCAAACATGTTTAGAAAATAGTTGTACTCATCAACTCGATAGATGGCGCTGACTATACATGCCAGTCCAAAACGGCATAATGTTTTTGATCTGTGGCACATAAATTCAAATAAAAAAAAAATTGACAATGACAGACACGTCTGGTCAGTGCAAGGTCAGCGCCATCTACAAAGAGCTTCTTTTTTTTTAAAGAGAAAGTCCCCCATTGGTGAAGTACATTCGCAGATTTAACCTTTTGAACAAACGAGCATTTACTTTTTCAATTGCGATGCGAAGCGTGCTACGTCTCTGCCGATAAATGGCGTCGCTTCCAACTGCTCTTAGTGGGAAATACTCGTAAAAGCAAAAATCGCTAACGACAAAAAATTAACAATAATAATTGTTGATCCTGTATACCACGCTGTGTTCTCGCGAGGTCCACTGTTTGTAGAACTACTAGTTATGTTAGGTTTTATACATATATTTTTTTACTACTTACATGTAAAACTAACTACATCAAAACGTCTGTTCATTTTTTTTTCTTTTTTTCAAAAATATACGCGCTTTTAAACATTAGGATAATATAATTGTACTACGATTGTATTAGAATGAAAACTATATTATTGTACACCTAGTTAAAATATGTTATTGGATAACTATATAATATTATAAGATAGTTTCACGTTCTTCCCTCTTGTTAGTCATAGCAATATATTAGCTCAAATTTAAGGACGTACATGTAAAATAAGAAAACTTTTGCTATGTAGTTTATACACGAGGAAAGCGAAACTGTTTATCTGACGGCCTACACTTAAAATGGGTATATACCCATTAAATAGATAGATTGAAATTCTTTTTTCGACTCTAAAAAACGAACTAAGATAGATAAAAATTTCAATGTTAAAAAAAGAAAGTGAAACTAATAGTTTACAATTGTTTATGAGATGGGGAAGCTCCCTAACAGTGCCAGTTTTTCAGCGTTATCGGTCGATAAATCTGACATTTGGCGTTTACTAAATCAGTTTTATTTAAAATTCAAATGTCTTCAAATGTCTTCTACATTTCGTAGCGAATGGGAGGTTTCTGACAACTGTCGTAACGTAGTTCTAAACGTAGCTAAACGTAGTCGAACATAGATGGCGCTGACGAGACATGATTCTCTTTTTTTCGCATTTGTTTAATGAAAAAGCAAACATACTACTAAATACTAATCCGCACTTACTAGTTTGTGTTGTGGAAGAACCATGCCATGGGCAAGTACTTTGTTAGACAAACCGTAATGTAACAACAAAAAACTAATGACATGAAATAAGCTTTTTTTATTTTTTGACCTTTTGACATTGCTTCATTCATTCAAAATCTTCAGAACAGACTAGGTAGTGATACCAATTCAGAATCATGTCTCGTCAACGCCATCTGACGGATTTTTCCGCCATTAAATCTTTATCGACTAAATGTGCATTTTGGCGACCAATAAAAACATGAGTGGACGTCTGCCTGTTAACGTTTCAATACTCTATGCTCTATGTACTTATTTGTAAGGGACTTTATTGTTTTTTATAGTGGTTTTAAGTTAGGAGTAAGTCATGATCTCAACAAACTAACAGTCATCATCGAATCTTGTTAAGATATCATATTTTTCGAATTGTCCTGTTATAGCAATATTTAGTCTTCTGTTCTTAAAAGCTCCATAAAGCTTTGTTAAGTTTTTGCACATAGCCCAAAGCATAATAGGGTATATGCATGTTTTTATTCATTAAAAATAATAATAGCAGAAGTGGAGAAATTTACTAAATAATTCACACCTAAGAAATAATTAAAAGTACTGTTTCTATATATGAAAAAGTGTCCGTCGAAATCATTGAGCTAATATCTAAAGAGTCACAATCTCTAAGTGAAAACGGTCAACAACCGTCCGAGTGCCGTTGTACATACCTATACGTGCATTATATGTAGTTCACAATTGTTCGAATTTAGACGTTATTTCGCTTATGTAGTATTCAATGTGTAGGGAGCGCTTGTGTCTTATCGTAGTTCAAGTCGTTCAAAAAGTCTGCGCACTGTATGGAGTGTGCCTAGTTTTGGCGCGAACATTTTTTTTGCACGTTTGTGACTCTATTGTTATTAGCTCAATGGTCGAAATGCATCGGCAGTAGCAGCATGTAGCGGGGTGTAGAAGGGTAAATTCTAAAGAAAGCGCCAAAAAATATTAGTGGGTTAGATAATTAAGCAATGAGTGAAAAAAAATCCGCTTTGTTATGGCTTTCGCTTTTCTCAACTTTTTTTTTAAACTTTTCGCAAAATGTTTCCCATTATTTGTTCTATTATTTTTAAAAGTAAAAAAAAACCCACCAAAACGCATTATTTAAAGTTTCACTAAAACGGTACTCGGCACACTTCAATCCGTCTACAATTACTGCTACATTCATACCTTACCCTTTAGCGTTACCCTTTATTGTATTGTATTGTATTGTATGCTAGCGCCATGCTGGAGGGTTTGGAACTGTTATTTACTGCGTAAAACTGGACACTTTTTCAGGTTGTTTTTTCCTGTAAGAGATTACTCCTTACCTCTACCCTCCATAGAGCCAGTATAGAATTTGTATGGTGTCGTGATGGAACAGTGCGTTATTCTCTGTCTAGCACAACACTAAAATGTGTATGACTTCGTTATTTTATGCACATGTTTTAATCTTGTTTTCGGTTATCGACTTTCTTGATAGTCAGCTTTTATGTGAGCCAATAAAAGAACATGCACATCTCTATCATGGGTTCATGATGACCTTAATTTATTTGGGCCTCTCAGACTTGCATTTATTTTATAACGGTTTATGATGAGGTCTACCAACTAAACAGTCAAGCAAAATATATTCTGATATTTATTTCTGTTTCAGAGAAAGAAAATATAGGTCTAATAATAGGTCGAAAATGAACTTAATTTAAAACATTGTACATATTAGTATTCATTTTTAGAATCAGTGTTGTTGTTACGGGTATATGTGTAGTGTAGTACATATTATGTATATTTCGTGTTGACTAGGCTTGCGCAGACCACCCAATACTTAGTTCCTAAATTAAATCTCGGTTAATATTAATCAGTAAGCTTCGTAATTCCCACCCTTATAAATTCCTGTCTCTGTCTCCGTTGGACTGGTCGTCTGTTCAGGCCCTAAAGTATGTTATATAAGTTATTCGTCAGTATTTTGACATGATTTATTATACCGGGTGTTAGTTTGAACACCGTTATCCTTCTAGGATATCATTGTACTCATCATCATGAACAACTTTTACTAGGGGACCAACCCTGAAATCACAAAAAAAACAGCTGTTCCATACATTTTGTCCAAGATCGATGAACCTTTTTGTATGGAACAGCTGGTTTTTTTTTCGTGATTTCAGGGTTGGTTGGCATAGTAAAAGTTGTTCATAATGATGAGTACAATGATACCCTAGAAGGATAACGGTGCTCAAACTAACACCCTGTATAAGTATTTATCAGTATTATTTATTGGCTAAACTAACCAACGAACACCATACGAAAATACCAAAGTAGGCCGGCCTAAATTTAATTTGCACTATATTAAATTATGCACTTTAGTTATAAGTAATATACATTTTTAATGGTTTATACATCATTCTGACGCATTTCCACTGATGAGATGAGCGGAGTAAGGGAGACGTGCAGTAGTTAACTAATCACTTCGCTGAATTAAATTATAATTTCTTGTATTGGTCAATTGCTACGTCTGTCTCCTCTACGCTCGTCTTCGTCACCCTTAAGGTCTGCGAACAATCATATCGGAGATAATTAAGCAGTCACATTGTATTTATCAACCGATTTCAAAAAAGGAGGTTCTCAATTCGATTGTGTATTTTTTTTATATTTGTTACCCGATGCCTCCGCCAATTATGAATTGTTTTTGACGATTCTTTTTTTGTTTGGTAGGTGATACTTCATAGGTACCCATATAAATTTTATCGAAATCGGTTCTGTAGTTTGGTTTTTATATCAAAATTACTGGAACAAATCAAAATAACTGGATAATATGAACATGTCATCCTGCCCACCTAGCACGCGCCGAGGACTAATTGGTCTTTCCGCGGGAACGTGATAAAACTAGAATTTGGATACGTGTCTCGTTTTCGCGGGGAAAATAGAGTGGATAGACTTCTATCACGGCTCGCGTGCTAGGCGGGCAGGAAGAAATTGAAGTAGTTTTTTAAAGCGTATTGTTTAAGAATCGGCCAGCGTTTCACCGCTTACTCGCTGATGTTGTCTACGATGGTGCTTACGCTTGCCTAGTAGAACTCTAATCGCTCCAGACTGGAAGACACCCAGATTGTATCTATCGGGAAACACCCACTAGGGCAACGCATTCCACTGTTTAACGGGTGCTGAAAGTGTAACTAAAATGTATTCATATTCTTCGTCGTCGAGTCTATGATTCAATATTTATGGACAACTACTATACTATTTTTCTCCCAGTATTTGGCCACTGCCATCAGGACCTAGTGACTAGTGACCTTATTCAGGTTTTCTAAAGTCCAGGACACGACAGTAGGTGCGACATGGTCTGCGCAGAGGCTCCGGAGTTGCACTTGCTCTCTCGGCGTCCAAGTATCCCGACTTGACCAAGTTACTCCTTCAGCGGCCCACTAGGGTCCGGAGTCGATTTAACACCTTCCACCTGGACCACGGTGGTACAAATCGAGAAGTCCTTTATTTGAAATGCACTTTGAGACGAGAGCCCTTACAGGCAGTACCTACCTACCGTAACTGCCATTAGTTTTTAAGTTTATTATTTATACCAGTAAAATACTTCGTATTCCTAAATAGTGCCAAAGTTTATCATAATTATGATTTTTAAGAAACCAAATTCGGCGACGGTTTTGGTATCCCTAGCACAAAAACTGTCGTAAAATACATTAATAATTAATATTCGATTGAAAATGCGTGAAAAACGTAGATCCTGCTTGTGCCCGATAGGAGGAGTTGTTATTTTTTTTATTTGTACTATATAATGTACCGTTACCAATGATATTATATTTAAATAAGGCACTCCTTAGATATGTCATATCGCGCCCTAAAATAGCCCCGTGAAAACAGCCCCAGGGACTGTCGCCTGTCTGCGCTCACTAAGCCAGACGCGCGCTATCATTTTTTCTCTCATAAAAGTGCTATCTTCTTTTGCACTCCGGCGCAACTCGTCAACATGACGACACGGGAGTCATTTTCAAAAGTTGTTTTATTACGCGATACATCATCACCATCATCTTTCGTAATCTTTGACTGTTACAGTATTTTCCGGAAGATTTTTTGTGTTAGCGTTAGGTTTTACTACCGATTCTAGTGAAATTGAGCATTTATTTTAATTCTTATATTTTTATACATAGGTATTAGTTATACTTAGTAACTATTTTTATGTTATTTCGTTTTAAGCATTGATCTAGTAAAGAGAAGTATTACATTATTTAAGATATTTGAGGTAATAAATCATTGCTCAAATGAACAGTTGTTTTATTTTTACTCTGTGGGTATAAGTAGGAGTAATGTTTTGTTGGTCCTAACTTTTTTTTTTGTTGTAAGCATCGCTATTGCAGATTATTATATATTATCGCTATTATATCAGAGATTCGTTTGCGAGAAACGCGTAGTAGGTACATCATCATAACCCCGAAGACGCCTACTGCAGGCCTGCCTCTTAGACCGCCACACCGTACAACCTACCATTTGCATCCACCGGTTGCCTGCAACTTGTACAATGTCCCCGGTCCACCTATATATATATGTCGCAGCCAAATTGCATAATACGCCGTATTAAATAACGGCTAAACATTTTAAAAAAAGAGCGCCGTTTTATAAAGTGGCGTATTAACCTTTAGCCAAATTGTATTACGGCTGAAACTAAGGCCGCCGCATTGTATGCGTGCTTCGCGTTCTACAACACGGCTAGCCATAATGTAATTAAGCGGGTCATGATCCGCCGCTTTGGCAATCTTTAGTTAAAATTTTGGGACACTCGCGGCTTTTTGGCGCTTTGATAACTTAAGTGTGATCTTTCATTTGGTTAAAACAATTGATTGCCTGCTACATTCATACCAAGTATCCTTTTTTGTCATACATTTTTATTTTTTTCTATAATTATGCACACTGTATTTTGTTAGTATGATAACCATTTTTCATTGAAGGCAGTTGATTACAATGTGGCTAAGCATAGGCCGCCGTATTGTAGAACGTATCGCAATGCCAATCCGGCTGAACGTTGATCCGCCGTTTTACAAAACGGCTCTGTTTTGTAAAATGGCTAGGCATTATGTAAAACGGCGAATTCTACAATTGGGCTGCGACATATATATCGTGGGAGGCTGCGCCTACGCTGAGTAGGACGGTTCGCGGTCGCCACTCAAGAACCTTTCTTCCCCATCGGTTATCATTCTTCGAGCGATGTGGCCTGACCCATTACCACTTCAACTTGCAAACCCTGAGGCCAATGTCGGTTACTGTTTCTTTGGCGAATATCCTCGTTCTGGTATTGCGTAAAGAAACTCCGATTCATTGAATTCTCCATTACCCGTTGTGTCACTTTGCGGAACGACTTTCGTAGAAAGGAAAGTCACACCTTACCTCTTGTTAGGAAGGCATTAGAGCCAAACCTGTTAACAATGTAGAATTTCCATTGAACAACATTTGGGGTTAATTGGAAGGAATAAAATAAAATCCACCATTCATAAAACTAAATAATGCTTTATTTCACATCGTGTCATTCATTGGTCACATACAAGTCTCGCACTTGGCAATATAACTCACGCGCTTCCGAACACTCAGACAAATATAAAATATATGCAGTTAACAACAATCCTTCTGGTTACGAATAACTTACATTTTCTTTATATATATATAATTATATGTATAAGCAGACATATTGGCATGAGGACGAGACACCACTAAGGCCGCGTTTTCGACCTCAAACAGCGAGCTGTCGCGAGAAAGCAGTTTAAATTTGTATACCAATCGACAAATGTGACATTTAGGGCTTAAACATATGAAGCGGAGAGGACGCGCGTCCCAGCCGCAAAAAACAACGGTCGCGGCGCCGCTGCTTTGCGCATTATATAAAAGCGATCGCGGCACCGAACAATTCGCAAGCGCGACCGTCCGCTTCAAATGCAGGGATAATACTGAACAGGTACAAAGTTTGTACTTGTTCAGGCGACCCGAGCGGCCGCGCGACTGCGCCGCGGCTGAGGCTGTATAGCTATAAGCCTGGTCGCACATTGATTCGGCACGGCACCCGACAGGCGCCGGACCGACCGAAACACACTGCGCAGAATTAACTGGTGCGAGCGAGACGGGCGTCTAGAGAAATTTCTTGCGGTGTGCGGGACCTAGTACAAAATGTATGCATGGAGCGCCTTCGGGCGAAACCGGACGGTTTTTCTTACGGTTTTTCTTGTCGTTTGCGCCCGGCCTTATTCGACGCGTTTGGTCTTGTGTAATCTCACAGTACCGCGCGGACGCATATAATTAGATCCTTAAAGTAGACAAGTTTTTCACAGCGCAAAAATTAAGTCAATAATGACATTTGGACAATGGTTTCTATGTCTTCTAAGGGCAATGTAAGTAGGTATGTATGTATATGCACTTGGAATCGAAAAAAAACATCTGTATCAGAGGACTTTAACCTTTCACCGCCACAAACACCTATAGAATTTCATTTTTGCCCTCATCGCGACTTCATTGGAAGTTCATCATTATCAAATTATATATTTAATTAAATTATTTATTTTATTTATATTTTTTGGTGGTTTGGCACAGGGCAGGGCGATGCAATTATACCGAGGCGATTAAGAGGTTATTACGCTGCTAATTTTGATGATGATGAAATGTCATATTTGTCTATATAAGTACAAACAATTAAAATACTTCTAATGGCCGGATCATTTATATGGTTTGTTCGATATTCTCAAGAACGGTTCCGTACAAATGAAACGCAACGCTCGCTACTTCTCTGTTTGGTGATAAAATATACATACAGGATTATTGTTGGCAATAAATAGATTTAGAAGGAAATGAAGCTACACGTCTCGTGGTCGAGGCCCGCCTCTGCGCCAATATCTCGAATTCCAAGCGGTAAACTGTACATTAGTTGGCGGGCGCTCTTCTAAGGGCCTATGTTACGCTTACTTAAAAACTTCTTTTAAAGGCTTAGGACATTTTCCAAGCGCAGGTACAAATCTAAAACAATAAAATCGCTATAAACAATCGACCAAAACCATTATGGTAATCTCCCATACCTCCTTGTAGGTATGGAATAGACAAAAATGTCACATGTCTTTAGGTAACGTTAAAGTTTTCCGTTTATTTTATAAGAGGTTTTTAAGTAAGATGGGGCTGCGCGGCCGCATTTTGCAATATACTAAGCGCTCGCGTCGTCTATACTATTCACATGAGGCGACTCAGCCGCTTCAAATGCACCTACAATATACTAAACTGCCACAACCCCAACCTCAAAATATATTCTTACTATATTCCAAAGTTACAGTAAGAAAACGAAGAAACAGGATGAAAAAAATAGAAAATAATAACATAAAAGAGCACTAAAATAAGTTTTTATATAAACACCTCTAATTTGTTTTGACAAATATTAAAAGCAGACTTCTGTACAGCATAACAAAATGTTCTATGACTTTTAATTCGTAAAAATCAGCTGTCTCTACAAAGATACCATCGCCACTCAACAATATGGAACTGCTGTGTTTTTGCTAGTTACTCTTAAGAGTAGACAAGTTGGTCACTTCTCCATAGAAACGCGGTAGTATTACTACTCCCCTATGTAATTTTGTAGGTCCAAGACTAAGTATTATATCGATTAATCTCTTCATTATCTAGGATTGTAAATTATTACGAAAGTAAAAAGTTAATAAACATGAAAGTTATGAGCCAGGAAACATCTTGTATTTTAGCTCAATTTTAACGCCACATTGGACGTAAATAAATAACATAAGGTATACGAAAACTCTAAAATAATTTATCAAGCGGCATAGTTTAGTCCATAAACATTTCAAATAACTTAAGGTAGAATAAATGAATTAGCCGCGCCCACCGATGAGTTCTAGCCGTCAACTTGTCGATCCTTAAAACAAAAGTTAATATGTAATTGTAATGCTGTACAGAACCTGACGTATTTTTTTGGTAGGTTATTTAAAATGAGTGTTGTCTTCCTTCTACGTTCGTTCTCTCAGCAGTTTAAAGAACAAAGCAAAGGAAGTTTAGAGTAAGAAAATAATTCATTGTGAGGTTAGATTACTGTTTTATTGAGATTGTGGCGGCCTCTGGTTGGAACTCGCAGCGCGACTGTAACTGGGTCACGCGTATATTACAATCTCGCAGTAGCGGCCACGTAGACAACAGGGTAGACCCTCAGTTAATTCACTAAAATTCCGTTAACAATTCGCAAAAATCAACGAGAGCACGCCTGGGCCCTGTTTTATAAAGCTACAAGTTCAAGCTTACAATTGCACTAGCTTCTTGTACCATTAACTACAAGTTACCAGTTACAGGTAGATGGTTTGTCTTTAACTTATATACAAGTGCTTGTACTTGTAGTTTGTACATTGGTTGTCTTGTAGCTTTAGGAAACGCCGTACTCATTTGTTTTGCGGTGTTGCCAGTTTTTTCTCTACAAATACAATAGTAGCTTAATATAACAGGACCCCGAGGGCGTCTTAAATAAATCAGCTGTAAAATTTAACTTCTAACAACGCGTTAAACTCTATTAATTATACAAAATTATCATCAATATCACAAAGAAAATACAGAACTTGACGCCCTTTACGCTACATTAGGTCTAACGTTCAATAAAAGAAGATAGAATGTGCGGGTAGTAGAGGGTAGTGTGCATAGTGAGGTAGTACCTTTATAGAATTAAGCTATATACATTAATTAATTATTAATCGCCGTTTATTTTCAGGACTCAATGACCGCCTTAGTCGTCTTTATTTGACAATTGATAGCGGGCCGTGTACGCCAACGGCGTCGATACTTGACAAGAACTATGTTCTACAAAACCAAAAAATCATATGAGTTTTTGATATACGATATTGGAATTCTTGTTTTTTGGAAGTATTGGGTTGGCGTACATAACCTGGCGATGTATTTAAGCTCATCCCATTTTTCTATATAGTGAACGGTAGACCAAATGTAAAATTTACTCATTCAACGTCCCGACCTGGGCCAGTACCGTGACATCTAAAACCCATGAATGTTAGGTTCAACCGCTGACGGTGCGACTGTGAACTGTATCGCCCCGCAATACGGTTCGCGGTCGCGCAGCTTCGGCGACAACATAAAGAGAATCTATTGTCACACTACGGCCCCTGAAGCATTCGATATCGCGTAACCGAAAGCTTCAGTCGAGCCAAACACGTTATAGTTAAAACAAAATGTATTATATACATTTCAAACTATTGGAAACATGTCGAATATACAATTAAGTCTTATTACAAAGTACTCAGATTCGAGAATCCACTGACATCGCCCTCTAGCCGTCAGCAGCACGACCGAGTGTGAAACAAAACTACTGTACAAAAAATAATAGTAATAAACAAAAAGAAACACTATTATACAAAATTATAAAGAAATAATAATAACAAGTTTATACAAGTCTCACGTGTCTGTATACATTATTTTAATTCAATAGGGCCCAGTTTTACAACCATCAGTTAAGATAACGACTCCAGAACGTCCCATCTCCGCATCAGTTGATCGTGAAGAATTAGCTATAATATCGAATCTTCTCATCAAACAATCCGTGGCAAGATTTAATAACATACTTTTATTTAGGTTGTATAGGATTCCAACCACGGATAAGTTTTCCCATCCCTATTTCTAGTCGTGAGAAGATCCAACGGCAAATAGATATAAGACAGAACCATGAAACAAATAAATATTAGGTACTTTAAAAATCAGCCTTCTTTAAATATTTATTAAAAATTTCCTACCAATCCCTATCTACCGACACCTCACCGGACTTTCGAAACCTCAAATCACGAAAGACTAGAAACGCCACGCCCCAGAATACCTGTGTAGTAAGTCCTACTTTGAAATAGTAGATTACTCACCTAGGGAGCAAAAGTAAAGAATGTATCAGATCTCATGTATATGTCCCAGAGTGGCAAACATGAGATCTGAGGCTTCTTTACTCGCTCTCGTGGTGTGTATACGATTTTACGTGCTCTGCGTGGTTGGAGGAAGTGGTTCCTTTCGCTCCGCTTAGAGAGGCTAAAGTAGCCACTTTAGCCCCGCAGGCACGTAAAAACAATTCCTATATTACTTTATTTCTCACGGCGGCGGGTTGGTCTTAGTACTGATATATCTGATACACATTTTTAACGAACTTTAAAAGAGGAGGTTCTATGATCGACTATGTTTTTTAGGTATGTTCACCGATTTCTCCGTCAAATGTGGACCGATTTTGAAAATTCTTTGTTTGAAAGGGAATAACCCTCGAAGTGGTCCAATAAATAAATAATTGATTCAACTCAGTTTTTTTTTAAAGTTTGTGTTTTTATTTACAAAACAAGAGACAACGCCCGCCCATTTCAGCGGGTATATAAAATTTTGAACAGCAATAAAATGTCCAGGGCACGAGCGCTCATTAATTTAAGACATTCGATTGGTAGGTGTTTACACACTACTGCTTGGCAACAGAATATCTGATACACGCGCATTGTATTATGTGCCTACGCTTGATAGCGAGTTGTATTGGTGAACTTTTACCAGATGTTGATCCACGGCGGACCAACTAGAGCGAAAGAGAGGGAAATGTAGTCTCTCTTTTTTATCTCGTTAGCAAGATGGCTGCCGCGGTCGGCGTGAACCAAAACCGCAAATCCTATAATACTTTTACAAGATGTAACGTTGTCCGCTTATAGTCTATCCATTACGTTAATCGCCCTTGACAGCTCAGGCGAAGATGACGATGTAACATTGTAAAGCGTCTAGCAAATAAACTCGTTTGAGATGAAACGAATGCTAAAAGAAATATAACCCTTTAAATACTAATCGTTGCTGAAAAAAAGAAAATGACAGAGACATGTAATAAAGTTACATTAGAAATAAAGTTTATAAAAGAAAATGCTTTAGAAGCAGACATAACCTTGTAAAGTGGTAATGCTAGATCAAACGAATTTATTTGTATGGGATATAATTAGCTAGACGCTTTACAATGTTACGTCGTCAACTTTGAGCTGTCAAAAAACTGGTAAAATTTATAAATTATTTTGGTCACGCTTCTATTTTCACGGAAACTAGGCACATAGCGAAAAGTCGGTGTCAAAACTGGAACGTAGCAACCGCATTTATACACCAAGTTTATGTACCACAAAGGACTTCATAGCCAATGCCGTAGAGTTCATAATCACTCGACATAATTGTTAGACGGGACATGGAATATGTGCAATTTCATTAACAGACATACTTAGTGATAACATTATAAAGTATTTTCACGTTATTTGTATGACTAGTTTTTAGGATCAAATTAAATGTTGAGACCATTATTTTATGAAAATGAATATTTATGATACAAAGAAAAAGAACAGACAAAAATGAACTTTATTCCATCATTTCAAAATCAAATCAATCTCAAAATGTATTGCTAAAAATTGAATTAATTAACTAACATTACCAAGTTAATAATTTAGTTAATTTAATTGCACAATAGTCTCAACAGTTTAATCCTCTCAACGTTAGGTAAAGACGAATTGTCCATCGACCAGACAATTCCAGTCATCAAGTCTCGAGTACATGTAACACTGCTGTCAAATAAACAAATTCTACCATTTTCAACCGACTTCAAAAAAGGAGGTTCTCAATTCGACTGTATGCTTTTTATTGTATGTATTTTACGCGATTGCTCCGCCAATTATGAACTGATTTTGATGATTCTTTTTTGGTTGGTAGGTAATACTTCAGAGGTAGTCCCATATAAATTTTATCACACTCGGTTCAGTAGTTTAGTTTTTCAATCAAAATTACTAGAAAATATAAAGATGTCATCCAGGTATTCGAAGTTGAAGTCGGTTGTATTTTTTTAAAATCCGTATTATTATATATTAACTATTGTTAAGGCCTCTGGTATAGTTATTATATCACATAACTTTAAATAAGTAATAACTAGAACACCTTCAGCCTTACTTAAAAACGCCACTTAAAATAACTTTAGTATTGTTCAAAAGATAAATGGCATTTGTTACTTTTAGCAACGTTTTTAAGAATTCTAGTATATTGTTTAAGATTGTTAGTATATTGTTTTAGATTGCTAGTATATTGTTTGATTGTTAGAATACTGTTTAAGATTGCTAGTATATTGTTTAAGAATACTAGTATATTGTTTAAAAAACACTAGTATATTGTTTAAAAAAACTAGTATATTATTTAAGAATACTAACTAGTATATTGTTTGACAGAAAAAAACTTAACGAGATCAGGTATAATAACCACCGTTTTAGCGCCATGTTTGGGCTACTATCAGAAGCGTCGCGTCAGATAATGCAATCTAGTGATTGCTCTGCAATGTTAAAGCGTAATCACTAGATGTCATTCTCACGCTAAAACAAATCAAAGCAAATCCAAATCTCATTTTGTACCAAACATTAAAACTTTATACCAAATATTATTATTATCTAGCAGTGTCACATGTACTTTAACTGAGTCCCACACAAGCGCAACGAAGCTTTAAAAATGGCTGTGCACATAATCTAAAACTGTAGACATCATCAGCTTCACTTTATCGATCTGTTTAACATTTCTAGCGCCTATTGATATGCCAGCATTATTGTGGATTCCATACAAATACTTCAATCTTATCGATAGCAAGCAAAGTAAGTTTTAGCATAATGTTTACAGTCATCCAAGGTAACATTCCCCATGCTTGTTAAGTCTGTTTTTTTAGGATATACCATTCTTATTGCTGTTACAGACATTTACAATAAAACATGAGTATGAACAAAGACATCGATCGAAATAGATTACGTCTGTCCCTCAATATATTTATAAACCAAGCGTGCCACTTTTTCTCTACTTACCGCTGAAGAGAAACGTTTCCCTTATCTCGACAAACTTTTTTGGTGAAGTTCTTACAGCACAATACGGCTTTTTTTCAACCGACTTCAAAAGGGAGGTTCTCAATTCGACTGTTTTTTTGTATGTATGTTCCGCGATTACTTCGCCAATTATAAACTGATTTGAATGATTCTTTTTTTGTTTGGTAGGTAATATTTCAGAGGTGGTATTCGAAGTTGAAGTCGGTTGTATTTGTTTGTTAATTAATTTCTTTTGACGAGCACAGACTAAATAAAATACTTTGCCACGCGAAGTACATACACTCGCGTCATCTATTTCGGTCTATGTATGAATCAGTGACTATTATATTCTGAAATTTTATTTTTATTGCTTACATTACCGTGCACGAATTCGTGTTTACAGAACATAAAGCACAAAGGTTCGTTCATACTGAAGTGGAATCTCTCACTTCCAATG
Organism: Erannis defoliaria; assembly: GCA_905404285.2. Lineage (NCBI taxonomy): Eukaryota > Metazoa > Arthropoda > Insecta > Lepidoptera > Geometridae > Erannis > Erannis defoliaria. The sequence continues at coordinate 13,452,456 of FR990088.1, forward strand.
GTGATTCGAAAGTTATCAGCCACAATTTTGTGGTGAAATTCAACTAATTCCGGCGTCATCGTAAGCTGAAACTGTTCCACTTTGCTTTTAAATTCGTCCAACTTCGGAAGACGCTCATATCTAATGTCTCGGATGCGTACCACAGTCTTAAATTTAAGTTTAACTCGATAGTTGAATCTGTTCGCGGTCGTTTCACTATGGTCCACTTTGTTTGATCCGCGAACAAATTCCGCAATGTCTTGAGTCACTAGTGCTCGTTGAGGATTTCTAGGTGTGACGGATTGAGGGACGTGTCCGGGCACGGATTTAGAGGCGTCTCGACAGTTCCTATTCAATAGATTTTTGTCGTGTTCTGAATCCAGAATCGTAAGTGTCAGGGCGCGATCAGTAACCTTGGCACCTAGAAAGTTCGCAGTCAGCGTAGTTTGGTCGTGATAAGAGGACTGTACAAAGTCTCTACAGTTTTCAATCGCTAGAGCGGTCCTGTTCCTCAAGTTTACGGGCGCGGTCTGCGTATCGAAATCCACAATATTGTGATGGGGCTTGAATTGAGTGGCTTCTCGGCAGTTTAGTGTCACTGTAGGGGCGTTACCGCGTGGTTCCGGTGTGAGGGCGCAGGGCGGGGGCGAGGGCGGGGGCGGGGGCGGCGGCCGTCACCGCTGCGCGCGGCACCGCCGGCACACGCGCACGGCGCCGCACTCGCCCCACGGGCTCATCTCAGAGCACGACCCGCAGAATATTCCGCCGCACCGTCTGTACAACAAACGTTACACGTTACAACATGATTTCGGATCAGCCCCCGTATTCTAAACCCAATCGAAAAAAATTACTAGTAATACTTGGTTCTTTTGGTATATTCATTTTGTTATTGAAAAAAATATAAAACATTTCTTTCAAGTAACATGACTCATATACAGCACAAAAGATAATTTCAATAGGTACATCAAGTGTATAATTTATTATGTCGCTTGTATAGTGTTCAATGTATACTTGGGCGCTGTGTGTTATCGTAGTTCAAGTCGTTCAAAAAGCCGGCGCATTGCATAGCCGAGTTTTTGCACGTTTGTGACTCTATAGATATTAGCTCAATGATTGTACTGTATAGTATTGCGAGACAGCGGTGCGTACCTACAGTGGTGGCGGCGGCGCGCGAGCCAGAAGTGGTGGTGGCAGTGCTGGCAGCGCGGCGCGGCGCTGTCCGGCAGCCACACCACGCCGCGCGCCTCCTCGCCCACCTCCACCTCGGACGCGCTGCCGCTGCCGCTGCCGCTGCTGCTGCCCGACACCACGCTGCCGCTGCCGCTGCCGCTCGTACATTTCTAACAACACACACGTTAAAAAATTAAGGATTTTGAAAATGTGTGGCCGCGGATCAGCTTTGCCATTATCGGTATTGGTGGTACGGACAGCCGCAGCGCTTAATGATAATAGGCTAGATGACTTGTTTTTTTTATTGTCCTATTAAAATGTGGCCCATAAATATAGCTGATTAATGAAAAGAAAATGAAAATCTGATCAAAAATAAGCAACTTATAAGCATTTTAATATCATGCTAGACAGAGAGGCGAAACAGCAAGTCGTGACGTCACTTCTCTGTACGCCATATAAATTCTATTCTGACAAGTAAAGCGTGACGTCATTTTTTGTTTTGTGGGAAAGGGACAGAGTTGTCTCTAACAAAAACTTTAAACGCTCATATTTCAGATCATTATTAACCGATAAATATTAAATTTAAATATTTATTAAAAATAATTTTTCAATAAACATACTATATTTACTTAAATTCTTCATCAAAGCTATTGGTTTCAACGATATAAACATCAGTCATCTACCCTATTATAATATCGCTACGCTGCTGGGTCAAGGGTTTTTTTTTTTTTTTCTATTTATAGGCTTGTCGACTGCCATCTCGTCTGATGTTAAACGAAGATGCAGCCTACGATGGAGCACGCTTGCCTAGAAGATACCGATTCACTCGAGACTTGACGACACCCAGATTATAATTATCGGAGAAAACCCACTCGGGCAGCGCATTCCACTGTTCAGCAGTTCGAATAAAGAAAGTGGAATCAAAACGTTTCAGATACAAAAGGCAATGGTCCTTGACGCATGCATTGTTCCTCACTCTGCAGCCCTAACACCGGCAGCTTGAGACCTGCCCCGCTGCCGGCGGTACTCTAGTTTTGAAGTTTTTTAAATATTTATAATTTTTGTATTTTTTTTATTTATTATATCCAAATTACAACTAATATTACAGGCATTCCCTAATTCAATAGTGTAAGTCAACTGCATTATTTTAAAGAAAAAACATATATATATATAATAAATTATATATTTGTTTATATAAAGTAAAAAATAAACATAAATCAGGCTTATCCAAAGGAAATTAATCTACAAAAACATTGGTACCTCTTGGTAAACCTTGGTCTTTGAAAATTGTCGCCTTTCGAATTATCACTGAAATACAGTATGTTTCTCGCAATACAGTTACGAACTATGTACAAACTATTTATGTATTTATATTGCAAAAAAAATAACAAAATGAATAAATGAGTGAATAATAATAAACGTTTATTTTACGCAAAAGGAATTACTTAAAAAACACGGGTCCATATTATAAATACCTTACAGACTAACATACATATAAAAATAATCTTAATTAACACTATTTTGGATGAGATTTCTTACACCTGGATTTGAGGCTTGAGGTGTTTTAATTTAGGGATATAGAATACGGTATCCTTAACATACCTAAGAATGCAATACCTCAAATGACGCTCTTAAAAGCGTGGTATAGTCGAAGTCTTGTTGCACATATCCTGGTTGTATGTGGTCAAACGAAAAGTTTTTTGAAATAAAATATGTTGAAGTTTAGTTAACAAAAGGCAGAAGCTAGAATCAAGGTAGTGTTTCAAGTTGAGGTGTTTTATTCCAAGTTGCAAGTTGAGATGATTTATTTCTAAGGCAGATAGACCGAGTCTAGGTTGTGTTGCAAGTTGAGGTGTTTTATTCCAAAGGCAGATAGAGTCTAGGTTGTGTTTCAAGTTGAGGTGTTTTTATTCCAAAGGCAGATAGACTGAGTCTAGGTTGTGTTGCAAGTTGAGGTGTTTTATTCCAAAGGCAGATAGAGTCTAGGTTGTGTTTCAAGTTGAGGTGTTTTTATTCCAAAGGCAGATAGACTGAGTCTAGGTTGTGTTGCAAGTTGAGGTGTTTTATTCCAAAGGCACATAGACTGAGTCTAGGTTGTGTTGCAAGTTGAGGTGTTTTATTCCAAGTTGCAAGTTGAGATGTTTTATTCCAAAGGCAGATATACTGAGTCTAGGTTGTGTTGCAAGTTGATATGTTGTATTTCAAAGACAGTAAGAGTAGACGCTGAGTTGCAAGTTGAGGTATTGAGTTCCAAATGCTATTTATAAATTTGTATTGACGAGTCTTGTAGTAAGTTGAAGTATTGTGCGCAGATGTATGGCGGTCTAAGTAGTTTACCTGAGGGTTGTTCCGAGTGTCGGCGAGCGCGCGGGGCGCGGCGGGGGAGGCGGAAGGAGGCGCGGGGGAAGACAGTCGCAGAGCTTCGCGCGCTTCTCGCAGCTGACCGCTCAGTTCTTCTACCACTTTCTGGAACAGAATAACAATATCAAATATATTATCTAAATCATAGATGGTGAATTACAAAAACGCGCAATTTCTTGTACCAGCACAAAGCGTTAATCATAAAAATCATTAAAGTTTAATCGTTTTAAATTTGATCGCAATAATTATATCGTGCAAAGATGCTAGTTGTACGTTGTATTAATGTGACGCACGCGCACAATCACCAGCAAGTACGCGCGTGTCAGTAGGTAGGTATGGTACAGGCGCAGTAGTTACCCGCTGGTAGAGTATGATCTGGTGCAGGCGGCGCTGCAGCGGGTCGGCGGCGGGCGGCAGGCCGTCGGGCGGGTCGCGCGCGCCGCCCGCCGCGCCGCACACGCAGCGCACGCGCGCGTCAGTAGGTAGGTATGGTAGAGGCGCAGTAGTTACCCGCTGGTAGAGTATGATCTGGTGCAGGCGGCGCTGCAGCGGGTCGGCGGCGGGCGGCAGGCCGTCGGGCGGGTCGCGCGCGCCGCCCGCCGCGCCGCACACGCAGCGCACGCGCGCGTCAGTAGGTAGGTATGGTAGAGGCGCAGTAGTTACCCGCTGGTAGAGTATGATCTGGTGCAGGCGGCGCTGCAGCGGGTCGGCGGCGGGCGGCAGGCCGTCGGGCGGGTCGCGCGCGCCGCCCGCCGCGCCGCACACGCAGCGCACGCGCGCGTCCGCGGCCGCCTCGCCGCACACGCCGCACCAGCACCCCGACGTGCTGCCGCCGCTCTCCCCGGACGTCTCGATACCGCCTGCACACACACAAACATTACACATCTACACCTTCGAGCAATAATGCATCTTATATACAACGGGTAATAAAAAGGTGTGATCATACCGAAGGATTTAAATATACTCATCATTATGAACAACAACAACTTTTTCTATACGCCCAACTGGAATCCAGGGAAAATACAGCCGTTCTATACATTTTGTCCAAGTTCAATGAACTTTTCGTATGGAACAGCCGATTTCATTTTCGCGTTTTCAGGATTGGTACCAGAATAAAAGTTGTTCATAACGGTGTAGTCTTTAAGAAAAATTTAACTATCAACTTTTTACTACGGGGCCTAGTTGGCCCTGTAGTAAAAAGTTGCAAAGCCAAGTAAATTTACGAGGCTTAGTATGACGGTTTTTGTAAAATAAAAATAAAATTATTCAGTTATGATTGGTTTCATTTGCTGACGGTCAGTCAGTAAAAAAATTAATTATACATATATGACTACGGAATATTGAAACGAAGTAGTAGTGAACCACCATCGAAGATTCGTAGTGAACAGTATACTATATAAATTTAAAAAAAAAAACGAAATTTGTGAACATTTAAATTAAAACAAAATTTAAAATTTCTGTATGTTTCGGAAAAGCATTTTGTGTAATTTTATACTTTTTATACGAGAGGTAGGTTATGTTATAATATTTCGAAAACACAAAGCTATTTTTATTTTGTTCTAGGTGAACCCCTAACTGAAATGTCATAGATTAATTGATAGTGCATCGGGAGCCTTAATGAAAAGCGTGCGGAATCTGTATCTGTATCGTCTGTATCGTAACTTTACTGGGATAAACCCTGAAATTGTGAAAAATAATCTCTGTTGTGGATACGTATGGTACTGACTAGTGGCGGAGGGGCGGCGCGAGCAGTGGCAGCAGGCGAACCGGCGCGGGGACGTGGGGCACAGCGTGAGCTGCGAGCCGCGCGCGGCGCGCACGTGCGCGCTGCGGCGCGGCGCGGCGCCCGCCTCGCCCTCGCTCTCCGAGCTCAGGCTGCTCGACGTCGCCGCACCTGCGGCCACCATACAAACTTCTATTCTCTTCTTTCCTTTCGCCTTGTGCATTCCTCAGTGTCAAGTATTTTCAACCGACTTCAAAAAAGAAGGTTCTCAATTCGACTGTAAGTTTTTTTAGTTACGCGATTACTCCGCCAATAGCATGTGTTTATTTAAAAATAATAGGATAAGTAAAACTCCCCGGTTAACTGAATCTGCTGCTTATATCGAAAAAATAATTGAAATCGACCGGTAAAGTTCAGAAATATAAGTGTTCAAAGTACATTTGGGAGGGAGTCATCTGCCCCTTTCTAGCAAAACACGTGCTAGTATAGAATTCGTTTGGAATCGTGGACTTTGACGTCATTAGCCACTATTTAGCCTCCCTCTCTAACATGAAACTAAAATGTTTATAACTTCGTAATTTGTGCACATAAAAAAAAATCTTTTGGATGGTTTGTTATGTTGCGTATCATTTTTTTTGTGAGTCAATAAAAAAAAACCATACATATCTATTATAAATTAATTTTGTCGATTATTTTTTGTTTGGTAGGTCATACTTCAGTGTTGGTTCCATATACATTTTATCGAAATCGGTTCAGTAGTTTGGTTTAGATATTAAAATAACTGAAAAATTATATTATACAGGTAGTCGAAATTGAAGTCGGCTGTTTTTTTTTCAGTATTTTAATATTCCAAATGTTTGATGAATTCTAGTCAAACGAGTTATGGGCACAGTCATAGTTACACACGGTTAATCACGGGAAAGACCAATCATGTCCTAGTGAACTCGAGGCAACTTTACTTCAAGCTGTTCACAAATACTTACCATTGAGATCAACTTCCAGAAACTTCGTTGCGACATCCTCGAGCCCGTCCACGGTCCCATTCACTCCGTTGACACCGTTCACTCTCCTGTTCAGTTCATTCACTGCATTTGATACTACGTTGTGATTGGCTATATCTCCTTCCGTGCTATTGTGGTTGTCCACTGGCGAGCTCTCGTGGGAGCTTAGCCTCGAGTTGACCAACGAGTTGGGCAGCGAGTTGTCGAGTCGGTTGGGCGAGTCTGCGATGTCGAAGCCGGTTGACGACTGGTTCGACGACTCGGAGATCGATCGCCAGGTTATGCTGATATTGCGGGTCCGGCCTACTTCGCGCGCGGCCTGAAAACGAAGAGTATGAGGTTTATAGAGTATATATACAGGGTTAGTTCTAATCAGTTAGCATCCTTTTAAGGGCATATTCTGTACATCAAAACAAACAATTTTTACTATGGGGCCAACATTGAAATATCAAAAAAAAAACAGCGGTTCCATACATTTTGCCCAAGGTCGATAAACTTTTTGTATGGAACAGCTGATTATTTTTTCGCGATTTCAATGTTGGCCCCGTTGTACAAGTTGTTTGTTTTGATGTACAGAATATGCCCTTAAAAGGAGTGAACTGATTAGAACTAACCCTGTATATTAGAGAACCAGTTTTTTTTTTAAAGCGAGCCAAGAGAAGGTTACTGCTGGGCTGGGCAGTATTCGGGAAACTACGTAGTCTTTTTCTCACCCATTGTGCAAATTCTTAAGACGCGAAGCTTCAATCAGTGCATTCTACCCGTTATAACCTAAGGTAGTGAAAAGTACGACACTCACAGTTGGATCCACTGAAGTGAGAAGTGAATAGAACGGAACTGGACTGAGTATACTCAACAAGTAACTTAAAAAGAAAAACAACCGACTTCAAATTAATATGGGACCACCTCGGGAGTATACCCTTTCAAATAAAAATATATTTTCAAAATCGGTCCACAATTGACGGAGAAATCGGTGAACAGTGAACACACATTAAAAAAACACATACCGTCGAACATAGAACCTCCTCATTTTTTGAAGTCGGTTAAAAAGAGAATTCAAATAGGCGCCTAGGAAACCAAACCACATTGCATCGTAATTAATATCTATTTCAAAATGTTACAAAATGCCATTTCGAGTGTTTTATTTCAAATGCGCGACCAATGATTGGCATTATGTCTTATGTAGTGGCAATACGATTATGTGTGAAACTGGCGACAGCAGTTTGCCTTTCAACATTGTTTTGACGCCGTCCGCCGTTCTAACCTATGGCTTTCGCTTTTCTGTGGTTGGATCGGTCCACAAGTTCAAAATCGCTCAGTGAGCTATAAGAAGATAGTTATTTTTACCATCAATTAAAATTGAGAAGTGTTCAGAACTAAGAATTTAACAATACCGTGATCTCTTTAAAAAAATGTCTTCGCCCTCACCTCTTCCATTCCAATGACATCCGTGTACGTATCGCACACGAACACTGGCTGCTCTTCCGGCGTGTCGGCCTCCGCCCTTATCCCATTCGAGCCTACTTCTGGCAACTCCGCACGCAAGTCCTCACGCAGCTCAGCACGCAGCTCCGCACGCAGGTCCGCACGCAGGTCCGCACGCAAGTCGGTCGCCGGCGGCGTGATGTCCACTATCTGGCTGACGTCTAGCAAGGGCGCGTCACTAGTGTCCGTGGGGGGGCACAGTTCGCGTTCCAGGGACGATGAGCCGGACGTCAGGTCGCGGCGGGGGGTCTCGAAATGATCCGGGTGGAGGCCGTCCACCTAGGGACAAATTTGTTGCTACAGTAACTATGTACCCTGATTACTTGTAAGTTGTTCTATATTTCTGGTGTGCAATAAAGTTGTATTGTATTGTTACTTTTTCGGCTTAGTTTACTTTATAAAAAAGAAGCATTATTGTGCCAATTATCTGTTTTACAAGCTTTACTTAAATCAGGGCTAGATGGCGCTGTTTAAAATGTCCGCAAAATTTTGTTTAGTATTTTTGTAGTAGAAGAAGTTGTAAGTTGGCGGAGGATTCACATGCGCCATTTAATTTCTCCTTCGGTCACATCGCTCGAAGAACTATGACTGACAACCGATGGGGAAGAAAGGTTATCTCGTGGCGACCGCGAACCGGAAGACGCAGCGTAGGCGCAGCCTCCCACTAAGGTAGGTATCCTCACAATGTTCACCGAAAAGCCAGTGGTATAAAAAACCGTACATTAACTCCAAATCTACTCCCTTTTGTGCATGTCCTTTATAAATGTATTGTAGTTAACATATATATAAAAGTAGTTCAATTGTAATATAGATTAAAGTATTACTCGTAACCTTTACAAATTTTGGTTATGTGTCTCCATACAAACATACAAAGAAAAATTCACTTAGAAATTAATTTAGAGGTTATTTAACGTTTTTTTTCTATCGAGAAAATTATTCGCAAACGTGTTTTCGAAACAATAGCCAACTAGAAAATATGATCTAGATTAACATAAAAAAAAATTCAGTGCTGTCCAATTTGTACATTTGGCAAAACATTAACCCGGAAAAATCCAATTTGGGTGTACTCATCCTCTTATGTATGAGACGTACCTGATCTCTGGCCCCGGCGTCGGGCGGCAGCGCCGGCAGCTCGTCCACGCAGCTGTCCGTGAGGGCGGACCGGCACTCCTTCCGGGACTCGCACTCCGGCGCCACCATCGATAGCTTCCTGTGTACAAAACATTTTAGATAAAACTCTGTTTTAAACTATCGCGGCTGTTAGTTTTTTTTATATACTTTCAAGTGACGAGACGAGCAAGACCTGGTGGTAAGCGTCACACCTGCCACTAAAAGGAGCAGTGCCAGAATTGTCGACTTGCGAACACAATCCTGCTTCGCATTGTACTGCGCTCGTCACCCTGAGATATTAGATGTTAAATCTCTTCATACCCAGTAATTTCTCTGGTAGCATTACCCTTCAAACCGTAACACAGTAATGCTTGCACACTACTGCTTGGCGGTAGAATAACTGGCAAAGGTGTGGTACTTTCCCAGGCGGACTCTGCAGTAGAGTCCTACCACTACAAGAAGATAGATAGAAAGTATTTATTGTGCACACCAGAAATAAAAAACAACAATAGAAACAAGAACCTTATGAAATAGTGCCACAAGTGGCGGCCTCATCGCTAAGAGTGATCTCTTCCAACAATGTTTACTGTTTACAACATAATCACGGTAAATATCCTGTTTTTCCGATGACCTAAACATAAAAATACTTACATGTTGCTTCACATTTGTATGCTTTAACTGTTAAATTTCTTAGTAAGAGACGGAAAACCCATTTTTTTATGCCATCTTTAATTATACATTTTGTCATAGAGTAAATATATTACATATTACTAAATAACGGTCCTGCTTTTCCAATGCTATGTATATAACAGTGTTGATATTCCACTGTAGTGCTAAGGTACGAGCGCAGCCGGCGCGTGCCGCGTGACGTCAACAAGCTAAGCGCTGCACTGGAAAATCGATACACTGTCTCATACAAATAAAGTAAAAATTAGCTTGCTCTGAATAACATTATTGTAGTTATAGTTATTATCTACGGGAGTGAATCTGGCCTGATTCTAAGTGTATCGGTACTCACATGACGTCAGGCGCTATGCTGGGGTCGCTACACCGCCGCTGCGTTGTCCTCTTTTCAGCCTCGTTTAGTAAGTTGTCGCACGATCTTGTTTTCGTCATCAGAACTGAAATGAAATTCATTGAATATCAGTTCGGTTATATGAAACTCACTGAATAGTGAATATCCATTCGGTTATAAGAAATTCACTGAATATCAATTCGGTTATATGAAATTCACTGAATATCAGTTCGGTTATAAGAAATTTACTGAATATCTATTCAGTTATATGAAATTCACTGAATATCAGTTCGGTTATATAGTACTTGGAACTGTTAGCACTCATGACTTAACTAGGTAATCAATCAGCATAATCAGCGTTTTAACCTGTTGGACATAGGCCTACCTGACGAGGGCGATTGGGCTATATCCACCACCTTCGAGTACACATTACTCAAGTATGGGGCACTAATATCGTACCGGACACAGCGTTGACAGATAAGCGATAAATATTCCGTAAATAATCACAGTCAATGGTTTTCTCAGTGTACTCGAGGCGAATTTATTTTTATCGTTTTCAACCGACTTCAAAAGAGGAAGTTCTAAATTAGGACTGCGTTTTTTTGTGTTACGTTATTACTCCGCCAATTATGAATTGGTTTTGATGTTTTTTTTGTTTCGTAGGTAACTTCAGAGGTGGTCTCATATAAATTTTATCGAAATCGGTTCAGCACTTTTGCTTTCAAAATCATAATTACAGGAATAAAAAAAAACTGGAAAATATGAAGTCATCCAGGTACTCGAAGTTGAAGTCGTTTGTTTTTTTAAAAGCGTATTATTGACCACAATCTCGCTTGTTGGCTTCCGCTGTAGTGATTTTAAGCTTTATGAGTAGGACGGTAAGATGTTTAGTGGTGTGTACCGTTATTGTTATGTTGGGGCAGGTCGAGCGGCACCCGGGGCTCGTCCGTGTCCGGGCCGCGCTCGGCGCCGAACATGGCGCTCCACACCGCCGTACCACGCACGCTGTATTCCGGCCATAACACCTGTAACACGGGACCATAAGGTATACAATTGCATATCGAATTGGTGGCTCCGTATCAGAAGGACTATCAGGGCACATGACGATGTTTTCAGAACGTCGGCAGCGGCGATGATAATGGAATGGACGGGCCCAGTGCTTGCAAGTCGATCAAAATTAACAAGTCAACACAATCAAGCATACCTAGCTAAAAGTATGCATATTACATTTGCCGGAAAATACAGATAGCGAATCTGATTACTGCATGACAAAAAGAGAACACATGTACATGTATTAGAAGTTTGTATTGTCGTATCGTACGGCTCGCATGTCGCAAAGGCAGAGTATGACTGAAGCGAGTGGAGAGCCGGCGCTCAACATATACGGCCTTCCCTAAAATAATCTCGATTCTCTTAGGTGACTAAACTCTGGCTTAAACTTCTCTGTCATTTTCTAGCACGTGCAACTTCACGTCAGAGAGAAGATGGCAGAGCATTTTAAGCAGTGACTAACGGTTGATAAGTTTTTTTAAGTAAGGCCGATAGTCTTAAAAATCCGTGCGCTTATTTCCCGTCCATTCATCTTATCATTGTCGCTGAACTTTGGCATGTTAAAACGTCTACATGGTGACGTCTTGAGTGGCAAAACGACCTACTAGTAAAACGTCCAAAATGTGAAGTACAGTCATCAAGAGATGTATCTTTTTCCAAAATGCAATTATAATGCGGTAAAAAGAATTAAATAAAATCTAACTGGTTCGAGGTTATAAGTACTAATTGACACAAATAGAAGTAACCCGCTTTCTATCAACATACTGGTTGGCCACTATCAATTCCATTATGATGGATGTATATTTAGTCCGACCAATTTATATGTGCGGACGAGTGAGGGAGCCACCATCGTAATTTTAGAACAAAACTGACAGCAGCCTAATTAATCGAACCAATAAGGTAGAATATGAAAAGTTATTTTGTCTTGCGAAAAAACGCTCCCACATTCGAACTTGCTTAGGTTAAAGAATACGAAGGAAGACTTTCATAGAGATATTTCATTTTGCGATGGTGTACATTTTTCACCAGACCGATATTTTAGGTAGTCCTCAAAGCTAAGAAATGTTTCTGTATGTTTATTCTATTTGGTGTCACAAGATTAAAAAAAGGAAAAGGTAATATATGCCGCCCACTGTACCTGGGTATGTCCTAAGACTGCATCCAGACCCACCGGAGGACGGGCAGCAGCGTGAGCATTCTGCGATCCCCAAGCCGCCTGCCAAGCGTGGGGACTATGGCAATCCCTCCTCATCATCATCAGCCCGGAAACGTCCACTGCTGAACGACGGCCTCCCCCTTAGACCGCCACGCTGTACGACAACCTTACATATTCATCCACCGGTTGCCCGCGACTTTTACAATGTCGTCGGTCCACCTTAGGGTTGCCACCTTTATTTAAGCGAATAGAGTTTATTACATTTTCTAGGCTAAAAAAAAAGTACAACATCTGAAAATAAAGTTTATATTTATTTACCAGACTATTTCTCTTCCATACATATTTTTTGTTGCTTCTAGCAACATCCAACAAATATTTGTTACTCTTAAATATATTAACGGCATCTTAACAATCAATCCCTAAATTTAAAAAGCAGCCCGTTCCGTTACATGTAAAAAATAGAAGTCAATTAAAAAAAAACTTCACAGGTGAAAATAAAGTATTTTCACGTACTTTACTGCCCTCATAAAGTATAAAGTACGTTTGGCCAAAATAGAGAACAATACTTTATTATAAAGTACGGGTGGCAACCCTAGCCCACCTATATACAATGTGTAGCAAAAAGGTTCAGTATGTATATGTACTCATCATTATGAACAACTTTTACTATGGGCCCAATCTAGAAAACGCAAAAAAATTTTTCAGCTGTTCCATACATTTTGTCCAAAGTCAATGAACTTTTTGTATGGAACAGCCGATTTTTTTTTCGCGATTTCAATGTTGTGCCCTTAGTAAAAGTTGTTTATGATGATGAGTACATACATACCCTTCAGTATAGTCCTTCCTACGCTGCGTCTTCCGGTTCGCGGTCGCCACTCAAGAACCATTCTTCCCCATCGGTTGTCAGTTCTTCGAGCGATGTGTCCTGCCCACAGCCACTTCAACTTGCAAACCTTGCGAGCTATGTCGGTAACTTTGGTTCTTTGGCGAATATCCTCGTTCCGGATTTTATCGCGCATAGTAGCAACCCCTCCTATTAAGGGTAAATCCTTCGTCGAGCAATGGACGTCTTCTCGCTGATGTTTTAATTTTTTTATTGTGTAATATTTAATTTGTACACATTATACAGAAATAAGTCGCTGGTGAGTGGACGTGCAGCGGTCGATATCTGTCCACTGACCTGCTCGGGCTGGTGCGGCGAGTAGAGATGGTTCCTGTAGGCGGGCGCGCGCAGCAGGTGCCACACGTGCGCCGCGTCCCCGCCGAGCGCGGCGCGCTCGCGGGACGTGTTCCACAGGAAGGTGCCGAACATGCACGAGTGCACGTGCACAGCCAGCTTTATCTGGAACGATACACGATTCGTTGATTGACACGTTGATTTGAAGTCGGTCAATCGCGAGTGGGACGGCGCACAGCGCGCCTGCGCCGAGTCGCCCCGTCGCCCCCGCCCCGAGTCGCCCCGTCGCCCCGCCCCGAGTCGCCTCGTCGCCCCCGCCCCCGCCCCGAGTCGCCCCGTCGCCCCCGCCCCCGCCCCGAGTCGCCCCGCCCCGAGTCGCCTCGTCGCCCCCGCCCCCGCCCCGAGTCGCCCCGTCGCCCCCGCCCCCGCCCCGAGTCGCCCCGTCGCCCCCGCCCCGAGTCGCCCCGTCGCCCCCGCCCCGAGTCGCCCCGTCGCCCCCGCCCCCGCCCCGAGTCGCCCCGTCGCCCCCGCCCCGAGTCGCCCCGTCGCCCCGCCCCGAGTCGCCTCGTCGCCTCCGCCCCCGCCCCGAGTCGCCCCGTCGCCCCCGCCCCCGCCCCGAGTCGCCCCGTCGCCCCCGCCCCGAGTCGCCCCGTCGCCCCCGCCCCGAGTCGCCTCGTCGCCCCCGCCCCGAGTCGCCCCGTCGCCCCCGCCCCGAGTCACCCCATCGCCCCCGCCCCGAGTCGCCCCGTCGCCCCCGCCTCGAGTCGCCCCGTCGCCCCGCCCCCGCCCCGAGTCGCCCCGTCGCCCCTGCCCCGAATCGCCCCGTCGCCCCTGCCCCGAATCGCCCCGTCGCCCCAGGCCCGCCCCGAGTCGCCCCCGCCCGAGTCGCCCCGTCGCCCCCGCCCCGAGTCGCCCCGTCGCCCCCGCCTCGAGTCGCCCCGTCCCCCCCGCCCCCGCCCCGAGTCGCCCCGTCGCCCCCGCCCCGAGTCGCCCCGTCGCCACCGCCCCGAGTCGCCCCGTCGCCCCCGCCCCGAGTCGCCCCCGCCCCGAGTCGCCCCGTCGCCCCCGCCCCGAGTCGCCCCGTCGCCCCCGCCCCGAGTCGCCCCGTCGCCCCCGCCCCGAGTCGCCCCGTCGCCACCGCCCCGAGTCGCCTCGTCGCCCCCGCCCCCGCCCCGAGTCGCCCCGTCGCCCCCGCCCGAGTCGCCCCGTCGCCCCGTCGCCCCCGCCCCCGCCCCGGGTCGCCCCGTCGCCCCCGCCCCGAGTCGCCCCGTCGCCACCGCCCCGAGTCGCCTCGTCGCCCCCGACCCCGCCCCGAGTCGCCCCGTCGCCCCCGCCCCGAGTCGCCCCGTCGCCCCCGCCCCGAGTCGCCCCGTCGCCCCCGCCCCGAGTCGCCCCGTCGCCCCCGCCCCGAGTCGCCCCGTCGCCCCCGCCCGAGTCGCCCCCGCCCCGACGCCGCCAAAACGCTGCGATGCTAGCAGTGCGCGCTGACCAATCGATTGTATTTAAAAAGCTAGAAGAGTCTCCGCCCCGACGTCGCCTCGATCCTGTGTGCAGTGCATTGAGCTAATATCTATAGTCACAAACGAGCAAAAAATATGTCCGCGCCAAAACTCCGACTTTTTGAACGACTTGAACTACGATAACACACAAGTGCCCAAGCATACATTGAACACTATACAAGCGACATAACGTCTAAATTTGAACAATTGTGAACTATATAATGCACGTATAGGTATGTAGAACGGCACTCGGACGTTTTTTGACTGTTTTCAGTTAGAGATTGTGGCTCTTTAGATATAAGCTCAATGGTGCGATGCGACTCACTCACCAGGTAAGCCTCGTTGAACTCGAACGCGCAGGGGTACTGCAGCGCCACCTGGTGCACCCAGTCCAGCCACTGCAGGAAGATGGGTGACCGCTCGTTCGGCTCCTCCGCGCCGAACTGGTGGCCGCACCGGTCCGCGAACTTGTGGCCGTAGTCCAGCCACTCGCGCTCGATCAGGATACGGAAACCCTGGAATACGAACATTTTACTTACAAAACCTAGAAAAATCTAAAGAAAAAGATAATTTTGAACGTGTGCTTGTGTGTGTTGCGTCTTGAGATGAGAAAGCTTATAAGCCTACAAACGTAAAAATTTTGGTACAGAGGTGCACGCCTTCGTAAATTTGGGCACAGCTCACCTCATGTAAAGTGACGATATAATCGAAGATGGCGATTACAGATAGCCTGGAATGGAAACTAGCTCTCTGGCTCAAATTACGCTGCCAGATTGTGCACAGTGCCATGATTGGCGAAAAAAGCCAGAAGTAAGCCAGCAGAGCATTAGAAAGTAACCTACGACCATGCTATTGTTTTCTCACATTGTTTCTTCAAGTTCATTGTTGAAATTTGTAACCGCTAACTGAACTTACTAACCGTTGACCTATCATCGATTCAAGAAGTTTTATGCTATTTCTTCTTCTATCTGCGATCGGCTGAGCCATGAGCAGAAGTGACTGGGTGGGAGTGTCAACCGTATATTTAACGAAGAATTTTTCATCTGCCGTAACTGGTTACGAGCCTCCGGTTTCGTACGCGGCCTAAGGGGTGTCAGTAAGTGTTGAGGTCCAGTGACCTCATATCCCTGATGTGTCAACCTTGCATTTCTGCAGCTGAAAATCCAAGCATTTTATATATATTTTTCTAATTTCCTATGTCTGTGAGCTGTGAAGCTAGCTCGTTGACATGTGAATCCAGTCTTGCATTGTATTTTTTACTATAGTACTCTCTTTCCTCTTTAACCATTGGCATACCTAGATATTCGACTATATCTGTTGTTTTAGCATACCAGGGTGCAGCAGATTCTGGATGTAAACAAGGTTGTGTAGTCAGGTGTGCAAGGTGCCTCAGGGCAGCTGGCAGCTGACGGCGCGTACCTCGAGCGTCCTGTAGCAGGGGTCGAGCACGAGCTGCGCGGCGGCCACGATCTGCGGCGTGCGGTCCCAGCCGTCGGAGCAGTGCACCAGCACGGGCCGGCCGAGCAGCACGGCGCGGCACACCGTGCCCGCCGCGCGCGCGATGCCCGCCACGTACTGCAGCCACAGCGTGCGTTCCAGGCTGCTGTGCCAGCTGACCACAACATACACTGTTACATATACTCCTATACACACTTTGATATACAATAGATTCATCAACAGCCAGAAGATGTCCATTGCTGGACGAAGGCCTCCCCTTTAGCTGAGTTGAGTCATTTTTTGTGACATCGTCCCAAGATTGTTAATCATTTATAGTTATGTTACCTTACTGATGTTACAAAATAAATTATATTTCTTACTTTCTTTCTTTAATAGGGGCTGGTTGCCATAATCCCAACGCTTGGCAGACGGATTGGGGATCGCAGAATGCTCACCACCGTTAACTGAGAGGACGCTGATGCCCGTCCCCCGAGAGTTCCTGATGCAGTTTTTAGGACATTCCCTGGGCCCTATATACAATATGTATCAAAAAGGTTCAACAATACTGAAGTTTAAAGCGTTACTGTGTTTCGGTTTGAAAGGCAATGTTGCCAGAGAAATTACATGGTATGAAAAGATTTGACATTTAATATCTAAGGGTGACGAGCGCAGAGCAGTGTGCGCAGGATTTTGTTCGCAAGTTTCAAACTCAAATTTCAAAATTCTAGCACTGCTACTGTTACGGGCATGCGTGCTTACCACCAGGTTAAAATCTCGCTCGTCTCGTCAGCCCGTTGTATAAAAAAGCAGCATTTTGATATTCCTTTACTGCACAAAGGCCTACCCTCGAAAGAGCGATTGGGGAATATCCACCCGCTGGTCCAGTTGCGGGTTGGTGGGATATTGAGCGTTGTTGCAGGGTACACGTACGAAATTTAATTTCTTATCCGCAAGTATGCAGGTTTCTCAAGTTGTTTTCCTTCAGCGAAAAGCCAGAGGTACAAATTCCGGCTTTCCCTCATCGCGTAGAAATCTTTCGTCAATAGGCTATATTTTATTGCAATCCCAAATATTGTGTGCCAGTTAAAGTAGCCTATAATTTAAGCAGTACTGCTAACGGTGCTAAACAATCTAGTCTCCCCCGAGCCCCGAGACGCCAATCTTGCCGCAAATCGTAGTATTCTGTTTATATTTGTAACGCTACTTTGTTGCCAGGCACGATTTCACGCACGTGATTGAATATTGTTATTAAGGTTTTAAAATTCTAGTCTCATTACTTGAATGTTAGTTTGTTCTAAACTTTATAAACTTTAAAGTTATAAAATTACTGAATTTAATTACTAAAGTCGCAATCGGTTAAATTGCTACAAAATATATTACAAGCCTTCAGCAAACAAGATTTTGATTTAAACAAGTTATTATACCTAAAAGGGAATTTCTGTTATCCCCGTTGTTATTACCTACGACTTTTTGTACCTAAAAGTAACAGCTTCGAAAAAAAAATTACTTTAAATTTGAATTCAACCCATTGAAGTGATTATGCACACTATTAGCAGAAGGGGAAAAAAACGTTTAATTTTAAAGACTTATTTGTCAAACTATAAGCAAATTATATACGGACTGCAAACCGCCTAATAACAACATGTAGAATTCTGTTGTCGGCTGGGCAAGCATCCAAAATCGAGACTTGAACTGAACAAAGGACTAGCGGCGATTCTCACGTGGGATCGCCCACGCGACCGCGATTGCTATTCCCTGCAGTGAGACAGCAAAACATAACAAAGAAGGAAGATATCTCACAGAGAAATGTGTCGTTTGTCGTACTTTTAAAACCTTAAGAGTCGAAATAGGAAATGCAAGTAAAATGATCTCTATTTCGACCTGCGTATGTCCTAAAACTGCATCGTGCAACGGGCACGGAGGACGGGCAGCAGCGTCCTCTTAGTTAACGGTGGTAACACTCTGCGATCCCCAAGCCGCCTGCCAAGCGTGGGGATTATGGCAACCCCTCCCTATTAAGGGGGAGGCCTTCGTCCAGCAGTGGACGTCTTATGGCTGATGAGTGAAGAAACCTTACCCCCTCTTCTAATCTTACCCCTCTATTAAGGGGGAGGGCCTTCGTCCAGCAGTGGATGTTTTATGGCTGATGAGTGAAGAAACCTTACCCCCTCTTCTAATCTTACCCCTCTATTAAGGGGGAGGGCCTTCGTCCAGCAGTGGATGTTTTATGGCTGACGACGAAGAAACCTTAACGAAACTTATTCATAGTCTTTGCTTCTAAGAATTTGTACAGAAAAAGAAATGTCGAAGCATTTAGAATCTGCTGGAAACGGCGTCCCACGTGATGTATATTTATTTATTTAATTCTTTATTGCACACATAAATACATGAATGTACAAGAGGAGGACTTAATGCTAAATCATTTTCTACGTCATCCCCGCGGTTAAAGAAATTGGGATGAAGGCGTACAAAATAAATTGTACTCTAGACGAAAGACAGTAATTATTTCAACTTACTAATAACTAAATATATCTAGTAATTTTTTTATTCGGCTTGCACTAGAACTGAATGTCCACTATAAGTAGCTCCAGTTGCTAGAGCTTGCGGTAAGACAGAAGGTACTTACTTAGCCTGGTCTGCGGGCTCGGCCGCCAGCGCTCGCATCTGTTGGAAGCTCCGCCGCACGTGGTGGATGTTGGGCATGGACATGAACTGAATGTCTGCGTTGGGGTAGTACTGTTGACACTCGCAGCCGCCGCCGCGCGCGCGGTTCGTGACGGCTGACGCGTAGGAACGGGCGTCCACGATTAGCAGCTTTAGTTGCTGAAAACGGAAAGGGCATTTTGAATCTGCGATGAAATATAGATTGGAACCCCGATCCTCGCTCGAAAACGGCACCGCCAAAACGAGGCATAAATAGCGCATTTTAAGGGCATATTCTGTACATCAAAACAAACAATGGGGCCAACATTGAAATTGCGAAAATATAAATAGCTGTTCCATACATTTTGCGCAAGGTCTTTGAACTTTTTGTATGGTACAGCTGTATTTTTTAACGCCCTTAAAAGGATGCTAACTGATTAGAACTAACCCTGTATAAGTGTATTCAACTGATCGAGTGATCATTTGTCATCGTTTTGTTCAGTGTGGGATGTGAACTCTGTCCATCTCACAAATCGAACCGCGGTTCTTTTAAGGCAATATGATTCATGTGTTCTACCTCCCACAGTTCTAAATGAACAACACGTCAAAAAAGGTTCTGCAAGCGTTACAAACGATTGCAAATTGCAATGCAACACTTCATATCAATGCTTCTAATTTCGGAACTAAAGCGACGTTGACTATATTGGCGCAGCGATAAAAAAAATGTGTGTTGACATCAGAAATCAAAAAGCATCAACAGCAGTTTTCGATAGAGGTCATGTCATAAGTCTGCAGTTAACACCAATTTGAAGCTATTGCAATAGGGTAGATGACTGATGTTTATATCGTTGAAACCAATAGCTTTGATGAAGAATTTAAGTAAATATAGTATGTTCATTGAAAAAATAATTTAAATCGGTTAATAATGTTCTAATATATGAGCGTTTAAAGTTTTTGTTAGACACCTCTGTCCCTTTCCCACAAAACAAAAAATGACGTCACGCCTTACTTGTCAGAATAGAATTTATATGGCGTACAGATAAGTGACGTCACGATTTGCTGTTTCTTCTCTCTGTCTAGCATGATATTAAAATGCATATGTTGCTTCTTTTGATAAGATTTTCATTTTCTTTTCATTAATCAGTTATATTTATGGGCCACATTTTAATAGGACAATAAAAAAAATACCAGTCATCTAGGCTATTCTTTTGACCATAAATTAAAGCAGCATTTTAATTTTTAAAAGCCTCAAAGAAAACATGTCGTGTATGACAACAAAAGAAAGGGCTTAACGAGCACATTCCAATAATACGCTTTAAAAAAAATACAATTGACTTCAACTTCGCATACGTGGATGACATCTTCATATTTTCTAGTAATTTTGATTTAAAAACCAAACTACTGAACCGATTTCGATAAAATGTATATGGGACCACCTCTGAAGTATTACCTACCAAACAAAAAATTATCATCAAAATCAGTTCATAATTGGCGGAGTAATCGAGTAACATACTAAAAAAATACATACAATCGAATGGAGAACCTCCTTTTTTGAAGTCGGTTGAGTATGAATTGATGATTTGAATATGAATATGACTGGAGCAAAATAGTCACCAAAATTGTTTAGCCTCGAGCACGTTGTTATAGCAAGTTGCATATCTGTCCATTTTGTACTGGTTACATTTCAGCGAGTGTGCGTAAGAGCATCATGACTTTTCCATCTTTTTTCCCTTCCACTACACATTTCACAGGTTTAGTATGTCTCACATCAACAGCCGGAAGACGTCCACTGCTGGACGAAGGCCTCCCCCAATACAGAGAAGGATTGGAGGAAGGGAGGGATTGTCATAATCCCCAAGCATGGCAGGCGGCTTGGGGATCGCAGAAAGCTCACCACCGTTAACTAAGAGGACGCTGCTGCCCGTTCTCCGGTGGGTCTGGGTGCAGTTTTAGGACATACCCAGGTACCTATCCGACGTAGGTATATCTATCCGTCCGGTTATAATAAAATGCTCCATTCTAGGCCAAATCATTGCTTACGATACGAATAGGGCGAGTTTGTGGCTAAACTTAGTACTAAATCCAATAAAAAAGACATTGTTTTTTTCTTATGTGTCCTACCTTGTTGGTGGTAGGTGGTTGCAGGCCCCTGTCATTGTTGCAAGCCGTGACGAAGGCAGCGAGCAGTCTCTCGTCCTCGCTGGACCGCCAGCCGAGCCAGCCCACCTCAGGCTGCGAAGATCGCGCGATCACGGCGCCGTTACCGCGATGCCTCCACACTACCGCCGGTATCCGTCGCATGGCACGAAACCTGAATATTACATTCAGATATTAAGCTAAAAGCAAAGCAAGAGTCATCTTCTATTACCCAAACATATCCACACCGTACGTCGGAAAATGTCTCCATTACTCAATGGCTGGAGCAGTGAGGGCGTTTACCCACATCGTGCAGGTAGTGTCTAGTAGGCTTAATATAATTTATCATAAAATGTATGTAGTTGATGTAAGTTTTGTAATATGCAGGATTCCGCGGGGAGCTGCTCGTAGGCATAATTGCTAGGAAGTAGGAACTCACGGTAACGGTGGTAACACTCTGCGATCCCCAAGCCGCCTGCCAAGTGTGGGGATTATGGCAACCCCTCCCTATTAAGGGGAGGCCTTCGTCCAACAGTGGACGTCTTCTGGCTGATGAGTGAGGAACTCATCCGGCTGTTTAGCTCTAACTGTACTTTCTAGCTATACAGTAGTGACGTCACTCACCTGGCAACTGAATCCAGGTCCTCGTCACAGATGGTGGCCGGCACGACCAGAAGCGGCGGGTAGGAGGGGCACAGCTCGTACTTCTCGTTGGCTGTAGTGACGCGCCACGCGCCTTTCGTCGTGAACCCTAGCCGTTCCAGCTGGAAAAGAATATTACGTTTCATCTTCAGCCTGGACACTTCCACTGCTGAACAAATGTCACAATTTCTTTCATGGTGACGGGGGAATGCCATAACATCCACCCATGGCAGGCGGCTCGAGGATCGCAGAATGCTCACCACCGTTATCTGAGAGGACGCTGCAGCCCGTCCTCCGGTGGTTCAGTTTTAGGACATACCTGGTCCACGGGTTAATAGATCCTGTTTTAATTTGTTCTTTTACATGGCTAAATATGATCAAGATAAAATTTCTTTTATTCCTGTTTTGTTAGTAAGGTGAAGCAAATCAGCAGAGGAATTAGCGAATATCATATCTATCTGACCATGTATTATTAACATGGTCAAATTGCATTGTCAAGTATGTCGGAAAGCAGTAGATGGTAAATTCGCACAGGGGAAAGGAAGTTGGGGAAAGGAAGGACCAGCGGGGAAGACGTAAGAAAGACGGGCCGAGAGATTTGATGGAGTGACGATATACAGATATAAGGCAGAGTGGGCACTGCCTGGAAGCGAAAAGCCGACGATCGGGCTGAGTGACGTGCATTGGGAGATGCCTATGTTCAGCTGTGGACTATAGTGGGCTAATGATGGCATTGTGCAATCATAAGTTTAGTTTCCAGAATGTGTTACGTGTAATGCTCACCTCGGGTCCGAACCAGTGCGGGTGCGTGGCGTGCGAGGCTCGCAGCAGGGCGCGGTGCACGGACGAGGCGGGCTGTTCCTTGGCCCACGCCGCGTACGCAGCGGCGAACGTCTCCTGCATAGAGCTCATCGGCACCATGGCCGTGTTTAGCCGCCGCCACCACTCCACACATTGCTCGCCTGATGTGAATGAGCATCTGTAACAAGACCCCTCGTCATTGACCATTTAATGGAAACATGGGCGTATATGATTGGGGTTTAAATATTCTATTGGTGCCGTAGAGAGAGAAACCAATAGAGGAAGTGAGATATTTCTACCTCACTCGCACAATAAAGAGACAAACACGGAACAAATGTATCAGAGAGAGACATAGCAACACCATTTTTTGTCCCTCACCGCGTGCCGGTTTTTTCAAGGTCAGCCACTCAAGTTGCGAAACAAACATTGACAGTTCTACATGTATCGATACGATTCGTATGTGTGTTGTCAGCCTGTCACTGGCTTGCCAGCATGCATTACGCACACATTGACATAGTATTTTGTCTCAGTCGAGGTTACACAGTACCTTCGTCTATTAGTTACTCCATCTACGATTGGTGCTAATCTCATCGTGGAGTAATGGGTGAGAAATTGTTTACTTTAATATAAAGACTGACGTGACTTGGCACAATTTTGTTGCGGCCGCACTCGTCGGGCTCTGATTTCACTCCTTGAAAAAGGTCACCGAAAATACAGAGATTCTTTTTATCGTGTTTTTGAAGCAAAATTTTCGTTCGCTTTCTATGCTCGGTCACTATGTTATCAGTCAAGTGCCCCCGTTTCGGCGTGACAATAATATACCTACTATATTAACATGTTCATGTTGCTGGGCGATATTGAACTTTGTCGCATGCATAATACAGAAATAGGATGTTAAGAGTAGACAAGTTGGTCACTTCTCCATAGAAACGCGGTAGTATTACTACTTCACTATGTAATTTTGTAGGTCCAAGACTAAGTATTATATCGATTAATCTCTTCATTTTCTAGGATTGTAAATTATTGCGAAAGTAAAAAGTTAATAAACATGAAAGTTATGAGTCAGGAAACATCTTGTATTTTAGCTCAATTTTAACGCCACATTGGACGTAAATAAGTAACATAAGGAATACGAAAACTATAAAATAATTTATCAAGCGGCATAGTTTAGCCCATAAAAATTTCAAATAACTTAATTTGGAATAAATTAACTCAGAGTTTATTCAACCACATTACTGCAGCCAAAGGTCGACAAAAAAAAATTGCGCGCTCATTTATCTTTCTTTCTCCCTTTCCCACAGTTTGTTTGATGAAGAGAGCATGCTTTTTAGCCGCGCCCACCGATGAGTTCGAGCCGTCAACTTGTCGATCCTTAACAGGTTCCGATGGTAAAATAACAATTAAAATTATAAGTTTCTTTTTTTTTTAATGAGACGTGATAAAAAGACGTAACGAAAAACGAAACTTTTCAACATAATGATAAATTGTCAGTTGCTATCTTCGAGCATATACCATTGGAGGTGTTAAGCCAATAAGGTAAACCTCTGAACAAAAAGTTAAGGGTCCACGGGCGTAGCTATAGCTATCACATGGGGGAGTCCGAGGGTCCAAAAATGTACAAAGAGTGGTTGGTGCCCGGGCTTCACTCATAAAAAGGCAGAATTTTAAATGCCAATCTCAGTAGTTTAGAAATTACATTTATAAACATTAAAAACTTACATGTAAGTTAAACTGCGGTAAAAAGTATATAAATAGTCGTATGCTAAGGGGGGAGGGGGAGGGGTCGTCCGAACTAAGCCCCGTTAATAAATTAATATATGTCACGCGTTTTTATCTGAAAAAATATATCTGGAAAAACCAGATAATTTACATAGGCAGATTATCGCCTTTGGCATCTATAATGACATATGCTCGAAGGTTACAGTAAATCAATGGTTGCAGTCAATGATACTATATAATATATAAGGAGTATATAGTATATAGTAAAGGAGTATATAATATAGTATATAGAAAAAATAAACAACATCAAAAAAAAGCGAATCATAAATTCCAATTCACTAAAAAAAAACTAATTATATAAATATGTCATATCGAGCCCACAAATGGTCCCGTGAAAACGGCCCAGGGACTGTCTCGTCTGTCTGCGCTCACTAACCGAGACGCGCGCTATCCCTTTTGCTCTCATTAAAGTGCTATTTACTTTCGCACTCCGGCGCAACTCGTAAACATGACGGCACGGGGGTCATTTTCAAACGTTGTCTTAATACGCGATGGCGCATCTTTCGTAATCTTTGATTGCAGTAGTGACAGACCGTTGCCACTTCTGCCATCCTTTCCCATCGAGAATAACCTGTTAATAGCATTTATTTTCGTACCGTTGAAAATCAACACCCATCATTCTCAAAGCGTTCCATTACGCTAGATCTAGAAGCACCAACAGTAAACATGTGATTATTTAAGTCAAAGTAATAAGCGGTTAAGTAAGTCAATTAAGTCAATTTAAGTCGAACGGCCGCTTTAACAAGTCAAGCTGGACTTTGCACCGTAATTTGTTTGTTGACTGATCGGTTATTAGAGCTTGTATGCTTACAAGTTACAACGGCATATCCGTTGTAATCATAGTCTATTCAACAGGTTTTCGTCAAACGTAGATCTATTTACATTGAAAAAAGATGAGGGTTACCTTACGAATACATGGACAAAGGCGTCAAATTTGCGTGGACGGGTATTCTTCATTGCATAAATACCACGCCATGCGACTTTGACGCAGAATTTCAATTAACACTGGCGTTTACCTTTTTTTTACGTTCAGAGGGAACGCCCCAGTTTTCTTCGAATGGTGAATGGTTCGAAAATCTCTATACGACAAGTTCTCTCGTAATTATACGAATATGTGTATAATATTATAGTTTACACAATAAGAAAAACCTCATTCATACTACCATAATCATTGGCATTCCTATTCAAACCATAACCGGGCATAATCGTTTTCACCTTCCGCCCTTTATCTGCCCCAATTAACTCATACATGAGATCCTTTTAAGGTGCCAAGGAAACAGAATGGCTGAAGAGATAATTACAATATAAATTAACATACCTGAGCGTCCGTCCATTCTTGCACATCACAATTAGATGCAGCAGATCCCTGATCTCCAAGGCGTCGATCAGCCGGATGGGCACCGAAGTCCCGGGTCCATTGCGCCGCCGCGGCTGCGAGTGGAGACGGTAGTTCGACATGGCGATGATCCCGCCGTCTGCCATCCGGCCGACCCACTGCGAACGAGCTTCTTATTAGTTATGGGCTCCTGGTACATATGATTGAAGAAAATTAGAAGAGGTATGAGACAGAAATTGACAAAATTAATGTTGTACGTTTTGAATTCAATTCTTTTATATTATCCATTGCAGAGTAAACGGGTAATGCGCATTCCAATAAAAAAAACATTATATTTAATACCAAATTTTTTGTTGTTGAGTCCATCCACTGTCCAGCCATCTTTTCTTAGTAATGAGCTCCTGGTTCATAGTCATCTTTGAGATAACGATATGATATTTATTATGATAAAAGAGAAAAACAGCTAAGAATTGATACAATATTAGTTTCAATTCCTTTTGTATCCAATGCAGAGAAACCAAAATTGTTATTTAAAAATAAGGATAATATAATAATCTATTTCGGGAACATGAAAGAGAGGTTCCCCAAAAAGGGGTAGCTCGGTTGGTCGGTACTACCAGACGATGACTATGATGGGTTTCGAATGTCACATACGTATAGAAAGGTGTTCACGACAACACGCCAAGTTTCTATTGTAGTCCTAAAGCTACCAAACAAAGAGCCAATCAGAAAGCAACGACCGTAAAAAGTGAAATTTCGTCCAATTCTCTTCACAAGGCTGTTCACGATGCAACACTTAATTCCTACGACTAAATCTCAATTAGCTTAATAGAGTTTCGATTCATTAGCCAAGAAAGTGGACAAAGATAAGCGGACCACACATGAACGATAGTTAAATACGCTGTAAGCTAAACTGATAGCAAATTGTGAAGTAAAAAGATTTGATACCTTGTCGACAGTATTTTTTTTAATGTAGTTAGGTAGGCCCAAGTGAATAGAACGGAAATGTGAGGGGCCGCCCTAGCCGGCATTAAGTGTAAATGCGCTTAATGACAATTCTACCAATATACATCAAAACGAATATTCAAAAATACAATTGAAATAGACGCGTAGGAAACCACATTGCATCTTAACTAAATCAATTTTAATCTATTGCAAAATGGCATTTCGAGCGTTTTACTTCAAATGCGCGACCAATGATTGGCATTTTTTCGTCGTAGTTTCTATACAATTATGTATGAAACTGGCGACAGCGGTTTTCCATTCAATTGCTAATTGAACATGTTGTAACATTGTTTTGAGAGCCGTTCTACCTAAGAAGTAGGGCTTTCGCTTTTTTGTGGGTAGGCCTATTTATACGAATACATATTTTTGTATCTTTAGGCTAGGATGCTATCCACTGTCGTCATAACTGTTAAGATTAGGTTTCCACGCCTATTGATGATACGACAGCGACTATCTCCGTGTAATTTGGCCTTCACTTGAGTTAAGTACGAGATTGAAGCGTTTCTATACTTCACTTTAGCTTGGTATGCCGGGCTGCCTACCACCTACAGTGATAATCTTGGAACTTAGTTTCGCTTTTTTACTGTAGTTACAGCAAGTCGAAATTTAATATAAATTATAGTAAAAATATATATGTACTTGTGGACCTTATATACAGGCCTGAATTAAAATTTGCAAGCAACTTATTAATAAGTTTATATGAAAAAACGCGCATGAAAGAACCTACAAAATAGATAAGAGACATAATGCTAAAAATCTGTAAGCGATATCGCGATCAAGCTGGAATCTGACTAGTGCCGTTAGGAAGGGCTAAAAAAGAGAGAGACATTATGAGGAGAGATGTTAGTCAAACGCAAGACTTTAATAAATAAATAAAAACCGGACATAACAGTATTATCTGCTGTTTGCAGTTTGCACCGCTTCAGTCCATTTGGACTGAGATGTATTGTGCTATAGATTCCCCGCCTTTGCCCTAGAGACGTCTGATATACGCGACATGACGCAGTTAGCAAACGTCCTTCCTTACGGGGCAAGTACAGATACAGAATAGATTGCACTCACTACGGTGCAGACTGGAACTGAGAATTTACGTAGTATACCGAGGTGTTTGCATCTTAGGCGTACAGTAATATAGTAATCGCCACGCAAGTTGTCAAAAAATGCGCAGAAAAAAAAAACATTACTTGTCATTAAACTTGCCAATTTGGACCTGGGTATGTCTTAAAGCTGCATTCAGAACCACCGGAGGGCGGGCAGCAGCGTCCTCTCAGTTAACTGTGGTAACCATTCTGCCATCCCCAAGCCGCCTGCCAAGCGTGGGGATTATGGCAACACCTCCCTTTAAGGGAGAGGCCTTCGTTCAGCAGTGGACGTCTTCCGGCTGTTGATGTGATGTGAAACTTGCCAAATATCTACAACAGGAAAAGCGAAGGCCCTACCTCTTCTCTCATCAGTGGTGTACACGACGTACCTGCGCAGGCTCACCCCTTCCATGCCGTCAATTTGACATCTTGTTTGGCGGCTACTGTACGAGTCTTTAGAATTTATTTCGGGTAAAAGGTGTCAACAGGCGTTCAGTTATCCTGCCTTCTAGGTATATATGTGCAGGGGCCTTACTTCATAAGCCAGAAGACGTCCACTGCTGGACAAAGGCCTCCCCCTTACTAGGGAGAAGTTGCCATAATCCCCAAGCTTGGCAGGCGGTTTGGGGATAGCAACATGTTCACCACCGTTAACCGAGAGGACGCTGCTGCGGTGGATCTGGATGCAGTTTTAGGACATACCCAGGCATTAGGTATCTTTTAAACCATAATAGAGTTGAAGTTCTCATAGAGCATGTGTTAATGTTAATATATCACGGTGGATATCCATGAAAATATTAAAATTTAATTTATTTCCATAGTTTTTGTCGAGGGTGTGCAACATTTAAATATGAAACAGCGATTTTTTTATTGGCCTTATAGTAAACGGTTTCACAATGTACTACCGTTCTGCACAGCCCTCTTATTGTAATGCAACTAACTCTAACAACCTATTTGTCCGTTTGGGCTGATAACAAGCTGTCAACGAACTGCAAGGAATGCGAAATAGACCGATGCCGCACAATCTTACTCTGTGTGTACAATCGAGTCATGCGGTCCGTTCAACTCGTTGCACCGCCCTGGTGACCTGCAGGGCAACTGTATCGGTCCGCGCGAATGTTGTTTATCTATCAGGTCTATTACACAGTGGTAGCCTAATTGGGAGACCGCTCGGCTTGATTGTGAGGTCTCGGTTTCAAATGCCGGACCAATGTAAGTAAGGGTAGACCAGTAAGGGTCTAGTAACATTGCCCTTCAAACCGGAACAAACTACTGCTTGGCAATTGAATAACTGGCTACTTGGCTGATATGTTTTCGCAAATTAATGGTTGGCCCTTAAAAGTTTTCACAATGTTGAATAAAAAAATAAAAACAATTCCCAGGTTTTATCAGCGCACATGCACTGGTCGAAAGAGGTGAAAGAATCTTTTCGTTGTATCCATGCCTAAGCTTCTTTCTGATAGAGTTCTAAGAACTATAATGCGTTATCTAGCAGCTTGTTATTTATATTTCAACCTACCTCTCGTACTTTCTTTCATTTTTATTATGTTATATCTCGTAAGTAAAAGGTCCTTTCGCTCAATACCGAAAAGGTTCCGGCTGCGGCGGCGCGCGGTACCACTCGCGGTCGCTCATTTCGGTTGTTCCGCTCATTTCGCTCACCTGTACGAATTCGCCGCATATCGGTGCGAAGGGCACATTGAGGCTGGGCTTGTCGTATTGCGTGCGCAGGCGCGAGGTCGGATGGGCGGCGCGCACGCGGTGCGGTGACGGCTCCGGCTGCGGCGCGGCGGCGCGCAGTACCGCTCGTGGTCGCTCATTTCGCTTGTTTCGCTCACCTGCACGAACTCGCCGCATATTGGTACGAAGGGCACGTCAAGACCGGGCTCGTCGTAGTGCGTGCGCAGGCGCGGGTAGAGGTCGGCGGCGCGCACGCGGTGCGGCGGCGGCTCCGGCTGCGGCGGCGCGCGGTACCGCTCGCGGTCGCTCATTTCGCTCGAGGACGGCGATGCCACCTGAAACAAGCGAAACACCACGTTACGATCTCCAAGAAAAAGAACTTCGATTTTTTTAATGCATTGAAGCGCATACTCAAAAATGGCTTGACCGATTTTAATACCTAAGTATGTTTTTTTTACTAAGGAAAAAAATGTTTAGGTGGACTAAGCTTTAATGCAACTAACTAAAAAGAACTAAATTTGGACTGAAAGTTTCAAATATTTAAGAAAAAAAAATGAAACCATAATATTTACTTTCCTACCGCACAATACTTTCAGCAGATCGGACATTCTAATACATGACAGGTCAGTCACTACGACATATAGCTGTACCAGAAAGAGTAGAAAAAAAATGGGGGCGGTACTTTCTATGCAAACTCTTCAAAATAACGTATAATTTGGCAACACTGAATAATATTTTGTAATGAAAACTTTTAGTACCATTTTATTTAATTTCTACTCTTTTTGGTACAGCTGTACATAGTCCTTTATTCTTCTCGAATCAAACTAAGAAATGTTAAGACTCTTTCAATACAATTAAAATTACAACACTACATATAACTACGAGTACAACACTAGTCACTCTGCAACGACTTTCACAAATGTATCGAGATAATAAATTTTTGACGTCACTTACTTGAAAGAGACAGTACAAAACTATTTAGTTATTCGAATTGCATTCTTAGTCACTATGTGATAAGCGTTTTTGCAAAAATTTGGAGGCGACAGCACTTTTTGCTTAGACACAGTTTTGAGAGAAATGCTTAGTCCTGTCCTGATTAAATTTCTCGTATGTTCGCGTTTGCAAAGTGAGAACAGCATTAAACTTAAATAAATAAATAATAATAATAATAAATATTGGGGGACATTTTACACACAGCGCCATCTAGACCCATACTAAGCTAAGCTTGTATTATGGAAACCAGATAGCTGATAGAAGACTTATATACTATTTTTTCGTAAATACATTATTATATATTTTTTTTATTTTTTTTAGATATTAGATAAATATGAACTATGAATTTATTTATATTATTAAACTCCTTATAAAATACTAGATATTTAAAATTAAATCTTAATGCGAAAACATTATTCGTCGAAAAAGACATTCTTATAATAAAAATAAATAATTAAATACATTCTTATAATATATATACTACACCCAGACACAGAACAAACATCTATGTTCGTCACATAATTTTTTGTCCTTGGTGGGGATCGAATCCACGCCCTACAGCTCTGAAGGCAGACATGCTACCAACTGAGCTATAGACTGGCTGGCTGAGGCTGTCAAACTTGGTAGATAAGAAAGGATAAGGGTCCCCGGGTCTAATGTGCGTTTCCTCCATGTAGCTGTTTATTTTCGATATCAGTTGGTTTGTTTAGGATAAGAAGTAAAATGTATCCGAATGTTTCAACGGAATATTAACACAGAATAAATAATAGTACTACGTACAGAAAGTTCACTCCGCAAAGGAATTGAAATAAATAAAGACTCTATCTACTAGGCAATAAAGTAGCAATTCAACTCGCACAGCGCTGGATACCGCTCGCTATATTCACTTAAATATAGCGATCTTTCTACCACGTATGCTTAGTTACGTGCGACGAGGCTATAGTGCGGGCGGCCACTGACCTCAGCCTTGCATTGTCCTCCCGATCGGAGCGCCGGCCGAACATACCTAAACTGCGGAGTGACACCCCCCTGATATTAACAGAGTTTGTTTCATCAACATCATCAGCCCGGAGACGTCCACTGCTGAACGAAGGCCTCCCCCTTAGACCGCCACACTGTACGACAACCTGCCATTTGCATCCACCGGTTGCCCGCGACTTTTACAATGTCGTCGGTCGGTAAAATGTATATAACACATACCGTTGAACATAGAACCTCCTCCTTTTTTGAAGTCGGTTAAAAAGAAGACAAAACACTTTTTAACTAAAATAGGTTTTAATGTTTTATGACGGTTAGGCTCACACGCTTCTAGACTAAACCATAATATGCTACAGTAAACTTATACAATGAATGAACTTGCTAGACCGAGGAGTTAATGACTAGAACTTTATCAGTTTGTTTAAGACATTTCCTGTTGTAATTTTTTACCAAATTTTGACTTTGATTTTGACATTGTGTTCGCTTTATTAGTCCGTAATTATATATGATTGTATTGTATAAATTCATATTACTCAACTATTGCATTGCAATAAATTAAATGATTTGTAACGAACAGTTTATTAAGAAAATTGATTATGAGTGCTCGTACTAAATCTACTACAAACGTTAGATCTCTTCCGAGTGCCGGCTAAACCTCGTTTTCATCAGTAAAGTAAGCACCCTATAGATCTCGATTGCCAAATCAAAGTTTCTCATTATTAAACTCCCATCAACACTAATAGCGATCAATTGGCGTGAGAAACTATAGCACTCACCGTCTCTTTGATTCTAGTCTAGTCTCACACAGATACTACAGTTTATTCTCTTACCATCATCAAGCAAGTTAATACACAATAGGGTAGATGACTGATGTTTATATCGTTGAAACCAATAGCTTTGATGAAGAATTTAAGTAAATATAGTATAGTTTATTGAAAAAAATATTTAAATCGGTTAATAATGTTCTGATATATGAGCGTTTAAAGTTTTTGTTAGACACAACTCTGTCCCTTTCCCACAAAACAAAAAATGACGTCACGCCTTACTTGTCAGAATAGAATTTATATGGCGTACAGAGAAGTGACGTCACGATTTGCTGTTTCGCCTCTCTGTCTAGCATGATATTAAAATGCTTAAAAGTTGCTTATTTTTGATTAGATTTTCATTTTCTTTTCATTAATTAGCTATATTTATGGGTCTCGTTTTAATAGGACAATTAAAAAAAAACCAGTCATCTAGCCTATTATAAAGCTTTGTGTAAATCCTTTTACAACACATTTGATTACAATTTTTGTTTTTTCTGTTAAAAACACGAAACAAATGTCACACGAAGAGCTATACAACTATTTTGAAACTCCGTATTAAGATCTTGTTACTGCGTGTAAGCTCTGCATACGAAGTAAGAGCTAGTACAAGCGTACGTTAGAAAGCGACCTTGCATTACCTAACAAGTGCATACCACCGCGGCCGCGCCGTGCCTAACGTGCCGGCATTCCATGTATGGAAGTACCTACATACTGCGTTCGTTTTGTGAATACTGGTAAAGGACGGCATTCACCTAAAGATGAGCATTCGTTTACGAACGAGCGTTTGTAGCGCAAACTGTTGCTCGCGTAGCGAATACCGGGTGTTAGTTTGAACACCGTTAACCTTCTAGGATATCATTGTACTCATCATTACTAAAAGGTTCATTGATCTTGGACAAAATGTATGGAACAGCTGTTTTTTTTTCGTGATTTCAGGGTTGGCCCATAGTAAAAGTTATTCATAATGATGAGTACAATGATATCCTAGAAGGTTAACGGTGTTCAAACTAACACCCGGTATTATTCGCGAGCGACTATGATGAGTTTTGAAACTTTTTTTTTTGGAATTCAGTGACGAGACGAACGAAACGGTCGCCTGGTGGTAAGCGTCACGCCTGCCCATAACAGTAGTGCCAGAATTATAAAGTTGCGAATACAATTCCTGCGCCGCACTGAACTGCGCTCGTCACCCTGAGATAATATTAGATATTAAATCTCTTTATGCCCAGTAATTTCTCTGGTAACAAAGAAGACATTTCTCTGGTGCCCCTCAAACCGAAACACAGTAATGCTTGTACACTTCTGCTTGGCGGTTGAATAACTGGAAAAGGTGTGGTACTTCCCCAGACAGACTCTGCAATAGAGTCCTACAACTATACAGGGCTTTACTATGGGGCCAACACAATAATTTCAACAGTTGCAATAATTTGCGCGCGTAGTGAACACTCGTACACCAAATGCTCACTTATACCATCGGCATCACTTACCAAACTTCGCAAAACTAATGCTCCGGATCAGAGGTTTACTGAAGCAAGCTGTTTCAGTAAATCTCTGACCCGGAGCATAGCTCATTAGAATCTAGCTAATGATATAATATATTAGTAAATAATACACTTTAAAAAAAAAAACAACGACTTCAACTTCGAATACCTGGATGACATCTTCATATTTTCTAGTAATTTTTCGATATTATTTATATGGGACCTCTGAAGTATTACCAACCAAACAAAAAAATACATCAAAATCAGTTCATAATTGGCGGAGCAATCACGTAACATACATACAAAAAAAAAATAAGAAAAAAAAACATACAATCGAATTGAGAACCTCCTTTTTTGAAGTCGGTTGAAAACAGGACCAGATACATAAATGGCGCTTTGGTAATTGTATCAACATCTTTTATTATCGTAAAACTTTTTATATCAGTGACAACATTTTAGTTAATTATACACACTTGTCTATGAGCTTGTTGATCTTAGACTTCATATCTGTCGAGTTTGTTTTCACAATATATTTTATATACAATTCAGTTTTTCCTTCAGTTTACTTTATGTTCATGTCAATAACTCTTCAGTAACGTTTATTACTTTTTGTACAATATTTGGCATTGAATAATATACGGTTTTTCTTGTCGATATACGTGTTTTTGTACCGTGTAAGTCGATCGTGTAGGCTCTCGATGAACAATCATGCTTATCGCTTGCCAGCCAGATCTGTTCACTAAAATGCTTGGAGGTTCTAGCTCTCGGCTGGGTACACAATCAAAGCTAAAGAGGCCTTTGCCAGGAGGCAACTGAACTCAGAGACATACTATAAAAGTTTACTAACAACTTACAACTTGAAATGAGTTCAGGATAAAAAGGCTTATTATACACTAGAGGTCCACCGCGACTTCGTCCGCGTACGAAAGAAATTCGGCCCGCTCCCAAATACTCGTATCTTCTATACCGCTGGGTTAATTACTAATTATTTTCCTCCCCATATTCGCCACCTTAAATCATTAAACAAAGGACTATCATACAAAAGTTTCCCCCCTTTTTTTATCCCGTTAGGGGTCGAATTTAGGAAAATCCTTTCTTAGTACACCCCTACGAATCAAGAAAAATACACTCTCCAAATTTCAAGTCTGTACGACCAGCGGTTTAGGCCAGTTTAGGCTGTGCGTTATCTGTCAGTCAGTCAGTCAATCGTTAAGTCTGGGCAGAGATTCTTATAGTATTAGATTAAGATTATTATAAGGAGATGTATCATAGTGTTTTTTTTTATAAATATTGAAGTTCTAAGATGTCTTCATTACAGCAAAGTCGTTATGGTTTTGCAATTCGAGTAACATTTAAAGGCAATGTCAATATTGTTATTGCTATATAATTGTTTGCAAATCGTCAACTATCAAGCAACGCATGACAATCAGTTGATGCAATGCAGTTTTGTAAAGAAGTAAAGACATTCTATTACAACGCGTTGTATGTAGTACTTACTTTTATGTGCTTCTATGAAGCAATTGACTTTTACAGTTATTGATTAGAATTAAAAGCCCAAACTAACTGAGACAAGGTCGATCACACGATTTCAATGTACGACTCAATGTCCATGATATTAGAAATAGGAAAACAGCGAATTCCAATTCAACAGGATGTAGTAGAGATATATAAGAGTATGTAAGTAAATAGGTAAGTAGGTGATAAACATATTTGTTGAAATACAAATAGTGAAAGTTTAAAAGTTTCAGTATGTGAGTTTAGACAATTTTCCAGCTAACCTTCGAAAAGTTTCAAGTTTTTCTAAGAATCAGCAGACAGTCGACGAGACGGATTGACAAACACAACTCACACTGTGTTCTTTGTAAGCGTCCGTCGTTTCGATTGGTAAACAACTTCGCAATGCAGCCAGTTGTATTGCAATGCAAACTGTTGTTCAACAAGTCTATGTTTGATATCCAACTCAACATACAAGTGTTAATGGTTGATTCCTTTATGAAATAGTGATAAACAAGTAGCAGATAATCCCGAGAAGAGACGATAAGGGTAAAGAACGATCGGTTATCATCGATACAATCACAACTACTCGGGCAAGAGCACCCAATAAAGAAGAAGATAATAGAGATAGAATACATAGAGATACTACTGACACCGGTCAATCTACGTTTGATTATATTCGCGAACAATCTCCGGTACTAATTACTAAACAATTTAGACAAGATAACTCTAAAAATACACTAAATGCAATGGAATTATACACATTTGAGTAATCGAATCTCAAGTCGTTAAGAATTTTGTGCTATAAATAGTGCTACGTAAGGTGAATATTACTATCACATTATTTTTTTAAGAAGTTTTAAATTAAGCGTGCCAATGACATCTCAAAACCCATTTAAGCAAGGAGGTTAACTATGTGCAATATATTATTTAAACTCAATATAACGACGAAAGTAATTAGTTAACCACAAGTGACACCACTGTGAACTCGCATTAGGGAATTACAACAGTGATATACGGGTAGACAGTATTCAATTACTTAATAGTAATTAAGAGTTCATTTTATAAGGCACGAAATAGAATGTTGATAATGTAATGTTCTTAGTTAAAATCATTTTTGTTATTTTTAACACGTTTTGTGGTCGATTTTGAAGGCTTTAGTTGACAGAACTAAACTAATTAAAGTAATGCTGTCATTACCTAACATGCCTGATAAAAAAAGTGACAGCAATATTATAATTACTTTAGAACTATCAACTAAAGCCTTCAATATTGACCATAACATCAGTTTTAGGCCACCAACTCGCCTGTTGGTAAGAGAAGATGTGGTCGAACATGAAGCACGCAGACGCGAATTGTTACATGCATGAAAATAAAGATCAGTAAATCATCTCATAATAATAACAACTAGAGATCAATGGTTTTTATTCTATCATCTAAGTACTTTTTTTCAACCATGTCAACCATGTTGTTGTGTGTGTGTGTTGTTTTTTTTATATTTTTTTCTGGTGTGTACTATAAAGAGTGTATCTATCTATATATCACAACCTTTTACATCCTCTTCATTTTTCTTTCATGATAATGAAAAATGATGGAAATGATTGATACCAATTATAAATAACATGTATCCCAAAAACAACGAAACCAAACTGAAAGATCTTAAAATAACTAAAAAGAATATTCAACATTAAAGAGGGCATTGTTAACTACCCCACAGATACAACTATTCTATGAATAAACGTGTTCATAGTAAGAAAGCCCTTATCAAATGAACCATTATTATGACGTCAGAATGGGACCGGTGTTGTGGGAGTATAGCGACAGGTGCTCTCGTTTTTTGCTCGTACATCTATCAATGGAGTTTCAAATTGAAACATAAAGGTGGGATTTATAATGGCAACGGTGTCCTTAAAGTTGTAAATTCGAATACTGCAATATCTATCTTCGACGTCCTGATTGTTGAGATTGAGACGTGTGTCACCGACTTGGTTTCGATTTAAAATACGGAGGCATGTATCGTTGGTTTGGTACACGACAATATAATCACACATACATCCACACATTTAACAATATCGCAGGACAATTCTAGCTAGAAAAAGTAAGTAAAGAATTAAAAGACAAAATAACAATATTAAGTAGCACAGCGACTGTTTCATCATCATCATTAGCTAGACTGCTGACAACTAAACCGATTGCTAAAAGATAATTGTAAAATGATTGCATATAAGTATTTTAAGCGAAGATATGCATGTATTTATAAACAACATTCAGATAAAAATTCACATTCTACTACTCCAACCACACGCACCAGACGTTTATTTACGTTCTTAGTACACAAGGTAATTACTTCGGCCAGTCTAAAGTCTAATTGCTGTAACATTCCTCTATAATGACGTAACTAGCCCTCCAGCGGTTCTCATGTACTTAGAACCTGCACTTACTAATTGCAATCATGAATCATGGCGCCCAGACGATCGCGATAATTGTAAGCACGAACCCCTTTCTTCATTATAGTGTCTTGCTATACGACTTGAGCAATTCAATATTGGCTCTGAACATATTATGTGTATGGGTTATTATGACAATAAATGTAAATATTCGGCTTCGCCAAAACAAGAACCGGTTGCGATCCGGTTTTGAAGGACGAAGCGGTTAGTGGTATTGAATTCGATGGTGTGTTTACGATACTCATAAGTGTTAATGACTTTGTGGTCTAAAAATACAGTCCTGTAATAACTATGTGTATAAATATTCATGACAAAAAGCGTGTGTGTGTGTCTGATATAAGTAATGCTGTTATCGTCAGTTGTGATAGAAATCGACCACGACACAACAATGCGGTCGACGTGGTCCACCAAAGTTAATGTCCGTCATAAACTAGTCATAAATGTTAACCAAGTATGATGAATGGAAATACACTCTAGAATTCGTATTGGATAACAATGAATAATGCAAAGTTATCACCATCCAAGTTTCGCTTACAGCAATGAAATATGTCAACAGTAAATATTAAACTAGCGTAGGCGTACCGCCCATATAATCGTTTGGCACATTCACCCTCGAGTTCAACGGACACAAAACTTCGCACGCCAAATAAGGAAACTAAGCAAAAACTGGAATCTTTATACGCTTTTTGTGTACTAAAGACCAGAATTGTTGGGCAACAAAGAAAATAGGCATGACATAATCACAAAACTCCACAAAAACGGGTCTGCAATCCGAGCTTCACACTTTTTGTTCCGTAACGATAGAACATTTATTACGTGCAACAATTTGTACGAGGATACGTTTACAGCACTCGAATGAGGTTAAACTTCCACCGCTATAAAATAAATAGGTGCATAAAGTGAAACAAAAGCGTTTTAGTTAAAAACATAAACGAACAGTGTATGCAGTTAAACAGTAACCATTAAAGCAATCGTGAGAGCGCGGGTGGGCGCGCGGCGCGGGCTTCGTCTACTGCTGGCTGTCAATAACCAACTAACTATGAAATGTTTACTAGATCATTAGCTTCCATTCAACTAGGATACTATTCATATAGCCAGATTAATAGCAGCACACAGAGCCGGTCATTCAACCTCGCGCTGTCGAAAAGTGTTGAAGGAGCACGGAACAATTTACATAAATACCACACACCAATGTTGATGGAAAAATATTGTTGAGTCTTAAAAACCTCTAAAAAATCAGTCGGTCGATAGCAAAGTTACAAGCGTCCAAGCGTATAGTGGCATTTTTTTAAAGTCTGAAAACGCCGATATTTAAAAAAACTTGAAATTGCAATTTAATGTTATCGATACAAACTTTATTCTAGTGGAATAACCGAACCACCTACTAAACTTTTCAAACTAACCTGAGAATTGTTTCACAAAAACGTACACAATTAAAACTAATATAACTTCTATGTAGTTGTAGATATCATAAAATCAAGAGTACATTCCTACCCCACTCTTGATGATAACACTGAAGTATAATTATGAAATAAAAAACGATGATAATGAAGATATCTATTAGGTAAACAAAGCTGATAAGATTCCAAATATACCGAGAGCTAATCTGCGACAAATTAAAAGCAGACCAAAGGCTGAATCATTTAATTTTGTATTACATAAAACGAGTAATACTTAATGCTAGATCGTAGTCACGGTTATACTCGGATACTATGAATGGACGTACACATGAGAACTTTATAGTAGATAATAATAGGTTAGATGTTTCAACAGTACATAGATAATAGTTTAGAGGTTTTTAAAGTATTATCAAATAGTTTCTGAATCGTTTTTAAGCGTAGAAATCGCATTGAATTCTTTTAGAATCTATGAAGCAATTTATATGTATTTTGTTATAATAGTTATAACAACGATTAACTGAGAAAATGAAACGCCATTACATGGCAAAGTATATCTATTAGATGTTAAAGGTTAAGAACCTAAAGCTTTCAAAGTTGAAGGGTTCAGAACAGAGTCAATGGTTTGTAAATGGGGACATGATACATATGTATGAGAGTGGTTTCAATCTCAAAGATAAATTGATAAAGGTTGAGGTTATGTTAAATAAGGTAGCTTGCCGCCCGCCAGCGAATACGAGTATATATTCCCATGAAGACTTCGATTACTATTAAATGGTTCTAAACGTACTTGAGTGATAATTGAGTGGAGAGATAAAACCATATTCTAATTCAAGAGCCGGTCAAGTTAATGTTTGTCAAAGTCAAAGTGCTTCAGAAGTCCCGCTAAAACTAAACTCAGCCTTTGATGATGATAGTTTTATGTTTCTAATAAAGTTGTGAAGGAGATGAAGAATAATGAAAAACGAAAGATAAGTGCACAGTGGATAGAAGAAGATAAGTGAAGATAAGTGAAGCAGCGTGGATGATGTGGCGGTTCCTTTAAAATCAACAGAAACTTAATTAACGATATTATATTAAACAGTGAATAACAATCCCTAATTCGGTACTAACGTTAGGTCATTGTACTAAGTCCCAAAACAAAGTGATGACAAAGGACTCGAATCATAAGATGTAGGAATTTAAATTCAGTGGGCGTATTTTTATCCAAATTACCAGAAGACGTTTTTTTAAATGAAATTGATTGACGAGACGAGCGAGACGGTCGCCTATTATGTTTTACGACTAAGTATAACATTCATGTCTACATTATAATATTATTATGTATTCTGTTAGTGTAGACTAAACGGCTGGAACGATTTTGAATGGCTAGGTGTCGTTAGTGTCCATGTGGGGCCACAGAAATATCAATGTATGTTTTTGCAGTAATAATGTGTTAGGATAAAACAGTCTGAAAGAACAATTTAATCATGCATTGTTGTTATGTGAGTACAACGAATTTAATTTTTAATATCGATACAAAACTAAAAAAAAACAATAATTATGTTCCGTTGTAATCGCATGTCCTAGATCGCATATGTTTGGATCTTGAATGTTCATCAATATGAAAATAAAGGATCCAATTGTGAACATAAACAAATCTGGCGTCCAGCAGCTGACAAAAAGTCTATCGAAGAAAAAAACGTCAACAAGGACGTGCTAGACGCACATTGGGCAACGACGGATACGCTGGTAGGGGCAAACCCTCAATTACGCAACGTTACAGCCTAAATTGTAGTCACTATAACAACGTCATACATTAATTAATAGTTACTACGGCAATGTACGTCACAGATTATTAAACAGTTAGTATTGTGACGTGCTGTACGAGGCACGGGCGTGACTAATCCGAATGGTGCGCGTAGGAAGACGGTGTGTGAAGCATTTTTGAGGCCGTTAAAGGCCGGCCCGGCCATGCGGGCGTGAGCAATGAGCATATGGCACTGATACGAATGGATAAATGACGTAAGTCCTATCTAGAATTGACAAAATTTGAGCTTTTTTCTTTTGGCAGTGCGATAAGGCGTCGGATTGTTGCAAACCTTAGCCCATTGTCCGACATATGGGTATATTGAAACGTTTTAGTGAATTTGTTGGTCAATATGCCGGTTGCTTGATACGAACACGAAGCGAGGGCGTAGTAAATGGTATTACGTGGATTTTCAACAGATAGGCATAGCATATTTTGGCCTAGTTGGTAGAAAGAGGTATGGGCATTTGAAACTACTAGGCCAAAGGAGGATACAAATTCCCTAAGCCTTTACATAGACATAAACCTATGACAAACACAGAGTAGCAGTAGCCGATCCTTCGATCCTCCGATTTGTAGTGCGCAAAACCAATAAGTTACTGAAAAAAGTATTTATGGCACGTACTATATTGTATACTCAAAGAAGCCTGCGAGTGTGTATACTAAACCACATCTATGTCAGCCAAGTCATTCACTAGCGCGGGAGGCCGCGTTTCGTTGAAAGGTTCATTCAAGGCCCTCCTCGTAGTTTCATTTGTTTATGAAGCCCTGGTATCAACACTGGAGTATTAGACAGAGACAACACTACCGACATAGCTCGCAAGGTTTGCAAGTTCAAGAGGCAATGGGCAGGCCACATCACACGAAGAACTGACAACCGATGGGGAAGAAAGGTTCTTGAGTGGCGACCGCGAACCGGAAGACGCAGCGTAGGAAGGCCTCCCACTAGGTGGACCGAAGACATTGTAAAAGTCGCGGGCAACCAGTGGATGCAAATGGCAGGTTGTCGTACAGTGTGGCGGTTTAAGGGGGAGGCCTTCGTTCAGCAGTGGACGTCTCCGGGCTGATGATGATGATGACAACACTACTTATTATCATTATATACATAGAATCCTTGATACCGAGACACCTGTAGTATCCTACACGTCAGTTAACGATGACAATGAGTCAAAAACATCCGGTGCATCCAATTGTTGGACGATAGTTAAGTATAGTTAATAAAAGATCGTCAACGTCAACATCACATGATATTTTTACAGATAAAAAACTGACATTGGAAATTATAGAAGGTGAAAAGGTTTGCGTTAGAACGTAAACATGTTACTATGGCACATGTTACGAAAGTATATATCATGCAAGATATTATGACGATGCATATCAAAATTTTACAGAAATTAGATCTACAACGTGTAACAAAAATGGTCCAACAAAACCGAGATGTAATTTTTTCGCGATTTCAAGGTTGGCCCCATAGTAAAAGTTGTTCATAATGATGAGTACATACATTACATACCCTTCAGTATTGTCGAACCTTTTTGTTACATATTATTGTATATTTGTAATCCCACTATCTGGAATCGTATTAACCTGACGGGTAGATTACATCAACGCCCTGACAAGACATATCGATCGCTTTATTCGATTCTGAACAATGAACATACTACATTATTTTATTTATTTATTTATTGGACAACCAACAGCTGTTGTAACTTATAAATAGACTAATTAAAGACAGAAAGCGAATTATAGGTATTCGCGTTTAGTGAAATCGAAGACAATAGAGTAAAGATGAACATAACGACGTAACGAAGACGTTTAAGTTTTTGGAACGAATAAGGAGTCGAGTTTTGGAATTTTAAATTATTATAAGTAAAGAAAAAAAAAAGATAATACAATTGATACCTACTATTCCTACCATTCATTGTAAAAGACAGACAATGCTGAATCGTATGTGGAAATAAATAAACGATCCAATAATAGCAACAAACATCACACAGGAGACAGATAATGATTTGAGAATACATAAAAACATGTGTTTTCCAACAATGAACGAACGTGCCTTAGTAATGAATCACGACATATCGATGTGTGTACTCGCTAGGGTAGACTTGATCAGTTTACATCAATGATAAACTAAGTATTTAATACTAAGATTTAAATGATGCCCTTCGACAACTGGAATTTGAAATTTAGAGAACGAGATTGACAAAGATAGATATAATTACCGTGGCACATAACTTTAATCGTATTACTGAACCTAGCTTTTCATCAACACGTGATAATAATATAAGAAATGCAAGAGATATCTCTTCATGAATAATGAGAACCCTAAGTAATTACTGATGAGAACCAAAAGACTTCAAGCGAATTATTATGAAATGTTTGAAAACATGTGTGACCTCGCAGACAGACGTTGGCGTTTTAATTATAGTTAATGTAACAACCCCTACTGTTTATTTCAATTGAGGGGACTGAGTAATAGTGAGATCTGATCATTTGATTACCACGGGCGACAATGATTGGATGGCAATAAACTAATTGAAAGGAGAAAGAGCCTCATTTGGTGCGTCATGGAATGGGCTTTACTTTTCGTAACTTAAATAAACCATTGTCTGTATTACTTGAATTGAAACGGTTTCATAAACATGTTGAAATTTGATTGTCTGCAAGTCGATTGTTGAATAGGAGTATCCTTGAAATTCCTCGTCTTTTTGGCAGCTATTCAAGTTGCAGTCTTGCAATAGCCTCGTCGAAAGTTTTTTAAACCAGTGATATTTTTATACAGTTAGATACTTAGAAAGTTATTTCGTGAATCGATAATCGACGGGATTCGGAAGTTCTAGGTAATATTTGTCGCGATATTTATCAACGCTTCCGTTTCTAATTTGTTTCTCACAACTGTGATGCTTGATGATAGGCATTTAGATGAAATGCTTCGGGGCCAATTCATTCTTATTCAAGTTTTAAACATAAGATATCAAGACTAGAGGCGTACATACAACATAATAATTAATTATAATATTCCAATGTTCAACATTTTGTACTGGTATTGTGTGACTCAACGTTTAATTTAAGGACTAAGTACCTTGTTAGACGTACAGTCAATCTCCACAATATGTCAAGGGAACGTGTCCTTTGTCTTGTTGTTAAAAAGCCTGTTCGATCGAGTTACAAGTAGTTTTATACAGCCCTTTTCGGTCTTAATGAACGACATTTGATGGTTAAAACCAATCTACTGAACCAATTTTGATGAAATTTGAATGGGACCAATCTGGATGTATATCGTTTCAAATAAGAATTTTTCAAATCGGTTTATAAATGACGGAGATCAGCGATAACAAAAGAATTAAGAACCTCCTTTTTTGTTTAAGTCGATTTAAAAGTGGTAAAGATATAAAATTGCAAACCTGTGAGTATTCAGGCGAGGGCGGTCTCGGCGGGTACTTGGTGACCATGCGAGCGCCCGCACCACACCCCTGTGCAGCAGCCGCCGGCTCATCCTCCGGGTAATAAAGGTGCACGAAATCCTCCGTGTCCAAGAATGTGTTGATCAGCATAATACACAACGTACAAAACTAACTAATAAATAACTTAACGCAGTCTAACAGATCAGACTTTACGAGCACTAGTGTATCACGGTCCGAGGGAAGCACGCCTTCGAAATGCTTTGAAACGCTCCATTGTGGTCTTCATAAATATATTTTATATATATAAATAAGTTATTGTATAGAATCACATTTGCACCACTTATCTACTGAAAAAGGTAATGTTTTTTTGCGGATGTGGAAACGAGGTCTCTATGGTTTATTGGTGAGGACAAATTTACAGCTGTTTA
This sequence comes from Erannis defoliaria, assembly GCA_905404285.2. Classification (NCBI taxonomy): domain Eukaryota; kingdom Metazoa; phylum Arthropoda; class Insecta; order Lepidoptera; family Geometridae; genus Erannis; species Erannis defoliaria. Next base: position 13,496,943 of record FR990088.1, read on the forward strand.
AAGGCCAATGCCACGTGGTCATGGGATACGAGTATACATTATCCACTGGCACATAACAAAAAAAAACTCATTTAAAACAGTTAACAGTGGAACAAAATACAATAGAAAGCGACGCAAGTATCTTTGTATTTTATTGAATCGATAGTGTGGCCAATCAAAGAATCAGCACTAATGACTGAAACGATAGGAGCATTATTGTTCATTTATATTTTATTAGTAAAGCGTCATAATTAAATAATTCTACTTTAAAAACTATAGTGAATAATCATATAGGTAAGATTTAACATCTAACATTCTAACAACGTTATAAAATATGTATAAAAGTGTCCAATCCAATAAAGAGACGACGATTCCCACGTTCCTAAATCTCACATTATTTCCAAGCAATAATAGTTGTTGACTTCATAAAAATATGGTATAATATACAATCAATCATTTACAAACACTGGTCTTATAAAATGAGAGTGTATTTCTTTATTGTTTAATGAAACTGTTTTTATTCTTATAAGAACGGTTGAAAATATAAAGTAAGCGACAATACAAAAGTGCAGTCTTCAAGGACAATGAGAAATACACATGAGGTACTGTGAAGTAGAATTGGCGTAAGTTGACGTTTGTTATGAAAATAAGCTCAAACAGTGTGAACAAAATCGAAGTCGAAGTTAAAAGACAAACAAAATGGAGCCTCTTCCTCCGGATGACGTTATTCAAACACTACCATTGTTGAACATGGTGTTTATTGAGAATGATAACGAAAACAAAAAACGCATTATAAATGCAGACAAAGAAGTTACACTTCAAACGGTTGTTGAACGTTACGTATTTATATTAAGCATTTTTCGACGACCGAACGAACTTTGGAACTGATCATACTTTTTGTGTATGTGACAAACAGAGTAACAGACGTGTCCCTATATTTAGAATGCATTCCAACATATTGAATGGCACTCGATATTTTTTAAATATATGTGATAATAAACAAAAATTAAAATTAAATTATGAGTTTTCATATGGAGGACGAAATTAAGAGTTTTCAAATGAATTGGGATGCTTTCAAAACTCATAGATTTTGTTCAAGTAGGAAAGGTTAAAACAGGAAACGTAATTTAACTTGTGCCCGTAATGTTAGAGTTTATATGCCGCCCGTTGGCTTCTAACTATGACTTAGCGTTTTTAGCAACAGGAAAAACGACCAGAGCCTACGATTTAATGTGTCAGCCGAACCACGTTAGCCCTAAGCCATATACATGTCACTTAACCAATTCAATTGAAATGATGATGATAATAAATGTAAAGTTTTTGCAGCCGACCTCAGCTAAGTTTTACGAGTATTTAGTATGAATATATTAAAATTACTCTGATAAAGAAGACAATGATCAGCACAATTTTGCTGTATTAATATACCTCTTTGTGCACTAAAATCTGATGCGAATGGAGAGTCAAGGAAATACTCATGACTCATATATTTAAAGGGTTTATTGGAGACGATGAAACAATAAGCGATAAAATGATGCAGCAGAAATATTGCAAAAAAAACTATAAAAGTACTTTTTACTGATCTGATTATGTGATAAGAATCACACTAAACATGGTGCTATTTAATAGGCTAGGGAGCAGACGTGAGGATGTAGTATGCTAGATAACAAAAAAAATACTGCTGATCCATACATTTTATCACAAGATTCAAAACATTTTGTATGGAACAGCAGATTTTTCCTTAGTGAATTTTTAAAGTCGTGGAACACAAGATGTTATCTCATACATCATCTTCACGACTGCTCCCTTGCCAATTGAATAGCACCGCGTTATGTATGAATCACAATATAGATGTTTTTTTCAGTCAACAGGAGTCATATAATTTACAGGCTAAGTCAAAGCTATTTCTTTTGTAAATAAAATATATATTTACTTAGGAATCCTTAGTCACATTGGCACCCAGCGAACAACGACCAAGACCCACTTATATAATAACACAATACTATCCATACAGTGTGGCGGTCTAAGGGGCCTTTGTTCAGCAGTGGACATCTCCGGGCTGATCATGATGATCAAATTCGAATTGTGTTGACTGTAACTGCTTCGTCATTAAATCGAAGGCATACTGATGTTATGTAACTAGGCTTAAGTATCATTAATATAAACAGTTATACACAACCTTTCCAACAATAGTCATTTCAATAATTGAATAATTTAACTCAACATATTGTTTTAACGTGGTATAGAGCAAGACATGTTTATTGATGACTTTCTAATGATATCGTTAGTATTCGTATAAGTATTTGCCGGTCATTTCCCTCTGAGTACCATAGTACTACCCACGCGACACAATACACTTGAAAGATTATATTATGGAAGAATTGTAAGAGAAGACTGATTTTATTATGCCGTGTAAATGTATATTATGAAAATCGAAAATGTATGACGTCGCCAAGCGTACATTATGTATACCAAAGGATCGAAATAAAATTAATTGAATTGAAGTCCTAGATGATAAAATTAAGAGTTAGACCCAAAAAATAAACTAAAAACCCATAAATCGGCCGTCTAACCGTGGCTAAATAACCCTCAAGCTTCGGTACGGTAATACATTTACAATAAGAACATTGATATCCTTGATCTAGAATCAAAGAGTGGCTCTGCTATCGCAACAAATCAAAGTTCTTAAAAATAATAAATGCAACTAAAGTTCAATAGGAGTCTTCAATAGAGATGCCGTGGTGACGATACCAAGAAACAACATTGCGAATCTCGTAAACTGTGTACGGAAGCCTGCTCCACTTTCAACGAAGTGCGACGCAGAGAAGAATGCGGTCATCTCACTGACGCCTACGGAGCTATCGCCAATCGTTCATATTTCCCTGGTACCCTTAACACATGGTATCTTTTAATCTACAAGCAATTATTTTTTTATCAAATTCAAATCAACCTGGCGCCGTCAGCGCCATTTGAAAATATATTTACATTTACAAAATCAAAACACGGAATCACGCCAACCAAGACAATTGCCCAAAGAAAAAACAAAACCCATTGTTTCTTGCATTGAGTTTGTAAACGATTTTTGGACGGCGCGAATCGCTGGTAATTCAAAGGTTTCATTAAGAAACAAACCTCGGAGGTCGTCCTTCGTGGGATTATAATCTTACGTAATTTGAACATTCTCGAGATTAAATTTCATGAATAAAATCAAGCGGAGTACGGGCGTGAAATCAATTGAAAGGCGCATCAGCTAGTGATTGCTAAACTTATAATGTGAAAAAGCCGATAAAACGGTAATCGATAAATTCCGCAGCCGTTTCGTAATAATTGACGGATAATTCGGTATCACTCGAAGGTTACTCGGCTTAAGAATTTCAAGTGGTTTGCATATAACGAAGTTAGGATGTTGACAACGGAAATGGTACATATGAATACTCGTATTTGAAAGTAACTTCAACCAAACGGTTTTATATCAGGAACGTGAAACGAAATTCCGCGGTTAGGTTAGGTTATACATAGAAGGTACTCAAAATGATCAATTCAGTAGTATACCGGTTAACCGGTAAACTATACCAGTTAACTGGTAAACTACATAGCTGGACCGCAAAGTATTGTAGTTGAATTCCAACATTATCTTGTTTCATGAAACCCACGCAGCCTCTGCCTCCTCCACGAAGTAGAAATATGTGCAAAATCAGCTCTTACTACTTTGCAAAATGTTTTTTTAGGAATTGGAATATATATAATATTAAATAACAGTATTATTTTTGTCACGGTTTATGTTACCGTTGTAAGTAACGTTTTTTGATGGACTAGGAATCGACGTGCCGCTTGTTCGCATACTTAAACAACATTTTATAGCTAAGTAATGCAATCTTATTGTTGTGCGAAAAGTCCGGATATATATTTTATATTATGTATTTATTTATATTCATCTATAGTTGCTTACGTTCATAATAATTAGTAGACTAAAATATATTAAAGACCACAGTCTTAAAAATTGCAGGGAACTTATCACAGCAGTCATACTATTTTAAAAGTCTTGGTAAAAAATTTGTTATATTTATACGGGAAAACTCACGTTTATTTAAATCGGATACTCCGACTATAGGTGACATCAGGTGACCTTTTTCAAAGAGTGAAAACAGAGCCCGACGCGCGTGCGGCTGCGTCCTGCTTTGCACTGCGGGCCGCTGCGCGTCGCGCGCGTTTAATTAAACGTGAGTATTCCCGTATAAATATAACAAAATGTGCAAAACCACGTCAGTTTTCATAATAAAATTCTGAAATGAATTAAAAACTTATTAAATTAATTTCAGAATATCCAAAAGGATATTAAAATAATATTTTAAATTTTGGTAAAATTCAAAAAAAATTAAAATCAGACTTTTGTTATAATTATCCAGTAATTTCTTCTAAGCAAAATATTTTTATGTGTATATTTTAATTTGCAAGACATGTTAAACGACAAAAACAACATAAGAGAAATCAGGGACCATATTTAACATATATACATAATTACGTACCATACCAGTACCAGATATCATTGGAAAACCTGGCAGGATAGAAGGGAAGTAACCATCTTGAATAATGATAAGATAGAGTACAAACATGAGGAATACGACCTAGATGTGGAAAAGCTTGGCCAAACCTTCATAAGTATTAGAATTATTGACGTCAGGTCAATTTGGAAGATCATCACGATGACGCCACGTAAACACACTCAATGGGCCAAGGTTCTTGAAACACGGGACTTGATGAAAGCGCCAAATCATGATGCTATTTTAGGCATCCAAGCCGTGTCTCCGTTAAGATAATACACATTAATCGTTTTACTTCTATCATTAGTTCTTCAACTACTTTGATGGCTAAGAAAGCGGAAATTTATGAAAATAGGATTTTAGGTACCTTCAAAATTTTTGAAATCCGTGAAGGAGTTAGCAATTCTACAGCAGTTCCGAATTCTGGATTTAAAGGAACAAGTCGCATCCTTTAAGCAATTTAAGACGAAATATTGTAGTTATTCATTAGATTTATCTTAATTGTAATGGACTATATTAACAATAATTTGTAATTCATTTACATTCCTATTTCTTATGTTATTTACATTCCTATTTCTTATTGCAAATATGTTACGATGAACAGTTGGTTCATCAAACATTTATTTACTTATACCATTTGTACTGAATATTATTACTTCATTGACGTCATTGCCGTCATCGCGGAAATACTGAAGACAATTAATTCTATACATATCAATTAAATTCTTTTGTTTTTTTTATTGACCCTCCATCCATAAATATTCTTACCGTATAATGAATAAAGAAATGCAGTTCAAAACTTTCTTGGATTTATTGCAATTAGTTTTTTTTTTAATATAGAAAACGACTTCTGTAATATATTCAGTAATGATGCGAACGGCGAGAGGGGTATTCCCGTTTGCGCACCTATCTTGAGCACCCATGAAAATAGCATATAGATATTCCCAAAATAGCACTATCAAAATTTTGGCTTGGTGCTGTGCTTAATGCTTATGCTCACCTGATGGCAAAACATAAGAGGCCAACCTATGCTAATAAGGAATATGCAATGCATGTGTTTCAATTATTAAAAATAATATGATAAATGGAAAGTTTAACTGAATCTGATGCTTAAGTCGAAAAAATAATTAAAATAAAGTTCTGGTAAAGTTCTGAAATATAAGTGTTCAAAGTATTTGGGTCAACTGTCCCTTTCTAGCAAAACACGTGCATAGTATAGAATTTGTTTGGAATCTTGAACTTTGACGTCATAAACCTAGTATAGTGCCCTCCCTGTCTATCATGAAACTAAAATGTTTATAGCTTCGTTATTTGAGCACGTATAATGTATATGATACGTGATGATTTTTTTGTTGCCAGCTAGCTTTTTTGTGAGTCAATAAAAAAAACACATGCATATTCCCTATTGCAGTATGATACCAATAACTTTGAGCAAAGGATTCCACCAAGGCGTCACTGCATATGCGCTCGTAATTTTGAGATATTCGTTAATGTCTTATAGTCCTATAGACTACGATTTATGAAAAGATATCAATTACTTCGCATTTCGAGAGTAGTCTATGTCCAGTAGTGGATTATTAACACGCCGATTATGCTATAAATATACAACTTACCTCAAAATGTACCAAATATATCGAAAGCTAACTCAGCAATGGCGGTATTAACCAAGAGAATCATAAATAATATTCATTGTCCAGTTAGATACTTTATGTGACCGTTAGGCCATTTGGATTTACTTTATTGATTCTAGATATTTACTTTATAATATAAATTGTTATATCCGAACTTCTTAGCAATAATATTTAAGGCTATAGCTTGACTTAAGAAGTCAGAACTCTCAATATCTGAGAGAATCGCGTTTTTTTTTATATATATCATTGAGCATTTCCAACTTTGATTGAAAGCAAAACCTTATATGTCTCAAAACTCTTACGTTTTCCAGGCGCGAAGCACCTATTTTACGGCAAACACAAGTATTCAAATGCGAACATATTAATACTTGTCTTTTACCAGTACTTTACAAATCACGTCGTTACTTATGAGCCCCATGCGGGCCCGGGCCCTATCGAATGAAGCTCTATTATTTACATTTCTCTAAGTGCCAGCGGGTAGAAATTTAAGCATAGCATTTCATATGGCATTTGGTCTTGGAGGATTTAGCTCCTCTCTCACCAGTTGGTTTAAAGAAAAAAACGAATCCAAATAAACTCTTTTAGGACATTTACTGCCACAAAATGTGTGGTGGCCTCCTTTGTTAAAAGGTACCATCTCTTATCTTGAGTCAGGTCATGTCAATAATCGATTTCAAGTTCTCGGACATCTTCTGACACCTCTAATCGTATCGTATATTAAAATGTAAACCAAACTAGATATAAGTTTTCCATGCGTTAGAGGGTATTGAACACTTCGATGGATCCGGTTCCATCCAAGACGTGACTTGACTTGAGCTTTCCATTATTATTGCATTAATTAAACTGAAGAGGTAGTCGCAGGCGCAAGGCCTAGAAGACAAGCGGTTGCATGTCTTTACGAGGCTAAATAAATATGCATTTCCTTTTTAGTAAGCGAATCGATTAGATGAGCGTTACGGTGGCGCCTTCGCGTATAGAGAAGTAGCAAAATATGGAATAATTATAGATAACAACTAGGAAATGAAGATACAAGTCAAAGAGTAGTAGGTAACCGTATGTTTTTTTCAGTGAGTTGATGATCATCAGGAATAATGAAAAGTTATCTTAGGTTACAATACAACAACAATTAACAACCTTTAAAACCAGCGACAAGGCTTGTTTTTATTTGCAATCAATTAATAGCTTTGCGACCTTCTCAAAGCCACACAAAAGCGCTTGTTTCCGTCCTCGGATATGCTGACACTGGCGAGAATACTCATTGTTTGAATATAAGATCGCATCATAAAAAGTGTCGCACTCAGTAAACATGTGTCGCGAACGCGGAAGTGCATCCGAGTCTGACACTATAATCGGATAAACAGGTTACAATAATTGCATTAATAACACAATATAAAGAAATATCCATTAGTCACAATCTATTCGAAGGCAGATTAATGAAATAACAGTAAGTAAGGCCTGCCGAACCAAAGAAAAGAAACCCGTGCTGGTGCATGAGATGAAACTGAAAATAATGCATCGATGTGCACAAGTCGCTGCAAGGCATGGGAGAGCAGACGAGCACGTTTATGTAATAGAACGGCGAGGCGTGAAAACTAACCAATGGCGCACGCCCACGCCTCTCGACGTACAAACGAGTCATGTGAGCGCCGCCACCGACGCGCCTGTCCTGGCGCCGCCGAGCACAGACCATGACCTTCACGTGCATTCATAAATCGCTACAAACACACTACTCATGGTGCACGATGCTAGTAAGAGTGCAATCCAACAAAAGACTATAAATATCACGCAAAAAATACACTGTAAAAACCTCAACAATGCAGCGCCGAAGTAATGGGAGGAAGTTGGAATATTTTACACAATGAGTCCGTGATGCTCGTATTTCAGATAATAGCAGATTGCGAATGACGCTGTTTAATCGAGTATAACGCGAGGAAAACATGAGTCTCGTTAGTGTGTAAAGAAAAAATCCGGGTCGGATAGAATTAGGTTTCATGTGAGATGACATCACTGAATGATGAGCCTAGAGCCAAGTTTATAAATATTATGAATTTAATTACGTTTGCTGATTCTAAATGCAATCAGCTATTTATGTACTGGCATAAGGCTCTAGTTCTTCCGCGTTCGCGGGAGCAAAGTACACTTCCGCGACGCAGCAACATTTCTGCATCACTATAGCCGCTGGTGCTTGTGAAAGTCGTCGTGCACTTTATCTCCTAAATGTCACAAAACACATTAATAGCATGCACTAATCGAAGCGGACTTAGAAGTGCGACAGTCTCTGTTTGTAGGCAAGGTCGTTGCGATATGACTGATCAAGGCCGTATTCAAAGAACATAGTTTCTTAAAAAAACATTCAGATTGTAAAGATTTCGAATGACTATATTCGACTAAATGTCTTAGAACACACGATCTGATAATGTTTAAACAATATATATTAAATGAATGAATGGTATATTTAAGTCAGTTAAACCTTTAAACAAGATCATAAATAGAACATTTTCTAATCTATCAGTATTTACAGCTAAGTTGTCCCGTTGCACCGTGCTCGTGACAACAATTGATTTATATCGAGCACGGGAGATATTTATGGGACAGAATGCACAGGAAGAGAAAGTAGACTTGGCAATCTTGGCATACACACTGCGATCACAAGTGAAAACCATCCCGGCGTGCCGCAAACAAACTTGAAGTCACGTGAAAAGTAAAACAAAGGTCGATTCGAACAAGTACTGGCAATGATTGTAGTTTAATGTGGTTATAAAAACATACGCAGCCTTGAAATTAATGGTAGAGTAATAGGCGATAAAACAAAACCCAGGATTGATTTCATGGAACCAATTTAAGTAGTTTTACAGTATGAAGAAAAACTAAGTGAAGATAATGAAATCCCAGAAATCAAACACGCAATGCTCGAGGCAACGGCGACCCAAATACATGATCATTAAATGATGGACTTTACGATTCGGGCCGGCTAATGACAGAGTGAATTTAATAATTAACGCTATAAAAAAATTGTTTATGATGTTTTTAATTTTTGACGCAAAGCAAGCATCTTCTTAAATGTTTATCAAATATTTGGAATACTATAACAACCAAATATAATAAATTAAAGTAATGTTGTTGTTAATTCAGTTTGTTTTTATTTTTATCAACTCATAATTAGAGCATGCATGGGCTTGTCCAGATAAGGTCAAATAAACTCAAATGATTCCGTAATCTAATCGTGTTATCAATTGTAATACTTCGTGAATTTAGTTTAGTTCCTAAATTTAATCAGCTGCATTTAATATAACTGAAACATTTAATCAAAGTCTCACAGTAATTGTAGTTTTTTCACGAAAGATTTAAGTTAGAATTAAAGAGTTTTTTGTAGTCTGAAGACTATAATATGCATAAGGACGTCAATGGTACGGCGAGTGAAACAGAGAAACAGACAACAGATTTAGTAAATTTCGCCAGGACTTCGGATCAAAGTTAAAGAATATTGATTGAAACCTTAGGAAGTTTTTAGGACCACGTGGTTAGAAAATGGGCGCGTCGGTCTCTCAGTAACGATTTTCTGAGAGCCAGCTGAGACGAGCAACGTGTGAACATGCGCTGTACGTTCAGTCGCCACGTGGCCTTTCACGATACGACTTTTAATTCAATTTGAAATGTGTGGAGAGAAAGTGAAAATTGTTTTCATTGTAGTATTACGGAATATACGGTATTAGGACACGAATATCATGCGCTTCATTGCAGTAGATATGTCTTACACTAAATAGCTGCATTTTTAAAAAAAAGATCTATTGTTTGCAACAAAATGTGTAGTTTAACAGAAAACAGAAAAATTAAATTATAGAATAGTAAGAATCGGTCATCTCATTGAAAATTATCTACGATGCTCTTGATAGTAGATTCCAAGAAATCGGGTGCAATGTCAGGTTTACCGGCTTTGCACATGCGCAGTGTAGAGAAGAATGCCACATGGCAGATTCCCGTTGCATAACCTGCCCGCTTTTACATTTTCTACTTCTTTCCACGGGTTTATACAGATTTAAACTTTAAATAGTTTACTGGGATTATTCCTCATCATTGATCATTCCTCTATTAAGGAGGAGGCTTTCGTCCAGCAGTGGACGTTTTATGGCTGACGACGACCGAGGTCATTTTGAAAAGGTGGAACACCTATTAGCTACAATTCGGATTAATGCCATTTTATATTTTACAAATCTATGCTATTTTCTGATAAACAAATTTGTGTGGAAAATTATTTCTGTTTTTATAGATTACGATAACATCGTTTGTTTTGAAAAAGAGAAGTTTGATACTTGTTTCTCTAGTATTTAATTATGACTGACAAAACAATGTCCTGCTATATTCTTACTCGTATTCTAATCAAGTCAATTAGAACAGTCCGCGCGTCGCAACCAATTAGCATGTATCATAGTCCACAGGGTAAACGAACCGCAAATGTTCAGCTCCTAGATAATGGAATGGCCAGACGTGGCTAATACATGTTTCACGCCCCTATGTGAATTTTGATGAGTAGCTGTCTATTCTATACAAGCTTACTAACAGAAAAATTGAGTGATGAGATACTGTGAACATCTAAAGCAGGTAGAGGCCCAATATTTTACAGATTTGACATCGTTGATTCAGTGCAGTAGTAGTTTCTATTGTTGTATCTATGGTGATCCTAATCAAAAAGTTATTTGTAAGCTTTGCAGCGAACGCCGTGTAGATTTCTCTTTAAATGTGCACCAGGAAGTAGACTTTAAGATAATGTTACGCCTAGGGGCCCTGCGGTAGTACTACGCTACGGCATGTCGCGACCACATTGCATTACGACGACACGCATACATTCATAATTCCAAGACGCACACTAGTGCAGCCACTGCAGAATGGGTAGGGAATTCGCCCGCCATTTTAGCTTCAAATTTTCAGTCACATAGATCGAAATCATTTTCTGAATCTCGATAAATTCCATTAGATCTTCACAGTTGCTTATAAATCGAGGTTTTCTTTATTGTTGTCCGGTCAATTGATTGAATTGCCGAATTGATTACCCAACGTTTATAAGCCACTGACCTCGCTGAAAATTGTACTTTGAACAAAGCGAGTAAACAATGTCTTACGTTTGAGGAATTCAAAACACTGTTGCGAAACCAATCATAATTTTCAAAACATTGCACTTTTGTTTATCAAAACAATTTCATTTATAGGAACTACCTTTGCATTTTCAACATGTCATAAACATTTTTGAAACTCATGATAATATTATCATTTCCACTTTTAATGGTTTTGGAATATAATGAAAGGGAAAAAAACCCGCCATAATGTTACGTGGACGCCACGAGTGCGCCATGCCGCTGCCGCGTCGATAGATCTCGGTAACTATTTCACCGAATCGAAGGTGATATTAATGAACACCACATTAAAACACACTCTCATATAACCATAACACAGACAGTCATCATTTATGACGTAATTTTTATCCGCGAATACCATATTATTATGAAGCCATGTGCCGAACATGTCGGCGCACCACGGTTTGCCATATCAGAAATTCCAATGCGGACCTTATATTACTATCGCATTCCTGGGACACTTTATAATATAATCCATTTGTATTTGTCGGATACTTCGCGAAAACACAAATAACCGAACTGGATGTTGATAAGAGCGCGGATGTGCTGTATATCCATATTATGGTAGAGGAGCAGCGGAGTCGCATTGAGTATGCGACGGACGCGCGCGGCAGCTGCGGGGCAACTGAGGAGGCACGCGACGGGCGCCGCGCCGCCGCGCCCTTGGCGGGGGCTTCGCCGGCGTCTGAACCGTGTCTCTGTACTCCAACAGCGCCGGTATTGCCGCTCGAGGTAGAGGCCCGCGTGCCGTAAAATTGTGCAACGTAAGCGGACTCGTGCGTGCCGCCGATTGGCTTGACACTTCGCAACAAAACCTCAGACAGCACAGGTTACGTACGAGTGTGTCTTGCAGGCACGTTATCGTGGGATGTGAGCAGTTTCCATTAATAGCTTTTTCAACTGCCTATTCCACTTCAGCAGCCAAGGCTGTGTTTATAATTAAGAGAGAACACCATTTATTATTGACCAATATGAGTATCGTGGTGCATGGTTCAATGACTTGCAAGAAAAATAAATACATTTGTTTTCCAAGCGAAACGGTAGATTACTCTCGAAGGGAGCAAAAGTAAAGAATGTCTCAGTTCTAATGTATAATATTGTATATATATCATAGACAAAATTTGCGAGGGCATCTGAGGCTTCTTTACTTTCTCCCGTACGTGGTATGTATACGATTTTACGTGCCGCTGCGGGGAGGAAGTGGTTCCTTTAGCTCCGCGTAGCTAGTCATAGTAAGTAGCATTCTGTTAGCTTTAGCAAAGCAGAATGCGAGGTATTATGACTAGAATACAAGACTTGAATTGCATTGGGCTTATTTAAATGTCTCTGGACTCATATCAATAGGATTCTGTTTTGATACGATGACGTTATGATGTAACCCGTCAAATTGTGCTCTAAATTGAAATGTTTATACTTCTAGACAATGATAGTGAGATTTGTTGATGATAAATTAATGAAAATTGAACCTTTACTGGCACTGAGTACGGAATCGATGCCATTTACATAACTGAAAGGACTAAAATTATAATAATATGCCACAATACAACTACAGAAAATTATAAATTTACTCATGAAAGTAACGCATGTCAGATTAGAGCAATAAAAATAGAAAAACTGAAGGAATTAACAGATCCCGCATTGTTTAGATACTGAACGAACTTGAGCTGCTTACAAGCTAAATCGTGATCAAGGCTTAGTTACTATCATATTATTGGAATGTTCACACAAATTAGCAAACGATAGGAAAAGCGTAAAAAATAATCATTAAAACAGGAAGGCGATAAAACTTACATTGCGTGAATTGAGACGAATTCACCTAACAAGTAATACCTTCAGCCGCGGTTGCTATACCTACTCTAGAAATGAATGTAATATCGAACAACAAATAGAAATTAAAACTTACTCTGTAGATCATGTCATAGGGATAGTGATCTTTTTTTTATTTTATTAACACACATCTATTCTGACGACTACGGTTTTGATTCTGATTATAAATTAAGACAAATACATTTTCGTATTTATTTATTTTTTCTTAGGAAAATGTACAGCTAGGTACATAATTAGTAAAGGATAAATAAGAAAAGAAGGTCAGTTAAAAGTTTTCACAGATAACAGGAAGAATAGACAAGTAACACTGTAAAAAGACGGACTCGCACATAAATAAACAGTCTAAACAATAAATATACAACAGACAGAAAATAACCAATAATAAGAAGTTTGCTAAGTTAAAAAGCTTAACATTGCTTAAGAAAGAAAATTAAGAGTAAATTGGAACATACTTATGTAAAATATTTTTTGTTTATGAGCTACTTCAAGTTAAATGCAGAAGTATTAAATAAGTCGACATCACTTTCATTGGCAAGAACTTTATAACACCTGCATGCTGTTATAACGAAGCTGTTTTGCCTGTAATTACACCGCACGGATGGGACGTAGAGAAGATTCGGCCTTCTAAGCGAGGCGGTGTGTGTACAAGTCCCAGTTGCCCGAGCAACTCTGGACAATCAAGCGTACCATTTAGCTATGTTCAGAAGGTAAGCTAAATCTGCTACTCGCCTTCTATCTTAAAGTGGTAGAATGTGGGATTTCTTCGAACGAGCGGGGTAATTCGGCAAAGATATTTTAGCTCGATATTGTAGTTAACGTAGAAAACGTTTTTGAATGCCTTCAATACGTGTTATATAAACGCCATAGTTCGGGTTCCACACTTGAGAGGCGTATTAGAGGTGACTTCTCACATACGCGCAATATAATTTTTTTTTACACTATCGATATAACTGCTTGAAAGAGAACCATTCATAGTACAAATGTTAAAGATACAACAATAGGTAGGTATGCCTTTAAAAACATGTGCAATATACATGTGCAATAATAGCAGCATACACGTGATCGAAGTTGTAGCTATGGTTACAAGAGTATTAAATCCGAGGTACGCCAAGAACGATAAGCAAGTATTTCCACGGTTACAATACTTTTTATTTTTACTATACGATAAGTTTGCAATTTCCGATAACACATAAATGCAGTGAAGGTGATTGTTGTAATAAAATCAATCCAAGGTTGCTCATTAACGCGTAACACGAAAGTATATTAATCTAATGTAATGAAATGCTAATGATGACATCCGTGAATGATAAATTAATGCGTGTAATAGTTTTTGTTAGTTACAGAACGAGAAATTTAAAAAAAATGTTGGTGATCACTAATAAATTTGATGCTGTAGCGACTCCCAATAAACGCTGGCTATAAAATTCTAAAACCATTTTTTTACCAAAAGAACAAGGAAAATTGAAATTAAATAATTTAAAACTCACTCTCATGAACTTTAAATTAAAAGTACTCACTGGAACTGACAAGAGAGAATCCGAGATATCACGAGATATCATTACATCAAAAATCAATCAGATAAGTCCCAGACACACCTCCATCTAAGATAATAAATCAGCAAAAACATTCGTAGAAAACCTTGCCAGTGCATATTTAAATCAAGAATCATTACCAGCCAATCCTGACTGATATACTCTTTGCGATAATAAAACCGACCCAGACCAGTACATAAGGACAAACAAAAATACGGATAAAGGTCAACTATAATGGAACGACGCTGTTTTCAGAGGAACATACAGCTCTCTTTTAAATGAATAAATATTTTCTTGAATAAATTGATTTGGACAGATTTAGTATTTATACTTTCCAACGCTGACTATAGTTGTAATATTAATAAAGATCAGGGAAAGGACGAAGCAGTGGAAGTAGTACATCGTGAATGTACAGCAATACAGGGCACAGCGATGATCTAGATGAGAGAGACAGTGGGAGTTGGCGCAGTTATTGCACCCACGCTTTTTCTCCCACAGTCATACCAGCCATCAGGCGCCGCTGAAAATATATATTCCGACATTTCGAACTTGACAGTGCTGCGAGGGAATTTTAGAGAGCTTGTGTGAAATCGATACACCGGCTGTTACTTGAAACACCGTTATCCTCCTAGGATATCTTTGTACTCGTCAATATGTTATACAGCTAGCATATTACCTGCATTATGTTAATGTTCCAGCCCTACTAGCAAAATGTGCAGGATTATATCTTATAAATATAGGATTATCTTGTGACCCTGATACGCAAAGGTCGTCTCCAGATCTCGCATTACTAGGACTTTGTTCCATTTTATGATGATGTCCACGCGTTAGAAACTTTAACGATTTCCCGTTTGTTACTCGTAATGCAGGCGCTGGCTACGTCGTAAATCCTAGATTCCAGCCTACGCAAGTACGAATACATACATACAACAGACATGGTTTCTCTCGTTCCAGTAGAGATGGTATTAAATCTAAACACCAACTATTTACTTCATGTTTAACACGTATTTTGAGACATTTTTATTTTTATTCTTATGATTATTTACAACCTTTATCAGCAGTATTTATAATTATTCTAAACGAGGGGCGCCCCCATAAGGAGGAAGGGTTTGCCACAATCCTACGGTTGGCAGGTGGCTTGGGGATCGCACAATGCTCACCGCTGTTAACCGAGGAACGCTGCTGCCTGTCCTCCAGTGGATCAGGGTGCAGTTTTAGGACATACCTAAGTTCATTATTTTACAGTTATAAATATCATGACAATTATGTCAGTCTGTAGCGTTTAACAGAATATTTTTTTAACAAAATATATTTTCACTTTTCTACTTGTACTTTCTCGACAGTACCGTACCTACTTTAAATATTTAGCGACAGTTCATTATTATTCAATAATAAATTTTGTTCTTTTATATTTTGTCTTCGTTCAGCAGTGGACGTCTCCGGGCTGATGATGATGATGATGAATTTCGTTTTAATGATTCATATTCATTTATGAGCAATTATTTTGAACGATAAAAACTAAAATTTATACATCACTACGGTTTTAGCTGGCTGTATTATTTTGAAAAGTTACAGTATTTTAATCTGCCTGTCTAGTCCGTCTAATAAATCAGAAGACGCGTTCCAGTCCATACTGTCCACGTGTTCTGGTCTAGCGGGGAATGAGGCCAGGAAAATCAATACGTCTGACTACACAGACAGGCTTTTACGCTCTACGGCGATATTTGTACCATAAAACAAATATACCAAACAGACTACGTTTAAAGTTGATGTTGTGATTTATAAGGTGAAGAATATAAAGCTAACACTTTTTACTAATTACTTATAAGCTGTGACATTAGTAGCGGATAGCGGATGTCGGAGGCCTCGGAGGTCACCTGTGCTGCATTCGGTGTGCAGTCATTTCCGCTAGCGTACGCTTCCGTAAACAGGACAACCTCAAGATAAACGGAAAAACACTAACAGATAAAGAATTTTACGACTACATTAAGAAACTCTCTACGGTCATGGTCGTATTTGATGAACGAATAATGTTTGCTTATGTTTTTATATTCGAGTATTTTTTGCAAGGATGAAATATATTGTAAATATTTTTGTAAGTAATGGAGTGAAATATTGTTTAGCCATCCTAGCAACATTTTGTCTTTTATAAAAATATACTTTTGGTGGACATACATAACCAGCCTATTCCACTGCTCCACTGCTGGACATATGTCCTCAAAAGGCGATTGGGCTCACATCCACCACGCTTCGCCCACTTGCGAGTCGGTGGATTCACGTACGCTAATGAATTTCTTCTCCGGGCGTATGAAAGTTTCCTATGATATTTTATTTCACCTTCACCAAAAAGACACTAGTAAGAAAATCCTAACATAATCTCCAAAGAATTCATAGGTACGGGGCCCGGGATTGCACCCACGAATACAATTAGAACATGGCTCTGGATAAAACATCTATTAATAATTATGTTTATAGCCGGGACTTAATCGCGCACAAATAAATTTATTTTTATTTACCTCGACCTACCTACCTTACCTTTAAAACATCTATTCTTAAAAATATGCAACAAACTGGCGACAGTATCGCTAAGAACACAGTATCCTCCATGGCTAAGAACGATCTCTTCCAAGCCAGCTCAGTATGGAATGGAAAGAAATTTAATAAGAGGGAATGGTTTTCTAAAGATATGCCATGCCTATCAAGTATCAACTTACTCATGTTTTATTCAGTGGGTTGTATGGCCAAATATCAACTACTGTTTTCGGTGAAGGAAAATATCACGATGAAACCTGCATTGCATACCGGCCGGACTATAGTCACCGCGTTACCAACTGAGTCGTGCGGCCATAAACGTCAATAGACATAGTGCGAGCGTGCGAGCGAGATAGACATAGTGAAATGATTTATGGCCGCACGACTCAGTTGGTAACGCGGTGACTATAGTATTATATTATCTTTGGTCCGGAGAAGGAATTGAATGGCGTTTGTGAATGAGTGGTGGATATGATATGGCCCTATGGCCCTTCGAGGGTCGGCGGGTTGGTATATCCAACAGATGACTATTAACGAGCTGATTAGTGACTATGCTAAATCAACTACCTATGTCATGTTCACCTACACTATGCCTTGTGGAAAGAAAGTGGCATGTCAGCAAAACATGTTCTACACTTCCACAGCAATAATGCGTATCAAAAAAGATTACTGAGCAGTAATTTCTTCGGAACTTCCTTTACAACATAATATTTGCTGTTTATTCATCACAACGTTTGGTTATTTTAATTCTTTAGCCAAAGTAATAAAGTCTATGCGTTTTGTGCGAGTTTGTAACCTTGTTGCTTGGTAGGGTTTCCCAGTCTCACGCAATGTTTTGCATAAAGCCATTGTTTGGAGGAATTTGCAAGAAATACCTCAATCTTCGTCGAGGCATGCATTGCAAGACAGTGACAACTTCATAAATTAGTATGTCTATTCAGTCTGGAGAACAATGAGATTTGGAAGGCAGCCAACTAGGCACTTAATGTGAATTAAAGAACCAGTCATCAACATCTACCATTTTCAGCAGCTGCTGAGTATTGGTCTACTCTACGACGCATTATCTAGTCTGGTCTCAAGTCCGTGCCCTCTTATCACGTCAAATGTTTCCTTGTCACGTTCTGATGTTATCTTAATGTTCTTTGATCAAAGTACAAAATAGAATTAATCCAGGTCCTTTGCATTTGCATGCATTTTTAAAGAAAATTTATATAAATTTAAAATCGTCAATTAAAGAGTCAAATTAGTCAAATTATATGTACATTACAGGTATAAGGAAACCGAAAGCAGGTCACTGTAGGTATCTCTATCTAGGTATGGTCCAACCCTGACATTGCGAAAAAAAAACGGCTGTTTCATAGAACAATGTGACTCGCAATCGACAAAATAAATGTATGAAAGAGCAAATTGCGAGAATGCGAGATGATGTCTCCACGCATGTGTGCGTGGGTCCTGCGATACAGGTTCGCCTAGTGCAGGACTCTTTAGAACTCTGTTAATCTTTACAATTAGTTAATTATACGTAAAATGTTGTTTTCTTTTGTTAATAAAAATATTTGTATTTGTTTGTTTGTTGTATGATCACCTTTCGGCTGATTAGTACCGTTGCATATATGTAGTCCCATATAACAGCCCACAAATTCATTAATCACAACAGTCGTACAAACTGGTCTTATTGAATAGAGTCTACTACTCAATGCGTTGAAGGAACTTTCTAGCACCAATCACGACAGCTGATCCCACAACAGCTAATTGACCTAAAAACATCGTCGACGTTTAAAAAGGGTCAGATCGTGGGAGAATGGACTGGTTTAGAGAGAGATAACAATCACAAAAGTGCGTGAAGGGCGTCACGTAGGCTAAAGACAACAGAAACAGTGGGGCAAGGTCGTCTCTAGAATACTGTCGTATTAATGGTAAACAAATAGTTGTACTTTATGTTAATGGCGGTATTTATTAGTACCTGCTTCATGCTTATATTTACTGTATGTAAGCCCTTTACTTGCCGTTAACTGACTTTGTATATTATTATCATAATTACCGCAAAATTTACCTGTTTTCGTCAGTCAAGGCAGCATAAATATGTAAGTTAAAAGTAGAGCGTAAAAAAGTATGTAAAACAAGTTGTAGGACCAAGTACCTACACGTCTGAAGCACAGTCGAAAGAGCCGTGTTACTCCAGGACAAGAAAACCTAAACTAAATATATTCAGTTTATAGTAAAATACAACCGACTTCAACTTCGAATACCTGGATGACATCTTCATGTTTTCTAGTAATTTTGATTGAAACGGAAACTACTGAACCGATTTCGATAAAATGTATATGGGACCACCGCTGAAGTATTACCTACCAAAAAAAAAATCTTCAGAATCAGTTCAGTTAATTGGCGGAGTAATCGCGTAAATTACATACAAAAAAAATACATACAGTCGAATTGAGAACTCTTTTTTTCTTTTTTCTTCTTTCGAAACTCTATTTTTTTGAAGTCGGTTGAAAATGGCGTGAGCTCCAATAGCAGCCGTAGACGGCATTCAATTATTTACAGTACTACGATAAGTCATGCGCTTCGGTAATTATACAGGGTTAGCTCTAAACAGTTAGCATCCTTTTAAGGGCATAAGAGCATATTCTTTACATCAAAACAAACAACTTTTACTATGGGGCCAACACTGAAACCGCGAAAAAACTATCAGCAGTTCCATGCAAAAAGTTCATCGACATTGGGCAAAATGTAAGGAAGAGCTGATATTTTTTTCGCGATTTCAGTGTTGGCCCCATAGTAAAAGTTGTTTGTTTTGATGTACTGAATATGCCCTTAAAAGGATAACTGATTAGAACTAACCCTGTATATTATAGTATCTAATATCTATCTTTCTCTATCTCGAAACACGAAAATTGCCGAAGCGCACAATTTTAATCGTAGTACTACTGTACCAGGTTTAGAACCTAGCTTTATTTAATAAAAAAACATAAGCCAGATTAGGAATGAACGCTATAGAAATTTCCCGACTACCCAATCGGTACCCGCAGCCCAACTTAGGATTATAACGAACAAAACATAAAATTATCGGTCCGATTTCGTTTGAAGTTTACGAAGGGATTTACGATATTCATCAGGAGATTATGTTTTTTTTATAGAATTGACTATACAGGACTGTAAGGGCTGATACCCTACATAAATTGATATGATTATTGTTAGTGAGTACCGCGTGCGGGAACAATGATAAAACCGTGCGTTCACGTTAACTGCTTTATTGGTACTAAGGAAATGTACGGTGAGCCCGTACATACTCCCCACGAGAAAAAAAAACTAAATATTACATTGCATATGTGATTGATAATCAAAATAATAAACTGTGCACTGATCACTTGTAGATAAAAATAAAATGTAGATGTAATCTAAACCGTGAACTTGTCACTTCGGATGTTTATTGGTGATGAGGCTCTATGTACTCGCGCGCTTTCATTGACACGATTATACACTACACTATAGTCGGTGCACTGGTCACGCGTGGCAGCAGCCGGAGTCCGCGCCGGGCCCGGCGCGTCTATCGCAGGGGAGGGCGCCGAGCCCAGCGCGGTCGATGCTGGTGGCGCCCAGAGTCTCCACGTGCCGCGGGCTCGTTTCCACCATAATATGGCGCCTCCCATTAGCAACACCCCCATCATGACGTAGATTGCTGCGTAATGATGAATGTCATGATCAGTCGGGATGCTTGGTTCGTTTTGTTTTAAGACCTCAATCTTTTGTTTTATATCTCGGAACTCGTTATTATTTATTTCAGAATCAGAATTGTTCAAGATGTCTTTTGCTATCTGTAGTTCTGTTTTCGCTAATTCCACAGCTTTCATTATCTCCAATAGTTGCTGCTGAATGATTTTATGTTGGTGCGACATTACATTTTCCACTCGTTTTATAATATTGAACTCGGCCTCTATTATGGATATTTGATTTTTCCACAAAGACAAAGTATGCTGTTGATTAGTGCGTAGTAACGCAATGTCCTTCTCGTACTTTTCTGCGAATCTACTGTCAAGTACGCCGAACAGTGCGCTCGCCAGGTAACCGACACCGTCGATAAGCCCACGTCGGCTACGCTCTCTCCTCACTACTGTCGTGCCGTCTTGCTGACTAAGGAGCAGTTGATTGTTGTAATCTATCTCACTTAGCTCGTGCTGTAATTGAAACAATATTATATTGCAGTATGTTTTGTTTGACAATGAATTACATGCTCGTTGGACTGCGATTGTTGATTTGTTGAGTGCTCTTATGCCTTCCCAGTAAGGTTCCCTTTTGTAGTAAATGATCAGTTTCCATTCGTCGCGGATGATGTTCATGTTTGATATCTTATCAAAATAAAGATGCTGGTTGTTTCTGAAGCTCGTTACTCGTTATGCCCAAAAATTAAATAATAGATGCGAACAGAGATAATAATTTGATACGAGACTTCTGTAATGCTGGCTTTGATGATGATCAATTTGTTGCTGAAGTAGATTGCTTTTGATCGTTTTGTTTCTGGTCGTGAACTGGCAGGACTGATAATTTAGTCACTGGGCGTTTCAATAAACCATTTTTGGTTTTCAGTGTCACGACTCTCACGTACCCATCTGATGATGGATGTATTTCGATGACTCTACCCATCAGCCACTTTCCTGGGGGTAGAATGGCGGTATGGATGATCACCACGTCATCTAAACTGATGTTTTGCTTGGCTTCTTTCCATTTGCTTCTTGCTGTTATCTGTGTCAGATACTCATTTTGCCACCTCTGCCAAAAGTCTCGGACAATTTTTTGTGTTAATTGCCAGCGAGTCCTGAGGTCAGTCTCGGTTTCAATTAAACTAACACTGGCTCCCCCTGTTAGGAAATGTGCAGGTGTCAAAAAATCCATCTCGTCGGGATCTTCTGTTATTGGACACAGTGGTCTTGAGTTTAAGCAACCTTCAATTTGAGCGAGGACGGTGTTTAGTTCTTCGTATGTCAGAATTTGCTCGCCTACCGTTCGCAAAAAGAGATGTTTAAAACTTTTTACGGCTCCCTCCCAAAGTCCACCAGCTGTGGGCCATGCGGGTGCATTGAAGTGCCACTGGATTTCCATGCTTAGGAGTTCTGCTTGAACCTCGCTGCTTCCTACTACTTTCTGTACCTCTTGATATTCTTGCTGTAGCACATTGTTTGCGCCCACAAAATTGGTTCCATTGTCGCTGTAAAGATGGTCTGGTTTTCCTCTTCGTGCTGCCATTCTGCGTAAAGCACCAATGAATGATGAAGTGCTAAGATCGGAAACCAGTTCGAGAGCTACACATTTGCTGGCCATATCTACGAAGATCACGACGTAGCCCCTGGTGCTTCTGATTCCACGCCCTTTGCTTGTTTTTACATTTATATAACCTGTTAAATCCACCCCCGTGTGAGAGAAGATTCTTGATTGGTTACATCTTGCTTCCGGTAAGTCTCCCATGATCTGGTGTCCTAATTGAGGATTTCGCTTAGCACATCGTACACACCTTCGAATCTGTGCTTTTGTTGATCTGTTACTACCCACTACCCAATATTTCTGTCTTATAAAGCTCAGTGTCATCCGTGCTCCACCGTGAAGCATTGTTACGTGTGCGTCCTCAATAATTAGTTCTGTAAGACGCCCTTTGTGAGGGAGAATAATCGGATGCTGCATGTTGTAGCTGATATTCGCATGTTGTAGCCTGCCTCCTACTCTTAGAATCCCTTCTGAATCTACAAAGGGATTTAAGTTTAAGATCTTACTTTTTGATTGTACTTTGCTTTTTTGCTTCAAATCGTTTATTTCTTCCGCAAATTGCTTTGATTGTTCATGCTTAATGATTTTCTGCTTTGCTTTGCTCATTTCCTCTAATGTTAGGAAAACTTTTTGCTTCTTGCTTGATATAAATCTATATATCCACGCTAATATTCGCGTGATTTTGGATAAAGAACTATGCTTGATCAATAAATTGCTGATAATGCTTTCTTCTTGCTTTGTCACCGTGTGAACTTGCTTTTGGTTTTTCACTTCTTCTTCCATGACAAAATGTCTTTGTTTTTCGTCTTTTTCAGGGTTGTAGGTAGGCAACCATGTAGGTCCTTGCCACCACAACGAGTCAGTGATTAACTGTGGCACTGACAAGCCTCTGCTTGCGCTATCCGCAGGATTTTCCTGGGATTTGACATACGCCCAGCAGCTTGCAGGCATTATCTCTTTTATTTGGCATGTTCTATTTGCTACGAAAGACTTCCATCGGCCGGGGTCACCTTGTAGCCAGCCCAACACCGCCGTGGAATCACACCATCCATATATCTTGATATTATATCCTGGTAAGCACTCAATGACCTTGGCCATTAGTTTTGATAATAAGAGTGCGCCGCAGAGCTCAAGACGGGGTAAAGAGATGTTCTTGCTTGATGGGACCAATCTTGATTTTGCTGCAACAAGAGTGATCTTGGTTTGATTTTTGCCATTATTGATTTTGCAGTAGATCACGGACGCATAGGCGTTAATTGATGCGTCACAGAATCCGTGTAATTCGAAACTGCTTGATGGTGTTGTGCCCAGCCAACGTGGTATGTGTAATTGATTAACTTTTTCTAGGTCGGCTTTGATTTTTGACCAATTTTTGTTAATGTTTTCAGGAACTTCGTCATCCCACTGTATATTTGACATCCAGACTTCTTTAAATATGATTTTTAGCTTGGTTGTCAGGGGCAGTATCCACCCTAAAGGGTCAAAAATCTTTGATATTTCGGAGAGTAGCATTCTCTTGGTGACCTTGTCTCCTAAAGTGTTGATCGTTGATGAAAATGTGAATTTGTCTTCCGTAGGATTCCAGTGAAGGCCTAGAGTTTTTGTTATTTCTGCTTGCTTAAAACTTTTAATTTCTAGACCATGATTTTCTTGCTGTTGTAATAATCGGGTGTCGTTCGATGACCATTTCCGCAAATTGAAGCCTCCTCGTTTTAGTAACTTGATTAAATCTTGTTGTAGTTTCTTTGCTTCAGTAATGGAATGGCAGCCATGGACTAAATCGTCCATATAGAATGCTTCTTCTAAGACCTTGGATGCCTCAGGATACGTTTTACGTTCATCATTTGCTAGTTGCTTTAGTGTCATCATAGCCAGCCACGGGGCAGCTTTGGTCCCATAGGTAACCGTGGTAAGCTGATACTCCCGCAGCATCTGATCATGACTATCCCTCCATATTATTTTCTGTAACTGCTGGTCATCGGGGTGTACCCATATCTGCCGAAACATTTTCTCAATATCTGCAGTAAGAGCGATCTTGTACTGCCTCCATTTCAGTATAAGTGTTTGAAGGTCCTGTTGTAAATTAGGTCCTTTTTTCATTAATTCATTCAAGGTTATTCCGTGGCTATTCTTTGCCGATGCATTGAATACGACACGTAAAGCTGTACTTGACGACTGGTCACGTAATACACAATGATGCGGCAGGTAACATTCTGGTGTCTCATTACTCGACGATTGCGAAAGTTGCATATGTCCTAGCGTTTGATACTCATTTATGAATGATTTATATTCGTTCGAAATACGTAAGTTATTTGATAATTTTTTCTCCAAGTGATGAAACTGAGCGATTGCTTTTGCTTTTGACTGACCTAACTTTTCTTCATAGTTAGGATTGAGAGGAAGCCTAACTTGGTATCTTCCATCTTCCAGTCGTTCCGTAGTTGATTGATAAAATTGTACACATTCCAAGTCTTCTGATGAATAAGGTGTTTCCTCGTTGATATCTTCCACTTCCCAGAATTTCTGTATTTCGTCGGTGTTGACTTGAACGACGTTACATTGTACTGATGTTTGTTTAATGTTTCCGCACAAGATCCAACCTAAGCGGGTCTGCTGTGCTATCATTGATGATTGATCTGATCTGCATATACCTTCTAGAATGATGTTTGGGTATACGTCGGCGCCTAGCAAAATGTCAACCGGGCGGCTGATGTTGAAATCCGAATCCGCCAGTTGAATATTATCCAAATAATCCCACGACGGTTTAGAGAACGTGTAGGTTGGTAGGTGCTTGGTAAGGCTTTTCATGATGTACGCATCTGTGTTAAATTGATAATTGCAGCTCATAGATGTGCAGGCGATATTGATAACACCTTTACAATTGTTATCTCTTGCTCCTATACCGCTGATGACTCCCTTACACTTCTGTCGTGATAATGCTAACTGTTGGGCAGCGTTCTCCGTGATCAGAGAAGTCTGACTGGCGGAATCTACCAGTGCCCTCAGAATTTGATAACTGCCGTCAGCTTTTTCAACCTTGATCATCGCTGTTGATAGCAAAATTTCGGGTATTTCGTTTTGCTGTGTCACATGGGTGTTGGTATTTTGCTGCTTATTTTGTTTGAACAAATCATGTAAAATTGTATTATGACACCCATAGCAACCTTTTTCTCGGCATCGTTTAGTTGAAAAACATTCATTGCCTTTATGATCGTAAAGGCAGTTTTGACATAAATTAAACTTTGAAATGCACTCTTTCTTGCAAGTCGGCGACATTTCCAAGAATTGTTTGCAGTGAAATACGCCATGTTCTCTTTTGCAAACTGGGCAACTTTTGCTGGCATGGAATTTATTGTTCGATGTTGGTTTCGCAATATCCGTGTCATTGGATATCTTGTTACTTGAATATGTCTGTTTGTAATGAAGTGGCTTTTGATTGCTATAAATTGTGGAAGGTTTTGCTACCAGTTGATTTGATTTCTGATTGTTATCTTGCTTCCTTCGGCTAGACTCTATGCTGGTAAACTTAAGTTCCAAAAATGACAAAAAATCTGCCAAGATGGGTAAATCTCGTGGTTTTTTAATTGATGTTACGTATTCAGCGTGCGTCTCACTGTCCAGTTTGTGACACAGAATATGTACTAGTAACGGATCCCAAGTTGAAACGTCTACTCCTAGGTTTTTGATACCGTTCAGGATCTCCAACGTCGTATCATGTAACCGCTTGATATGATTAATGGATGGCTGCTGCATTGTCGGAAGGTTCAAAAAAACATTAATGTGGGATGAAAATATTAATTTCTTGTTATTATAGCGTTGGTTGAGAATATCCCAGCAAGCTGTGTAATTGTCAGAACTGATAGCGAGATGCTGGATAAGGCGTTCTGCTTCGCCTTTTACTTTTGATTTTAAAAATTGCATTTTTTGTGCGTTTGACAGGAAAGTGTTGTTATGTATGGTCTCCGCAAAGAGGTCTTTAAAGGGGACCCACTGCTGATGAGACCCGTGAAAAGTCGGGACTTCAATTTTTGGTGTAGTCAGTTCCCTGTGGCTCATGGAAAATACTTTTCTGTTGAGAGACCTTTTCAATGCTATGTACGTCATCTCATGTTTTGAAAAGGTATCTTCATAATGCTTGTCGTTCCCTTCCAATTCACTGTCCAGTTCCCAGTGAATTTTATCAATAACTGACCACCTTGATTCCAACGTTGTAAGATTATCTTCGAGTTCCCATTTTTCGTTAATAACTTCTACATTGATATTCTGAACTGTTCTGGAAAATGCTCTGAAGTTGCTCATCTGCTTTTTGATCTGATCATCTAGCTTGCTGTATGTACCTCGGGATTGCTCCTTGGTCGAAGAATGTTGTTCTTGCCTAATTTCTGATTCAACCTGCTTCGATGGACCTGCTTGGCTAGTATAATCATATTGTGAACCGTGCACCGGTATATCCGGGGCTGATTGTTCCTCCATCGGTTTCTTTACGTAGGTTTGGTATTGTTCGTTGATGATGGTATATGTTGATTTATATAATTTGAACGCCTGATCATACTTATTGCTGGTGAAATAAGGATGAGTTCTGCTTTCTTCTTGTTGGAGCCTATCATGGTTGTGTTGGTATTCAGACCAATACGACTCTAAATTCTGTAGGCGTCTTTTGAAGTAATCTGCAGACTTACGATCTGCTGTATCCTTTTTTATATTTATGGCTAGCTTTTCTATAGCTGTAAATATATCTTGCTGAGTTTCATGAATCGCTTCCATGTTTAATTGTAAGAAATAATGGCAACGATCTTACTTGATAATTATGATGATAAATGGTGCCCTGGCACCTGAGCTGATTACTCCTGGGCTGAGGACTGATGTTGCTTAATCCCCTGGCGGCCAATACCAGCCTAGAGGTGTTCTACTGCTTCGTACTGTCCTGGCGGCTAAAACCAGCCAAGGACTAAGAATGATATGCTGCTGGTTAATCCGAAATGAAACCACTCGCACAAATCACTTAAAAGTCACTCGCGCTGATGATCCCACCTTCGGAGGCTCGAAGGACCATTATGTAAGGGCTGATACCCTACATAAATTGATATGATTATTGTTAGTGAGTACCGCGTGCGGGAACAATGATAAAACCGTGCGTTCACGTTAACTGCTTTATTGGTACTAAGGAAATGTACGGTGAGCCCGTACAAGGACCGAGATTTATGCGACTGCCAAAGGAAAGAAGCGAATAACAAAATTAATCTGGGGTCTAATGCCGAACAGAATGTTATTTACCTATAGGTAATTAAATAGAGATGGACAAAGATGAGTTTGTTTAAAATATCTCTTCACAGGTATTTTTAAGTGTATACTTAAAAATATAGTCATGAAGTGGCGAGACGAGTGAGACGTTCGCCTGGTGGTAAGCATGCCAGAAACAGTAGCAGTGCTAGAATTGTGAACTTGCGAACAAAATCCTGCGCCGCACTGCACTGCGCTCGTCACCCTGAGATATTAGATGTCAAATCTCTTCATACCCAGTAATTTATCTGGTAACATTGCCCTTTAAACAGAAACACAATAATGTTACTGCTTGGTGGTTGAATAAGAGGCAAAGGTACACCTTTGCCTCTTATTCAACCACCAAGAATTAATATGTTACGATTGCTGTGTTGTCCTGGGGAAGTACTACATACTTCCCCAGGACAACTCAGCAATCGAGTATATATAAGCAGTAGAATAGAATCGAACAGAAAATACTTTAATTGTGACAAAAACATACGCAATAACAAAAGAAATTCAGACAAACATAACATATTAAAGAAATTAAACCTAAACATATACACATAGCACTCTAGTTTTTTGCCACAAAACGGCCCCAGCACAGCATGGTGCCGACACCACTACACTAAAATAAGCTAAACACCATGTTCTACGAGTATGTGGGTGTAAAAAACAGTAAGTAAATCAACGCATGATATGTCAGAAGCGCGCCACGAGACCGAAGCCGCACAACATCCGCATAAGCTATTCTGTAAATTTTATTCGTACATAATAAATCCTGCAAACATTTTATCTATTACTGCCCCGTAAGTTGAATCCAAGTAAGTTGACTTTCAAAAATAATCAAATTTTGTTTGTAAAAACTTCGGGCGTCGCCCTGTGTTGAATTTCGGTGAAGAAACCAGAGTAGCTGGATCAGCTACTCTGGTTTTAACTACATAATGGAATTAGGTTAAGACGCCTGTTGACAGTGTCCCCTTTTTTAAGCCAATTTGCCTGTCTGTATGTAAAGCAGAGAGCTCAGTTGACGGTCACGGTCACACAGCCGCTACAGGTAGTATAAGCGCATTAGGGTCTGTAATCGAAATTTGAGGAAGTTTACCATGGATAAGTAAACTAAGTTAGTTTGTCATTGTGGTTGATTCTGGCAGTTTCAGTTGACAGTTCTAAACTAATTAAAATATTGCTGTCACTTTTTTGTTAGGCATGTTAGCTAAGGACAGCAATACTTTAGTTAGTTTAGAACTGTCAACTAAAACCGTCAGAATCGACCACAATGGTTGCGTAAAGGTGTTACCACATCAACCGATCGATCATGGATCGATGCCATTGGTCGACGCTAACTGTTTTATTCTAGCATCGCTCGATCGATTAATGTAGTAGCGAAATGTAGATTGACATCGACTGATCCACTCTACCATATATCGATGCTACCGGTTCATTCGCACTAGTTCCATTGAAAACTTCCATGATGGAACAAACGCAAATATTTTTTCTATATTTTATCTCCATAGGATTCGATAATCGATTGATTAGTGTGGTAAATTGTGGTAATACTCTAAGGACATTACAAAAGGCGTAGAGCAGTGAACAAAATAAATTAAATCTTTGACGGTCAGACCCACAGATCATATGGCCTGTGATGGCTCGTGAAAATAATTTCTTCTAAAAACACGACTCACCGTTGCGGGCAGGGGGCGAGGTAACGTTCTATGCTTGCGATTGGCCAATCACTGGGATGTACAATCTGAGTTATGAAATTCAATGGAATTCTGACGAACTCGCAGTGGCTAGCAGTGGTTTTTAAACTACTTATTTTCGCATGAGGGTAAGTCGGACGATCAGTCAACAGGGTTTATAGTCTTTGGTCAGACCTAATGACGTTGATCCATGGTTGATCCTATATTATCATTTTAAACTGAAATTTAAACATATTCTATTATCTATAGCTATTTCATTTTAATCTTTTGAATGAGATCACAATTTTAGTCTTGTCCCCAAAAGGCCTTCGGTACAAACATATACACCAGGTATTTTTGTGCGTCTAGTCCGCGTACGAGTGAAATTTATGAAACCAAGAAAGTTTCACACTTTTTCAACAGACTTCAAAAAAAGGAGGTTCTTAATTCGACTATATGTGTTTTTTTTCTTTCTTTCTTTTTGTATGTATGTTACGCGATTACTCCGCCAATTATGAACTGATTTTGATGATAATTTTTTGGTGGTCAAAAAAATAATGATTTTTAGTTTTGTTTTAAAAGCGTATTATCAACGTTTGCGCAATATAATATCTGTAAATCTGCACATAGTACTTCTTTTCTAATCTGTGGTCCCGCCAAAGTAAGTACAGCAAATGGTTCAAATAAAAATATCAATGTTACTCGTATGTTATGAAACCGTACCGTCGTATGTTACCAAAACGAATTCAGCAACTGCCGTTTTAATAATAAAAAATGAATGTACCTTTTGCCACAAGCAGTCAAAGGATCAAGGCAACTTAAAAACAACAAACAATTAAATCAAAAACACCGAATCATTTATCTCAGTAAACAGAACCCAAATCCCGAATTCTTTAGGAATACTTTTGCAAACAACTTGCTTCGGGTTTATGGGCAAGGGTTCTACCCACACGAACCGGCAAGTCATAATTCTGGTCAATTAATGTTCCATGTATTTATTTGTCATTTGACCCATATCATTTGTGGCGACTTATATGCAGTAAAGTAAAACGGATCCCAAACAGGATCCTTTTAGCAGTCTCGATGAACGGAAGAAAATGGCAATACTTGGAAAATACTTAGTTACAATAATTTGCTTGTCGCTTGATTAGTGTTGCAAGGCGCATGGAGACTTTGCTTGTAGTCGTGTAGCCTGAGTGACTACTGGCTCTAATGTTAAAATTCTTAACACTACCCTAAACCTTGTCACCATGTTCCAAGGCTCAGGCCACGAGTAATAATAAAAGAAGCTCAGGCCCACTGCACTATGTCTAAGCAAGGGGAAGGGGTGAGGGGGGGAGGGGGAGAATCGACGTGGAAAACGACAACTCACCTTAGTTTACTGTAGGTTCAAAATTGTACTTTTTACTAGAGTCAGAGAGCGGCGGTAGAGCTGCTGGTCAATTTTGAACCTTTGACAAACCGGTAAGAGTCTGCCGTCGCTATCCGCATTTGCATCCAGATTGTTGTTCTGGGGCTTTATTTTTAAACCGTACGCAAAGCTACGCATGCGACCGCACCCGACTTTCGAATGATATTAAACCTTATTTCAAATAATATTGTTCGAAGGTCGGGTCCGTTCGCGTACGCAACTCTTGCGTACGATTCAAAAATAAGGGCCCTGGAACCAACAACCAAAGCGGTGTAAACAAGTTATTTTTTTTATTTCATACTCTGTCACTCATCTAAAGTAAACTTTTACAGGTGTCCTCACTGTTAGTAAGTGTTGCAGCTGTCACCGTAGGGTGAGTACGACGCAATACGGCCAGACGGAGCGAGCAAATGGCCGCCGCCCGTGACCTTGAACCGAGGGAGACCTGTCTAGATCAAATTATCAACAATATCGATCAGCAAACACCAGAGCATACAGCGACACCCGCAAACTGTATTGGTATGAGAATAGAAACAAAAATGCTAAACGATGCGATAAAGAGGTAATCGCGAATTTTTGTCCTATTCCAGTAACGGTCATGTCCCTGCCTGCACCTTTCTCGTAATAGACTAGATGACTGGTTTTTTTATTGTCCTATTAAAATATGGTCCATAAATATAGCTGATTAATGAAAAGATAATGAAAATCTGATTAAAAATAAGCCACTTATAAGTAGTTTAATATCACGCTAGACAGAGAGGCGAAACAGCAAATCGTGACGTCACTTCTCTGTACGCCATATAAATTCTATTCTGACAAGTAAGGCGTGACGTCAGTTTTGGTTTTATGGGAAAGAGACAGAGTTGTCTCTAACAAAAGCTTTAAACGCTCGTATATCAGAACATTATTAACCGAATTAAACAATTTTTTCAATAAACATACTATATATAGCATACTTAAATTCCCCATCAAAGCTATTGGTTTCAACGATATAAACATCAGTCATCTACCCTATTGTCAGTCTGTGTATCACTCAAGAACACTATAAAAGAAAGTCATCATCAGCACGGAGATTTCCACTGCTAAATGAAGCAAAAAAAAAACAAAGTATTGCATACTAAGTGATAGGAAGAAAGGGTCTCGTCTTAGGGCCGGTTTTTTTGATCCGTGGTCAAAATCGACATACCCATTTGTTAAACTGACTATAGTTAACTAGCTAATCATTAGTTACATTTTTAACCACTGGTCATGCTAACTATGAATCAAAAAACAGACTTATTGGGATTTTAACAATTTGTTACCGTTTTTAACTATTAGTTGGCTTAACTACGGATCAAAAAACCGGCCCTTAGTGAATTGAACTATAAAGTATACAAAAAACATACTTTTATAAAAGCACAGAATATGTGATTATGAACCTTCGTGATACTCTATCCCCAAGCTTCTATATAAAGATTACATGTAGTCTTGATTGCTATGTCACAGATTTTGCTTCGGAAATCAGTATTATTCCCTTCTATTTATATCTCTTCTATAAAATTTAACGATAATACCAGAACACCTAGACGATAATAATTACTATTATTATCATGTATAACCGCTACCTACTCACGAACTTATAGATATTTCCTCAAAAGATATTCTTTATCTGGTATATTATAATACTAGAGGTCCCCCGCGACTTCGTCCGCGTGCGGAAGAAATATGGACCGCTCCCAAAATTCTCCACTTAAAATCATTCCGTGCAAACTCTACTAACTCTACCGACTCTACCAACTCCCCCAACTTCCCTCCTTTGAATGAACTACCCAGATATCAATTTTTCATCACTATAACTTTAAAAACAAAGAACTTTCCATACAACATTCCCCATAAATCGTCCGTGAAAAATATTTTGAAAACAGTATTTTTTATTTTAAATGAACTATCCAAATTTTCGTGACTATAAGTCCACAAACAAAGGACTTTCATACAAACTCCCCCCCCCCCCCTTAGGGGTCGAATTTCAAAAAAACCTTTCTTAGTACACCCCTCCGCATCGAGACGAATACACCCTCCAAATTTCAAGTCTGTACGACCAGCGGTTTGGGCTGTGCGTTGTCTGTCAGTCAGTCAGTCAGTCAATCAGTCAGTCAGGACAGAGCCTTTTATTATATTAGATAGCTAGTTGTACAGACAAACTATTGATAGGATCTATACAGAAGTTAAGTGGTTATTAATAATATATCCTTTCTAAAACGTGAGTATGGTCACGTGTTCAGTTGCCCGTCATACCTGCATAATATATAACGATAACTTGAATAAATAATAAGGATGAATGAAGAGCATTCGATTATCATTCTAATAGAAAAGCATTCAACAAAGGGATCGTTGAGTTTACTTCTCTAATGTATCGACTTATAGGTTTTGAAGCAGTAGAGATACTGCTTGAATCTACCTATAACTGTAATCTAATAGAAAAGCATTCAACAAAAGGATCGTTGAGTTTACTTCTCTAATGTATCGACTTATAGGTTTTGAAGCAGTAGAGATACTGCTTGAATCTACCTATAACTGTAATCTAATAGAAAAGCATTCAACAAAAGGATCGTTGAGTTTACTTCTCTAATGTATCGACTTATAGGTTTTGAAGCAGTAGAGATACTGCTTGAATCTACCTATAACTGTAATCTAATAGAAAAGCATTCAACAAAGGGATCGTTGAGTTTACTTTTCTAATGTATCGACTTATAGGTTTTGAAGCAGTAGAGATACTGCTTGAATCTACCTATAACTGTAATCTAATAGAAAAGCATTCAACAAAAGGATCGTTGAGTTTACTTCTCTAATGTATCGACTTATAGGTTTTGAAGCAGTAGAGATACTGCTTGAATCTACCTATAACTGTAATCTAATAGAAAAGCACTCAACAAAAGGATCGTTGAGTTGACTTCACTGCCGAGTGTATAGATTTTCAAGCAGCAGTGATACTGCTTGAATCTACCTATAACTGATAACATTTTTTTTTAAACTACTAAATGACTAACGAACGTAAGTAGATTACTTACTAAAAGAAGGAAACCGTTATAACAGACGTTATGACTAGGTTAATTGTTGTGTTGACTAGGTCATCTCATGTAATATATAATATACACACATTTAAGCAGTTTCGAAAGATCAACCTTTTAAAAACAAAACCAATCAATTATGAATAAACAATTTAATTA
This sequence comes from Erannis defoliaria, assembly GCA_905404285.2. Taxonomy (NCBI): domain Eukaryota; kingdom Metazoa; phylum Arthropoda; class Insecta; order Lepidoptera; family Geometridae; genus Erannis; species Erannis defoliaria. The sequence continues at coordinate 13,530,928 of FR990088.1, forward strand.
GGTAAACGAAGGAAACCCTTGAGAGATTTGTTTTGACAGACGTGTAATATGATTCATTACGGACTCACCGGTAGCACACTGAAGGATCGTCTCTATGCCATTACACCAGATAATTGAGATCTTACCTGTGAAAACAGAAACTTAATTAAAAAAGAATAGAGATACGATGTTTGTTCTGTGTCTGGGACTCTGGGTGTAGTATGTATCATAAGTATGTGTTTACGAAAAAAAAAAATGTATATAAGTATTCTATCAGCTATCTGGTTTCCATAATACAAGCTTTGCTTAGTATGGGGCTAGATGGCGCTGTGTGTAATAAATGTCCGCCCAATATTTATTTATACTACAAGAAACAACTCCATGTTATCAATAAATCAGGATCGAACATTATTTAACATGTACTTAGCCACGGAATCAATAAATAGATATAACATAATTAAGTACGCCTGCGCACGCACGCGGACCTGGGTATGTCCTAAAACTGCATCCAGAACCACCGGAGGACTGGCAGCAGCGTCCTCTTAGTTAACGGTGGTAACACACTGCGATCCCCAAGCCGCCTGCCAAGCGTTGAAATTATGGCAACCCCTCCCTATTAGGGGGAGGCCTTCGTCCAGCAGTGGACGTCTTCCGCCTGTTGATGTGATGTGATGTGAATTAAGTACGCGATACTGTAGGATCTGAGACAATAGTGAAGCGATTAAGACCCATCAATAAATTTTAGTTAAAAAAACATAGATCATATGCCTTGAACATGAACTAACAAGATAATAACATCTCAATGATTAAGATGGACATGTGGATTGATCCTTTTCCGGTAGAGAAAATTGGATTCGTTTGTACACCACTTTATTATCGCATAGACATGAAAAGAACGGTAAAATCATGTTGAGAACGACAGCATACAACTTAATTTCGGCAGCGGTAGGCAGATATATTGATATACTCGTATACATATAAAAATAAAACTTAAGACCGAATGTCGTGAAGCAACATAGGCTCAATGATGATGTTTTTCAACCGACTTCAAAAAAGAAGGTTTTCAATTCGACTGTATGTTTTTTTTAAATGTATGTAACGCGATTACTCCGCCAATTATGAACTGATTTTGATGATTCTTTTTTTGTTTGGCAGACAATACTTCAGAGGTGGTCCCATATAAATTATATCGAAATCGGTTCAGTAGTTTGTTTTTTAAATCAAAATTACTAGAAAATATGAAGATGTTATCCAGGTATTCGAAGTTGAAGTCGGTTGTATTTTTTTTAAACCGTATTATATTATTAATAAACAAGTAGGTACTATGTAAGGGGTCTGGACAGGGCACGCGATAAGTATTACAGGTCGTGGCTTAAGCTTGAAGATAAGACTCGATAAATGTACATACTTTGATTACAAGACATAAAAGTCATTATCTAACACATGTATTAAAATAATCTATAATACCACTATCAGATCCGACATCCGAGTATTTGAGACGTAAATAAAGGGCGCTATCATTGCTGGGCGTCTTAGATAAGATTTCGGTTTCAAAATATGATAAGATTGTGTTGAAACTTATTAGGTTTGGACAGCCCTAGTACCTATTCTGTGGTCGTGGTTATCATTGTTTTATTTACTTTACACAGCTGTTTAATCTTAGAATGTTTATCGTAATTTATTCACCGATATAATGAATTCAAAAGTGCGTTTGTCTGTTCCTCTTTCACGGAACGACGACGTAGAGTTTGGCAAAGAAAAACAAGGACCCGTTTAATGACCAAATTACTTTAAGCGAAATGTACATAATTTTCATGCACAATCATTATGCAAACTAACTCGAAATTTATTCGTAAATTTTCTAAAAAGAGAGGTGATTTGTTCCCTTTTTTATTCACCATAAAACTTTTAACAATTGCAGTCTTACTTAAAAAAACTTCTCAACCGTTAATCACTACTTAAGATGCTCTGCCATCTTCTCTCTGACGTGAAGTGTAACATGCAAGAACAAGACAGAGAAGTTTAAGCAGTGACTAAGAGAATCGAGATTGTTTTAGGTAAGGCTGTTAAAGATTAAAAGAAATTCATTAAAAATAACAATGCGTACCTATGTTATGGCTCCAAATGTAAACTTGAAATTAAAAAGAATACTACATAATATGTATGTTATTCAGTATCTGAGAGCAATCGACCAAAGAGGAGGATTTATTTCTTTACAATATTCGCAAAATGATGTTGAAGAGGGATAAAAACAGGGCCTTACTTAACACGCAATGTAATATGTTTGAAGAAATTAAAAATACAAGGTGTTTAAAAAGTAAGTAAAAATGATCTAATACTTAAGAATGAATATATTTTTTTGTATGAAGTAACTCCACACTTAAAAATTATGACCTCCGGCAGGACTCGAACCTGCATACGAGCAGTCTCTATGGGTTTCCGTCCCAACTGCTTTGTCAATTAAGCTACAGAAGTCTCTGCCTTAGATGCCAAATTTTCCCAACCTGTTACAAGCTACCAACTAAAGCTACAAACTATTCTCAAATCGGTTTGACTGTCAGTACATGAACCATTGTCACATGATTCATGACTTTATTTTCTGAATTAGTAATTTTAATATTGAATACATTTTTGAATATTGTTTGTTGAATTGAATTAGGTATAATTTTATTTGGCATAATTATTTAAAAGGAGTAGGTATAATAATAATAATAATAGTTTTAACATAATATTGGAATTTATATATGTTTTAATTGTAATATGAATTTAAAATTTAATATGACTTGAAAAATTAGACGAAATAAAAGGATTTGAATTGAATTGAATTGAAAGCGTTGGTGGCGCCATCTGTAAATTTTTGTATCACAAATATTTACCCAAGCCGAAACCATTGCAGGTTCCAAGGCCTGACGAGAGAAGTCGCACTGGCTATACTTTAATGAATATTTTTGTAAAAAATTGTGTAAAAAAAATATTGCCAAAGCTGTTGGGACGGAAACCCATAGAGACTGCTCGTATGCAGGTTCGAGTCCTGCCGGAGGTCATATTTTTTCTTCCTGTTTAAGCTTTAAAAACTTAAGAACATTTCTGAAGAAATTAAAAATATTGGTGGTCCAACGACATCGTGAGAGTCGCTGGCAACCGGTGGATGCAAATGGCAGGCTGTCGTACAGTGTGGTGGTCTAAATGAGAGGCCCTTGCTCAGCACAGCAGTGAACGTCTCCGGACTCATAATGATGATGATTAAGATTCAGACTAAGTCCACTCAGGGCATGGTATTTTTATCCTGTACACATCTGAGCAGATCCAGAATTAAAACAGTTTTCCTGCTATAAATAACAGGAAGGGTCAACGTCCTACGGCCAACACTGTAAGCAGACATCCAAGGTCTCTATGAGTGCACTGAAACTTCGAATTAAATGGGCATATGTTTATGCTGATTTTATGATAGCCTACTCGAGTCTGCAAGCAACGATCTATGTTTATTGCAATATTACAGCGTACAAGATACGAGAAGGATAGCAACAGCACAAGATACCTTTATTTGCCTGATGGAAGAAAAAGAAACCTATTGGCAAATATAAATAAGAAGAAGAGGCGACATGTTTGACTGACGGCAAGCGATATCTTGCTATGCTGTAGACTGGCGATTGAGAGAAAAACATTTAATTGACAAACGCTACGCCTTGGAAAAGGTATGGAAAATTAGAGAAGATACGGATAACGTTTTATTCAGCCTCGAAGGGCCTGAACAACCGTATTTCTCTTTATATGTATTCCGGTAAAATGAGAATCCAACCATTTGCAAATCCGGCCAAATGGTACTAAATGCGCGGATGGAGTCCGCGCCTCTAGTGTCAAACCTAGAGGCAACCTCTAGTATCGAACTAAAAGTCTCACTAGTCCGATTTTTTTATATCACCGAACTACTGAGAAGACAAATTCTCAGAAGTCCGATCCTCGAAATAGTTAATCGGACTAAAGGTCTCAGTAGTCCGATTCTTTGGTAGCATCGAACTTATGAGACATAAAAGTCTCATCAGTCCGATCATCGGACTACTGAGTACTACTACTTTTTTTTTGTATGTATGGTACGCGATTACTCCGCCAATTATGAACTGATTTTGAAGATTCTTTTTTTGTTTGGTAGGTAATATTTCAGAGGTGGTCCTATATACATATTATCGAAATCGGTTCAGTAGTTTGATTTTTAAATCAAGATTACTAGAAAATATGTATATGTCATCCACGTATACGAAGTTGAAGTCGGTTGGTTTTTTTTAAAGCGTTTTATTATCATTTCAAATTTTGCATATGACTGTAGTAAAAAATAGACATCAATTTAAAACCTGTTTCGGAAATGAATATTTTGTATCTCGATCATAATAAATGCGTGTTTTATTAGGTCAGTCTGACAATGAACCGTCTGACCTATCTATTCTCTGTCATAAGTCGACGCCAAAAACAGCTAGTATTATACTCAAGGCGAGAGACAGTGTTATTAACACCATGCAAAACAAATTGCTGACTCTGAATCCAAGTATCGATTTAAATATGCATAACAAAACATTTAAAACTCTCGTTTGTATCATACTAGACATCTAGGTATAAGTACTGACTGAAGAAATAATTTCATTCGGCCAGTAAAGTTCGATGTCATTGCCATCTCCAGCGCGCTCTCTGTCTAGCACGTTATTAAAATAGCTATGAATGCCTAATTTTTACACGAATATTAATTTCGTTTCGTAGATCGACTCTTTGTGGTCATTGTCATAAACGGTTTTCCTATTGCTGATTATAGGTATCCTCATCATAGAGCCATATTTTCCGATCCTAGTGCTAGTCTGGTCTATTAGTTTCCTGTTGCCTTTTAAAAATATCACCCGATCAGCGAGCTGATTGATTGATTGATTAACTCTTTATTGTTCACACCAAGAATTACACAGAAATAATTTAATAAACTTAAATATTGGAACAAGTGGCGGCCTTATTGCTAACAGCAATCTCTTCCAGGCAACCTTTGGATGGAGAGGATTTATAGAATGCATAGAAGACGAGGTGTGTAAGAAAAGAAAAGTGTGTGAAATCATAAACACGTACCATAATATTATACTAACATAAAATAAAAAAATATGTAAAAATACATACTAATACTTAAAATATTTATAATAAACTAATATATAAAACATAAATATGTATATGTACAATGATAATTATACCTGTCTATATAGCCAAAGTATATGTACACAGAGATATAATTATGAGAAATTACTAGCATCAACGAGGAGGCACTCGCAATAAATATAATTGCTTAATTTGCTCCTTAAAAATGGCGAGTGAAGGAGCTTGTCTAATAGGCACGGGCAGTGCATTCCACGACTGAACTGCCTGGAACGCAAACGACTTACCATAAAATGTCTCACAACGCGCGGTGGGGGACTTAAGGGAGAGGTTGTCTTTCGACCTAAGAGGTAGGGAGTGGAAAGTATGCCAGAAAGTAAACCGTTCTTTTAAATAGCGTGGGGTAGTATTTTTGAATAAAATGTTATATAAAAGAGGATGTGAGCATTCCGGCGAAGGCGAATAGGCAGCCGTTTTGCGCGAAATTGAGAATTGTGATCAAATTTGCGTAAACCAAATATGAATCTGATACAATAATTTTGGAGGCGCTCAAGTTTATTTAGCTGGTGAAGACCAGCTAAATAAACTTGAGTGTGTGAAACTTGACTGTTGAACTTGTGTGAGATCGCAGGCATCAGCATAATCTAAGATGGGAAGAAGAAGAGATTGTGCGAGCGCGACTTTAGTGGCAGTGGGTAAGAAATGGTGTGGAGCTGGTGGTCTCCTCGGTAGTTGCTTTACATTCCGCGGGTCCTATTCTATGATTTGATTTGCTCCGTTTTATTCTGACATGCCCACTTGATTTTGATTATTTTTACGCAATTTTGGAGGCTTAGGTAGCTTTAAAGCTCAAAGGCTGGCTACTGAACCCTAGCGAATTGAATTAAGGACTTATGTACTTTTGAATGGGTCTTGGATTGAATGGCAAGTCAGATAGCTACAGCGTCAATAATTCAATTATGCAAGGCTTATCACAAATGCAAAACAAAGTAGGTACCTACGCCCTTGGCGCCACGAAGGTCGTTTGTGTTGATGTTTACTATGCACATGAAACAGATAACGCGTTAGTTCTTATCAGTACGTTTGAGGCAAACGATTTATTAATAACTCTGATAAGTATTTTCTTTGATGTTTCAGGTTACACACATGTTCTGCGCAATTACGATAAAGACTGCACTTTTAAAAATATGTTTAAAATTAAATTCCACATGGCCACATGTTGCGCAGAAAAGTGGAGCAAAATCCTTACAGACTGGTATCCCAGAGACGGCAAAAGGAAAAGGGGAAGACGGAGTTTTGGCGGGAACGCGAAAAAATCATGTCGCTGCATTGTATTTTTGTGTGTGTTAATGCATTAAAATGGTGGCGTTTTATTCATTAAGTGCTGATTTACGCGCACGCGTGTGAGCAAGTGCTATAATAAAGTGAAACGTGTCTTTCTGTGTTGTTTCCAAAACTCCGAAGAAGCTTGTAGTAAAGTTGCAAATGGCAGGTTGTCGTACAGTGTGGCGGTCCAAGGGGGAGGCCTTCGTTCAGCAGCTGACGTCTCCGGGCTGATGATGATGACTTAATACAATCTGCGAAGTCGATTTTAACCTGTAGATATTTTTTACTTGTGATTGATTCAGGCGCTACTTTCCGCGGTAGTTCATTTCAAAGACTAAACACCTAAGAAGTAGGACTTTCGCGTTCCTGTAATTTAAACCTCTTTACTACAAACCTAACAGAACTAAAAATAAATGTAATAGCCGGAATGCGAAAAGATAAAACCCTCTACGTTGCTATTTAAACCAAATTCTATAAAAACCTGATGAGGCAATATGAATGTAAAATCAAGACATGAAAAGAAGCCCTTCGTATAAGTATCGAGTGCGGAGTAGTTGCAAATTACGGTACGAGACCGGTTCACTAAAAATAACTTGCATCGCGACTCAATCGAGAAAAGACCTTGTTTCGTACAGGAATTCTGATCAAGATAATAGCGATGCTATAATGTTTGCAGAATAAATAAATAAACAACGTAATAGATGTTTCATGCCTGCGTGACTAAAGTGGTTACTTTAGCCCAGCTACGCGAAAGGAACCACTTCCTCCCCGCAGCGGCACGTAAAATCGTATACACACCACTGGAGCAAGTAAAGAAGCCTCAGATCTCATGTTTGTCACCCTCGGCTTTTCCTTGGGAGACAATATACATGAGATCTGAGACTTTCTTTACTTTTGCTCCCTAGGTGAGTAATCTACTATTATTTTTCAACTCGCAAAGCATGCCGATATGAAACAATAGCAAGAAATGAGAAGGGGGGATAAAAAAAGGTCCCATCAATGGTCGTTTACAATTTCCTAAGCTATATATTTACAATTAATTAAGTCTGGACAGCCAAAGAACCAAAGATATCGACATAGCTCGCAAGGTTTGCAAGTTGAAGTGGCAATGGGCAGGCCACATCGCTCGAAGAACTGACAACCGATGGGGAAGAAAGGTTCGTGAGTGGCGACCGTGAACCGGAAGTCGCAGCGTAGGCGCGGCCTCCCACTAGGTGGACCGACGACATTGTAAAAGTCGCGGGCAACCGGTGGGCAAAATGGCAGGTTAACGTACAGTGTGGCGATCTAAGGGGGAGGCCTTCGTTCAGCAGTGGACGTCTCCGGGCTGATGATGAAGTCTGGACAGCCAGCTACATTTAGGATGTGATTTTTTACGATGTTTTGATCATGGGGGTGGTACAGACAACTCCTTTTAATTGAATAAAGATTAAACAGCAAAAAATATTAGATCTTCGCCAGAATATATAACTCATATTGGTATCTCTTTCCCATTTGGTACTTTGCGTAACATCGCTGTAAACAAAGTTCTAACTATGTGGATTTAGTGGCCAAATTAACGCAAACACCAAGCAAAAGCTTTTTCATTATGCCCCCTAAAAGCGAATTCTACTATAAAAGAACATCAACATATTATTCATCCATGTTGAATAACTGCTCTCTGATATAGTATTTTTGCCGCAAACGTAGAAACACAACGGTTCAGTTTTGTTTTTCATTTTGTATTTAAAAGTCTATATGGAAAAACACGGCCGGGTGCCGATGCCCAAGCTTGGTATAAATAGCTGGACGTACGATACGCATACAGCGTTTTGATTTGTCTAAAGCTACTAAGTCGTCTGTTCTCTACGAATAGGTCACAAGACAAAAGCCAAACGTAAGTGAATGTTTTGGTTAAACCACTAACGAAGCTTTTGGGTAAAGTGGGTGCAGGATATTCAGTGCAAGCTATTCGCTTGTTTCGTAAAACGTTCGATGCATTTTTTGTTCAGATAACGCTAGATTTGGGTTCTCTAGTACCTAGTTTCCACATTAGCATCAGAACCTGAAGATCTCTGAAAGTGTAGGCATTAACTTCGGTAATTGTTCCAAAATAACCATTGTATGAGAAACTAGTATAAGTATTGGAGGTTTTTAAAAGTAGAGAACTAGAGAATAAGGTACACCGTACTCGTCTGTACCCGCATACATGTCTCTATTTTATATATTGTATTTGTCGTCTTTGCAACTTTGTGTAATAGTGTTTGTTTTATTGTGTGTGTTATGTACTGAGACGAACGAGAGTGAGGTTAGGAGATAATGCCTGGACATCACTATTGCAGCGCCCAAAACTTTGAGTAAAGGCCGACACACGATGAAGAGACTCCGTCCCAGAATGTCCCTTTCACACAATGTCTCTTCGCAATATAGATGCTATAATACTTACATGTTATAAAATATCGTTCGCCATACAATTTAGAAATATAATAATATTATATTATCTTCGTCAAATGTTCTTCTTCAATTATCTCTATGTATGTATGAGAAGCGATATTGAAATAATGTTCTAAGATAACATTAAACATTATAGCCTCTTCATCGTGTGTGACGGCAAAGAAAAGTCCAGCACCCCTATTGTCAACTCCGTCGGAAAGGTTTCCGTTCGGATCCACACTATCCGTCTCTACATTCGTCACGTTGTCGTTTACGTCTACGTCGTCAAACATCTACATTCAGGATGACAAAGACGGAACAAGCGAAATTCGAGTCGGAAGTTTCCGACGCCATTCTGAATGTGCAGGTGTTACTGGATTGAAGCTCACTACTTTAAGACATTCGACGGCGAATCTCGGTAATTTCTTTCCGTTTCGGGTTACTGGAAGATACTTCTCTTAAGTTTATACCTTGCACCCAACACGCTCGGCTGGAACCGCAGCCAAGGTCACCCGTGCATCTGCCGCGCCCTCCCCGACACTTTATTTTTACCATCATTTTATTAGGCTCAAGAGTCATGAGGGAACTTTAACTGGTGCCATTCCCTTTGATGTTGATGTTCTTTTGTCGGAGCGCGCTATAGACTTATTTCATAAATGAATTAAGTACCTATTGAAGCAGCATTCCGATAAGTGCTGGACTGGGAAGGGATTGTGCGGGTTACGTTAAGATGCTTTTAAAAACATGCTTAGTTTACAGTGCATTCAGTTTTGATTAAGGCATTTAGCTAGTCAAAAAAGGGACTTCAATAATACGCTTTTAAAAAAAACAACCGACTTCAATTTCGACTACCTGGATGACATCTTCATATTATACAGTCATTTTGATTTAAAAACCAAACTACTGAACCGATTTCGATAAAATTTATATGGGACCACCTCTGACGTATCAGACCAAACAAAAAAATTTTTTTGGTCTACAATATTGACGGAGACATCGGCGACCATCCTCCTTTTATGAAGTCGGTTAAAAAATGAGGTCTTCAATTCGATTGTTAAGTTTTTTTTTAACTTTTGTTACGCCATTTCTCCGCCAATGATGAATTAATTTTGATGATTCTTTTGTTGTTTGGTAGGTCATACTTCAGTGGCCATCCCATATCAATTTTATCGAAATCGGTTCAGTAGTTTGATTTTTAAATCAAAATAACTGGGGAAAAAAGATGACCATCCAGTAAAAGATATTGACTGTTTTTTAAGTTTTAGTTTTTTTGTAGTTTTATTAGGATTCGAATCGAGATGAATTGGCACAGGAATATGATGAGTAGCGTATAATAGAGCCCATTCTCAACATGATTACGGACTAGAAATAATGATCATGATGTTAAAGTTAGGTAAGTAAGCACGTACAGGCGTGCAGCTCAGAGTTAGACTACGTTCACATGTCATGCGTTTAAGAGTAAACAAGCTGGTCACATCTCCATAGAAACGGGGAAGTAATATTACTCCACTATGTAATGTTGTAGGTCCAAGACTAACTATTATATCGATTTGTCTCTTCATTATCTAAGATTGTAAATTGATAAGTAAAAATTTAATAAACATGAAAGTTATGAGCCAGGAAACATCTTGTATTTTAGCTCATTTTTAACACCATTTTGGACGTAATTATAGAACATAACGAGTACGAAAACGCTAAAATAGTGTATCAAGCGGCATAGTTTAGTCCATCAAAATTTCAAATAACTTTAGTTGCAATAAACTTGTTCAGTACTTTATTCATCACAATCCTGCAACCAAAGATGGACATGAAAAAATTTGCGCGGTAATTTTTCTTTCTTTCTTCCTTTTCCACAATGTGATGAAGAGAGCATAGTTTTTAGCCACGGCCACCGATGAGTTCCAGCCGTCGGGCGGTGCATCCTTAACGCGCAATATACCACGTTATGACCTGGATATGTCCTAAAACTGCATCCAGAACGGGCAGCAGCGTCCTCTCTGCTAACGGTGGTGATCATTCTGCGCTCCCCAAGCCGCCTGCCAAGCGTGGAGATTATGGCAACATCACCCTATTAAGGGGGCCTTCGTCCAGCAATGGACGCTTTCTGGCTGATGATGATGATACCACGTTAATTGCGTCACCCGAAGGCCTCTGACATGACTTTAACTCTGTTTCCATGTCGAGAAAGTTAATGTCAGATGCACCGTGCACCAAACACCTGGTTATTTTGATGCACAGTGCATAACATTTCCATAAAGTACGTACATGGACATAAATAGCGATCGTGACCGGGCGCCGTGATTCCACCGGTACGAGGTAAACATTCATGATCAGGTTTATAAAACTTGGCGTCCAGTGTGCTTTAAATAAAGCTTACGTGCGTTAGTCAAAGTCAAAATCTTTATAATTATGTTGTTCTGCGAGTTCCAATAACAAAGCGATATTATGTTGGAGAACATACAATAGAAACATAATAAATATAGGGCAAGGATTTATTGATAGAATACTAGGTCTAGCGCAATCTGGGCTTGCCTAAAGTCCGGTGACGCTGTAGACTTGTAGAGGCCGTCTGAAGCCAACAGCAAAATTCAATCAAATTAAAATATAAATTTTTAGAACACCCCACATACTCCCCCACCTCCACAAATCACACACACACACCACTCAAGCACACAAACAAATACCACACAACCCACTCACTCACATAAATATCATTGAATGACCTAAATTTCTTGTTTTTTCCTACCGTAGAAGTTAAATACTGTTATTGTAAACTCATATTCTGGGAAGACACTGTCTGCTGCAACACAGCTAATGCTTTAACTGCAGGCAGGGTTGCCACAACAATTTGTACATGTTTTTAAGCAATAAAGTATTTTGTATAGAAAGAGATTTCCAACCTCGGTGTATGAACTAGGACAATAAGTCACATGCCTTTTCAAAAAGGCCTTTCGCAGACGATCTGTCTTATAACCAAATTAGGACGATAATCTTAGATGCAGAAGGAACTGGAAACAGTGAAAATATTCTTAGTTGCTAATAATACATTCTTACTTAAGAATATTTTCAACCGACTTCAAAAAAGGAGGAGGTTCTCAATTCGACTGTATGTTTTTTGTATGTATCTTTACACCGCTAATTATGAATCGATTTTAATGTAATTTTTTTTTGTTTGGTTGGTGATACTTCATAGGTGGTCCCACATAATTTTTATCGAAATCGGTTCAGTAGTTTGGATTTTAAATCAAAATTAATGGAATAAATCAAAATAACTGGAAAATATGAAGATGTCATCCAGGTACCCGAAACTGATGTCGGTTGTGATGGGCGTATTATAAAATTATTACTTATTATTCTTAGTTAAGAATATGTTCTTTATTCTTAGTTAAGACTATTTTATTTATTTTTATTATTCTTAGTTAAGAATGTTTTCACGTTGCTTTTCCATTTCAAGTCTTGTTTTATAAGAATTACAAGATATCGTATGCGAAGCGTGGCATAGAAACACGAAGTGGATATTGCACCTGTCAACAACATAAGATTAAATTTACCTATATGCATAATTGTACATTACATAGTAATTGTTATTTACTTACTAGACTGTGTAATTGCAATGGCAGATCACTGAGCAGTTACTAGCTGGGTAGTTGCTACGTATGGTCATAAAACGTAAATGGTTCATAAAAAAGGGTCTTGACAGACAGACAGACGGACAACGAAGTTGTTCTTTAGGGCTCTTTTTCCTTTTGAGTTACGGAACCCTAAAAAAAGGTTAAATATTGGCAGTCTAGGTTTAGATTATTGAATTTATATGCAATTTTGTTTTAATAATGACTGCACCTTTTTAAGTTTAATATGTAAAATTATTTAATGTTTTATGTAATGCGCGTTTTATTATTATAACGATCAATACTTTTCCCATTTCACTAATCGCTGGAAATATGTTAGTATTTTGTCATATCCCTAGATTTGTTTAGTAAGAAGACGTATTAGAGAAGAATATTCGACATTTACCGTGATTTCGTGCTATGCCTAGAGATTAAACGAAATACCTAGTATCCTCATTTCCCTGCGACATTTACATGCTATCAGCATTACATTGGAATATTGACACTGTTATATATTTCAAATAGAGTACAAATTAGCTAACACTGAATATTATATAATTGTAATTATAGATAACCATTACATTTTCTAATCTCATTAATTTACCGACTGCGATTTTTCATAACTAAATTCTGTGATTTTATATCTGCAAAAAAATTTGAAATGCGCGAGCGAGACAGCGGCGCGCAACCTGTCCCATAAAGAGCAAAATAATCACGATAATCTTGTGTCGTGCGTATTTATGTAGGTACCAGGCTAACAGCAAATCAAAAAGTAATATAAATTACTTATAGTGTACCAATCGAAGCGTGTAATAGGTAATTCCTAGGCGCTGATCCGTATTATGCCTCTGATGCAGCGATCAAACAAACTGGTCATCCGTGGATCTAGCTTAGCGGTTCTGTTGCCATCAGCCATTGTGCTAACAATGTTGCAGGCACTACATGCAGTCCAAGGGTTTGGTCACGATTTTCTAGTTAACCTACGTGTTAGAAAGCATTATGTCTGTCCTCGTAGAGCATGATATTTAAGGAATTTACGGAAGTAATTCGGCCCGCTCGCAAAATTCACCACGTTTTTTACCCCCCCAAATCCCCCCAACTCTCAACTTAAATAGAAAATTTCATCCCCCGTTTCACCCTGGTAAGGCTACAAACAACGATAAACGTTGCGTTAGTTTCCAACCATAAGCCTAAATAATAGATATTTTGATTTTTACTTTGATAATGAAGGACTTTCCATGCACAACTTCATCCCTTTTTTTCTTTTTTTGTGGAATTTTCCAAAACGCTGAATCACTTTTAAACTAATTTTAAGCCGTCATTCTAAACACAACATTTGAAGTGCCTAACTTTGAAATTGACGGACTTTCATATAAACTTTCATCCCCTATTTTACCCTCTTAGGGGTGAAATTTCCAAAAATCCTTTCTTAGTGGATACCTATGATTCACAAAGAACACACCCTCCAAATGTCATGTCTCTAGGACCAGCGGTTTAGGCTGTGCGTTGATAGCTCAGTCAGGACTTTGAATTTTATATATACAGATTTTAAACCATTTAGTCGCAACAAGACATATCAAGGATATCAAGGACCTGACTATTTCCTTCTTTTAGCATGTTATGTCATTGGAGATGCCAATATCGATAATCTGCCTAAATAATGTCCTGCACTTTTTGCTGAGGCTGAAGTAAACAAGTATGGCAAACATTTTAAATTACAAAGTAATAAACCGAATTCCTGTTCTTATGGATGCACACTATAACAAACTTACTTTTTTCAACAAAATATTTTTTTGGCAGGGCAGTTGTGTTTATTTTTAATTTAAAATTTTGGCTTGTAACAACTTTTACAACGAAGTCGATCCTGAATTCGCGAAAAAATCAGCTGTTCTATAGAAAAATGACATTCGCCATCGAAAAAAAACTATGGAACAGCTAATTTTTTTTCACGTACATTCATGTTTATGCGCGTAGTAAACGTTGAATATAAATAAATCCCTTCGCGAAACACTGTATATTAAAAGCGTGTTCTATCGGGTTTACTGAACCCCCCACCCGAGTTCTATTTTCTAACTAACCATAAATAAATGCTTTTTATACTGTCGACTTCGTTACAGTTTATGAAGCGGTTTGATGCTTTGATTGAGAGAACTAGATCCTCCAAGCGTTTATGCCTTTGTTAGTATTAGCATTAATAAGTTTTAACGTTCTTTGTTGGACTTTTGTTGTATTTTCGAATATACAGAGTTAGTTCTAATCAGTCAGCATCCTTTTAACGGCATATTCTGTACATCAAAACAACCAACTTTTACTATGGGGCCAACATTGAAATCGCAAAATAAAAACAGTTGTTTCATAAATTTTGCCCAAGGTCGATGAACTTTTTGTATGGAACAGCTGATATATTTTTCACGATTTCAATGTTGGCCCCATAGTAAAAGTTGTTTGTTTTGATGTACAGAATATGCCCTTAAAAGGATGCTAACTGATGAGAACTAATTCTGTATAGGGCTACGCGGAAAGGTGTTACGTCGTACTATTATTTATTCTGTGGTGTTACTAAGCCAAAAGGAGGCCATCGTAATCATCATTGTGAGCAACTTATACTATGGGGCAATATAAAATGTATATGGGACCACCTCTGAAGTATTACCCACCAAACAAAAAAAAAACATCAAAATCAGCTCATAATTGGCGGAGTAATCGCGTAGCATACATACAAAAAAAACATGCAGTCGAATTGAGAACCTCTTTTTTTGAAGTCGGTTGAAAAATAAAATTGTACAGAAGACAATCAACAAAAGAAATGCATAATTCTACGTTAGGTAAATGCAAAGTTGTTTTTTGACACAAACCGGTTCCAACTTAGCATAATGCACCACCCTAACCACCACCAAGCCACTACCATGCTTCGTCATCGGCCATAAAACGTCCACTGCTGGACGAAAGCCTCCCCCTTAATAGAGGGGTGTTGCCATAATCCCCACGCTTGGCAGGCGGCTTGGGGATCGCAGAACAGCACTGTTAACCAAGAGGACGCTACTGCCCGTCCTCCGGTGGTTCTGGTTGCAGTTTAAGGACTTACCCAGGTCCCAACTACCATGCTTACGTAACTCTCTAGTCTGCGTTTGACCACTCGCCTGTTGCACGAACTACTTGCTTACGAAATTTCATTAAGATCGGAACAACGGTTCGCAAGTCATCGCCGAACAAATATGTACATAGAAAAATCCTCGCTTCGCTTCGATCAAAAAGAAACAGCTGTATTATCTAGTAATTTCACAATCTAAAATATTCAACAACAGTTTTCAAAACCGGACTAACAACATTGCAATTTGTAGAGCAGGAAAAGTATTAGGTTACGGTGCAAAACGTCTAGTTTCCAAATCTCAAGCTACGATCCAGTCTGGTGGTTTTAGGTACATGCCAACTGCAGAACGGTCTAGATTTGGGGCTGGATCGAGTTACCCGTGTCGCAAGTTATAATCGAGTAATCTATATTATCTATAACTATAAAAGGCTATGTCCTGACTGACTGACTGACTGACTGACTGACTGACATATAGACAACGTACAGCCCAAACCGCTAAACGTAGAGACTTGAAATTTGGAGGGTATGTTTTTGGAGAGGTGTAAACGCCCACTAAGAAAGGATTTTTCGAAAATCAACCCCGAAGGGGGTTAAACGGGGTGTTAAAGTTTGTATGAAACTTTTTATTCTCTGGTTCGATTGATACAAAACTTGGTATACATATTCTACTATAAAAATAAGAAGATACGGGTGTCACAGTTTTTTCAAAATCAGCTCCCGTTAGTATAAAAAAAAAACTAAGTTTTAGTGATAGTACGTTTGTTTCTCCTTAACTTTGTAACGGCTGTACATATTAAAATGAAATTTGGTATAGGGATGGGGATAGATGTGGGGATGGGGGTGGGGGTGGGGATGATACTGGGAACGGAGACGGGACGAAGATCGGCATGTTAATATTAAGATTACAATTGGTATCGGGATGGGGTGGGGATGGGGATGGGTGGGGACAGGTGGGGATGGGATGCGGATGTGGATGAGGCTGGGAACGGGGATGGCCGTGTCCATATTAAGATGAAAGTTGAAATCGGGATGGGGGTGGGGATGGGATGGGGTGAGGATGGGGTTCGGGATGGGGATGAGGGAGGGAACGGGGATGGGGACGGGGATGGGTGTGTTCATATTAAAATGACATTTGGTATCGGGATGGGGATGGGGAAGGGGGCGCTTATAGGGATGAGGCTGGGAATGGGGACGGGGATGGGCGTATTTATTGGTCGGCTGAACAGATGGAGCTGCATTTTTGGATAGGTAGTTATAGCATAAGGTTCAGAAACGGACATAGGCAATTTTTTTGTAGGTCCACGCAGACATAATTATTATAGATACTGTACAGCCTAAGCTGCTAAATTAATTTTTAATATTAAATTAACTTACTTTTAAATGCCTAAACTAAATTTTGAGTGGTGTAAACTTACACTCAGCTCAAGCTGTGGTAGCTTCAGTGAGATCAAGCTCGACTCACATTCTTGGGGTCGCGGGTTCGAACCCGGGCGAGCCCGTTCCAATTAGTTGTTTGAAACTTACGCATGGATAATACCACTGGCTTTTCGGTGAAGGAAAACATCATGAGGAAACCTTCATATTTCAGGAGAAGAAATACGATAGTGTATGTGAATCCGCCAACCTGCACTGGGCCAGCGTAGTGAATATGGCCCAATCAGGGTAGGCCGATATACCATTAGTGTTAAGGGCTGATGCAGAGAAACGCACACTCAGCAACGATTTTGAAAAATTCGCAAGGGGTTCAATGTATCATTAAAATACCATTTTGCCGAAACCATTCATTTAAGGCTGTTAAGTTTTTTGACTTAAGAGATAAGATAAAATAAACATAAACATGTTTCAGAATTTTCAAACAATTTCAAAACTGGAAGACCACGGGTCAGTTTTTCATTTGAAAAAAAAATTTATATTTATAGATTAGCTAATCGAGTGTTTATGCGTAAGAAGATAAATATTTTAAACACATGTACTTGATCCGGTGCACGCACCAAGCACAGCGCTTTCGAAACGTCCATCCCGCGTCGGCTCAGATACGTTAAAACCCGAGTATGACGCGCTGTACCTCGAGCGCGCCCCACTCCAACCCACACCGAGTCTACCTAAGCGATCAGTGCAGCACTGTATTTTATCGAAGTTTCGTAATTCTTGCGATATTTTGGTAATCTTTTTACGTTCTTTGTTATCATACTTTTTCTGCTTAAGCTTATTTCATTTCATTGACTCTGTTGATACGGTATGCAATAATGATGATGCTGTAAACTATCCAGTTGAGTTTTTAAATTCATTAAGACCAGCGGGGCTACCATATCAGAGGCTTATCCTGAAGAAAGGTACACCCGTCATGCTCCTTCGGAATTTAAGACCACCCAAATTGTGTAATGGAACCAGGTTACAAGTAAAAATGCTGCATCGTAATCTGGTTGAGGCCATCATTTTAACTGGGTGTGCCCATGGCGAAACAGTGTTTGTGCCGCGTATTCCCATGATTCCCAGTGACTTACCTTATGACTCCAAAAGGCTTCAATTTCCTCTAAAAGTTTGTTTTGCCATGACCATCAATAAGGCTCAGGGTCAAACTTTAAAATACGCTGGTATTGATTTAAGGCAGGACTGTTTTTCGCATGGTCAGTTCTATGTGGCTTGCTCGCGAGTTAGCTCCCCTGAAAGCCTGGCTATTTTAGCACCTTCCAACAAAAAAATCAAAAACGTTGTCTACAAAGAAATATTGTAATCTTTCGGGTCAAAGGCCCCGGCAACTATAGCGTCATTAGCAGACATTTTTAGGGTTCCGTAGTACTACGAGGAATTCTTATAAGTTTGTCATGTCCATCTGTCTGTCTGTTTAAAATTCAACAAGACGGCTTTGTTTTGAAGTAAGTATTGCAAACGCGACATGCCAAATTTGGTCATCCTCAAGAAAACTTAAAGACTTGCAAGCGGCTTGGAAAAAATGCAATAATATACGTATTTTAGTGATTCAATTGAGTTGGGCCCCGATTTAACCGAATTCCAGTATTCAACATTACTACGCGGGCAAAGCCGCGGGCAAAAGCTAGTTAAACATAAAATGAAATGTAGTGGACTCTATGGCAGGGTCAGCCTGTGGAAGTACGTACCACATTGAACCGCCAAACAGTATGTTTCGGTTTGAAGGGCAATGTTACTAGAGAAATTACTGGGTATGAAGAGATTTGACATCTGATATCTCAGGGTGACCAGCGCAGTGCAGTGCGGCTTCAGCAAAGAAGGGAAGCAGAGAAGGGGGGATGATTGCTGCAGCGGCATTCACCTTGGCAGAAATATTCGGTAATTAATAAAATTCTAAACAAGAATGTCGAGTATAAGCGAACTCGGTCAAGTGTCTATCAAGATATGATCGTCAGGTCGCGAGACTCGATAAATTACTAATTATTTTAACATATCCAGCGGAATGGAATATACGAGTATTTGGGAGCGGCCCGAATTTCTTCCGTACGCGGACGAAGCCGCGGGGGACCTCTAGTTACGTATATAGAAACCAGACAGGCGACACCGACAGTGTCGCTTGTCGCTGTCGCCTGTCGCTTCTGCTTATCGCCGGTGACGGAATCATACCTCTCTCTATAGTAACTAATTGCTTCATAATCACAGCTCAGTCCGACAATCAGCCGTAGAATGTGACATCGCAACAACTAGGCGCACAACAAGGTAGGTAAGTAGTTAGCCACGAATGCAGCGGCTATATCAAGCGACAGGATCAGGGAAGCAATCCGACATACATGCTCTTAGATTCACAGATTACCCTGTATAGATTCCGCACGCAACACGAAAATGTGCTTTTTGACCGACTTCAAAAAAGGAGCAGGTTATCAATTCGACTGTATGTTTCTTTTTGTATGTATGTTACGTGATTACTCCCTCAATTATGTACTGATTTTAATGATATTTTTTTTGTTTGGTAGGTCATACTTCAGAGGTGAACTCCAAAAATATAAAAACTATGAATAGAGTATGTATAATGTTTTGCGGCTGATCTACCTTTACACGAAACTAAGGTGTCTTTGGATCAGTACCAAGGCATTTTAATGCGGTATCTGTAGAGGATAATCTGTGAACGGAGTGTAAAATTTTGCGGTTGATCTATCTTTACACTGAAACTAAGGTTTCTTTGGATCAGAACACCCGCATCGTAATGCGTTATTTGTAGGGGATAAACTATTCATGGAGTGTATAATTTTGCGGTTGATCCATCTGTACACGGAACTTTGGTGTCTTTGGATCAGAGCAACACATCGAATTGCGGTATCTATAATAGGGGGTAATCTATGGATGGCATAATTTCGCAGCTGATCCATCTTCACACTGTGCGACCACGTTAATTAAGGAGATTATGCGATGGGCGAAAGAAAGCCAATTGTACGGCTAGCACGTTACACTGGTTCGATATCTATCTATCATTGGAGAAAATTGGAGAAAGGAAAACTGAGGATTGTTTACTTATCTCCACCGGTCAACCTAGCGGGAGGGCTTCCTACGCTGTCTGTTCCGGTACGTGGTCGCCACTCAAGAACCTTTCTTCCCCATCGGTTATCAGTTCTTCGAGCGATGTGGCCTGCCCACAGAAAAGCGAAGGCCCTACTCTTAGCTCTTCAGTGGGCCTGCCCATTGCCACTTCAACTTTCAAACCCTGACGGATATGGCGGTGACTTTAGTTCTTTGGCGAATATCCTAGTTCCGGATATTTTTTTTTTTTTTGTTGTTCCGTCTATACTTCCTCCGACACAGGTCGGAGACATTGTTAGACCAAACATGTTGCTTACGCTGTTTAATGTGGTTTTGAACTGATCGGCAAACAAATCACCTTTTTTTTTTCTAAAATAAGTACTCAAATCAATAAAAGTATACAATAAATTATCCATTTATTTTTTTCTTTTTCTCTAGAGAAAAAGTTCCGGATATTATCGCGCAAAATAACTCGGAGCATAGCTCTCACCATTTGTGAGAGTCCTCTGTGTGATTCGGAGTTCCTCCAAAAGCAGTTAAAGACCACGTTTCAGTTCCATGTGTCGTCACTGGCAACACACACTAGTTGAAGTATCTTGTCTTCTGGCACTGCGGCATTTTGGACGAAAATTATTACGCATCTAGTAATAACAATAAATTAAAATTATTTAGAGCACTGGAATATTTAAACTTTAATCGAGTTACATTATTTTTACTTGAAATCAGTTAGCGCCGCAATCGTATGAAACAAATATGGACTTATAACCAGACCAACCCTTGTATGGAAGAGAAAGATGTTTTCATGCCATATCTATGTAGTCTAGAACATTATTGAGAGGTCAGTTTTCTGCGATGTCGTGAATTTCTAGATTAAGATATCTGATACAGGGCTAGGTATATGTAGTCACTTGATTGTGAAGTGGGACGATTGCTTTATCGATTGTTGCAACTTTGTTACACAATCTGGTTGGATTGGAAAATCGTATTTTTTTTCAATATATAGGCTTGCGTTTGACTGCTATCTCGCCTTTTTTATGGAATTGGGTGACAAGACGAGCTAGACGGTCGTCTGTTGGTAAGCGTCACGCCTGCCCATAACAGTAGCAGTGCCAGAATAGGCTTCATGACTGGTTTTTTTTATTGCCCTATTAAAATGTGGCCCATAAATATAGCTGATTAATGAAAAAAATATGAAAATCTGATCAAAAATAAGCAACTTATAAGCATTTTAATATCATACTAGAAAGAGAGAGAAGAAACAGCAAATCGTGACGTCACTTCTCTGTACGCCATATAAATTATATTCTGACAAGTAAGGTGTCATTTTTTGTTTTGTGGGAAGGGACAGAGTTGTCTCTAACAAAAACTTTAAACGCTCATATATCAGAACATTATTAACCGATCTTCATTTTTTTTTCAATAAACATACTATATTTACTTAAATTCTTCATCAAAGCTATTGGTTTCAACGATATAAACATCAGTCATCTACCCTATTGTGAACTTGCAAACAAAATCCTGCACTGCATTGCACTGTGCTCGTCACCCTGAGATATTAGATGTGAAATATCTTTATGCCTAGTAATTTATCTGGTACTTATATGTACAATTATCTATCTATAGTGAACATAAATGTCACCGATTTAGAACTTCTGTCTCGGTTGTCCAGGTAAATCCACAAAATGTCCCGTTTGTATTTCAATTAAAAAGTAGGTATGCGAGAAAGGAAAGAAAATTTAGTTTAAAATGCCAAAACGTAAATGCAATTTCTCTGGTTAGGACTTTTTTATTTCACCCCAGAAATCCTTACTTCTCGTGTAACACTGTATATTAAAACTCGGTGACTGATCTGACTCGGATAGGTTGGGTGACGAGTAGAACTGTTTTAGCATTAAAATGTTTGGATGATTTTATATTAGGATGAGTAGCTTTATGTTCATTTACTGTAGGATTCGTTGTTAGGATTTTGAATTTTAAGGCTCTTAAATATTATATCTAACTAGCTGATGCCCACTACTTCATACGCGTTGAGCTCGGCCTTCGGCCTCGCTACTATAACCCGCTCCAGAAACACAATATTTCATACAAATTGGTCCAGCCGTTCACTCACCTTTTAAACCTTTCCTGAACTTCCACAAATATTTCAAGATCAAAATTAGCTAAACCGGTTCAGCCATTCTCGAGTTTTAGCGAGACAAACGGCAATTGATTTTTATTCATATATAGAATAGATTACCGATAACCGATGGGGAAGAAAGGTTCTTGAGTGGCGACCGCGAACCGGAAGATGCAGCGTAGGAAGGCCTCCCACTAGGTGGACCGACGATATTGTAAAAGTCATGGGCAACGGGTGGATGCAAATGTCAGGTTGTCTCTATTGTGGCGGTCTAAGGGCCTTCGTTCAGCAGTGGACGTCTCCGGGCTGATGATGATGATGATGATAGAATAGATTGATTGAAATTTATATTAGTAGCAGTGATGGTATGTGTAGTAATGTTATGTAGATGTTTTATTATGGTTACATTAGGATGACTACATATGCGGATACACATGAGGATAAGAACATAGATCAGTATGGCTACATAATTAGGATGCCAATTTTTATGTTAATTATTAGGGAGCCTATATTTTACTATCAGGGTGGCCAGAAGTTATACTGCCCTGAAAATAAATAAAAATCCTAGAGCTTGATTACAGCACCACCTACAGGGTCTAGTTGTGAAACCAATCGCGCCATAAATAGCAGTCCTACATAATAGGCAAGATGACTGTTTTTTTTATTGTCCTATTATAATGCGGCCCATAAATAAAGCTGTTTATTGAAAAAAAATATGAAAATCTGATCAAAAATAAGCAACTTATAAGCATTTTAATATCATGCTAGACAGAGACGCGAAACAGCAAATCGTGACGTCACTTGTCAGTACGCCATATAAATTTTATTCTGATAAGTAAGGCGTGACGTAATTTTTTGTTGTGTGGGAAAGGGACAGAGTTGTCTCTACCAAAAACTTTAAATGCTTATATATCAGAACATTAATAACCGATTTAAATTATTTTTTCAATAAACTATATTTACTTAAATTCTTCATCAAAGCTATTGGTTTCAACGATATAAACAGTAAACAGTATAAACAGCGACTAATGCCAAAAGTAAAAGGTGTATTTTTAAACACATAGTTTAATGATAAAGAATGTAAATATTCAGATTAAAAAAATACTACAGCCTAGCACGCGAGCCGTGATAAACGTATATCCACTCTTTTCTCCCCTTGAAAACGAGACAGACGTATCCATATTCTAGCTTTATCACGTTCCCGCGCGGGGAAAGACCAATTAGTCCTCGGCGCGTGCCGAATGAATTTTGAAAAATACTCTGATTTATTTTTAAAAAAATATACAAATAACCAATAAAAAAAAACTGTTTTAATTCAAATGCTCAAATTATCAGCGACATCACCACTTTTTTTTACGAATTACATTGTCAAACGAATGTTTTAGCACAGTAGCCGTTTATTTTTTTATTTCAGGCTTACATTTTGCATAATTAAATAAAATCCCACCTAAATTGCTCAAAGCCATCATCATCATCAATTGTATCATGCGATTTTCGACTCTAAACTAATGCAAGACGCGCGGGTGAATTCTGTTATTTTTCTGGCATTAGTTGCACTAAGACAAACTTATCTATTTTATTTACCTACTTATGATCAGTTATCTTAATTGAAAAAAGAACTAGTGGCGCCATCTCTGTATTCTCAGAGACATCAAGTACTACTTACCTAATTATCTATCTTTTTAAGGTCATTGTGAACTTTAGTGAAGAAATTGTAAGTTGTTTACATGTTTAAATGCCTTTTATACGATTGTCGAGGATTTATTGTCTACACAAACCTAAAGTAGGTTTTTAGACAATAGAAAAAATATTGTATGATAGATTTTCAGATTCGATAAATAAATGAAAAAAAAAAAATTAAAAAAAATGATATGATATTCTAAGAACATTTTGGGTACAAGGAAAATAACATCCTACAAGAATAATTTCTTTTCCGTGACTAAAATTATTTGTCCCTCTAAATTTATATCCATGCCAATAATAAAGTTCAACCATTGATCTAATGCTTCATAAAAGGGGAATAAACAGACAACCACAATTTTTATTAGTACCAAAGATGAATGAAGTGTACCACTCAGGTTATGAATCATTATGAGCTAAAAAACTTACTGCTTAATCATTACTCGATAAGGTTATTGAGTAATTATTAAGCAGTAAAGAGAGGGTAGCGAGCAATATTTTTAATATACCCTCATTATCTAGCAAATATAGATAATTTGGACCTGGTAATTATGTCCTAAAACTGCATCCAGAACCACTAGAGGATGGGCAGCTGCATTCTTTTGTTTAAATGTGGTGAGCATTCTGCAATCTCCGAGCCGCCTGCCAAGCATGGGAATTATGGTCAACCCCCCTTTTAAAGGGGAGGCCTGGTGGATGTTATCAGCAGTTGATGATTATCTAGCAAGTTTATTAAAACAAATATCAGCTGATTAGATAGCTAGAAGCCAACCTGTACTGTTTACATCTATTGTTTGACAATAAACTTTTGCTCACATCTTTCAAGCTATGATATGACACAGAATAGCATCGTATTTTTTAGTCAGCCTATTTAAGCTTTTTCAAGTTACGTAATGCTTGTTATCTTGAAGTTAAATGCTGATTTGACATTCAAATTATCATAGTAGTATTACTGGGAAATAAACGGGGCCCCTAAGATAAAGGTACTTTGGTTCATTGTTTTGACACTACACAAGGTGAAACTATGTGAAACTAGTGAAAGTTAACATTAACTAAACGTTAAATCAACAGGATTCCGACGAGTTATTGGCTTTAGACTTGTCGTATTACCGAACAAAGAAATATATACGACAAACTGGTATTTTATTGGCTCAAGGATAACGTAAGATGTTCCAATAACAGTATGTACTCAATCGAACGAAAGTCACTATGTTTCCAATATGCGTAGTTACAACTTACCTGGTTCTGGAAGAACAGTGGTAGGAAGGAATTTCCCAAATCCAAACTGATGAAACAGCGTCCACAAAATTAATCTTGTAGCAAAATTACTGATAAGAATAATCTGCAAAACACTGAAAAACTCAACACCATCGGACGGAATAAATTATCATGAAGGCGGCGTCAAACCAAGCAAACGTCAAAGTCAGATACGTCAAACAAAACATCCGTCCGAAGTCCGATCAAGAAGAAGGATAGTAGATGACTCGAAGAAAGGGCACAGTTTTCTTCTCTACTTTACTCAGCTATTTTAGATTGCTATTCACTGATGACAGACAAGGACGAATCCAATGAAATTCAAAAATAGTGTGACAATGAAAGAGACAACAAATTATCCTTTTAGCAAACCATAGACAACATCAGCTGTTCATTTCTGTGGCTGTTCCAAAGCTGTTCACAGCACAGCTGTTTTTTAACTTCCTACATGGTCTATTTTAATTATTATTAAAGCTATTAAATCCTCCAAGATTTTTATTGTTTTCACTCTGTTTTCACTATTCAGGGTGACAATGTCAATTTTCATGGATCGGCATTATGGGAAGTTTTCTGACAGCTGTCAAAACGCAGTAAATTTTTTTTTTCTTTGGTCTTGGCATCGCACGTTGTGCATTCTGCCAGTGTCAAGTTTATGATTTTTTCATGTATTTATATGAAAATCAAGGCAAATATGTCATGATATCACAGTCAGTCACACGAAATTAGTCATAGTCGAGTCCAAGTCATGTCCTAGTAAAGTTGTGGCGATTTTACTATGAGCTTCTACGGAGTTTTGAAAACAACACAAAAAGACATGTTTCACCACATTATATCACTTGCCCACACTCGTGCATGTAATTCAACACTCAATGAATAAAACACCACCATTTTTAATCATTAATTCTCGAAAAACACAAGTTTAAGAAAATAATAGAATGCAACGGCATGATTTTTCCGTGTTCCCGCCAAAACTCCAACGCAGTTAATATAGCCAAAGGATAGACGGCGCTGACGGCTGACGAGACATAATTCTCTTTTATTCGCATTTGATTAATGAATAAGCAAAAAGTGTTTTTTTTTCGCTACTATTACGCTTACTAATCCGCATATAGTGCCGCACGGCTAGTGTGTGAGACACTGAAGAGAGAAGCAAATAGAACGGAAATGGTACGCTTCACGCTAGCCGGTTACAAGCCTAGATAGGCATAAACTAATCACCGGCTCTTATTCCGGTTGAAAGTCACTCATGTAATCTAGAAGGCGTATCAACTCTACCGATTTTGCGTACAAAATGCCGCGTTGCGCTATAATTACATGCCGTCTGTCTAGTAGAAATTTTACTTTAAAAAAGGAGGAATTTCGTACCAAATTGTTTGTAGTTGTGTGATTTATTGATTAATTATTTATTCATTTTTGATTATCCTGAAGAATGCATAATAGTCATTACCTAAATTTTATCGATATCGATATTTTTTACTTACTAGATGGTTTTCCGTATTCCAATGCTTTGTATGTAGGTTGTCCTTGGTTTCTATTAACAAATTTTTAAATATATCTATTTATATCATTTCATCGTCGTCGTCAGCCATAAAACGTCCACTGCTGGACGAAACGCTCTTAATAGCGGGGTGTTGCCATAATCCCCACGCTTGGCACGCAGCCTGGGGATCGCAGAATGCTTACCACCGTTAGCCAAGATGACGCTGCTGCCCGTCCTCCGGTGGGTCTGGTTGCAGTATAAGGACATACCCAGGTCCAAATGATTACAGTTCATACAAAATCGGTTCGCATAATTATTCATGCAATCTAATATTTATTTACTATTAATATTATTTGGAATAACATTCATTTTACATAAATTAATTTCATATAATTTATATTTTGAACTACGTGGACGGGGTCGCCCGCGACTCTGTCCGCGTGTGGAAGAAATTCGACTCGCTTCCAAATATCATACTATACCACTGGGTTAATAACACATTTTTTTCTTCCACTTCTTTATCAACCCCAGCAAAAAAATTACTGCTTTTGTTTTAATGATTCAAACCAAATACGAATAACATCACTATAACTTCAATACAACGAACTCTCCTTTCCATGCAAGATCTCATCCCCCATTTCACCCTCTTAAGTCATCCTTGTCAAAAAAATATTTTAAATGCCATATTTTTATTTAAGTGAACTACCCAAATACCAATTTTCATCAGTATAACTTTAAAAACAAAGAACTTTCCATACACAATTTCATCCTTGATTTCAACCCCTTAAATCATCCCTAAAAAAATTGAAAACAGCTAAGGAACTATCCAAATACAAATATTCACGACTAAAAGTTTAAAAACAAAGTAGATTCATACAAAAGTTTTTACCCATTTTTACCCCCTTAGGGGTCGAATTTAGAAAAATCCTTTCTTAGTACACCCCTCCGCATCGAGACGAATACACCCTCCAAATTTCAAGTCTGTACGACCAGCGGTTTGGGCTGTTAGTTGTTAGTCAGTCAGTCAGGACAGAGCCTTTTATTATATTAGATTTTAACTTGAAAATACACGAGTATTGAAAAATAAAAATTATAATTGATCATAACTGACTTGACATAATGTGTACCTGCCAGTTTTCATGCAATTCAATCTAGAAGTATTTTACATAATCTATAATTTTATCCTAATAAATTACTATTATTTTAACTACGCGTGTGGTTTTGCATTACCATGATGTTTCACAAACTAGTTTATTCTATGATGTAAACGTAATAGGGGATTTTCTGAAAAATAGAAGCTCATTGTAGATGGCGCTGACCCTGCGCTGACCAGACATGGCTGCCATTGACAAGTTTATTGCCGCAGATCAAAAATGAATGCTGTTTTTGACTGTCACGTATATTCAGCGCCATCTATCGAGTTGTAGACTACTTTTTTTAATCGTCGTCCCGCAGGAAGTTTGCACTACAACGTTGCCACACTATCGTCAACGTCATTAAACTTGGTTCTTGGCTTTGGTCTGCCGAACCGCTTGACCGTAATATAACAGAATCTTTAATACAAACTCGATGGTTGATTTGGTTGGTCAAAAAAAAATTGGGTTATGGGCAGAGAAATGTTACTAGCAGAATCGTAATGTGATGACGTAATTTATCGATGACAAGGATAGCACTTTACATTTAGCACAAATCGCTTTGTGGTGAAAAACAAAAAAAAGAGGTGAAATTATAAAAAAAAATATAAAGTGTAATGTAATATTCACGTTTAATGACCCATTTCTAAGACAATAAAGCATTTGTTTTGTAAGTTTTGAAATGATATTATGCGCTAGGATTATTATTCTGTCGGTATCTCTACATACATACAAATATGATATAGATAATAGTTCATTTTGATAATTGTATTTAATAATAAAAAATACATTTGACGTAAGGTACTTTATAGGGACTGCTAAGGCATTATGACATTTTGCCCAAGTTGATACAAGGAGGAAAGGAGGTATGATTAGGCTACCTGCGTATGGATATTACCCATATGATTTTGGGATAAGTTTTATTGTGGCAACACAAAGTGTGGGAGCAAGAAATAACTAGGTGGCCGGAGTTTTGGCGGGAACACGGAAAAATCATGTCGTTGCATTCTATTATTTTCTTAAACTTCGCGAATTAATGATTAAAAATGGTGGTGTTTTATTCATTGAGTGTTGAATTACATGCACGAGTGTGGGAAAGTGATATACTGTGGTGAAACATGTCTTTTTGTGTTGTTTTCAAAACTCCATAGAAGCTCATAGTAAAGTCGCCACAACTTTACTAGGGTATGACTTGGACTCGACTATGACTAATTTCGTGTGACTGACTGTGATATCATGACATATTTGACTTGATTTTCATATAAATACTTGAAAAAATCATAAACTTGACACTGGCAGAATGCACAACGTGCGATGCCAAGAACTAAGGAAAAAAAAAAAAAAACTAGGTGGCCACGCGCCCTAGATTTCTACTAGTAAAATTTATCTGGTTATGGGGTTATGCAGAGAAACTATAAATTTCTCTGGGGTTATGGAAAGAGTGGAAAGAGAAGAGAGAGAGCTAGCTAACGGAGTTTTGGCTGGAACACGGAAAAACCATGTCGCTGCATTCTATTATTCATTTTACAGACTTTTTATATAGTAGTTTCATTTCTATGTTTTTTCGCGAATTAATGATTAAAAATGGTGGTGTTTTATTAATTGAGTGTGAGCGTGGAAAGTGATATAATGTGGCATAATGTGTATAATGTAGTTATAATATAATGGTATAATGCATATAATATCATTGGTATAATGTAAAAATAAAGTGATATACAGCCTTACTTAAAAAAACTTTTCAACCGTTAGTCACTGCTTAAGATGCTCTGCCATCTTCTCTCTGATGTGAAGTTGCATGTGCTAGAAAAGGACAGAGAAGTTTAAGCAGTGACTAAGAGAATCGAGATTATTTTAGGTAAGGCCGATAATGTGTAACATGTATTTTCGTTTTGTTTTCAAAACTCCTAGAATCTCATAGTAAAGTCATCACAACTTTACTAGGGCATGACTTGGACTTGACTATGACTAATTTCGTGTGACTAACTGTGATTTCATTATATATTTGACTTGATTTTAATATAAAAACTTGAAAATTCATAAGCTTGACATTAGTAGAATGTACAACGTGCGATGCCAATAACATGGAAGAAAAAATCAATAAAAAGAGATAAAACGTCAAGTGACATTCTGTCACTGTCATGTCAACGCCAAGCAAGGCAATCAAATCCAGTGCTGCCAACTTAGTGGATTTTGCACAAAAACAGGTAATTTCCACCTCCTCTTTAGTGACGAAATATAGGTTTTAGTGGTTGGTGGATTTTTTAGTGCATTAATAAACTCCAGTTCAACACAAGCACTAAGCCACTTACATGTACACGTCACATAATTACACGTTTCTAAATATAATTTTCTATCGAATTGAATAATAACAACACATAATTTGAACTGCTACATTAAGAATACACTTTGGTTTGAGGTTGAAAGGAAAATGCTGCAACGAATATGAGTTTCCAATGAACTGTAAAAATAATTCGGTACCAATGAATCATTATAATTATACCAGAACCTGACGATGATGGTGCAGACAAAAAAATCTCATGAAGAAGTTGAATAAAAGGCATGTGAACTTTTGGCTTAGTTCAAACAAAGTATAGTATGGGAAAGTATCTCTAGACCACCTGCGTACAAGAAACGTCCTAAGTTTTTAGGTTAGAATAGCAGCTGTTGTTATTGAATATTACTGATCTTGTTGAATTACCGATTGGATAGCATACCTACATAGTATAGTTTTTCTGTTTTTTTTTTATATCATGGACTCAACAAAGAAGAATCGATTGTTTATATTTTATTAGATGATAATAAAGGAAACTAATTACTAATTAACTAATCGTTTGCTTTCGTAAAAACAAAAATAAAGTGGAAAATGTAGTGATTATGAGAGTAGACCTGTATTTTGTTAGTGGTTTCCTGGTGGTATTATAAGTTCAATCTGCAGGCTAATCATGTAACTGCACCCTTATCATGGACGTTCGTGATTCTGATTGCGAGCGTGCGCGAGCAGGAGGGCGCATGGCGCGAGTGGGTTGGTACGAGCAGGATGGCATGCTATCGCAATCGGAATCGCGAACGTCCATGATAAGGGTGCTGTTCGGGATCGCGATTTGTCATAAATCTCACCTGTCACTGTCACAGCTTCACGGTATCACGGAGGGATTTCTCTCGCTATCATTATCGAACGAATGCATTGATTTCCTTAATTAAGTTAAGCAAATCAGTCGGTCTCTTGGCGTTTCGTCGTGCCCTGCAGGGTCAAATGAGTTTTGGCAGTGACAGTGACAAGTGTCAATTTTTGACAACTCTTATCCGAATCGCGATCCCGAAAAGTTACATGATTACTAGGATCAAGTATCTACTGATCCTAGCATGATTACCTTGCTGGTGGAGGGCTGGCTGGAGGGTTAGTTTTGGTTAGTTTAACTGTTGGCAACACTGATCAAGTCATCAAGACGCACGCAAGATACAAATGTGTAATTTACACTGTTCATTTGGATTACGTGATTTAAGAAAAGTATCTTTTGTTTTTGTATTGAAACCTGGAAACTTTGCCTTTGTGCCACCCGAGTTAGTTCACCCAAGAAAAGTTATATTCTAATAGAAAAACGCTAACCTATTTCCAAATAACAACCGACCACAACAATTACCATTCGCCTTTGTGAAATTGTTACGTTCGATTATTAATAAAAAGTAGAAAAATAAAAACAGAAATCGTGAAGACCATGGCGAAAGAAGAAGATGACGATAATTTGCCCGATAAAGATGCGGCAAAAGAATTCTACGCAAAATATGAACCAAAAGAAATCATTGGAAGGTGAGTTCATAATCATCACTCTAAATTAGCCTATCAATGGGACGTGACTGCTTAGAGTTGATTGAAACAGTGCCAATTTTTAAAGGCACTAAGGCATTAAAGCATGCGCCAGTACAATGTTTTCTTATGTTTTCTTAATGACCTTGGGAGTTAACCTGATGGCTTTGCTGTGATAGACACCTGATTTGCTTTTCTATGTAATTGGATTGATATAGTAAAATATCTCACATCTGGTCCCGATTAAAATACGCAGACAATTGTAAAAAAAACAATTATATTGCATTTATTACTGGTGTAGTAAACCTTATCTAAGGATATTGTTTCCTGTATACAGTAATAGCTAAAGCTATACTCCTAATTCCTTACAAGGATTTATTTCCACCAAAAAAGAGATGGGCGGAGCAGAGTGGACACATGTAGGATGCTCTGTCGCTGTATATGATATTCGCAAATCATCTTAATCATATTGGTTTAATTTTAATGTAATTTTTGTGATTGGTAGATTCCTGCGCATTTCTTTTCCGCTCATCTCCACATTAGCGGAATTGCGTCCTAGTGTTGGGATCCAATGGAACAGGCTAAGATGATATCAATTTATTCAATCATGTTCAAAGTTCTTTCAGGTGACTGCTACACAAGTGTGCAGCATCACAGTTTCTTATTGCCTGTGATGACTTATGCACAATGTTTCACTTACTAAATCTTTCTGTTCCCAGAGGTGTAAGCTCGACAGTTCGGAGATGTGTTGAAAAAGAAACAGGAAGAGAATATGCAGCCAAGATTATAGATCTAAGTCAGGAGCTGCAGGATGGGGTGGACACGCGCACGATGCGAGATGCAACGAAACAGGAGATACAAATACTTAGGATGGTTGCCGGACACCCTTTTATTAGTGAGTGAGTTGCTTAAAACTTTGAACATAAGCAAGTAGGTTCTGGTTATGAAATCACCCACTGCTCTAGAGGGTTGTTGGTGCAGGACTTGTTGTTCACACATTGTATAAGTATAATCATATTACGTCCTCTCTGAATTGAGTTGTGATTTAATAACTTACTAATCCTGTTACAAGTTAAAAATAAATAAATATAATTAGTTTATAAACATTAAAATAATGCCAAGAAAACTAACAGACATATTATGAATCTGTGTGGAATGACCTTGGCAAAGTGCTGTCAAACCAATAAGAGAGAAAGGGAAAGTACAATGTTGTATGTTGTTGGTTTTTAAATAAACTATTTTTGTATTTTGAAAGTGCTATCTGGGCTTCTGATTTGTTTAACATCTTTTTAAAATATCAATTCAAATAAATATATTAAGTGTATTATTTGAAATTATATTTGGTTGATAAAGTTTAAGTATCAAATTTACTTGCAGTGGTAATAAAATGAAATGAAAAAAAAAAGATAAATTATTTACGTTGAAATATAATGTAAGCATCATATCATCTAACTTATAATATAATTCATAGTAGTATGAGTGGAAAACATCTGCAAAAGGACAGCAATTCCAGCAATAGGCTAAGCCTGTATCTCGGGAATCACGTGTGGTTTTCAAGATGTCTTTTTTGCATCTGGTTTCATATGTAATGTTTATTCTGTGGCATTTTCAATTCAGTTTTAAAAAACACACCACATTTTGTCAAAAACAAATCGTCAGAGTCTAAAATTATGTATTCAATGTAAATAAATTTTATATTAATGTAAATAAGTAAATGTCCGACCGAATATTCTGCATAAATAGTCCCTAATTAGGCCATTATTATTTAAACAAGTCTTGATTTCTTATTAATGAACTCTAGATACCTATGTTTATTTAATTCTTGATGATGATAACGAGAATGCATTCAATAACAATTTGATAATCATTAAGTCATGTTTATCGGCTTCAAGTAAAGCTTGTATTTGCTCAAATTTTTTGCTTGCTTGCTTCAGAGAGATTGAGCGTAGAATTATAAATCAATCTAAAAGTTATTGCTAAGGAAGTAGGTAATTAATAATAATTAAGTATTGGTATTCATAGTAAACACTAACTACGTTACGGTTCTGAAAAGCCTTTTCCCTCAAACTTTTTTTGCGAAGCACGCCACCTAGTGGTATCTATAGGGTAGATGACTGATTTTTAAATCGTTGAAAACAATAGCTTTGAAGAAAAATGTAAGTAAAAATGTGTGAATGTGTGTGTATGTTTATTGAAAAAATAATTTAAATCTGTTATTAAAGTTCTGATATATAAACGTTTAAAGTTTTTGGTAGAGCCAACACTATCCCCAACCCACAAAACAAAAAATGACTTCACGCCTTACTTATCAGAATAGAATTTATATGGCGTACAGTGACTTCACAATTTGCTGTTTCGCCTCTCTGTCTAGCATGATATACTTCCATGAAAGGCCTCCTATCCCTTGTTTTTACCCCATTTGTAAA
Organism: Erannis defoliaria; assembly: GCA_905404285.2. NCBI lineage: Eukaryota > Metazoa > Arthropoda > Insecta > Lepidoptera > Geometridae > Erannis > Erannis defoliaria. The sequence continues at coordinate 13,564,844 of FR990088.1, forward strand.
TATTTTGTGTAAATATATCAAAAAAAATAAAATAAAACTGTAAATAGTTAATTACCTACCTAATATATTTAATAATAACATACCCTGTCTCCACTTATCTGTCTTGGTGTGTGTTTTGTAGTTAGTTTTAATGTTTTGGTTTCAGGGAACATAACAAAAATTAAAAAATTAAAAAAAAAAAACAAAACTCTGCACTACACTTCAAAGAATATTGCAGTATTAATAACCGAACAAACTCTGCGTTTGATGGCCTATCTTTCTACGTGACAGTGGCGGAGTTGTGAAACATCTTCACAAAAGCCATACATCAAGAATTGAATTGAATTGAACTAGCATGATATTAAAATGCTTATAAGCTGCTTATTTTTGATCAGATTTTCATTTTCTTTTCATTAATCAGCTATATTTATGGGCCACATTTTAATAGGACAATAAAAAAAAACCAGTCATCTAGCCTATTGCCTGAGCAAGAGAAGTGTTTGCAACAACATCTTTATCTGTCGGGTTGTTGGTACTCGTATACATGGGCCGTACCATCACCGCTAACTGCGGGACCGAATAGTCATAGTCATAATAGCTCAGCTGCCGACGCTGTCGGACTTGAACCTGCACACGAGTAAAGCAGTCGGGACAGAAACCCGGAGATTTTTCATATGCAGGTTCAAGTCCTGCCTGATGTTTTAATTTCTTTCACACTGTCTATGCATTAAAAACGTAGACATTCACAAAGTGTGTAAACAGTTCAAATAAAAACATTCAATAATATCCACTTGAGTTTTGCAATCTGAAACCCTTTAATAAAAAATAACAACCGACTTCAATTTCGACTACCTGTATGACATCTTCATTGGTTCCAGTTGTTTCGATTTATTCCAGTAATTTTGAATTAAACACCAAACACTGAACAGATTTCGATAAAATTTATAAGGGAACATCACTGAAGTGTCACCTAAAAAAAATACATATTTTTTAAAAATCAAAATCATTTCATAATTGGCCGAGTAATCGCGTAACAACTATTACAAAAAAAAAAAATTTAAAAAAAGTTGCAGTCGAATTGAGAACCTCCTGTTTTGTAGTCGGTTGAAAAAGTTGATTGTTATATAAAAATATAATTCCATTTGTTGCAGTTGAACTTCAAGACGTGTTTGAATCTGAGACTTTCATATTCCTAGTTTTTGAACTGTGCAAGAATGGAGAGCTGTTTGACTACCTCACGTCTGTGGTCACATTATCGGAAAAGAAGACGAGATACATTATGAGGTAATGCAAAAAAATATATTTGTAGTGGTAGGACTCCAGACTTAGTAGACTCTAAGGGAAGTACCACACCTTTGCCAGTTATTCAACCGCCAAGCAGTAGTGTGCAAGCATTACTGTGTTCCGGTTTGAAGGGCATTGCTACCAGATAAATTACTGGGTATGAATCTCTTTATAGTAATTTCTCTTTGACATCTAATATCTTAGGGTGACGAGCGCAGTGCAGTGCGGCGCAGGATTGTGTTCGCAAGTTCACAATTCTGGAAACTACTACTGTTAGTGGCAGGACGCTTACCACCAGCAGGCCTAACATGCGCACTGCGAGAAATTTTTCTCGATTCTACAAAACAGGACAAGGCTACGAATCTGTATAAGTTTGTCTCGTTTTCGCACGACATAAACGGCCTTACCTAAAAAAACTTTTCAACCGCTAGTCACTGCTTAAGATGCTCTGCCATCTTCTCTCTGACGTGAAGTTGCACGTGCTAGAAAAGGACAGAGAAGTTTAAGCAGTGACTAAGAGAATCGAGATTATTTTAGGTAAGGCCGAAAGACACGACAAAATTTTCTCGCGGTGCGCATGTTAGCCCTGCAGGCGAACGCCTTGCTCGTCTCGTCACTTAAAAAAAAAAAACACTACAATTTGGCTTTTATTGCTAGTTATTTTGTGGTCAAAGGAATGAGATAACCTGTCTTCGTAAATTACTTTGAGATTGGATAAACTGAAACCAGATTACTTCATCCGCATTTCTCTCTGACAAATTATGCATGTTTAGAATTTGTGTTAAGCCCTTTTTACTTGACTACAGCAAAGCCAAAGGAAGGGCTGTGTTTTATGTTCCACCGCGCAGAGCCTTAACTCTTTGATAAATAATTTATCAAAGACATAATAAGCTTTTAAAAAAAGCTTTTAAGCCTTTATAGCCTATTCATCAAATTTGATTTTGATGAATGCCAATCGATTTGTGATGGTTCGGGTGACATAGGGTGAAGTGAAGTCACAGTAAATCTACATTCAGAGTTTAACATTTAAAAAAAAATGAAACTAATCAATGAGCACATTCCAAATATATAACAATTTGACTTCGAAAATATTGCGTGTTGTTAATTTGATGACAAACCCATCATGTTTGTGTAATTTTTTAACCGACTTGAAAAAAGAAGGAGGAAGAATACATACAGTCGAACATATATCGACTGTATGTATTTTTCAGTGAGAGATATTTTTTATTCTCCATGGTGTTTTTAATGTTATTTTTCCTAAGTTCACCGATTCCTCCAATTAGGCAAAGGGTAGATCGAGGTGGTTCCATAATTGTAATTTTTTTATTGGTTTGTGTACTTGTTTCTTCAAATTCGTAATAGTGGACGCGCGGTCGGCGCGCCAGTAATTACTGAGGCGCGGCGGGCACGGCTGGCCCCTCGCAATGTCGAAATATCTAAACTTCACAATGCGCTGAGCTTGGCTTTACTTTACGTTAGGACATTATCTTACGTCCATCCTCGTTACCGTTCAATTCTTTGAACATAAAAATCGATGTTTTCGCCGTCCCAGCAATAGGCTAGATCAGGGGTCGGCAACCTTTTGCTATAGCAGGGCCACATATGTTGCCGATACTCTGGCAACAACTCGGGCCGCACTTCGGACATGTATTTTTATATGCTTATAGTTTTTTATGTATGCTTTGGTATTTTTTTCTTACGGACCTCAGGCATGCGGGCCGCACCAAGATAGTCCGCGGGCCGCATGCGGCCCGCGGGCCGCCTCTTGTCTACCCCTGGGCTAGATGACTGATGTTTAAATCGTTGAAACTAATAGCTTTGATGAAGAATTTAAGTAAATATAATATGTTTATTGAAAACATTATTTAAATCGGTTAATAATGTTCTGATATATGAGCGTTTAAAGTTTTTATTACAGACAACGCTGTCCCTTTCCCACAAAACAAAAAATGGCGTCACGCCTTACTTGTCAGAATATAATTTATATGGCGTCCTGACAAGTGACGTCACGATTTGCTGTTTCGCCTCTCTGTCTAGCATGATATTAAAATGCTTATAAGTTGCTTATTTTTGATCAGATTTTAATTATCTTTTCATTAATCAGCTATATTTATGGGCCACATTTGAATAGGACAATAAAAAAAACCAGTCATCTAGCCTATTTACCTATTGAAAATTTTATGTATCGTTGAAATGCGGGTGCTTCGAATGTAGGTCGCTCGAAGTAGGTATTACGAGTCCGCGCCAAAATTAGAACTAAATAGGTATCTCTGCCAATGACCTATTCAGAGTTATTTCCTGCAATCTGAAGAAAAAATATAGAAATAGAATAGAATAGAAAATACTTTATTTGTGACAAAAACATAATATACGCGAAAACAAAAGAAATTCAGACAATTAAACACAACATATTAAAGAAATTAAACCTAAACATATACACATAGCACTAGTTTTTCTGCCACAAAACGGCCCCAGCTCAGCATGATGCCGGCTGTAGCCAACCGGCGCTGGTCTTCCGCTGGGACATATTATATGGGTATAGGTTTTAACCGTTTTCACGCGTCTTGCTTGCGGACAATGGACAGGTCGAAAGGTGACACGCATGTTAGGTTGACTTCAGTTCAGCAGGGGTATACACAACTCAACCAGCAGTCCTCCACCAGCAAGCTAATCATGTAACTGTTCGGGAGCGCGATTCGGATCGCGATTTGTCATAATTGTCACTTGTCACTGTCACGCCAAAACTCATTTGACCCTGCAGGGGCAGGACGAAACGCCAAAAGACCGACGGATATGCTTTACATAATTAGGAAAACAACAGTTACATGATTAGCCTGCAGAAAGGTTTCTGTTCAACATAATCATCACCATCAGCCCAGAGACGTCCACTGCTGAACAAAGGCCTCTCCCTTAGACCGCCACACTGTACGACAACCTGCCATTTGCATCCACCGGTTGCCCGAGACTTCTAAAATTTCGTCGGTCCACCTAGAGTGAGGCCTTCCTACGCTGCGTCTTTCAGTTCGACCCCTAAGGGGGTAAAAAGGGGGGAAACTTGGTTTCCGTTCGGATCCACATTATACGTCCCATTCATCTACATTCAAGATGACAGAGACGGTGATTGTGGTTCCAAACGGAAACCTTTCCGATTGATTGATTGAGTTATGAAGCAGGGCAGCCTGCAGGGGTACTGCAGGTCAGTAGTTTGCATTGACAATCGGCGTTGCTTAAAATTATTGTCATGCGAAATTCTTTTCCGCCCGTATCCACAACGCGGAAGATAATTAAAATTACTATTTGAGATATAATTAGAACACTACAAGTTGCCAATGAAAACGACGAGTTATTACTGGATGTATGACGATTGGTCCACTCTTGATAAAAAAAAATACAGTCATACAGGGTTATCTAAATACACCTAAAAGCTTTTGTTGTATTTTTGTTTTATTTATATGGGATTACTCTCGTTTAATTAAATCAGATACTCGGACTACAGTTTCGATCATATCCGTCTGTGAAGCAGGACACGGCCGCATGCGCGTCGGGCTCTGTTTTCACTCTTTGAATAAGGTCACCGCATGTGATCGAAAGTATAGTCGGAGTATCAGACTTAATTAAACGTGAGTATTCCCGTCCGAGAGGGAGCTAAATCCTTCAAGGTATTCCCGTATAAAAAAAAAAGTGTCAAAACCACGCCAGCTTTCATAATAAAGCTTTTGTTGTGTCATCTTAGTTACTAGGCCCCTTAATCTTCTACTTCTTTGAATTATTTCTTTCTTAAAGTTGCTTAGCAGAGATCGCTTTTACCGACAAGGTCGGTATTGGAATTGGACTATTGGTTTAGTAGTGGTACAGTAGAAATTACTGGGTATGAAGAGATTTAACATCTAATATCTCAGGGTGGCGAGCGCAGTCAATTTCTTGCAAAATAAAACAATATTGCGGCTGTATGGTGCTATTCGTTTTTTTTTTTAGTAGGGAGACGTGTTTATTTGTTTAATTAATAGGTGTCCTGTTAATTAAGTTTTCTTTTGTATTCTATGTAAGTTTTGATGTGAATATAAAGTTTATCCGTCTATTCAAAAGCGTTACAGCTGTGACAGTTAAAACAATGCGAATGTGTGAGTCTCGCGCCACTGATTTCACTTCAGTGTGTGCGTAATCCAGCATATTATATAGTAATCGTTTTCGCGCATGTTGTGGCGCTCGCCTCGCGTGCTGCAGTAGCGTGCTATCTCTTGCCTTGTTCTAATCTCCTGGTACTTGTCCGAACCTTGTGTCTAAAAGTTATAATGGCTTGTGTGTGCTTCAAGCAAATCGGAGAGAAATCGTGGGATCCATTTGAGATTTTAGTGTGTGTGGTGGTTTATTTTTAATTATCTGACCCGATGGACAAATGTCCTATCCAAATTTTAGTAAATTTTTAAAAAAAAATCCCGTAAAAACCTTATTCGGACTATTACAAACATTTTAAAACAAAAAATAGCCTTATCAGTTCAGCCATTCTCAGATGCGCTTACCATTACGCTAACAGAGATAATTACAAAGCTGTAATAAACAGTGTTTGTAACATGCATGTAAAGTCAATCACAAAACGAACAGCATTTCATTTATATAGATTTGTTTGAATGATAGATTGAACGTTGTGGTAAGGTTGTGGTATAAAATATGGTACTCTTTTATTTCGAGGACACTATTAAAAGGAAATTTGGTACATTCCAGTTGGATCTTACGAAGATTACTTGGGATAAGATTAATTTTGAAAAAAACAGCTTCTAAAATATTTGTAACAAAGTAGATAAAACTTGGTAATTGTCTTACACAAATTTTACTTACCTACCTTTGAACACACTTTTTTTTTGAGTATTGTTTTGTGTTTGACCAGTTATTTCCTAATGTAAACACATGGGACATGGGTAAATCCAACAAGAACATCAATTATATCATAACTTGACTTAAAAATTATCAAACCAAATGAAATACGATGACGAGCGCAGTGTGCGGCGCAGGATTGCGTTAGCAAGTTCACAATTCTGGAACTGCTACTGTTAGTGGCAGGCGCGACGCTTACCACCAGGCGACCGTCTTGCTCGTCTCGTCACTTGGTTAATAAAAATGTCGTCCTTATAATGAATTAAATAATATAAAATAAAATAATCTAGTTAGGTACATATATAAAAAACAATCATCCTAATAGTGTGCGGTTTGTGTGCGTGTGTGAGTTCGAGATTTGCAAAATTTAGAAAAGTTAAAATTGCAATGCAACGTTTTTCGTTTTCTCTTTAGTCGTTTATAAATCATCAGTTGTGGTGGTGACCAGCGACCACGATAAAAAAGATAAATTCCATTATCACCGTCGCTGGTGGTGGCAACATACTGTGTTCATACAGATGCGAAAATCGGCATTTTTTGCTACTTATCGAAGTGAATTACTTTTAGAAAACTAGTTCGCTAAATTCGAGAAAAAATTACATTCTCATATAAATTGAAAAAAAAGTCAGCTATTCCACAAATTTTGTCGAGGGCGAATGAATTTTATTATGAAACAGCAGGTTTTTTCGGGGTAATTGGTTGGTTTCATGGTTTTAAAAAACCAACTATCAGTACAATGACCTCCTTTCGGCTAAGGAAAACCGTTACTCGTAATCCTTTATGAAACATGAAGTATAATGATAGTACCAGAGAAAATCTCAGGGTGACGAGGGCAGAGCCACAAAAAAGCGAAAGTCCTACTTCTTAGGTAGAACGGCTGTCAAAACAATGTTGTAAAGCAATTGTATGGAAAACTGCTGTCGCCAGTTTCACACATAATTGTATAGAAAATACGACGAAATAATGGCAATCATTGGTCGCGTATTTAAAATAAATCGCTCGAAATGCCATTTTGCAACAGATTGAAAATTGATCTAATTGCGATGCAATGTGGTGCCTACGCGTCTATTTAAATTGTCTTTTTGAGTATTCTCAGTTTAAAAACATGTATATTGCTAGAATTGTCTTTAAGCGCATTCACACTTAATGCCGGCTAGCGCGGTTCGTCACATTTCCGTTCTATTCACTTCTCTCTTCAGTGGGCACAGCAGTGCGGCGCAGGATTTCGTTCGCAAGTTCACAATTCTGGCCCTGCTACTGTTATTTTGCAGGCTAGGCGTGATGTTAACCACCAGGCGAACATCTCATTCTAGACGAACAGCCTACTTTTTTCAAAAATTATACTTTCAAAGTGACGAGACGAGTAAGACGTTCGCCTGCAGGGCTAATATGCGCACCGCGAGAAAATTTTGTCGTGTCTTTATGTCGTGCGAAAACGAGACAAACTTATACAGATTCGTAGCCTTGTCCTGTTTTGTAGAATCGAGAAAATGTTCTCGCGGTGCGCATGTTAGGCCTGCTGGTGGTAAGCGTCACACGTGCCACAACAGGAGGTGTGCCAACAAAATCCTGCGCCGCATTGCACTGCGCTCGTCACCCGGAGATATTAGATGTTAAATCTCTTCATACCCAGTAATTTCTCTGGTAACATTGCCCTTCAAACCGGAACACAGTAATGTTTGCACACTACTGCTTGGCGTTTGAATAGCTGGCAAAGGTGTGGTACTTCCCCAGGCGGACTCTGCAGTAGAGTCCTACCACTACAAAACCTACAAAGCTTGCACTAGCACTAAAGTCAGAAAACACATAAGGATGTGAGTGTACAATTTCTGCCCTAACACGAGCCGTTATCGTAATCGTTATTTCCTTCCAGGCAAGTTCTAGAAGGCGTGCGCCACGTCCACTCCAAGAGCATCGTCCACCGCGACCTGAAGCCGGAGAACATCTTGCTTGACGACCAGCTCAACGTGAAGATCACAGACTTCGGCTTCGCGAAGATACTCAACGACGGCGACAAGTTGTTCGGTAAGGTCGGGACACCGTTACTTGTATTAAGGATGCACCGCCCGACGGCTCGAACTCATCGGTGGCCGTGGCTAAAGAGCATGCTCTCTTCATTAAACAAAGTGTGGGAAAGGGAGAAAGAAAAAGAAATGAACGCGCAAATTTCGACCTTTGGCTGCAGGATTGTGATGAATAACAAACAAGCTTTAAAAATCAAAAAACCGACTTCAATTTTGACTACTGTACCTGCACCCTTATCATGGACGTTCGTGATTCTGATTGCGAGCGTGCGCGAGCTGGAGGGCGCATGGCGCGAGTGAGTTGGTACGAGCAGGATGGCATGCTATCGCAATCGCAATCGCGAACGTCCATGATAAGGGTGCTGGATGACATCTTCATATTTTCCAGTAATTATGATTTAAAAACCAAACTACTGAATCGATTTCAATAAGATTTATATGGGCCACCTCTGAAGTAACACCTACCAGTGTTGCCAACTCAGTCCCTTCGGGGCTAGATTTAGCCCAATTTCGACTTGTTCGGCCCCGAAAATAATGATTTAGCCCCTAGCCCCAAATCTAGCGCCCCTTTAAAAACGAGCGACTTAAAAAAATATATACATTTATATTGAAAAAGCCTGCGCCTCGTGAGGGCTGGACATTAACGTCTTCAGCACAAGTGAAATCCTGTGCAACGAATTCAACGAAGATTCGTCTGATGAAGACGCCAACATATAAACTGCTTAGACCACGACCCCGTACCGTTAAAATAAACATGTTTTTTTCAAATTTTTTAAGAACAAGTTGGTTGATAATTTTTAAAATGTCGATATATCTAAAAAAACATATTTTATTTTTAATCTACACATTAAAAATTATATTAAAAAATTGACTTCTTTTGTTAACTAATTAGCAATTACGCCCATTTTTTAAATTTTGTTCTAATCTAGCCCATTCTTGAATTTGATCTAGCCCTAAATCCTGATAACCAGTTAGCCAAAATCAATTCATTATTGGCGGAGTAAAGGCACATACATACAAAACCAGAACCACCGGAGGACGGGCAGTAGCATCCTCTCGGTTAACGGTGGTAGCCATTCTGCGATCCCCAAGCCGCCTGCCAAGCGTGGGGATTATGGCAACACCTCCTTTTAAGGGAGAGGCCTTCGTCTTCAATACATACAAAAATAAAATGTACTATCGAATTGAGAACCTTATTTTTTGAAGGCGGTTGAAAAATCTACTAAGATTGTTTACCTTTTTCTACAAGTAAAACAGGACAGACTTTTACACGGTATTCTAGGTTCAAAGATCTTTATTTAAATATCACAAGAAACATTACGTCTCACTTAGGCGATATCTTAAAATTATACATTATCAGTAGAATTTTGTGGCCAGTGGGCACTAAATACAATTTTGGAAATATTTGCATGACTGTAAAGAAATGTATATTATAACGTGTAATTATGCTTTAGTACATCTATGTTTTACATAGATGTTTGTTCTGTGTCTGGGTGTAGTATGTATTATAAGTATGTATTTACGAAAAAAAAAGTATTATATCAGCTATCTGGTTTCCATAATACAAGCGTTGCTTAGTATGGGGCTAGATGGCGCTGTGTGTAATAAATGTCCCCCAATATTTATTTATTTTATTTTATTTTTATACTTTGCTCCGGTTGGCAGTTGGTACGCTTCAAATCATTTCACCCAGTCGCAGGTTGTACTAAGTTACAACTGGTTTAAAACAATCGCCGTGTTCAGGACAAAGGAGCATTGTTTCTGCGCATCTATTCTACTGTGAGGTGGCAGAGGGATGGCTGCAAGGGACATCGGCTATAAGTATACAACCTGTAACAAAAAGGTTCAACAATACTGAAGGGTATGTATGTACTCATCATTATGAACAACTTTTACTATGGGGCCAACCTTGAAATCTCGAAAAAAAACAGCTGTTCCATACAAAAAACTTGGACAAAATGTATGGAACAGCTGGTTTTTTTTCGCGATTTCAAGGTTGGCCCCATAGTAAAAGTTGTTCATAATGATGAGTACATACATACCCTTCAGTATTGTTGAACCTTTATGTTACAGATTGTATTAAATAATTAAGTAGTAGCGCTCACAAGCTAAACAACTTGCTTATCTTGATTATTTGGCTCTAAACGGTCAACGATGTGTAACGTGGTGGAATGAAAAATAATATTCTATAAGTTGAATCTCAATAAAAAGGCGGTTAAGGGTGAAGCTTGGTGCGAATCGCCAATTGTGGTGCGAATCTCCCCATGTGGTGCGAATCGCCCCTGACGGTTCCGACGTGTAGTCCGCGTCGCTGCGACCCTAAACCTACCTTTGAAGGTATACCTAACACCTGTTACATATATTTTACATAAAATAATAGATAAAGTTTACTCGGATAAGTTTCAATCAGCATAGTATGGACTTTTGGTTCAAGGACCGTACCGTTGTGATTGTATGATGGGAGTTGCTTCAGGAGGGCGAAAAGAAACACTAAAAGTAGGTTCTATAATATTAATGATGTATTTGGAGAAAATTACATCCTAAAAATTATTTCAACATTCCAACAGAATTAATTTGCAGAATGCAAATTAATTTTCTTAAATCCTAAATACTGCTATAGTTTTAGCAAGAAGTACTCTGCGAGTACTCATATCTTATATAAAAAAACACTAAAAGTAAGCCTAAGGTAATAGCGGACTCCAGTTAGAGTTTCACATATTGTGTCACCGTAGCGAGTGACCTTACCATATTAATCTATTGACGTTAAACCAATTTTGCAAATTACATATAAAGAAAGGAGCAGATTGCTAGCTAGACAATCTGTCCTACAATAATAACAAAACTATATTCTAATCTAGCATCGTTTGATGCTTTTACAAATAAGACTCGAAGAAAGTTCTAGAAGTTTTCACTCAGTCTTCAGAATTTTGAAGTGCTAAACAGCAAGGAATTACTAATATTGGCGAGAATGATACTACGCCGGTATTAAGAAGCTACGGTCGCAGTTATAATGTAAAAAAAGTTACCATACATTTATGGCGTGCGTGGCGAAAGCGACAAGTCGCTTTGCAATCGTGGAGAAGCCAATCGTTGAGAAGCCAATCGCCGTCTTCAGGTCGGTGTGGATTGCAGTTTTAACCCAAAGGGTAAAACCCGCTGTGAAAAACAAATCACAGCGTCAGATAAAGTTGCTGGTCATCTTTGGAACATGCGCCTAACATACGCTTCAGAAGATAAAAAGATGCCGGTGAAATGGTAAATCTAATGATAGCTCACCTTTTTACGGGTTTTATAAAATGTGGAGATGGCGTTCAGAAAAGCGCCGTCCCATCGTCCTGCGCCAACGTCTTCCGAAAAAGAATTAAAAGTTCGTCGTCCGTTCATCTTGCTTCGACGAATTTCAAGTCGTGGCAATTTTACCCCAACCCCTGTCCTAAAATTCTACTATTTATTTGTCACGAATCAACTCACGCAGATGATAAAAAATGTCACCAAACTCACTAAATGTTTACTTACGTTGAAATTTTATAATTACGTTTGTAAAAATGAATAAACCTGTCTACACTAAATCACACTGATTATTTATGTCAACAAACACGAATTGTTTACAAGAAAATATAAACATTATTAAATACGTTTCGTTTTACTAAAATCCTGACATAAAAAATCACAGATAAAAAACCTTAATGAGAACCATAGCTAAAATCTGTCGATTTAATTACAGTGCTAATCGCTGCCGGACGTGATTTATATATGTCAGTGTCACGTGTGTCACTGTCTGTGTCGACAAGGTGACAGCAGTAATGTCAAATCAAAATGTAAGCACTTAACAGCTGTTTATATTTTTGGAAATAAGTATTTAAAGATATAAACTTGATAATTATGCTTTGTATTATAAGGAAACTAAATTGCAAGTGCTGTGTGTTATTTGTATTTGAGCGTGATGTGTAGCAACGCTACAGATGTTAAGCAAAGGACGATCCGGTCAGTCTTTGGATGGGTGACCGTGACCGTGATTTACATCTGGGCCTTATTTTTGAATCGTACGCAAGAGATGATGCGCCTGCGAGGGAGCCGACCTTCGAACGATATTGTTTGGAATAAGGTTCAATATCGTTCGAAACTCGACTCCCTTCGCATGCGCAACTTTGCGAACGATTCAAAAATAAGGCTACTGATCGCTACCGCTGGTCGGTTGACACTTTAAATTGTTGGTCCCGGTTGTTTGTTATATATTTATATTTCTATAACAGCAACCGTCAAGCCATGTTGGAGGCTTTCGGCGGCACATTCACTCTGACACTAGAGCTGGCCATTCAGCCTATACGAACTTACTTTTTGTAATTAGTTAGTATCGAAATCGCGCGCAAACACAAATCACTCGCTCTCGTATGTGCACTGCTGTATGTACGTCATTCACATAACGTTAGAATGCACACACACCACGTCAACAGCCAGAATACGTCCACTGCTGGACGAAGACGTCCCCCATAATAGCGAGGGATTGCCATAATCCCCACGCTTGTCAGGCGGCTTGGGGATCGCAGAATGATCACCACCGTTAACCGAGAGGATGCTGCTGCCCGTCCTCCGGTGGGTCTCCGCAGGATGCAGCGGGATGCAGTTTTATGACATACCCAAGTCAGCGGACATACCTAGGTCAGTTACAATACACAGTCAGTTTTACTCTCAACCGTTAACTGCCATCTTCTCTCTCTGACGTGAAGTGTAACATGCAAGAACAAGACAGAGAAGTTTAAGCAGTGACTAAGAGAATCGAGATTATTTTAGGTAAGGCTGTGTATAGCAAAAAAAAAGTTTCCTTTTCAAGACTTTCTGCCAAGCTATACGTACAAGTTTCCCCAGTTTCTTGCTTGTCATGACTAACGATTATTTTCAGAGCTTTGCGGTACTCCGGGCTATCTCGCGCCCGAGACGCTCAAAGCGAACATGTTTGAAGACGCCCCCGGATACGGGAAAGAAGTTGACGTGTGAGTACTTTTACCACAGAACACATAATAGCACTAAGTATAGAAGATAGTATAGTATATAGATATTATAGTATAGGTAGATAGATAGTTTTGTAGTGGTATGACTCTACAGAATAACTAGCAAAGGTACTTCTCCAGGCGGAATCTGCAGTAGACTACTACCAATACAATGATCTTATTTTCTTTTCTCCTAAAAGGATTATGGCGTCGCACTCTGTGCATTTGCCAGTGTCAAGTATTTATATTGTATCAAGTTCTTGAAAAATTTCAAGTCAAATGAGTCTTAGTCACACTTAGTAAGTCACAGTCAAGTCCAGTCGTGGCAACTTTACTACCAGCTTCTTCGGAGTTTTGGAAACAACACGAAAAGACAAGGTTTAACTACATTATATAATGTAGTAAAATATGTCTTTCACTTGCCCATACTCGTGCGCGTAATGAATAAAACGCCACCATTTTTATCCATTAAAACTCTTTTCATCACACTTGCTCGTAAAGTGGATCTTATTGCATCGGTTTTAGGCTCATAATCCAAGCTATTACGCACGCGTGCTTTTTACTTTACATTACGGCACATGGTGCTATAATAGGTAAAACCCGGTAAAGTCAAGTTTGTACGTGACTGCAATTAGACGTACGTATACGAAGCACTCTTAATATAGCCGGGTAATACTTACAGTTTTTTTGTAATACCAACAAAGAGTTCTTATGCCGCTGACGTAAATGTCAACCTGCGCGCGCATTACTGATTTGGGCGCCATTTTCCGCAAATGTTTGTAGACGTTTTCGCTGTGTGGTTGATTATTATCAAATAAATATTGTTTTGTCCTCGCAAGTGTGACGAAAACAGTCGTATGGAACTCTTGTGCTATTAGTCATTACGCTCTCGGCTTCCTTATCGCGCTCGCCTGCGGCTCGCGCGCATAATACCGCCTCTAGTTTAATGACCAACATAGCACACTCGTACCATAATGTACTATAAAACACAAGTTTTGGAAAATAATACAATGCGACGGCATGATTTTTTCGCGTTCCCGCCAAAACTCGCCTACAAAGATCTTACGTGGTTAGCGAATGTTATCTCCAGAATTATTTCTCACCGTAAGACATAATGAGTGATTAATAATAATGCGATTGACGCCACGCGCTGACGCATTTCGTTGCGTGAACTTGGCTGATCTTCACAGACGGATAAGTGAACTTTGACACGGTTTGCAAAAATTGTGCCAAAGTCAGTACAAACTACTGACCAAATTTGCGTGGGAATTGGTTAAAGCGTTATTAATAGAAGCTGTCTCTTTAAATTAAACTTTGTTATAACGGTGGTATAGTGGGAGACTGCGACCTGCAACTGTGGCGACCGCGAACCGTCCTACGCAGCGTAGGCGCGGCCTCCCACTATACAATGTGTAACAAAAAGGTCCAACAATACTGAAGGGTATGTATGTACTCATCATTATGAACAACTTTCCAACACAGAAATCGCGAAAAAAAAAACTGCTGTTCCTTACATTTTGTCCAAGGTCAGTGAACTTTTTGTACGGAACAGCTGATATTTTTTTCGCGATTTCAAGGTTGGCCCCATAGTAAAAGTTGTTCACAATGATGAGTACATACGTACCCTTCATTATTGGTGAACCTTTTTGTTACAGATTGTATATAGGTGGACCGACGACATTGTAAAAGTCGCGGCCGGTGGATGCAAATGGCAGGTTGTCGTACAGTGTGGCGGTCTAAGGGGGAGGCCATCGTTCAGCATTGGACGTCTCCGGGCTGCTGATGATGATGATATTGGGCAGTATCATTAGTAGTATCATTGGCTTTTTGGCAAATGAAAACATGGTGAGAAAACCTGCATATATCCGGAGAAGATAAATTACTGGGTATGAAGAGATTTAACATCTAATATCTCAGGGTGACGAGCGCAGTGCAGTGCGGCGCAGGATTGTGTTCGCAAGTTCACAATTCTGGCACTGCTACTGTTAGTGGCAGGCGTGACGCTTACCACCAGGCGAACGTCGTGCTCTTCTCGTCGTATATAAAAAAAAAGATATTGCATATTATGTTATTCTGCCTATCTGCAACTGGGCCAGTGGATATGGCCCAGTGGCCCTATCCACCACTGACCCTGACTACTGAGGGTAGGCCTACGTCTCGCAGTGGACTATTAAAAAGCTTACTATGCTATCACGGGCAATATGGATATACCTATGGATATAGAATTTCTTGTTTCCGAATTACTAAAATTTTAGGCACTAGTGATGTTAGGAGAGATTTCTCCAATCGCTGTTCTCTATCCTGGGCCACAACGAATAACATTGAGTATATTTACTTACTACGTTACTATTTCCTTACTATCCAGGCGAGGCGAGTTTATGACCAACCGTAAATCTATTTCTGAACCGTAGAGTAAATTTCCTATAAATATCCTACATAATTTAAAGTAATATTCCGTGTGTAAAGTATTGTACTATTGTTTTTAGATGGGCGTGTGGTGTCATCATGTTTACTCTGTAAGTACTATTAATATACCTACACAATAACATTATAGTATATCATATTACCTGGACCTGGGTATTTCCTTAAACTGCAACCAGAGCCACCGGAGGACGGGCAGCAGCGTCCTCTTGGTTAACGGTGGTGACCATTCTGCGATCACCAAGCCGCCTGCCAAGCGTGAGGATTATGGCAACTCCCCTCTATAAAGGGGGACGCCTTCGTCCAGCAGTGGACGTTTTATGGCTGACGACGATATCATATTATTGTGTTTTCCTTAAGCATTTTGTCACGATTTTTAATGTTATGACTACTTTACCAGGAAAATTAAATTTACTACCAATTTAACCAAACAATAGTTGATAACGCACCAGTGGGACTAAACAGTGTCTTACGTAATAGGTGGGCGCCAACGCAATACTGAATTCTGACAGGAACCAAGGGTTCTAGGGTTAACTCCCTTGTATCTTCGGAATATTTAATCAGAAATTCGGAACCGCTAATCATTGGTATGCGCTTCCCGAGGGTTTCTTCCGATGATATAGACTGATTCGAACTTAATGGCGGCTGTGAAGTATTTTTTTAACTCCAAGCAATGTATCATAGCCGCCATTAAGTTTGAATCAGTCTGTATCATCGGGAGAAACCCTCGGGAAGCGCATACCACTGATTAGCGGTTCCGAATTTCTGATTAACTATTCCGAAGATGCAAGGGACTTTACCCTAGAATCCTTGGTTACGCTCGGAATTCAGTATTGCGTTGGCGCCCGCCCGTTACGAAAGAATTTAAGTATTAGAATACACCTAGTTTTAAACTCGCGAGTTAATCCGATTTTTTCTAAGCAAGCGAGCTCCATCGTAGCATCTTCTCTTAACATCAGGCGAGTTAACGCAAGCCATTAAAAAAAAAAATATATAATTATAAAACTGATATTAACATAAGCTACTGGGTGAGTCTAGCTGTTGTATGTGCTTACAGATTGGTCGGGTGTCCACCCTTCTGGCACCGGAAGCAAATGGTCATGTTGCGCAATATCATGGAAGGGAAATACTCTTTCACCAGTCCGGAGTGGGCTGATATATCAGGTTAGTAAATAATATTTAATATAATATTAAATATAGTTTTTTTTTTTTTTTTTTTTTATTGTCAAACAAAATCCACAGCCCTTAATTATAATATATAAACAGTATCTTATAAAGTAGCCAATAGTGGCCAATAACGGATTTACATTATATTAATAAGAACGTATAAATATTACAGTCATATAATGTGCCACCAAACAATTTTAAACGTATATTATTAAAAAATAAATATATATATTTCAAAAAAAATAAATAAAATATATATATATTAAGTTGTTATGAGAGTAATTTTGTGTGATCGTGTGGGGGTGTGTAGGTGCGTGTGTGTGTGCGCGTATGTGTGGGGTGTGCGTGCGTGTGGGGTGTTGATATAGGTAATTACTTAGCACACTTGTCGTGTATAATATCAAACACATCCCGCTTAAAAGTACCTTTTTTTCTGTGGAAGATGTCAGTTAATTTATAAAACTTTGTGTTGTACGTTTTATTATTTATTGTTATTTTTATTTAATCTTAATACCTGGAAGAAAGAATCGCTTTTAGCGACAAGGCCGCTATTTGTGGACTATTATTTAACTTATTTAATTCTTTGTGTGTTTTTTTCTTTGGTGTGAGCAATAAAGAGATCTACCTGTTGAAGTCTAATATGACCCAAAGTTTTTTTTCTTATTCGCTTTTGGCGTCGCAATTTATACATTCACCAGTTTCAAGTATTTGAATATTTTGAAAGATATCAAGGCAGATAAATTGCAGTCAAAATCACTCAAAGTAAGTCACGGTCAACTCAAAGATAAGTGGTGGATAACTTAGTAAATAGGTAGTGATTTTACCAAAAGTTTCTACAGAGTTTTTATTACTAAGAAAAACCAGTGTAGCTTTATTTTCCCCTCCTAGGGGTAGGTAAAATATTATCTAAAAGCTACCTAAAAAAAATAAAAAAAATATTAGCTACCTAAAATATTATCTAAGGGATGAAAAGAAACAATTTTATGGGTTTCTTAACTTTTTTTTTCCACTTACGTCTTTTTTTTTGTTTAAATTAGTAGTAGGTATAATAGTTAGCGCTAGCAGACTTTAAGAAGTTTGGAGCCTCCCCCTACTCAGCTTATATAGTACAGTAAATATAAAATTAAAAAAGGTAGGGATTCTACCGTTAGGGGAAGCCTGAAGCTTGAAGAGCTAGGATAATTTACAAAGGTGGAACAGAAGCTGGAAGAGCTCTGACCAGATTTAAAGATATTTTATAAGTATCACTTTGTTTTACACAAACTTCCTACAATAGTTTTTAAAGTATTAATATAGATGAACGGTGGTGTCCCTTGATCGAGTTCTATTTAAATATTAACACATTAAACCGGCTAGCGTGACGGATCCAACCGGATGACGGATTCCAGTCGAGATAGGGGAACGGAGTAGGTACCATTAGGGTTCGGTTACCCACTGTAGTGGCAGCCGCACTCAGGACCTGGCCGGTCAGTGAGTGGCTGTCGTTAAAACTTCTCTCCGGAGGGCAGCGAAGCAAAAATGATGATTATTTGATGGTGTAGTTCAGTTGATTATATGGAGTCACTGGCTTTCCAGGCAGCTGGCAGTGAGGTTGAGTAGTTGGGGGGATGCCCAAACACCCTTTACAGGGAAAATACGTAGCAGGAACTAGCACTTAAAAAAACCACTGGCGCACGGGGTTGCGTTACACGCCCTCAGTCGCTGAAGCAGCAAAGGTCAGGTAGGTGGCTTCGCCACTTCCGTGCTGCGAGGCTCCTTCTCAAAAATAATTTACGTAGTATCATCACAGAACAAA
The DNA here is from genome assembly GCA_905404285.2 of Erannis defoliaria. Lineage (NCBI taxonomy): Eukaryota > Metazoa > Arthropoda > Insecta > Lepidoptera > Geometridae > Erannis > Erannis defoliaria. The sequence continues at coordinate 13,583,374 of FR990088.1, forward strand.
TAATAGTACTACGTACAGAAAGATCACTCCGCAAAGGAATTGAAATAAATAAGGACTCTATCTCCTAGGCAATAAAGTAGCAATTCAACTCGCACAGCGCTGGATACCGCTCGCTATATTCACCTAGATATACCGCTCTCTTTCTGTTACGTATGCTTAGTTATGTGCGACGAGGCTAGCGTGCGGGCGGCCACTTCTGCTTTGCATTGTCCTCCCGGACGGAGCGCTGGCCGAACATACCTAAACTGCGGAGTGACACCCCCCTGATGTCGTCTCCATTTTTTATGACAGTAATCTGCGCAGCAAAGCAAAATCCAAAATAATGGTGAGCCAATACTGGGCAACCCCAATATTACATGACCAATAATTTGTGTTCCATTTCACCTATTCGGAAGTTGATTAAGTAAGTAGTGGAAAATGAAATGCTACACCAGCTATAGGAAAAATTATTGATCAGGAGTAATAGTTATTTCTTGTATTTCTGGGAGTAAGCACTGTTTATTGGTATTGATAGATGATCCTAACACCAATTTATGCTGTATAATTTCAGAGGACCCCAAGGACCTGATCAGGCGGTTTCTTGTCGTCGAACCGAATGAAAGGATCGACATACAAGAGGCGTTAGATCATCCGTTCTTTAATACCGTGGTAAGATTCTTTGTGTTTATGGTAACCTGGTACTTCAAGCGAAACTTTTAAATGTTTTTCCACAGTAAATTTGAAAAACCTTTTTTTGCTTTATAGTATAAAAAAATATACACATTTTTTGAAAGCTTTAGTGACTAATGCTCAATTGCCAAATAATTATTTTGATTCTTATTCTTCACGCACATATCTTTTTAGCACAATTTATGCTTTTGTAGATAGATATAAGTTTCTTGCAATAGTATAGTGTTCCTAGTTAAATGTATCGCTATTTTGTTTGTTCATCTCAATGTACTTATATAGTGGTTTCATATGTAATGAATCTGACTATATAATTAAAAATTTAATGCTGTTTGTTGATAAGCGCATCACATAATTATGAACGTCTGATAGGCTATTTTGGGCTCAAAATGTTCAAAATATACCAAATTAGGTTTTTTTTAGAAAACAAATAACGAAATGTTTCACGGTAATTTTTTAATTCGGGCAATCGTCTCTTTTGTAGTAAATTGTTATATGAACTTATACCTGACCCAAGATTCAAACAATAGGTACGCGTATTTGTTTTTACGTGCCTGTGGGGCTAAAGTAGCCACTTTAGCGCCACAGACACGTAAAAATAATTCTCTACGCGGAGCGAAAATAACCACTTCCTACCCTGCGGGTAGCAAGGTTTACTTGCCTGCGGCACATACAATTGTATGCACACCATGGGAGCAAGTAAAGAAGCCTCAATGAACCCTCCCTCAGACGTAATTTGTTTTTAATAGTTCCTGGCCATGGATACTAGTCCTTCAGCCGAATACATTTTTCTTTCATCGATCTTTCTTTCTCCAGTTAAATGAGTCGTAGTCACAGTCCAAGTCACACACAGTAAGTCACAGTCAAGTCTAATCATACCCTAGTAAAGTCGTGGCAACTTTACTACAAGCTTGTTCGGAGTTTTGGAAACAACACGAAAAGACACGTTTCACTACATTATATCACTTGCCCACACTCTTGCTCGTAAATCAGTACTTAATGAATAAAACGCCACCATTTTTAAGCATTAACACTCGAAAAAACACAAGTTTTGGAAAATAATACAATACAACGACATGATTTTCTCGCGTTCCCGCCAAAAAAAAAACCCCTCAGACGTAATTATCGACAGTATCGCCAGGAGAGAAAAAAATATCTGTTCACGACTTTTTTGATAAGCTATAAAAATGAATCTCTTTTAATAAGTCTTTTGACGTCCTCATTGACCATAGATTAAACAAATGCGATACATTTAGCTAAGTCCACGCCACAGTATGCCACACATTACAACCCACATTATCTTTAGCTGTGGGACCAAGACATGAAGCCATTGAAGCAGTCCCTATCCACAGCCAGCCGACGGATGTCCAGAATCGACCAGCTCGCTATGGTAACAATTGTTTGTGCATGGTGGTAGATATGTCTAAACTGGGGCATTTGTAACGTCAACAGGGTAACACTGGTGCTTATTCTATGTTTTAATGTTCACCAAGGAGGTTTGCGATATACGAAGAAATCGTTGTAAATCTTACTATGTTGGTAATATACTATGTATATATCTTCCACAATAAAGTAAGTGAGTAAGTTACTTACTTACTTATCCACGCTGTGTCAACTGTCTCTATAAATAACATTCAAATGGCTTGTGGTCTCAAAAACTCAAAATCTTATCGACCTATAAGTTTTTTTTTGTTTTGTTCGCCTGAATACTGGGTGAATTAGGGGGAAAACATTGGTAGTACGAAGGTACGGTGTCATCTAAGTAATTATTAAAAACAAATGCATACATCCGATGGACGGGTATTCTCATTCTAATCTATGTTTTGATAATATGGGCTAGCGTTTGACCATGACGCATTTTATTTTTAACACGTATGTAGTTCCTGGTTACCTCGGAACTCGCCTGTTGGTAAGCGACGATGTGGTCAAAGATGAAGCACGCAGACTCGGTTGATACTTATTCACTGGCCTTGAAAAGATCTAGGCTGTATCTCAGAGAACAGGAAGCCGGCGGCTTGTTTCATTCCTTGGCTGTACGGATTAGAAACGTAGAGTCAAAACATTTGGTAAGTGACGACGTGGTGATGTTAAATCAGCTCCATTTCGAGTTTGGGCTGGTCATTTATAATTTAGAATGGTATATATAATAATAAAAACTCTAGGCAGGTCCCCTTTTTAGGGCACTGTGCCCTAGGTGTCCAACGGAACGCTATTAATAAGCCTACACGCTGTCTATCTGTCTGTCCGTCATAATAATGGTATTTATCTTCAGAGCCGTGATAGGTAACCGGTTGTTTTTTTCGTCACACAAAATCCGATATTATGGCGGAATGAATATTAAAAAAAACATTACGTAAAAAGAAGTTTCTTGTTTTCTTTTTGTTCTATCGTAAGTACGGTGATAAATATTACGAGGGCGGCACTGAAAATTTCGGGAATCAAGGAAGTGACACAACATTACTATTTAAAAATATATTTATTGCTTTTCGAAGTATTCTCCGCGAAATTTGACACATTTTTCCATACGATGGAACCAATCATTGAAGCAACCATTCCATTCGGAAGTCGGGGTCTCCAAAATGGCCGTTTTGTAGGCGTCCACAGCTTCTTCAGGTGATGAAAATCTCTGTCCACGCAATTTATTCTTTATTTTAGGGAAAGTATAGAAATCATTAGGGCTTAGGTCGGGGCTGTACGGCGGATGGTCCAATAATTCTATGTTTTCTTGCTCTAAAAACTCTTTTGTTCTGTGCGCGGTGTGAGAACTCGCATTGTCGTGATGGAGGATGATGCGGCGGTTGCAGTTCTCTTTACGGAGTTCAGAAACGACCTGTGGCAAACAAATGCTAGCATACCATTCTGCATTAACCGTTCTTTGTCCCTCAAGAGGAATAGTCGTAACATGGCCGGTTTTGGAGACAAACGTGGCCACCATTTTTTTTGCAACACTCCGTGAACGAACAATTTTTGTTGGCTTTAACTCATTTTCGAACACCCAAACTCGTGACTGGTTTTTTGTTTCGGGTTCGTACGCGTATATCCAGGATTCGTCACCTGATACGATGTTGTATACAGCATTTGAAGATCCTGCGTGGAATCTTTCGAGAGTTCTGACGCACCAAGTAACGCGAGCCGCTTTTTGCTCTTCACAGAGCGAATGCGGTATCCATCGGGAAAACAACTTTTTTACACCTAATTGTTTATGCAAGATTATTTGTATTTGACTCATGCCAATGTCTAAAGTTGCCTGAATTTCGCGGTATGTCACATGTCGATCTTCCTCAATCAGCTTACGCACAGCATCAACGTTTTCTTGGGTGACTGCAGTTTTTGGACGACCTTGACGGGGATCATCACTGAGCTTGACACGTCCACGTTGAAATTCAGCAAACCAGCGATAAATTGTGGTTTTGGATGGGGTTTCATCACCAAATGCAGAAATCATCCGGTCAACACACTGTTTTTGTGTTAAACCACTTCGAAAGTCATAATAAATCATCGCTCTTGAAATTTCTCGAGTCAATTCCATTTTCTCAACGACTAAACAAGTTTGACAAAACCTTGTGACAAGACCGAGAATCTTTTTTTATATAAATAAATGGTATTCGATTTTTAAAACCAAGGAGTTTTCAATTAAAAAGATTTTAATATAACAGAAACAGTGGAAATATTCCATTCCCGATACTTTTAGTGCAGCCCTCGTAATAACATCTGACATGAGGCACATTCTGAGGTATAATAAAAATCATACAAAGGCGGAGTCGGAGTCGCGCTAAGATTAGATTTTGACTTGAGTTATTTCAACGACATTTAGTTCGCTCAATCAAACTCAATTTGGACCTAACGCTATTTGTGTTCAAGCGTTTGGTGTACGCGTTTTAGCCAATGAATTGCACTCAAAATGTTGGTATGATCGAATAAACGATACTATGTTTTGTGTTCGTCGTCAGCCATAAGACGTCCACTGCTGGACGAAGGCCTCCCAATAGAGGGATGTTGCCATAATCCCCACGCTTGGCAGGCGGCTTGGGGATCGCAGAATGCTCACCACCGTTAACCAAGAGGACGTTGCTGCCCGTCCTCCGGTGGGTCCGGTTGCAGTTTAAGGACATACCCAGGTCCAGGTATTTTGTGTTAGTCGGAAGGAACCCTCAGTGCGCGACTGCGACTCGCACTTCACCTGTTTTATTTATGTGTGCTTACTTTGGTTCCCTGGGAAATCTTTGCGCATGGTTGAGAAGCGATTGTCATATTTTGGGTCTCTAATACAACGTTTGTTTATTTATGTTTAACAATTGGTGTCGATTCTGTTGCACCTCTCACTAAACTAAACGAATCTGACAGGTCTAAAATTGTCTGATGCCAACAATTTTAGTGACTGGTACAGCAGATTCGACAACATTGTTTGCAAAAGCTGCATTTTCAGGTAATCCGAATAGGAGTAATACATAGATATAGACATGTATATTGACCAGTATTTGGGCGCAACTTAAATAAAAGAACATTCATATAATCACTAGACCCACTCAATGACACTATGTTTTATTTATACGCGAAATCATTCGCCTTAGTCGGAAATTCTAACAACTCCAAAAACTATGCGACGCAAAGGCCGAATATTCGGCGAAACTTTCATCAATTCGTTGGAGACTAAACCACAGAATAATAATAGTACTACGTACAGAAAGTTCACTCCGCAAAGGAATTGAAATAAATAAGGACTCTATCTACTAGGCAATAAAGTAGCAGTTCAACTCGCACAGCGCTGGATACCGCTCGCTATAGCCTGGCCGCACACGCATTCGGCACGGCTTCCGTCAGGCACCGGTCCGGCGCCGTACGACCGTAACACACTGCGCACAATAGGGTAGATGACTGATGTTTAAATCGTTGAAATCAATAGCTTTGATGGAGAATTTAAGTAAATATAGTATGTTTATTGAAAAAATCATTTAAATCGGTTATTAATGTTTTGACATATAAGCGTTTAAAGTTTTTGGTAGAGCCAACTCTGTCCCCCAAAACTCTCTGTCCCCCCTCTGTCCCCCTGTGTTGTGTGTCTTTCCCACAAAACAAAAGATGATGTCACGCCTTACTTGTCAGAATAGAATTTATATGGCGTACATAGAAGTGACGTCACGATTTGCTGTTTCGCCTCTCTGTCTAGCATGATATTAAAATGCTTATAAGTTGCTTATTTTTGATCAGATTTTTATTTTCTTTTCATTAATAAGCTATATTTATAGGCCACATTTTAATAGGACAATAAAAAAAAACCAGTCATCTAGCCTATTAACTGGTGCGAGCGAGACGGGCGCCTCGACAAAATTGCTTACGGTGTGCGGGACCTAATACAAAATGTATGCACGGAGCGCCTTCGGGCGAAACCGGACGGTTTTTCTCGTAGTTTTCACTTAGATATACCGCTCTCTTTCTATCACGTATGCTCAGTTACGACGAGGATAGCGTGCGGACGGCCACAGACCTCAGCCTTGCAATGTCCTCCCGGACGGAGCTCCGGCCGAACATACCTAAACTGCGGAGTGACACCCCCCTGACTAAACCCATGACTCCGAGTGTAATCCTATTCAATTGAATGTAAGTGTACGCGCGTAAACAAAAATGCCTGATTATAATTATTTGTCGACCTGCCATGTTTGTTTTTACTTATAAGGGATAATAAACTGTATTACACGAACACACGACGCTTTTTGCTTCGGGTTTACTAACGCTTGCATGTGTTTTGTGGTGTTATTATAATTATGATTTTACAATAGATGAGTGAATTATATACATTAAATTATGTATTAGTAATAATCAATAACTTGGAAAAAATGTTATGACGGCTTAAATAATTCTATGGTTTTAAAAGCTGTATTTTTTTCTTCTTAATTATTGTCATCGCACTTTGTGCATTCTGCCAGTGTCAATGATTTTTTTCTATGGAACAGGTGTTTTTTTTCGCGATTTCAAGGTTGGCTCCTTAGTAAAACTTGTTCATAATGATGATAACATACATACCCTTCAGTATTGTTGAACCTTTTTGTTACATGTTGTATAACATCACTGAGTGATGTTATATCTTCAAAAATATTGAAGTTGCGAGAGAGATAGCGGCGCGCGGTGATTTGGATCTTAATACACACACACACACACTATAAAACATTACAGAAAAAGTAAAAGCTACAATCAGTTTATACAAAAGCACAATTTTTTTTATGTCTAGAGCTTGCTATCTCCGCAATACAGTAACATGATTCCACCCGGGTATTCCAGGCGATAAAGTCGGGCGGCTTCAACGCCCGCGCCAAGCTGCGGCTCGCGTTGATAACGGTCCGCGCGGCCGTGCGCCTGCGTCACCTGCCGCGGACCGCCGCGCGCGCGCTGCCGCTACACCTCGCCATGCAAGACCCCTACACCATGCGCGTGCTCAGGAAGGTAACTATCTCACATCTGCTGTTAAGGTATTTCTACTAGACAAAAGTTCTTGTAGTGACCTGGCATGTCCTAAAACTGCAACCAGAACCACCGGAGGATGGGCAGCAGCGTCCTCTCTGTTAACGGTGGTAAACATTCTGCGATCCCCAAGCCTGCCAAGCGTTGGGATTATGGTAACTCCTCCCTATTAAGGGGGAGGCCTTCATCCAGCAGTGAACGTTTTCTGGCTGATGGGAAAAAATAGACAATAGTTTATTTATGGCAAAGAAGTATTAACAACAATCACATTGAACACGGAAATTAAAACATAAAAATAATAATACATTGTTTTACCATTTGCCATAAACCCGCCCCAACTCGGCGTGATGCCGGTTGCGAACTAGTGAACAACCGGCGCTGGTCTTCCGTTGGGCCCGGCAGATGACGTCACGCACGCGTAAATCGCACGGCATAATATACAAATTACATTTTCAGTAATGGCAACATCAATCATTTCTTTGATTATTTGGCCTGGTACACCTCGTATACCTACCAAGATACGGGATATTTACCGTGATTATGTTGTAAAACGAGCTCCCGATATTTCGGCGCAGTTGCATGAACCATGCTCACGGGCAAACAGTGTTTTGTTTGCCCGTTTCACAACATTATCACGGCAAATATCGCGTAAATACTCATTGAAATGTAAACTCATCTGTCTGTATGTACTCAGTGTTCTGTAAATGTTTTTTTTATTTTCATCTGACTTCAAAAATGGAGGTTCTCAATTCGACTGTATGTTTTTTTTGTGTGTTTATTACGCGATTACTTCGCCAATTATAAATTGATATTGATGATTGTTTTTTTTATTTGGTAGGTCGTACTTCAGAGATGTTCCCATATATTTTTTATCGGATAATAGGGAATATGCATGTGTTTTTTTAATTGACTCAAAAAAGCCGACTGCCTACAAAACCAATCATCGAAAATAAAATTTGAATATGTGCATAAATAACGAAGTTATAAACATTTTAGTTTCATGTTAGACAGGGAGGGCATTATACTAGGTTTATGACGTCAAAGTACACGATTCCAAACAAATTCTACTCTATGCACGTGTTTTGCTAGAAAGGGACAGATGACTCCCTCCCAAATACTTTGAACGCTTATATTTCAGAAATTTACCAGCTGATTTCGTAAGCATCAGATTCAGGTAAACTGTGCATTTATCTTATTATTTTTAATAATTGGAATACATGCATATTCCCTATTTTTTTTTTGTTTATTTTGTCTTAGAGAATTAATTACATAGCTCAATTTATAACTCTGCCAAACTGCATAGCAGTTTGTAGGCAGACATCGACTCTCATATTCATTACTATTTACTACGAGTATGAAGGAGTAGGTATTGATTCTCTGAGTTGCGTCTTATAGTAAGTTTTCTGGTTTGTTGTCGCTTCTGCAGCAGATATGACCAGCTCACTGCCACTTCAGCTTGTTAAAATGCTGAGCTATGGAGCTATATCGGTCACTTGTGGAGAACTGTGAGTATGAGGATATCCTATAATTCCAGGTGATAGACGGGTGCGCGTTCCGCGTTTACGGCCACTGGGTGAAGAAGGGCGAAGGGCAGAACCGAGCCGCGCTCTTCGAAAACACGCCTAAAACGGAGCTCAAGAGCCTCTACATCACCAATCTGAGCCGATAGCTTCACAGAACCGGCGGCGGAGAGAAACCCTCCTTATAGGCCAGGTATATAAAGTCTTGATTAACTGTAATATTTATTTGTTGCACGCGAGCTTTTTTTAACCCGGTCAAAATATCTGTGCGCCTTTTTTGTCTATTAATTGAATTAGTTTTTTTTTACCAAAAATTTTTTTTTGTTGTGTAATGATTGAATTTATAAATTAGTGAGAAACTATCGGTGAGAGCGGGGAGCTGAAGGTCGAAGCAGGAGAGTTTTTATTAAATACAATCGAGTGATGAGACTATCGGGACGTTCACCTGGTGGTAAGCGTCACGCCTGCGCATAACAGTGCCAGAATTGTGAACTTACGAATACAATCCCGCACTGTACTGCGATCGTCACCATGAGATATCAGATGTTAAATCTCTTCATACCCAGTCATTTCTCTGGTAAAATTGCCCTTCAAACGGAAACATAGTAATGCTTGCACACTACTGCTTGGCGGTTGAATAACTAGCATAGGTGTGGTACTTCCCCAGGCGGACTCTGCAGTAGTGTCCTACCACTACACAACAAGGTTTTGCATTCCAGCGATGTGCACAGATATTTTAGGCTTCTTTATGCAATGCTATCATCATTATTACTCACATTTAAACTAAAGGTTTTTGGTAAAACAAAAATGAAACGATGTTTGTTTTTGCTTTGTACAATTGTACATGCTTTATCTTGCGAGAATTTTGGAGTATCCTTCGTATATTCCCAAATGTAACCAATAGGACACTAACGGTCTTACTTAAAACAAAAATTTAACCGTTAGTCACTGCTTAAGATGCTCTGCCATTTTCTCTCTGACGTGAAGTGTAACATGCACGAACAAGACAGAGAAGTTTAAGCAGTGACTAAGAGAATCGAGATTATTTTAGGTAAGGCTGTAAGAGACTAGCAACTCTGTGTTGCCGTTCAAGGTTGGTTTGGAGTGTTTACGTCAACAATCCGAGCTGTTAGTTTCGTTAAGTGGGGTGCAGGGGCACAGGGTCATTTTGCCATAAGTTGGGTGCAGGGGCACAGGGTCATTTTGCCATAAGTTGGGTGCAAGGGCACAGGGTCATTTTGCCATTAGTTGGGTGCAGGGGCACAGGGTCATTTTGCCATAAGTGGGGTGCAGGGGCACAGGGTCATTTTGCCATAAGTTGGGTTGCAGGGGCACAAAGTCATATTGCCAACTAATTTCCATTCTCATAACACATTTGTTACGTTTGTGCTTTGACTAACTGGACAGTTTTGTGGTCTTATTGCACGCAACCATTTTAAGAGTACTTTAAAACCTTTTTTTTAAGGCCCTACTGGTTTTCGAATCTAAAATTTGACATGTTATTACTAACATTTGTATAGTGTTACTAATATATTGCTACAGTAATTCCTTTGAATTACCTGATATAAATCATTTAACTCCATAGAAAAAAAAAAAAACACTTAATAAAATATTTTCACTTCTTTTATTTCGTTTGTGACTTAATTTTTACATGTCATGGCGTTAAATTATCATTATTGTATTAAATGTTAAAATAAAACTTACGGGAGAGAAAGAGAGAGAGAATTTGTTTCTCGCTTTTGTTCTTGTTGGTACTAGTCCGTAGTAGTTGGGTAAGCATGTCTGTTAATATTGATTCTCAGACCATTATTATCGCTTGTGTGACATTTCAAAAAATCAGTGGCGTCTTACGTATTTTATGGCTAATGCACATAATGCTTTCTAAACTTAACAGCACCGCATGGTGTTTTATCGAACGACAAATCGACAAAATTGACAAAAAATATTAGGCTATTGCCTAAATTATATCAGACATGACATTTGGAATCGATGAAAGCAATGATATTATATATACAAGGTGCTATTGTGAGGATATTGTATACAAGATAACAGACAACATACGTAAAACGATCTTTCAAAATCCACGAAAAAAAAAAACAGCTTTTCCATACACTTTGTCACAAGATCCATGAACATATTGTATGGAACAGTTGTTTTTTTTTCGTGAATTTTCAAAAGTCGTAGAACAAAAGTTGTCTCTTATTTTGTATACAGCATGCTCACGATCGCTCCCTAGCAGATTAAATAGCACCTTATATATATAGGAGGGAGATAAGTCACATCGGCCCTCTAATGGCCCCGTGAAAACCCCAGGCCAGACGGCCCCAGGGACTGTCTGGCCTGTCTGCGCTCACTAAGCGAGACATGCGCTATCCCTTTTGCTCTCATAAAAGTGCTATCTTCTTTCGCACTCCGGCGCATCTCGTTAACATGACGGCACGGGAGTCATTTTCAAACATTGTTTCTTTGGGCGAAAGTGATTTTGTCAATGATAAATGTTAAACTTGTCTATCGGTTAAACACAGCACTGCTGCTGCTATCGCTTGCTGCGAAGCTTATTTCACAAATGCTTGTTTTTTGTTTGGCATGACGGAATGAGGGTAAGTCACGAGTTTGGTGTTATAGAATAATATTGGCTTTGGATCTGGAGTGAGTGCTAAGTTCTATCAAATCATTCGTTGTTTGCATGTTTATTTAAATTAATCTAAAAATAATCGTTAATAATGTCGTGATGTGTCGTAGAATAGTAATAATCATTTATTCATCAAGTATCATAGACTCTTATACATCATTAAATTAATTTTATAGCAGTGGCAGTGACATTAATAAATTACATAAACAATTTAAATTGAAAATAAAATTGAACTTGAAATTGTGTAGTGTTCTCTGGGAGTCGTTTTTACACAGATAACACTATATTATCTGTGTAAAAACTTTTTAAACAACGCTGTATAAACGCTTGACTGAGAGTCGCAATAAGAAAGATACATATATTCATAATTATATTATAATCATATAACGATGCATTCCATACGTTTGTTAAAAATGGCACGAAAGAAAATTTTTTTTTATATGATCTTCGAAATAATTAATGCTTTAATCAATAATTACAGGGCAGAAAGTACCAGGGTCCCAGAACGCCTAGAAGTTTACAACAGCTGGGTCCCGAACGGGTGTTGGCCATATCGACGATTGATCACTTTTTCCTGCTACATAAGGCACTTTTTACATTGTAATCCGATTACGGCTCGACGAGAAGATTAAAGATCAAACTCTAAGAACAAAAGAACCGCGGAATTTACCTTTTATATAGTCTATAGTTAATTCTTCAATGTTTCTAACGACTCACCTTGAAAATGATATAGAGAAAGGATTTTCAAAAACAAATTAGCGCTATTCTGGTGTAGTCGCTGACCAATGAGACAGCGGAGCTCAATGGCCAATCAGCGCGGCGAATAAAGTAAATTACATTTACCTTCAATGCAAACTTCTTAGTAAACGATATATAGGTTAAATAATATACTAATATACTAGACAAGGTTCAATCGAGGGCTTTAGCGTAGTCTCATGGTCCCTTTCTATTTCATAGATTTGTCAGTGAGAGTAAAAGGGATTTTAACCCTTTAAGTGTTTTTTACTCGTATACACCTTGTATTACGCACGTTCGTCCAATTCAATATGTACACGTAAATGTTTGTATGTAGATAGTGTAAGGGTTCTCCACAAACGATGCGATACGAATCAAACTGGTTTCAGATTTGACGGACATTTGGTGGACCGACGACATTGGGGGCCATCCATAAAGTACGTCACACGAATTTCATGATTTTTAGACCCCTCCCCCTCCTTGTCACAGGTAGTCACATTTGTGAGACCCCGCCCCCCTGGTGTGACGTCACAAATATGCAATTTTACATCTATTTTTTTTAAATTAAAACAGCAGTTCCACAATCAGTTTCATTTCCATTCAAATTACTTTTTTTTTGTGAAATCAACATCAAATATTTGAAAAAATAACAAATTAATAAACTATTAATTGAAGAAAAAGAAAGGAACTTAGTTGTCTTCAGGCCATGGACTCTGAATCCATTCCTTTAAATTATTTATAATTGGCATAGAAGTCAGTTCGTTCTCATTGGAGTTGTTAACGTCAGCAACATTTGTGGTGTCTACATCTTCTTCATCCAACCATATGGCATCATCATTTATATCATCCAAACAAAGAATTTCTCTGGCACGTCTAGCTTAATAATTTAATATTTCAAATTTTGCGATTCAATTTATTAAATTTGAAATGTGATGTCACAAAACTAGGACCCCCCCACCCCTTGTCACATTTCGTCGACCCCCCCCCCCCCCCCCTTTACATGTGACGTACTTTATGGATGGCCCCCTGTGAAAGTCGCGGGCAACCGGTGGATGCAAATGGCAGGTTGTCGTACAGTGTGGTGGTCTAAGGGGGAGGCCTTCGTTCAGCAGTGGACCGCATTTTCAAATGAGTCCCGTTTTACCATTGCCTGCTCCGTTACCAGTTTCCCTGCTACGTTTAGGTTCTAAGAACTACGACAAACCTACATTTGCTGCGTTCCGTAATGCGCCAAAAGTGATAATATCGCGAATCCGACCTTTATTACCTTGATTACCTTTATGACCTTTATTACCTTTATGACCTTTATTATCTATTACTTTGACCTTTCATACCTTAGAGAAATGTCCTAAACCTCTACACAATAGCAGTAGGTAAAAAATAAAAATAAAAAGATAATATTACTTACAAAAAAAGAGATTTAAAGATATGACGCTATAATTTAGGCTCTTTTTAAATAAGTATACATTCTGGGTATGCGTGCTCCATCTTCGACTGCAACACCGTTTTCCATCAGATGAGTTGGCGGTCAAACGTAGACCTATTCTATATAAATTAATAACAATAAAAAAACTGTTATTAAGTATATAATTGTTACTGTATATAAGTGTTTTCTCATTTCCACTTCGTTCAAAGATTTGTTTGAAAATGCGACAACTACCAAGCTTACATAATAAAAAGTAGCATACATTTTGTATAACAAAACACAGTAGGTGTATAGTTTGTCCAGTAAGAGACCTGTCGTGGCCAAAAAGTGAACTAACCTTACGGTTTTTAAATAGTTACACATTTCTTCCTTCTGGTGTGCTGTCAAAATAAGAATGTTCATATTGTATTGCTATGATGTTCTACTATATGATGATGTAACTACGGTACGACTGAGAGGGAATTATTGGCAGTAGTTGATTCTATTATTCATTTCAGAAGTTATTTAGACGGATTTCATTTTACCGTAATCACGGACCACATGAGTCTAAAATGGCTAAAGTCACTGAACAACCCTTCTGGTCGTTTAGCACGTTGGTCCATGCAGCTCTCACAGTATAATTTTGATATACGTCATAGACAAGGTAAACTTCATGTCGTACCTGATTTTTTATCACGAATTTCGATTGATCTTATAACCTATTCTCAGGGGCCGGGCAATACATCCGACACTTGGTATTCTAAAGTTTATGATGGTTGTAAAAACGAACCACACAATTACAAAAATTTCTTTATAGATAACAATATTCTATATAGGTATAACAAGCCCAAGTCAACTCTCGACAAGAACGAATGGAAAATAGTTATACCACGGGAATTAATCGAAACTTGTATGAAGGAGTGCCACAGTAGCCTCGATTCAATCCATCCAGGAGTCAATAAAACTTATTACAAGCTTAGGCAGTTGTATTATTGGAAAAACATGAATAGGGATGTCGTCAAATATATAGACGAATGCGAAGTTTGTAAGGCGTATAAGCACAGCACATCTGCTCCCCTAGGCTTTATGAGCAAGCAGAAACAAGTCTCGTACCCGAATCATACGCTGTCAATAGATTTAATAGGGCCATTTCCTAAGGCATACTCAGGCCACGGGTATATCCTTTCCATTGTCGATATTTTTACAAAATTTTGCTGGTTGCACCCGCTGAGAACTGCAACAACCAAAACAATTACAAATTTTATTGAGAGCGAAATCATTTTCAAGCATGGAACCCCATTTGTTTTGATATGTGACAATGCCACTGTATTTAGAAGCAAAGATTTCAAGAAATTTACAAATAGGTATAATATTGCCAAAGTTTTTTATAATTGCTATTATACCCCACAAAGTAACGTTGTGGAGAGGTATAATCAAACCGTAGAAACATGTTTGTCGATTTTAGTACAAAATGACCACCGAACATGGTCAAAGCACTTATCACGAATTCAGTTAGCTTTAAATAGCTCAGTTAATATAACTACTGGCTACACGCCCTATTTTTTAGCAACAGGGAGAGAAATTATAGTAGATGGTAATTTACACACTCTTTACTCAAAAACTCCCAAAGACTTGCAAAATCTCCAGGTAGCTGATAGGGAACCAGCTGCCACTGCTTTGAAAGAATTGTCAGATGTATACGTAGATGTCGAAAACGCTATGGTAGAAGCTTTTAGACGCAACGCTGAAAGGTACAATCGTAGGCGTAAGCAAGTAGTCTATCAGATCGGAGACACCGTATGGAGAAGAAACTTCGTTCAATCCAATGCTGCCAATTTCTTTTCAAGTAAATTAGCACCACGTTTCATAAAATGCACGGTTACAAAAAAACTATCAGATTTGGCGTATATTTTAAAAGAAATAGAGGGTGGTAACACCGGTAAATACCATATTAAAGATATTCTTAAACAAAGTTCATAAGTAGCTAATTATTATGTTTTTTTAATTTCATATTCTCTCATTTTTCTAAAAGTTAGAAAAAATGTGACGAGTTATAAATCACAACTGCATAAAAACAATATGTATTTGCGTACCTAGCAAATGTCAGGCACTCCAAATATAAGCAGAATCATATTAAGGCATAATCATTGGTTATAGAAAAATTATGTTGTTTTGAGTTTTTTTTTATTTTTATCAAAAAAAAAAAAAACTCAAGTGTGAACACACCATTACTTCCAAAAGATTTCTAACATTTTCATTTATAAAGCGGATTATAAACCAATAAAAATAAATTATATTCAAGAAAAAATATCCCTATATACCGAAATTACCCACTCTCCCCTCAAAATTTTTAATAAAATATTTTGTTTACTACCCATAGTAGACGCTAACAGAAGTCAATGTATACTTTTATTGCAAAATTCAGATCAATAGTTTTTGAAATATAAACAAAAACAATATTTATTTATTCAAAGCAATGCAGTATGTAAACACACATATGGCGGCGCTTATAACTTTTTCAAAATTGTAGTTACAGACAATTATTTTTGATTTATCGTACCTACGCATATCTAGCTACCTATAGATACACAATTTTGGCTATCGGTTCAGTATTATTCAAATTAAAATGAAAACCGTATGTTCACAACCAAAATTCTCAAAAGTAAAAAAAGAAACACATAAGTTTTAAGTTTGCATTTTTACCCACATTATTATTTCTACGGATACTTTAGGATACTGTAAATCCATAACAAATACTGATAAAATCATAAAATCAATAATTATTTCTTTACAAACAAGTTTAGAATTTAAACATTGCAATTTTCCTTGTAAACCAACAAGTTCATGTAGGTAAAATGACATACTATATGGTCTATACTCAGACTAAGTATGACTTCTATTCAGACATTGAACTACTTAAGCGTTATTTATACAAGAATTCACTTATTTTGATTTCCAATTTGTATAGAAAAGACGATTCTTTTTCTGTCTCAAAGACAAGTTTCAAGTATTAACAAAGTGTTGACCTACATTCAGGGAAAGACTTAAATACTTACTTTGAATTAACTTAATAACAGTATTCAAAGCTATTGTTTTGTTTTGGACAAGTATCCATTGCTATATAAAGCAAAAGCAGTATATTTAATACCATTTTTTTTGTGTTTTGAGACTTGGTAATTTTTGTTAAAACCAAGTCTGTGAAGCAATTTTTTAAGGTTAATACCATTTTTTTGTGTTTTGAGACTTGGTAATTTTTGTTAAAACCAAGTCTGTGATGCAATAATTTTAAGGTTAAGTATGAGTAATTATTTTTACATTACCAACTATAAACCAAACGTTCAATAATGCATATTTTCGTGTGCTTATTAGTTCTTAGCCTACATATTGGGCAATTTTCTGGAGGATCCTATTTAAAGGCAACCTACCATTAACTATAGCTTATTAGCTAATTATTTGGGAACGATTGAGTTCTAGTCTTTTTGTTACATGCTAACATACATACCGGATTTGACTAACGACAAGTTTATACCTAGTATGACTTAAAATGTTTTCTTATGGCTGAGTTAAAACACTCGGACATGCTAGCAATATTTAGTAGATCTACATACATACATACATACCAAACTTACCTTTTTGTCTTGTAGATACCAAAGGTTGTCTGTGAACCTTCTAAGATTAACAATTAGTCTTTAATTATAGTTAGCAGCATCTAGTGCACGGATTCACTGCGTAGATTTAATTTAGGTTTAAATAATTAAGATTTACCTGTACTTAATTAAAGCTTATACTTAGTTTATCTAATGTTTACAACGATAGATATTTACTTTAAACATTAGAAGTTTTCACTTCATACTATTAGACAATAGTGAGACTTTATTCTCATAGAATTAGGTCATTACTAGAAAACCCAAACTGTAGGGTATAGATTATTATAAGAATTACAAACATACTAACACATATTTACTTACCGTTTAAAACCATTTAGATATCATTGTTTTTCAGATAAGTTTTGTCCGCACCTACATAAGAGTGAATGGATATTTATATTAACAGTTACCTTTTAAGCTACTTGCTATATACTACTTTTGTTTTGTTACACAATGTGTTATTTCTATAGGTATATCCTATACCATCATGTTATGTATGGAGTCATGAGGATTATGAAAAGTGAAGCAAGTATGTCAGAATAGCTCAATTTAACTATGAGATGCAAGGAGATTTATGAAGTTCGATGTAAGTTTAAAGGTGTGAGTGGTGATTTTGTAAGAACTAGGCAGTGTGAATATTATTTGAATTCCTTATAGGTACCTATGTATGAAAGAATGTGAGTGATTTATTTTATGAAAGTGGAATAACAGTTTATTTTGCTAGATGGAATGTAAGAAGCTTGCTGAAGTATCAACCTCACTATATTTCAGGATTCCAACCTATAACAAAAAGTTTCTTTTCATGCCTACCCCGTCTGTTCAGACAGTAAACTGTCTTTTGTTTCAAAAGGGGGATATTGTCATATAATCTTTAAATTATATTATTACTTTATTTTATTAGCTCCCATTTTGCAAATTGGCGCACAGGATGGCTTGTGCTTTGCTCCATAAAATATATCAGAAACCAACATAAAATGTTGGTGTGAAATTAATTATCAAAATTGTATTTAAATAACAAATTAGGATTTTTTAAGCATTTATTTTGGAATTGTAAACTAGTAATAAAATTAGTTTCAAATTTAGAATCTATCGGATAGCTTTATACAAAATATTTGGTTATCTGTTGGAAGCCGTATTACGACATGACGTCATATACGCTGACTCGCTCGCACTCGAAGAATTCTTCCATAAGCGAGAAAGAGAAGCTAGATCGAGGAGACCATTTTGAAAAATAGACATTCACGTCGGAGCCGCCGTTGCGCGTGTTACGGGGTGAATCACCTTTTGGATTTTTTTACATCTTTTTGAGAAGAGAATGACCTGAGGGAGCCAACGCCGATCCCGCAGGGGACACCAGGTCCATATTTCCGTCTGAGATGACGTAAAACTCCAACTTTCAAGAATTATTTTGTGACGCGCCATGCGGTCACCAAACTAAGGAACTCGAGCGAAATTCTCATTTGAAGCTTTGAAGACAAGGCAATGTCATTTCACTGGAGGAGCTCCATGAAGCGTTCGAGAATCGGATGATCCTGCAGAAGACACCATCAGCAAAGGATCCATCAGATAACCTCCTTTCATTTATTTTATTTTCCCAATTTTTCTCGTTGCCGTCATCCATTGGACTATCGCCATCAGCGTTTTAATATTAATATTGTATTAGGACTTATCAAAATAGTAAACGCATTGTAACCTCAAATAATCTTTTGTTCTTTTTTCTCCCATATAACTTTAGCACAAGATAGATAGGTAAATTATAAATCATCAATTTCATTTTCAACAAGAGGCCCCCTGTACTCCAGAGGTCTGATGTTTCGTGACTGATACGTATCCAGGAACCCTAACTTTTTGTTTTATTTTTTTTGTTATTTGTTTTGTCTTTCTTTGTCAAATCACAATTTTCTTATGACACTACTTAAGTAAAAAAATATAATTTAGCACAGCAGTGCCCTCAAATTCCACGACAGTCTTTTTCTGCACAAAATCTACAAACTATTTTGTAGGTATAGGTATCGAAAGCAATACTTTAATTTTTGTAATAACTTGACGTTCAATTTATTTTAATTAATTATGTTACCATCAAAATTTGAGTTATTATTTTCTGCACGAAAATATTTTTGGATGCATCTCAGAAAGATTTTAATGTCAGGCCCTTATTGGTTGATAATGTATTTTCTGAGTCGTATAAATTTATTTACCAACAATATTCATCTATTTGACGATCAAATCGCCTGACGGTAAGTAATCTTAGGTTAATAGAGAATGGTGACAATCTAACCTCTTTATTGATAAACGCTGGGATTAGAATAATCATTCTGTGTTATATACTCTTCTTTCATGTTTTATTTTACTGAAAAAGACCTTCCTGAATACGTATGTATTAAGGATTACGAGGTTAATACGCGTTTATTAATTTGGGGACGTCACTTCAACTACAGGTGACGTGTTAATCAACCTTTTACGGTAACAGTGATATGATATGTTCTCTCATTGTTGTAAGATTCACATTAGCTAATATTAGTATTATTATTTAAAAATAGCTCATATTTCGATTGAAATTTGTATTTCTGAATATGTAGTAGACATATAAATGTACAGAGTACAGATTTATTTTTGTGTGAATATTTAGTAAAGTAATTAGCAATATTTTACAATAATTTATTGTACGAGTTGTGTATTGTTATCAAAGGTGCCTTCGATCTTTTTGGTGCGCAGGTAAATATTTTTTGATGTGTGATTAAATAGTCTAAATATCCCAAGTGGATTATTTTTGAAACGTGTCCTTCAGTAACGATTTCCCTAGTTAATTATGCGATTGGTGAATAATGTAGATTCCATAAAACCAGGTGTTTCAAGATTTTAAGTAAATACTGGAACAGATAACAGTATCGCAATATTTTCATGTCATACTATATCATATATGTATATAACTAAAGGATTTAAAAAAAAATAGCGTCGTTTCTGTGGCACCAGTCGCTAAACTAAGTTTAATTTGACAGGGCTACAACTGTTATCTTTTTCTCACATATTGAAATAAAATGCAGATGATTTTAGTCCTGTCAGATTCGTTTAGTGAGCGGTGCAACATAATTAATACCACTGGCGTCTATTCTGTTGTTTCATACCGTAGAAAATGGTGTCGATTCTGTTGCACCGCTCACTAAACTAAACTTAATTTGACAGGAAGAAACCTGTTGACATCCTTTTCTAACATATTGAAATTAAATGAGACGCGTATAGTTTTAGTCCTGTCAGATTAGTTTAGTTTAGTGAGCGGTGCAACAGAATAGACACCAGTATCGCACACTATAAACTTATTTAATAGGTTTGACAAATTAGTGATAAGTACCAAAGGAATTTAAATAATACTAGGCAGGAATACTCGTTCAAGAATGTTTGATGTTGTAGAAAAACGGTAAAATCAATATACCTTCAGAAGATAACAGCTCAAATTGGTTTTACAAGCTTTTATCCTATACGACATTATTTAATCGTATTTGTACGGTACAAACGAAAATGATTATGAATGCCTTCCATTTGTTCGATTGATTCATAGATAAAGATCGACTTGAGATTTGACATGAGCTTGGCAAAATGAGTAGAAGTTAATAGGGGCGCCACTATCGCAAATAATCCTAAATACGAGCCACCCTACCGCCTGCTGAGGTAATCATGCGATATGATTTGGTAAAAAGCCACTTTGACTTTTTGACAATCTAAATGTATTTAAAATATCTCTATCTTTATGTACGAATAGATCAAACAAATGAAAGTCTTCCTATTATTTTTGGAGTCAAAGATGGTAAATACCTAGCCTGGAATGGGAACTGGCCCTCAGGCTGTCGGAACACCGTTAGGTGCTTGGTGGCAAATTTTCTACTTGAGAGTGGTTGGTACCCAGCAAAGTAGTCGAAAATACTCCCAAGCTCTAAACTTTTCTCGAGATACGTTGTCGAAAGTTTATAGCCAACTTGAACTTGAATTGAATTCCAAACACTATAACACTAATATCTATTAGATAACACTAATGTAGTATTGACTAAGATACAGATTTGATTCCCTCTTTATATCACACGGCGGATTGCCGTTTGACCAACGAGATTTGGTAATCGAGAGAATTAGATTAACTATATGATGTCCCTTTTTTATTACTACACGACTGCCCAAAAAAGGAATGTAATGTTTTCAGAGTTCATGTATGTATGTCTTTATCCCACCATAGCTTTCAATTACCTAAACTGATTTGGATGTATGGGGTATCTTCGAACCCTTGTATGGGATATCGTTAGTACCATTACATAAATCTCGAGTGACACTGGCTTTACATTTTTGGAAAAACTGAATATTGCGGCTGTATTTTGAAATTTAATGTTATTTTTTGTGTTTTTTTTTAAAGGGCAGTCTAGTATTTTTTTTATTATGTGCCTTGCTTGTACTCGTTGGTCACAAGATTGAAGTATACAGGTTGTATTAAAACATGGTTTTTTAGTGTAATAATTTCGAATTTGTTTTAAATTATATAAATAACAGTTTGGAGTGTAGATTGTCTGTGATCTGAATATAGTTTAGGTAGAGACAATGCAGCTTACAGTTTTGTTTAGATAGTTTTAATATCGTACAGTATATAAAATAATACAATCTTTTGACGAAATTGGTTTTATTATCCTGTAATTTTGTAGTAAAAATACTTAAAAACAATTATAAGGAAAAATATTTAAGGACCAGTGAAGTTTTGCCAAGAGATGGCGCTGAATCATTTTTATGATTTTAATCTAATATTAGATGTATTCGTATCGTTTTTCTGCTGTGCTCTTCTAAGATACTTGAAGCTGGCACGACAAGGGCTCTATCGGACGTTAGTTTGCAGAACGTCGGCATGTTAAAACGTCTACGGCCTTACTATAAAACGCCGCTCAAACCTTAGTCACTGTTTAAGATGCTCTGACAACTTCTCGCTGACGTGAAATGTCACGTGCGAGAACAAGACAGAGAAGTTTAAGCAGTGACTAAGTTTGAACGGCGTTTTATAGTAAGGCCGCTAATGTCTTAAGTGCCAAAACGACTTACTAGTAAACCGTCCAAAGGCCTTGACTTCGCTCCGTATCAGATTACCAGTGGCGTAACTAGCCTTTCATGCGCCTGCTGCCAGCTTATACAACTGCGCTCATGCATGCCCCAACACTTGGTCCTGGTTGGGTCATTTCTGCGCCTCTACGCCCTGTGCCTGGACACTGCTGGCACCACCCACTAGTTACGGCACTGATATTAATCCGCTGTCCTATAAAATAAGCATTATAGCCATATTCGTACCTATATCAATGGGACGACAATGACTGAACGTGAACCAGATATTTTTGTATAATATTGGAATGATTACGCCCAGAATAAATTGTTGCTCAACATCTGGCAGGATGTTGTCAAACGCACCTATTATTTCACATTCAAGTGATGAGACGAATTGGACATGGTGGTAAGCGTCACACCTGTCCGTAACAGTAGTAGTGCCAGAATTGTGAACTACACAATGCTGCGCCGTACTGTACTGCGCTCGACACCCTGAGATCATCATCATCAGCCCAAGACGTCCACTGCTGGACGAAGGCGTCCCTCTTAAAAGGGAGGGGTTGCCATAATCCCCACGCTTATCAGGCGGTTCGGGGATCGCAGAATGCTCACCACCGTTAACCGAGAGGACGCTGCTGCCCGTCCTCCGAGAGTTCTGGATGCAGTGTTAGGACATTAGGATCATTAGCTCGCTTGGCTAGCTAGAATCACTTATTTTCAAACACACCCTGAGATATTAGAAGTTAAATCTCTTCATACCCAGTAATTTCTGTTGTAATATTGCCCTTCAAACCTAAACACAGTAATGCTTGCATGCTTTGCTTGGCGGTTGAATAACTAGCAAAGGTGTACTTCCCCAGGCGGACTCTGCATTAGAGTCCTACCACTACTAACTTGGTAGTTAGTCTTTTTTACAATAGGTTCTGGTACCCAAGCAGACTCAGGTATTCTGCCGCCAAACAGTAGATCTACGCTGAAAGGGATCAGCGTTATTCTTTTCCGCTTTACCCTATATACAAAACGGCTCTTAAGAACTATTGCTTACCACTAAAGTCAGAAAGGAATTCTTTAGGCTATTAAAAATGCTTTTGTTATCTCTATCTTTAAAATTCTAAATTATTTTTATTTTTAACTTTCTCAAGGTCTATTTTAAGGCTAAGTATAAATAATATCTTCTTTCTTCGAGTCTCGTTGGTCCACCATGGTCTCTGAATGGGTCAGACTGTTGATAGTCATCATCACCAGCCCGGAGACGTCCACTGCTGAACCAAGGCCTCCCCCTTTAGACCGCCACACTGTACGACAACCTGCCATTTGCATCCACCGGTTGCCCGCGACTTTTACAATGTCGTCGGTCCACCTAGTGGGAGGCCGCGCGCCTACGCTGCGTCTTCCGGTTTGCGGTCGCCACGAGAGAACCTTTCTTCCCCATCGGTTGTCAGTTCTTCGAGCGATGTGGCCAGCCCACAGCCACTTCAACTTGCAAACCTTGCGAGTTATGTCGGTGACTGTTGTTAGTAACGATGACTATTATGGATAGGCGTGGTACGAATTTACGTTCTTATTATCCTCCTCTTTCTGTACTGTTATACCATAGAGGTAGTAGTTCATCCTCTATGTGTTATACCTACCGTTGTAAATATACTTACTTGATATTTCCTTGTTAAACTGTGGGATAAATCATGCCCTCGTCTCTCATTATGCTATGCCTATACTTTAGACTATCAAGCGGTATTTCTTTGTTATTAAATACGTCGCGTGGCTATCGTGTCACCCTCTAATCTTGCAGTGTCGACTCGACGCAATTACGTTTTGTGCGCTTTATTGCCACACTGTTTCCCGATCCACCGGCACGCCATTCTAACCCCTATCACTGCAGACTAACCTTCAATTTTCTGTACAGGTCCCCAATCACGCCCTACAAAAAAATAATGTGCCAATCTTCTTTCACGACACTCGTCAAGCTTTCCGGGAAACAAAGCAGCCGTTTTGTATAACGTCGAAGTCATGCATAACGACCTAATAAACGAGAAGAAAGGCCCGTGAAAAGTGTTCGAGCCGCTCGAACGCTTGGAGGAAGTGAAAGTCGGCCGCCGATGATGGTAACTTACACATACACATATGAGTGGCTCACCGGCGTCGATTTACGTTCCACTTGCACGATTGAACTACCAAGAAATCCTCTAAAGCGCATTTTTCGTATTAAATTCTATTAAAAAGTTAGATAAACAAGAGTTTAGCGTGCCGCGTCACCGGCCGGGCGGGGGCTTGCATTCGATCGCTGCAATGGCATTGATCGCGCACGCCCCGCGCTCCGTCCCGGTAGCGTAGCTCGCGATTGGAGCCATGTGCGAGTCACGTGACCCCGCCGCTCCGCCGTTGGTTCGCAGAGGCGGCCACGTGACGGGGCATACGGCGCGCGATTGGTCGGCCGGCGCGGTGGCCACGTGAGCGGCCGGGTGCGCGCGTGGCCAGTCGCGGCGTGACAGCGGGCGCGCTCGTACCGCGCGCGGCCGCGACATGAGCCTGCTCGACACGCTGCTCGAGGCGGCGCGGTTCATCGAGCTGCAGGAGCGGCGCCTCCAGGCCGGTGAGTACAGCGCAGCCCCGCCCCGCCCCGCTCTTGACCTTGAACGCGGCCGCCGCGCCCGGTGCGCCGCGCTCGCCAAGTAAACAAAGGAAGCCTGAAATTCAGCCGGTCGGCGCCGCGTCCGCCACCCCGCGGCCGCACGGAGAGATCTTGGAACCTGCGCGTTCCCCGAGTGGGCGGCAGGTGAGCGGTGTGTACGTGGAGCTGGCGGCGACGCATGACGCATCGCGGTGCGGTCAGCTGATCGACGCGTGTGCGCGGGGGGAGGGCGCCGGCGGCAGCGGGGGGAGGGGAGGCATGTGCACACGCAGCGCCGGCTACATTGCGCTTCACTTTGTGCAGCCACGTCAAATATTTCACTTGGACAACTTCTCATGTGCCTTACCGTTATTATAGCCTGTATACGCTTCGAACAATGCGTAGTTCTGTCTCGTACTGTGAAAGTTGCTCGATCGCACGTAAGCTGCGGCCTGCGATAACCTTACAGCTAGAGAATTAGAGATAAGCGCGGGCTAGCATAAAGCACGGACGTTTAAGGTGTTTACTTGCGAAAGAGTGGCACAAGGCGCGGTTGCGTAACGATGCGTGCCGGTACCTCTCCGGCTATTGTTCAAGAGTTAGGCGATGAACTCATTGTCTCGGTGCATTATCGGTGCCGCCGATAAACGCGAGTTTACAGCCAATTTGCATCGCAGATTACGCGACAGTTTGTACGGACGCGACACAGAATAAATAGTTGTCGCGCGGCGCGTCAAACGGAACTGGTGACGGTTGGATCGCTCTCTCCTTTCTTTATCTCTCTTTCTCTCATGCGGTGTATGAATTCAATTCAAGTCTGAAAGTAGTGATAACAAACATTTGTACGTGGTTATTTATATATTAGTTGCTTCTCCAACTGTGATTTCATTGTTATAACAATGCATTATAACTCTAGGTGTCCGGTATTCCCACACAATAAGACTAAGCGTGAAATGAAACGTTTGAAACTAGTTTTCCACCCCCGCATCGTCACATAAACAAATAATCGCTATTTTAAGGAAGCTATTCTATATGTAACATGTCTCGTCGCACGCAATTTTGTATTCACTTGCTTGTCTTACGTCGTTGGTCATGGATGTATATTTCATACACCTTTTAGATTACAGCGTGGCGAGATCAGCTGATGGATTCCGCAAAAAATATCCTCACTTCCGTTGATCGTATTCTTACTACATATTCGACTTCCTTACATTATAAGCTCAGTCCCTTTGAGGGGGACATTCCTGATACTATTTGATCCAATCTGACTCTTATGTCAATAGATTTGAGTTTAAGATACTTTTTGCATTTGCTGCTTCTAAGAACAAGGGGATGTCCCTTTACGTTTCAAATTCAAAGAACAATAAAAGCTTAAGAATCTTTGATAAATAAATAGGTTAAAACAAATTGGTGCTGGCAGTAACACAAGACTTGCGAAGCCAAATTCTTGGTTGGAAAACAAATAATTTCCGTTTTTAATCTATTGGATCAGTCATTTTGCTGCCAACGAACAGAGTGCAACGAATAAACAACATTTATAAGAAACCACCAAAGAGGTAAAAAAAGAATTGCAGATTTATAAATTAAATACTTTAAAAATTAAATAGCATTCATCGTCAGCCCGGAGACGTCCACTGCTGAACGAAGGCCTCCCCCTTAGACCACCACACTGTACGACAACCTGCCACTGCATCCACCGGTTGCCCGCGACTTTTACAATGTCGTCGGTCCACCTATATAGTGGGAAGTCTTCCTACGCTGCGTCTTCGTTTCGCGAAAACCCTTTCTTCCCCATCGGTTGTCAGTATACAATGTGTACCATAAAGGTTCAACAATACGGAAGGGTATGAATGTACTCATCATTATGGAGAACTTTTACTATGGAGCCAACCCTTAAGAGTGCGACTAATGCCAGAAAAATAACAGATTTCACCCGCGCGTCTTGCATTAGTTTAGAGTCGAAAATCGCAAGATACAATTGATGATGATGATGGCTTTGAACAATTTAGGTGGGATTATATTTAAATAGTCAAAATTTAGGCATGAAATAAAAAAAATAAACGGCTACTGCGCTAAAACTTTAGTTTGGCTATGTAATTAGTAAATAATAATGTGGTGCTGTCGCTGATAATTTAGAGCATTTGAATTAAAACAGTTTTTTTGTTGTTAATTTGTATATTTTATAAAAAATAAACCAGATTATTTTCCATAATTCTATTCGGTTACTCGGCTTATTTAGGTTTTTCCCCTACCTATAGTATTTTTTTAATCTGAATATTTACGTTCTTTATCATTAAACTATGTGTTTAAAAATACACCTTTTACTTACTTTTGGCATTAGTCGCCCCCTTAAATAGCAACAATAAACAGCTGATCCATACAAAAAGTTCAATGACCTTGGACAACATTTTTGGAACAGCTGATTTATTTTTTACGATTGCAGGGTTGGCCCCATACTGAGAATTGTTCATTATGATGAGTATATACATACCCTTCAGTATTGTCGAACCTTTTTGTTACACATTGTATTTAATGTGATGAATACGTGGTAGCCTAATACGAAGACGGCTAGACTTGGAATCGCGATTTCGTGGGTTCAAATCCTCGGCCCATACCATCACCAATAAGCTCTTTGAATTTTATATGCGGTTTTTCATACCACTGGGATCTTGGTGAAGAAAACAACGTAAGGAAATCTGCATACGACTGGAGTGGAAGTTCAATAACGTATGTGAATTCACCAACCTGCAACTGGGCCAGCGTGGTGGATATAATATTAAATATTGGGGGACATTTTACACACAGCGCCATCTAGCCCCCATACTAAGGAAAGCTTATATTATGGAAACCAGATAGCTGATAGAATACTTATATACTTTTTTTTTTTTGTAAATACATACTAATAATACATACTACACCCAGACACAGAACAACATCTACGTTCGTCGCATAAATATTTGTCCTGAGTGGAGATCGAGCCCACGCCCTACAGCTCTAAAGGCAGACATGCTACCCACTGAGCTATATGGCCCAATCGCACTTCGATAATAAGCACAAAACAAAACACAACACATAAATATATACAATACACAATATTTTGTCAGTTTTATTTTATTTTACAATATTTGGAAATCTAACACCTATAATTAATAAAATATAGTAAGAGGATTATAGGCAATAGCCATAAATAATTAATATCCATAAATAGCCATAATATTTTTTATGGGGATCATGCATGAACCCAAATAAATGGAGCAAACAGCAGCAAACGGCAAACAAACAAAATGCAGTGCAATGGCAGTCAAACGCAAGCCTTTAAAGTAATAATAAAAATAAACACATAATTTTTTGTTTTTGTCTATTTAATTAGAGAACTCCAAATACACGAATTGAAAACCTCCTTGTCAGTTAGAAAGTACTTCTTCTAGAGGTCTGGTTTGTACTAAAATTCCCTTGTGTCTGAATTCGCTTTGCCATTCTCTTTACCAAACAATAAAATTACATCAACATGTCTACAGTCTGGCCTGCAATAGGTATACACTATACAATACTGCCGATTTTATTATCCTACTTATCTCTCTTACAATACAGAAAGGTCAAGAGAGCAAACCCAAAGTATAACAAAATACGAGAACTTATTGTTCAATAACAAAGCAACGTGGAATTATTCTTATTTTATCTATATATATCTATAACTATAAAAGGCTTTGTCCTGACTGACTGACTGACTGACTGACTGACTGACTGACATATAGACAACGTACAGCCCAAACCGCTAAACGTAGAGACTTGAAATTTGGAGGGTATGTTTTTGGAGAGGTGTAAACGCCCACTAAGAAAGGATTTTTCGAAAATCAACCCCGAAGGGGGTTAAATGGGGTGTTAAAGTTTGTATGAAACTTTTTATTCTCTGGTTCGATTGATACAAAACTTGGTATACATATTCTACTATAAAAATAAGAAGATACGGGTGTCACAGTTTTTTCAAAATCAGCTCCCGTTAGTATAAAAAAAAACGAAGTTTTAGTGATAGTACGTTTGTTTCTCCTTAACTTTGTAACGGCTGTACATATTCAAATGAAATTTGGTATAGGGATGGGGATAGATGTGGGGATGGGGGTGGGGGTGGGGGTGGCGATGATACTGGGAACGGAGACGGGACGGAGATAGGCATGTTAATATTAAGATTACAATTGGTATCGGGATGGGGATGGGGATGGGGATGGGGATGGGGATGGGGTGGGGATGGGGTGGGGATAAGGATGGGTTGGGGATTTGGTGGGGATGGGATGTGGATGTGGATGAGGCTGGGAACGGGGATGGGCGTGTCCATATTAAGATGAAAGTTGAAATCGGGATGGGGGTGGGGATGGGATGGGGTGGGGATGGGGTGGGGATGGGGATGGGTGGAGATGCGTGGGGATTTGGTGGGGATTTGGTGGGGTCAGGTGGGGATGGGATGTGGATGTGGATGAGGCTGGGAACGGGGATGGGCGTGTCCATATTAAGATGAAAGTTGAAATCGGGATGGGGGTGGGGATGGGATGGGGTGAGGATGGGGTTCGGGATGGGGATGAGGGAGGGAACGGGGATGGGGACGGGGATGGGCGTGTTCATATTAAAATGGCATTTGGTATCGGGATGGGGATGGGGATGGGGATGGGGATGGGGTGGGGATGGGGATGGGGTGGGGATGGGGTGGGGATTTGGTGGGGACAGGTGGGGATGGGATTTGGATGTGGATGAGGCTGGGAACGGGGATGGGCGTGTCCATATTAAGATGAAAGTTGAAATCGGGATGGGGGTGGGGATGGGATGAGGTGAGGATGGGGTTCGGGATGGGGATGAGGGAGGGAACGGGGATGGGGACGGGGATGGGCGTGTTCATATTAAAATGACATTTGGTATCGGGATGGGGATGGGGAAGGGGGCGCTTATAGGGATGAGGCTGGGAATGGGGACGGGGATGGGCGTATTTATTGGTAGGCTGAACAGATGGAGCTGCATTTTTGGATAGGTAGTTATCTTCTATAACTATAAAAGGCTTTGTCCTGACTGACTGACTGACTGACTGACTGACTGACATATAGACAACGTACAGCCCAAACCGCTAAACGTAGAGACTTGAAATTTGGAGGGTATGTTTTTGGAGAGGTGTAAACGCCCACTAAGAAAGGATTTTTCGAAAATCAACCCCGAAGGGGGTTAAATGGGGTGTTAAAGTTTGTATGAAACTTTTTATTCTCTGGTTCGATTGATACAAAACTTGGTATACATATTCTACTATAAAAATAAGAAGATACGGGTGTCACAGTTTTTTCAAAATCAGCTCCCGTTAGTATAAAAAAAAACGAAGTTTTAGTGATAGTACGTTTGTTTCTCCTTAACTTTGTAACGGCTGTACATATTCAAATGAAATTTGGTATAGGGATGGGGATAGATGTGGGGATGGGGGTGGGGGTGGGGGTGGCGATGATACTGGGAACGGAGACGGGACGGAGATAGGCATGTTAATATTAAGATTACAATTGGTATCGGGATGGGGATGGGGATGGGGATGGGGATGGGGATGGGGATGGGGATGGGGTGGGGATGGGGTGGGGATAAGGATGGGTTGGGGATTTGGTGGGGATGGGATGTGGATGTGGATGAGGCTGGGAACGGGGATGGGCGTGTCCATATTAAGATGAAAGTTGAAATCGGGATGGGGGTGGGGATGGGATGGGGTGAGGATGGGGTGAGGGATGGGGATGAGGGAGGGAACGGGGATGGTGACGGGGATGGTGACGGGGATGGGCGTGTTCATATTAAAATTACATTTGGTATCGGGATGGGGATGGGGAAGGGGCCGCTTATAGGGATGAGGCTGGGAATGGGGACGGGGATGGGCGTATTTATTGGTCGGCTGAACAGATGGAGCTGCATTTTTGGATAGGTAGTTATAGCATAAGGTTCGGAAACGGACATAGGCTATTTTTTTGTAGGTCCACGCAGACGACTGTTTGACGGACATAATTATTATAGATACTGTACAGCCTAATCTGCTAAATTATTTTTTAATCTTCTATTATATATTTATATATCTATAACTATAAAAGGCTTTGTCCTGACTGACTGACTGACTGACTGACTGACTGACTGACATATAGACAACGTACAGCCCAAACCGCTAAACGTAGAGACTTGAAATTTGGAGGGTATGTTTTTGGAGAGGTGTAAACGCCCACTAAGAAAGGATTTTTCGAAAATCAACCCCGAAGGGGGTTAAATGGGGTGTTAAAGTTTGTATGAAACTTTTTATTCTCTGGTTCGATTGATACAAAACTTGGTATACATATTCTACTATAAAAATAAGAAGATACGGGTGTCACAGTTTTTTCAAAATCAGCTCCCGTTAGTATAAAAAAAAACGAAGTTTTAGTGATAGTACGTTTGTTTCTCCTTAACTTTGTAACGGCTGTACATATTCAAATGAAATTTGGTATAGGGATGGGGATAGATGTGGGGATGGGGGTGGGGGTGGGGGTGGCGATGATACTGGGAACGGAGACGGGACGGAGATAGGCATGTTAATATTAAGATTACAATTGGTATCGGGATGGGGATGGGGATGGGGATGGGGATGGGGATGGGGTGGGGATGGGGTGGGGATAAGGATGGGTTGGGGATTTGGTGGGGATGGGATGTGGATGTGGATGAGGCTGGGAACGGGGATGGGCGTGTCCATATTAAGATGAAAGTTGAAATCGGGATGGGGGTGGGGATGGGATGGGGTGAGGATGGGGTGAGGGATGGGGATGAGGGAGGGAACGGGGATGGTGACGGGGATGGTGACGGGGATGGGCGTGTTCATATTAAAATTACATTTGGTATCGGGATGGGGATGGGGAAGGGGCCGCTTATAGGGATGAGGCTGGGAATGGGGACGGGGATGGGCGTATTTATTGGTCGGCTGAACAGATGGAGCTGCATTTTTGGATAGGTAGTTATAGCATAAGGTTCGGAAACGGACATAGGCTATTTTTTTGTAGGTCCACGCAGACGACTGTTTGACGGACATAATTATTATAGATACTGTACAGCCTAAGCTGCTAAATAATTTTTTATATTAAATTTGATCATCCTCAAGCAAACTTAAAGACTTGCAAGCGGCTTGGAAAAAATGCAATAATATACGTATTTTAGTGATTCAATTGAGTTGGGCCCCGATTTAACCGAATTCCAGTATTCAACATTACTACGCGGGCAAAGCCGCGGGCAAAAGCTAGTATATATATAAAAGGCTGTGTCCTGACAGAAAGACATTGCACAGCCCAAACCGCTGGTCGTACAGACTTGAAATTTGGAGGGTGTATTCGTCTCGATGCCTAGGGGTGTACTAAGAAATGATTTTTCGAAATTCGACCCCTAAGGGGGGGGAAACAAAAAAAACTTTGTTTTTGTACTTTTAGTCTGGATTTGGATTTGGAAATTTGGAACTGTTTTAAATTTTTTTTGAAAGGGGGTGGGGGAATGTTGTATGGAAAGTTCTTTGTTTTTGTAGTTAGTGATGAATTGATATTAGGGTAGTTTGGGGGGGGTAAAAAAGTAGGAATTTTGGGAGCGGGCCGAATTTCTTCCGTACGCGGACGAATTCGCGGGCGAACTCTAGTACAAAATACACAATGGGGTTTCGGGATAATATGGTTAGGCAGGGTCACTAATGTAATGTTTTTGAAATACCTAATTTTGTGGGATAATTGGCATGTTATGTCCAACTATTTTTGAGAATGTTTCTATTATGATAATGTCTTGAGAGATATCCTTATATTTCCATGGGTTCCCAACGAGTCTCACCAAAACGAGTAACATTGTTACTCGATGTAACTTTGTGCAAAAAAGTGGTCCCACGAGTCACATCAATTTTACGGTTGAGCTACCAACAACGACATTAATAGGTAGCAAAGCTTTCTTATAAATGTACAGGGCAAGCTTATTTATTTATTTATTTATTTCTTGGAAAACAAACAGCTATCACAAACTCATTTGCTAGGACACAATAATATAAACAAATAAGCCAAAAAAGTTTTCACTAATAGCAACATTGGATACAATCCAGTAACCCTGTATAATATGGCATAGGATATTTTGGTATGCGATACGTCCAAAACCTTTAGTAAAATATTTAACATTTGCAAATGCACAATGTGCGACGCCATAATCAATAAATCATAGTCCTGAGGTGAAAGAAAAAAATATTAACGTAGGAGTTTCTTCTGTGTCTGGATAATGTATGTATTAAAAGTATATACATATTTACAAAAAAGTATATAAGTATTTTTATTACACGACTGCCGCAAAAAGAAGTGTAATGTTTTCAGGGTTCATTTATTTATGTGAGTTTCTTTATTCCACCATAACTTCTAAATGTCTGTACAGATTTGGAAGTATGGGGATATCGGTAGAATCCTTACATTATCCCGAGCGACAAACGATATATTTTTTTCGAAAAAAATCGAACAGCTTGGCCATCGTGTCTTTTGTTTTTAACCGACTTAAAAAGGAGGAGATCCTATGTTCGACAGAATGGTTTTTTAAATGTATGTTCACCGATTTCTCCGTCAATTCTGGACCGATTTAAAAAAATACTTTTTATTTGAAGGGTATACTTTGAAGATGGTCCCATATTAATTTGAAGTCAGTTGATTTTTTTAAAGTTACTTGTTTATTGTTATGGCCTGTTGTATCAGTTATCTGTTGTACAAACTATGCTTAGTATGGGACTAGATGGCGCTGTGTGAAATATCCAGCATTTTTTTATCTCGAGCCGTATTGTAACCATAACAACTATCAAGTCCAATAGAAAGTGAACCAAATGCAGCCACATCGGTCCCGCGATACTGATGTTATCGTGTTTGCTTTACACTTATCAGCGGCCGACCAATATTGCCTCCCTATAACTAAGTACCTAGAACACGTAGTTGTGACTGTTAATTATTCTGCGACACCATTAGCATAAAATACCTGGGTATGTCCTTAAACTGCAACCAGAACCACCGGAGGACGGGCAGTAGCGTCCTCTCGGTTAACGGTGGTGAGCATTCTGCGATCCCCAAGCAGCCTGCCAAGCGTGGGGATTATGGCAACACCCCTCTATTGGGAGGCCTTCGTCCAGCAGTGGACGTCTTATAGCTGACGACTACCATTAGCATAAAGAGTTCCTAAAACAGAAAGTTAGACGAGGTTATAAATGTGATATTAAATAGAACAGACCATCAAAAAAAAAAAATTAAATGCAAAAGTTTGTATGTATCACAACAAAACGTGAACGGATTTGGATGAAACTCGGAATGGAGATAGCTTATGTCCCGGAATAACATATAGGCTACTTTTTTTAAACCGATTTTAAAGAAGTAGGAGGTTCTATGTTCGGTGTTCACTGATTTCTCCGTCAATTGTGGACCGATTTACTCTGGAGGTGGTCTCATATTAATTTGAAGTGTTGTTTTTTTTGAAAAAGTTACTTGTGTCTGGACTGACTGGACTAAAGGATAGCAATACTTTAGTTAGTTTAGTTCTGTCAACTAAAACTTTTAAAATCGACCACATTATCCCATCCGCAAATTGTCCCACGCTCGCAAAACATCACGTTTATTCACGTTCGCAGAATATCTCATTCTCAAAACGTCCCGTCATCGAAATGTCCCATTCTCAAGACTCGCACACAGATGTCGCTTTTTCTGTCAACTAAAGCGTCCAAGATCCAAAATTGTCTGTACTGTTGCTTTACTTAAACCTAGTCTTTACTTGAGTTATCCTATTTATAGCGCTGTTTGATATATATAAATATATATATATATATAGTTTTACATAGTGTTATTATGTCAGCGCGCATGTTGAAAGCACGTGGCGGATTATGCAAGCAATGTACTGTATCTACCTATACCTACCGAGATAGCCGGTCACATGTTGCTACGACTGGATAGTGGATATACTAGTGTTAGAACGATCTAGCTGCCTGTGATTTTCCTAGAGTAGAATATGTTCTAGTTGTTTTTCCTTAATATAAATACGCATTTAAAAAAAAATAGAACCGACTTCAACTTCGATGAATTAGATGGATGGCCTGGATGACATCTTGATATTTTCTAGTCATTTTCATTTAAAAACCAAACACACTTTTTAGGTAAGTACACGATCAAAGTAAAATAAAGTATGTAGCAGAAAAATTAAGGAATGTCATCACAATCACAAGTCACGTACACCATTCATCCAGTATAGGCTGATTGAAACTTAATGGCGGCTGTGAAATTAGACGCGAGACGCTGCGCAGTAGCAAAAATTAGGCGTGCGGTGTGCGTACAATCGAAAAATCTCGCTTGCAGCGCACTTCACAGCTGCCATTAAGTTTGATTCAATAATATAGTTCTATTTTCAACAGACTTCAAAAAAAGAGGTTCTCAATTCGACTGTATGTATGTTTTGTATGTATGATTACTCCGCCAATTATGAACTGATTTTGATGATTCTTTTTTGTTTAGTAGGTAGTACTTCAGAGGTGGTCCCATATACACTTTATCGAAATCGGTTCAGTAGTTAGGTTTTTAAATCAAAATTACTAGAAAATATGAAGATGTATTCGGTATATCCAGGTATTCGAAGTTGAAGTCGGTTGTATTAAAAGAAATGTAATATTATATGTGGCAATACGCTAGTTTAAATTACATAAGCGATACATATTGGTAATTAATTCTGATAAAATGTAATGCGTTGTTCGCTTGTAGTCACTGATAGACAGTTAAGTATTTACGCAGGTGCGTTTCTCGAAGACGCAGATTATTTTGATATTATCATCATCATTATGGACGATTTTCTAACAGGCAATTAAAAAAAACAGTAGTTCTCTTCAAGTCGATAGATAGCGCAGACTAATATTTTTGAGCTGTGGCGCATATCGTCGTCAGCTATAAAACGTCCACTGCTGGACGAAGGCCTCCCCCTTTATAGAGGGGTGTTGCCGTAATCCCCACGCTTGGCAGGTGGCTTGGGGATCGCAGAATGGTCACCACCGTTAGGCAAGAGGACGCTGCTGCCCGTCCTCCGGTGGGTCTGGTTGCAGTTTAAGGACATACCCAGGTCCACACATCCGCACGTGCCACATATAATACGCTTTAAAAAATACAACCGACTTCAACTTCGAATACCTGGATGACATTTGATATCTTCATATTTTCTAGTAATTTTGATTTAAAAACCAAACTACTGAACCGATTCCGATAAAATTTAAATGCGACCACCTATGACAAAAAAAATTACAAAAAAAAAACATATTAAAAAGAATAATAAAAAAACAATCATTAAAATCGGTTCAAAATTGGCGGAGTAATCGCGTAACATACAGAAAAAAAGAAAAAAACATACAGTCGAATTGAGAACCTCCTTGTTTTGAAGTCGGTTGAAAATTAAATAAAAATCTTTACAATGGCGGCCACGTCTGGGCCCTGTTTTATAAAGCTGCAAGTACAAGTTTAGAATTTTACTACCTTCTTGCAGCGACGGTGATAATGGAATGGACGGGACAAAATTAACAAGACAACACAATCAAGCATACCTAGCTAAAAGTATGCATATTAGATTTGCCGGAAATTAAAGATAGCGAATCTAATTACTGCATGACAAAAAGAGAACACAAGTACAAGTATTAGAAGTTTGTATTGTCGTATCGTACGGCTCACATGTCGCAAAGGCAGAGTATGACTGAAGCGAGTGGAGAGCCGGCGCTCAACATATAATCTTCAAAATCCGGGTGCTTGTTTCCCGTCCATTCATCTTATCATTGTCGCTGGCTTCTTCTACCAGTAACTACAAGTTACCAGTTACAGGTAGATGGTTTGTCTAACTTATATACAAGTGCTTATAGTTTGTACACTGGTTGTCTTGTGGCTTATTTAGAAAACGCCGTACTCAATATTTTTTTGCGGTGTTGCCAGTTTTTCACTATAAGTACAAGACTTGTAGCTTTATAAAACAGGGCCCTGGTCTGCGCGAAGTCAGAGCCATCTACAGTGAGCTTCTTTTTTTTAAATCGTCTGTCAGATAATCTCCCATTATCATAGTTACCCTATCATAGTCCACAGGAAATGGCCTCCGAAAGCCGCTGCTAGCCGTTAGCCGCTAGCCGAAGGCTACTTCATCTTCAGAGCGCCTAACATGTGCACCGCGAGAAATTTTTCTCGATTCTACAAAACAGGACAAGGCTACGAATCTGTATAAGTTTGTCTCGTTTTCGCACGACATAAAGACACGACAAAATTTTCGCGCGGTGCGCATGTTAGCCCTGCAGATCATAAATTGACTTGTTATATCATGTCGGGTATAATTTATCATCACACCATAAATATTACTTCTTATTTGATACATCATTGCCGTTGTTTCCACACTGATGCCAAATAACGTCGGTTAGAACAATCATGAGTGTACATTCATAGTAGCGCCCAGATTACTCATATAATGAAACTCACAAATATTATGCACGTACCTACCTATATGTATTTATCAAGGAAACCAACACGTGATCGTGTGTGTGTACGCAACACTGCAGCTCGAAACGTGCTAATCGTAGTTGTTGTGTGCATTCCGTTTTCACTTCTACTGCCTTGGCTTAAAGTCGACGGGTCGATGAACTTGTCTGTACGGATAGTACGTGAATATTCGAGTAGGTACGTATTTGTTACAGTACGTAACTCCTCGTGGCAAGACTTATGTACGCTCGAGTGCTGCGGTCTAGCAGATAATAACGTAAAACTAAACAATAAAGCTAGTTGGTTACTGCACAAAATAGATAGGTAACTGGCACTGGTTGCGTAACCTTTTTTTGTTTCAACCCAAGCAAACGACGACAAAAAAATACTATATTTTGCTAGTTCTTGATTGGTTACTTTATTTAAAACCCGTAGGATCTTAAAAGCATACTTTGCCGTAGTTTTGAATTTTTGCGATGGTTAATTTTGTAAACTTATTTCTGAATTTTGGGATAAACTAAAACGCCTAGTATAATAAAGATACACCTACGTTGAAATAACTTGCGAATATAAGAATTTTGATATCAATATCTTACGTCATGCAAGAAAATATTTACCTTCTGTTGAGTCATAGGAAGCCTGTTACGTCATGCATTGAAAATATTTGTTGCTTTTATGTGTCTTCGTATAGATCGCGTAAACAAAGAATTCATCGATATTCGTAATAGCAAAATACTCTCCTTTATCGGTATAGTTTACGCATAGACCTTCTTAGTAATTTGAATTTATAAGCAGTCAATAAAAGCCCTTACCCCTATCAGATAAGGTACTAAGTGAAATTAAGTAAGTACTTTATCTTACTGTAGATATTCTTGGCGTGCATTCGTATTGTCACCGTTATCATCACATCAAATATCGTCAGTTTAATTCCCGCTCGGCGTTAAATTCACACAATAAACTATGTGAATTTCGAAACCGTCGAGCGAGCACGGACCGTTGCATGTTCCACCACGATTTATTCGGCACGTAATTAGTGAGTCGAAATCATTCGGTCGTCTAAATAGGCGCGGCAAACAATCGTATCATCCAAGGCTCGTGTAAGGTCGCTGGCGGTACCCGGCGCGCAGAATGGTGAAAGGGATCGCATGACCTCGCCATCCGCGACGGATCTGAGGACGTACGTAGTATATTGAACCGAGTGGAAACAGGCCCCGTCGCCTCCATTGTGCCGCTGCGCCGCGCCGTCGTGTGCGATTCTTGTGCGTCTATGCGCCCCTGGTACTTGCGGCGCGATTGCGTTTCGATTTCACACAGCTGGAACGTCAGTTCATCGTTTAGTGTTGTTTCTTATTCAGTCTTTCTTTCTTTGACTTAAATTGGAAAGTAAGTATAAAACATTTCTAGTAACAGGAAAAATTTATTTCGTCTACTATATTATTCAAATCTATGTTCCAGGAAATATTATGAAATTCTAATACCGTGGTATATTGTCTACGATTTCCTTCTATCTTGGCAACTATTTGAATTGCCTGAATGTGTATTGAGTGATATTGCTTATGTATTAGTTGGCTATGGTGACAACGGTAAAGAACCGTTGCTCTATCACAATTTCCAACGAGCTTAGATTTATATAAACTTTTTCCTATTTTTAATTTTTATAGTTTGTATCATTCATTATTTTTTTTAATCTTCATTCATTGGTATGACAAACTATGCGAGAGCTAAATAATTTATCATAGCGTATTGGAATCTAGTTGTTACCGAAACGAAATGCAATCATCTTCATACAATGGAATTCTGAATTGTGCACGCTTTCTTTCACCTTTCGAACAGATAGGACGTAAGTACGAAAAGATTAGCGTTTATAGCTACTGTTGCTATTTTTGCATATCGCTCCAATCTTGTTCGACTATTGCGAAGTCCATGTAGTATTTATGTGGTTAACATTAAGCACTCTTTATAGTTTCATGTGCATGCTTTTATTTGAGATATAAAATATAAATAAAATATTGTAGTGTGTTCTTTAAATATTTTTCCATTCTATTCGTTACTATTACATTATAAAATCCCGAATTAATGTAATAAATGTTTGTAAATTACTTTTTCTCATAAATAACTCGTCGTCTCGGAGCAGCGTCTTTCTTCTGTTATATTTCCAAGTCCATTTATAACTTACTGTTGTAATGTTTATTGGTACTAAGTGCATGAATCGAGGGATTCGCGCAGAGTATACGGCTTCATATCTCCGCATCCGGCGAACTCCCCACATTGTTGCCATGTCACTCTTTATTGATTGTCCTTACATTTCTCCTACGCTACGTCTACTTATTTAGCATTGCTAATTCGCTAATATCGATACAGATGTATTTCTCTTTATTTTTTGGGTCTTAATTGCCGTTTGGATGTAGCTCGACTGTTAGGCTAAGTTAGAATAAACTTGAAATTGTATGTTACCAAAGCATGGTGTCACAGTCATGCCCGTGTCCTAAAAGTTTTGCTATCTGTAGCAAGTATGTGATTTTCGATTATTATTCAAATGGTGGCGTGCGCTTTAAAGTTCAGTTACGTTTTACAAGAGAGAATTGTTTTCTTGCAGCATTTTGGCAAAACAATTTGTTTTGCGGGTAAAATATTGAGGCGTGCATCGAATGCCAGAAATAGACCCTAGGAGTGGAGTAGCTTGCTAGGGTCGCATTCGCATCGCAACAACCTGCTAAACCGGCAGGTGAGGGCGGGTGGCGGCCGGGGCGCGGGGCGGGGTGTTTGTGTCGGGTTCCCCGCGCAGGCCGCCGGCCGCGAGGCTGCACGCTGCACCGAGCCAAGGTCAGCCTCCGCACGCATGCGTCGCGGCCGCTCCTCCGCCCTCCTCGGCCCTCCCTGTGCCACCTCAACACCGAGCCGACTGCCCGTCTTGCGCTCCCGAGCCTTGTTCCAAACCGCCGCCTCTCATTCCATAGTTTGGTGGGCCAATGTCAAATTTATTTGGAGCATTAGGTCAATCGAAGGTCCGGACTGTCATTCAAGGCTGACCACATATTGACTGCATTTACTATCGTCAGTGCACGAACTCGTGACTGTGCGTTGTGAAACGCTGTCATCGTTTAACTATTTTGTTTACTTTGACTGGTTTTGTCCTTAAACTTTTTTGGATATTATCCGTCAAATGCACTTACTGCATCGGACACGCCCGATTAATCGTTACTTTCCGCTTCCGCAAATCTTTGGAGAGTTCAGGGTTTCTACGCTCGTGTCGGACTATTCTCAGCGCGCCTGATAGTTAGGAGTGTATAGTGAAAGGAACACACGTTTAGGTACGTAGTAAAGATAACACGTGTCTCGCGGCGCGTGTAGGAGACGAGTGGACGTGTGTGTGTGCTATCGCAACTACCACCACATGGAGAAATTCTACAAGAAAGATTAGAACCCTGACGCAAGCTCTTTACTATTGTCTGTGCTCGCCTATAAGTATAGAATGGGTCGTGCTGGTTGGACTTGAAAAGTTATGAGCCTCGTAGCAGTCGTAAGCTGTGGTCAATACGCGTAATTATGATTCAGTCCGTCTGAAACCGCAGATGTTACAAAGAATTTGCTATCTGCTGTGAAGTTTCTTGCAAAATTCATCACTGGCGGCTTGATTCCAGTTCGAACTGGCGCGATGACGCTATTGTTTGCTGACGGCTGTATCTGTCCGTAGTGGGGAAATGTTATGCCGCTTGCGCCCGGCGGCGGCGTTGGATCGCGGTGGCCACGTTTCATTAGAAAGCCGAGTGGCATCGTGCATAAGGAGCGGCGCGGCACTCACCGTGCCCTACTCCACCGTTCGCAGTTCCCGGGCGAGCGCTGCACCGATCCATTCACCTTATTCGTCGGCGTCGAGGTTCAGTGACTCCGCCGGCGGCCGAGTGACTTCTTGATCGCGTCATCTGCGTGCTAATGCCGCCGTTTCATCACCTACGCCGATAGGTGCGAACCTCTTTAAATTCTGTGGGTGTCCTGTGCGGCACGGCGCGGCCGTCGAGGCGACCTCGTTTCGCGCCGCGCGTGCAGCGTTATGTAAAACGTCGAGAGCGGTGCAGCGGCGAGCGTTGCGCTCGACCGCGTGCGCGGCCCCGCGCGCCTCCCCCTCGCGATTTCGTCCGCCGACGGCGGTTTCACTCGCGGCAATCCGGAGGTCGCGCACCTCCCGCCTCCTCGCCCTCCTCGGAGCGGAGCGGAGCTGAGGCGGCCCGTCCGACCGCTCAGTCGTCGAGCGTATCGCGTCGGCGACGATCGCCTCGCCTCACCCGCGCACTAAAGCCGGCCGCGCACCGCTCAGTCGCGCTTCCGTTTCGGGAGTTCTCCGCGGTGGTTCCGCGCTGCGTCTGCGACGGTCACGACCGCGTCGAGCCGACGACGCCTGTCGAAAATAGCGTGCGTTATCATCGCGACCTCGGCGGCGAGACGAGATAGCGCGAGGTCGCTGGCACCTGTCTCCACGTGCGCTGCTGCTGCACCGCCGCTCCCGGAGGCAGCCCGGCGCCTGGCACAGACCTCGCGCTACCTCCTCTCATGGCTGTCGTTACACACTCGATTAACGATCTCGGACACAACGGCATCATTGACGAGTCCTCTAATTCCACTTTCTTGCCGGAGTCTTCAATTCAGACTAGATCAATTGATCATCTGCTTTTCGCTTCATCAATATTTGTCATCAAGTTTTGCCAGTTGCATTCTTCGATTCAAATCGTAAGTTATCAAGTCGTTGGTGTTGTTTTGTAATTCTTTTGTTGTAACTAATGTTACATAATAATTACTTAGCAGCTGATATTACTCCCGCTTTTATCGGTTTGATAGTGACATTTTAAGTTAGAGAACCGATCAAAATTTTAAAAGATGTACATATATTTATGAACAGGATGCATGGTTTGTTACGCATGGGTGCAAATCTTTGCATACAATTTTACTATTAGCTAGAAAACGACGTTGAGGTCTTGATATTGAGTATATGAAACTATAAAATTCGTAGTTTTTATATAGTAGCTCACTTATTTTAATGAGTTCGTATTGGTGGTGGCGAGATCACTTCACTCGCAAATATTTCTGTAGCTATGCAGAGTAATTAATTGATTCTCGAGAACAACTATTTGCTATTTAAAGAATCTCTTTTCTTTGCTATCTTTGAATTTTTTTATTACTATTATAAGTAGGTACTCGGTTCATTTAATCAAGAAGAGTAGTTTGTGCTCATCATTCTTTATTGTAGTATTATGGTTTTCCTTCTCTGTTATGTTGTTGTTGTGCAAAACTTGATTGTTTTGCAAAGCTTTTAATGCGAATTACCTTAGATTATTTATCAACAAAATGTTCTGATTCGATGTTTTACGAAGTATCAAGTTCAATTTAAAATTGTATTCCATATCTTTCGCTTATTGCGTTATTATTTGTCTAATCAGCCATGTTACTTTGAATGATTATGTCGTCATCGTCATTATATTATTTCAAGTGCTTGTTTTCTAATGAGTATGTTTTGTGAATTCGAATGCTAAGGTGATTTAGATTGACTAGCTTTTTGACCTAAATTTACACCCTGCGACCGTGATATCTTCATGACCTTGACAGATTATGGACATAGTTTCTCTTAAAAATATTATTGCATTAATAGTTATCAGAAATGGACAAAAACATACATTAAGCTTATTCGTTTATATAGAACCTAGTTCGCCTAGACCTTGTGATTGGTCATATTTAAAAACTACTTCAGCATAAAAAATGTAATGAAAGAAGACAAGATTACAACTTTATAAGCAATCATTATTAGGATAATAATAATACTTCTGATACTTCAAACTATAGTCACATATACTTAGCTGAAATGTTACGCAAGATTCCATTTACCTACTTATTTGGAATCTGCGCGTTTACGCGATGTGAGTCTACGAAGCCAGCGTTTTCCTGCACGTAGTATTCATTGCTGACGTAGATTCATATGTCCTCGAATTTTTTTAAAAGTGCGTGCTATTTATTGGCCTTTAAGTTGACCACATTTTTTCTAAATAGGTTCTTTCCTGTCTGATGTAAAACAGTGTTGCGGTCTAAGATGAAGCACGCTTACCTAGAAAGAACCAGGACTTGAAATTTACTCAGGATTTGAAGTCCCGCAGAGAGTTCCGCGTCTTCGCTGTCGACAAAATGTGGAGTCGAAGCGCTTAGTCAACAAATCTACCTGTTCAGAGACATGCAGTGCTAGTGGTCTGAACAGTGTACCTACAAACGATTGTAATATTTTTCTCCACCTGGAATCGATTCATACGTAGGCGTAGATGCAAATGTCAATAGATATATAAGAAAAAAAAAACTTCATTAAAAACGTTAGATATTCTTTAGCTGGTGACTTGTAATAATTCTTCGAGGTTCAAAACTGTATTATTTGGTAATAAATTAAATACATTTTGTTCTATGCATACTTTATAATCATTGAAGGCCCTAGAAAGTCCCTTGTGAGCCTCTAATAAAGTTGCAGTCGCTATTGCAAAACAAACCTCGTCATCACAACGTTCGATAGGAACAATGGCATTCAATGGTGGAAGTAACCAACTACACGGTAAAA
Organism: Erannis defoliaria; assembly: GCA_905404285.2. Lineage (NCBI taxonomy): Eukaryota > Metazoa > Arthropoda > Insecta > Lepidoptera > Geometridae > Erannis > Erannis defoliaria. Next base: position 13,627,193 of record FR990088.1, read on the forward strand.
CAGAGACTAAGCTCCATATAGTTAATAAAATATGCTCTTCTGCATTTTGTGTAGTCTCTGTGACCTATTGTCAATTTGTTTTGATTGGTCTGGTTTGATTCCTTAATGTTGTCTGAGTTAATATGTGCGCAGTCTTGTTACTGTGGGGTCTCACAAAGCGGTGCAATAGGCATTTCAATTGGAATATGTATCAACTATTAGTAGCGATTTCAAACACTGTTTGTTCTTACATTACGTTTGAAAACCGCGTCGGCGTCGGTAGGTAACTATCGTTATGTAAGATAAACACAGACACGTGTAGCTTATGTCGTTTTTATAACCGCGCATGTGTGAGTAGCCGCGTCAGTCCAGACTGTACTAAGAAACTGTGATGACCTACTACTTCAAATGATAAATCCTACTGCTAGTTGGTTGTTTCATGTGGTCAGTTTGGTGACGTCTTCACTGTTTACGACATTTGCTTTGAATAAACAATGTACGCGGTGGTCTCCTCGGAGTATCTACAGTTTTCTATGTAATAATACATTTCGCGTTTCGGTTTTCGTTGGCGTTACCCGACATAGACAGGTAAAAATTAAAATATGGATCAAATCTGCACTCCACACATATAAAAATTATATATTATTTTTCATTTGCTATACGAAACTGTCCAATTCTTAAATTCGTAGCATCTTTTCCAAACATCTATTTTTGACAGTGAGAAATTTCGCTTGAAATATCGCGAGTGCATTTCTATCCAGGTTTTACGTGGACTGGTGTTATTGGAGAAACAGCTCTGCGAAATTAAATTGACTGACTATGATTTATGCTTGCAGGATAAGCTTGAAATAAATGTATTATCTGCCACGTAGATTTTCTCTAGAAAGTTTTGAATCGTATGTTGTATAAGCTTTCGCTTGTTATTGCATACGATATCAGTAGTTCTTACGGCCTCTAGGCACGTGTTTAACATCTTATCGCTGAGTAACCGATAACGTCGCCTACTCCATTTTCCTAACACCTGTTCTTCTAAAAACACTTTTCTGTATTTCATTTTATCACACCTCATTTGAGGGTCGCTTGGCTTCCATTCATTCTTGGTGCGTCAGCGACTGTTTCATTCGTCACATCACAACTCATAATTCTGTACCTGTCAACAATCATTTACGTGGATAATTACCACAGTTTCCTCTTCTAAAGAACACAGCTTGTCTGGTCCGAATTTGTTAACACCAAAAAAAAAAACAATCGGGCTATTTAAAAGCAATTATGATTTGTAATCATTACGGTGCAGATTAAAATTACGTCTCAGGTATGTTACTTGTTCAGAAAACGACTTCTTATGTTTTGTTTGTGACTAAATCCACTATGTCTGCCAATTCAATCGTCCAAGGTACCAGGCTCCCATGTATGTAGTGGAGGTAGGCTGTGTCGGCCTGTCGGCTAGTGCTAAGCCGCGCGGGGGCGGTAGTGCACGTGCTCGGCCGCCATGCGTTCGACGCCCCTCGCACTTGTTGAGCTCCTTGTATCGCCGCGCCAAGTTCGCGAGCTTATTCTAACGGCCATTCTGACGCCGAGACGACGTCACACACACGTACATAATGCATAATGCTCATTCTTGCGAATTTCGAACGTAAACGATTTGTTGTATTGATTTCACTTTGGCTTTGACTTTTCATCACTGCTAAGTTACTTTCTAAGTTTTACCTAATTATTTTGATGTTTTGTTTGACATACAATCTGAAATCGTCCGGGCCATGTTCGATAGTTATTCACTATTTGGTTAGTTTTGAGATGATGATGTTTTTTTAATTAGCAAGGTGTATCTGATTATACAAAAAGTATGCATTACATCTAATTTATGAAGTACAAATTGCAGATAAAATAGGACCAAAACAGTCTCTTTGAACTTTTCAATACTTGAACTAAACTTAGCAAATATAAAATCGATAAAAACATGCTGATTTGGAGTGAAGAGTGTACACGAAATAGAGCCTTGGTCATCTACTCTTAGCAAATAGAGTCATCATTTTGAATCGTCATCATGAGAGTGATCATTCATTTTGAACTTCGAGTTTTCCCTTCAACTGATATCGTATTCGAACTCGGAATATTCTAGACTCAATCTAGAGAAACTTTCTTTCGTTAAGTAACATTGTTCTTACTTGTTTCATTTCTTTACAAATTGTTTGTATATTCTCAGAAGCCTTTTAAAAAAACTTTTCAATGATTGCCGAAGTCCAAGTTTTAACAATGCGTCGTTCAGTTAATCAAATGCTTTGTCGCGATTTCGCGAACGCAATAAATACACAGGTATTTTAATGATGAGCAACGGACTCGACAGAAACCAAGTGAACAAAAAATTACTAGGACGCAAGTGTTAAAATAATGTGTGACTATAGTGGTAGATAGAGAATGTTCTACCCATCGTAGGATGGGCTTACATATGGAAACCGGCGAAGTGATAGTGGGTACTGGCAGGCCCAGATTCGGAGGGCAGGTTGGATTGTTCAAGATGGCTGTCCCGCGAGATTTCTACTCTGATAATGTGCAAACCATCTCCTTCAACGCACGCGAGACGGAGTTTGGCAGTATCGTCGAACACATCCCGGTCACACTGACGTACAAGCAGGCGCACGCGAACGGCCTCAACGGCTATGGGTTCCAAGCCAACGGTGCGATCAGTTCCGTGATAACTGCGCCTCGGCCTGAGTACGGGCCCTCGTCTTCCGTCACGAATCCAAACCCTGCCCCCATGAAGAAGGACACTTCAAAAATTACACAAGCTCCGCCTAAGAAGAAATGGATTAGAGAGTACCTAGGTGAGTTTGAAAATACGCATCCGTTACATTAAAGGCTGGGCTTGTCAGCAAGCTAAGATACTCTTACTCTTTTGCGCCAGCTATCTGTTTTGAGACAATCTTGTCTGCGTATTCCACGCGTTATACGGAACGAATATATTTTAGGCCGGCAAATTTTATGTGAACAGCGTATTATCAAAATATAGTATCACAATATTACGGTAGCTTGTACAGTGTACACCTCGTCGTCGTGTACAACACGATCGTCATTGTCTTTCTCGTCACGTAATTTGTTCGCGACAGCTGACGGTCAGTTCCGGTTTGAAGTATAAGCGTTGTACATACAACGCAATGAAGATCGTGAATAGTCTGGTCGATTCGTAAATGCATGTGCACTCGACCTCGGCAGGTGACCTCGCGGCTTGCACGCCGATCCAAGAGCGCTAATAACACGCCCATCTACGAAGATATAGTACATTGTTATCCTAGGGGTGAAAGTAACTTATTTAATCCCGAGACGGTTCAATACAAATTTATGTGAAATTGAACTAGTTTATTTAAAAATAAGTTGAGTGTCTGTCTTTTGTCAACTGTCACTGTCAGTTGAAAGTGATTCTCCCTAGGGCTGAAATGTATTACTTTCAACCCGCTCCTCAGGCAACTTCAGACCTACTTTCCGAGTAAGAGTAATGAAAATAATATAATTTAACTGTTGAGACCCCGGTTTTACATATTTTGTATTGAAGGCTTACAATTTCTTTTGACAGTTGTGGCAAAATCGTTTTGCCCAGGTTCTGTTTACGTTTCAGCGGTATGATATTAGACTTTTAATTCTCTTTATTAATTTGAATGAGTGTAAATAGCGATGTGATAAATTCACAGACTCAACAGCGGTGTCTGTGTAGTAAAAAAACTTGGATGAATAGCGTGGTGTATGGCGTTAATCGTTTTTTGTGACCAGTTTTTATGACAAGTGTTAAGTGTTTTTGCGAATGAAGTCTGCCGCTGTCTAGACGAACATTTAATTATACTATTAACTAATCACAATAAAATCGTTATTTAATCGTTACCGTGCAGACATTTTGCTGATAATAACTATTCTATTTAGCAAAGTGACAAATCTGTTACTTTTGTGGTTGTACATATTAGAAATGCTGTCAATGTCAAGTGAATTTATTCGTGTCGATCTGTAATTTCCTGTTGTGTGTTTTATTCTCTTCACCTGGATTTACAATTACAATTACTTTATCGATAACACCAAAGTTCACCAAAGGTCTCCCCTTTAATATAGGCAGGGGCTGCCATAATCCCCACGCTTGTCATTTTTCATTATAAAAACCTTTTATTATGTGACCAACCCTGAAATCGATTTTTGATGTAATTTTTTATGAACAGCTGATATTTTAGTTTTTTTTTATTTGGTACGTTTTTTACCCTATCTACGTGGCGCACCTAGGTGTTCCCCTTTTTGTACCAGTGTTCCACCCAGGTGTACTATGGGTAATTCAATGTACCCTTGGATCACCCAGGTATACTATGCATAATCCAATGTACTCGTATAACACCCATTGTTCACTCCCAAGTCCTTCCTTCATAAACGAATTCAAAAAAGGAGGATTCGATTGATTTAATTAAGGTATGCTTGCTTTTATAAAACGGCAGTTTTTTTAATACCTTGTTTAAAGTCGTTATGGGACAGTTATACATGTTTCTCCACGCTTCGCACTCGTTTATGATATCAACAAACTAATCTGCATACGCGCCTTGCCGAGGTCAAAGTTGCGTAATTCTGTAATGAAAACAAAAAATACTCGTCGACGCCACTCAAGTATTATTCTATAATGCTATCTACAATACGTCTTATGCATATAACACTAAAACTTATTTTAGTTAAAAAGTGTTTTGTCTTCTTTTTTCAAACTCAATTCGTAATTAGAAATAAATTGACAAAACACTTTTTAGCTAAAATAGGTTTAATAGTAGTTTATAGGTCGCGTCATGTAAAAAGAGCGCTGACGGTTAAGCTGCGCAGTAGGCGAATTATCGGTCTATTTAGTGCTATGAGATGGTACCTAGCAATAACCAATATACGAAGCGAGCAAAAGGCTAATTAATAATTATTTAAACGAATAGGCCTAGTACTTTTGTGCGCAAGTGTACACATGCGCAAACACACCCCCTCTACTTTCTTCCAGCAGCGTTATTTTTACATGACGCAACCTTTACTCACCTAGCAAAAGTAAACAATGTCTCAGATCTCATGTACCTATATTGTCTCCCTAGGCGAAGCCGAGGGTGACCAACTTGAGATTTGGGGCTTCTTTACTTGCTCCGTGGTGTGTATACGATTTTATGTGTCGCTGCGGAGAGGAAGTGGTTCCTTTCGCTCCGCGTAGCGTAAAGTGGCTACTTTAGCCCCGCAGGCACGTAAACGTGATTTTAGTGTTTTATGCATAAGACGGTAAGACTTTACTAAAATATAATAATAATAATTTTATTCATAAAACACTACATACGAATATAAAACATTTTGCTATGGACTCTTATTAAGCGAAAAAGCCTGTACTAAGAGTCCCTGCTCTTCGCTTACATAGAACATCTTTGTTTGTTTGTTTATGAATATATCAAATAAAATACATTTTCCGGATTTAAATTAATTAGCATAATACATCTATATAAAAGATTTTTTTATGCTGTTCACTAGTAAGTGCATCACTTGGGGACGGCTACTATTTTTTTAATGTTTGATATAGAAACGAATAAGGTTTTTACGGACAGATAAACAGGAAAAGTTGTTCAAAAATTGGGAAATTTGGGAAAACTGGAAGGGTTTTTTTCATAGGTTTCTTGTAATCTGGACACTAACACGATAACGTAGGGTCAGCTAGTATACAGTATACACACACTTCTATACAGTATAACGATTATATCGAAGTAATTTATCTATAAACAATTATAGTAAGGAGATTATAAATTTAGTTTTTCACCTCCAAATTAAGAAACGACGACGATTTTCTCATAAATAATTGCGTCACGATATATAAATGTATTAATAGGAGGACACTAGATTTCGCGACACAGGTCTACATACTGCGAAATCTAGGGTACTTACCTCAAATTGCAACCCTACTTTTGTGTAAATAAATAAATAAATAACCGAAGTGGTATCAGCAAAATAAATTACCTATAATGCTCTAGTTGCCTCGTAACAGAACACGGCAAAACTTTTAACTACTATAATTTCTTCTATGGCAAAAGTAGTCAAATTTCAAAGTATTCAATAATAGATTGACTGTTCTCATTACGAGAAAAACATCCAATCAGACCTCAGATCTGTTGATTTGTTACGGTATCAGCAATTCGAAACCAAACACATCACGTGGAAGCAAAACGTTTGAAAATTAAACGATTCGACGAAACGAAAAGTATGAGAATTTGACGTGTCGCGCTCACGGTCACATATATAAATAGAATGATGCGTCGGATATTACGAAGTTATTAAACACCATGTTTTTTAGTGCTGACAATTGATAGTTTTATCACAGAAAACAGTAGTACTACGTACAGAAGATCCCTTTTCATAGAAAACGCTTCTAAAATGTCATATTCAGTGCGCGCTGATTTGTACTCTATTGATGTTGTGCTGGGCGCTCGCGCAGCCAGCAGCCCATTTTGCCCCAGGTCGATGTATTTTTTGTATGGAACAGCTGATTTTTTTTTCGCGATTTCAATGTTGGCCCCATAGTAAAAGTTGTTTGGTTTGATGTACAGAATATGCCCTTAAAAGGATGCTAACTGATTAGAATTAACCCTGTATACACCTAGTTGATCGTATAATGCATCATGGTGAGCAACCAAGCTCCACTTGCGAAGGTCGCGTGCGGATACGTAACGCGTAGTGTGTGTGGGCCTGTAGGGTTGTACACAAGGAGTTTTACTTTATACGCCAATATTGAGTACAGCAGTTAATTCACGGTTCTTTATCGATCGATAATATTATGATGTCTTCTATCGACTAAATCAATCATACGTCTAGATTCCAAATGTCACGTTTAACATATTATATTATCAGCTAATTTTAGTACTCTTTTCAACCGACTTCAAAAAAAGAGGTTCTCAATTCGACTGTTTTTTTTTGTATGTGTGTTATGCGATTACTCCGCCAATTGTGAACTGATTTTGATGATTCTTTTTTTGTTCGGTAGGTAATACTTCTGAGGTGGTCCCACATTTTTTTTTATCGAAATTTGGTCAGTAGTTTGTTTTTAAATCAAAATTACTAGAAAATATGAAGATGTCATACAGGAATTCGAAGTTGAAGTCGGTTGTTTTTTTTAAAGCGTATTATTGTCTGTTAAATTTAACGAAAGACTCTAGCTGTGGCCATGTATCGTAATATCTGAAGAACAATATCAGCCATAAATTTATAGATTGCGCTCGGCTGGCGTCCTAAATACTTAAAATATGTATGAATTTGCAATATTTAGAATCGAAGCTCGACGTGTCGATACTCTATGCTATGCTAAATGTTCCTGTTCATGTCTATGTTTAAAGACGGTACTCTTGAATTTGCGTTTTTGACAACGACACAACTAATCATCGTCAAGGTGCCAACCCTAGCAGTAGTATTACATGCAAGCGCCGATCACGTACCCACACGCAATGCCTCTAGTTCCAATCTCTCTTACCGTGACCTTCGATCGATATCCTCGTGTGATATCACGGAACTGACCGATTTGAGGCATTCCTATATAAATGCTGTCATTTCACATCAATAAAATGTATGCAGACGTTTGTTTGAGACTAGATTGAACCTAGAACGCATCTAGAACGGGTCAAGATTGTTGATATAATCTGAACTGAACATTCTGAGATAAATATGAACAGAACTTTATTGCCAAAAATACAAAAATGCTATTCTAGATGCTGCTTCATCTTTAAGCGCGTAACTTCATATAGGCTAAATGGCCAACCCTAGTTATTTTCCGACCGAAATCCTCTGAAACGGCCTCGTCATTGATGCAAGGACATACATAAACTCGTCTCAGCGCATTATGTGCTTTTCTCGAAAAGTCCTTTCTCAAAATGTCCTTTTCTGAATATGAAACTATTTGGTAATCTTCTCAAACATCATGGCTTCGAAATTAAAAAAAATATATATTAATAATTTTATTTTATATATATTATTTTTTTATTTGTCTTCTGCTCAGAAACATATCAGGAGATCAGGGGCCGTACCGCGAACTGCTTATAGCGGGACCGAATAGGTTCAGCTGCCGACACTGCGCGACCGCGAACCTTGTTGCCAGGGGACAAAATTCACAGTCGCGCAGCGTCGGCAGCTGAGCGTATTCGGTCCCGCTATAAGCAGTTCACGGTACGGCCCCAGGGGGCTAAAATGATCGCGTTTAGCAATTCTGCATATTATGATCCTATGATGATTCATTTCGCAAATCGTAAAACGGTCACTTAAGCGCCAATTCATACTATGATTTTGAAAATGTCTCTATTACGGAATTCATTAGTTTGACAGTTTTCTATAGAAAGTCGTAAAATGATCGATGAAAGATGAATTGAATAAAGTCAACTAGCAGATTCGTTAGAAGTTACTCGAGAGGAACTTTTTACAATTCATTCTGCTAAGAATGAATAAGATGAACTGCTTTTAGGGGAATTGCTTAATTAATGTGGTCATTTTAGACCCCCAAAACTTCATAAAGCACAGAAGCTTCTGAAGCGACTACAGCGATTAACAACCACACCATTGGCTGACATACGCTAAGCGACAGAACAATATTGTAAGTGCATGTGCTGTCAAAAGGTCTAGTTATCTTAGGGCGTGCGTCCCAAATTATCCGGAAGGCCCGTCGGGCGGTATAAAAGAGCTCGTAAAACGCGGCTGCTCCTTTAACGACGGTTCTACAAGTTTGTTTACTTTGGCCTCCTCTCGGCGTAACTCAGCGTAAATGGGACACGCTCACGGATCTCCATATTCTACATGTATTCTACCCCCAATCGGGTGAAATATTGACTTGAAGTTGGTAAAATACTTGATAGAAAAACGCCATTCTAGCGCTCGTTTTGTTATGTTGTTTTTTTGGTTCAAATGTAGTAATTGAAATAAGTATCCCCTTCCTGTTGACAGATCGATCTGATATTTGGTAGTGATAACAGAACCGCTTAACTGTTTTTTAAAAATTGTTACCATTAATTCGTCTTAAACTGTTATAATAACTCATGTATATTAAACGTGGTCTCTATCATAAATAATAGATGTAGCAGAAAGCGGGTTCACCATTAAAACGAATTCCACTTGTTTGTTGGTATTAGAAGGGAATATATGTTTAAATGAGTGGGTTTATAGAAATGCAAATTTTTTAATGTCTACCTAGATGTACGTTCACACTTGTTGCGGAGTTTTTCGATGTTTCGAATAATAAACCATAGAAATAGAAGACATTCCATACTAGGTAGTAAAAACATTGTAGTTTCAACAATGAATGAATGAGGCATTATGTGTCTTTAGTGGTATAACCATTTTCTGATTCCACTCGATTATCTTCAGCGTTAGAACGAAACGGCGATATTTACGTAACTTTCGCACACTGGCTCTGATAATAATCCAATAAAGATGGACGTTCTCCATTTCCACGCGTTGCGTAACTGCCAACATTGTGCTATTATGAGATTATCTGCTTAAACAGGTAGGTTCTGCCTAAAAGTTTACGATTGGACGTTGAAGGTGATAAAACCCCACAAAATGGCGACATATTTCTATTTCCTTGAAGCCCGTTTTGTCGAATACGCAAATGCGCATTTTAAATGATGGAACATTTAAAAAATCTTTGAAAATAAATGAATATGTATCCTACTGTTGACCTCTCCTGCCATGCCATATGCCCCTGCATTGCGATAGTCGTGTCTAGTTCGACCGCGTTGTAGATAAATCAAACCATATTATGAACAAGACAACAAACAGCCTGCAACAGCATGCTAGAAGTTGTGGCGATTGTTAACGTCCACTATTTCCTGCTCCCAATGACACATCACTAAATATAGTTTTAATAAGGTAACATCCCTAAAAACGTCAGAGAGAGATTTGGTGAAAACTAACATTGTAAAGCGATTATTGATAGTTGAGCTTTCATGAAAATTGTGAGAACCACTTTCATGAAAGCTCACATCAAGTTTACCTCCGAGTTAAAACCACTTTTTATTTTGAATTGACATGCCCTCGACTGGCTTTGCAAGCATACAATATGGAACTATCATCTGTTTAAACTTCTTGCGGTTAGAATTTAAAAAATCTTTTTATTGTGACCATGAAGCTCTTGTGGAAAATTTTATGTTTTTTAACCCTCTGGTTTAGGCTGTGCGTTGCTTGGTAGTTAGCGTTATAATTTACCAAATAAATTTGAATTAAATCCATAAGCGTTTGTTTCTGTATTCTTACTCTGGTCCTTATCGTGTATTCTTTTAGACTGCGCGGTCGCATTAAATACTATAAAATGATATTTATTTTTTGTTCTAAAACTAGTATCGTTTCGTATGACAACAGAATAAAAAATTGTATGTACTGTATGCCCTTCAAAGTCAATTTATTTGAATCGCGTGCATCTACGAGGGCGGCACTGAAAATTTCGGGAATCAAGGAAGTGACACAACATTACTATTTAAAAATATATTTATTGCTTTTCGAAGTATTCTCCGCGAAATTTGACACATTTTGCCATACGATGGAACCAATCATTGAAGCAACCATTCCATTCGGAAGTTGGGGTCTCCAAAATGGCCGTTTTGTAGGCGTCCACAGCTTCTTCAGGTGATGAAAATCTCTGTCCAAGCAATTTATTCTTTATTTTAGGGAAAGTATAGAAATCATTAGGGCTTAGGTCGGGGCTGTACGGCGGATGGTCTAATAATTCTATGTTTTCTTGCTCTAAAAACTCTTTTGTTCTGTGCGCGGTGTGAGAACTCGCATTATCGTGATGGAGGATGATGCGGCGGTTGCAGTTCTCTTTACGGAGTTCAGAAACGACCTGTGGCAAACAAATGCTAGCATACCATTCTGCATTAACCGTTCTTTGTCCCTCAAGAGGAATAGTCGTAACATGGCCGGTTTTGGAGACAAACGTGGCCACCATTTTTTTTGCAACACTCCGTGAACGAACAATTTTTGTTGGCTTTAACTAATTTTCGAACACCCAAACTCGTGACTGGTTTTTTGTTTCGGGTTCGTACGCGTATATCCAGGATTCGTCACCTGATACGATGTTGTATACAGCATTTGAAGATCCTGCGTGGAATCTTTCGAGAGTTCTGACGCACCAAGTAACGCGAGCCGCTTTTTGCTCTTCACAGAGCGAATGCGGTATCCATCGGGAAAACAACTTTTTTACACCTAATTGTTCATGCAAGATTATTTGTATTTGACTCATGCCAATGTCTAAAGTTGCCTGAATTTCGCGGTATGTCACATGTCGATCTTCCTCAATCAGCTTACGCACAGCATCAACGTTTTCTTGGGTGACTGCAGTTTTTGGACGACCTTGACGGGGATCATCACTGAGCTTGACACGTCCACGTTGAAATTCAGCAAACCAGCGATAAATTGTGGTTTTGGATGGGGTTTCATCACCAAATGCAGAAATCATCCGGTCAACACACTGTTTTTGTGTTAAACCACTTCGAAAGTCATAATAAATCATCGCTCTTGAAATTTCTCGAGTCAATTCCATTTTCTCAACGACTAAACAAGTTTGACAAAACCTTGTGACAAGACCGAGAATCTTTTTTTATATAAATAAATGGTATTCGATTTTTAAAACCAAGGAGTTTTCAATTAAAAAGATTTTAATATAACAGAAACAGTGGAAATATTCCATTCCCGATACTTTTAGTGCAGCCCTCGTACACGTTGAGGCTCTTAGGTAAAGTTACGTAACACTTAATTGGTCTGTGACATTTCTCGATATAGAGGCGACTGAAGCTTTAACGTCAAACGTTAATTAAATGTGATCTAACGTTATTCGATTGGTTGTGCTTGCCCGGTCTATCGTGTCTTCTGATTTAACGCTCTGGTCGCGTCGCGCCTCTGCCAAGAATCTAATTATTTATCGAACGGTTTACACGTGTCGCCATTTGTCGTGTACTGAAGACTCGTAAAAAATGTGGAGCGAGCCGCTCGCGAGCACATACGCGGTCATTGACATTGCGATAAAAAATTGTTTATCGCATCTGCGAAATAATCGCGATTTCTTCTTACCGACGGCAACCGCTAGCGCGCTGACCTACATCAATATGGTTGCCACCGAAACCCTTACTCAATTACCGAAAATATTTATCCTGGCAGCCGTCCCCGATAATGTCGACGGTCCTCAGGTACCCCAACAACGGCTCTGCATTGAAGTTAATCGTGATAATCTCGGTGTATTCCCAAATTGATGTAATCGTCAAAGTTGAAAGGAATCCAATGGCACCAAGTACCAGGACGGTAGCAAGGTGAGAGAGTAGCGGAAGGAAAGGTGGCGCGGTGAGCCCATTCGGCCGGTCGGTTCCCTTTCCCCGGGCAGGCTGCGGTGGGGTGGGTGCAGCGAGTGCGTTGCGACGCGCGCCGCGTGACGGCCGGTCACGTGCCGATGCGGCTGCCCCCCGCACGCCGCGCCTCACCCCCGCGCGCCTCCGCTTATCACTCCCAGACCCGAAGGCTCCCACCCCCCTCCATGGAGGCCGAACGCACACATATTGCAACTCAATTACGTGTTCCTTCTTTGTTCGATACCTTTGGAATGCACGGAGAACACCTCCGCATTTAACCTCGTGTTACGAGTAACTTGACAAATTATTTAACAAATCAATAATTTAATTTCAAGCTAGATAAATAAATCTAAAATCCGCTTTGAATTCTGCGTAGGATTGAAGGTTATCTATTATAAATAGATAGATGTTATGATTATGATTATGAAACAGTTGAAAACGGGCGCACGTGTAGATCAAGTCGACAGCTGTGACACATATTTAATTCAGGGTTAATATTTTATTGGTCGTGTCATCGAAAACACTGATGACCTATTGTAGTGAAAACCCTTCGCAAAGGCTATTAATCAAGAGTTGAAGTTGACCTATTGTACTTTGATATGACGGTGAGTATACCTGTCAAACGTATCCGGAATTAATTCGATTTTATAAATACTTAATAGTAATTCATAATCACCATTAAAAAAACCGTCCACTGCTAAAGCATATTTAGGCCTTTCTTCGTGCTCCCCATTCATCCCGGTCCTGTAACTCTACCAATCTAATCCAGGTTCAGAAAGTCATTTTTGCAATAAGCCATCGGCTAAGTCGAAATCCCGTGATACAAACAAGCAAGGGTGCAAGAAATGTATACCCGTTTACGTTGATGTGTCCAAAGAGTAAAATGTCAGCTCCAGCATTGATTGGGTTCTTTAAGAAGCATGTTAAACAAAGGCAACGTATCTGTAGTGCCTCTGGGGCCCTGGAATTACAGATATCCACAGGCGGCGGTGATTACTTACCATTATGCAACCCGTTTGCTTATTTGCGAGTCGTATGGTAAAAAAAGTTCATAATGTTGTTTTACGGAATAAGTGTTTTTCACTTTGTTCAATGTGATTTTTTTGCCTATAAAAGCATTCGCTTGTTAAAAAGGCGTCGTCGTAGTGGCAGGGCGGTACCGGCGCTGTATACTGTGTATGTTAGACGCCCAAAAGGCCGCGACACGCCACGCCGTCCACGCGCCGTTATACCAGGGCAGCATAACGCAGCGCAGCAATATTTATGACTTATCGCAGGACCGGTTGTATGCTTTTTGCACAGTGGCGCTTTGCCGGTTCAGAACCGGAAAAATATATCGTACGTCATATCTGATATCTTGTAGCAGTAGGCAACGCCTCTCATGCTGTTTTTGTTTTAGTATCACAATTGATTGCGATGTTTAAGTAATCAGTTATTATCGAGAATAAATAAGCGCTGTTCTGGCCGTTTGGGGGTTTTTTTTAAATATTAGTTTTCAAATCTCATTGAATAGGTATTCCACTATCCGAGTATTTGGCCCGTGTTAGGGATACGATCGTCTTTGTGGTTGAATAAATTCTTTTGAGCTGAATTGGACCATATTATTAAGTCTGTAAGTTTTGATTGAGTAGTTTTAGATCCAAAGAAAAACATACCGCAAACGGAAATTTATTTTATACTGGTGGCATGATCTGATTTCTGTTCGTCCAATATGTATGTGTATAAATTCAGTCAGACAAATCCTCCATTTTATTCACAGATTTGCCTGAGAGCGACACGAGAGTCTATTTTTTAATTACCTGTAAAATGTATTTTTCTATACCTATCTTTGTTTGACACATATACACGTGTAAAAATTTGGTAGGATCACTATCCTACCTAATAATAAAAATTACAAAGTTTGGATGTGTGTTACTCACGCAAAAATACTGATAGTAATGAACGAAATTGGTGCTGGTTGATCATCACCCCATAAGCAACTTAAAAAGATATAGGCGCGCGAGGAGAAGTTAGATTAGTTTTTGTATCCTGACCTTTTTTCCACGTTTAAATAAATTCACGTTTGACCAACTCGCCCTAGCTGTTTATTCGTTTTTAAAAATAAATAAATATTTGATGCCTTATTATCAGGCCAATAAGTATTTTTTTTAATAAGTCTGCAAATCTAAACAATTCAATAAAAGTGGGACAATGTCACAAGTATTACTTGTAAGTAGTTTTTTATCTCGTTTGTATTTAAAGAGGACGCTGGTGACGCAATCGAGCTTGATCCGATGACTTACATGAGTCTTATTTATCGGTATGCCTACCTCGTTACATATTTCTACCATCATCATCCCGGAGACGTCCACTGCTCAACGAAGGCCTTAGACTGCCACACTGTACGACAACCTGCAAGTTGCACCCGTAAACATTCCTTAGATTCAAAAATAATACGAAATGAGTAGCACCGCCACCCGACCAAGTAATTTATATATTATTTTATTTTTAAAAAGAAGACCCAAAGTTCTTGTTTTTATTTATTTATAGAATTACTTAGTCCCATCTCATCTGTGATCCGTTTCCGTACTCAGTTTCCGTAATAAAGCTCTTCACTAAAAAAAGTAAACCCGAAAAAAATAACTATCAAAAATGAATCGGTATCGACAAAAACTCGTCGCCAGTTGCTAAAAATTTTATATTTAAAAAAAAACTTTGGAGCTGGCAACCTTAATTCTATCTGTTTATTCGTTTGCTTCGCCTCGACGTTTAAATACCTTTCAGTGATAACATTTAAATGTTACTTAGTTTTCACCAGGCCTTCAGATAAAGTAGGCCACAAGCTAGTGTAAACTGTACATCTAGGCGTGGGTCCAAGGACGGTCTCCCAGGTACATCCCCCGAAGCAACCAGAAGGCCAGTGACGCACAACCTTCGGTTCCGACTTCCCACACCTCCCCTCACCCTCCCACTCGCTTGCATAACTACTCGTAGTTCATAATACCTTGGTATCTGCACTAGACAGCCAATCACGCCGTGTCCACGATTTATTTCATTTTTTTACGTCAATAGCAATTTTACATCCCCGTCAACATAAATGACACGGTATGATGGAGATAAAAGTAAAAAAGGTTGTGTATATTTTTGAAATAGGCTATGTTCACGATTTGTTAAAATGTCTCGTTATGTCTGAAAATAATTTCAAACTGAGAATATTTTTAACAGGGTTAGTTCTAATCAGTTAGCATCCTTTTAAGGCATACTCTGTACATCAAAACAAACAATTTTTACTATGGGACCAACTTTTCGAAAAAAAAAAATTGCTGTTCCATACATTTTCCCCAAGGTCGATGAAGTTTTTGTATGGACAAGCTGATATTTTTTTTACTATTTCAATGTTGGCGCTATAGTAAAATTTGTTTGTTTTGATGTACAGAATATGCTCTTAAAAGGATGCTAATTGATTAGGACTAACCCTGTATATATTTACAGTGTTATTTTATTCCCTTCATATTAAATTATCCCGAAATATCTGAAATATTTTTCAGCGACAAAATAACCACATTCAAAAACTTTACTACCGTTTTAGTTTCATTCAAATTTATTTTTTTGTCTCATTACTGGTGTGTATTAGATTTAATTAAATATTGATATATACAATGTGCAACAAAAAGGTGCAACAATACGGAAGGGTATGTATGCACTCATCATTATGAACAACTTTCACTATGGGGCCAAACCTGAAATCTTGAAAAAAAATCCAGCTTTTCCATACATTTTGTCCAAGGTCAATAAACTTTTTGTATGGAACAGCTGTTTTTTATTTTAGATTTTCGATTTTAGGGATGGCCTCATAGTGAAAGTTGTTCATAATGATGAGTACATACACACACTTTAGTATTGTTGAACCTTTTTGTTACACATTGTATATATCCTATATACTATATTGTAGTTAGTGAGCATACGCCTTTATTAACTACAACAAACTACAAAGACTACTTAGCCTACTACACAACAAAAAACAAAAGCATTGTATCCAGACCGATGAAAGTCTATACTCAGATTCTTAATTAAACGGACTAAACTGACATTTCGAGTGTTGCTACTTTTTGGCAAAATTTAAATAGTGCTGACATAAAAATATTAAGTTTATTAACATATGTTAAGAAACTTAATCTTTTTTTTAACTTATGCAGTTAAGATAACAAACTTAATAAATGCACACCCATGAACTACTTCGATATATTTATATTAGTCTTTGTGAAAGGTGTAGTTCCTTACTTATGTACGATTTCAATCTTTCCAAGGTT
This sequence comes from Erannis defoliaria, assembly GCA_905404285.2. Lineage (NCBI taxonomy): Eukaryota > Metazoa > Arthropoda > Insecta > Lepidoptera > Geometridae > Erannis > Erannis defoliaria. The sequence goes on from FR990088.1 coordinate 13,643,799, forward strand.
CTAAATCATGAAAATAATGTTACATTTCCGTGTAGCGCTTTACAGAAAAACTTTTTAACACAATATGTTTTCCCTTTTCTACCTGCACTTCCACTGGCAGCACTTGAAATTTTTAACGGCACTTAGTAATTATTCAATAATTATTTTGAACGAAATGAACTTAACAATATCCATCGCAACGGTTTTTTAGCTGGCAGCATTATTTTGAAAAGTGATATTTCAATCTGTCAGTTTAGTCCGTTTGATTATGAATACGAGTATAGAGATAATACAAATGCTCAAACCAATGTAGTTAGTTGCCTCCTTTAAATTGTACGTTACTAACTTACAAATAGCTTTTAATATTCATTAGTTAAGATCTAAAATGTCTGGAACTTGTGAAGGTGACATTAACATAGTTCATGGTACTCTAGTGTACCTAAGGCTTTATAATTTGGTATTCATGGTGTGATTTTGAATAATAAGGAGTAAATCAATCAATCAATTACCCCAAATTATGGTTTTACAATAACCTGCTGACTGATTCTTTCGATTCCGTTGAAGGGTTCATTTACCTTTAATTTGCAGGTTCCTGGGCACAAAATAATAAATCTTACAGGTTATTGTATTAAGAGTGCGACTAATGCCAGAAAAATAACAGATTTCACCCGCGCGTCTTTCATTAGTTTAGAGTCGAAAATCGCATGATACAATTGACGATGATGATGGCTTTGAGCAATTTAGGTGGGATTTTATTTAATTATTCAAAATGTAGGCATGAAACAAAAAAAAATTACGGCTACTGTGCTAAAGCATTAGTTTGGCTATGTATTTCGTAAAAAATAATGTGGTGCTGTCGCTGATAATTTAGAGCATTTGAATTAAAACAGTTTTTATTTGTTGGTAATTTGTATATTTTTTTAAAAATAAACTAGATTGTTTTCCAAAATTCTATTCGGTTACTCGGCTTTTTTAGGTTTTTCCCCTACCTATAGTATTTTTTTAATCTGAATATTTACGTTCTTTGTCATTAAACTATGTGTTTATAAATACACCTTTTACTTGCTTTTGGCATTAGTCGCCCCCTTAACTTAATGATATCATAAATTATATAATATAATACGCCTTTAAAAAAAATACAACCGACTTCAACCTCGAATACCTGGATGATATCTTTTTTTTGATTTAAATAACAAACTACTGAATCGTTTTCGATATAATATACAACGTGTAACATAACCAACACTGAAATAGCGAAAAAAAAAACAGCCGTTTCACTTAACTTTTTGTATTGAACAGCTGATTTTTTTACGCGAATTCAGGGTTGACCCCACAGTAAAAGTTGTTCATAATGATGAGTACATATATACCCTTCAGTATTGTTGAACCTTTTTGTTACATGTTGTATATGGGACCACCTCAGAAGTATCACCTACCAAACAAAAAAAGAATCATTAAAATTAATTCATAATTGGCGGAGTAATTGCATAACATACATTAAAAAAAAATATAGTCGAATTGAGAACCTCCTTTTTGAAGTCGGTTAAAAAACTCATTTTGTACACAAGACAAGGGTTCATTTACCTCTAATTTTCAGGTTCCTGGAACACAAAATGACAAATCTTACAGGTTATTGTTTTGCCTTAATGATATCATAAATTATCAAACAGCAGCATTTGAAATTATGCCATTATGTGTAGTTAATTAACTGCAGCAATCAATGCTTCTCGCTAACAGCAATCTTTGAATAATGAATTACTCAAGATGAATTTGTTACAGAGAAGTTTAGTTTAGTCTTTATTTTCAATGTAGGTCATTTACACATTAGAAATTCATTCACAAATTCTAACGTGTAGGTAACCTTGGGATAGGTCGAGAAAGTGCTGGGTTCAAGCAGTCGGTTGACTAAGTTTCACGTCGGTATAGTACCTATCAGTACGTACAGTACATCGGCTGTCTTATTAAGGGGGAATAGGCTTTTTAGCCTAACAGGCTTTTTTCAACTATTAGTTTTTGAAAAAAAAAGAAAACGCAGAGACACGTCTACGGTACACCTTAGATTTTGTTCAAAAAAAAATAATTGCTCTAGAGGCATTATCCATGAAGAAAATAAGGGAATACGTTTGTATCGAGAAGCGCTCACTCTTAAAATGCTACCTATACCACAGAATAAATAATAGTACTACGTACAGAAAGTTAACTCCGCAAAGGAATTGAAATAAATAAGGACTCTATCTACTAGGCAATAAAGTAGCAATTCAACTCGCACAGCGCTGGATACCGCTCGCTATATTCACCTAGATATACCGCTCTCTTTCTATCGCGTAGTTAGTTAGTTTAGCGCTTAGTTACGTGCGACGAGTCTAGCGTGCGGGCGGCCACTGACTTCTGCCTTGCATTGTCCACCCGGACGGAGCGCCGCCCGAACATACCTAAACTGCGGAGTGACACCCTCCTGCCTATACCTACCTACCGCAAGATGTGAAATCATCGAAATTACAGAAAATTGCTTTACAAAGTTTTAGCAAAGAACAAAACTTTGATTCAAGCAAGTTTTTATTCATAAACCTGGGAAGAACCTAATATCCCACTTGAGATTTACTCGAACTTCTATGTTTTATTTATTATCAAAACTGACGTGGGACTCATTTTCACAGTTTCAACCTTGTTTAGTAATAAAGGCGTTAGTCTTCCAAACACAAATCATACAGCCTGTCGATGGCTCGTGAACATAATTTCTCCTACAAACACGACTCACCGTTGCGGGCAGGGGGCTAGGTAACGTTCTATGCTTGCGATTGGCCGATCACTGGGATGACGCAATCTGAGTTACGAAATGCAATGAGATACTGACGTACCTACTCGCAGTGGATAGCAGTGGTTTTTAAACTACTAACTTGCGTATGAGGGGAAGTCGGATGAGCATTCAACAGGATTTATAGTCTTTGCTTCCAAAGCTGGATAATGAGGCATGTACTGCTAACAAATTGTGGTATAACGATCGGATCAATTGGTTCATAATCCTATAAAATACCTATTGTTTCGTCCCTCAAGATATTTTTTTACATTATTTGGAACTATGTTTCTAAACAGGATTGTCAGTATAGCATATCACAGATAGGCAAACATTATTTAAACATTAGGCAAGTTGGTAGTGTGTCTGCCTTCAGAGCTGTAGGGCGTGGGTTCGATCCTCACCAAGGGCAAAAATTTATGTGACGAACATAAATGTTTGTTCTGTGTCTGGGTGTAGTATGTATTATAAGTATGTATTTACAAAAAAAAAATGTATGTAAGTATTCTATCAGCTATCTAGTATCCATATTACAAGCTTTGCTTAGTTTGGGGCTAGATGGCGCTCTGTGGAAAAATGTCCTCCGATATTAATTTTTATTTATTTTATTATTGTTTCAATTTTTGGGCCAAGTAGGTATTTAGGAACTGTATCGATTTTCACGGCTTTGTCCTTTGAATTTTCATTTACGTCGACAAATTTAACATGAAACATGTCTCCAACCTCACAATGTGTAGAAGTTTCGTATGACATTCAACAAACTTGTTCATTTTGTGTATGATCAGGTTTGTTGTGAAGTTTGTCAGCCCCATTGTCAAGTTTATTCTTCAGGCATCAACCATCAATACAAGCCGTAGTTTCAAAGTCACGGGGTTGGGGCCTCGGGCGGGCACGATGATTCCAATAGAAGCTACGACTCTATAAGCCGGTCAACCACTCGGCCGTCTTATGTTTTCCAGTTTTCCTATTATACTACTACTAGATTAGACTAGAGGTCACCCGCGACTTCGTCTGCGTACGGAAAAAAACAAAAATCGGCCCGCTCCCAAACACTCGTATGTTCTATACCGCTGGGTTAATTACTAATTATTTTCCTCCCCATATTTACCACTTTAAATCATTCAGAGCGAATAGCTTTAAAACATAGAACTTTCCATACGAAGTTTCGCCCCACTTAAGTCATCCCTGTCAAAAAAATGATTTTAATATGTACTTTTTTTTTTTCACTATAACTTCAAAAACAGAGAACTTTCCATACAACATTACATCCCCCATTTCACCCTCTCAATTCATCCCTGTCAAAAAATATTCTAAACATATTTTTCTATTTTAAATTAATTATTCAAATACAATTTTTTATCGCTATAAATTCAAAAACAAATAACTTTCCAAACAGAATGTCATCAGTCATCACCCATATCACGCCCTTAGGTCATCCCTGTCATAAAATTTTCAAAATACCATATTTCAATTTAAATGAACTACCCAAATACCAATTTTCATCAGTATAACTTGAAAAACAACGAACTTTCCACACAAAATTTAGGTTCACTTCCTTACGTAATTTTTTTTCTGTGGCCTTATGCGCCTTTTATAATAAGGAATATTTAATAACCGTCTTATGCTTATAGAGTATTTCAAACCTATTTTGGTTAAAAAGTGTTTTGTCTTCTTTTTCAAACTCAAATCATGAGTAATTCGAAAGAAATTTGTCTAAACACTTTTTAACCAGCGACGGTGATAATGGAATGGACGGGTCCAGCGCTTGCAAATCGTTCAAAATTAACAAGTCGGCACAATCAAGCATACCTAGCTAAAACTATGCATATTACATTTGCCAGAAAATAGAGATAGCGAATCTAATTACTGCATGATAAAAAGAGAACACACGTAACATGTATTAGAAGTTTGTATTGTCGTATCGTATGGCTAGCATGTCGCAAAGACTACAGTATGACTGACGCGAGAGGAGAGCTGGCCCTCAACATATAGTCTTCAAAATCCGTGCGCTTATTTCCCGTCCATTCATTTTATCATTTTCGCTGTTTTTAACTACAATAGGTTTGAAATACGTTTTAGCATTTTATGCATTATGAGGCTAAGAATTACGATGTTGTGACATCGGTGTGTCATCGTATCGAGATGTTTTTCCACCTTCGCTAATAAGCTCCGTCAACCGTGGGTTGGGCTTACGATAGTTAGGTACTTTTAAAGCTTTGTACGACACGCGTGTCACATCAGAAAAGTGTTGCTAATTTTATTTTAGCGTAGGTTTTCATAAACAAGAATACTTGAATACGTTACCTGTCCGCCTCCATAGGTTGAAAAGTTACGTAAACAATTCTTCTACGAAACATTCCCGAAGTAAAATGGTACATACCTATTTATGGCATAGCTTAACAAAGCCTTTTTCAAAATCTTTGTCTAGTTTTTTTTTATTTCATGTTGCAGTTGATCTAATAAACTAGACATAATTACAACGCGCGTCGTTCAAACAAATCTAAGCGTGCCTTGATAGCGCCACGGTCAATTTTTACGGACAGTTACCTACGCGCTGCTTGTTTTTTCTGGCGAGCAGCTGATTTTCGGCGTGGCAACTACTTACTACAAATACCAAACAAACTCGGCACGCGCCGAGAACACATGTCTTGTACTGACGTAACTTATCCGCCGAGCCACGCCCCCTTCGCTGTCTCTTTCCGCTCAACTGCTATTATAACCCGTCCCGCTCGCCAGTGCAGCGTGACCGATCGTTCCACGTACCAAACTACTATAATCTTAATCCTCCACGTGATAAAGTTCATTGCCGCGTGATGCCATCCGGAGACAACGTAGTGCTAGTTTATCTATCCCACTCGCACTGATGAGTTTGTTTCGTTCGCGCGCTCATCGTAGAACGCCTCACGTTTTCTGCTCGCCTAGTGTTTTACCGCCACGTATTGCAGCCGCGGACGAGCGGTTGACACGGGTTTGACAAGCGTCGATCGACCGGGGAGAGCTCATGCGTACGGATGGTCGTTTCGTTTACGTGCTGACCGTCCGATTGATCGAGTCGGTCGATGTTACGTGTTCGTGCGAGATGATGACGTGCGCCATTTGTTTACAGAGGAGGAGCCGAAGTCGCCAGTGGCGCTTCGTGTGGTGTCGGTGGCGCGCAGCAACGGCGTGGTGCGGCCGGTGTCGCCGGCGCTCGCGCCCGCGCCGCCTGCCGTGCCCGCTGCGGCGCCCGAGCCGCCGACCCTGCCCCTCGCCGCCGCGCCGCCCCCCGCACCGATCCTCGACTTCGCACAAGAACATTCCAGGCCGCGTACTACGAGCATCAGTCATGGGTATGTTGTCCTGGTAGCTGCGATGTCAGAAACAGCTGGTCGTCCGCTGCTCGGCCGACTGGCCGCGCAACTTGTCGAGATCTCGACTCGATCTGAGGCGCTTAGGATACAAACATGCTTCCAAGCGCTGATTAGAAACTGGTTATAATAATTATTATTGCTGTAGCGCTGTTGAAAAAACATAATTATTATCACTAAATAGTACGAAGTTATTGTTGCATTTCTCCTGTCTGTTTATGCGGTTAGTTTTTCTAAATCAAGCAATTTGATACGTTTTCACTATCACTAGCCGGAAAATTAATTATGTTGTACCTACAATTGTACAAATACACTTTTGCGATGTCAAAACGAAACGTTAGTAAAAAAAAATTAAAAATGGAAATATATTTCAGGTTAAGGATAGGAATACATAATTTAAAATCCTATGTAACTCTGTAACCTATATGTCTTATTTACGATCTTTCTTCCTGTATATTAATTGATTAGTCGATGCGTCTAAGCTGCCCCACAAATTAAGTCGCTATGAGCTCATGAGTATCGTTATGCTATCCTTGTATAGAGTAAGGCACAGGCATAGGGTTAAGGGTGTGTGAAGTACACTACACAGTAACGCGCGAGGATGATACAGGGTGTGCAGTTAACCACATCAAACGACTCCCAGATTATATCTATCGGGAAAGACTCACTCGGGAAGCTCATACTGTTTAGCAGTTCGCTCAATTAATGTTGAATGACACCGCTTCGTTCGTGTATTTACATGACAGTCCAAAACAGGGATAACTGAGCTATATTTTTTGAACAAATAAAAGTCATTAAAATTAACCACATTCCGGTAGGTACCTTGTAATTTGGAATGATTGTCTATTATAAAGACTGTTGAAGTAAATAAAGATTTAACCCCAAGTTTTTATTGTTACAGTTAAGGCGGACATTTCAAATTTTAAACAGTTTTTTGTCCTTGTAGGTAAAAGGTTGTTAAAAAACTTAAAAATCGGAATTCGGAATCGGACGGATTTGCGTAACCGCCATACTTTTGCTTGGCTAAACGTGACCTTATCTTGCACGTCATTAGACTGATGATCGACTGCAGTAAACGAGCTTGCTACATGGCAACATGTTGCCTTATTAAGGGCTTCCTAACCGTGCATCAGGTATTTCACTCTAAATAAGTATTCATAGCGCATATAATGCCTAGAACATTCTGTGACCTAAAAACTTGTGCACTAGTAGGTGATGTGGCTCCGTGAACTGAATATTGAATACTGTTTAGGACCTGTGTTTGAGGAAAATGTTGTGACCGCCGTAGAAACGTCCATTCCATTGCGTACGTTGTTAAAGATTTCTGGGGGACTCGATGAGGATATTCCACCACAACAGCTTATCCGTCTTTGAGTGAGTTTTTTTCTTGTATAGAGTTATATTTTTATTTAAGTATACAACACGGAAATATGCATGTGTTTTGATTATGAAAAATAATAAGATAATTGGAAAGTTTAACTGAACCTGATGCTTACATCGAAAAAAATATTGAAATCTGCTGGTAAATTCCTGAAATATAAGCGTGGGAGTGAGTCATCTGTCCCTTTGTGCTAGTATAGAATATGTTTGGAATCATGGGCTTGGGTCATTAGCTAGTATAGTGCCCTCCCTGTCTAACATTAAACTAAAATGTTTATAACACGTGGACCTGGACCTGGGTATGTCCTAAAACTGCATCCAGACCCACCGGAGGACGGGCAGCAGCGTCCTCTTGGTTCACGGTGGTAACACTCTGCGATCCCCAAGCCGCCTGCCAAGCGCGGGGATTATGGCAACCCCTCCTTATTAAGGGGGAGGCCTTCGTCCAGCAGTGGACGTCTTATGGCTGGCGATGTGATTTTTTCTTGCGAGTCAGCTGTTTTGTGAGTCAATATAAAAAACATGCATATTCCGTGTTGTGCTTTTATAAAAACCTGACTAAGAACGCTCTGGTCCAAGATGATAAAAACATAGACCACTAACCTAGCAATAATTAAAAAAAAACCTAATAAAAAAAGAAAAAAAAAAAACTTTACTTAATAAATAAACTTACCCAATGAGCTTATTGTTACGGGTCCGCACTCCGTACACGTGCACGTCCAATTTCAAGTCAAGCATAGCACAAGAATAATATTAAAACACTGACAGAATGCTCAAAGAACAATGCCAAAACATAAGAAAAAGAAAACGCGACTTGTGATATTAACTAACGTACGTAACGGCTGTAGTGATATTAAACTAATCAAAAAAAAAACTTATAATATAAGTACTGCTTGATTGAGACAGCCTGATAGCTCAGTTGGTAGCATGTTTGCCTTCAGAGCTGTAGGGCGTAGGTTCGATCCCCACCTAGGACAAAAATGTTTGTGACGTACATCGATGTTTGTTCTGTCTGGGTGTAGTATGTATTATAAGTATGTATTTACGAAAAAAAATGTATATAAGTATTCTATCAGCTATCTGGTTTCCATAATACAAGCTTTGCTTAGTATGGGGCTAGATGGCGCTGTGTGTAATAAATGTCCCCCCTATATTTATTTATTTATTAAGTCCTAAAACTGCATCCTTAATCCAAATCCAGAACCACCGGAGGACGGGCAGTAGTCCTCTCTGTTACCGTTTGTGAGCATTCTGCTATCCCCAAGCCGCCTGCCAAGCGTGGGGATTATGGCAACCTCCCGTTAACGGGGCGACAAATGCCAGAAGTAAGAAAAAGGTGTATTTTTAAACACATAGTTTAATGCTTAAGAACGTACATATTCAGATTAAAAAAATACTACAGTTAGGGAAAAACTTATAAAAGCCGAGTAACCGAATAGAATTTTAAAAATTAATCTTGTTTATAAACTACTACTTAACAAAAAAATAACAGTTTTAATTCAATCACCGACAACACCACATTATTTTTACGAATTACATAGCCAGACTAATGATTTAGCAGAGTAAACGTTTACTTATTTTATTTCATGCCGATATTTTGAATAATTAAATAAAATCCCACCTAAATTGCTCAAAGCCATCATCATCATCAATTGTGTCGTGCGATTTTCGACTCTAAACTGATGCAAGACGCGCGGGTAAAATCATGTATTTTTCTGGCATTAGGCGCACTCTTAAGGGATCCTTCGTCATACAATGGTCGTCTTCTGGCTAATGATGCAACTTACAAATGTATTTATTTTCGTACAGGCCAACCCAAATCCCGTCCCCGCCGTCGGCCGGCAGCAGCGGCAGTGCCAGCAGCGGCAGTGCCCCGCGCGCCGGCACCCGCGAAGTTCACAACAAGCTTGAAAAGAACAGACGGGCCCACCTTAAAGAGTGCTTCGAGCTCCTCAAGCGGCAGCTCCCCGCCACACCCGACGACAAGAAGACTTCCAACCTCTCCATACTCGGATCGGCTATTAGATACATTCAGGTAAGTGAACCAGGACAGGTTACAGGTTCTTTTGTAGTGGCACAGAATACATAATAGTACTACGTACAGAAAGTTCACTCCGCAAAGGAATTTAAATAAATAAGAACTCTATCTACTAGGCAATAAAGTAGCGAATCTACTCGCACAGCGCTGGATACCGCTCGCTATATTCACCTAGACATACCGCTCTCTTTCTATCACGTATGCTTAGTTATGTGCGACGAGGCTAGCGTGCGGGCGACCACTGACTTCGGCCTTGCATTGCCCTCCCGGACGGAGATCGTCGGATGCGAAGGGCTCCGGACCTCCTAAACCCCCTATACAGGGTTAGTTCTAATTAGTTAGCATCCTCTTAATTGCATATTCAGTACATCAAAACAAACTACTTTTACTATGGGGCCAACATAGAAATCGCAAAAAAATATATTTCTGTTCCATACCAAAAGCTTTTTTTGCGTTTTCAATGTTGGCCCCATAGTAAAAGTCGGTTGCTTTGATGTACAGAATATACCCTTAAAAGGATACTAACTGATTAGAACTAACCCTGTATACGCCCATGGGTACTAGCATCTTCAATAAGCCAGTACCTTTTCAAAACACGCCCCTTCCATACACTCTAGGTAGCTTGCCTAAAAATCAATTATTTGATTTCCGATCATGCTTGGCAAGGCATGCTCATTGCTAGCAACACTTGGACAGGCGTGCGTGGTATGCTTTCGTGCTAGTACTGAGCTTGTCTGTCCGTACCTCGACAAACAAGCGTCTTCGCCGTCGTCACGCTACCCCCGGTTTCGAAATCGCAGTCCTAGCGATGCCAAGCTGAAGTTGGTAGATTGTTAAAGTTTAAACTGTTCACCGCCGGCCTCAAGTGATTAAAGTTTAAATGTAAGTAGTCCTGCAGGGGACGAGCTTAGGATTGCATGGTGTTTCAAACTTCGCTGGCATTTTAATTAATGAGAAAATATAATTTGGAAAAGCTTTCAAAGCATGATTTATTTATTTATTAGATAATGATGATGATGATCATCATCATCATTATACAAGCTTTGCTTTGCTTTGATGATGATGATCATCATCATCATTATCAGCCAGGAGACGTCCACTGCTGGACGAAGGCCTCCCCCTTAATATTGTAAGCTTTACTACCAGGCTAATTATAATTTTACAACATATTTGCTCGAAAAATGCATTTACGAAGCCTGTATACATCGTTCGAAAGTTGAACATTACGCACCATACAACTAGGCGTGCGGTAAACCTATTTTACCGCACGCCTAGTAGTATAGCGCCGTGCGTAAACTTTACGGTGTTTTTTTTGTTTCACATTACGAGAATAAATAAGCTAAATGATCGAACCTCCTTGGAAGCGGTTTTGCTCAATACGTTTAATTCACTTTAATTTAATTTATTATTATTTAGTTTATTTAATATTTTTTTTAATTTATAAAGAGAAAATGAAACGAAGGATATAGTTCTAATTATCACCACGCGCACGTGGCGCCATTTGCAAATTCGCGCCATTTTCATATTAGAAACATCAAAGATTTTTCTTCTTCTTTCCTCCTTATGGCGTTACACTATGTGCATTTGCCAGTGTCAAGTATATACTCGTAGTTGCGACCTCCTGACTGATATTTATAAACAAAGTAATAAAGTTTGTTTAATTATTACTGTTTTCTCGCAAATGTATTGTAAAATTTTGTATGACACTCGTGCGGATTGTGCGGAACTTACCGCACTAGTATCATAAATAACTATTATTAGTCCCGCGGTATCACTCGCGTGATAATGTGAAACGGTGATGATGAAAATAAAAAATAGCCTATATATAATAATATTAAATAAATAAATAAATATTCGGGGGACATTTATTACACACAGCACCATCTAGCCCCATACTAAGCAAAGCTTGTATTATGGAAACCAGATAGCTGATAGAATACTTATATACATTTTTTTGTTTTATACTTTTTTTTTTGCTTTTTTTTTTTACTTTTTTTTTTGTACATTATTCCGGGAAATAAGCTATGTCCATTACAAGTTTCATTTCGTTCAGTTGTTTTGGCGTGAAAAGGTAAGAAATATACACACATACCTATTAGTGTGATAGCTCTTGTCCGATCACATCACGTAATAGTGCAGTGCGGCGCAAGACTGTGATCGCAAGTTCACAATAGGCTAGAACTAGATGACTGGTTTTTTATTGTCCTATTAAAATGTGGCCCATAAATTTCGCTGGTTAATGAAAACAAAATGAAGATCTGATCAAAAATAAGCATTTTAATATCATGCTAGACAGAGAGGCGAAACAGCAAATCGTGACGTCACTTCTCTGTACGCCATATAAATTCTATTCTGACAAGTAAGGCGTGACGCCATTTTTTGTTTTGTGGGAAAGGGACAGAGTTGTCTCTAACAAAAACTTTAAACGCTCATATATCAAAACATTATTAACCGATTTAAATTATTTTCTCAATAAACATACTATATTTACTCAAATTCTTCATCGAAGCTATTGGTTTCGACGATTTAAACATCAGTCATCTACCCTATTCTAGCACTACTTACTGTGTTACGCGTGACGCTTCCCACCAGGCGAACGTCTTGCCCGTCTCGTCACTTGATTGTAAAAAAAAGGCACTAATGAGCCCGGAGTCTTTTGAAAAATGGATGGATTGCATGAAAAATGTATGCCAGTGCAAGCCAATTCGAAAATGTGACGACAGCGAACGAAGGCGACGTATTCGTGTATACCGATTAGTGTATCAATTACTATAGAAATATTTATTAAATAAAAAAATAAAATATAATCGCATTTGCTTTCAGTAGAAATGGGACGGAAAGTCTATGCCAAGAATTCTATAGTAAAAGTTATATTGTCTCTTCTACTCTCAAAACTATGCGGCCAACACAGAATATCAAATCCAATTAAAATTCTAGGCGTGCCTTGTTTGCGAGGCATTTTTACCTTTTACGTAAAACAATTTGTACAGTACAGAGGCAAGACGTCAGATGCTGTTATGTATGTTCGTTTTGTTTCGTTCGTACGTTAACTTATTTTATGTGAGGCTTCATTGCGCATAAACTGTTTCAAACTTTTCTTTTTGAGGTCTGCAATAACTTTCCATCTTTTGTGCAACTTTCTATTCATAAAATGAGATTTTTTCCAACTCATGAAGTAATTCAACATTTTCGTTTTTCTTTTTTGTCGAAATCTCGTATCTCTATTTCTCAAGCATAACTTTGTACGGTTTCGGTTTGGTTGGCCAAGTTAAAGGAAAAATCTCGATTGTTTCACACGGATAACAATTTATTTCGCATGTTCGATGGTAGGCTTAACAAACTACATAAAGATAAACGCTATCTCCCCAGCGAGGCGTGACATACGATGTAATGTAACTTGTTTGAAGCGATCGGTCGGCGCTCGAACTCCTACAGCGTTCTGATCGCCTGGTATTTTTCTGCAGGTGCTTCGCCGTAAGGAGCGCGAGTGTGAACACGAAATGGAGCGACTAGCCCGAGAGAAGATCGCCGCGCAACAGCGACTCGCCGCGCTCAAGCGGGAGGTCTCCGTGCGGGCGCCCGGTCGCCCGCGAACTCTCGGTACGTTTACCGCCTCTGCTTTATGCGACCCTGGTACACATTCACGAGATTATTTAATATTTGGCACTGTTGCGCATTAAATTCCCACTACTAATTAATAATTTTAATAATGTCTGCTAATATTAATTAATCGCTAACCGGTAAAACCGGTAGATAATCGTTCGAAAGTTGTTTTGTGGTAAACAAAATGCGCCGGTGCGGGCACGTGGCGCCACCTGTTGCTTTGTTCGTGCCGCATTTTGCGGTAACTGTTCGAATAATTTCGGGGACTTCTCTCAACGTACGCTTTCGATTGCAGATACCATTCCCGATGACAAGGAAATGGAAGAACGTGTTAACGGACACGTTTTAGGAATAAATGTAAGTTATTATTGCAATTCATAATATTTTATCAAAATTATCCGAAACAAGTTGTCTTCTTCTAAAACATTATTAATAGTAAAAAATCCTCGTAGGAAAAGGAAGTCTAGACGAAGGGGAAACTGCCTGATTTATATCCCTCCCTGTTAACTCTTCGTTTACAATTCATTATTCAGTCTTCGCATTTATGTAAGACATACACCCCATTTTACCCGATTGCCCATTCGGGTAATCGGGGGAATGGGGCTGGCTTATATTTATTTATCAGTTGTGCAATAAAATTAAGCAACATTTTCCCTTAAGTTTCAATTAATTTTCTTTGTGTTCAACCTTTGCCAGAGTATTTTTGGGTACGTTTTCTCAGCAACCGTGATAAATGAAAAGGTGAAATCACATTTCAGACGGCACCCTCCCCGCCCCGCTCGCCCCCACGGACCCTCAATCTGAGTACGAAGCTTCGCACGTTGCCGATACAAATAACACCTACCACCTCGCAGGTATGGCCGCCTGGTACACTGATACAGTTACGCGCGACCTAATCCGCGATTAGGATTTAGAAGTCTTTCTATTAATAGTGGCGCCATCTAGTTTGTGTTAGTGAATGTGATCGGTTGGTGGCGCTAGTGAGCGTAGTTGCTAGATTTGTAATACAATGTTGTTTATTCACTGACTGCTTTATTATAATAATTATAGTTTAGACTTGCTACTTTCAACGATTATTTAGCAAATAGTTGTCACTAAGTGGTTTAGCTAAGTACTAAGACGAAACAACTGGCTGACAGAAAAATGTTTCTAATGCTTGGACGAGTTTCTGTACAAGCCCAATGTAATGTATGGTAATATTTATGTTTATTTCAACCGACTTCAAAAAAGGAGGTTTAATTGATATGTTTTTTTTGTATATATTTTACGCGATTACTCCGCCTATTATGAACTGATTTTGATGATTCTTTTTTTGATTGGTAGGTAATAACTTCAGAGGTGGTCCCGTATAAATTCTATCGAAATCACTTTGGTTGTTTGGTCTTTAAATCAAAATTACTAGAAAATATGAAGATGTCATCCAGGTATTCGAAGATGAAAGTCTTAAACTTCTAGAAACTTCATTGAACTTTTCTTCCCCATCGGTTATCAGTTCTTCGAGCGATGTGGCCTGCTCATTGCCACTTCAACTTGCAAACCCTGCGAGCTATGTCTGTGACTTTGGTTCTTTGGCGTATATCCTTGTTTTGGATTTTATTACACAAAGAAACTTTTAGATTGCAGAATATAACAAGGCAACTAGTAGCGTTTCCAAGTTTTATGGAGATACTGCCCGTCCCGCGATTTCACCCGCGTTTTGATAAACGGTGATGATGATGATAAAAAGAAGCCTACATGTTAATCCGGGAAAATAAGCTATCTCCATTTCCAAATCCGTTCAGCCGTTTCGGCGATAAGAGGTAACAAACAAACATAAATACACACCGAACATTTCCTATTTATAATGCTAGCGTGATTAGCGAGACTACATCGGTTATCTGGTCCTCGTAGTACAAGCTTTGGTTAGTTTGAGGCTAGATGGCGCTGTGTAACAAAAAATTAATCTTTATTTTGTCGTTTCCAGCAAGTGATCCGGCCGTCGTACGGCGCGCGACATAACACCCTCACGCTGACCACGCTCGCGCCCGCGGATGCGGTCTCACAACCGGTAAATATGTGTGTTATACCCTTGACCTCTGAACGCATCCCAGCCCATCCCAGCGCCCAATTTGTCATAATCCCCACTCTTTCAGGCGGCTTGGGCAGTATGATCACCACCGTTAACCGAGTCGGTTAACGGTGGTGATGTATGACTGCCCAAGCTGTCCGTCCTCGAGTGGTTCTGGATGAAGTTTTAGGACATATCCATGTATAGTAATCGCCACGCAAGTTCCCAGAAAGTGGGGAGAAAGTGGGGAGTGGGGAAATGAGGAAATTGGAGCGGGGATAAATAAAAAAACATTACTTGTTATTAAACTTTCAAAATATACTGCACGGAAATGTACACCACAGAAAAGCGAAGGCCCTACCTTCAGTGGTGTACTCGACGTACCTGCGCAGGCTCACCCCTTCCATGCCGGCTATTTGACAACTTGTTGGCGGCTACTATACTATTCTTCCTATATAGTCGATAATCAGTATTTGTACTGATTGAAATACTTGTTCTTGTATTTTTCCATTTTACCAGCAGACACTTCTACATTAACTTCTTTCACACAGTTGAAGATGAAATACTTGTCAAGGAAATACACATTTTAATATAATAATGTATAATAAATATTAACAGTAAATAATATGTTTTATTTTCAGAACGGTGTGGTTGAAAACGGCGTGGCAAACGCACTAAGCACGCTTGTGCACCCAGCTCAAATTCACCTTCCTATATCACAGGTACGTCCGTTACCCTCTACCTACGCAAACAGAGTAATTTAGGTTAAAGGTGTTGCTATCAAATCCCACGAGATGGCGCTGTTTTTCCGTAAATAGGTTTTTATTTATTATACTGTAATTAGCGAAAAATAAACACATTTTAAGTGATTTCGCGGGTTTTCCAATGTGTTCATAGCACGTATAACAAACATAGTTGAACCTATTCATAGCTACACTTTTCAGAAAATGCAAATCAAACCCAACTCCTGTATAGTAAATGCACACACATGCAAATGGAAAAACTGTAGTAACTTTAAAACACTGTTTTAAACTATCACGGTTGTTCACTATAGTTCTATTATTAATTACGGGATGTTTACCGTGATTATGTTGTGTAAAGACCACAAAAGAGGGTCCTTATGAATGCCCTTGATATTTTGAACTTTTTAAAAACCACCCGCAATCTTCAGTCTGTCCGTGAACATGGTGCATGAAACTGCCCCGAAATATTGGTAGCTTATTCACAATATAATCACGGTAAATCTCCCATAAATAATAATAGAACTGTAGTAACTGTATACTGTGTTGACTTGGGTATGTCGTAAAACTGCATCCAGACCCACCGGAGGACGGGCAGCAGCGTCCTCTTGGTTAACGGTGGTAACACTGCGATCCCCGAGCCGCCTGCCAAGCGTCGGGATTATGGACTCCCCTCCCTATTAAGGGAGAGGCTTTCGTCCAGTTGTTGACGTTTTCTGGCTGATAATGATGATGAACTGTATACCAAAAAATGGACTGGTCTACGAAGTTCCTAAATAGCAGTTGTAACAGCAGTAGACCAGTGATATGAAGAACTAGGGATCGAATCTCGAATGCTGTTGTTTAATTAACTGTGTATCTGTCTGCCATCGAGCCGATCTTGATTTATAGTCGGTTTCATAATTAGTCGGACTAAACTGACAGATTGAAATGTCACATTTGAAAATTATGCTGCCAGCTAAAGAACCGTAGTGATGGATATAGTTCAGTTTTTATCGTTCAATAAATGATCGAATAATGATTAACTGCCGTTAGACATTTACCGTCTTTTGCATAAAACATTAAAACGTATTTATAACCTATTTTAGTTAAAAAGTGTTTTTTCTTCTTTTTTCGAACTCAATTCGTAAATCGAAAGAAATTGACAAAATACTTTTTAACTAAAATAGGTTTAAAAATGCATTTTAGTGTTTTATGCATAAGACGGTTAAAATGCTGCCAGTGGTAGTGCAGGCAGAAAAGGGAAAACATATTGTATCATGTAAAATGCTGCAGGGAAAAGAGAAAATGCATGTTTTTTTATTGACTTAAAAGCTAACTCGCAACAAAACAAATCATCGACAATAAAAAGTAAATATGTGCACAAATAACGAAGTTATACTCATTTTATTTTCATGTCGGACAGGGCAGGCAGGAGGGCACATTCTTAGTTATATGAATAGTTAGAAATTACTTATTAGCCTAATTAAGCTAGATTGTAATAAAATTATGGTGACCATTTAAAAGGGCACAATCATTAAAAATAAAATGGACAAGGAGGTCACTATAACAGATTATAACGTCAAATCTACGATTCCAAACAAATTCTATACTAGCACGTGTTTGCTAGAAAGGGACAGATTACTCCCAAATACTTTGAACACTTATATTTCAGAACTTTACCAGCCGATTACAATTATTTTTTCGATATTAACATCAGATTCAGTTAAACTCCCCACTTATCCTATTATTTTTAATAATTGAAACTCATGCATATTCCCTAATGTAACCTTATTTTCGTGATTATCATAATTCAGGAAAATCATGTTATATTCCCATAACATGACTGTGTTTGTTGTTATTAAACTAGCGAACTTCAGTTGCTAAAAGTAGGGAAACCCCGTCCAAAAGCGTCCAATATAAGCGTTCAAAATATTTGGAAAGTAGTCATCTGTCCCTTTCTAGCAAAACACGTGCTAGTATAGAATTTGTTTGGAGTCGTGGACTTTGACGTCATTTACCAATATAATGCTCCCGTCTAACATGAAACTAAAATGTTTATAACTTCGTTATTTGTGCACCTATAAAATAAAATAAAACAATGTGTTGTTTTGTTGCGAGTCAAATCTTATGTGAGTCAATAAAAAAATACCCATGGCATATTCCCTATTATAATAACGGAATGTTGTTGGCAGGTGGTCAGCAGCGGTGGGTTAGTGGTGAGTCCGGCCACACTGCAGCTGCTGTCGGCGGGCGGCGGGCTGCGCGTGCTGCCCGCCTCGCTGCATACCAACGGTAACTATCACCCGCGGTCACTGGCCACAACCCATTACCTTTCCATCACCAGCCTGATTACGATCATTGTCCACTACTGGACATAGGCTTCTCCCAATGTACGCCACTGAGCTCGGTCGGCAGCACAGAAAAGCGTAAACCCTACTTCTTAGCTAGAACGGCTGTCAAAACAATGTTGTAAAGCAATTGCATGGAAAACCGCTGTCGCCAGTTTCACACTTATTTGTATAGAAACTACGACGAAAAAACCAATCAGTGGTCGCGCATTTGAAGTAAAATGCTCGTAATGCCAATTTGCAACAGATTAAACTTGATCTAATTATGATGCAATGAGCCACGACGGCCAAGCTGGTGTTTCGTCTGAGGTTCCATTGAGCTAGTCGCCTATAACTTATACCAGGCAAGCGCCATTTGCGCTTGCCTAAAGTCCAGTGACGCTGTAGAGGCCGTTTCAGGCCAACAGCAGAAGCCATTAAAAAAAAAAAAGTTGATGCATTACCGTGTCAAGGTAGATGTTCAAAATACTGCTTTGTTCAATATAGTTCTATGAATTTTTATTATAATGTTGTAACGAGATGTGTTAATTCATTTCAGTTTAGTGAACTATTTCTAAATCTTTGTCAAATCTCTTCATGCCCAGTGACTTTATGATGGAATAAAAATAAAATACTATTTGGTCCTTAAATAAGGGGAAGATTAACATGGCTTTGTATTTAATTGCAGGTGTGACCACTGGAGAGAACAATAGGATACCTAGGACAGAGAACGGTATCGTCTCTTCCGCACCCGTTTCCTCTGCAGGTCAGTCTTTAAGATATTAAATTTAACTGATCATGGCAATTATAATCAAAATAATGTTTAAAAACAATCCCAATAAAAATAATGTACGAATGATGTGTAAATAATGTATGGATGAAAAATGTAAATAATCTTTGAATGATGAAAAAATTGTATGTTTGACTAATGAAAATGTAAATATTGTTTGATTGATAAAAATGTAAATAAATAACAGCCAATTTTAAAGGCTTTATTTGACTGATCTGAACTTACTAAAAATGTTGCTGTCCTTATCTTATAGACTGCGATAAAAAAGACAGCTATGTGTTTAAGAAGTTTAGTCAACTAAATCCTTAAATATTTGGGTATAAGTATTATATTCTCACCAAAATCAATCCGTTCCAAAGTCTACCCGTTGCTGTGTTGCTATGTGAAGGAGGATTGAATAAACCTATAAACACACTTTGCGATTATTTATACATAGAATATACAATAAACAATCATATTTTAAAAACAGAAAAAAAAAATTTGCCACAGACTTGCCCAATTCAGCAATGCCAGTTGTCACCAACCGTTTAAAAAAGAAAATAAATGAATTACTAACTAAACTAACTAAAGTATTGCTGTCCCTAGCTAACATGCCTGGTAAAAACGTGACAGCGATATTTTAATTAGTTTAGTTCTGTCAACGAAAGCCTTCAAAATTGACCACAATAAACCAATAAAATACCAATACCATTATAATTCTATAATTAATAAAACTAATTAATACAATATTAGTAGGGACTGACACCGTTAACTGAGTAAGGGAACTACTAGCGCTTTTCTGTAAACACTGCCAAACTTTCAGGACTTACGTGGACAATTATTGGTTCCTTCGCTTGGCCAATGTCACAGTTAAGTTGATACAACTGTATAAACTGTATATTTTGCCGTGGCGACGTTTATTGTTTTATTTGTTTGTGTGCTTTTATTGAAGTGTGTCTGTGCATGAAATTATTCTACAATGTGTAACAAAAAGGTTCAACAATACTGAAGGTAGTATGTACTCATCATTACGAACGACTTTTACTATGGAGCTAACCTTGAAATCGAATAAAAACCCTTTGATTATACCGGGGGGTTAGTTTGAGCTCCGTTATCCTTATAGGATATAATTGTACTCATCATTATGAACAACTTTTACTATGGGGCAAACCATGAAATCACGAAAAAAAAACCAGCTGTTCCATACATTTTGTCCAAGATCGATGAACCTTTTTGTATGAAACAGCTGGTAATTTTTCCGCGATTTCAATGTTGGCCCCATAGTAAAATCTGTTTGTTTTGATGTACAGAATATGCCTTTAAAAGGATGAACTAACCCTCTATAATAATGATGAATATGTACCGACGGTGCTTAGACTCTCTGTATTTGTCTTGCAGAGGGCGTGGTGGTGACGCGCGGCCTGACGCCGCTCGTGGTCTCGCAGCCGGCCGCGCATCTACTGCACACACACACGCTCACGCATAAGGTAAATCCTACGCAGGCTTTCACACTTGTTTGGGGGAAAGGCCGGCCCTAAGAAAAAACAATTAAAAAAAAAAGCTATTGAAAAAAACTATTTAAAAGTACAATTTGGATGTCTTCAAAGTCAGAGTAAACAAGTTCCTTCTTGGTAAGCGTGCTCCATCCTATGCTACATCGTTGCTAACATCAGGAGGACGTGGTTAAACGCCAACATACTTGCAATAAAAAATAAAAAGCTACGCTAGATAAATTTGGTTACTGAAAATAGCAGGCCGAGAACCGGCTCGTCCGCTTCTATGTTGCCGCCACGTCCTTACTCAGCTAGCGCATAAGGGTGACAGATTTGTGCACAAGGTCAGGCGCAGTTTCGGTACTATATATCTAGTTTGTTTTGTAGTGGTAGGACTCCACTGAAGAGTCTGACTGGGGAAGTGCAACACCTTTGTCAGTTATTCAACCGTCAAGCAGTAGTGTGCAAGCATTACTGTGTTCCGGGTTGAAGGGCAATGTTACCAGATAAATTACTGGGTATGATGAGATTTAAATTTTAATCTTTACTTTTTGACTTTGATAAAAAGTAGGTTATATGTTATTTCGGGACATAAGCTATCTCCTTTCCGAGTTTCATCCATATCCGATCAGCCATTTTGGCGTGAAGAGGTAACAAATATAAACACATACTGACAAACTTTCGGATTTATGATATTAGTATGATTTCTATTCACTGGCTGATGAGGCAGACGTCCACTGCTGGACGAAGGCCTCCCCCGTAACAGGGGGGTTGCCATAATCCTCACGCTTGGCAGGCTGCTTGGGGATCGCAGAATCAGCTCACCACCGTTAACCGAGAGGACGCTGCTGCCCGTCTTCTGGGCCCTGTTTTATAAAGCTACAAGCACAAGCTTACAATTGTACTAACTTCTTGTACCAGTAACTACAAGTTAACAGTTACAGGTAGATGGTTTGTCTTTAACTTATATAAGTTAAATACAAGTGCTTGTACTTGTAGTTTGTACACTGGTTGTCTTGTAGCTGTAGGAACGCCGTACTCAATATTTTTTTGCGGTGCTGCCAGTTTTTTTACTACAAGTACAAGAGTTGTAGCTTTATAAAATTGGGCTGGTGGTTCTTGATGTAGATTTAGGACGTACCCAGGATTTCTATTAAAAGAAAATTATATAAATAAAGCCAACGTTCTTAAGTTACGTCGCTTCTTTCCAGATGGTGGAAACCCAACTGGTGAAAGGCACCGTATCCCCTCTCACGGTGAGCGCACAATACCTCTCCACCACCATAGTGAAGCCGGTAGTAGTGGTTTCAACCGCGCACACCACCTGACGCCAGCACACTCAGTGTACCGTGGACTAGCGTCGGGTACAGACCTACACTTGATCGGCACGAACTGGCCTCCGATGTACATAGACTAGACCTCTGTGACAGACTTCACAGGATATTGGAGCGTCGTCGATATATGGGACGTTATGGACACTCTCGGTGGCCATACAAATCTTCTGCAGATCAAATCGTGGATAGCGTTTGGAGCTATTTATTGGCGAGTGACAAGAGACATAAAACGGTTCCGTGTAAGAATTTGTCGCGCGATCTCATCTGATATCAAACAAGATTAAATGCATCCAGCTGATGTGACCACCTGATCTGATATAAAACTATCTTGGCGATAAAACTAGGACTAATGTCTTGCTAAGG
The DNA here is from genome assembly GCA_905404285.2 of Erannis defoliaria. Taxonomy (NCBI): domain Eukaryota; kingdom Metazoa; phylum Arthropoda; class Insecta; order Lepidoptera; family Geometridae; genus Erannis; species Erannis defoliaria. The sequence goes on from FR990088.1 coordinate 13,665,995, forward strand.
ATGTATTTCCTTTCCTAGATCCTTTAACGGGTTATGGTTGAGTCGGCCCTCAGTCCAAACCAAGTTCCTTCAACCTGATCGCTTGATTGTTCCTGATACAGCTGTTCCTGTAATTCCACGGATGTTTTATAGTATTGAATGGATCTTATCGTGTGTGGATATGCGGCCTCATAAACATTGGCCGAAGTGACTGAAGCGATTTGAATTCGCGAATCGAACTGATGTGTATGTGCGTGTCAAGCCAAACTGATGCGGGTTTGATTAGTTTGCCCTCGTAGCCTGTAGTGTAGGTGACTGTTGGGGTGAGGGCGTGAATTGCTGTAAGTAAACTAAGCTGTCTGAATGATTTGATGGATTTTCTCGCGTTCCGTGGCATGAATGATAATATTGTTACGGTAGTATTACCTATATATATATCTCTCTTTTTTATCTTGTGCCAAGTGCAAACTTAATTTTTTGCATTTAAATAATATTGCAGTCGTATTATGAAAAAAACTAAAGATACGCGTAGATTCAAAAAACTGCACAAAATGAATCTATATATCGACTTATTATTGATGTTATATTTTCTGAAAACGTCGTATCGCATGAAAATCTTCAAATCTCTATTTGACATTTGTAAGTGTCAAATGTTGACGGCCACGCCCCCGCCCCCACAAAGCGGCGAGTATAAGCCGGAGTAGTGCGTGACAGTGTACTGTAACCATAGTTGGACTCTCACTGCCAAAGTTGTCAAGCAATAAAACGATCATTCCGGACCGCGGCGTCGGCTTCACAAAAGCTGCAAAATGTCGGACGCGTCCTTAAGCCCGATGATTTTACGCACAAATACGAATGAACCAAAATCGCGTCCGTCAGTCCTACGGACGCGTCCGATAGTTTGTTAGCAGTTTAATAATATTAACAGAAGCGTGGACCGCACCACGACGGACCAACGAGAGCAAAGAGAAGGAAATGGTGTTCTCTCTTGCAGCGCGGTCTTCTATCGTGGTTTTCGTTAACGAAATCCGTATCTCTGTTAATACTATAAGGGTGAATTTGCATTGCTCTGTTAAAGCTTTCCTACATCGTTCAGCAACTCGCCAGTTGATACATCGTTGGCGCTTCCATACAGCGCAAGTGTGGTATTTTATCGATCATGTTTGACATTTAGAAAGGAACCCTAAAATAATGTAAGTGTCAATACGTATTGTCTTTAACAGAACTGTAAAACGATCCCTGAACCCGTGCAAGGGTAACGTGGCCGGGTCTTATGTTAAGACAGCGCTATAAGAACATGTATTTATGCAATACCTACTTAATAAGTCGGTGATAGCAAAGTGACTAATTCGGCCGGCCAAGTGAAAAGTTATTTTTGTACGCAATACACGTGTAGCTAGGAGTATGGACATGTATTGATTGGAGTTACGGAGAGTCAAGATAGTCGAAGCTTATCCCCATACATTACGCATTTGAAAATGCAGGCCTATTATGTTGGTTGTCAGGAGTCAATCGCCGTCGAATCGCTCACATTAAGGTCTAAAATACTGCAGGCTAATCTATCTATCTATCTTTGGTTATGGCCTCTGCGGTATTGCAGGCTAATCATGTAACTGTTCGGGATCGCGATTTGTCATAATTGACACTTGTCACTGTCACAGCTTCACGGTATCACGGAGGGATTTATCTCGCTATCGTTATTGAACGAATGCATTGATTTTCTAATTCAGTTAAGCAAATCCGTCGGTCTTTTGGCGTTTTGTTCTGCCCTGCAGTGACAAGTGACATTTATGACAAATCGCGATCCCAAACAGTTACATGATTAGCCTGCTGTTTTGATCTAAACGAGTTTTCGTACCTAAAATGGAATTTTATTTATGTTTTCCATTTTTATGAAACCTTGTTTTATATATGAAACTTTGTAATGCTCTCCTTAATACTACGATAATATCAATGGTTAAGTTGATGATGTATATTGAATCTTATGTGCCCTATCATATGGTCGAAATGACTCCTGGCATTACTCCTAGCCACACTGTAACATTATTCCATATTGTGATTACGATACAATAACTTAATGTAAATTATTCGTGTGTTATTTATTGTTTAGAGTCAGTCGTTTGGAGCGGATGCCTTCTACTTCTGTATTTTATTTGTAACATTAGGGATTAGTATATTAATACGGGCGTCTATTGCGAAAGATTAATTTAAGGCCATTGCCTCGGACTGTAAGTTTTTGTTGCGTCTGTTGACCGCAGATAGAATCGGTGTTCCGTTTCTTCCGCACCCCCAAAATATAAATCTAAACTGAACAATATATATTAAATTTTGTATTTTCATGCTTGAACAAAAATTAAAAAAAATCAACTATTTTGTACTTTCTTGATACAAAAAGAGCACAATGCTAAAAACTTCGAAATATGAACACAAATGTGCTCGCTATGCTCACGCGTTTGTTCAGATTATAATCGTTGTAATTAAAATGGTTCCTGTTCTGGTTATATATTTATTCGTCCGACAAGCATTTCTTTCTGTGTGTAAGCATTTTGATTTGCAAAACATTTATTAACAACGCAAAAGGCAGAGCCAAACACAACATAACAATAACAAAACAAAACAAACATAATGTAACACATACATACTTACACACTTACATACTTTGTATATGTGTGTGTGTGTGTGTATGTGGATTTGCTGTAACAAAATTGATTCTCAATAAAAATTATGTTTGTGATAAGTTTATTTTATTCTTATGTAATTGGTGTTGTAGCAAACGTAAACATAAATTGGTGTCAATTTAACCGTTTCATAGCTAAGGATTGTATCAAAGTTAGGTAGTAAATAAATTGTGGCTTATTCATGTTCAAAATGCAATATTACGTAACATTATTTGTGATATTCGGCGTTGAGGAGTTAGGATACTATCTAGATATTGTCAAATGCTTCTACAGTAATTCAATTTTGTTTTAAACGCTTAAAAAAGTGCTGGTTAGCAAAAAGTTCTTGAAACAGAAACCTTTTTTTTTCTCTCCTGGCTATACTGTTGGCAATCATTAAATCAAACAATCGTCTTCTTCAGAAGTACTACAGGGTTTAAGGGCGGATCCAGGTGTAGGGCGCAGGGGCACGTGACCTTAAAACAGTTATAAATATAACAAAGAACTGGGAGATTTATAAGAAATCGCTTTAATAACATTTGTTTCTTTTTGAATAATAAACATGTCATTTCTCATATTATTTTACTTTACTACAAGTATTTTTTATAGTTATTCTAGAATGACATTGAAAAAGAGTTTATCCCAAAGACAGCACAGGACAATACTGTGGGGGAACTAGGCCTATATGGCCCACGTGCCGCTCCCAGAAAGAAATCCTGGATCCGCGCTGGACAGGGTTGCTAGTATTTAGAACTATTTGCGATAGTGGCGCCCCTTTTAATTTCTACTCTGTTTTTTGCCGAGATGTACTTACCATAGTAACAATTAAATAATCTGTGTAACTTTTGCTTTAATATGAATGGAATCGGTTTGTCTATGTTACTGTACACGTGTTTAGGTTTACGCAGAGTTAAACGGAACGATATTGTGGAAAGGAGGTTATTGTACTCATCCTTGTGAACAACTTTTACTACGAGGACAATATTGAATTCGCGAAAAAAATATTGATGTTCCAATAGATATTTTTCGCGAATTCAAACTTTGACATGTAGGTATATAGTAAGGACTTAAAGTAGGATTGTAAATCAGATGAAATTTGTGAAAAGATATGATAAAAACGCTTATTAAAATTAAACGACGTTTTTAAGTTAAGCAGCGTTTTTAAGTTAGCCCCAAAATGTGCAAATAGCATGTCAATTCGGATGTACACATTATTGTGCTAACTTATACATGTGTACACTTGTACAGTTTTCAACCTTTTACCTTAAACCAAATCAATTTACCTTAGCTTCAATCTGGCATTCGAGAGGAACGCGTATTTGTGATCTGTGGAATGCTCTTCCTCCGGAGGCTTTCCCGCGGAGCTATAGCGACGGAAAACATAACAGAAGACCAAAGAAAACGCTTCTGAATGTAGATATACCTATAACTACAATTCAACATCGAATGCAAACTAATTTGTATTCTATTTGTATATTGCAATGTGTCGATACACTACTATAGCGTTTGGGTTGACGTCACTCGGCTGCAGGACGGCTGCGCGCGCTTCAGCACTTATAGTGGAATATCGACACTGTCCTATATACACAAATAGAGCACAAATTAGCTTGCACTGAATATGACATAAGCGTGCTCCATCCTAGACCGCATCGTTGCTTGACATCAGGCAGGATGTGGTCAAACGCAAGCCAATAACGAATTAAAAAAATATATACATGATTTTTGATGAGTTGTAGATGTATTGGTTCAACTTTGTTTCGTCGCGTTTTCTGTAGGAGTGAATCTTATCTGTACGTCTTATGCATAAAAAACTAAAACCTATTTTAGTTAAAAAGCATTGTATCAATTTCTTTCGAATTACGAATTGAGTATGAAAAACGAAGACATAACACTTTTTAACTAAAAAAACGTAATACGTTTTAGTGTTTTACGCATAAGTAATGTTTTCTGTGTTTGGTAGCTGATGTTTTTTAAGAATCCTCGCTCTGAAGATTAGTCAACGCCACGGCAATGCTTCTGGTGTTACAGTCTGATCCAAACTTAAATGGCGGCTGTGAAGTTAGGCGCGAGAAGTTGCGCTGTAGCAAAAATGAGGCGCGCGGTGTGCGCACAATAGCAAAGACTCGCTTGCAGCGCACTTGACAGCAGCCGTTAAGTTTGAATCAGTCTGTCCACAGGCGGCCATCCTCTTACCACCACGAGGCACGCATGTCCTGTTAGTCCTCTATCTTATAAAAAATATAATATACTATACCTACCTAATTACTTCGGAAATATCAAATTATGTTAATAAATGTAAGGAGAGAGTATTTTTTATAACCTTTCTAATTAGAACTGAACATGCCAAGTGTCAATGCTAAGCAAAGCACAGCTGACCTGTTTTAAAAAATATAACGTTAAAGAAACATGTTATAAACCTTTTCTATTTTTTTATGGTGTTCTGTCCGGTTCTGTACTTTGATTTAGTTTTTTGGCCCACGCTTTATACAAGACTTATGGCTCGTAGCGCTTTGGATATATAATTATGTATATATTAGTATTTATGAAAGTATGACGTTACAGGTCTATTTCTATTTACTGGGATATTTACCGTGATTTTGTTGTGATACGAAACTGAAACCGGCGCAGCTGTGAACGTGACAACAGTAAAGTTCTGTGTTTTTTCTTCTAAATAATTTTAATTTATTCTTCTTAGACGCTTAGTAATTTTTTTCATCCATCCATCCATCAGACGAGATGGCAGTCAAACGCAAGCCTACCATTGATTTAAATAAAAAAGTGGAGATGGGATATGCTCTATACATGATTATACATTTTGTCCAAGGTCAATGAACTTTTTGTATGGAACAGCTGTTTTTTTGCACGATATTGTTGGCTTATAGTAAAAGTTGTTGATATTGATGAGTACATACATACCCTTCAGTATTGTTGAACCTTTTTGTTACACATTGTATAATGTGGAGAAAATTTAGCACAAGCAAATAATGGAGCACACAGCTACACTTCCATTGTATGATACGATGAATGACAGAGACAGGAAGACAAGCAGGCCTACTGCCTGACATTGACACATGAGATAGCTATAATTACCACTATTACGTACTGTTGCGACTGAGACAGAGACTCAATCAGGAGACGTCGCCTGATTTGACATTGCCATGTCCGAGGGGTGCCGTTCGTCCCGTTTTAATGAGTTCAATGCTTGTAACACAAAAAAAAAGCCTTATTACTACATAAATATCATTTAGGTGTGTACTGATTTTACAAAATAAATTTATTCATTTTTCTAATTTAAAAATCACGGTAATTATCCCGTAAACGTATAGAACTGCAATGAGTAACCGATATAGTTAAAAAAGTATGACTTGGTCCCGCTCCTATAATTGTACAGTAAAAGTTAAACTAGAGCAGTATTTTTTTCTATACATTTTTCGGTATTGTAAGTGTCACTTTGCCTAATGTAAGAGAATGATAATAAAAGAATGTAAAAATATTATTATTATAAAGAAGAGAGAAAACATATTTTAATGATAGTAATATTATGAAGCTGAAAATGCTCATGTAAATAAATATATAGTATACTAGTGTATAAAGTTCTAATAATGTGAGAAATACAAAATCAACTAAGTAAACGTGTTTTTTTGAATGACTTTCCAACCAGACCACCAACAAGAGAGCGTCTTCAGTCTAGATTCGACCCTGAAATCTCGGAAAAAAGTTGACCATTAAAATTTTATTCGAACTGAATGAAATGTATGGCAAGTTTAGAGCATCAGCGTTTGCCCAATAGGGAATATGCATGTTTCAATTATTAAAAATAATAGGTTAAATGGAGAGTTTAACTGAATCTGATGCTTATGTCGAAAAAATAATTTTAATCGGCTGGTAAAGTTCTGAAATATAAGCGACCAAAGTATTTGTGAGGGAGTCATCTGTCCCTTTCTAGCAAAACACGTGCATAGTATAGAATTTGTTTGGAATCGTGAATTTAGACGTCATAAACCTAGTATAGTGCCCTCCCTGTCTAACATGAACTAAAATGTTTATAACTTAGTTATTTGTGCACGTATATTAAAATTTTACTTTCGATGATTTGTTTTGTTGCCAGTCACCTTTTTTGTGAGTCAATAAAAAAAAACATGCATATTGCCTATTTGTCAATACCCAGAAGTATGATTCTTTCGAATTGCCCATATTATTAGCCCTGAAAAAAAACCATGTCTAGTGGCCGTGCCGTGAACCGCTTCTTGCGGGACCGAATAGGCTCGGCTGCAGACGCTGTCCGACTTTGAATTTTATCATCCCGCAATACGGTTCACGGTCGCGCAGCGTCGTTAGCTGAGCCTATTCCGTCCCGCAATAAGCGTTCATGGTACGTCTCCTATTCATTGACGCTATTGACGCTTATAACTAGAGTAATGCCCCGCGATTCTTGAGATAAAAAGTAGTTATTCCGAGGTATATGCTACCTCTACACCTACCAAATTTCATCCAAATCCGTTCATTGAGTAACAAACATCCAATCATACACAAAAAACCTATTTTAGTGTTATGCTAGGGCTTCTCCTGCGTGTAATGCCATTGTTTAGCGCGCTGTTTGATACAGTAGCCAGATATGGCCGGGTGTTAGCACGCTAATAGGCTAGTGGCATTATTAACGTCGTTAGACGTTAGGTGATATTCAAAGTCAAATGATAGTGTGGATGCCCGTGTAGCGCATTGTTTAATGTTGCATCATTTATTGCACGTTAATTATTCCGATAACTGCACGTAAAGCGTCACGCAGGTGAAACCCTAGCATTAGAGTGTTTTGTCAATTTCGAATTAAGAATTTACTTTGAATAAAGAAGACATAATATAATGAGGTTCCACAGTCAAAACTTTTCGCAGATGGCGCCAGCGGCAGCGGTTCGGATGTGGCAAAATCAAGTTTTCTTTTATATTTATCTGATCTTGATGGTGTTGTGGATAATCTAGTCCAAGGAAAAATACTGGGTACTGTGCCTAGTTTTAAGAATCTATGCATCTGTTGACGGCCTGCAGGCCTAACATGCGCACCGCGAGAAATTTTTCTCGATTCTACAAAACAGGACAAGGCTACGAATCTGTATAAGTTTGTCTCGTTTTCGCACGACATAAAGACACGACAAAATTTTTTTTTTTTTTTTTTCTTTTTTTTTTTTTTTTTTTTTTTTTACGTTGGGAAATGCACTTACGCATACCCTCCTGCCAGGGCGCAGGAGGGTTATGTCGGACTCGATGCCAGAGTGAGACTCGATGGCACCCCTACCGACTAAAAACCCAACGGTGTTCCCACACTGCGCCTATTGTCGAGGTCACGGGTACGCTCTCGCATTCATCCGCGACCTCGACGGCGCCGCCCTTTCGGGCCCACCACGGGGAGCCGAAGCTCCTCCCGCACCGATGACGATGTGTCCGAACACCCAGACACATCGTGCATCCACCTCGGAGGCCATGCCAGCGAGATGGGCGCCGGACGGCCCTACGTCCGAACGCCCTGGCCTCCCCGCGGCGGGTCAGGTGAGTGGCCCCGCCGCCTGCCACTTCGGCCGTTGGGGATGGGGAGCTCTGGCCCCTCTGGCCTGTCCCCATCCCGCAGCCCCACCACAACACACCCGGTGGGTGCCCCCTCAAGGAAAGCCCTTGATGAGGCCACCACCTGGCCGTCCCTCCTCGCTCTCCACTGTGCCCTCTGCTGATCAGAGGGACACGCGGAGAGCCCTCATGTCCGGACCAGGTCCGGACCCTCAGTAAGGGCCCAGCCACTACCGTGGCCCTTGGGAATGGAGAGCTCTGGCCCCTCTGGCCTGTCTCCATCCCTCAGGCTCGTGCAGTGGCCTAGCCCCCACCACTGTGGCCGCTTTCGCGGCCCCACCTCGGGTACCTCTTAGCTTCACCGTGGGGACACTTCCCACGGCTACTAAGCCCCCCCGCCCCGACAAGGCGGGTACCCACGGGGGGGGCGCATGTTAACCCTGCTGAAAATAGATTTGTAGGTTACATAGCTGTTTACATTTACAGCCTTACCTAAAATAATCTCGATTCTCTTAGTCACTGCTTAAACTTCTCTGTCTTGTTCTTGCATGTTACACTTCACGTCAGAGAGAAGATGGCAGAGCATCTTAAGCAGTGACTATAGCGGTTGAGAAGTTTTTTTAAGTAAGGCCGTTTATGTTGCACAGAGCTTTAATTAGCAAGCAAAGGATTTATATAAAACCAGTATATGCAGATTTCTCCCTGGTAATCCGAGTATAATAAGAGAAAAACCATTCATCACCATTATCAGCTCGGAGACGTCCACTACTGAAGGAAGGCCTCCCCCTTAGACCGCCACACCGTACAACAACCTACCATTTGCATCCACCGGTTGCCCGCGACTTTTACAATGTCGTCGGTCCACCTATATAATATAGTGGGAGGCATTCCTATATACGCTGCGTCTTCCGGTTCGCGGTCGCCACTCAAGAACCTTTCTGCCCCATCGGTTGTCAGTTCTTCAAGCGATATGGCCTGCCCATTGCCACTTCAACTTGCGAACCATGTGGCAAATACTGAAAAAAATAAAAATTGTACAAAAAAAAATGAGATTGATAGTCGACTATGGCCGCATCGACGATGCGCCACCTAGCAGAAAAAACGCAGTGTGGATGACCAATGTTTTTTTTTGTACATTCTAGTGACGAGACGAACAAGACCCTTAGTAAAATTGTAAAAGTTGTTAATTATGATAAGTACCTACATACATACTCTTCAGTATTGTTGAACCTTTTTGCTGTTGAAGTTTCGTACCGCCTTTATCAATATCTTTTTTGTGTATTCAAAAAAAACAAAATTCAAAATAATTTATTGGCTTACTCATTGGGCCCCAAACTCGGCACAGTCTGTATCTTGGGGTCCTTAAATATAATAAAGAGCTAGATCCTCCAAGTAAAATAGTATTAACTACATATAGGTACTAGATTTATCGCTCGCGCTTATATACAAGTCTAATATAAACTAAGGTGAGATTAGATTAAAATTATCATTACATTAGATACCTACATTAAATTAATTGGGAAGTGAATTGAATTTTGTATTAGTAATTTAAAAGAAACATTAATCAATAATTATTTTCCCGATGTTTTAATATTTTTATTCTGCTATTCGGGGCGGAGACAAATCCAACAAATAAAAAGAGTTAAATAAGTGAGTTAAGTATAAATTGAGTAACTAGCCCGACTTTGTTTTATATAGGTATACCTAGTAGAAGAAAGATACGGTAATAATATTATATTTTTTGTAGTGGTAGGACTCTCCTGCAGAATCCGCCTGGGGAAGTACCACACCTTTGCCAGTTATTCAAGCGCCAAGCAGTAGTGTGCAAGCATTACTGTGTTCCGGTTTGAAGGGCAATGTTACCAGATAAATTACTGGGTATGAAGAGATTTAATTATTATATTTGATTAAATTATTATATTTGATTAAATTATTATATTTGATAAAATTATTATATTTGATTAAATTATTATATTTGATTAAATTATTATATTTGATTAAATTATTATATTTGATTAAATTATTATATTTGATTAAATTATTATTATTATTTTAGATATATATATATATATATATATATATATATATATATATATATATATATATATATATATTTTCATCTAATATCTCGGGGTGACGAGCGCAGCAGTGCAGTGCGACGCAGGATTGTGTTCGCAAGTTCACAATTCTAGCACTGCTACTGTTAGTGGCAGGCGTGACGCTTGACGTGACCACCACGCGATCGTCTTGCTCGTCTCGTCACTTGAATGTATTAAAAAAAAATTACAAACATCCAAACATATCTAGGTAGGCACACATTAATAATATTATAGAGGATTACCTATACGAGTACCTATCACTAATTTCGCTATAGCGTAGGTATCCATCAGAACTTGTTAAAATATAGGCATGGACATTCTTTATTAATAATTATAAAAATTACACGTCAAGTACCTATAATCTATAGCCATTAGTAAATGTAATTATATTTCTTAGCCTGGGTCTATGGCGTACTTTTACGGTGAATAAGAAGTAGGTAGATACCTACCTACCTACGTACAACACAGGTTGATTGCTTTTCTTAGATTGTGGGAATACGGGTCCCCCATTTCTTAGGTCTATCTATTTCATTACTGACCATAAATTCGCCTACTTAACGAGCTTGGCTCACTAATGTAGGTTGATCGACCGGATAATTACAAAAGTCTGGCAATTGCGTGTCGTGCGATCGGTCGCGGTAGGGTTCAGTAGACATGTTAATAATTACGTTTTTTTAAAACAACCGACTTCAATTTCTAACGCCTCAAATACGCCAGTCTGGAACTAGTGTACGACTTTGTCCCCTTCGCAGTAGAGACGTCGGGTCCGAAAAAAAAACCTACCAAACAAATGAATAATCAAAATCATAATTGGCCGTGTAATCATGTAACAAACATACAAAATAAAAAATATACCTACAGTCGAATTAAGAATCTCTTTTTTTGAAGTTGGTTGAAAATTATAAGCATTGATACAATAGGCAGTCCTTACATAGTGGAAAGCGGAAGTTGATTTTTCGGAGCATTTGGTTCACGATTTTTCTGATTTAGGTAGGTACTCTACCAACAGGTAACACACACGCACTACTCACTCATCACTCACTCGTGGTACTCATCGTAATGGACAACACACTTACTATGGCATCTAATCTACTTTTCACACATACATCTTGTGGAAGCTCAATACTCAATATACTAAATGATCTTTTTGTATGGAGTAGCTGATTTATTTCGCGATTTCAATGTTGGTCCCATACTAAAAGTTGTTTATAATGATGAGTACAAAAAATTGTGCTGTATCTAGGTATAATAATTATTTCGCTATATCTTTGAGAATACGTTTGTTATAATCTTATTGGTAATTTTGTTCTCTCTGACTAGCTAAACCTCAATATTTAAGGCTTTTCAGCTAAGTAGTTTCTTCATCTGGATGTGCCGAAGTCTCCATTGAATCGTTTTATTATATATTTTTTTTTTTTTTTATAATAATAATATCAACTATATCTATTATTCAAATACAATGTAACAAATTTATTACTTATATTATTAAGTAAATATATTACAGAGTCAAAATATAAATAAAGCTGAGCTATATTATATACATATCAGGAAGCGGTTTCCATTGTAGAACCACACCTTTGCTTCACATCAGGCGATTTGGTAGTCAAACACAAACTATTAATGTAATGAAAAAAGTTTCCCTGGTAGCGAATATTATGTTTGCGTGGCAGTAGGTACCTACTCATAGTCCTGAATGAAAACGTCTGTGACATACAAAAGGATACGGCAAAACGATAATTAATAGGCTTCTTTAGTTTGATGCGGAACCCTAATAACTTAGGTACTAGATAATAATTTGTATTACCCACTAAAAGCGCAAAATTAAAAAGCTAAATACCTACCTAGGTACTTCTTATCGTCTATAACTAGCCGTATCGTCGCAATTAAAACTTTACTATGTATGTTGTGTTTATTACTGTTAAAGGTAGATAGGTACTGTTCAGGCCACAAGTTCAGGCAATCTTGGTTTAAGTATAATTATACTAGCTGCGCCCCGCGGTTTCACCCGCGACTCTTGGGATAAAAAGTAGCCTATGTTTTATTCCAAAGGGTAAGCTACCTCTATACCAAATTTCATCTAAATCTGTTCAGCCACTTCAGCGTAAAAGAGTAACAAACATCCATACATCCATACATACAAACTTTCGCGTTTAAATATTTTTTTTTAGTAGTAAAACATTTCTGACTGTCGCCAAAGATAATTTGTATGAAAACATAACAATACATGGAAAGCACTCACGGTTAAAAACATGTTTTGCTAAATGCCTTGCTGTTTTTTTTTCCGCCTGAAGTCGGTATACAATATGATTGTTTTTGACATTTCCTCACAGATTTTCTCCTACTTCCGACAAGGTCGCGTTTACACAGCCAATCTGTCCGACTTGCTTTCCGACCTTCGCTCAGTCAACGAACTGAAGATAATAACATTAAATAAAATTATGTTACACATAACGTTTGCGTAATTTATATTATGTTATAATGATTAGGTAGACGTAATATTTACTCGTTATCACCTCAAAACACTTGCTTTAACACTTACCAAATTATTAAATATATCGATGACATTTTATTGAGACGTATTTTATTTTTGCATAGTATAATAATTTTAGTAAGATATGTGATCAACCAAAATTTGTGTCTCACTAAGGTTTTATGGTTTCTTTTATAAAATAAGAAATTGCAAATTCGTCACAAAAAACAGCAATAAACTTCGAAAACATTTAACGGCAAAACGAATGTTTTGTTTATAAGATATTCCAAAACGCCTGAACGGACACGATTTGTAAATCAATTACTCTGTCTATATAAATTATACATTTATTGGTAGCTAGCGCACAACCTTATGATAAACTGAAGTACAGCGAGATAAACAAAGGGTGAATTTCCCCTAAGGTCGACAAAGCTCCATCTAGGGCGGCTTTGTTCTGACTGAACTTGATTGACTGGACTTGACTTGATTTACCAATGCACAACGTACCGCTGCGCTGTAAGTACATCCTAGAGACATGATGATGCCAGCCCCGGATCTATTGGGGGGCAATACGGGGCACCCGCCCCGGGCGGTTTCAGGGGGCGGCAAAATCATATTACAATATGGTTGAAAATAAAAACCTTGCTCTACAAAGCGCACGTTGTTCTATCAAATATTCATAAGGGCTCATTCTGAAATGCACTGCGAAATGCCAACCATTAGGTATTATTTGTGAGTTTTCAAAAGTAATTTATCTCAAACGCTGGAGAGGGGGCGCCATTATCAAGTTTCTACCCCGGTTCGAAAAAATGGTAGATCCGCGGCTGACATGAGCAGGGTACTTGATTCAATACTACTCTCAATTTTTTATGGGACTAGTATAACGTGGCTATACCTATGTAGATAATGTAGATATATATATATATATATATATAATATATAGACAGGCACCTCGGCTAGAAATAGTAAACTAAAAATAGAAATAGAGTCTATCCAGATGCCATATTTAAAATACCTTAATATAACGTCTCTATGTGTTCATCAACACAATAAATATAAAGCGTCTAATAAAAGTAGACTAGGTATATTATAATGTCAGTCAGTACCAAAGAAAAAAAAATTAAGTATGTAAATTTGAACATACCTGTTTATTTTATAAAAAAATGCACCGCGAAATTAAGCGCAAATCTAAAGTAAATAATCCAAGCAAGGTTGTTCTTATCGATTAGCTTACAAACATTTCGGAGCATCCTATCAGGCTGTCAGGAAGCGTGGGAGTAACGAACCTTGCCTTTTGTTTGCTACTTGGATCCTCGCGAATTCGCCATTATAAATACCAGCCGATCGTGGTTACTATCATACTTCCTTGCGGTTTCTGCTCGCTTGGTACTTTAAAAATACCTTTTAAAACTAAAAAAATATTATTCACAGTCCTAAATATTTTTAAGAAGTCTAGAAGTCTATATATATTTTTTTTTTAAATTATTTAATTTGAAAAAGTTACCAAATAATTCAGCACGATGAAGTGCTTAGCCGTTAAATTGGCTCAAATAATATTCTGCATCTCTTGCTGTCAAAGTTTACCTGCATACGATGTTGATACTATGCAAATAGTCGCCAGTGAGATCGACGAGAACAGCATAGATGGAGGCGACGCTATAGACCTGACCAGCCTCGGACCAGAAGCTTATGGGTCCCCGAAGAATGAGAGTGGTAAGTGACACTTCTGACAATGCATTGCATCAGTCTTTAACATCCCAGTGCTGGGCATAGAAGACCTGTCTACCTTTACCCAGAAGCTTATGGATACCTCGAAGAATGAAAGTGGTACATAATTGAATAGAATAGAATAGTTTACTGACCTTATAGCAAAATTGTTACACTGGGCAAGTCATTTATAATGTAATTATGTTTATCACCGGGACTTAATCGCGCACAAATAAATTTATTTTTATTTACCTCGACGTTTCGACCATGTTCCAATGGCCGTGGTCGATTATGTGTTCAAATCGCGAAAGTTTAAAAGTTTCATTCATTTATAATGTTTTCTAAACATTACATTTAAAATAATAATTATTATTAAAAAAAACTTATTGAATTTAAAATAAATTTTAATGAAATTGAAATTGAGATAGCAATAAGATTAGAAAATTGAAATTAAAATTAGTAATAATGTCGTAAATAATTATTTTATTACTAGAAGTCCCCCTCGACTTCGTCCGCGTGCGGAAGAAATTCGGCCCGCTCCCAAAATTCAGCACTTTAAATCATCCCAAACAATTTTTTTTGCCCGCCCCCACAACTCCCCGAACTCTACCAACTATACTGACTCTATCGACTCTGCCGACTCGACCGACTCTACCAACTCCCCCCCAACTTCCCCCCTTTGAATGAACTACCCAGATATCCATTTTTCATCACTATAACTTTAAAAATAAAGAACATTCCATACAACATTCCACCCCCCCTTTCCCCCCCCCCTTAAATCGTATACTGTCAAAAAAAAATTTGAAATCAGTATTTTTTATTTTTATTTTATTCGATTTTTTCTCGCCTTTTAAACCTTCCCTAGACCTCCAAGAACATTTCAAGACTAAGATAAGATAAATCCGTTCAGCCGTTCTCGAGTTTTAGTGAGACTAACGAACAGCAATTCATTTTTATATATATAGATAATATGTAAGGTAAAAGTGACACTGCATTGCATTGGCTTTTAATATCTCACTGTAGGGCAGGCCCACTAAAAAGCAAGTTCGATAATGCTAAGTAGCCAGCCAGCCTTGTTAGTAGCAGACTGTCAAAGGCTTATTGGATTAAATACTGCACCACGTGGGGGTTGCTGGATTCACGTACTCACGCCATTAGATTTCTTCACCGGCCCTACCCTACGTAGGTTTCCGCAGGTGTTTTCTTTTATCAGAAGGGCATTGGTATGATTTTTAAATAATTAAGTAATTTGCATAAATTCACTTCAGTGACACACTACTTCAACTGGAGTCTGCATGGATGAAGCAGAGCCTTTGCTTTGCCAAAGACAAGCAATTTGCTCATGTGATGTTGAGCGACACCCAGTCCAGTTTATTTTAGCAATTTATTGAAGTTTGTTTAGTTTTTTCGGTTCTCACTTCCACAGGCAATACACTGCTAGTCATATAAAATCATACACACACTGTAATGTTGTACGGTAGCGCTCCGAATACAACCCCGGTACACCCCCGATACACCCCGGGGTGGGTGACAGTACCTACGCAAAAATACCGAATCTTCCTTTGCGTAACTTTGGTGGTTTGGATCTTTTGTTTCAAAATCCGCCATAAAAGTCCGCATCATTTTAAAAAAACTGAGATCTTGTATTCAAAATATTCATCATCATCACCATTTTTTAAATGCAATTAAGTGACGACACGAGCTATACGTTCGCCTGGTGGTAATCATCAATCTTCGGGCATCACAATGCCCGAAGAAAAAAAGCGTGCCCGTAACAGTAGCAGTGCCAGAATTGTGAGCTTGCGAACAAAATCCTGCGCAACCTGCACTGCGCTCGTCAATTTGAGATACTTATTAGATGTCAAATCTCTCCATGCCCATAGTCAGTTATCTGGTAGCATTGTGCCCTTCAAACCTGAGTGCAGTAATGCTTGCACACTACTGCTTTGCGGTTAAATAACCGACAAAGGGAAGTCCTACGTGATTGCGAAGAACGAGTCGTTCCCGTTTCCCGTGGCGGACTCTGTAATAAAGTCCTGCCACGACATAATCTGCCTATCATAGTCCACTGCTGGACATAGGTCTCACCCAAGGCACGTCACTCAACCCAAGCTTCTAACCACTGCCAGCTGTCGTACGTAAATCATCACTCCATCGGGCATCCCCTACGCAGGGCCCGATAAAATGTTGCGTTGTAGGAATAAAAAAACCAATGAAAAAAATAAATAAAAAATAAACTTCAAAAAATACTTGTTTGTCCGGCTGCCAAACATGGTAATTATCATAAGATTTTTCTCTCCTAGAGAGAAAATTGAGGACTCAATTTTACCCCCCCCCCCCCCTCGTTTTTGCCGCTCTGGGCATTTGCCCGTCTTGCTCTTAGATCGGGCCTTGCCTCTACGTTTAAAATGTTATTAGGGAGAGTATGGAACACTTCGATTGCGACATCAAGTTAACCACGCGAGGTGTCAAATCATCGTGTACCTGTCATCAAGTTTCGATAAACACTCATGACAAATGACATTCAGATCCTGGCACTGACGGTTCCTTCCTGAGTACGCGATAACTGAGCTGATAAACTGGATCGTTTTTTATGAAAACGTCATGTAGGTACTTGTAAGGTAATTCATTTTATTTATCGATAGTCGTTAACTCATTTACAATTTACATGGTTAATTTATATCAGTTGTAGCTGAAACGAAAAACGCAAAAGCGTCGTGTTACAAAAGGTTGATGATCGAAAATGAAAAAACTTACCATTACATTTTTTTTAAATAATTGTAGTTTATTGTGATGATATATTGATAAAGTAAATTGCCCAATATCGTATTTTGTTGAAATTGGAAACGCCATATCCGTTCGTCAAATTTAGAAGCACGTTATGCGTGGTGTGGTCGATTTTGAAGGTTTCAGTTGAAAGAACTAAACTTACTAAAGTATTGCTGTCTTTAGCTACCATGCCTAGTAAAAAAGACACAGCTATATTTTAATTAGCTTAGAACTTTCAACTAAGCCTTTAGAATTGACCACAATATCTACCTATAACATAATACTAGAATTGACACTAAACATAATATTAGAGTTATGCGATCTCCCATTATAGCTAAACTGGTAATAGCGACAGCATGCTCTCTGGTTTGAAGACCAAAAGATAGGTACGTACAAGTTTTAGATTATATCACGGAGTACACTCTTTGGAACAGCAAAAAAGAAAGTCTACGAGATTAACCCCGCAAGCAGAAGTGGCAGATCCATAGATATACGTAATTAAAGGTGTTAAGCTAGACCCCCATATGAATATACACACATGGGGGGACTTGGGTTTTAACTTTTCGCCTAGGTAGATAGAGAGCTAACCCCTCCAAGAACTTCACGCCAAATAATAAACTTTTATTATTGTAACTTCATGCCAGAAGTAGGCAGACTTCTTCTCTCAGTAATCATTAGCCAGAACACGTCCACGCTGAACGAAGCCGTTTAGACCTTTAGACCACCACACTGTACGACAACCTGCCATTGGGTTCCACTGGTTGGATGCAATGCACTACAATGTCGTCGGTTCACCTAGCAGGATGCTTCGTCTTGCGGTTTATGATCGCTACTCAAGAACCTTTTTTCCCATCAAGTTCTTCTAACCATGTGGCCTGCCTGTTGCCACTTCAACTTGCAAACCCTGTAAGCTATGTCGGTGACTTTGGTTCTTTGGCAAAATACTCGTACTGGATTTTATCGCGCAAAGCAACTCCGAGCATAGCTCTCTCCGTTGCCCGTTATTCTTCCCTCAATGCCTTTTCATTAATAAAGGTTAGCTATCAACTTCTTAAATCTTCCTTGTCCAGCGCGAGTCGGAACAGTAGTTCCACTAACAGGCCACTAAAGCCCCGTAAGCCCTTCCTTATGCGCCCATAACGTATGGAAAGTTAAGACCGAGACTCCAGTCAGTCATTGAAAAGCTAAATTTAAACGTAGCCACTTATCAGGTTCTTGCTACTCTAAACCATGTTTTGTAATTACTTTCCAGGTGAACTGCTCTCAACATGGAACGAGACCTCCCTGATGAACCCGGAGGAGATGGGCGAGTACGCGGAGGGTGACATCTTGATGCCGCAGCTGGCCAGGAATGGGATCCGTGAAGAGTCACAGCGTTGGCCCAACGGGCACATTCCTTACGTGATCGATGGACATTTCAGTAAGTGACGTAATCATACTTGAAAATACTTAATAAAATTATACCAAAACAAAGTACGATGATGATGGTAAGCGGTAAAAAAAAGAAAAGGTCATCCTAAAAAGGAATGAATGAAGTGTGTAAGAGATGTTATGCATGTAAGAGGAGTCAATGCAGAGATGACGAATAATGGAGTGAAATGGAGAAAAGAAACGCGCTGTGCCGACTCCACCTAGTGGGGGGCATAAGGGCAGGAACATGATGCTTAAATAAAATATGTAATGCCCAAGAGTTCTTCATCTGAGTGCTATGCATCGAAATGTCTTTATTGGTGATGACTAATGGACAAACGAGACAGTCTTGTGATGGTTAGAGTTAAAGCTTGGCTTGCAGTGGTACCCTGAATTTTAAATACCCAGTGCGTTACTGCGTTATGACGCTCATTATTCTGAGACATTCTACGTGGAGTATCCTTCAAACTGAAACACAGTAATGTTTAACTCATTTACACTTGACTGCTTGGCGGATGGATATCTGATAATGCGGTGGTACTTCCTAGAATTCACGAACTATTGAAAATACATTTGTAAAACTAACTTGTGTTTTTGATCGGGATCTTCATTCACAAAACAATCACGGTATCCTGTACTAATATCCTGTAAATACCCATGGCTTTTATGGTATATTGTATGTAGAGTCGTAGAATGATGTGCTTTTGTCAACAGACCAAGACCAACGCGACCTGATAATGAAAGCTATCGCTGACTACCACCGACTAACGTGCCTGCGGTTCGTGCCGTACAAGGGACAGCAAGACTACATCGCCATACAGAGCAAGAACACTGGCTGCTGGTCCAGCGTCGGCCGTATTGGTAATAGCTTCTTCTTCTTTATCATTACCTCTACCTTCTGAAATAACCAGACCAACCAAAAGATGTTCAGTTTAGATATTATACAATATGTAACAAAAAGGTTCAACAATGCTGAAGGGATATGTACTCATCACTGTGAACTACTTTCACTATGGGGCCAACCCTGAAATTGCGAAAAAAATATCAGTTGTTCCATACAAAAAGTTCATTGACTTTGGACAAAAGGACTTTGGACAACTGCTAATGTAATTTTCATACAATTTTATCTTTCCGCAGGCGTTAACGCTAACAGAAAGTGGTTCTTGTCTAGACCCCCTGCTTGTTTGCCACTCTTTCTATAAAAAACCAAGTCCCAAGCGAGAAAACCCCAGACAAAACAAAAAAAGTAAAATTAAGGTCAAAATTAAATAATTGCAATTATTTCGAATATGACGAGTACGTTACAAAATTAACAAGCATATTCTTCGTGTGTTTTGTTGGATTCCAGGAGGTCGTCAAGAAGTGAACCTGCAGATCCCGGGCTGCATGTCCAAGAAAGGCACCGTGCTGCACGAGCTGCTCCATGCTGTTGGGTTCATGCACGAACAGAGCAGGCCGGAGAGAGACGACTTTGTCTGGGTTCGGTACAATAATATTAAGCCAGGTGAGTGTGGCACAAGACGTGGCTGTTCGGTTGACAAGTGATGAGTACTAGGATATTCGGCGTTTAACGAAACTCTCGTTATATTATTCTTATTATACGGCAAGACAAACAAACCCGAGCTCAGGCCGTTAGATTGAGATTTTTCAAACCCTTCACAGCCAGTATAGGCACATCCGAGTTTTGGTGAAGTGCATTTTTGGTTCCATATTTAACAAAATGTTTTATCATGCGGTCATCACATCCCTGTTGTTATAGGAACTGAGAACAACTTCCGTAAAGCAGACAAACAGAACTCGCACGGGTACGGAGTTCCGTACGACTACAACAGCGTCATGCATTACTCTGAGTACGCCTTCTCTAGGAACTCGCAGAAGACAATCGAACCCAAAGTAAGTAACAGATAACCACTACAACACCTGGTATGTCCTAACTGCATCCAGAACCCCCGGAGGACCCGTCCTCCCAAACAGAGCGTCAGAGGACGCTGCTTCCCGAAGCAGCGTCCTCTCTGTTTACGGTGGTGCGCATTCTGCAATGCCCAAGCCGACTGTAAAGCGTGATTGTAGCAACCCTCCTATTAAGTCCCCCCTAAAAGTGGGGTAGCAGGCTTCATCTAGCAGTGTACTTACGTCTACTGGTTGATGATGATGAACCATGACAGTGCTTAATCAGGAGACAATCCAATCAAGCAATAACACTAGCTGAGTTCTGCATAACCAACTGCAAGTACCTAGGACGAGCTCTCTAAAACCAGAATAGTTTTTAATTCGTGCGGCATCCTGTTAACTGAGAAGTATAAAAAACCAAGATCTTTAAACGACACAGTGAATAGCTTTCGTTGAAGAGTAGGTATCACAACGACAACGCGCCTGATGTTGTAGTTGTCGATATGCAGCGATAACCTTTAACCATCAGGAAGCTCGCTTGACTGTTTGCTCTCTTTCTTATAAAAATCTTCTATAGGCACCATCGGTGGTCTATAGGTGTGCTATCTTCTAATTTGACCACATCATCCCTTATCAACAAGCATGCGTCGTCAAACACGAACTTATTAAGTAGGTATAATACCAATTTTTAAAGACTTTTGAAAGACCATACCAAACATTGTTGTGTACCTATTTTTCCATAAGAAAGATATGTGAAGAATTAAACTACTTATTACATTTATAATATCTAGGCTTGCTTAATCCACATGCCTCGTAATACTTAAGAGAGCATAAACATTCTGGAACTAGAACTTCTTTCGCTTCGATGTAGAAACAAAATATTGTTCATAACTCATACTCGGAAAGTAGGTCTGAAGTTGCCTGAGGAGCGGGTTGAAAGTAATACGTTTCAGCCCTAGGGAGAATCACTTTTAACTGACAGTAACAGTTGACAAATGAGTCTGTCATCAAATTATTAAAAGTTCTATTTTCACTTAAATTTGTGATACCCCTCGCTTCACTCAGGACTCTATATAACTCGTTACACTCAGGGTTCAATATGCCGCCCGCGACGTAAGACACTGCTTTATTCCCTTAATGCATAATCTAGTATTATTCTTTGATCATTTAATTAACCAGGTTGGAGGCGTAAAACTTGGCCAAAGAGAAGGACTAAGCCGAGGGGACGTCAAGAAAGTCAACAACATGTACAACTGCAAGAAAGAGTATGTTATTTTTTATTAACCTATTAGATTCTACGGATGTGCAAAGGTTTCCCTCTTTTACTTCCATTTATCACGGTCCATTGCCAACTGGGACCATTAGTTCCGACGAAACACGTTGAGGTCGTTCCACCATTGTTATTGAGACTTCCCGGGGGTCTATGCTCAATTCAGGCACCCAATGCGTTATGACCTTTGCCCTCTTTTCCGGGTGCATTCGACAGACGTAGCCCGCCTAATCCCAATTTATTATGCTATTATTATATCTAATTAATAACTTTGTTGATCGATTTCTCATACCTACCAAACTTACAGATACAGCTATATCATTGGCTACCACAACAAAGAATGTTTGATCATATTTCAAACAGCGCGGTCAAAGATGACAAACACACTTATAGGCTCCTAAGTGATGCTGCCAGATCTCTCCATTAGGCGACGAGGAACGTTAAAAATTGGCTTAAGTCAAGCTGTAGATCCATTAGGTGTTTAGGGACAGATATTCGACTTGAGGGTGATATCTAATCAGCTGAGTACTAGAAAGTATTACTTAACACTATTCATGCTATGGTTTCTTCACGTTGTTTCTTTTCATGCATCAGCAGCCTATGCTCATCGTTTTGGACCTTCACCCAGCGGCTTGCGAACATCACACGCTAACCTCTAAGCTACCATCGCGCTACTAAATGCCTTAGTAAATTTGAACTCAATTCCACAGAGAACCGAATTCTGGATGGAGTCTTACAGGCGTTTTTCAAAACTTGTTTGGCGGGAAAGCAGCTGAGATCGCATAAATTTCTCTCTAATTATTATACATCAAAATGACCAATATGGACGACAGGCTTTTTACTAGACACAAAACAGACTTTGGTTCTGCCGTCTTCTAATTAACGAGAGAAAATGTGTTTTCTTGTCTTCTCTCGGTCGGTGCAAACCAAATTCGCAGGTCTAATAGTGGTAAAAAGGGACGCACTTATGCAGGCTGCATAGATGCGTCCGTTGTTAATCGGCATATATATAGGCGATGGGAAGTATCACCATAATAGAGGCATATATTGGCTCGCATTACATGAATTACATCGTGCCGGATTAATATTTACAATTTATTATGACATGATAGGTTTTATCACAGATTTTAAGGACTAGTAAGAATACATTCAGGATCCAATAGGATTTTTAAGCGGCGTGTGCATTTTAGCCGCCTGCCAAGCGTGGTGATTATGGCAACCCATCCCTATTAAGGGAGAGGCCTTCGTCCAGCAGTGAACTTCTTCTGGCCGATGATGTGATGATATGTGATGTGCATTTTGGTGACGGTCTCGTGTCTCCCCTGATGTCCCCCCTTGGGGGAGACAACAGAACTTTTCAGTCCTGGTGTCTCCCTCAGGCCGGGGAGATATAAGAACATACATTTAAAATAATATTTTGAGTACTCCAGGGGCTGTACCGTGAACCGCTTATAGCAAGACCGAATAGGTACAACTGTCCGCACGACCGCGAACCTTATTGCGAGGCGATAAAATTCACAGTCGCGCAGCGTCGGCAGCTGAGCGTATTCGGTCCCGGAATAGGCGTTCATGGTACGGCCCCTTTTAGTGTTCAGAGAAGTAATTTATCTTAACTCCAAAATGCACACGCCACCGATAGAGAAGATTGTATAAATTGGGCGAGAGATGGATCTATCTAAGTCCACGTCGTCTTTGGTATATTATAGTTAGTTGTAACGGTAATGTTTCAAATCTCTGATTACCAATGAAAGCGATTCAGGTTTATTTATTAGATACTACTATTTATTGATTTATTGCAATCGATTGAATAGATCTGCTAGATGTAAGATTGTAATGCTAGTCTGGGTCAAAGTTTTATACATTGTGTGTTTTTAAAATAAATAATTTAAAATTATTCAATTTGTTTGTTTTTCTTCTTCTTCGTGTTGGATGTTCTAATTAGACGACCAGTCCAAACTGAACTCAAGAACCTTCAAATAATATCAGTGATTTCGTATAAAATTACTTTCTATGCTTCCTTTTCTTCTTTTCGCTATTTTACTTTTTGTTACAGTTTGATAACTTAACACATAAACTGGTATCGATGAAATTTGTAAAATAGTACTCATTAATAATAATCGATATTGAATATGTATTGTCCCTAGCTCAAAACCTTATTCAATATCGATAACCTGTCCGTCCGTCTATCCGATTCTTAATCTAAATCTAAAACCTAAATCATTAGTAACGGAAATTTCCGTTACTATGCCTGATAATGATTCTAGGTTGGTTCTCTGGTGTCCGTTTTTTTGACATTTCACTATATTATGTTGTTTAGTGAAACTACGTATCACTGGAAATACATTAGTATTTTGTCATAGCACTAGTTTTTTTTTTGTAAGAAGACGTAATAAAGAAGAATATTCGTGGTATCTCTAGAGATTTCGCGAAATCCCTGGTATCCTCATTTCCCTGCTACATACATGCAATGTGTAACAAAAAGGTTTAACAATACTGAAGGGTATGTATGTACTCACTCATCATTATTAGCAACTTTTATTATGGGGCCAAACCTGCAATCGCGTAATAAAACAGCTGCTCCTTGGACATAATGTATGGAACAACAGATATGTTTTCGCGATTTTAAAGGTTGGCCCCATAGTAAAAGTTGTTCATAATGATGAGTTCATACATACCCTTCAGTATTGTTGAAACTTTTTGTTACACATTGTATATATTTATATTTTAGCAATATCAGACCGATTGTGGGTAACACAGGCTGATGATGATGATGTAGACACTTTTCTATAAAAAGGATGGAAAAATTGTACGATAAGGCTTGTATAAAATTATGTTTGCGCTCTTGATATGTCTTCCATATTAGATGTTACCAATAAAAAGTAATAGGTATTTGGCCAAAAATCTTTATTTTTCTAATATAAATACAGAAACAGAATTCCAGAATATGAGCAACAGTTAATCAAAGCTTTGCCTCAGCGCGTTGTCAGTTTGACGGTTATGATTGTCGTTTCATTTTAGAATGAGGTTCGTATCAGTTCTTACGATCTGCATTTTTCCTTTCGTTCTCTATTTCCATTGAAAATAGACATTTCAAGAAATTGTAGGCCATTTCACAATGGCATTTCTCATCTGAAAGAACAATACAGTCAACTTTAATATATATTTCGAATAGTGACCCCAACGTTGTCTCAAAATGTTATATTAAATCAAGTTCTAGCTAAATCTCGTTTGTAGTAGTAGGACTCTACTGCAGAGTCCGCCTGTGGAAGTAACTCACCTTTGCCAATTATTCCACCGCTAAGCAGTAGTGTGCAAGCATTACTGTGTTCCGGCTTGAGGGGCAATGTTACCAGAGAAATTACTGGGTATGAAGAGATTTAACATCTAATATCTCAGGGTGACGAGCGCAGTGCAGTGCGGCGCAGGATTGTGTTCGCAAGTTCAATAATTCTGGCACTGCTAATGTTAGTGGTAGGCGTGACGTTTACCACCAGGCGAACGTTTTGCTCGTCTAGTCAAAAGATTGAAAAAAAAACTGATTAGATTAGTGGAGATCGTGTTCGGATTATTTCGCTTTTGTGATCTGCATAAATTAGGCTTTGTAATTAGTTTTACTGAAATGTTAGACACTAAAAATTTTTCAGCGGCTAGCTCACCCCTTTGTGCGCAGAGCGTAGCAGTTTCCACAATATCTTCCCCGTGTCTTTCATCCGCAAATATTGCAGCTGCTCGTTCCGGGTCTATCTTACCATCATCTAGGGACGCTACTTCCAGACTTTGCAGAACACAGCGTAGGAAGCACTGGAAAAAAACATAAATTGGTATTTTCCTCAATACTCGCCTCCATTGTCAACACAAACGACATCTGTGTTTATCAATTATTTTTACTCAGTCGTGTTCCCCAACAGAGATCACCTACTCTACATAATTACAGATTGCAAACACTGGTCAAGATTCTGGTAAATAAGACATTAGGTAATTATGGAGACCACATCACACACCAAAATTAAATACACATTTAGTTCAGCTAGAAAAGCTAATAATATGCTCAAAACGAAACAGTGCGATATGTTAACAAGTAGGAGGGAATTTTATTAATAACTAGTAAAATTGGAATTGAAGTGTTGTTGTTGTTTTGCCATACAAATATTACAGAGCCAAACCTATCATAAAAAAAAAAAATTTAAAATGTATGCAAGTTGGTACTGCTGGTGGCTGGAGCGGGGTAGATGTAGAGCTAATATTGGCGAGGATCACATAATTATTATGTTTTTTTAAATTGCTGTCGATTGACGAGACGAGCGAGAATTTCACCTCACGGCTGCCTCTTAGAGGAGCAGTGCCAGAATTGTGAACCTCGAATACAATCTTGCGCCAGCCTGTTCTGCGCTCGTCACCCTGAGATATTAGATGTTAAATCTCATCATACCCAGTAATTTATCTGGTAACACTGCCCTTCAAACCGAAATACAACAATGCTTGCACACTACTGCTGGGCGGTTGAATAACTGGCAAAGGTGTGGTACTTCCCCAGGCGGACTCTGCACTAGAGTCCTACCACTACAGAAAGATGTATTTTACATTTTTCTTTTTTTTAATTAACATTCGATGTAAGAATTTTGTTAAAGATGACACGCGTCTAAGGGGAGGGAATGCAGAGATACAATTGATAGAGAGAGTAGAGAAAGTGCTGTGCCAACCCCTCTTGAGGGATAAGGGCAGGAAGATGATGATATTTCTGGACAACTTGAAAATGAAAGCTACTTTCTTTGAAGAAGAAAACGAAAAACAAAAAAGAAATTAGTTACCTTTGGCGTCTTATCCGTTTCATCAGGAAAACTTCCACTCTCGTTCAGTGATATCAAATAAGCTGAAAGTTTAAGATGTATTTTATAAAGTATACAGGCTGTTAGTTTGAACACCGTTATCCTTCTAGGATTTCATTGTACTCATCATTACGAACAAGTTTTACTAAGGGGCCAACCTTGAAATCGCGATAAAAATATCTGCTGTTCCATACATTTTGTCCAAGAGCGATGAACCTTTGTGTATGGAAAAGCTGTTTTTTTCCGAGATTTTTGCCCCATAGTTGAATTTGTTTATAATGATGAGTACAATGATATCCTAGAAGGATAACGGTGTTCAAACTAACACCCGGTATGTAATGTAATGCACATTAACCCCTCGAAGATCATTATTGTGATCAAACTTACACATTTCTATTCGAAAGGATTCATTGCACATTGCCATTACAGCCATCACATCTACTTCATTATTCATCGACTTGGATTCTAACGTAGCCTTGGAACCATCCTTAAGACCTGTAGCAGCTTCAGTTGTCGTCATCACGTTTGATATCTCTGTGCTCATTTTTGAACATGTCACTAATAATGACACTGAAGTTATTGTTATGAATAAACAGAGTATAATACAGCTGGTCATGATTCTTGAATTTTTTTGTTCCTAGTGGTGGTGATATGGTGGAGCTGCATAAATAACTGACCAAGTGCTGATTTGCCAGAGATAACAAACATTTTGTTTAGGTGCACTGAATTTTAAAGTGTACGAAATAAGTAAACCTAGCAGCTATCCATATTTTTGGAGAATTAGTAGGTATTGTTTGTGTTTGTGATCCATACAATTGCTTCACCAACCATTATCAAGTTCCTATCAAGATCGCAAAAGTTATTAAAATTCAGTCTTTTTATTTCTCTTACTAAGATACTTAAGGCATAATTTATGTATACACATGTTTGGGGTTTTTATATATAGGTAAATTATAACCAATATTGCTAATTATAAGTATATGATCCATTGTAGTCGTAGGACTCTACTGCAGAGTCCGCCTGGGGAAGTACCACACCTTTGCCAGTTATTCAACCGCCACGCAGTAGTGTGCAAGCATTACTTACATTACAGGGTATGAAGAGATTTAACATCTAATATCGCAGGGTAACGAGCGCAGTGCAGCGCGGTGCAGGATTGTAATCGAATTGTAAGTTCACAATTCTGGCACTGCTACTGTTAGTGGCAGATGTGACGCTTACCGTGAAACTCTTGCTCGTCTCGTCACTTGATCGAATAAAAAAGAACATATCGATGATAATAATTTGTAAATTTAGCGCATTGCATTGAATATTCTGGCCTGGTACACCTATCCCTACTAAGCTATCCCTACCTGTAGGGATAGGTAGAAAAAAACCCACTTAGATCTGCCGGTAGCGATAAATGAAAAGCTTAGTCCACATATCTCTACTAAATAAAAATAAATTATTTTCGAAATGTTTGCAGCAACTGAAATCATGTACAGAAAATGGTTCAACATGATTGTGAGAATTATGATTGCTAATGAGATCGTTATAGCAATTCAAAATCATTTAATGAATGGACAACAAATGACTCGTATATACAATACGAGTAGATACCATACTTTATCCTAATAAGCGTTTTGCCCTTGCACTTGTGCATTGAATTGCTTCACGGATCACAAAAATTATAACATAGCATGTTTTAGTTGAACTCGAGCACCAAGGTACAAAAATTGTCAAGGAACCACACGTCACACCCAAGGAAACACACGTCAGTCAAACTATCGTGAAGGCTGTAATATATTTTTAGTATTCTCTCGGTGCCTGTTTAATCCTTTTTAGACCAAAATTTGCTTGTATGCATCATAAGTACCATATCTTTGTTATTAAAGCTTAAAGAGTTAGATAAATTATGGCCTCTGGCAGGACTTGTACCTGCATACGAGCAATCTCTGGTTTTCTGTCCCAACTGCTTTGCCAATTAAGCTACAGAAGCCTCAAAATAAAACATAGGAAAACCCAAAGTGTGGAAACACTTCATACAAAATATTCAATAATATCATTAACTTTGTTTTACGTCTTATTGTAGCTAATCAACGGAGAATCCTCATTCACCTCGTGATTTTCAATTTTATCCTGCCTTTCGTTAATGTATTCCATCTCTTTCTCCTCATATCTATCTCCTGTTTCTATCTCTATCACATCGTCTACTGTCTTATTTGCTTGGCTAGGAACGTAGTTGCTATCATTGTGTTACTGCATAATATTGTTCTTGGTTTTATTCCTGGAGAGCCTCTGCCTTATCTTTATCTTTCTGGTACGTTTCATTTACTTCTGTGTCGTACTTGTGCTGTTCTTTATGGTGCTATTTTTCGGATCGCACTTTTCTTGGTTTTGATCACTGCGGAAGAAAGGTTAGTTATATTCCATAATTTAATATTTTTAGTTAGATCGATGATGCTTTCAAACTTTATTGTTAACTAAGTTAAACTTTTAAAATGAAGTACTTTAAGTGGATGCCATGTAGAGTAGAACACAGAACAGTGACAGAATGGTACCTATGGTATAGTTAGCAGAACGTTGGTCGTCATCGCTAGATGGTCCGACAATATTTATTAAATTCGTGGTGATTCTGGACACTATTGACGTGTGCCCGAGGTAAATGGCATACCAAGATAAAGTCATAAACGTAGAAGTGGGATAAGGATCACGATGATGAAGTACTTAAGGTAGATATGAAAAACTTTCTAACAATTCTCAATAAGTTACGGAGTTAGGTTGTGTTCTACAATTCTGACTGGGCGGGGCCTTACCTATTGTTTTCCAATTGTTAGTGCTGTTCTTTTTCACTATCGATAAGCTTATCTCCTTGACCTTGCCAGTACACTGCTTCCTGATTCATGTTGTCTTGATACTCCACTCTCTCTATCGTACGGCTTATTTGAAATGTCAACTTCTATATTATCTGGGAATCTGCTCACCCGATCTGCGGTTGCTTGAAAAAAATAATGGAATAATAAGGACAGTAAAAAATAATGGAATCATGGAAGTAGGTATCTGAGGCTTACCAAAAACAGCAAGCGCTTCTTTCAATACAAACATTTTGAAGTGTATACTTACTCTCTTACGTGCCCTTGGCTCCTTATATTATAGCTAAACCTTAAATAATGACAGGTTTGGGTACATTTCTAAAATAGTCTAACCTGTTACATACTCCAGATTAAACCTTGCATATATATTGTTGGATAAGAGACACGCAAGCTAATTAAATGCTGACTCGAGTACAGAGTCTATAATGGCAACGTAACATGTTATAAGAATGTTATTTATTGAATTAAAGCCAGCCATACAAATAAATTAATATCATAGTAAAGTCTACAAGTCTACTGTCTCTGTGTCTGAGTTTTTTCCTAAGCTATTTCTATCTTTTACATTGAATATCACCATTTCTAGTTGTATAAGTTTGTAAGTAATTTTCCACGCTCAACCAAAGAAAATAAATAATTATAAGTCGATGTGGAAATATGTTGGACTTGGTGTTTTCCGATAAGTCTAATTTGATTGTCTATAAATGCACAGTAAAAAATTTTTTTCTAGGGAAGCGTGTTCAAATACATACATAATTTATTGATAACATCACAGTTACAGGTCAATCGTAAATATTATCAATCACTACCTCATTAATCACATTTAGTCAAGTTGCAAACCTATTCCGCTTAAAAAAGGATTGTCCTCGTTTACACGAAATTATTTTATTAGTTAGGTAAGTATACGTTTAACTAAGTACGTTCGCTATGGGATATGTAAGTGTCAGTAAACTCGTGTTTCAAACGTTATGAATAATTTATAAACTACCTACTCTATCTTATCACCTACAAATGGCAATTTCATAAATTCTATTCAGTTTTGTAACATAGAGACAAACGTACACCTTTAAAATGACAAAAGCATACAAAGCAATCGTTATTTTAATGTTAACGGCTTATTTTGTCACAGGATTATGTAAAGGTAAGTGGATTCGATTAATAAAGATTCGATTTTTATTACGGCTTGTCTCAGTAGTCCGATTTGATATAGTAAGTAAAAATACTTAAAGGCATGTGGCATTTTGGTCTAGTTCAAACAAGGAAGCATGGATAATTTGTACCACTAAACAGCGTATGGGAAATGTCCTAAACATTTACTTACTTACTTATTTTTTTAATTCAGAAAATAACGAACAATCACGGGCTGGTATAGAATATATGCAAATATTTCGTAACATCCCTACGCTGTTTGAATATTTACTAGCTGTACTGCAGCAAAGAGTTGAAATTTTAGAAAGAGACGATGTATCAGTATTCCTAGAAAAATCTGACGACTCTTGTGATAATGATGAATGTGTACAAAAAGAAGTCAAAAGAGAAACAGGACAATTCTTAGATGGTATAGATACCTCGAAAACTGTTGGTGAAATTACCGGATATTACACAAAAAACTACCACGGCGTTAATAAATTTAAAAAACTAAATAGCATCGTAGAAATACATGAATATGGACGAGCTAAAAGTCAGTACTCAAACACTAATACGAACAATTTTAATGCTTCTAAAGAACCAGATAATGATAAAGCGAAACGTGAAATCACTAAAAATGAATTGATTGATAAGCCATTTACTAAAAGTTTAGCAGATGTGGAAAATTATAATCTCAGGAGTATTATGAACGAGAGAGCAAAAACAAAAAGAAACAGGTCAAGAATAACCGACCTTAAGCTGGAAAAGCCATTCATAGGAAAAGACTGGTCCTTGTTTAATGTGTCGCCTGAAGAAGTAGAAGAAAAAGCAATTAGAACTGAACAAATGATTGAAGACTATAACAAAAAGAACAGGAAAAAATGAAACTCATCTGGTTGATAAATTACATTTACATATTGTTTAACATTTTATAGATATTAAGTAGTAAACAATATCAGATAAAGTTCAAAACTTATTTTTGAATAATATGCTTGAAACGTATTAAAATATTACGAGTCTGTATTGTGCTAGCTAATAATTCTGTAACTTCTACGACGGAAAACGGTGCTAGCTACTTCTTTAGTTCAACTTCCCGAATTGCTGATTTTGCAGCGTAGCTCACCAACATGAATATAAAGTATTGTTAGTACATTTCATTGTAGTTGTATAATTATGACTAAATACGTAGTAATGCTGCCGAGAATCTGTGAATAGCAAAATGTATTACATTTAATAACGATTAATGCAATGAAAAAAATTATTGTGTCGTGAATCTTACCGTGGCTACTAAAGACCTTGATATAGTGGTTACATGCATAGCCGAGTAAGAAGCTTGGTTTAGAAAGATATGCTTATAAAAAAAATCCAGTTCCGTCGCTATGGGGTCGTTCATGGAGTCTGTGCAACGTATCAGGTGGCTCACCAGTTCACAAGTACTCTCCATCTGAAACATGGTTTAGACCAGCAACAGTGATAATGGAATGGACGGGCCCAGCGCTTGCATATCCTTCAAAATTAACAAGTCAACTCAATCAAGCTTAACTAGCTAAAAATATGCATATTACATTTGCCAGAAAATAGAGATAGCGAATCTAATTACTGCATGACAAAAAGAGAACACATGTACATGTATTAGAAGTTTGTAATGTCGTATCCATAGAGATAGTTCCTACCCGTATGTATACCGTATATACCATCGTCGTATCATACGGCTCGCATGTCGCAAAGACAGAGTTTGACTGACGTGAGAAGAGAGCCGGCGCTCAACATATTATAGTCTTCAAAATCCTTGCGCTTATTTTTTCTTTTTATTATTTTTATTTTTTTTCAAATTAAATGATGACACTGAAAAACTATTTATTCACTCTTCTTGCTCAAAAAGTCTGTTATTTTAGCGCATCAGAGCGGGGATAAAATAGCATATTATCATGCTCTAGGGGCTAAAGTAATTATTTTTATTTTATTTGTTTGTTACACGAGCCTACAATAATAAAATTAAATAAAGACTCGACTTCATTCTGTTTATTAAAAAAAAAACATTTTATTTTAGACTAGAGGTCGCCCGTGACATCGTCCGCATACGGAAGAAATTTGACCCGCTCCCAAAATTCAGCACTTTAAATCATCCCGAGCATTTTTTTTAGCATACTCCCCCAACTCTACCGACTCTACCGACTCTACCAATTCTACCGACTCTACCAACTCCCCCAACCCCCCAACTCCCCAAACCCCCTAAACCCCCCAACCCCTTAATGGTTAATGGAATATTGGTAATGGCTTAGAGGGAGAAATGGACCAGTTTATATCATTAGGTATCATTACTTTTCACCGTATTGAAACTGTTATTATCACAATAATATCATGTTAATAGTAATAAATGTAGAAGCTAAAGTAAATGGGTAAAGTAATAAGTCAACAAACGTAAAATCACAGTACCTCCATTTGCGTCAAATGACAGGGCTCGATGATCATCAAGAGGTTGACGGCGTGATAGAAACACCACACCAACTGCACCGAAACGTAAAAGATGTGCGTCGCCCAATCCGCCTCCAGAGAACTTGTATTATTATTATTAACTGTGAAATGTGAGTTAAAACACAATTAAAAACTATACAATAACAAATGACCCAACAGAACTATCAGTGATGTGGCAGATACGACTAATTTAATGATCATACACATGGAGGTGATCACGTAGTAAGGCGTGCAGACGAGATGCAGCAAGAAGGATCCAAGTATCATCAGCACGATCAGACCGTGAGCATTGTCCACGTCTCTCACCACGTCACACGTCTTGGCGTACGCCAGGGCCAGCCGGCGGACGGTCTCGTGGTGGTTACTTCTCTTCTGGGTGCCTTTTAATAGAAACATTTATTGAGTTATTTTTATTTTATTTTTTTCTTAATGTTGAACTTGTTAGGCATCTTTTTTGTTTTATTTATACGGGAATACTCACGTTTAATTAAATCGGATACTCCGACTATAGTTTCGATCACGTCCGGAGACCTTTTTCAAAGAGTGAAAACAGAGCCCGAAGCGCAGCTGCGTCCTGCTTAGCACTCTGTTTTCACTCTTTGAAAACGGTCACTACATTTTTTTTTTACATATATACACCACTACTTTATTTAAGTTAGCTTAATTTTAACATGCGATTTATATCTATACATACACCGTAAATACAGTACACCTCTATATGCCATAGTGCTTCAGTTATAACAAGTTTATAATTACAAATACCCTGCCACAAATTATGAACACCGTATTATGATAGTACAATCAAAATACTACGTCACCGTTTATCAATGAATGCGCTCAATCCTTCTCTTACGTTTATAACCCATTTCACTGTTACCGCCTCACAAGCCTCTTCACGCCGCAATGATTGATGTGTCAAATCATAACGGAGTAGCGTGGGGGTAGCTTTGTAGGCATTTTATTACAAATGCCGCGAAATCACTATCAGGTATTGATAATAATGATGAACCGACCTTATTGTGTTCCAGAAATCACTATTTTCTACGCACAGTACTGGCTGATGCCAAACTGGCGAGCACCGTCGTTGGTGCTTTTCCGAGGGTCTTCCTCGAAGTACGATAGCACGTCGTCGTAAACATTTTGGGACAATGCGGGTCTCCCCCGTCCCCAGGCATGAGACGGGGTGTGAAAAGACCCGTGGTCCAGCAATCGCTGATACGCACTCACAATCGTTATTTGGGTCGGTTGAGGAGAGTCCGGGTACAGCTCACGATACATTTGCACGGCTGCAGTGGCATTTTCGTTACACATAAAATATGCACGTAACATTAAAGTGTATTTACGAGCTTTGTATTGATACGCCATTATCAAAATAGCGCATCGACGACGCGGCGCGTTACCTTGACCGCAATTAGCACGCGACTAACGACACTACGTTGGTGTCGCGGCGGCTTCCTTTGAATCGCTCGCTCGCCTTGCGGCGCGGCGCCTTTGATTACAGCCGCCCGCCGCCGTCGGCGCAGAATTTAGCGAAGAGACGCACTGACGGTTTATGAATTACTTCAATCAGCTGACGCACATAGTAATAGAGTAAATTGCGTAAATGGTTGTGTTGCATATTTAGTGTCTAATAATTACCAAACATTTTTTTTACCTCATGTTTTCAGTTTTTTTCTTCAGGAATGTGTTCAGTATCGGAAATAGATAACGCTGTTAAAATTAAACTAACTTAAAAAAGTAGTGGTGTATAAATAATACCTGAATAGAGTTTCTTAGAATCAGCTATAGTTTTGACGTTAACTTTAAGTAGTTTCTTTTTAGTAGTCATACACAAGTTGTTATTGAAAAGGGTCATAAAATTCAGTTCGTGGACGTCAGCAAGTTCTGAAAAAGAGAGTTAATCATCATTCCTTTGATACTCCATCTCTGACATAAGTAATTAATATTTCATATAGTAAGACAAGTCATACCGTGCAGGAGAGTCTTGAGGCTACTGTTGATGCTTCTAAAGCAATACATCACATGAAGCGTTACCATGACGATATTCAACTCGCGCAGCTGCAAGATCCAGTAACAACAGTAGTAGAATAAGTACATTAAATTTATCCACTCTGAAAACATTTGAATACAAGTAACTTAAAAAAAAACAACTTCAATTTAATATAGGATCACCTTGAGAGTCAGCTTCGTCCCGGAGACGTCCACTGCTGAAAGAAGGCCTCCCCTTTAGACCACCACATTGTACGGCAACCTGCCAGCATCCACCGGTTACCCGCGACTTTTACAATGTCGTCGGCCCACCTATCATCCACCGGTTGCCGTCCACCTAGTAGGCTTACCTACGTTATGTCTTTCGGATCGTGGTCGCCACTCGAGAACCTTTCTTCCCCATCGGTTATCACTTCTTTGAGCGATGTGGCCTGCCCATTGCCACTTCAACTTGCAAGCTATGTCAGTAGCTTAGGTTCTTTGGCGAATTTCCTCGTAAAGTACAAAGTAACTCCGAACATAGCTCACCTAGAGAGTATACACAATTTAAAAAAAAAAAGAAAAAGAATTTCAATATCGGTCCACAATTTGACGGAGAAATGGACAGTGACCATACAATAAAAAAAACATACATACAGTCGAAAATAGAACCTCCTACTTTTATGAAATCGTTTAAAAAAAAAACAACTGTGGCATCTGTTCGACCGCCAGTGACTAGCGAAAAGCGATTAGAGCTAGCAATTAGAAATAAATGAATACATTTATTATTTTAAAGAAAAAAATATTGGGACCTGGGTATGTCCTAAAACTGCATCCAGAACCACCGGAGGCCGGGCAGCAGCGTCCTCTTGGTAAACAGTGGTGAGCGTTCTGCGATCCTCGAGCCACCTGCCAAGCGTGGGGATTATAATAATAATAATAATCATTTATTCATCAAGTATCAAACATACATCATACATCATTAAATTAAATTAAATTTATAGCAGTAGCAGTTACATTAATAACTTACATAAACACAATTGAAATTACGTTTGAAATTAAAATTGCATTTAAAATAAATGTCAATTCAATTGTATAAAGTATGTCAAAGAAATAAACAGATTAATACAATTTAAATTAAACCTACCTCCACGACATATACATTTAAGCATTATGAAAAACTCTCCCTATTAAGGGGGAGGCCGTCGTCCAGCAGTGGACTGATAAGAGAGTGAGAAACATTTTTATTTGTTTTTTGGATTCTTACTTTGATCCTGGTCCATTTTAATGTTACTTATAGGTATCAGATAGTCCGTGACGGTGAGTATAATAGTTAGAGCGACCCAGAAAAAGAAAAAATGGATTTTCGTCTCATCACAATGCACTGGCCACTTTCGGGAATTCAGCTCTAAGTTAATCTGTAAATAATTGTCTATTAAGTATATTATAACACTTTTCACCACTTTTCATTTCTACCACTTGGTTTTAAAGTTCACATTCAAAACTGCTATTCATCATCATCATCAGCCCGGAGACGTCCACTGCTGAGCGAAGGCCTCCCCCTTAGACCGCCACACTGTACGACAACCTGCCATTTGCATCCACCGGTTGCCCGTGACTTTTACAATGTCGTCGGTCCACCTAGTGGGAGGACTTCCTACGCTGCGTCTTCCGGTTCGCGGTCGCCACTCAAGAACCTTTCTTCCCCATCGGTTGTCAGTTCTCCGAGCGATGTGGCCTGCCCAGTGCCACTTCAACTTGCAAACCTTGCGAGCTATGTCGGTAACTTTAGTTCTTTGGCGAATATCCTCGTTCCGGATCAGCACAAGAAACGAAAATAGTAGCAGTACTTTTCGATCCTATGGACCTTGCTGTGTCCTAAAACTGCATCCAGAACCACTGGAGGACGGGCAGCAGCGTCGGTGGGCATTATTATATTCCCAAGCCGCCTGCCAAGCGTTGGGATTATCCCAACCTCTCCCTATTACGGGGGAGGCCCTCGTCGAGCAGTGGACGTCTTCTGGCTGACGAGTACCTTTTCAATCCGAGTCATGTAGCCGATCATGGCGCGCAACTGTGTCGGTGCTCCGTAGACGCTCGTCCCGGCAATGAGCAGCATGCACGCGACATCGACGATCCAAACGACACGCCGGGTGTTACTGTTCATCCGCAGAGACTCCTCCTGCTCCAGCTGCAGGTCGGAGACCAGAGAGCCGACGGTTGCAACAACTGAAACAAAATAGTACGCTTTTAAAAAAAATACAGCCGACTTCAATTTCGAAAAAAAAAATACAGTCAAATTGAGAACCTCCTTTTTTGAAGTCGGTTGAAAACATAGACATACATAGTAGGGACGGGTTGGACGCCATTTTGAAATGTCGCTCTTTCGTCGGTGTCAAAGAAACGCATTGACACCGATGACGGCACAGTCTGCGACGCACGTCCGCCGTGATTACTTGAGAGCAACATGCCAAAATGTGTGGTGAAGGGCTGTACGAATTACATTTCAAAGTGCAGTAAAAAAAAGGTGGCTTTTCTTATGACCAGTAAGTCAATATTTAAACTTAAACTAAACTTGCTTTTACACAAAAACTTTTAATTTTAGGTAATAGGTAAGTCGTTTCTAGTTTCGTACAGTTCGCGCTTCTTCTACCGCGCCTTACTGGCGCTGCACGTAGTGACCGCGAAATCCAAGAGATGGCGTTGTCCTTTTGTCAAAGAGAAAATTAGACTTACGATTTCTTAACTCAGGCGTATCTAGACATAGAAATCATTGGTTGAAAAGGAGAGATTATATAACATAACTGTATATTTAAGTAAATGCCGTAAGTCGGCTTACCTTGCGTGTCACCTATCTGATATTTTATCAAGAGCCGGGGACTAGATTACAATTATATACGCTTAGTTATCACACAACTTCAGATGCATTTGTAGTTTTGTGGTTCTTTATAGAAAATGTCGTTACCAACACATAGATTGTTTCAGCTCCTAGGACCAAAGCTTACAGCAAAATGCTATGAGCAATGGATGGTCAGGTAGCGATGATTCAATAGTATCATCATCATCATCAACCCGGAGACGTCCACTGCTGAACGAAGGCCTCCCCCTTAGACCGCCACACTGTACGACAACCTGCCATTTAGTAGTATACGGTGATCAAAAATGTACGAAAAAATTGAAATCCATAATAAGACTTGTAGGTTGCGCTGTGTTTTTTTTGAAAAAGCGATTTATATCTAATATACTGGAGCTACCAGCGGCCGCGGGAGTGGGGGCAGGAAATCAAACAGGGCAACCCCTCCAACTGTGGTACTTCAGGGAACTGGATTGGTTCGGGTAAATGGTACCAGGAAAGAATACACAATACACCCCAAACGGGACGTTATGCGTCAGAGCACCCTATCACTCTGCTCTCAAAAAAAAATCGACTGTGATTTCTCAGGAGATAAAATACTTAGTACGTTTATACATCTCCTGCTACTTAATATTTCTGTATTCCATTTTCGATTTATTTTATTATTACAGGTAGCTCCCTAATGCAATAGTATCTAAGTCGTCAATACAGGGTTAGTTCTAATCACAGCATCCTTTTAAGGGCATATTCTGTACATCAAAACAAACAACTTAATTTACTATTGGGCCAACATTGACATCGCAAAAAAGCAGCTGTTGCATAAATTTTGCCCAAGGTCGATAAACTATTTGTAAAGAACGGCTGAACATTTTTTCGCGATTTCAATGTTGGCCTCATAGTAAAAAAAAATGTTTTGATGTACTTAATATTTACCTGGGTTTTTGCTCAAACTGCATCCAGAACCACCGGAGGACGGGCAGCAGCGTCCTCTTAGTTAACAGTGGTAAGCATTCTGCGATCCCCAAGCCGCCTGCCAAGCGTGGGGATTATGGCAACCCCTCCCTATTAAGGGGGAGGCTTTCGTCCAGCAGTGGACGTTTTCCGGCTGTTAATGAATGATGACATAATATTTCCATTAAAATGATGCTAACTGATTAGAACTCACCCTGTATATTAAGAATTAATCACAATAATCTTAGTTTTGTGAAATATATTACATTTACTTACTGATAACAGTGACGATTAAATATCCATAGTAACTCCATTCTGGAGAGAGGCTGACTCGCCACCCGGACCCTTTCTTCACGAACTTGAGAGGAGCTAGGCCTGCGAGCCTCGACAATCGCAGCATGGCGGCTAGACCTCCCGACATGTAGCAGTCAGGGACGTCCATAATACAAGTACTTATTTATAACAGAAGAGAGATAAATTAGGAACTCTTAGGTGCAGGACACACTGATCTGGCGTTGGGCGAGGGCATGGGACGGGCGGCTTGCCGCCCCATCCTAAGTTCATACTTCAACAGCCGGAAAACGTCCACTGCTGGACGAAGGCCTCCCCCTTAATAGGGAGGAGTTTCCATAATCCCCCGTTTGGCAGGCGGCTTGGAGATCGCAGAGCTGTGGTGAGCTCACCACCGTTAACTAAGAGGACGCTGCTGTCCGTCCTCCGGTGGTTCTGGATTCTGGATGCAGTTTTAGGACATACCCAGGTCAGGTCATTTCATACTAAACACATTGAAATAAGGCGCAAGTTAGGACACGCGGAGTCCGATCGGGCGCGCCCGATGCTCACCCGATGAAAATGGGCGCTTTCACACTGACCAGAAACGATATCGTTATAGTTTCATAAAATTATTACTACACGCTTCCACACTGATAAAAGATATCATCGCGATATCGCTTGTCAGTGTGAAAACAGTCATTATCGTTTGTCAGTGTCAAAGAGTGTAGTACCTACTAATTAAATGAAACTAGCACTCCGACGATATCGTTTCTGGTCAGTGTCAAAACGCCCAATAACTCGGCGAGTCATAAATTGCGCCTTATTTCAATGTGTTTAGTATGAAATAAGAATGGGTCGGTATGCCGCCCGTGCCATGCCCGTGCCCGACGCCAGTTCAGTATGTCCTGCGCCTTACTTGCCTATCTATCGGCAAGTTACTTTATTTTCTGCGTGTTCGACTAGACTACGGACATGAATTTTCGGATAATAAGTATCTATATCAATACAGGCAATGAGGTTCCACATGCAAAACTTTTCGCAGATGGCGCCAACGGCAGTCCGGACGTGGCAAACTAAACTTTTCTCATCAACTTAGCTGCTCTTGATGAAGGCTTTGTCGATA
Organism: Erannis defoliaria; assembly: GCA_905404285.2. Lineage (NCBI taxonomy): Eukaryota > Metazoa > Arthropoda > Insecta > Lepidoptera > Geometridae > Erannis > Erannis defoliaria. The sequence goes on from FR990088.1 coordinate 13,706,249, forward strand.
ATCTAGTCCAAAGAAAAATACTGGGTAGGTATTGTGCCTTGTTTTAAGAATCTATGCAGCTGTTGACGGTCTGAAAATAGATAGATACTTAATAATGTATCTGTATGAGATTGACAGTTGGGGATGCGCCACCTAGCGGAAAAAAAACGCAGTGTGGCTCCTCATCCAGGCTTTAGTTGACAAATCTAAACATACTAAAATCATAGCTGTCTTATAACCCACCTTCAAAAAGGAGGTTCTCAATTCGACTGTATGACTATATAGGTCTTTACCTATGAAATTCCCGTTCTTCAGTACTGGTCATTTCAAATAGAAAAATAGTTTGGAATGGCTTTGTATTCCGATTTCAAATTAATTTTGTCTTAAAAACATGACATTCTTTTTACAAACTCAGTCTTTTGTTTATTGATTAGCGTTGTATTTTCATTACATTTGAAAATTTTTCGGCATAATGGATACTTAAAAAATTCGTGTAATTATGGAATATGAGTTCCGTCGTGGCACCAACGTGACACAAACGGCACGTAACATCAAAAACGTTACGGAGAGAACTGTTCAAACGAACGCACAACCCGTTATTGGTTTTCCCAGTTCCGTTCTGGAAATTTTGACTTGAAAAATGAAGCTCGTGGTCGTCCGGAGACTTTGGTCAACAATGATGAATTAAAGGCGACTGTGGAAGCTGACGAAACTCAATCTACAGCTGAGCTAGCAGCAGCTTTGGATGTTAGTATCAAAACAATTTTGATCCATTTGCGACAAATAGGCAAGGTAAAAAAACTTGATAGATGGGTTAACGATCGCCAGCGCAACGTACGCGTCGAGACCTGCCTCGCGCTGCAGCTACAGACAGTCTCCAAGCTGCAAGAGCTGGGGTTGGAAGCTCTCCCTCATCTGCCATACTCACCAGACCTTGCACCTACCGACTATTACTTTTTCCAAAATTTTGACAACTTTTTAGTGGGTAAAAAATTCAATTCCCGAGATGCAGTACAAAATGCCTTTGAAGAGTTTGTTGCCTCCCCGTCCAGCTAATTTTTACAAGAAGGGCATCAATAAACTGCCAATTCGTTGGCAAATATGCGTCGATTGCATGGGTGATTACTTTGAATAACAGAAATAAAAAAGTTTAAAAAAATAAGTACTTTCACTTATTCCATACAAAACGGCAATTTCATAGGTAAAGACCATATATTTTTAATATTTTTGTTACGCGATTACTCCGCCAATTATGAATTGATTTAGATGTTTTTTTTTCTTTGGTAGGTCATACTTTAGAGGCGACCATAAATTTTAATAACATTGCAGGCTATTAGATAAAGACTGCGTCATTTTTAGTAAGCTTAGACCTGTCAACTAAAGCTCCAAAACTGGATGTATTGTACTCATAGTTAAAAACAATTTTTACCGTGAAGCCAAACCCGAAAACGTGACCAGAGAAAAAAGTTGTTCACGTTTGACGAACAACTGATGAACAACTGATTTTTATTTCACGATTGCTCTTATTTTATAATAGAAAAAACATATTTATGAACATAGCAATGATATTAATAAGTATATACAATAAAAAAAATGATTTTGTCTTTATTAGCTACAGCAAACTACAAAGACTACTCACTTAGCCTACTAAGTACACAAAAAAACAATAGGATTGTATCCAGACAGATTCAAGCATTACTGTGTTCCGGTTTGACGGACAATGTTACCAGAGAAATTACTGGGTATGAAGAGATTTAACATCTAAAATATCTCAGGGTGACTAGCGCAGTATAGTGCGGCGCAGGATTGTGTTCGCAAGTTCACAATTCTGGCACTGCTACTGTTAGTGGCAGGCGTGACTTAATGGCGTGACTTACCACCAGGCGAACGTGTAGCTCATCTCGTTACTTGATTGTATAAAAAAAAAGAATGTCTAGAACCAAAAAAGAAAGCAAGGTCCAAATGCTCAAACCCACTACCAATCGGCAGTGTGCCCAGCATGCTGGCAGCATTGCCACGTTGAATGGGAATGCTTATGCGTTGGGCCAAATAAACGCCACGATTTTGATCATACGTATAATTATTATTTGTATAATTACAGCCTTACCTAAAATGATCTCGATTCTCTTAGTCACTGCTTAAACTTCTTTGTCTTGTTCTTGCATGTTACACTTCACGTCAGAGAGAAGATGGCAGAGCATCTTAAGCAGTGACTAACGGTTAAGAAGATTTTTAAGTAAGGCCGTTATTGAATCATGCAATGCTAAAACAAACATGATTATTTATAACACTTACACACAAATCTGAATTATCAAACTCAATCTTAAAAATAATTGACGATAGAAATTACCGAACACTACGGTTCTAAAACAAACACTGACCGTTTTAGGTGTCCGACTAACATAATATAGTGTATCAATGTAAAGGTAGCAGGAAGCTAACTTCTTGAACACGTGTAATACACACTGTCAAAGGAAATGTCACGAAAAATCAGTAAAAACACGTCCCATTTCATTCGCCTGTTTACTAAATTAACAAGGGCTCGAAAAATCCATGTGGATATTATCAACGTAAACCAAATGGTAATGACACGTCAAAACTGATTTATGGTCACTGATATAAATCAATCATTTTTACATTTTTTATGTTTACATCCACACCAATTCATAGTCTATTATGTTATTCAAGTTATAAAAAAAAGTTCTTTTGGTACAAAAATATTTTTTTTATATTCATTTGAACGTCGGGCATAATCTATATATATAAAAAATATATATAAAAATGAATTGCTGTTCGTTAGTCTCACTAAAACTCGAGAACGGCTGAACGGATTTATCTTATCTTAGTCTTGAAATGTTCGTGGAGGTCTAGGGAAGGTTTAAAAGGCGAGAAAAAATCGAATAATTTTAAAATAAAAAATACTGATTTCAAATTTTTTTTGACAGTGTACGATTTAAGGGGGAAAGGGGGGATGGAATGTTGTATGCAATGTTCTTTGTTTTTAAAGTTATTAAAGTTGGGGGGAAGTTGGTAGAGTCGGTCGAGTCGGCAGAGTCGATAGAGTCAGTATAGTTGGTAGAGTTCGGGGAGTTGTGGGGGCGGGCAAAAAAAATTGTTTGGGATGATTTAAAGTGCTGAATTTTGGGAGCGGGCCGAATTTCTTCCGCACGCGGACGAAGTCGCGGGGGACCTCTAGTCAAGAATAAAATAGTAGGTCCTCATCATTATGAACAACTTTTACTATGGGACCGCTTCTGAAATCGCGAAATAAAATCAGCTGTATAAATTTCGTCATAAGAGGAAGTTTTATAAAAGAGCAAGCTACGAAAATCGCGAAAGAGACCACTTTTTAAGCAGTTTCCTATACTACTATATTGCCTTTTTGATGTTGCAATATATTATTTGTTTCCTTCCTTTTTTATTTCTTTCTTTAAGTAGGTACTTAGGTAGGTACTTATTTTTCACTGTACATTGTCCGGAAAGATGGATGTACCGGTCACTCTTTGTATGGGTGACCGGGTCTGGCAACTGAACTGAACTGTAAAACTGAGCGATACCATGGGAGTACATGTCATATCCTGCAACATATGTAATTTTTTTAGACCATTTATTTATATATTGCTAATGCACACATTATATAAAGATTTTAAAACTAGAGCACGGTACATAGACCCTGTTAGGGCGATTTAATGAGCGTGTCATGAATGTTACTCTATACTAGTGAGATTTTCTTAGCTTTCTTATTTCTGTAATAGTCGTAGCAAAGATAAAATGAATATAAATATGGATAAATTAATAATTAATTAAATACTTACTTAAAGCAAATACTTCATTTTTTTTAAATAATTTATTGACATAATTATTACAAATTGTATTAGAGTATTCGATTACTTTCATAATGCGTGAAAGCAAGTGATAAAATGTGAACAACCTAAAATCATTTGTAACAAGTAACAAAAATAACATAGTTTTCATAATTTAACATATATTTTTCATCTCTATCTATTCATTCTGAACAACTTTTACTATCACCTTAAACTAGCAAATACCAACCTTAAAATAGCAAGCTGACCCTGAATTTGCTGCTGAAGCTGCGTCAACAAGATAAATAAAATAGGCCAGATGACTGGTTTATTTAAATTGTTCTATTAAAATGTGGCCCATAAATATACCTGATTCATGAAAAGAAAATGAAAATCTGATCAAAAATAAGCAACTTATAAGCATTTTAATATCATGCTAGACAGAGAGAAGAAACAGCAAATCGTGACCTCACTGCTCTGTACGCCATATAAATTCTATTCTGGCTAGTAAGGCGTGACGTCATTTTTTGTTTTGTGGGAAAGGGACAAAGTTGTCTCTTACAAAAACTTTAAACGCTCATGTATCAGAACATTATTAACCGATTTAAATAATTTATTCAATAAACATACTATATTTACTTAAATTCTTTTTCAAAGCTATTGGTTTTAACGATCTAAACATCAGTCATCTACCCTATAGACACTATTATAGATAAAATAGTAGGTAAAATAATGTGCTACGCCAACTAGCATAGTATTTTATAATTTGTTGACTTATTTATACGTATACCTACCTATACATACTCTCAGAATGCGAAAGCTAAAAAGGCCTAATTATTTTTATTAAACATTTATATAGGTAATAATAGTATAGCCAGTGCGACTTCTCTCGTCAGGCCTTGGAACCTGCAACGGTTTCGGCTTGGGTAAATATTTGTGTTACAAAAATTTACAGATGGCGCCACCAACGCTTTAGTTGGTAGCTTATAACAGGTTCGGAAATTTGGCATCTAAGGCAGAGACTTCTGTAGCTTAATTGGCAAAGCAGTTGGGACGGAAACCCATAGCGACTGCTCGTATGCAGGTTCGAGTCCTGCCGGAGGTCATAATTTTTCTTCCTGTTTAAGCTTTAAAAACATATTTATATAGGTGTTCGTTGAATTCGATTTATTAGATGTGTAGAATAACAACTGTAAAGGTTGTTATACTGCCCAGAATCTGAAAAATAAAACGGTAATATTTTAAGGCAGGTGACATTTTGGCCTAGTCAGCGACAATGCTGGGCCTAGCTCATACAAGGACGTATGGGAAATTTGTACCACTAGGCCACCTGCGCATGGGCAATGTCCTAAGGCTTTTATTTAACTCAAACGGTTTGTCAGCAAAACTAAAGGTGTGTAACAAATATCAGATCAATCTGTCATCAGGTAGAGGGTAACATTTCAATTATTAAACACACAAAAACAACAACAAACAGGGCAAAATAAAACCATAAAAAAATTGTTTTTTTAGCCTCATATAATTTTGAATTTAATTATTTGAATAAAAAATTTATTAATTTTTTTCGCAATAAGTTTACGTTTGTCCATGAGGTCTAGGATGGAGCACGCTTACCTAGAAGGAACTGTATACTGTGATTTTCTATTATAGATATTAATAAATTTATTTTAGGTGTTTCCAATATGCCCATTAAAAAGGAGCCACATCATCAGAAGAAGCAGACGTCCGCTGCTGGAAGGCTTCCGAAGACCTCCCTTTAGGGAGGGGTTGCCATAATCCCCACGATTGACAGGCGGCTTGGGAATCACTGAAAGCTCTGCTGTTCTGGATGCAGTTTTAGGATATACCTAGGTCCATAAAAAGGAGAAGAAATACAATTAAATATAATCATAAAATTTACTTAATTTATTTAATTACTTGATTTTAATAAAAAAAAATTGGCATAAGCCTTTATTAACTACAACAAACTACAAAGACTACTTAGCCTACTACACAACAAAAAAACAAAAGGATTGTATATTTTCATTGGCTTAGATTATACTCAAAAATTAAATAAATCAAATGACGTAATTACAAATACACAATAGATTAATTAAACAAAACACAACGCAGAACGTAACAATAAAATACACAAAACAAGAAAGAACAGTTAATGTCAACACCAAGCACCTACTTTACATTAACCTCTACGAGCTAAGGGCTTTACTATGAGCTCACCATAAATATCAGCTTTCTTGTTATTTTGATTATCTTTAAAGGTGCATACGAGACTTCATTCAGGAGTAGATATCTGAAGAACTGCTCCAATTCAATTGCCAGAGGATCGTAGCCAGAGCTAGTACAGCGCATCAGATGCCCGACTAACTCACGAGTCTTTACCATCTGTTCAAATAATAATAAAATATATAAATGCAACAACAGGCGTGCAAAAATAAGCAGATTCATCACCATTTCGACTCAAAACTGTTTTCAACCGACTTCAAAAAAGGAGGTTCTCATTTCGACTGTATGTTTTTTTGTATGTGAGTATGTTACGCAATTACTCCACCAATTATGAATTGATTTTGATTGTGTTTTTTGTATCGTAAACGTCATACTTCAGAGGTACTACATATAAATTATATCGAAATCGGATCAATACTTTCAAGATTAATTCAGAATAACTGGAAAATATGAAGATGTCTTCCAGCAGGGGTAGGATGCGCAACGCGAGAAAACTTTCTCGATTCTTAAAAACAGGACAAGGCTGCGAATCTCTATAAGTTAGTTTGTCTCGTTTTCGCACGACATAAAGACACGACAAAATTTTCTCGCGGTGCGCATCCTAGCCCTGTTGGTATAGTTGTTAAAATTGAAGTCAGTTGTTTATTTTATTGTATCTTTGTTTCGCGATTACTGGTATTTTTTGTTTGGTAGGCCATACTTCAGAAATGGTCCCATATACATTTCAATTTACAACTTGCTTTTCTGACCATCATGAAACCAGAAAACCTAACATGTATTCTAGTTATCTATGTGGTCGAAATGTTACGGTAATGAAGAGTTCAAAGAATAAACGAATAAAAGCTCAAACTCGACAAGTCTACTGTCTGCTATCTGACATTATAGTTAGTCAACACAAATAAAAACAAAATACTTAATGGGTGATCTTCTGACAGGCAATAAAAAAAATAAAGAAGCTCATTGTCTTGGAGGATCTAGCTATCTATCTCTATATTATAATCAAAGCTCATTGTAGATGGCTCTGACTTTGCGCAGACCAGAGGTGCCAGTCAGTGTCAGTTTTTTATTTTATTTCTTATGCCACTAGATAAATTTTCTAGTAAAATTTATCTGTATGCCACCTATCAAAAATTTACTGGTTTTGACTGGCACGTTTTACCGACTTCATGAAAGGAGGTTCTCAGTTCGTATGTATGTTACGCTATTACTCGGCCAATTATGATCTGATATTGATTATTTATTTTGCTTAGTAAGTAATAATCGGTAATATGTAACATAATCGGTAATCGGTTCAGTAGTTTGGTTTTTAAATCAAAATTACTAGAAAATATGAAGATGTCATCCAGGTATTCGAAGTTAAAGTATTTTTTTTTAAAAGCGTATTATTTTTTATCATGTTTGGAAAATCGCTCATCGAAATCGAATGATGTCTGGTTAATTATTTTACAAATTTATGAAAGTAGGTACCTCCATATGAGTTAAATGGCAGGGTTCGACGAGCGTCACTAGACTAAACGTATGATACAGGCACCAAAGCAGCTGTATCGCTAATTTGATCGCGTTCATCACTGCTAAATAACTTGAGGTGACGTCATTAACAGTAACTGTGAACACAAAGAGGTTATTTATAGTATACTCAAACAGATTTTTCAAAATAAGTATCTCCACTCAGCGCTCTGCGGTTTTGCCAGCTATCCTACGGGAACTAAGTATACCGGGTTACTTTTTAGTTCTTTTTTACTCGATGATGATCATTATAAGTATAATATTCTATCAGCTATCTGGTTATCATAATACAATCTTGGCTTGGTATGGGGCTAGATGGCGCTGTGTGAAGAATGTCCACCAAGATTTGACTGCCATATAGCTCAGCGGTAGCTTGTCTGCCTTCAGAGCTGTAGGGCGTGGGTTCGATCCCCACCAAGGGCAAACATTTATGTGACGAACATAAATGTTTGTTCTGTGTCTGGGTGTAGTATGTATTATAAGTATGTATTTACAAAAAAATAATGTAAATAAGTATTCTATCAGCTATCTAGTTTCCATATTACAAGCTTTGCTTAGTTTGGGTCTAGATGGCGCTGTGTGAAAAAAAAAATGTCCTGCGATATTTATTTATTATTCATCAGCCATAAGACGTCCACTACTTACTTAATTACTTACTTAGATTAAGTGACTAATTCTTTTCAAAACTAAACTCAAGTTGTTTCTGACTGACATGGCACCTTACACCGTCGAGGAGTTCGTGCCAAAACTAGATTAAATAATTAAGTAATTTTTGTTTTTCTTTTGTCTAAGGAATTTACACAAACTATTTTTTATGACATCATTATTTTTAATAACTGTTATAACGTTTATTTAAAATCATTTATTTTGTATCAAATTTTTACGTTATTTTTATTAACCTTATTTTACATTATTTGAATTATTTTTTGTATATTTTTTTATTTAAAAAAAAAATTTGTTTTCGTGGGTATCCCACGTATATACTCTTTTTTTTAAATGGTTGATGAACCTGACTTGTAATTTGTTATTATCAATAAATATCAATATAAATACTGGACGAAAAAAACATAATTTAGGTATTCCTCAAGAAAAGCATGACACCTTAATGTATTATCAAAGGTTTCCAGATCAATCTAAGACCAATATAAATTCTTCAAAATAAAATATTAATTCTTCAGAATATTCAAATCTGCCCTAAGATTAATACAGCTCCAAAAATAAACGAAACTATCACAGTCAAATAATATAATGAAAAAAGCTATAATAAACATTTACTTGATTTATGCGCTTGCGTTTATTATTTATTTGGCTCGATATTTATTTTTACCCGTGCCCATCACTCGCTCAACCATAACCTATACATATAATTCAGTGCCATAAGAGGTTAATGTGTCTCTTACACATTTTCCTCTTTCTAGCGATTTTTACCCGCGACACAGTTTTTAACTTATGCGGGTAGCATCGTTCTACCAGTGTTTTTAAATGTACTTTTTATGTTCCTAATAAAGATTTTCCATTGTCAGAGCTACGTGCGAGCAAAAATGAAGATGAAGTGAATCACAAGGATTAGTAATACCATAATATTTTTTGTAATTTCCTTATTTTCGCTGAAAAACTGTATTTAAAGTAAGCAATTCTGTAGGAGGTCGAGAAGCCTTCGTCACACTGGTAAAAAGTTTCCTCGAAGGCCAATCGATCTCCTATAGGTAGCAATAGATGACAGAAAGTGTAAAATTCACCGCGCAGTGAACGTGTGATACCGCAACAGCCAAACTGCTTTTCATCATCTTATACGCCTCCATCTAACCCACTAGAGCTACTATGCCAGCCAAAGACCTATATGTACACCATATATATCGATGATGCCAGCGGCCCAGAGCCTCGCTCCGGTACTTCAAGGAGCTGGGTTGGCTCGGGTAGACGCAGGCGGGAGAAATGAACAATACACCTCAAACGGGACGTCAGTGCAGGACTTATCACCCCCACATTGAATAAGAATAATAATTATAATCATTATCATCAGCCCGGAGACGTCCACTGCTGAACGAAGGCCTCCCCCTTAGACCGCTACGCTGTACGACAACCTGCAATTTGCATCCATCAGTTGCCCGCGACTTCTACCATGTCGTCGGTCCACCTAGTGGGAGGCTTTCCTACGCTGCGTCTTCCAGTTCGCAGTCGCCACTCAAGAACTTTTTTTCCCCATCGTTTATCAGTTCTTCAAGCGATATGGCCTGCCCATTGCCACTTCAACTTACAAACCCTGCGAGCTATGTCGGTGACTTTCGTTCTTTGGCGAATATCCTCGATCCGAATTTTATCGCGCAAACTCTACGGGCAAACCATTGCCCGTTGCGTGACTCTGAGTCCCCACTCTGAGAATAAGAATATAATAATATGGATTGCTATAATCCCCACGCTTGGCAGGAGACTTGGAGATCGCATAATGCTCACCACCGTTAACTGAGAGGATGCTTTTGGTCCTCCGCTGGTTTTAGTTTCATTTTTAGGATATACCCAGGCCCAGGGGTGACTTACGCAAGTAAATGATGAAGAAGTAAGGCGTGCAGATAAGGTGTAGGAACAGGTTGGCTAGAACGATCAGCAGCATGGGGCCGTGAGTATGGTCCACCTCGCGTACTACGCCGCAAAGGGCTGCGAACATCAGGCTCAAACGGCGGACTGTCTTGTGATCGCTTGTCAACTTGGAATTGATGGTAACTGGAACAAAGTCAATAAAATGTTTAACTGTTTTGTGTAGTAAATAGTGTTTATGCAATGGAAGGAAACGAGCGTAGCGCGTGGTTCTAAGTATCACGCCTAGTACCCAGGGCCGTAGCCAAGATTGAGAGGCAATGCCCTACCTCGAGTCATACTCATCTATCTTCTATCTATAACTATAAAAGGCTTTGTCCTGACTGACTGACTGACTGACTGACTGACTGACATATAGACAACGTACAGCCCAAACCGCTAAACGTAGAGACTTGAAATTTGGAGGGTATGTTTTTGGAGAGGTGTAAACGCCCACTAAGAAAGGATTTTTCGAAAATCAACCCCGAAGGGGGTTAAATGGGGTGTTAAAGTTTGTATGAAACTTTTTATTCTCTGGTTCGATTGATACAAAACTTGGTATACAAATTCTACTATAAAAATAAGAAGATACGGGTGTCACAGTTTTTTCAAAATCAGCTCCCGTTAGTATAAAAAAAAAAAGTTTTAGTGATAGTACGTTTGTTTCTCCTTAACTTTGTAACGACTGTACATATTAAAATGAAATTTGGTATAGGGATGGGGATAGATGTGGGGATGGGGGTGGGGGTGGGGGTGGGGATGATACTGGGAACGGAGACGGGACTGAGATAGGCATGTTCATATTAAGATTACAATTGGTATCGGGATGGGGATGGGGATGGGGTGGGGATTTGGTGGGGATTTGGTGGGGACAGGTGGGGATGGGATGTGGATGTGGATGAGGCTGGGAACGGGGATGGGCGTGTCCATATTAAGATGAAAGTTGAAATCGGGATGGGGGTGGGGATGGGGTTCGGGATGGGGATGAGGGAGGGAACGGGGATGGGGACGGGGATGGGCGTGTTCATATTAAAATGACATTTGGTATCGGGATGGGGATGGGGAAGGGGCCGCTTATAGGGATGAGGCTGGGAATGGGGACGGGGATGGGCGTATTTATTGGTCGGCTGAACAGATGGAGCTGCATTTTTGGATAGGTAGTTATAGCATAAGGTTCGGAAACGGACATAGGCTATTTTTTTGTAGGTCCACGCAGACGACTGTTTGACGGACATAATCATTATAGATACTGTACAGCCTAAGCTGCTAAATTAATTTTTAATATTAAATTTGGTCATCCTCAAGCAAACTTAAAGACTTGCAAGCGGCTTGGAAAAAATGCAATAATATACGTATTTTAGTGATTCAATTGAGTTGGGCCCCGATTTAACCGAATTCCAGTATTCAACATTACTACGCGGGCAAAGCCGCGGGCAAAAGCTAGTATAGTAATACAGTCCTAGCGGCGTCAGGGCGGAGGCGCGCCTCGTCTAGCTTTTCTACACAATCAAATTCACTACGAGTATAACAAACGATCTCATGTCCGTTAACCGAATGCACAAGAAGATGCATTTGTGCATCGAAAAAAATGTGGAACCTTAAATGATTATTGACAGTATATTTTTTTTCTTTTCAATACTTGCGCGCGCGCCCCTCTGTAACCTCGTGCTTAGGCAGGTGCATACTTTGCCTTACGGATAATCCGCCACTGGACTCGCTGCCTTACCTCGAAGAGCGTTTATGCCATATCTACTCCATACCCAGTTGCGGGTTCGTGAATTAAATAATATCTTCCTCTTACGAATGCACGTGATCCACGTGATGCCTTCCTTCATCGAAAAGCCAGTGGTGAGACAATCGGTACATAAATTAGAAATACAGTGATATTGAGTAGTGAGTTTCAATGAGTACGGATCGTTCTCGAACGGTTCCCTTTTTGCACAACGAGTAAGATAGATAAATATATACGAGCTCGAAGGGTTCCTTTTCCCTTTTGGGTTGTAGAACCCTAAAAAAAAAATTCAATACCTGAACCATTGTTCCCCGGATCAGTTAACGTATTTACGTAGTTATTAAATCTCGTATATTTCTTGATGACAGTTATCAACTCTTTACTTAGAGGTGTCTTATTATAGCTGTCAAGATCTGCAATTAAACAAATAAGACCTTATTAATAACGTGGAGTTCATAGAACATTCCAGTTTTGTGAATATTTACGGTCTATTTACGCATTCCAACATGTTTCAAGATATGAAATCACTGAATGTCAAAATATAATATCAAACATCTAAAATCTCAAAAGTCATCACAAAAGTATCAAAAATAAGTACAAAAGTTTCGCTTCCATAGAAAACGCCTCTAATCTAAACATACTTAATTACAGTTGAACCACAATTGTCTCTAGACTTTCATCGGTCTGGATACAATCCTTTTGTTTTCTTTTGTGTAGTAGGCTAAGTAGTCTTTGTAGTTATTGTATTTAATAAAGGCATGTACCACAATTTAACTAATCTGTGCCCTGCTTGTATAGAACTGTTGCGATATGCCACGGAGGCTGAGGCGCGCACGCAGCCAGTGGGAGCCGCGTGACTTCAACGAACCCAGCGCCACAGATGAAAATCGACATACTGTCTAACACAAACAGAGTATAAACTAGCCTGCACTAAATATGACATTATTGTACTTATATCATCTAATCATCATCATCAACCCGCATGACGTCCACTGCTGGACGAGGGTCCCGTAATTGCCATAATTCCCACGCTTGGCTGTCGCCGGCGCTTAGTTGCCATAATCCCCACGCTTGGCAGGCGGCTTGTGGATCGCAGAATGTTACCACCGTTAACCAAGAGAACGCTGCTGCCCGTCCTCCGGTGGATCTGGTTGCGGTTTTAGGACATACCCAGGTTGTAGTTAAATGTATACCTATTGTTATATTTACGCGTTTTCTATGGAAGTGCCATGGTAATTAATACGTACCTTCTAGCAAGTTCTTCAAATTGTTATTCACAACTTTAAAGCTGTACTTGACAAAGAGCACTATCGCGATAAACAACAAATTGCGAAGCTGCAGGATCCAGTAAGAGAAGAAGTAAAATATATAAACGATGTTTATCCACACTGCAAAATTGAAAAGTTTATTTGTAGTTATGGCACAGAATAAACAATAGTACTACGTAGTAAGGGTTCCAGCCAGCTCCGCAGATCTCATGCAAAGTAATTAGATGTAACTACATTAAGCTCATTTACATCACTACATATATTATTATACCGTTTTTTTTTCTATACCTAACCCTAATATTACGGCGAACAAAACAAAAAACAAACAAAAAAAAACTGTTGAGCCAATTTCAAGTTTTTGCAAGACCAATGCTTGCCAATTGTTTTTTATATCACGTTATAAGCTCCTGGGGCCGTACCGTGAACTGCTTATAGCGGGACCGAATACGCTCAGCTGCCGACACTGCGCGACTGTGAATTTTATCGCCTCGCAATAAGGTTCGCGGTCGCGCAGTGTCGGCAGCTGAACCTATTCGGTCCCGCTATAAGCAGTTCACGGTACGGCCCCTGGACCTGGGTATGTCCTAAAACTGCATCCAGAACCACCGGAGGACGGGCAGCAGCGTCCTCTCAGTTAACGGTGGTAACGATTCTGCGATTCCCAAGCCGCCTGCCAAGCGTGGGGATTATGGCAACACCTCCCTTTAAGGGAGAGGCCTTCGTCCAGCAGTGGACGTCTTCCGGCTGTTGATGTTATAAGCTCATATTTCTTATCAATCTTCTAGGCCCTGTTTTATAAAGCGGGGGGAATGAGAGGGGTTTATAGGGGTTAAAAAAAGTGGCGAATTTTGGGAGCGGGCCGAATTTCTTCCGTATGCGGACGAAGTCGCGGGCGTAGTACATAAATATACCTTCGTAAATAAGACTACAAATTAAAAGGGACGCCACTCGCAAATAGTTTTACATACTAGAATCCCGAAGTAATAATTATGTCTGAAGAAGATGATTGGACGAAATTCTCTGACTGACATGTTTTCCATATTATTGTGAGAAGAAAAAATACTATTCAATAATAACGTGGCAATCCACGTTATATTTCTTGTGAACGCCAGATGACGTGTATCTAAGTAATTTGAAGGTTTTAAATAAAGACAAGGGAAAGAATTCGCTTCCAAGCAAAATTCCATTCTTCAAGAAAGGCAAAATATATCATAATCATTCATATCATACCGATCAAAATCCTTATTTAGTTAACTTGTACAAAAGCATGTTTAAGGTATACATTTTTCGTGAACCTGGAACTCCGATATGATATCTTGCGCATAATTTATCAGAGAGAGCGACAAACACACTATCATTTGAATGACAGCCATTCGGACCTCATATCTTCCCAAATATATCGGCCAGCGATGGATGTTTAACTCGCCGTTAATCTGTGAACAAATTATGATAAGCCAAGCTTTAATTGATTGACTGGATCTGGATATGTTCTGAAACTGCATCCAGAACCACCAGAGGACGGCCAGCAGCGTTCTCTCGGTTAACGGTGGTAAGCATTCTGCGTTCCCCAAGCCGCCTGCCAGGCGTGGCAATTATGGCGATGAAATATAGGGTAATAGGGTGGATCCCTGATCGTCGCTCGAAAACGGCACCGTCAAAACAAGGCATAAATAGCGTAATATGCCTTGTTTTGCTTCAGTCACGTGTGACCGCGCCAATCGTGTGACGTGCTATGATGCGGAATGTTTTACACGCTCACAAATGTTTTACAACGCTATTACAGGCTGTTAATGTTCTCTATTAAATTGAAAGAATATCCGCTGGTGTTTTTTTTTTATATTAGCTGGAGAGATATCTGTATGAGTAAGCATTGTCCCCACACTTTTGAGGTTTGATTTTCATAGGGACTGTGTATCTATAGTATATTTAATGTTAGTATGGGCCATCTGATTTTGTTTCGCGTTTTCAGGGTTGGATTGGGGGGCAAATTGTTAATTATGATGATAATGGCCATGAATTCAATGTCACCAGTATACCTTGTGCAATTGGTTCAAGCAGAGTATGGTGGAGCGCATGAGAGCGGGTGCCGAGTAGACCGCTATACCTGAAGCTAGCATCATGAAACTGGACTGGACGGCCCACACGGCGCACTGCGTGTTGCGGTGTTCGGCTTTGATGGCGCTGATCAGCGACGTCACGGTTATACAGTCTGCAGTAAAAGAACCGGCAATATAATAGTAACCGGAACAGATTCTAAAATAAAAATTAAAAGTTAAGAAATATTAATAAATTCGGGGTTGCAAATTTACTTGTTCCCAAAGAAATCATTTACAAAAAACGGTGTGTGTGTTCGTTACCTCTTTACGCCGAAACGGCTTAGGATGAAACTCTGAATGGAGTTTGCTTATTTCCCGGCATAACCATACAATGCAACTATCCCTACTTTATTATCATCATCACGCAGGTGAAACCGCGGAGCGCAACTAGTACCTAAGTCAAATAATTGTTAGTAGTAGGAAGTGTTCTTTAACTCACTAATGATAGTAATCGTAAAGGATCCGTAGACACTCCATGCTATAGAGGAGCTTATGCTCCAGCCGTCTCCTGCCTTCACAAAGCGGAGAGGAGCTATGCCGGCGACCCTGCCCACTCGCAGAACGGTCGCCAAACCTCCAGACGCGAAGCTCTCGGTGGAGTGTATGTCTTGTTCATCCATTTCTAAACGGTTACGGAGATAGGTACTCATCCCTGTAGCGCCTACAATAGTATATTATTCACCTAGGGATCAAAAGAAAATAAATAGTCATGTATATTATTATATTGTATATTATTATATGTATAATATTAATGTATATTAATGTTAATGTATATTATTATTGTCACCCTCGGCTTCGCCTCGGGAGACAAATATGAGATCTGAGGCTTCTTAACTTGCTCCCGTGTTGTGTATACGATTTTACGTGCCGCCGCGGGGAGGAAGTGTTTCCTTTCGCTCCGCGTAGCCGGGCTAAAGTAGACACTTTAGCCCCGCAGGCGGGTCACTAATAAATCCCATACAAATTTTCTTCCTAATTAAGGAGTTTTAAGTTGTAAGTCCTAATAATCAGTTATCCTAATGATAAATCTACATACCATCACTGCTCCTAATATTCATTGGATATAATACTTAAAAGCGATAAAAATTTAAAATCCTAACAATAACTAATCCTACAGTAAATTAACACAACAGCTACTCTTCCTAATATAAAAACATCCAAAAAATGTAAAGTCGCATCATTTCCACTCCTCACCTAACCTATCCGAGTCGGATCTGTCGCTTTAATGTTCACAGGTTAAGTATGGAAAAAATGTTTAGGAATATACATTATCGATTGATTTCTTGATGTAGCTTTGATATAATTCGAGTCAGGATGCTACTAGTCGGATCTGACACTAATTTCGAACCTAACCAACTCAAACTCGACTCCAGGTGGGTCCGCCAGAAGCTCTTGCGGTCGCCCCTGAGTGTCCCTTCGCCACACTCGGCCTCGTATGGCTCGCTCCCCTCAGAACCTCCCTTGAGCTTCTGGCTCCCACGCTTTTTATATACAGTCTAGGGGCCACAAGACTAGGTGGAGTCGAGGTGATCTGATTTGGATCTGTCACCAATTTCGAACCTAACCAACTCAAGTTGGGGTGCACCATGGAGGTGTAAATACACTTAGATTTAATAAACATACTGTGTTGCACGAGTAATGAATTTTTTTGAGTTGAAATAAAAAAAAACCTTCGCTTCGCTTCCCGGCTTAGCCTAACCTATCCGAGTCAGATATTTCGCCAGGCTTTAATATAGGTACACACAGTATGTTCTATTTTCCATTACACCTAGCCCAACCTAGCTAATTAACAAAAAAAAAACTAAACCAAAAATGCTAATAGCACTAATCATTCTTAGGAACAATAACTCTATGAACAAAGAAATAAGTAACATTACTATTTATGACAACTTACCTTAGGATGTATAACTATTATGTCACACTACTATTAGGATCGACAAACACAAGGACAAAAAATAATTATGCCGGTAAAAAATTATGTACATCTATCATTATGACTACAGTAGTTTATGACTAGATGCGTATGACTAATGACAATACGACAAAAATCAGTATGTCAATTCTTAGAACCGCAGGCACGTAAAATATAATCAAAATTATGGACAGCATACCATCCTAAACTTAATCTTCGTCTATCGTAGAGTCTGTTGACGTACTTAGGATAATTAAATGATACAAGAAGAAAATAACGAATTTTCTAACCTTATTTTTCCGATCTTTTTTTCATATTCTTTTCATTCATAATAGGAGTGCGTTTGACCACACCCTGCCTGATGTTAAGCAAGATGCGAACTAGGATGGAGCACGCTTATCTAGGAACCTGTTTCTTCTAGTAGGCGTCTACCAGGCACCATCATCACAACCAGGCTACCAGGGACCTAGGAAGGCATTTCTTTTAATTAAATAAAGATAATTATCTTTATCACCGGGACTTAATCGCGCACAAATAAATTTATTTTTATTTACCTCGACGTTTCGACCATGTTCCAATGGCCGTGGTCAAAAAAACAAGATTTTTTAATCAAATTATGCTTAATTTGGAAGTTAACTAAAAGATAGGTAATTAAGTACGTACCATTAACTTACTTTCAAAATTATTTAAAACCCAAGAAAATCGTTTTTTTAAATAATTAACCTTATAACTTGCTTGCTCTTAAGTACAGTCAGAATAAAGAAAACCTGTTTTTGTAATAACGTAATTAATTAATAAATAATTTAAAATTATTTATTGACACACAGAAATGGCATACAATATTTAAATACGGCATACGTGTTATAGTAAATAGTAGGTACTTATTACAATACATAATAAACACGTGAAGGTAGCTACATTAAAATTAGGAACGCCGAAATAATTATGAGGGTAGAACAAGAAAATTCTGAATTTCGGATGCTAAATTCTTCCTGCGGGTAGGTTATTAGGTGAGAATATAATTCATGTATTCATCCATAATTACTTACAACGTATACGAGTACTTATAGTGGGTGAAACTGCTACTAATATACATGCAAGTATGTCCTTTTTTAATAGATCTATACTTACGTAATAAATCACTTTCCTTCTACGTCTGATAACGCGTAGCTATGACAAGAAAATGTGTCAAAAACAAACGGTCACTTAAATTTTCTTCCCCCATTAGCTAAAATAAATACAAGTACCTAAATGTTTGTTTGCACTGTGAATATTAAACTCTATTGATGTAGCCACCGACAACCATAAAAACAACGCCAACAGAGTTTTATTTTGATTTTCGTGACTGTGTGATCCCTACAGTACCAGACAGTGTTTCCACTTTCAATTTTGATTTTCCCTAGTTTTGTTTTCAAAATATCCCTAAAATTCCCTAAACAAATATTTAAATTCCTTGGTTTAGGGAGAATGACCATAATCAAGAAAAAAACCCCTAATTTGAAGCCGAAGCCGAAGCTCTACTTTTACAGTTTTTTTGCTGCACTTAACATTGGATAGGTAATCACCACTCTCACTCAGACAAATAATAGAATATTTTTTCGCTATTGTTCTGCAGTGATGAAATGAATGAAAAAAACCAACTGTTGGTATAATACGACTTAGGTCGCCTGTAACTACGGTCATAGCACAATTAATAGGTCAGTTAGAGACCAAAAAAACATAAACAAGGATTACAACATTAAGTTCGATTTTTCCCCAAAACTCCCTAAATCCCTATTGAAATGAAAATGTCCCTAAACCTTAAATAACATTGGTAATTTTTCCCTAAAAAAGGGAGAAATCCCTAAAAGTGGAAACACTGGTACCAGATTCCCTCCTGGAAATCTGGTGAGCGATTCTCCATACAAACGTATTCCCCTATTTTATTCGTGGATAATGCCTCTAGCTAGAGCATTTTTTTTAAATTCTTATGACAAACTATAGAGTTGTCTCTGTCATTTTCTTTTTTCAGCAACTAATTGCTTATGAAAATATAACCCTCCAAAGATTATTATGAAAATACTTAAATGGTTGTATGGAACAGCTGTTTTTTTCGCGATTTCAGGGTTGGCCCTTTAGTAAAAGTTGTTCATAATGTTGAGTACATACTTACTCTTTAGTATTATTGAACCTTTTTGTTACAGATTGTATATATACTACCTATCTTCTTTTCCGGGAGCAGATCCATTACACCCGGTATAGCAAGTAACTTTGTGGTTTTTATTAATAGCGAAATCCTCATTTTTGTGTATGAGACAAACCCAGTAAGTTGGTCGTTATATTGTGTGCATGTTCACGCCAAAACGGCTGAACGGATTTGGATGAAACGCGGAATGGAAATAGCTTATTTCCTGAAATAACTTAAAGGCTACTTTTTATTATCATTATCATCACTGTTTTTTATCATCATGGGGGTGAAACTTTGGGCACATTTATTAAATAATATACCTAATATTATAATAGTACATTATGATGCAAGGTGTGCCATGTTAGTCATTACACTCGAGGCGGGATAAGGGAGCCAAGAGTGTTATTACCAATAGCATCATCATCAGCCCGGAGACGTCCACTGCTGAACGAAGGCCTGCACCTTAGACCGCCACACTGTACGAACACCTACCATTTGCATCCACCGGTTGCCCGCGACTTTATAATGTCGTCGGTTCACCTTTCTACGTTGCGTCTTCCGGTTCGCGGTCGCCACTCAAGACCCTTTCTTCCCCATCGGTTATCATATCTTCGAGGGACGTGGCCTTCCCAATGCTATTTCAACTTGCAAACCCTGCGAGCTATGTCGGTGACTGTGGTTCTTTGGCGAATATTCTTGTTCCGGATTTTATCGCGCAATGCAACTCCGAGCATAGCTCGCTCCATTGCCCGTTGCGTGACTCTGAGTTTCTCCAAAAGGCCAGCAGTTAAAGACCAAGTTTCAGTTCCATATGTCTTCACTGACAACATACATTGGTTGAAGACCCTTGTCTCCAGACACTGCGGAATTTTGCACGAGATGATATTACGCAATTTCCTGAACACTGCCCATCCGAGTTGTATTCTTCGGGCGACCTCTTTGTCGAAGTTGGACCTACCTAACTGGAAATGTACAAAGTAGTTTGTAGTGGTCAACAACTTCCAGAGTATCGTTCCCAACGACAACCGGTACGGGCACAACATGGACATTGGACATGATCTTTGTCATGTTTGTACCAATAGCATACGCGTTCCATATGACGAATTTCATCACACTTGCGAGGAATAAAATAAACTCTTTTTGATAGTAATCAACCACACAGCAAAAACGTCAACAAATATTTGCGGAAAATGGCGCATTTAGAAAAACTACATTTAGTAAACGATGACAGCCAAATGTCATTACTCAGATAAGAAGTTAAACAACTCGATTAGACACACTAAAGTACACAGCCTGCTGTTATAAAGAATAAGTTGTCAATCGTGGCAATTAATCAAACACGAATGGATAAGACATAGTTAGGTAAGTACTTTGTATAGTTTGTTTATATTTTACGCTAATGTTGTTGCTATTAGTATTCCTTTCCTAGAAATAAAGTGACGCTGTTGTGATGTGACACCTGACCAATCAGAGGTTTGTTAGAGCTCTGCATAATTCAACAAACTAAACGGTAAGTACTTAGTACCTAGGTAGGCACTATAAATCGAATAAAGTGTGTTTATTTCCTTTATATGGTTACGCGGAATATAATTACTAAGCCAGAAGATGTCATTATAATGATAATTGTTTTTTAGGGTTCCGTACCTCAAAAAGAAAAAAGGAACCCTTATAGGATCACTCGGTTGTCCGTCCGTCTGTCTGTCTGTCTGTCTCTCTGTCAAGATCCTTTTTCTCTGGAATGCGTGGAGGTATCAAATTGAAATTAATATCAAATACGTCAGTCTACAGTTCGTTAGATCTGTAAAAAAATCAAGCTTCTAAATCAACGCAATAAAAAATACGGCCATTTTTGTGAGTTTTTTAGAGTGAACTAAATCAAACTTCATAGGGTAAAACTTTCCGTCAAACTTCAAACTTCCCGTTGACCTGACTCATGAAATTTGGCAAGAAGCTAGGTCAAATAACAGAAATTACGGGAAAAATCTGAAAATTGATAATTTGTAGATATATAGTCATTTCTCAAGCCAAAACTGAAATGTAATTTTTTTCTTTAGTTACCAAAAAATACTAGATGGCGTTCTACACCCTTGAAACGCGCAAACGTTTTGTTGCGTTTTTTTTCTTTCTCGGTTTTGGCTTCGCACCATATGAATTCTGCCAGTTTCTTCAAGTATATGCATATTACATGTGTTTGAGAGTATCAGGTATTAAGTCATGAACTAAAATCATGGTCAAGTCCAAGTCATGCCCTAAAATTGCGCTGGATGTTAAAACTCGTAAACGTTTCGTAATAAGTTTTCACCAGATTTATTTTTGAAATTTTGCAGTTAGCGTATTGAACGAAAGTAGAAATTCTATTAGGGTCCCGTACCCAAAGAGAATCCAATTGTACCCAATAGGGTACAATTGGATTCTCAATTGATAATCAAGCCGCCTACCGTGTCTGTCTGTCTGTCAATCTGTCTTTCCGGTCTTTACTTAATCTCGTGAATCGTAATAGGTAGCCGGTTGAAATGTTCACAGAATATTCGCTATACACTCAACTATCGCGGATTATCTAGTACTTGTAGTGAGTGGTACAGAACCCTCGTTGTCCTCCTCGGATTTGACGTCTTTATTTTTTAAATGAGGCTAATCAAATTTATCTGAGAACGGTATAACATTGAAATCGGTCGTTAGACGGGCATGTATCTTCTATCTAATATAGGGGTCGCGGAAGTGGGGACAGAGGGAACGAAATGCCCCTAAAATCAAAGTTTTAAAAAAATGGGGCGAAAAAGAAATTATAACAGGGGCGGAGCGGGGCGAATGTCATCCGTACGCGGACGGAGTCGTGGGGAATGTTATTATAATGAAATCATTTCTTACCGAAGCTATCAGTGGAAATAGACACCAAGGCCGAAAGTTTTGTATCAGGAGCTTTGGCAACAGTTTTGCGGGTGACTAGATTTGTCGGCCTAGCGGGAGCTCTTGTTTTTTTCGAGCACTATTCTCTTGTTTCTGGAAACGGAGGGGACTCCGTTTCCAGAAACAAGAGAATAGCTGGCGAGTTAGCAAGTCTCAGAGTTATACACTGCTTGGTTATATCATTATCATCACGATTAGTAAGTATACCTAAATCTGTATTTTTTCTTCTTTCCTCCTAAGAGGATTATGGCGTCGCACTCTGTGTATACCGGAGGACGGGCAGCAGTGTCCTCTTGGTTGGTGGTGAGCATTCTGCGATCCCCAAGCCACCTGCCAAGCGTGGGGATTATGGCAACAACCCTCTACTGGGAGGCCTTCGTCCAGCAGTGGACATCTTATGGCTGATGAAGAAGACTCTGTGCATTTGCCAGTGTCAAGTGATTATAATAAATCTAGTTTTTAATGATTTTCAAGTCGAATTAGGCATAGTCACAGTCAAAGTCACACTTAGTAAGACACAGTCAAGTCCAGTCATGCCCTAGTAATGTCGTGGCAACTTTACTACAAGCTTTTATAAACTTATGTACGAATCGCAGCATATTGTAGTATGAGGTTATTCATATATTTGTAAGCTTGCCTGGGTCTTTAATAATACCTATCTATACCTATCTACCTATCTATTATTCTTAAATAATGCCAATAGACCAGCCTGAATCTAGTTTAATTAAATCGATTTTACTCCGACTATAGTTTTAATCACATCCGGTGACCTTTTTCAAAGAGTGAAAACAGAGCCCGACGCGCGTTCGGCTGCGTCCTACTTTGCTACAAAGCAAATAAAACAAAATGTGCAGTGCTAGCAAAGCAAAAAACATTATCTTTAATATTTCCAAAATATTAGTGATTTTTGCGGGCCTCTACTTTTTGTGGCATATATCCCACGTAGAGGATAATTGTCTAATCCATATAAAGGCATCGGAAATTTCTCATACGTTCTTGTATAAACTAGGTCAAAACGTCACATGCCTTTACGTTTGGGATAGATGCCCCACCGAGAAACAAGACATCTATTATGCAAAAACTATGATCGCACTTTGCCTTCCAATGCAATGGCACAGAGACATGCGACTCGGTCACCTTATATAGTAGGAGAATCTATCGATAGATAAATAAAATAGCCTGCGATTCATCCAGGATACCAGATTAATTATTACAACCTCGGCAACTACTTATACCCCCGGGGCAACTGTCCTGGTTTTACCCAGCTTGTTTTACCCTACATACACGCGATGGGTAGACTATGTATAGGTATCTATGTAGCTATAGCTACAGTGCTAGACGCGTGCATCGCCGCCCGCGCCCCGCGTCCACCCCGCGCGCCTCATCCCGCCCCGTGGTTACCGCGAGTTTCCTCCCTCCGCGCACCTCGCCCAACGCCGGCCCGCGAGCAAGGACTCTCCTGCGTCACCGGCGCGCGCGCTTCTATTTTGATTGTTTAACGCTCGAAGTATTGTTCTATGTTAATTGCCATCTCCTCGTGATTATACTACCATTAACTATGAGTGTCTTATTTATATCCCGGACTGGATACACCGCCGCCGAGCAACCAGAGGACCCTTTTTACAAGTGTTGTTTATCATGTTAAGCATTTCTGTTTTTTTTTTAATTTAGAAAAGATCGAGGCTTAAAGTTCAACAAACGACACCGTCCGCGGCATATCCTCTGCGTACGCGTCTGCTTGTGACGCGGTGCGTGTTGTGGACCGCGCCTATGGTCTCGTGCTGATGATGATACTTGCCGTTTTCTTCCTGCGCATCATCACATCATCTTATTACTTTATCATCCATATGTGTAAGTCTGTGGCAATTTGTCTGCAATTTGTAATGCCTACGTTGATTAAGCTTATAGGATAATAATCAGCCTTTTTAACAGTCCAACGCTCAAAGGCCTACAGTCAAGAGACGATTGGTCATTGGGTTATATCTACCACGCTGGCTCAGCTACGGGTCAGTGATTCACATTCCACATGGAGCTGGGTATGTCCGAAAGTTACATAAAACACCGGAGGAAGGGCAGCAGTGTCCTCTCGGTCAGCCCCGGATCTACGTTTACAAAATATATTTTTTTGTATGTATGTTTCGCGATTACTCCCTCAATTATCTACCGATTTGCATGATTCTTTTTTTTGTTTGTTAGATCAATACTTCAGAGGTGGTCACATAATATTGTTAATATTACTTATTGTTACCGAAATTGATTTAGCTCTTTTTGAAAAATCTACAAAAACAATAAATATATACGTAGATGACGTTATAATTGTTGCTCGCCCCCATCTGGAAGCGCTTCAGGAACAATTTCAGAAATGTCGATAACATTTTCAAAATGGGGTCCTAAATCTCTAAAGATATTCATATCCTAAAAGGATGAAAAAATGGGTGTGGCGGGTGGGATAAAGGATGATAGGCTATGGTATGTTTGTTGTGCGTGGAACTCCGGGCGGCGGGTTCGGGGGAACCCGTCGTCCAACGAGTGAGTTCCCCGAGAATGAACGATGGGTGTCGTGTTTCCACACATCGTGAACAAGCCGGGTGGAGCACACGCTCCCCGTGACGGAGTCCGGATGGGACTAGCGCTGTCGAGGTCGCGGATGAATGCGCAAGCGTGCCCGCGGCCTTGACGCTGAGCGCCGAGATGGAACACTTCAGGGTTTTTGGTGGGTAGGCCGCCATTCTGGCGGAGAGTCCCACTTAACTACTGTGCTCCCCCGGAGCCGGTGGTATCCATTAAGGATTTCCCCTGGGGAAAAAAAAGAAAAAAAAAAGGTATGTTTGTTGTGGATATAAATAAATTGTGTCAAGCTCCAGAAACAATATAAGTACCTATAAATAGTATATTGTTTCTGGAGCTTGACACAACAACAAACTTTTGGGAGCGTTGAGTAAACTAAACACTTTTACTACCTACTAAAATTTAAATTACCTATTTAAATTTTAGTAGAAAAAAATATTTTATAGAAAAAAACCGAGTTCTAGACTATGCCCTATATTATCTACAAACTTAAACTAAAAAGTAGAAAATAATAATTTTATTACTTCAAAGCGATCGACGAAATTATTGATACTTATTATACCTTTACCAATTTATAATCAGGTTTTTTTTGAGTCAGTGCCAGCCAAGAAGCCACCTTTAAACATTGACATTACAAAAGTAATTGCTTTTTTTTCGTAGCTCTAAATAAAGCTCCCATTATTTCATTATTTGGCAGTGCTTGGGGATCATGCGGAATTGGCTAGCATACATTTCAAAGTTTTCAAGTTGGTGTTATGTATTTGGTGCATCTATAACGCAACAAGTCTGGTGATATTAGTGGAACCCTGTCACTTGACTCTGAAGGAGGTAATTCACTGTTGTTTTTGTATTTTTTACCGACTTCTAAAAGGAGGAGGTTCTCATTTCGGTTGTATTTTGTATTTTTATGTTTGTTACCTTAGAACAGAACTCCGTCAATCGATATAATTGTATAAACCGATTTGATTTTTATTTGCATGGGTATACTTTCAGATTGGTTCCGTAGAAAATTGCATCAAAATTGGTTTCAGAGTTTGATAAAAAATATATCATCCAAGTAAAAGAAATTGAAGTCGTTTGATTTTATTTTTACTTATGTATTGATCATGTCCTGCGTGCTATTAAGCAGCGGTACGGTCTAGGATGGAGCACGCTTATCTAAAAGGAACCTGTTCACTCTGGATTTAAAGACACACCCATATTTGTACAAAGACAATGATAAAACGAATGGACGGGAAATAAGCGCCTGGATTTTAAAGACTAGGTATATATTGAGCGCCAGCTCTCCACTCGCGTCAGTCATGCGCTGTCTGTACGACATGCGAGCCGTACGATACAACAATACAAATAAATCCAAATTATTAATTTATTATTATTAATTAAAACGGCACAAAATAAAAGAAAAAGCATTAAAGGCATTATGCCTTCGTATGCATTCTCCAAGTGTAAGTGTAACACTACTAATATTAGCAATAAAAAATTTGGGATCACATTCCAGTAAATACACATTAATCACTGTGTTTTGCATAGACATACAATAGAAATCTTTGTTGTTTTGTTACAACTGCACTTGATTTTAATAAATATGTTAGCGTAATCGCTATTTTGAGGCGATCGTAATGTTACGAGACAGAGAGACTTCGAGAATCCTTCGTCAATGCTCGTGAATGTTCGAGATTCGAGAGCAATAGACAAATACATGTGTTCTCTTTTTGTCGTGCAGTAATTAGATTTGCTATTTCTATTCTCCGACAAATGTAATATGCATACTTTTAGCTAGGAATGCTGATAGTATTGAATTTTTAATTATGAACGATTTGCAAGCGCTGGGCCCGTCCATTCCATTATCACCGTCGCTGTATTTGTACCTTCTTTTCAGGAGACAAACAGTTTGGCCTGATCATGATGTCATTAGGTAGATACAGAAATAAAATTTCCTACTCAGATGGAGTACACCTGCGAGCTGGTGAGCCGGCTGCTGGTACGCTTGCAACCTGAGTACGACTTGCTGTCAGCTGAGTTGGAGCAGTTCTGCCGGCAGCTCGCGCTCAATGACGTCTCTTACAAACCTCTGAGCATCGTCACTATGTCAAGGGGCTTGGTGCTCACGGTGAGTTTTGACACTTTGACGAGTAACTTAAGTGCTATGATAAAAAAAATTGTCATCAAACAGCGCAGTGCAATGCGCAGTGGACCTGGGTATGGTCTAAAACTGCATCCAGAACCACCGGAGGACGGGCAACAGCGTCCTCTCGGTTAACGGTGGTGAGCATTCTGCGATCCCCAAGCCGCCTGCCAAGCGGGGGGCAGGCGTCAAGGCCGCAAGCGTCACTATTGATGTGATGTGATTTTGAGTTTTTGTGTTTTTTGATGTTCT
Source organism: Erannis defoliaria (assembly GCA_905404285.2). Taxonomy (NCBI): domain Eukaryota; kingdom Metazoa; phylum Arthropoda; class Insecta; order Lepidoptera; family Geometridae; genus Erannis; species Erannis defoliaria. Next base: position 13,733,361 of record FR990088.1, read on the forward strand.
GAGACAGTTATCTAATATATCTCTCATCTAAATTATATCGTGTCCAGATGGCGAAATAACAACTGATACCAGTTTTGAGTTTCACCAGCTGGGCAAACGCGTGTCCAGCACCGCGAGTCCACTTGGTGAATAAACCATCTAACCTCCGCCACAAAAGTTTGACAACTTATGTACCTATTGTTTTTATTTTTTAGGTTTTTGCCAATGTTACAACGTACTTGCTAATTTTGATTGATCCGAAGAAGTAATCGTGAATCTCTTTAAGTTAGGCTTTACACCATACTGGATCTACTGAAATGGATGGTTATTATTAGTGTGGGTGTGGTTTGATGTGATTTTATGAATTAAACAACTAGGTATGCCTGGAAGATATAGTTTTTAATGATAATGCCGCTATTTGTTCATCATCATCTTCATCAGCCCGAAGACGTTCAACGTTCTGCTGAAAAAAGGCCTACGGGGTTAAGATAGCCACACTGTCCGACAACCTGGCATTTGCATCCACCGGTTCCCGGCTTTCACAATGTTGTTGGTCGACTTAGTGGGAGGCCTACCTACGCTGCGGCTTCCGGTTCGTGGTATCCACTCAAGAACTATTATATTTACAAATGACATTAGATTTGTTGATTTATATAATTTAATTAACTAATGTTATTGGCTATAGCCGTTTTAGTTGATAAACAAATAAATAATAATAAATATAACTATTCTTAGACAAAGAGGTCGCCCGAAGAATCTAAATCGAATGGCAGCGTTCAGGAAATTACGTTATGTCTCCTCGTCCAAAAACCCGCAGTGCCAGAAGACAAGGGACTTCAACCAGTGCGTATCGTCTGTTTCATGTAGTACCTACTATACTTATGATTAAGGGTTTTTTTGGTTTGAGGCCAGGCGTTTACGTGAACTTAACATAATTAAATCATGATTTAGCATAGTCAGTCTTTTAATGGACCTGGGTATGTCCTAAAAATGCATACAGAATCGCCGGAGGACGGGCAGCAGCGTCCTTTTAATTTACGGTGGTAACACTGCGATCCCCAAGCCGCCTGCCAAGCGTGGGTATTATGGAAACCCCTCCCTATTATGGGAGAGGCCTTCGTCCAGTAGTGGACGTCTTCTGGCTGATGAGTGAGTGAGTGAGATTCATTTAATAGTTTTTTTTATACAGTCAAGTGACGAGACGAGCAAGATTTTAATCTGATGGTAAGCGTCACGCCTGCCACTAACAGTAGTAATGCTAAAATTGTGAACTTGCGAACACAATCCTGCGCCGCACTGCAACTGCGCTCGTCACCCTGAGATATTAGATGTTAAATCTCTTCATACCCAGTAATTTCTCTGGTAACATTGCCCTTCAAACCGGAACACAGTAATGTTTGCACACTACTGTTTGGTGATTGAATAACTGGCAAAGGTGTGGTAGGTACTTCCCCAGGCGGACTCTGCAGAGAGTCCTACCACTACAAAAAACTGCTCTGTTTGTCCACTGCTGGACAATGCCTACCTTTGAAAACCAATTGGGCCATATTCACTATGTTGGTCCGGTTGCGGTTTGGTGGTTTCACATACACTATTGAATTATTCTCTCTCTAAAAAAACTCTTCCGGCAACCTCTTTATCAGTTCCCATTCAAGGATAATTATGCTTCCAGTCTAAGTCAACGGTTTACTTTATCACCAGAAGAGCAGTGGTCAAACACAGCTACTTTAAAAAACTACTGCAAGATTGAACCTTTGCAAAGTACGCTGAAGTTGAATTTATCATTAGATCAAATACCTTTAATGCCAGTTTCTTTGAAATTGATTTGACTAACTTGTCTAGAAAAACTTCATTAATCGAGGAACAGTAATTATGATAACCTTAAGATTTTATGACGTTATTGAGGTAGGTATTATGATATTTTTGTAATTTTATAGCTACATTCTATATATACATTTGTTGCTCTGCTCTTTACCGCATTTCTACCAACGCATGCCCTACGAGTATATCAACGTTACCTATTGGATCGGTGCTGTTTACTGGTTGCTAAATTACCCAAACAAAACAAAATACTACAAAGAGTATTTTATAAACTTTTCGGACATCGCTTGATCAACGATAGGCGGCCCATGGAGAAAATTAAAATCCCCTGGTACACCCAGTTATCTTGGGATCCATCCCATGGACCCCAAGATGACATGATGGCAAGATGGCATTTTTTCCGTTTTGGTACACCAAAAGGGGAAAAAATGCCCCTGGTACAGGTAGGTGAACTAATGTAGGTGGTCCACGGGCAGGGAGCGATATAATGATAATGATGAATAGATTATGCACTAAGGGAATAAAGCAGTGTCTTACGTAGCGGGCGGCATATTGAACCCTAAGCGTAACGAGGGAGTTATATAGAGTCCTGAGTGAAGCGAGGGGCTCAAGCTGCTCAAGACGGAGACAGGCTTTATTCCAGAGAAGCATACTCTACTTTTCACATCTTCGCTGCGAGACAATAAAAAGCCAGGGCTCATAGATATACACGATATACATATATATCGATGCCAGGGCGCCATAAATTAAAATTCACTGACTATCACAGGACCAAACACCATCTTTTGTTTCACATTCTTTGTAAACGCGTGAGTTCTGCTTATGGTGGCCAGTTCGATTTTCGAACAAACCTCTTTGCAATGCCTTAAGAGTTTTTTTAACGTAAAGTTTTCCACGAGTTTCCACACAAATTTGATGCTCCAAATTCAAATCACTTTATTCCTTAGGGAGTTTCATACAACTTTATATCCCTTATAAGAGATAATGCTTTACTTTACGTTTAGGTTGCTTGGTATGTAATTGGAGATTGTCGTGCAGGTGGTGTGAAAAGATAATTATGTACTTGTTTATTATTACTACTCATACGCAAAAATTGCTGATGCTCTTATTTGACTTGTTTCGTTAAGTAACACTGCGTCAGTCTGCAGTGCAGTGGTCTTAATGTAGTATCTTTCTTTAATGACTGTGTTGTGTCAGAGTTTATTTTTGTGAATTTCGATTGCCTATGGGTGCAAAAGGTTATTTTGAGCAATGTAATTAATTCCATTTTATAATTAATCAAGTTGAGTTAGGATAAGCTATAAATAAGTAAGTATTTCAAATACAAATAATTTATTGGTAACTTCAAACTTTTCGTGCAAATGCGCGGTTTTGTTATTTCACAAATTCTAGCCTCACATTTTTCCAATGGGCTCCAAGAGACACGTAGCATGTGAGTAAAATTAAAGGAAATCCCAAACAACATTTTTATTTCAGCAAGCAATTAGGTAGTGCTACGTGCAGGGTTAACACCAATTCATATCTTTGTGTCACTCAAAATCGCTAAGTACGTAGTGATACTGCCAAAGATCTGAAATAAAAATGTACATAGGGTTGATATCAGTTTTATTTACAAATTGTCTTACAAAATATTTAAAAACAGGCTACCATTATACGCTATTTTAAAACCGCTCTGTATAAATAAATAAATATTGGGAGGACACTCTTCTTCTTCTTCTATCGGAAGGCCAGGACCTCGAAAAAGCGACACCGTTTTATGGTTGATATACCAAAAACTCGTACGAAACGGTTTGATTCCACTTTCTTTATTCGAACTGCTAAACAGTGGAATGCGCTGCACGAGTGGGTGTTTCCCGATAATTATAATCTGGGTGTCTTCAAGTCGCGAGTGAATCGGTTTCTTCTAGGCAAGCGTGCTCCATAGTAGACTGCATCTTCGTTTATCATCAAACGAGATGACAGTCAAACGCAAACCTATATCATATTTTTAAAAAAACACTATGACTAAATCTAAAGGACCAAAATCGTCGGGTCTTCGATTTGCGATAAGTAGATTATTCATCATTAGGATCGCCAAATGGTACCACAATAAACTGTTCTCGGACTCTGCAAAAGGCTCTTACCACTACAAGTTGCACTTATATACCACAACGAGTTGATGTGAGTAAACGTTTAAAAACTGTTAAAGAAGCAGAAACTAACAGTGGGTTTAGTAAACAACAAATATCACAATTCTAATTCAGATTACACGTGGATTGGTCTTTACTGCCGTTTTGCTCCACTCACCGTGAGCACCAAGCTCCTTGTCATCGTGACGACGCTCAGAGAATTGTACGAGACGTCATTGAGCGCGAGCTGCCTGCAGAACTGCTCCAGCTCTGGTAACAGTAGGCCGGACGCGGAGGGCGCGCACGCCATTAGCCGGCTCACCAGCTCGTGGGTGCGTTCCATCTGTGTAAAAGATGTTGTAATTGTACCATGTTCTCTACAATATTACCATGTTCTCTACAATATTTCCAACTGTTACAGAGTTTTTTATTCTGCAACGGAGTGCCGAAACGTGCGGGACGTTTACCCGATGGTAAGCATTGCATCTGTCCATACCAGTAGTAGTGCCAGAATTGTGAGCTTCGATAAAAATCCTGCTCTGCACTGCACTGCGCTCGACACCCTAATATTAGATGTCTAGTCTCTTCACTCTCAGTGATTGGAAAAGAGTGATACATCCATTCGTGAAGTGATCCATTTGTAGCGATGGTAGCTCACTGGTTAGCGCGTTAGTATATCCGCGGCGCGGCTTGCGGCGTGCCGACTTTGCTACGTGATTAGTTTAAATTCCAACAATGAGTTGAGCAAGACACTGCGAGGAATACCATATACAAAAAGGACGGTTACCACATGTTGAACAAACAAACATACAAAACCAGCCAGTACCTCCATTCGAGTCAAGTGGCAGGGCTCGATGCAAATTATCAGGTTAACAGCGTGATAAATGATCCAAAAGAATTGCAACGACTGGAAAAATGTGCCATGTCCAATACTTGTTACTCCGTGTTGGAAAACTGTCAAAATAAATAATAATGCTATGATAAGAGCTACTAAACCTGCTATAATAATATTGTAAACGCAAAGGTTGTAAGTATAGATGTAGGATGTTTGTTACTCTTTGACGCTGAAACGGCTGTACGGATTAGCGCAGCTAGTCATACATAATGCAGATTAGGCTTAGGTACTGATTGCCTGCTCTAGTAAAAATAAGTGATAGGTACTTATTGTGAATGCCTACTGACCAGCTACTCTAACAAAATCTAACAATATTTATCGAAGCAGCCCATCAGTATACTTCAATGTTAGCCTATTGATCAGCTGCTCCAATAAAATTTTGCAACGTTTACTGCAGTAGTAGTAGTAGGACCTGGCCTGGGTATGTCCTAAAACTGCATCCAGAACCACTGGAAGACGGGCAGCAGCGTCTTCTAAGCATTCTGCGATCCCCAAGCCGCCTATACCAAGCTTGGAGAATATGACAACCCTTCCCTATGATCGTCCAGCAGTGGACGGCATCGACTGATAAAATATGATGACTGCAGTAGTCGATCGGTATGATTCAGAGTAGCTATGAGTATGGTAGCGTTTAAATTACTTACTGAGATGATAACGATAATGAGGATAGATGTAGCGTCCAAAGATGCATTTGCGAGACTTACATTTTTTGGTGTAAGTCCCAAACTAAAAGGTAAGGTATACTTTGGTGTATGTATACCAAAGTAAATTACAAAATGAGATACATGTGTGAAGGGGCCACCTACCTATACTTGGAGTTGCGCATACGTTCCGATTTTGGTCGAGCCCACCAGTTACCTCGTACCCGTCGCTCCAGATATTTGCGCAAGATTAGTCTGTCTTTTGGGACCTGGGTATGTCCTAAAACTGCCTCCAGAACCACCGGAGGACGGGCAGCAGCGTCCTTTTAGTTAACGGTGGTAACACTGCGATCCCCAAGCCGCCTGCCAAGCGTGGGGATTATGGCAACCCTCCCTATTAAGGGGGAGGCCTTCGTCCAGCAGTGGACGTCTTCTGGCTGATGAGTGAGTCTGTCTTTTGTAGTAGTGTAAGATTATTCGGTTCCAACAGTATGAGAGAACTTGAAGTATGTGCTTTCGATTAACCACCACCTGGGCCCTGTTTTATAAAGCTACAAGTCTTGTACTTGTAGTGAAAAACTGGCAACACAGCAAAAACAAATTGAGTACGGTGTTTTCTAAAGCTATAAGACAACTAGTGTACAAACTACAAGTACGCACTTGTATACAAGTTAAGGACAAACCATCTAGCTGTAACTGGTAACTTGTAGTCACTGGTACAAGAAGCTATTACAATTGTAAGCTTGTACTTGTAGCTTTGTAAAATAAGGCCCTGGTAAGCTGATAGTAAACACTAAGGAGTCGTTCGAGGCAGTTTAGAAAAGTACACTATGTTTGGTAACATTACCTCGAAAGATATCATAACAGATAAAATAGTACGATGTCGTGATGAGATGTAGAAAGGCGTTGGTTAGTAGTGCCATCAGCATGACTCCATAGCAGCAGCTCATATTGCGCACCACAGTACAGGCAGACACGTACGCCGAAGCCATATCCCGGATGACCTCGCAGGAGAAACTTGACATTGTGGTGACAACTGAATGAATATAATTATGAATGAATGAATATAACTGAATGAGTACATTATGATACAAGTGTACTGTGTTGGTCATAACACTAGAGGCGGTATTATGCGCGAGCCGCAGGCAAGCGCGATAAGGAAGCACAAGAGTGTAATGACTAACATAGCACAAGAGTTTCATACGACTGTTTTCATCACACTTGCGAGGAAAAAACAATATTTTTTTGATATTAATCAACCACACAGCAAAAAAGTCAACAAACATTTGCAGAAAATGGCGCCCAAACCAGCAATGCGCGCGCAGGTTGACATTTACTTCAGCGGCATAAGAACTCTTTGTTGGTATTACAAAAAAGCTGTAAGTATTACCCGGCTATATTAAGAGTGCTACGTATACATACGTCTAATTGCAGTCACGACAAACTTGAGTTTACCGGGTTATACCTATTATGGCACTAGTGCCGTAATGTAAAGTAAAAATCACGCGTGCGTAATAGCTTGGATTATGAGCCTAAAACCGATGTAATAAGATCCACTTTACGAGCAAGTGTGATGAAAATTTATTTTTACTATACACAACTACTAAATCTTGTAGAGAAAAAATAAGCTAATCATTTGCATCGTAAATCGCTCAAGTACTTAAATTTATGAGGTCTTTTGGACCGTGGTGTGATTTGAATACTTATACTACAAGCTGTTGATTTGCATCCTCGCCAAATTTACAGAGGTGAAATTTACTCATCGTAATGAAAATCGTTTACTATGGGGCCAACCTTGAAATCGCGAAAAAATTTCAGCTGTTCCTCCATACAAAAAGTTAATTGACCTTGGACAAAATGTAAATTCAGCATCATCATCTTCAGCCCGGAGACGTCCACTGCTGAACGAAGGCCTCCTCCTTAGACCGCCACACTGTACGACAACCTGCCATTTGCATCCACCGGTTGCCCGCGACATTTACAATGTCGTCGGTCCACCTAGTGGGAGGCCTTCCTACGCTGCGTCTTCCGGTTCGCGGTCGCCACTCAAGAACCTTTCTTCCCCATCGGTTGTCAGTTCTTCGAGCGATGTGGCCTGCCCATTGCCACTTCAACTTGCAAACCTTGCGAGCTATGTCGGTAACTTTGGTTCTTTGGCGAATATCCTCGTTCCGGATTCTATCGCGCAAAGTAACTCCGAGCATAGCTCTCTTCATTGCCCGTTGCGTGACTCTAAGTTTCTCCAAAAGGCACGCAGTTAAAGACCACGTTTCAGGTCCATATGTCATCACTGGTAACACACACTGGTCGTATACCCTTGTCTTCAGACACTGCGGGATTTTGGACGAGAAGATATTACGCAATTAATTAATTATTATTGTTAATTATTAATTCTTGGCGGAGATGCAAAACAACAACTTGATGTCTTTTTTCACTGTGTAAACACAAGACACACTGTGTGTGTGTTTGTTGCCTAAGAAAATATTCTCGATTAGTTGATTGATTAAGTATTTGGAGCAGACGGAAGAAAACCAGGCAATCTATTTTAACTCTATTTTGTTGCTCAAAACAAATAGTGATGAGTACATAATATTATCATGTGACGAGACGAGCAAGACGTTCGCCTGGTGGTAAGCGTCATGCCTGCCACTAACAGTAGCAGTGCCAGAATTGTGAAGTTGCAAGTCACCCTGAGATATTGGATGTTAAATCTCACCCAGTAATTTATCTGGTAACATTGCCCTTCAAACCGCAACACAGTAATGCTTGCACACTGCTGTTTGGCGATTGAATAACTCGCAAAGGTGTGGCATCTGCAGTAGAGTCCTACCACTACAAAGAGTGCACCTTCGAAATTCACCTGAATCTTTTTGCCTCCTATTTCGTGATAGCTTGACATAGTTGTTGACTCGTACAAATTGGTATTTTGCTTCATACTTTTCATCCAAGTCTGTAAAGTGAAAATTTTCAATTTCAAAAAACTTTATTTCTTACTGGTTTTTCACTAAAAAGGTGTTTTTGAGGTAGTTTTCATGTGTAGGTACAACAGGTACAATATATCGTAATTTTACAATGACAAGCAAATTACAATGGGTCACGACCCGTCCAGGTCAACCCACCTTACCTAGAGAGAGTACTGTAGTGACCTACATCACATTCAGTCCATGTGCCGTGTGAACGGGCCGGCGAGCTGCCGCGTACTGAGGCGCGCGCCGCGCGCGCTCCAAGGCGACGATGTGCCGGCGCAGAGCTCCATAGACGACTGAGGCCTGCGCTTGTAGATTTCTTTATTTATGTGATAGGACATATCGTCGCGACGCGACTCTGTCATTATTGCTTAGCGACATATTTTATACTCCTTATCAAAGTGCTATTCGAAGTAGTCAATTTTGTACTTAAGTAAGTTAGTTATCGAATAAAGTTCATGTTATTCGTGATCACTGTTTTATTTATAGAATTAATACTACCGTCGTTAGGAACTAACTGTAATCGCGCTTCTAGGTTCTACTGTAATCACGAACCTAGATGCTGCAAATCCAACTGTAATCTTACTGTAATCACACTGTAATCACACTGTAATCACACTGTAATCAAACCAGCTCAGGGTAGGCAAGGACGGCTAAAGTGGTGACCACGACGTGATCATTCGTGAAAAATGGCTGAAGAAAATCCAAATATTATTGGAAAAGGAATGGAGATGATTGGCATTCGGTCCCGTATTCCACAATTCTGGCGCGACAAGCCCAGACTATGGTTTGCGCAATTCGAAACAATGATAGCGAGTCAAAAACTAGGCGACGAAAATAAATTTGGTCTGGTCGTCGCTCAGCTCGAGAAAGTTGATGTGGAACAGATTAGCGATATCATTTTGGCGCCTCCAAATACTGGAAGATACGACTTGGTCAAACAACGTTTATTGTCTGTTTACGAAGAGTCTGAAGAAATACAGTTAAGGAAACTTTTAAACGAAGTAGACCTGGGCGAACAGCGTCCTTCGCAGTTGTTACGTCGCATGAGGGATTTAGCGCGTAGCAAAATGCCCGACGCAACCTTACGTATGTTATGGATGGGACATTTACCCCAATCAACGAGGGCAGTTTTATCTGTCAGCGAGGAATCAAAACTGGATGCTTTGGCAGCCATGGCAGACAAAATGCACGAGCAGACACGGGAAGTACATAGTCTATGCTCCTGCCAAAGTAATGCATCCACTTCACAGCACCCATCCCCAGTGGGCGATGCACCTCCTAATCATGACGTCATAGGCATGATTGAAGCCTTGACTAAAGAGGTCGCGGCACTAAGGGCAGACACAAACAACAATCACCGGCAGCCATATCGCGGTAGAAACGGATCACGATCGAACTCGGCTACGAGGCGCAATGAGACAACTGAATCAAGCGGGTTGTGCTATTTCCATCGCAAATTTGGTCGCGCTGCATATAGATGTCGAAGCCCGTGCAATTTTCACGCCCAACGGAATAATAACTACGACAGACAGGGAAACTAGAGCCGACTGAAGCTATGGCGGGAGCCGAAGTCGACGAATTGTCCGCATACCGCCTATTCATCAAAGAAAATAATTCGGGATTACACTTCCTAGTAGACACAGGAGCCAACGTTTCGGTTTTGCCAGCTCGACCCCAAGATAAGCAAAACCGGACACCAGATAACTACCTGTTCGCCGCAAACAAGACGCCAATACCAACCTATGGAGAGCGTACCATATCACTCAACTTAGGATTGAGGAGACCTTACTACTGGAAGTTCGTGATTGCAGCGGTTAGCCGACCAATAATAGGAGCTGATTTTCTGCATCATCATGCGCTACTGGTTGATTTGCGCGGCAGAAGAATTATCGACAAAGAAACGAATATGAATGTACGAGGGTATCTAACGCCATTATCGGAAGGCAGTATTCGCACTATTGATGACAGCATACCTTACCACGATCTGCTAGCAAAGTACCCAGACATAACAAGACCAACATTGTCAAAGAATTCAAAAAGCGAAGTGGAGCATCACATAGAAACAACAGGAGCACCCGTGTATGCAAAAGCACGACCCCTTCCCCCGCACAAATACAAGGCTGCAAAGGAGGAATTTCAAGAAATGCTGAACCAGGGCATTTGTCGGCCGTCAAATAGTCCTTGGGCAAGTCCTCTACATATGGTACAAAAGAAAGATGGAACATATCGAGCCTGTGGTGATTATCGCCGCTTGAATGCTATCACTGTGCCGGACCGATATCCGATACCACGATTGCACGATTTCACATACAACCTGCAAGGGAAGAATTTTTTTTCAAAAATTGATCTGAAGAAGGCGTACTATTTAGTCAAAAACCGTGAAGAAGACATCAAGAAAACCGCCGTGATAACGCCATTCGGATTATTTGAATTTACACGAATGTGTTTTGGTTTGAGAAATGCGGGCCAGTCATTTCAACGCCACATTGACAATGTTTTGAGAGGCCTTCCTGTTTTCAGTTTTGTTGACGACGTTTTAGTGGCCTCTGAAGATAAAGAAAGCCACAGAAAAGAATTAGAAGAAGTGTTCAGAAGATTCAACGATAATGGTCTACAAATTAATGTAGCGAAGTGCGTTTTTGGCCAGGAAAAGTTAGACTATCTGGGTTTTGCCATTTCAAAAGAAGGAATTACTCCTACCGACGAAAAAGTAAAGGCGATAAAGTCATACCCTTTACCAGAAACCATCAATGATCTCCGTAGATTCCTAGGAATGATAAATTTCTACAGAGGAAGCATTCCCTATGCGGCGGAGAGCCAAAGGAAACTAAATGAGTTTCTCCACGATGCAAAGAAAAACGATAGAAGGAAGATACCTTGGGACAAAGACTCAATTAGAGCATTCGAACGATGCAAGCAAGATATTATGAACGCAGCACGCCTTGCCCACCCATCAATAGATGCGCCGTATGCATTGATGACAGATGCGTCAGAAAATTGCGCAGGAGCTGCGCTACAGCAACACATTTCAGGAAAATTGAAGCCACTTGGTTTTTTCTCGAAGAAATTCAACGACGCGCAAAGGAAATACAGCACATACGATCGGGAACTTTTGTCAATATACCTGGCTGTTCGTCATTTTCGGCGTATGTTTGAAGGACGAGAATTAATCATATACACCGACCACAAGCCGCTCCTCAACGCATTGACCACAGACAGCAAAAACGAGACTCCATTGAGGACGAGATACTTGGAATTCATCAGTCAATTCACTTCGGACATACGACATGTCTCAGGGAAACACAATAGCGTGGCCGATGCGCTGTCAAGAATCAACATTGAAATGATAGCATGCCCATCGCCGATTGACTATAATTCTCTAGCCAAGAGCCAACGCAACAACAAAGAGCTAGTTCAGCTGAAAAAAGAGCAGAAGCATGATTTAAGGGACATTGTCATTTCAGGTACCTCGGCGAAAGTAACTTGTGAAATGTCCACGGGGAAAGCTCGTCCATGCCTGACCGAAGATTTCAGAAAGCCTGCACACCAAGCGACCCACGACTTAAGTCATCCGGGCATAAGAGCCACCAGAAAACTGATCACTTCTCGTTATTTCTGGCCATCGATGAACAGCGACGCCAACAATTGGACCAGAGCATGCGTGCACTGTCAACGCAGTAAAATTCAAAGACATACACAAACACCAATAGGAGCATTCGAAGAAGCTGAACGCCTGTCTCACCTTCACGTGGACATTGTTGGACCATTACCAACGTCAGTAGAAGGTCATCGATATCTATTGACCATGATCGACCGTGCAACTAAATGGCCAGAAGCTTACCCGATAACAGAAATTACAGCAGAGAAAGTAGCAGAAACGCTGTATAATGGATGGATTTCAAGATTTGGAACCCCAGCAAGAATTTCGACAGATCGAGGAACGCAATTTGAGTCGGATTTATTCAAAAATCTAATGCAACGGATGGGAATTGACCGCTGTCGCACAACTTCATATCATCCAGTCTCAAACGGGATGATTGAACGATGGCACAGATCATTGAAGGCCTCACTAACAGCCAGATTGAGCTCCTCGTCCTGGGTCCACGAATTGCCTACTGTTTTGCTTGGGTTACGCACAGCTGTGAAGGAAGACATAGGCGCTAGTGCAGCCGAGCTATTATATGGCCAAACATTACGGCTTCCTGGGGAGTTTCATGGCGAGCCCGTAAAACAGTGCAGCACACCATCGTTTTTTTCGCACCAGTTAACCGAAGCCTTTAAGAAGTCTCAAGCTCAAAGAAAAGCAATTAACTCACACGCCACCTTCATTCACCCGGAGCTACCAAATTGCACGCACGTATTCGTCCGACACGACGCCTACAGACGACCATTAACACCCGCCTACGACGGCCCATTTCGCGTGCTCGGCCGCAGTGAAAAATTCTATAAAGTACAACTACCTAAAAGAAGCGACAACATTTCGATCGACAGATTGAAACCAGCATTCTATATTAATGAAGAGCCAGAAGTGGGTACACAGAATGCCAACTACGTGACCAGATCAGGACGAGTATCAAGACCTCCCGTGCGCTTTGCTTTTTAGCGCGGGGGAGAATGATGTAGTGACCTACATCACATTCAGTCCATGTGCCGTGTGAACGGGCCGGCGAGCTGCCGCGTACTGAGGCGCGCGCCGCGCGCGCTCCAAGGCGACGATGTGCCGGCGCAGAGCTCCATAGACGACTGAGGCCTGCGCTTGTAGATTTCTTTATTTATGTGATAGGACATATCGTCGCGACGCGACTCTGTCATTATTGCTTAGCGACATATTTTATACTCCTTATCAAAGTGCTATTCGAAGTAGTCAATTTTGTACTTAAGTAAGTTAGTTATCGAATAAAGTTCATGTTATTCGTGATCACTGTTTTATTTATAGAATTAATACTACCGTCGTTAGGAACTAACTGTAATCGCGCTTCTAGGTTCTACTGTAATCACGAACCTAGATGCTGCAAATCCAACTGTAATCTTACTGTAATCACACTGTAATCACACTGTAATCACACTGTAATCAAACCAGCTCAGGGTAGGCAAGGACGGCTAAAGTACTTTACCTTACCACCTAGTGGCTTCACCCACTAGTGGGTGCACGGGTAATTCGCATAACAATCATTTCATTATGCTTGTATTATGCAAGTTAGAACTACTTATATAACAATAGTACCTATATCTGGGGTACGGTGATTCAATGTTACCAGATAAATTACTGGGTATGAAGAGATTTAACATCTGAGCTCAGGGTCTCTTATCAAAGGGTGACGTGTGCAGTACAGTGTGGCGCAGGATTTTATTCGCAAGTTTACAATTCTGGCACTGCTACTGTTATGGGCAGGCGTGACGCTTACCACCAGGCGAACGTCTCGCTAGTCTCGTCACAGGAAATAAAAATTTAATAGTGTTTTGTGTTATTAACTTTTGTTTGTTATTTGGTGGTTATTTGTGTGTATCTGTGTTTTTATTATATATAAATGTTTTCGATTTGTATTTGTATAATTTGTGTGGTTTTAGCTTCTAAAAACTATAATACATTATTTTTATAAACATAATTTCAAGTTTGTGAACATACCTAGTAACAGGCTCCTCAAGCAGTCGTTAACAGTTTCGAAACTGGTTCTGATGTACAGCACTAACTGTACAAATTGAGAGAGTCCCACCAGGTTGAGCAAGCCTATGGCTACATGGATGGCAATCATCACTTTCTCCGGTACTGTACTGAGAGCTAGGAGACAAAAAGTGAGATTAAAGTAAAAATAATGCAACTTAACGTATTTCTGGTGTGCACAAAAATAGTCTCTATTTATCATTATATATATACACCACAATTTTTTAAGTATATCTAAAACTTTAAGGGGTCATTGTATTCAACATTATGAAAACTTTTTCTATGGGGTCTACCCTGAAGTCGAAATAAAATCAGCTGTTCCATACATTTTGTCCAAGGTCAATGAAATTTTTATATGGAATAGCTGTTTTTTTTCGAGATTTCAGGGTTGGTCCCTTTGGTAAAGTTGTTCATAATGATGAGTACAATGACACCTTAATTAAAGGTATAGACTTTAATAAAAAATATGGTGTATAATGCTTTTCGGGTGCTTTAGTCTAATAGTCTCTAACGCCTGCTGGAAATTTTGGTTTGAACAAGCCGCCACTGCATCTACGTCAGTGGTTGTTAGGCGATCGTGGTGATTTGAGCCCTACGGCGGCCTCTACGGGCCAGAATGATATCCTGTAAATAATTATAGAATTGCAAGACGTAATCTTCGCTTAGGAGTGAAAGTACACATACATTTGTCTTCAAGCATAAAGTTTGAGAACACGAGCACCACAAAATTTGTTATGTTCAAAATAACGCTGAATGTTCCCCAAATTACAATAAATACGAGCTGCTTCCTCTTCCACGATTTTGGCCAATGTTGGACGTTTAACTTGGACACTACCTGCAAGAATATTGTTGTGTTATAATTAAATTCCATGAAACCCACCGCTCTCAAGAACCATCAGAAGTACGCAGGGATGGAATCGCTATACCTCTTTGTTCCCATCGCAGTTGAGACTATAGGCTGCTGGGGGCTTTGAAGCCAAGAGTCTGATCGGCGAAATAGGGCGTAGGTTGAGAGAAACAACCGGAGACTCCCGCTCCGGCTGGTATCTGGTGCAAAGACTTGCCTTTACAATCCAGCGCGGGAATGCGGTTAGCGTTATTGCACCAGGTACAGTTAAGGGTATTATTTGAATAGTTTGTGAATATTATATCTATCCGGGTCAGATTCCATAATAGAATCGTAGTAGAGGGCCGCCTATACGAACCGTATAGTCCGGGCTTCCAGGGGTTAGAGCCGCCCTGGACTTATGCCGCCTGAAAACCTTTTGACCACGGCTTTTAACTAACTTGATAGTTTCTGTTAAAGTACATCATCATCGACACGGAGATGTCCACTGCTGAACAATAGTCTTCCTTTTAGACCGCCACACTGTACGACAACCTGCCATTTACATCCAACGGATGCCCGTGACTCACAATGTCGTCATCGTCGACTACATTTGTTTGCATTGTCTAGTTACTAGTATAAAGATCCTACTCACCCGCTGTATTTCATTCAAGGATACTATCAAGCAACGCATTTGCTTCGGTGCGCCGTACACCATTGTTGCAGTGAGCATAGCTGTAGACAATATATCCGATACCCACACGGTGCGGTGTTTGGTCGAGTTCACTTGTGTTGTGTAGGTAGCGGTCCATAGGATTATAAGGTCTACAAAGAAGAGGTCTGGTTAGAACTAAATCTACGTTAATAGAAATGATTCATTGGCCTTTAATATCCCACAGCCCGCACTGCTGAGTATAGGTCTATCTCCGCAGTATGAAGGAAGATTGGAAATAATATTGTCCAATCATTATTGGTTAATACCAATAATATCGTTGGGTTATACCAAGATGGTCCGGTGTGGGTTGAAGGCTTCCCGTCTGAATTTTATTTTATTAGTTTTTTTCGTACATTTATTTAGGTTTCCCCAAGATGTTGTCATTACAAAAAAGCCGGTAGTACCATTTATTTTATTCTTACGTAAATTCCGAAGAGGATCACGCTCGACTCCCGATTCAATGACATTGAAGACGCGTTTTTTCCAAGTGGAATACCACGACTTCATTTATACACGATGTTGTTGATAATTACCTAGAAATCTCTTTAAAGTAACAGCTGTACATCATCATTGTCTTTGCAAAACCATAAAACCAAAGTTGTAGTAAAAAGGCCTACAAGAGGTTCGTCGTCATCAGCCATAAAACGCCCAATGCTGGATGAAGGTCTCCACCTTAATAGAGGGGTGTTCCCATAATCCCCACGCTTGGCAGGCGGCTTGGGAATCGCAGAATGCTCACCACTGTTAACAGAGAAGAAGCTGCTGCCCGTTCTCCGGTGGGTCTGGTTGCAGTTTAAGGACATACTCAGGTCTACAAGAGGTTGTTAGGTAGATTATCAACAATTCCGTCTCTGTTGTAGTCTTGGAGGACGTAACTCTCTCTTTTTGCAGTTCACTGCCCAAAATATTAAAGTATGGAAAAATGGTAAAATATCCAAAAGTGTCATAACCGGATCCAGGAGATTTATTTATCTGTAACTTACAATTAGTTTGACTACGAATGACGGTATCGTATGCTCAGAAATTAGATCTAAATTCACTTACTAGTAATGGTGATAATGAAGAACCCAAGTAATGAATATCTCGAAGACAGGCTGACTCGCCAGCCATCACGCTGTTTCTCGAACCGTAGGGGAGCTAAGCCCACAAATCTTCCCACACGTAGTAATGTTGCTAGAGGCCCAGACACAAAGCAGCCAGGCTGGCCGTCCATAGCTACTGCAATTATACGACGATCCCAACTAAAAATATTGATATAGTTGACTGATTATCAAATAGCTTTAGTTAAATGTTTTTTTACTATTACATTTATAAAAATGTAATAGTAAAAGACAGGTTTTAGAAAAGAAAAAAAGAGAAGCGCGTAAAGGAAAATTGAAATCTGTTTAAAAACCGCTTTCTTCAAGCGTGCTCCACCTGCACCCTTATCATGGACGTTCGTGATTCTGATTGCGAGCGTGCGCGAGCAGGAGGGCGCATGGCGCGAGTGGGTTGGTACGAGCAGGATGGCATGCTATCGCAATCGGAATCGCGAACGTCCATGATAAGGGTGCTGGATCGCATCGCATCAAAGGGGCTTTAGGGTATGCTAGGAGAGCTAAAATATTAATAAGTTACTACAGCTGCCCCCCCTGTCCACCCTTGGCGACGCCCATGAGTGAAGGGTATGTACCTATGTACTCATTATTATGAACAACTTTTACTATGGAGCTAACTTTGAAATCGCGAAAAAAGAGTCTGCTGTGATGTTGTTGTGATATTTTGTGCAAGGTCAATGAACTTTTTGTGTAGAACAGCTGTTTTTTTCGCGATATCAAACTTGGACCCACAGTAAAAGTTGTTCATAATGATAAGTACATACCATACCCTTCAGTATTGTTGAACCTTTTTGTACACATTGTATAATTATGATCTATTTATATTTTATACCTTATATAAGCTATTATTCTGTTGTGTTTTATGTACAAACACTTACTCGAAACTAAATTTTTCTACACTCACCTTGCTACTAAGTCATCCTATAGATTAATCGGATGAGGAAAGTGGGGCAGTTTGATACACGAAAATTCAAACCCACACTTTTTTTTTATTTTTATTTTTTTATTCTCAGTTACATTACAATGAAGGTTTCAGTAACTAGCACCTACTAAACTTCGCAGAGAATTACAATAAAAAAAATAAAAAAAATATTATATTTTTTATTGAATTTAATACATTTTTATGAATATACTGACAGGAATGATGCAATCTAGAACAAATTATTTGTAACCTATACAATGCAAATGTAAAGACTGTATTCTGTTTTGTGTATCAAATAAATAATGATTATTTATCAATAATATAATCACTAATCTAAAAATACCTACTTTGGTAAATAGATAAAAAAACAACTTTCGATGTCTTTCAATAATTTGATATTTTTATTTCTTCCAAACAAAAATAAATAAATTAGGATTCTAAAACGCATTCAGGGTTATTAAAAAAGGAGAAACTTGGAGCGTTGAGATAAGCTCAGGAGCCAGTTAGTATGCCTATAAAATACAAAACTAAACATATTTCATACAAACCCAAAATTTATTTCCAAAAAGTAGTATTTAAGTAGTAAACTATGAAATCCACACAAACTATGAAGTTGAAACTATTTGATTCCGCTTTTATTATGTGAATGCTAAACAGTTAAATGCGCTTACGGAGTGGGTCTTATTTTGAATCAATTTTTTTGGGACTTTTGGGACACATGGCAGTGCCATTGTTTTTTCTAAAATTAATGCTACAAAACTAATACAAACACATTTATGAAACCTCTTTCCCCAGAGATTCCAGATAAATTCAAGTCGCGAATGATTCGGAATCGGATGAAAACCTGTCGTCAAGTGGAGCTTAATATTTAGTTGTTGATGTCTCAAGATAACCGTACTTATTAAAGTGTCTATACCACGTCTGTTTCTTTTGTACACAGTTTTGGCAATAAAAAATATGCTGTTATATTTTATACTAAAAATATGCCCCTAGCGTCAGTTTGCCCCGATTCTACCCAAAATTAGATTGACAGTGTTATGTTTAGATAAACTTTTACTTTCGTAATCGATTTTAATGTTGTTATAGGTAACACTGAGCAACGAGGCTTTACTTTTACTTTACACCACTTAGGTAGCTTTCAAAAATGATTATTTAACACAATTGGGTTTTTAGCATAGTAACTAATATTTCCTATGCCACGTGGAGCGGGCATTAACAAATGATTTATAAGATTCTTCAGGAACTAATAATTGTTAGTCTGATCGCTTGGCAGAAAGTACTCCTTGTAAAGCAGAAACTTTTTTTTCTTAAAATGGTTTGGGAATGGGTATAAAATCTTCCCGTGGTACTACTGGATCGCGTGGTAATTCTAAGGGTTTAATTTTACCCGTGGTACTACTGGTAGTAATACTGGTAGTACCACGGGCAACATTGAAAATTGTTCGGCATAAATTTGTTTTGCATTATGGTATCTTAGCAAGAAAGCCTGTTTGCAGTTTAAGTTTTTAGGCATACTTATTGTTTGGCCTTAAATTACTTACCATATTATGAGTTTGGCATTGACGTAATAAGCATAATTAATATTGTTAGTATTATTATTATATTATATATTCATTGTCATTAAATTACATTGGTGTGGGTTTTTTGTGTAATTTGTATTAAATATAGACAATAGACAAGATTTTATTTATGAAAAATAAATTTTGTACATAACACAATTAAGAATGGGAAAATATCCCATTACATATAAATAAATATCCTGTCATTTCGCTGACGGACGATTTACAAATTTTTACTTAACAACCAACATTTACATTCTAAGGCTGGGATCCTTAGCCTTCTTGTTAGGTATTTTTTTATTACATCCCAAATACCCTCACTACTCGTGCAACGCTGTATGTATGTTAAAGCTCGGTAACGGATCCAATTTGGACAGGTTATCCTTTATTCATATTATGCGATTCAATTTTATGTTTTTATGATTATGGTTAAGTATGGATGCTATGCGGAAATACTTTATGCGTAAACATTTATGCGGCTTACTCGTTATGCGTAATAATAATTCTGCGTAATAGTAGAGGATCCGATGAGCAACGACCTTCACCATCTGTTTAGTTGATGAAAATTGTATGTTATCAAATTAAGTATTTTAGAAAATACATCGGGAGTGGGTGGCAAAAAAAATCGTACAAAAAAAAAAAAAAAAAAAATGTACACAAATGAGTTTGACGAATACATTTAATAACAATCGAAAGTATGAAGCCTATAAAATATGCAAACGTTGGGTTGTCTGCTTCTTTTCCTGTGGTAACTACTGGGTTGGCACTTATAAACAGGTAGGTATTCTATGTTGATACTAGTTATTCGTCCTCTTGGTTAACGGTGGTGAGCATACTGCGATCCCCAAGCCGCCTGCCAAGCGTGGGGATTATGGCAACACCCCTCTATAAAGGGGGAGGCCTTCGTCCAGCAATGGACGTTTTATGGCTGACGACGACGACTAGTTATTTTTCACTTATTTGTATATTAAATAAATCAGTATCAGGCCCCGCTATGCGGAGCGAAAGGAACCACTTCTTTCCCGCAGCGGCAAGTAAAACGGTATACACACCGCGGGAGCAGGTAAAAAAGCCTCAGATCTCATCCTTTGCTCCCTAGGTGAGTAATCTACTATTTTTGAGCCACCCTAATGGACAATCAGAAAAGGCTAACGTTTTCAACATCAAAATCATCAGCCTGAAGATGTCATCTAGCCTCCCCCTTAATAGCAAGGTTTTTCCAATGTTGCCATAATCCCCACGCTTGGCAGGTGGCTTGGGGATTGCAGAATGCTTACGGTGATAAGTGGCTAACCGAGACGACGCTGTTGCCCACAGATCATAATTATAGCCTGTTGATGGCTTGTGAAAATAATTTCTCCTACAAACACGACTCATCGTTGCGGGCAGGGGGCGAGGTAACGTTCTATGCTTGCCCGATTGGCCAATCACTTGGATGACGCAATCTGAGTTATGAAATTTAATGAAATTCTGACGTACTCGTAGTGGCTAGCAGTGGTTTTTAAACTACTAATTTTCGTATGAGGGGAAGTCGGACGAAGGATTTATAGTCTTTGCTGTTGCCCGTCCTCCGGTGGTTCTGGATGCTGTTTTAGGACATACTCAGACCCCACAATTTATTTAGGATAACCTTTAATTATCGTATTTATTCGTGAATGCGTGAGCGAGGGGAGTGTACATACATTACCATTTTTGTAGGGTATTATTTTTGACAGGGGCAGTAAATACAAGAAAGGTTGGCGACAGATTTTTTCCAAGGCCCCCCACCGTATAGGATAATACAATTTACCACCCGGGCTACACAATAGGGAAAATGCGTTTTTTTTATTGACTCACAAAACAGTTGACTCGCAACAAAAAAACACATCGAAAAGAAAATGTGCGTAAATAACGAAGTTATAAATATTATAGTTTAATGCTAGACAGGGAGGGCACTACTTATACTAGCAAATGGCGTCAACGATTCCAAACAAATTCTATACAAAGGGACAGATGACTCCCTCCTAAATACTTTGAACGCTTATATTTCAGGACTTTACCAGCCCATTTCAATTTTAAACATCAGATTCAGTTAAACTCTCCACTTATCTTATTATTTTTAATAATCATAACACATGTATATTCCCTATTATTAAAAGTAATCAAGGTTTAAGGAATAAAATAAAAAAACATTATATAGCCATGTTTTATTTTATTTTATCTCACACTCAAACATTCTTGAACATTCCTACATAGATTATATTAATTGTTTAATATGTTAGTGGTTTATCAACTAAAACAAAACACATACCTAAGTACAATCTACTTCCTAGTCTACTTAGCGTACCTACTACACAAAAACATAAGAATTGTATCGATCAATACCGCTGACAGTCTAGAGACCATTTGAACTGGACAACTAAAATGTTAAGTTGGTCTCATAATTTTGACTTATAGCGATTTTCGGTGGTTTCTTTGTGGTAGTACGGGACCCTCGTTGCGCGAGTCCGACTGACATCTTGATTGTAATAGCCTGCTGTTAGTGTCTGTGTATGTGTGTACAAAAACTTCTTTTAAGCCAGGTAATTCGTTCTAATAATAATAATGAATCAAGCTAGGATATAATAAGCTCCTCCTAAGCTATTAGTCTATAGGTATTACTATAATAATAATTTGTAGCGCTCGTGGCGTAGCTTGTCTAAGAGGTGATTCTAAACTATCACCGATGTTAAGCAACGGACGGTCCGGTCAGTCTTCGGATGGGTGACCGTGAGTGGCATTTATTTCTGAGCGCTACCGTGGGTCGGATGACACGTTAAATTGTTGGTCCCGGTTGTTTGTTCTAGTTTCTATAACAACAACCGTCAGCCATGTCAGAGGCCTTCGGGCGGCACATTAACTCTGACACTAAGGCTGGCCACTCAGCCTATACGAACTTACTTACTTACTTACTATAATACAAGTAATATAATGATAACACCCAACGTTTCGCCCAAATGCGAGGCTCCAATAAGAGACATTTGAGTAGTATAGCATGAAACGAAATTATTTTATCCAAAACAACATTTAATTCAGCAGGTAATTATGCAGTGCTTTGTGCAGGTATTCATATCTTTGTGTCAATCAAAATCACTAAGTACGTAGTGATACTACCGAAAATCTGAAAATAAATTTGTTTTAAGGTTAGTAAAATTATTAGTTCTATTTACACTTAAAAGAACAAAATTGTGTTACAAAACTTTTAAAAATAAGCTACTATTATAAATATAGGTACCTATCCTTTTTTAAAAGCGCTCTTTATGACTAAATTAAAAGGTTTCGACACATTTTTGATTTATTTATACGGGAATACTCACGTTAATTAAATCGGTGCTAAGCAGGACGCAGCTGCACGCGCGTCGGGCTCTGTTTTCAATCTTTGAAAAAGGTCACCGGATGTGATCGAAACTATAGTCGGAGTATCCGATTTAATTAAACGTAAGTATTCCCGTATAAATAAAACAAAAAAAATATTAAAAGGCTCAAAATCGTTAGTTTGCGACTAGAAGTAGGTAGCTTGTCCATCATTAAGTCCACCTAATGGTACCACAATCAATGATTATTATCAAAAGTACACATACCTACGTACACCTGTCAAATTCTGTCGAAGCAATGATAGGAAAAACTATTGACTTTAGTACTTCTAACCCCCTTCACGTCAAAAATAATATTGGGAAGTCCATGCGTACAAATCTACGGAAGTTCTGTGACTCAACGGGTAAAAATAGACAATAATACAACAGCTATGTTTGGCAACGTCGTGCATGACCCTTTTGCGGGGCGACATACGTTGGGGGAAGCAAGGAAGCACTTCATCATAGAATAGATCTGATGTCTGACGTCATGGTACCGCACGGCTACACGCGAAGCTATTCACAAAATATGTTCAGTATGTACCATATTTACAGAATATTACAACATTGCATTTCTATGTCGCATTCATATTTTAGCTTAGCTTAATCTTTTCTATCTTCTGACGTCTTTCGACTTTCTTTCAGACAAATTATCAATCTAGATTCGACTAAATTGTTATACAAGTATCCAAACACCTCCATCTAATGGTTAGCTGAGAGGCTTAAACACCTTGCGGTAAATTACCAGATAGAGAACCTTGTGTGTACCTATGCTTTAGAATTGATCATGGAATTGACAACTCAGCTAGCCGCTTCGAGAGCGCGGCATAGAAAACACACTATTTATGAGCGCGGCGCCGGTTTTAACACGCGGTGCGCGAGCTGTCCTTCCCCGCGACACAGCCCGCCTTCGCTAACATCTAGACTACCTCGTCCCCCGCCAGCGTCTGTCACCCCGCAGGAAGATCACGCACGAGTTTGCCAAGCTATAGCATAATTTTGCAACAGCTTTTTAATTCTTATCTGTTAAAAATCAAATGCCGGTAATGAAACACGACAAATAGTAGGTACTATCCCAGTTCAGATTACGTGGATTGGTTGTTATTGTTACTGCCGTTTTGCTCCACTCACCGTGAGAACCAAGCCCCTCGACATCGTGACGATGCTCAGAGGTTTGTAAGAGACGTCATTGAGTGCGAGCTGCCTGCAGAACTGCTCCAACTCTGCTGACAGCGCGCGGGACATGGAAAACGCGCGCACAGTCAGCCAGCTCACAAACTTGCGGGTGCGTTCAATCTATTTAATAAATTAATGTTATTGCAGTAATTTGATCATGTTCTCTGCAAAATGTCCTACTCTTACAGTTTTTTTATGCTTTTATGTGGCGAAACAAGAGGTTCCCTTAAAGTTTGATCATTCACATTTTGGAAATAGGTAATGCTAGCAGGTTGAGAATACCAGCACTGATAATAAAGTGACCTACGGTGCCCGTATAGCTACAGGCATCAATGTCGGTATAGATATCATCAAATCACTCCATGACGTAGTCAAAATGATAATATAAGATGTCGAACAAGTAAACAAACAGACAAAATTAGCCAGTACCTCTATTAGAGTCAAGTGGCAGGGCTCGATGCAAATGATCAGGTTGAATGCATGATAGATGCACCAAAATAGTTGCAGCGTTTTGGAAACTATGGCAGGTACATCACTTGATACGCCGTATTGAAGAACTGCCAAAACAATAATAATAATTTAAGCTATGACAAGAATTAATGAGTTATACACCAACTAGACACGGGGCTGGACACGCGTGTGTCCATTGGTGAAACACAAAATTGAGCACATAAATTTAATCATTCATTTATGTAAAACAGACGGGCTGGTCTAATAAAATTTGGTAGTACCTACTTATTGGAGCAGTCGAAGATAATGATTATATGTCAGTACAGTAGCCTACATTGAATCATACTGATCGACTGCTATAATAAATATTATTTCATTACAGCAGCCGATCAGTATGATTCTTACATGCCTACCTGATCGGTTGCTCTAATCATCATCATCAACAGCCGGAAGACGTCCACTGCTAGACGAAGGCCTCTCCCTTAATAGGGAGGGGTTGCCATAATCCCCACGCTTGGCAGGGGGCTTGGGGATCGTAGAGTGTTACCACCGTTAATTAAAAGGACGCTGCTGCCCGTCCTCTGGTGGTTCTGGATGCAGTTTTAGGACATAACCAGGTCCTCTGTGGTTGCTCTAATAAAATTTAATAATATTTATTTAGGTCGCCCGCGACTTCCCCCCTCTTACTCCCGTCTTACCCACCCCCCCAATGTGGATGTGGTGTTAGTGCAAAGGTACAGTCAGAAGACTCACATGTGGTGTTATACTATACCAAAGTAAATCACATACAGACATAGGAGATAAAATAGTAGGTTGTGGCGACGAGATGTAGAAAAGAGCTGCCCAGTAACGCCAACAGCATGAGTCCATAGCAGCTGCTCACATGGCGCACCACAGTACACGCAGACACGTACGCCGAAGCCACATCATGGATGATCTCGCGAGAGAAACTTGAGATTGTGATGTTAACTGAATGAAAATAAATACACAACCAATAAATCTTGTAGAGCAAGAAAACATCAAATCACGTCTTGATACGGTTCACACTAAGAGGACAATCGCTTCATCAAATCTTTTGGACCGCGGTGTGAATTGATGCCTTTTTTAAACTGAATGTGATAAGACCGATCTGAATCGCCCATATATGATTGGATTATTGATTGATAAGACCGCACGGAAGAAGATTAGGCAGATTTTCATCTTATTCATTTTTAATGCTCACATCAAACTCTTATATGAGTGTGAGGTAATAATGCACTTATAAACAATACAATTTTGAAATTTCACCTGAATCTATGTGTGTCCTATTTTGTGGTAGCTTGACGTAGTTGTTGACTTCAATCAATTTGTTTTTTGTTTCATCCTTTTGATTCAAGTCTGTAAAGTAAAAATCTAAAACGATAAAATTCTAATTCAACAAACTGTTTGTAAGTACTATAGGGTAATAAAATAGGTATGGACTTTAATAGCTTGGTTCACATGTGGCATTCGCCGATGGTTTGCAAAAACACGCAGGTGTAGCCAAGAATTTCGCCATTTTACAATGTAAGTATTCGGGCGAACTTTTTGGAGTCTCGGGCTTGTCGGAAGGGTTTACGACGAAGGTCGTAACTTCATGAAGGGGCCTTATTTTTTAGTCGTACCATGTCGTACGCAAATTTGCGCCTGCGAGCGGAGCCGATATAATATTGTTTGGATATAAGTTTCAATATCGTTCGAAAGTCGGCTCCGCTTCAATAATCCCCGATTCAATAATAAGGCCTGGCGTGGCCAGACCTAAGTGTTCGGGAGAATGCTAAGCCTATCTCTGTTGGTATTACATAGTCAAGCAAATTACAAGAATAGTTTTTATTTGTGTTCCATGGTTATTTACGAAATATTTACCGTGATCATGCAACATGAACATGATGCATGCAACTGCGCCCAAATCGAGAATGAGTTTTTTTGTGAACATACCTAGTAACAGGCTCCGCAAGCAATAGTTAACAGTTTCGAAGCTGGTTCTGACGTACAATACTAATTGTACAAATTGAGCCATTCCTAGCTGGATGACCAAGTATAATGTTACGTGGATGGTACTCATCAGTTTCTCCGGTAGTGTATCAAGAGCTAGGAGACAAAATATCAGATTAAAACAAAGAAAAAACGCAACCTAACGTATTTCTGGTGTGCATGAAAAACGGTTTCTACCTTTCTGTCTAATTCTATTCAGGCGGTAGTCAACTATGACCTAGATCACTAACTCCCAGGTGGGTTTTGGTTAGATCAACAACCACTGAATCTACGTCACTGCGGATTCCGCGATCGTGGCGCTGTTATGACTGCATAGAAATTCTGAGCACTCACAGGAACGGACTTTATGGTGTGACGATGTCTTCGATAGGTGCTGGTTCTGGGGAGGTTGGCTGTTGTACGTGTGCGTATGTTTCCGAGGCTGCCCTCAAGCCTCGTACTACTTGGGCGGGCGTGGATCGATGGTCGCCTGGTTAACTGAGCACCGGTTCTGTGACTTTCGAACTCAGGGATGGTCGGACTTGGGTGCGCGAACATCTGGCAGTGCACGCCAAGGGAGGGCTGGCTCAGAACAGAGTCTCCAGGTCCACTGGCGGGTCTAGTACTTTTGATGCCAGCCCCAGGCTAGGTTACTGCTGCCGACACTGCGCGACCGCGAACTTTATTGCGAGGCGATAAAATTCACAGTCGCGCAGTGTCGGCAGCTGAGCATATTCGGTCCCGGAATAAACGTTCATGGTACGGCCCCAGTTGCACCAACGTAACCTAATACTGTAATTGCTTTACTTGCTGATTTTTGCGTTGTCCGATACACCGGACTAAGCTATCAGATTCACTGAATAGAGAAGTTAGGGCTTTCGCTTTTCAGTGATCAGATCTAATGTTTAAAGGGTCATTTATAAACCAAATAATTTGTAATTTTTAGATTGTAATCTATTCGTCGTCAGCCATAAGACGTCCACTGCTGGTCGAAGGCCTCCCAATAGAGGGGTGTTGCCGTAATCCCCACGCTTGGCAGGCGGCTTGGGATTGTAATATATTGTGCTTTTGTAAAAAAAAATAAGGACAACCATAATAATTTAAAACTTGGTGAGTACCTTCGCTCTGTGTAGCGGGGTGAAAGTAGCCACTTTCATCCCGCAGGCATGTAAATAATACTATAGAATCTTCGCATAATTAAGTTAAAGTATACATACATTTATCTTCAAGCATAAAGTTTGAAAACACGAGCACCGTAGTAGTAGTTATCATCAAAATAACGTTGCATGTTCCCCAAATTACTAACAACACGAGCTGCTTCTTCGTCCACGGTTTTTGCCAATGGTGGATGTTTAACTTGGACATTACCTGAAGAATATCGATAAACTAATATGAAATTTTCGTTTTATTTGATCAGAACAGATTTTACAGCACTATGTGAAATATTGACTATAGCTATGAATAATAGTCACATTTTGATTTTATTTAGATACGATTCCTCACTGGCAACTGAGCTAAATACATAGACTATACTAG
Source organism: Erannis defoliaria (assembly GCA_905404285.2). Classification (NCBI taxonomy): domain Eukaryota; kingdom Metazoa; phylum Arthropoda; class Insecta; order Lepidoptera; family Geometridae; genus Erannis; species Erannis defoliaria. Next base: position 13,761,080 of record FR990088.1, read on the forward strand.
ACTAGACATAGTAACGTCTTTTGGTTTTATATTATGGTATTTCTGATAATTTATATTTAATAAGGAGGTAAGGAGTATACCTACTTACTATCTTATAATGAGAAACAAGTTGAAAAGGTTTGCAGTAAATAGCAGTTCCAAAACCCTCCAAAATGGTGCTAGCGTAGAATGAATGAATTTAGCAGTAATTGTAGACGGATTGAAGTGCGCCGAGTATGTGCCGGGTAGTCCTTTTATTGTGAAACTTCAAATATTGTGTTAAGAAAACTTTTAAAATAATATAACAATAATGGGCAAAAATTGTGTTGTAAAAAGTAAAAAAAAATGAGTTAAAAGCAAAAAGTTGTGAAAAAAAACCGCCATAACGAAACGGAAGTTTTTGTTTCCTAGTTTATTTCTATATAATAACTTTTAGCGCTTAATTAAAATTTACCCTGCTGCTACACTAGCGCCACCCTAATTAATCACATTACGACTGACACCTTTCTTTTCATATCTCTACCTTAATCTTATTTTTAAGCTTATGCTTCGACTAGTGATAATTATGTAGTATTGCCAAAGCACTGATTGAACTTACTTAAGATCTTATCGAATACCTTCTTACCTACTGCTCTGATTCTTTGTCAGATTCTACAACAGGTTCTTATAGGCTATTGATCTCATAGAGTTGCGTAGCATTGACAGCGTAACCGCCCTGTTTAGTGTTCATATGCCGCCTGCAGATATTTTGACTGACTTGATAGTTACTGTTAAGCACTCGCACGCGCACCATCGTGCTTGCTGTACAGCCCGCCAAGGTCACGATGCACGATGCAAAACGACAGTGAATAGTCTTGACGTACAGCAAATTGAATGAATGAATGAATGTCGCTTGCTGGACTCGCTGGACGCGTTTTGTATCCAGCGAGTGCCCCCACCACCGCGAACGAACATGACCATTTCCGGTGCGGAGTTCGGGCTGTACAACAGAACGGTTGTGTATAACCTTGCTGTACAGCAGATTCCATTTTTTTGTTTTTTTGTACTGGCTTCTGCCCCATTGCCTCAAGCTCTAAGCTTGTATTGCGAGGCAACATCACGCCAAAATGGACTGCGAAACGCCTACAAAATTCATTGAAATCCACTTGTCTGTGGAATGCCTCAAGTACGGACTACATAAACAAACAAAAACGGATCGTTGACGTATGACCAGGCGGTATGGCCTTAGGGCGGCTTTAGCCCGCCCTGTGGGCAAAATAGCAAAAAAAATTACTCGTTCACTCCCTTTGTTCACTCCTCGTTCAGCAGCAATTCAGCAGTAGACAGACAGAGAAACACAGAGAAACATGTTGGTTTCTCTCTCTAAGCGTCCCGCAGCTGGATGAGCGCACGACGTGCACGATGCTACGTCCAGCACAGCGGCCAGCGGTGGGCTGTACAGCATGCAAGATGGTGCTTTACAGTAAAAAAAAAACTATCGTAATTGATAATAATATCAAGCGTGTCATTCGACACTCGTATTATTTCAAAAAACTAAAGTTATCTCAGCTAGGAACTAAGCCAGGGATTGAACCCACAACTTCACTATTCCTAAGGCGCATTTTGATCATTTGTATCTCTATAGTCTAGTATTAAGTAGGTAAGTTCCTTCTCACCCGCTGTATTTCATTCAAGGATACTATCAAGCAGCGCATTTGCTTCGGTCCGCCGTACACCATTGTTCCTATCAACAGAACTGAAGACAATGTTTCTGCTGCCCACACGGTGCGTAGTTTGTTCGAATTCACTTGCGTAGTGTAGGTAGCGGTCAGCAGGGTTAATAGATCTACAAAGAAATGGACTAGTCAGCACTATGTACACGCTAATAAGAAATAATGCATAAGCCTTTAACATCACACGCTGCCTACCTTGGAAGAACGATTGGGCATGTTCCACCAAGATGGCCTGATGCGAATCAGGCCTTCCCATTTGAATTCAACGCTATGTAAAGTTTTTAGTTTTATTATATCAATTGATAATTCCGTCTCTGTTCCTTCAAATTCGGTACCCAAAATTAGCAAATTGAAAAATGGTACATTATCAAAAAAAAGTTCCATGAACCATCTATCTATCTATTTATCACTTATAGATATCATATGCTGAGATAAATTCACTTACTAGTAATGGTGATAATAAAGAACCCAAGTACTGAATATCTCGAAGACAGGCTGACTCGCCAGCCATCACGCTGTTTCTTGAACCGGAGGGGAGCTAAGCCCACAAATCTTCCTATACGTAGTAATGATGCTAGAGGCCCAGACACAAAGCAGTTAGGCTGGTCGTCCATGGCTTCTGCAATTACTCGACGATTTTAACAAAAAATATAATCTGTGAAAAACTAAAACCACTCGGGAAAAGCTAAAACCACTTGACAGGCCGCCGTACAGCCGCGTGGTTAGCCGCATACAGCATCCGCTACCATAAGCCGCGGGCAAGACTAGCCGTGGTTTTAACGGATACCGCAGGCTGCGTCTGTCTGCGTTTATCTGCAGGCTAAACAATAGGCTGATAATGTTGACGGTTATATCACTCTATTCTCTCTAAAAAAAATAAACTCTTACCTATGGCAATATTAGAAATAAACAACTTATTTACATGTTTCCCTCAGCATAAGTATGTGGATTAATATTTATTTATAATATTTGTCTTCTGAGCTGTTATTCGGTACCCTTCGGCCGCGTACGAAACCGGAGGCTCGTAAACAGTTACGGCAGAAGAAAAATTCTACGTTATACGATACGCAGTGTTTTATAGACAGATACTTACTAGGAACTATATTTTTATTTGCTCACCTTGCTACGAAGTCATCCTACGGATTGATCGGACGGGGAAAGTGGGGCAGTTCAATACACAAAAATTTATATACACAACCTCAAAATTAAGTTAACAAAATTATTACCCTGACCTATAGCATGATAATTTTTATCGAGTGATCATCAATAATAATCACTTTTATAATAAGGACAACTTCTGTGCATAATACCTCAACAACTTTAGTTGGATGCCTTCCAAAAATAAAAATATTTTAGATTAGGATTCCAAAAGTAAGAGTTCTTAAAAAAGAAGCAACGTGGACCCTTAAAATAAGCTCAGGAGCCAGATTTTACCACCATAAAATACAAACCTAAACAGATTTCATACAAACTCAAATAGGTATACTTGCAGAAGAAGTAGAGAGAGTAGTGAAAAAGTAGGAAAGCATTAACTTGGAACTAAGAGTTTGTTACTTTGCATTAAGTTTTACCAATAACTTGTATGTATATTTATTATCATAAATCGTTAAATATAGGAATAAATATTTTAATTCAATAAGTTAATTAATTAATTTGGTTTAGTGAAGAGGTATGGAATTCCTAAAATAATATCTCACTTTATGGTCTAAATAAAAAATACTACAACTTAGTTCGTAGATTTTCTAAAGTGTGTCAATACCTGCAGCCAAGTCTGTTTCCGTCTTAAAAATCTGCCCCTTGCTCCGATTTGCCCCGATTCCACTCAAAATTTCACTGACAGCTTTATGTTTAGATAAACTGTTATTATCGTAATCGATTATAATGTTGCTACGGGCAACAATTTTTATACTTTTGACTCTTATTTCCTTAAGTAAGTTAGCTTTTATTTATCCCGTGGTGTCGCTTGCGTGGATTTGGAGATTACAAAGTCATGTTACGGGGTATTTTTCTATATATAAATCCATTCCAAAAGGTATGTTATTTTATTTATTTAAATTTTAAACCAACAAAGCAACCACCAATACAAATTCATCAACTTAGATATTCACACAATTCACATGATAAGTGCCGCTTCAATTTATATGTATAAACCTCATGCTAGATAGACAACAGCAAACTTATTATGTAAAATAAATTAAAATATAACCTTGAATTATTTGATAGTTATTAGATACTATAATTATGATGCAATAAAAAATTAGAATAGAAATATTTAGTGAGTTATTTATATTTTATTTTTATACCTTAAAAAAATAAAACATAAATAACTAAAACTAGCTTAGTAATAAAAGTATATTACAAAAAAACTATTCTATCAGCTATGTGGTTCTCATAGTACAAGCCTTGCTTAGTTTTGGGCTAAATGGCGTTGTGTGAAAATATGTCCACCAATATAGGTAGGTATAGTATATATTATTATTCAGAATACAGAACAAAAAAAATATACATACCTGTTATGTAGGTATGTACACTATGGTAGCCCATTTGGAAGAAGACGCACCTCGAAATCGCGAGCTCGCGGATTCTCTATCGGGCCCGTAACAACGAGACAAAAATGGTTCTTAACTTAGTACTTTATGCTTCTCAGAAAATGATTTCAGGTTGAAAATTTGCCGGACACGTATTAAAATCAGAAAAGGCTAACGTTTTATTTATCTTTTATTCGTAACTCCTAAAAGTATGAGCAAGCCGAGCCAAATACAATACCATTTTTGTTGGATTTAGATCAGATTTTTGACGAGAAAGAAAAGAAGATTAGTGGCAGAGGTTATCTGTGACCCAGCACCGTGTAGTCTTATGAAAGGTTTATTAAAAAACAAAATGGAAATTAGAGTCTCTTCATTTCACCTCGGACTCATTGCTCATGCTGGTGATATCACCAGGGTGATTTGTTTTAACATTATTGGTGGCCTTTGTTCACCTTGGAATTAAAGCACCCAGGTGAACAGGGGCGACTTTTTTTTAATTTAAGAAATTTATTATTGTGTTATTTTTTTATTTTTTTTTATCGAAATTATTCTTGAGGACTTTAGTCACCCACATAAACCATGTATTAAAACTTTAAAATCAAAGCCATCTTAACTAGTAAGCCCTTTGTCATTTATATACCACGGGCTTTTAGATGAGGGAAAACATCGTGAACCCACCCGCATAGACCGGGAGGAGAAATTCAATAGCGTAAGCGAATCCACCAACCCGCAACCAGTGAGTTGAAATAAATACCTGTTAGCCCGCAACTAGTTGTCTGGTATATAAATGGCCCAATCGTCTTTCTAGGGTAGGCTAATGTCCAGCAGCAAGCTAATTTTATAATGCTAACCAGGGTTATTATAGAAATGATAAACTTAGATTTCATAATTGTGTTTTATTACACTTTTTTACATTAATTACAAACGTCAATTTAAACTATCCTACATAGATTTTATTTATTGTTTAAGGTGCTAGTGCTGTTATTACATTTCAAAAACGCAATCTATACCACATAATTTACTTTACCTACTCAACAAAAATAAAATTATTGTAGGGATCTAGACCTTGGAGGATTTAGCTCCTTGGGTATTTGATCACTGATCTAGACCGATGAAAGTACAGAGATAATCCAAATACTCAGGCCCATTTCCATTCGGCAGCCTGTCCAGCATTTAGGCGGCATTGCCACGTTTGAATGGCAAGGCTTAGAGAATGCGTCGGGCCAGAGAAATGCAGCGTGTGAAATGTTGCATGGAAAGTTTTTATATGATACAATATAATGTTAGGTACGAATCTTTCGAGACGGATGATATGACAACCTAAACATAATATTATGATCTTCGGATCATATGTTTAGGTTGAACCAGGTTAGCAGATTTTGAGTGTTGAGGTGACTTCTTCTGAGCAATCAATAGGCTAGATGACTGGTATTTTTTTATTGTGCTATTAAAATGTGGCCCATAAATATAGCTGATTAATGAAAAGAAAATGAAAATCTCATCAAAAATAAGCAAGTTATAAGAATTTTAATATCATGCTAGACAGAGAGGCGAAACAGCAAATCGTGACGTCACTTCTCAGTAATCCATATAAATTCTATTCTGACAAGTAAGGGGTGACGACATTTTTTGTTTTGTGGGAAAGGGACAGAGTTATCTCTAACAAAAACTTTAAACGCTCATATATCAGAACATTATTAACCTATTTAAATTCTTTTTTCAATAAACATACTATATTTTCTTAAATTCTTCATGAAAGCTATTGGTTTCAACGATATAAACATCAGTCATCTACCCTATTTTCTTCGATTTTCCCAGGAGCTTGGACTTCTCGTTACGCATCATTTCACACATATTTTCCGTCGTGTTTACCTCTCTCACAGACTCACGAATGAGCTAGTGCTCTGCCTGGTAGTCGCTTTCGGCCATGGTATAATAATATACTCCGCCTAGTATGGCATTACGAGTGACAAAGGGTCACGTGGGTGACACAAGCCTACGTCATCTCGCGTCGATGACTTGCCCGCCTAGCACGCGAGCCGTTATAAAAGTCTATCCACTCTATTTTCCCCGCGAAAACGAGACAGACGTATCCATATTCTAGCTTTATCACGTTCCCGCGCGTGGAAAGACCAATTAGTCCTCGGCGCGTGCTAGGTAGGCAGTAGCGCGAAATCATAACTCCCCGTTCTCCGTTTAGTACCTGTGTAAACTATGTTAATTCGTGTTTAACTTGAATTATTTCGCTTGAGCGGGTACGAAATGACAATTGAAATTATTTGTGTATTTTATAATTTATAAATTATTAACAGGTTTGATTCCCAATTTTTCAGTTTTGTTGCCATAAAGTGGCAACTGGAGTGCATAAGCAAGTGTCACTCCCGGAATAGCAGACCTTGTTTCATTGAATCATGGCTTTCGGCGACCGTTTCGTTACAGCTTTGGCCCACCGCACTTGGTACAAAGTGAATCTCATCATGATTCATTCATCATGTCCCTTTAATTTTAAGAGATAACAAAATTCTAATGATACAGATCGATATAATACAAAATTTGCCGTTCAATAAATGATATGTTCCAGGCATTGAGCTAATCTCTTAAGAGTCTAGTCTAGTCTTAGAGTTTTTTGACTGTTTTCACTTAGAGTTTCTAAGTGAAAACAGTCAAAAAACGTCCGAGTGCCGTTGTACATACCTATACATGCGTTTCTAGGTTTACATGAGTGAATAGGGCTATCTGGTAAATAAACTCACACGGCAAGGGCAGTATCTGAAGTTCCCTAAATAGCTCTACGCATGAGACATCGTTCTGGATACCACATAACACGTATGGCTCGTTTCTGCATGACAGTATGCTCCAACCCGTACGTGATGTTACTGTGGACGGTCGCGAAGTAGCAGGAGCGCACCACGCTGCGGGTGGCGGTGCTCGCAAGCTGGAGCATGAAGCACGAGCGGCTCAGCTTCGCGCAAAGCTCGTCTATGTGCGTTTCCCATGTGAACGCACCGTCGATGTGGAAACCCAGAAGTTTCGTACTATGTACCTGTTGGAGCGCAGTATTGCCGACTGCTACCGAATAAGTCTTTGTCGAGTGGCCAAAGAGGTTGAATGCAAGGAAGCAGGTCTTGAGCTAATCCGTTAGAACGGAACCAGTTGTCGAGCTCGTTTGCTACCGTGTTCAGTTTCGACTCCAGCTGACTGTGCGTCGGCGCGGTGATCACCGCAGCGACGTCATCGGCATACATGTAAATCTCGGCGCCATCGATGGCACCTGGTAGGTCGTTGAGGAGGAGACTGGACGAGGTGTTAGATAAGCAGGAGCCCTGTGGGATGCCCATCCCGTTCTCCATCTCAGACGATACTACGTGGCCTCTGTCACCCACCACGATCTGCGTTCGCTTAGACATGAAGGACGACATCACGGACAGAGCCGAACCGCGGATCCCGTAAAATCGTAGCTTATTTGCAACGAGATCGTGATCGGCAGTATCGAACGCGCTCGATAGGTCGCAACAAAGATCGGCAACTTGCAATCCCGCCTCGCGCGCGCTCAACACTCGCCACACCACCTCACGCACCAAGTCTGTGGTCCCGCGGCCGTTCCGACAAAACGCCACGATCTACGATAAAATTAAGAAGTCTCCTGTTGAGTCCGACCTCAAACACTTTATTGACGGCAGGGACCGATATTTATATGGGCCGATAGGACTTGATCTCTTATTTTTTGCCCTTCCCTTTGTACAAGGGGCATATTTTAACTTTCTTGAGTGCTGAAGGGCATATTCCTTCCCGCAGGCATGAGTTAAACAAGTGACTTATAACGGGCGCTACCGGTTCTATACCGGTTTTAATATGCTCACAGACAGACCATAGAGATCGGTACTCTTTTTAGGAGCGAGACGTATAGTCGCTATAGTAACCACTTCAACTGGGGAGAACGGTTCTAACCTTAGAGACACGTCGGTCGCGGATGTCTCGTCCCCAAGTGCAGGTAAGGCGCTTGCGCTGTTAGTTGCGGGTGCTCCGCACTTACTCGCCGCTATAGATATTACTCAATGGTTCCAGGCTATATTATATGATCTGTGGTATGTTCAGTGTATAAAATGACAAAATGAACCTTACATTTGAAATTTCCACACTCCACAACATGTATAGCTTTAAAAAAAATACTACGACTATCAGACGACTATAAAAATTATTATTGAGTGCGTTTTTGTGATGTGCGATCATTTCAAGTCCAAGGTTCTATATTTCTAGTTATCAATGTCAATCAAAATTACTAAATACGTGGTTATACTGCCCAAAATCTGAAACAAAATTTTGTTAGTTTTTTTTTTGGTTTAGACGCACATTGACGAATACGTGCGCATTTTACTAAATTCTATTTATTGTATAACATTTCAATTACCAATATTGAAGTTTAAATAATTCAGGTTGTTTTAGTTGATTCGACTTTGAGTACTCAATTTTATTTTGACTCATCATCAGCATCCACAGTCTTCCTTATACCACTACTGGGTAAATAGGCCTCATTCCTATACTATGCCGTCTGCCTCGGTCCTTTGGTATCTTATCTAATGATTAGACCCGGGATGGTGACGATATTGAAGACCTATATTCGTCGTCAGCCATAAGACGTCTACTGCTGGACGGAGACCTCCCAATAGAGGGGTGTTGCCATAATCCCCACGCGTAGCAGGCGGCTTGGGGATCGCAGAATGCTCACCACCTTTAACCAAGAGGACGCTGATGCCCATCCTCCGGTGGATCTGGTTCCAGTTTAAGGGCATACCCAGGTCCCGACACATATTGCAGTTGGACAACCAACGCTCCGCTTATCTCGAACCTTTGTTCTTTGCCGGAGTTCGATACTACAACCTCCGTCTTGGAGTCGGAAGCCGAGCATAGATCCTTTCATAGCTCTCTCTTCTCTTCATGTCATCGTAGTCTTAATGCTGCCCACCTTAATTCACTGAATCTCCTAAGAAATTACCCACAGTCTCTATTTTGGGTATATCAATTGAACACACTGAATTCAAATAACTATTACTTAATCGATAAAAGCTGTCAACTGAGTTGGATGTTGCGTGTGTAGTGGACGAGTTTCCGTTCGTGATCGCAACCGAATTTCGCAACTAGTAGCGACAAAGGAGTTTATTTTCTTTCTATTGCATTATTCTTTATTAGCAACTCTTAGGAAAATAAGAAAAGAAAATAGTATCAAGTTCACAATTCTGGCACAGCTACTAGCAGCTGTTTTTTTATACATTCAAGTGACGAGACGCACAAGACATTCGCCTGGTGGTAAGCGTCACGCCTGCCACTAACAGTAACAGTGCCAGAATTGTGAACTTGCGAACACAATCCTGCGCCGCACTGGACTGCGCTCGTCACCCTGAGATATTAGATATTAAATCTCATCATACCCAGTAATTTCTCTGGTAACATTGCCCTTCAAACCGGAAAACAGTAATGCTTGCACACTACTGCTTGTGATGAAATGAATTTAGCCATAAATGATCTAAATAAAAATAAACGTGAGACACTGCCTCAAAATTATGTGTCCATACATATTATATTAATAAATTATATTCATTGTAATTTCACTTTTAGTCTTTTAACTTTGTCAGGCCGCAAATAAGGACAAAGGGTATTTTCAACATCATCAAGTATCAATCACTATTTTAGCTAGTTTGTAATAAATACCGGGTCGCGAGACTCCATCGGAAAAAAAGATGTTTTTTTTGTTATTACCATTGATTCACCTTTCATTAGATTAGGTTCTTATTAGATGTTTTTTTTATAAATAACTAGTTGCAAACAAACATACATACAAATTCTTTTATCGCAACCATTCGCAAAATTCGAATCAGATCCTTGTGTTATGAACCTACTTTAAGAATGTGTAATATGTTCACTGTTGGCGTATCTCAATAAACTCGCAACTAGTTGCGATGGAAGAATTATTTATTTACGATGGTTGCGATGGAGGCCGAAAGCGATAATTCACCCACCGTGAGCACCAAGCCTCTCGACATCGTAATGACATTCAGAGGCTTGAAAGAGACGTCATTGAGCGCGAGCTGCTTAGAGAACTGCTCCAACTCGACTGACAGCGGGTCGTTCACGGAGGGCGCAAGCAACATCACCCGGCTCACCAGCTCGCGTGTGCACTCAATCTGTTTGTGTATTATTTTTTATTTATTTATTATTAGTTATTAGATGTGTTTTTGTTTGGGTTTAATACCAGTCAGCTCTATATCTCCAATATTCAATCTTATTACTATGTATTTTTAAATCTAATAATCAAATCTACCTACCTCTGCATGTATCAAATGGCAGGGTTCAACGACAATTACCAGATTGATTGCGTGGAAAAAGGTCCAAAATAATTCTAATATCTCTCGGTTAATCAATATTGTTGGATTCAATAATTTCATATTATTCAATGAAGCAACTGTAATAAGAACGAACATATTATATTAAAAGTTAAACAATAGCCCAAACTATTAAAATGCTACCTACAACTGCGAAGAAAAAGACAAATCAAATTACTAACTTTACAAACATCAACATCGGATAAACCTCTTACTTAGGCTACAGAATTTCACATGTACAATAGAGTGAATCGGTTTCTTCTAGGCAAGCGTGCTCCATCGTAGACTGCATCTTCGTTTAACATCAGACGAGTTGGTAGTCTAACGCAAGCCTATACTAAAAAATAATAATTGCGTATTTCATTGTCGGAAGCTAAGACCCATTTTAGAGACATAGCGCCAACGCAAGTAAATAAAAAAAAATTACACACTCACGGCCCCACTTAAAAAAAACTTCTCAACCGTTAGTCACTGCTTAAGATGCTCTGCCATCTTCTCTCTGACGTAAAGTGTAACATGCAAGAATAAGACAGAGAAATTTAAGCAGTGACTAAGAGAATCGAGATTATTTTAGGTAAAGGCTGTCAGTTATAAATTACATACCTATTTAGCGGATAGAAGTTTTTTCAGTAATAAAATATTATGATCTAAATTAATAACATAAGTGCTTCCAGTTTTTTACTAAGAAAAAACCGCTGGAAAAACTGTAACCAATTGTAAAAACCAATTGGGCATTTTGTTAAGTAAAAATAATATTTGACTTTAACTAGCTTAAAAGAGAAAATCATTAGTTTATGAGGAATTCCACTACGGATGTCTTGTCACATCCTCTTATTCTCTCTCTTACTCACTGTAAAATGGTGTTTCTTGGTTTGCAATCAATTAAAGGAAATGAATAGCTTACATAAATTGATGACAAAGTAGTAAGGCTTAGTGACGAGCTGCAGGAAGGTTGTGGCTACAAATATAATCAGCACGAGCCCATAAGAGCGGTCCAAAACACGCACCGCGTCACATGCAGAAGAGAACGCAAACGATATACCACGGATGGTCTGGTGGTAGACAATTGAGTAGGTTTTGTTATCTGGAGAATAGAAATTATATGCACCATGTTAAAGATGAAATTCAAATGTGCTACAGTATTGAAAATGTTTATTCACGATAAAATTATTTTACGCCAAAATTATCATCGTTACTTGACGTTCGTGATTTCTAGGATTCCGAAGGATGTCCAACAGGACTAGTTACCTACCGTGTCTGTCTATCTGACCAATTTATCGTGGCCGTAGTAATCTAACAATAGAAATATGCACGTCTATGAATCCAATAATACGTTTTTAAAATGAAAATACAACCGACTTCAACTTCGAATACCTGGATGACATCTTCATATTTTCTAGTAATTTTGATTTAAAAACCAAACTACTAAATCGATTTCGATAAAATGTATATGGGACCACCTCTGAAGTATCACTTACAAACCAAAAAAAGAATCATCAAAATCAGTTCATAATTGGCGGAGTAATCGCGTAACATACATACAAAAAAAATACAGTTTAATTGAGAACCTCCTTTTTTGAAGTCGGTTGAAAATAGTTAACATACAATTTATGTGCTAAGTTATATTTTTTTACCTGAGCATGTTCTGTTGAGATCTCCTAGGGTTTTCATGTAGTTATCGACCCTTCTAAACGAATTATTACCTTTACAGAGGCAGTCTTTATCCATGATTATTTGTTGTTGCTTCAGCTCTGAAAGTTTAGTAAGTTATTTATGTCGCGCCTTCAGATAAACTTCAGATAGGTATTCACAGAACAATTTAAATCTAAAATTTGTAAACAATACAATATAATGGTTATCTGTTACCAAAGGCGTATGGTACGATATCATTTATCAAAAATATAATTCGCTTTAAAAAAAAATACAGCCGACTTCAACTTTGAATACCAGGATAACATCTTCATATTTTCTAGTAATTTTGATTTAAAAACCAAACAGCTGAACCGATTTCGATAAAATGTATATAGAACCACCGCTGAAGTATTACCTACCAAAAAAAATATATATCATCAAAATCAGTTCATAATTGGCGGAGTAATCGCGTAACAAACATACAAAAAAATACAGTCCAAATAATGAAGAACTTCTTTTTTTGAAGTCGATTGAAAATTTAAAACAATTGCTTTTAGATTCCTGTATTTGTCGCATGACTAATAAGTATATTTTATAAGGAACCCATGACGGATTATCATGTATTACTTACTCACTCTAAAGTACAGCTGGCGTACGGAAACACACAGATGTTTAGCAACAAATTATCAACTTGTGGTTGATGACTAGCAAGAACTAGAATAGCTCTTTTGTTACCCTTGAAGGCTTCGATCATAATATTTCCTTCATTGGCAGTTCTCATTGTTGAGATTTGAAATGAAGAGGTATGATTAGTAAAAAAAAGTTCTACCTCGCAGCAGGCTCCTTAGGCAGACGTTAACGGCTTTGAAGCTGTACCAAACATGCAGAACTACCATGACAAATAGTAGTATGCCCAGCTCTATGAGCCAATAGTAAGCGTGGTATACCACATTCGTCACTATAATCCACGCTGTAACCAATCAAACACACCAACTCATTTAAGGAATTAGCATAGTATAGTAACTAATGATATAAGTATAGTAACGAATGATATAAGTATAGTAACGAATGATATAAGTATTAAGTATGGTAACGAATGATATAAGTATAGTAACGAATGATATAAGTTAAGTAACTAATGATATAAGTATAGTAACGAATGATATAAGTATAGTAACGAATGATATAAGTATGGTAACGAATGATATAAGTATGTTAACGAATGATATAAGTATGGTAACGAATGATATAAGTATGGTAACGAATGATATAAGTATGTTAACGAATGATATAACTATAGTAACGAATGATATAACTATAGTAACGAATGATATAACTATAGTAACGAATGATATAACTATAGTAACGAATGATATAAGTATTAAGTATGGTAACGAATGATATAAGTATAGTAACGAATGATATAAGTATGGTAACGAATGATATAAGTATAGTAACGAATGATATACGTATGGTAACGAATGATATAAGTTAAGTAACTAATGATATAAGTATAGTAACGAATGATATAAGTATAGTAACGAATGATATAAGTTAAGTAACTAATGATAGTAACGAATGATATAAGTATAGTAACGAATGATATAAGTATGGTAACGAATGATATAAGTATAGTAACGAATGATATAAGTATAGTAACGAATGATTTAATTATACTTCTCGTATATGCAAGCCTATAAGAAAAGAACAATATCACGGAGTCGGTAATGGAGACTGCCATGCAGACTATCACCCAAGCCACAAGCAATCCGATTTTCCAATTTTTTGTTTGTATAGACCAATAGTGGACATTCAACTTTGAGATAATCTGTAGAATAAGAAAATTTTCATTTAATCAGTTATAGTCTTACCTAAAATAATCTCGATTCTCTTAGTCACTGCTTAAACTTCTCTGTCCTTTTCTAGCACGTGCAACTTCACGTCAGAGAGAAGATGGCAGAGCATATTAAGCAGTGACTAACGGTTGAAAAGTTTTTTTAAGCACGGCCGTTACCCTCTATGCCGCGGTAAAACACAGAAGTACCTCTTATAATAAAGAAAAAAAATTTTGAGTGTATTGAATAGAATCGGGATGGATGACAATCAAGGCATATATAAATATGCCTTGAAAATGTCCATCGTACCGTCCTTCATGGCTTATTTTAGATAGATGTTTGTTATGATAACTTCAACCGCATACCTAAAGAGCTCCTCGGAGCATAGAAAATTTAAAGATGCAAGGAAGACCAAGCTTCATTGGTAGATAAGATACATAATACTAATATTGGTTTAGTATCAAGTGGTATTAATAAGCATAAGGGTTTTTTTTAAATAAGATTCATATTGTTATTCTGCTGGTTATTCCCTGTGGCTGAGCTCGACATCATGGGCGGTCACGTCGAAAGAATGGGAGCGGATCTTGCTGCTAAATCAGCCTTTCTGGGCCAAACGCACGGCCGGCGCCCCGTTAGACGTTCCCGATACCGCTAAAGAGATCCGGTGGAGAAGGATCTGCTTGAGTTGCAGGCCGTCCCTTGTGAGAGCATAGTGCAGGAGATGGAAGAGAGGCGGCTCTTAGTATCTTTCTCTCTTAGTGAGGCCAGGACCCACTTTGGGACCATGCGTCATCCTAGTAAGTCATCATCAGCCCGGAGACGTCCGCTGCTGAATGAAGGCCTCCTACTTAGACCGCCATACTGTACGAAAACCTGCCATTTGCATCCACTGGCCCGCGATATTTACAATGTCGTCAGTCGTCGGTGCACCTAGTGGGAGGCCTGTCTACCCTGCGTCTTCCGGTTCGCGGTCGCCACTCAAGAAGCTTTCTTCCCCATCG
The DNA here is from genome assembly GCA_905404285.2 of Erannis defoliaria. Taxonomy (NCBI): domain Eukaryota; kingdom Metazoa; phylum Arthropoda; class Insecta; order Lepidoptera; family Geometridae; genus Erannis; species Erannis defoliaria. The sequence continues at coordinate 13,776,144 of FR990088.1, forward strand.
GTTATCAGCTCAAGCGCTGTGGCCTGCGCATTGCCACTACAACTTTCACTTTGGACCTGGCTATGTCCTTAACCGTATCAGGTTAAGTAAGTAATTATTATTATTCGCGTAATTTGCCTCCTAGCCATTGAGCTATAATAAAAATAGAGTCACAAACGTGCATATAAATGTCCACGCCAAAACTCGGCGCACGCTATACAGTACGCCAACTTTTTGAACGACTTGAACTACGATAAAACACAAGCTCTCAAGAATACATTTGATCACTATACAAGCGACATAACGTCTAAATTCCAACAATTGTGAACTATATAATGCACGTAGAGGTATGTACAACGACAGTCGGACGTTTTTTGACTGTTTTCACTTAGAGATTGTGACTCTTTAGATATTAACTCAATGGTTCTAGCCTAATTTTGTATTTTTGCTTACCTTTTGCAGTTGATTTAGGACTGAGATTATACACCGCATGTGGCTTGACGTGCTGAACACCATCATGGTCCACATCACCACGGTCATGAGAACTGTTATGAACCACATTACGTGACGCGTCTCTGTGCCCACGGGGTCCAAACTGGGCCGTAGCTTCTCAGTGATCGTGGTACCCATAACTATTGCGCCTGAAAACAACATCAGATAGCTCTACTGACTCTACTGTAAGCAATTTAAAATTGGGGAACTTTCGATCTTTATTTAAGGTAAAAATTGAAAGGTGAAGACCTAGCCCAGCGAACCTGAAACTAAACATTCATATTTTTTTATTGTATAATTATGGAACTTACTTATGAATATTTAATATGTATAATTTTGTAATATAACTCACACAATATGTAGGTACTTATTGAATTTACCTGTCTAAATAATATAATTTACTATTATCTTTTTTCATTGTGTTAGGTCATTTTATAATATCTAAATTATAAAACTATATCGTTAACGCGCACAATAAATCTAGCCTGTAATTCTTTTGTAGGACCCCAGAATACTGGCTGAGCCGAGCTTGGGGTCCACTGTAATGTTTTTTTTTAAATTTTGAATCTTTGTAACGTCATAACTACCCCAATTTACACCTCCGCGAATTAAAACCAACTATTTCGTGTTCTAGAGACGATAAGAAACACATCCATACCGGTTGTAAGTATAATTATATGGAAGAGATGGCTACGAAAACCGTCTTTAAAAGACTTTTAAAGGAAGGAGACTTTTTCAACATTTGCAATAATTATAATTAAATATTAGTATTATAAAAAATATTAATTAATTATAATGATATATTTTAATACTTGTGTGGTTGGAAGAGCCTCCACAACCAACTTCTTAGTTTCTTTTAGCAACTATAAACTTACCAGTGATGAAAACAACGACGCATCCAAATACATGAAGACTTGGAGACATGGTAACCCGCCAGCCTCTCCCCGCCTTTACGAACCGGAGCGGAGCCAGGCCCACGCATCTCAACACACGCAGAGATAGCGCTAGAGGCCCTGACACGAAGCATTCAGCCTGCCCGTGCATGGTTACTGCACCTGCAGGCCTAACATGCGCAGCGCGAGAAAATTTTCTCGATTCTACAAAACAGGACAAGGCTACGAATTTGTATAAGTTTGTCTCGTTTTCGCACGACATAAAGACACGACAAAATTTTCTCGCGGTGCGCATGTTAGCCCTGCTGGGCAGCTTTGTAAGTTACGAGTGTTTACTGTGTGTTTAGTGATATGGATGTTTAGACTTTAGATAGATTGTGGGTTTTGAGCGTGGATTTAATACTTAAGTGGACTTAATAATACGCATTAAAAAAAATATACAACCGAATTCAACTTCGAATATCTGGATGACATCTTCATACGTTCTAGTAATTTTGATTTAAAAATCAAACTACTGAACCGATTTCGATAAAATTATCTAAATATCTGGGACCACCTCTGAAGTATTACCTACCAAACAAAAAAAGAATCATCAAAATCAGTTCACAATTTTATTTCGCCTAACATACATACAAAAAAAAAACATTTGAATTGAGAACCTCTTTTTTTTAAGTCGTTTGACAATAAAGAAACAAAGGTATCTTAGTTTACTTTTCTTTGAATCTCTCAGAGCGAGACGAAAATGAGATCCTAATAATTAATGGTTTTGACAGCGCGGTTCCAGGTAGCACTCACAAAAAATAATAAATGACTTGGAAACCAGGCTGAAATAAAATTCTTAAATTAATATTGGAAAACTTACTTAGGTAGATATTATAATAAAAAAAACGCTTATTTCAGGCAACAGGAGTTACATAAAAAACACAGACCCATATAATAGATACCTAAAAAATTATATAGTTGTGCTAGACCGTCATAACATGAATGCCGCTTCAAACGAGAATTACTCGTATCTTGATTATTACAGAAAAAAAGTGTATGGAAAATTACCCAAACATGTAATGGCCGTACATATGAATTGTTGTTTGATAAGTACCTTTTAAGTAAGTAAACATCTATTTTTGTCCCTAGTCAAACACCTAATTATCTTCAAATAACGAGTAGAAGTTATGATTGATCTACAAGAAGTTATGATTAATCTTCTCCGTATTTATTTTCATATTAGATCTATGTTTTTTATAATAAAAATATAAAACAGAATAATAATAAAACAGAAGAGCCTGGCTGTATTAAAACTCTTAAATAAGTATTTGAAAACTTACTTAAATCAGTAGATATGTAGTTATGCTAGACCCTCATAACATTAATGCTGCTTCAAACGAGAATTAAAAAAAACAAAGTGTATGGAAAATTACACAAATTTGACTGTAATGGACGCACATAGTAATATACAAACTGTTATTTGCTAAGTGTCTACAAAGTAAACATCATTTCGCTTTAATAGATATGTAAGTAGTCAAACACATAATTGTCTCCGAAGCACGATCTACAATGATGAATGTACAACAAGTAATGATTAATGTACAACAAGTAATGATTAATGTACAACAAGTAATGATTAATATACAAAAAGAAATTATTATTGTATTAAGTATTTAAATTCAGGGTTTTAAACGTCTTTGATTATAGAAAGGTATACTTATATTCAACGGCTTTGGTGGCCCAGTGCTTGTCGTGCGAATTATGAGGGATGCGCCTAGCGAGAGTCTCTTGTGTTGATCGAGACTATAATTGGTTTGTTACAATTGTCGGTTTTGACTGCGCCGATGAAAACGCGAACCATTATAATTTTCCCTGGATTAAGATTAATTTCCATTCCGTATCACTCTCTAAAGTATCGAATCGAATCCCACACGTAACACGTTAAGAGGAAGAAATAATTTTCCACCAATTTTAAATCCAACGAATACACTCATAAGCATAAACTCATAAGAATAAACATTTTATGACATTTATTAGGATAAGCAAGCAAGTAAGAATTTCTTCGTCGAAGTAAGAAGGTGAAAAATATTTTGTCTAAAATATTTTTGATGTAAGTATTTATTTTTATTATAACTTTTTTTTTGCTTCTGGGTTGGTTCCTATATTATAGTGTATGTAACTAATTAATCAGAAAATTATGAAATAAACAACAATGTTTTACTTAAAATAGTTTCATATGCTTATAATCATAACAATAAATTATTAATTTTACAGTAATCAATAATAATTGATAGTGCATCACACTAGTGATAAATCTGCAAAGTTCTCATATTATTCAAATTTCCTTAGGATTTTAAGAACACTAAGGGCTTCTTTCACCAACCTCAAGTAAAGTGTTGATTAGTTACTTTCCGATTCGTGCTAATTGCCGAGTAGATGTCCTAAGTAACTTGTGCCAGTTTCACAAACAAAAACTAACCTTCAAGTAACAACTCGCCGATTAAGCAGAATGAATGTACGGAAACGTTCAATGTTCACTCAGTTTTGCTTCCTTTACTGTCACAAGTGTCAAACGTCAACTTTTTATAATCAAAAATAACCTCGTGTGTGTGGATTGTTGTGTCGTGGTATATTTTTTTTTATCAGATAACGTCTATACCTACTTATATTATGTACTTTTAGGTTACATTTTATATACATCACATAAATGGGATGGACAATAACTTATTTTAAAGAAGAGGCACCTTTCTGAGTTTCATTTTTTATCTGCTGATGCACTTGATTGTCTTTTTTCTTAAACCAAAAAATATTTCATCATCAAAACGAAATAATCAACACGTTAAAACACGAATTCTCGGAACTCTTCGTGAGGTATGAGAAAATTGTTACAATCTTTTATTAGATCTTCAATTAATTCAATGAAATCCATTTTTAACGTATATTTGAGAATTTCGTGAACACAACCGTAGGTGCAGCAGGTACCTACAATGACAATAGACATAACTGTATAATTTGTCTTACTCGTCGGTTAAGCCCGCTAACGGGCAGATGAAGCAACGAGTAAATTAAAGGCCAGTTTATATGGCGATTAGCTCTACTCGGACATTATGAAACTGGCACAGCATGTTACTTACCACTTTAACCGGGGAGTAGCTTACTCGGGACTTTACTTAGGGATGATGAAAGAGGCCCTTACGATTAAGAATTTAATTGCATTTAGTGCATTTAATGAATTGTGATTAATCTAACTTATATTATCACTCAGTTATTGAAATCAATCAAAATCACTAAATATGTAATTATGCTGCCCAGTATCTGAAACAATATTTTGGTGTTAATATTTTTTACTAAAGTTTAATGTACAAATTTAAGGATTTTAACATACTTATTAACTAAAGCTACGTGTCCACTGGGTCAGAATCGCAGCGTACGCAGCGTACAGATCATAAAAATGTAGGCTCTGATTTGCCTATCATAGAAAAATCATACGACCATTCGCAGTATCACAGAAAGCAATACAAAGCAACCAAATCTGTATGCTGCATACGCTCCGACGCACAGGGTCGGACTTGTGGACGCGTAGTTTTATCAGACGGCTAGAAAAACACTCGCATACATTTTAATAAAAATGGTAAGCCGAACGAGATGCTCTCGTGATAGTGAGAGACAAATCCTATCGATGATGATCATTGCAATAGTACATTGCTTTAAGTAGCGAGCGAAACGAAGTTCAATGGCATAATTTTTTTAACAGTGCCATTTATACGAATAGACAGCAATTTCTTAATTACAAAATTCGGTTACGTGTTTTTTAAGCTTATTTTTCTACAGTGTAATATGTCACGTTTGTACCCACCGTGAGCACCAAGCCCCTCGACATCGTGACAACGCTCAGAGGTTTGTAAGAGACGTCATTGAGCGCGAGCTGCCTGCAGAACTGCTCCAACTCTGCTGACAGCGGATCAGACGCGGTTGGCGCGCACACCATTAGCTGACTCAACAGTTCACGTGTGCACTCAATCTGGTAGTGGGAAAGTTTTATACCAGTCTTATGATTTGTATAATATTATATCGGTGCATGCTTTAAATATAAATACCTCCTTAATTATTTAATATCGCACCACTTAGTTTAGTTTTTGTGGACTAGAGATGGAAGTGGCGCCATCTCTAGTGTAACGCTGGTAACGACTCTAGTCTGCATGATATTGTTGACGTCCAGAAGATGAGCAGGGTGGCCACCAATCACAAACCAGAATAGTTTCTGTGAGATCTCGGTAGAGGGATGAGGGGTGTATGAGCGCTGACAAAGTGGTCAAGGAGTTTAGTCATTGTGTAGTTGTGTCGTTGAGAGAGGCAGCATTCGTTACACAGCGGAAAGCGTTGTCCCCCCATGTTCAATAATATTTCATACTTTTCATGTTAATTCTTCTTAGTTTTTTTTTCTTATTATGATAGTCATGATTCTACAGATGTGTGTATACGGGGTTAGTTCTAATCAGTTAGCATCCATTTAAGGGCATATTCAGTACATCAAAACAAACAACTTTTACTATAGGGCCAACACCGAAATCGCGAAAAAATTATCAGCTGTTCCATACATTTTTCCCAAGGTCGATGAACTTTTTGTATGGAACAGCTGATATTTTTTTCGCGATTTCGGTGATGGCCCTATAGTAAAAGTTGTTTGTTTTGATGTACTGAATATGCCCTTAAAAGGATGCTAACTGATAGAACTAACCCTGTATAACAGCAGCTACCAGTCTTATGATATCAATGATTTTAAAAAACGTATTAATATTGTTTAAATTCTAGAACTAATAACAAATTTACCTCGGTATGTGTCAAATGACAAGGTTCAATGGCCATCGTCAGATTGATTACGTGAAAAAGGATCCAAATAAACTGTGATAACTGTTCAAAACTATAACTTCTACCATACGGTGACTGTAAATATGGTCTTTGAACTGAAAAAAATTGTAAAATATGTTAAGAGGACAACATTGAAAATTCTTGTAGGGTTGACGTCTTATTTTATAATATCAGTTCGTTAAAAATCGGACATGTCACTCAGATATACAGAATGTTGCTTAGTTATCTTCATACCCAGTAATTTCTCTGGTTAATCATAATCTAGTCTGTTCTAAGGTAATTAAAATATCGCTGTCACTTTTTTACAAGGCATGTTAGCTAAGGACAGCAATACTTTAGTTAGTTTAGTTCTGTAAACAAAAACCTTTAAAATCGACCCCATTGCTCGTTTAAAGTTATTAGATTACTAGCTGCGCCCCGCAGTTTTACCCGCGATTGTGGTTGTTTTGTATATACCCAAAAAAAAAAACATCCAAATCCGTTCAGCCGTTTCGGCGTGAAGGAGTCACAAACGCACACTGACAAACTTTTGCATTTATCTCAGGGTGACGAGCGCTGTGCGGTGCGGCGCAGGATTATGTTCGCAAGTTCACAATTCTGGCACTGCTACTGTTATGGGCAGGCGTGACGCTTACCACCAAACAAACGTCCCGCTAGTTTCATCACTTGAAAGTATTAAAAAAAACCTTGGACGACTTCCAGCATTCTTTCAGTTTTTGTGGAATGTGTCGTAGTGGTCGAGTCAACGAAAGATTAGCTTACTTAAATTGGCGATCAAGTAATATGGCGAGGTGACGAGCTGTATAAAGGTCATGGCTACGAACATCATCAGCACGAGTCCATAGGAGCGGTTCACAACACGAACCGCGTCACAAGCAGTCGCGTACGCAGATGATATAGCGCGGAAAGTCTCGTGGTGAGCAGTCGATCTGGTCCTGTTATCTGGAAGATGGATATGAATTAATGACTTATTAAAGTAGAAAGAACTAGTTACGCTCCGCGGTTTCACCCACGTCATGATGATGATGATGATGATAGGAAGTGTTATGGGCCTATAATGTGTCACCCCCTCAAGTCGTCCCTGTGAACAAATATTGAAAACATCTTATTTTATTTTTTATGAATTATCCAAATACCAATTTCTATCAATATAACTTTAAAAACAAGATTTTTTTATGTATAGTCTCATCCCCCGTTTCACCTTCTTAAATCATCCCTATCAAAAATAAATAAAAAAAAAAACAATTTTCATCACGATAACTTCAAAGCAAAGAACTTTCCATATACAGTTTCATCGCACGGTTCACCCCCTTAATTCAGACCTGTATCAAAATCCGTTCTTAGATGGCGTCTCCTACCTATAAACCATTGAAGAGAAAACTAAAGTAGGGCTTTCGCTTTTCTATCCTATAAACTACCTACCTGCCAAATGTCAGCTTCTGTGATCAAGTAGTTTTCGTGTTTAGTCAGTGAATCACTTTCGCATTTACAAACAATTCATTGACTTTGGACAAAATGTATGGAACAGCTGATTTTTGTTCGCGATTTCGGGGTTGGCCCCATAGTAAAAGTTGTTCATAATGATGAATATTGAACTGAGATTCAGTGTTGTTGAACCTTTTTGTTACAGATTGTATATAGATACATAGATAAAGAGGCTAAAGTACGCCGCTTGTGGAAACCCTGGGTTGTTAGGGTATAGAAGCTTAGAAGCTTATGAGGGAAATATAGCAAAAAACACTCATAGATAAGACAGGTGACTCCCGGTCCGGTTCGTTTCTAGTGCAGAGGTTGGCCATTGCCATTCAGCGTGGGAACGCGGCGAGTGTGATGGATATGAACAGTGATAATATAAAGAGAATATTATTATGGACGAAATGAAAGCATAAATCAGCTTTCCTGAGTCAACCAAACGGGTGATGCCCTCTAGGACGCCGCTTATATATCACTGAAGGGATCTAGTGGAGAGAAATCTGCGCGAGCTGCTGGCCGTCTCGTTGCAGGACATCGCACAGCATAGAAAGTACTCGAAACATAGGCAATAAGTACAACAAAATGTTGACACTCAGACAAACATTCTCGACACATGTTTCACGCGGGGTTTGTCTCGACGGATCCCGGGATCGGATTGACTTTGCCACGGATCACGGAGAGTTGTTACGGACATTACCGTGCTACGCTATATTTATCGGCTTAACAAGCCGATTCAAAATTTGCCAGAATTTTACCGCCTTGTGGTAAGATTTTATTATCAAAGTTGCCTTGGCAATGTTTGAAAACGTGGTGAATTTTGGGAGCCGGCCGAATTTCTTCCGTACGCGGACAAAGTCGCGGGCGACCTCTAGTACTATAATAGCTGACTGACATTATTCGAAAAAAAATTCTGAGTATATTTTTTTACCTGAGCTTTTTTTGTTGACATCTTCTTGAGCGTTGATGTAGTTAACGACCATGAATGGAATAGTATTTTTAGCCTTGCACTGGCGGTCCATGATTATTTGTTTTTGCTGCATGTCTGTAATATTAAATTATATTTCTCAGCTTCATGCTTTAGATATGACCAACCTTTTTCTCTTCTGTCAAGTGTATAATTATAGTACAGTAAATATATTATCCGTAATATCATCCGTAATGTATTATTTCGTCATTCACGAAGACACTTCGCCTGAAGCATGGCACAGGAGTGTGGTGGTGCTGTTCTTCAAGAAAGGAGATAACACCTTATTGAAGAATTATAGGCCCATCTCACTCCTGAGCCATGTGTACAAGCTGTTCTCGAGACTCATTACGAACCGTCTCGAACGCAGGTTTGATGACTTCCAGCCTCCCGAACAAGCCGGTTTCCGTAAAGGCTTTGGCACCATAGACCACATTCACACGCTTCGCCAGATTATACAGAAGACTGAGGAGTATAATCGGCCGTTATGTCTAGCGTTTGTGATTTATGAAAAAGCCTTCGATTCAATCGAGACCTGGGCGGTGTTGCAGTCCCTCCAGCGATGTCATATCGACTATAGGTATATCGAAGCGCTGAAGTGTTTGTATAGAAACGCCACAATGTCAATCCGGTTGCAGGACGAGAGCACGGAACCAATCCAATTGCAGAAAGGCGTGAGACAGGGAGACGTTATTTCTCCGAAACTGTTCACGAACGCATTAGAGGACGTTTTCAAGCTCTTCGACTGGGACGGATTCGGCATCAACATTAATGACGAATACATCACTCACCTTCGCTTTGCCGATGATATAGTCATCATAGCAGAGTCGCTGAAGGACCTCAATACTATGCTCAGCGACCTCAGTAATGTTTCCCAACAGGTGGGTTTTAAAATGTACATGGACAAGACAAAGATCATGTCCAATGTCCATGTTGTGCCCGTACCGGTTGTCGTTGGGAATGATACTCTCGAAGTTGTTGACCACTACAACTACCTTGGACAGATTGTTCAGTTAGGTAGGTCCAACTTCGACAAAGAGGTCGCCCGAAGAATCCAACTCGGATGAGCAGCGTTCGGGAAATTGCGTAGTATCTTCTCGTTCAAAATCCCTCAGTGTCTGAAAACAAGCGTCTACAACCAGTGTGTGTTGCCAGTGATGACATATGGAACTGAAACGTGGTCTTTAACTGCTAGCCTTTTGGAGAAACTCGGAGTCACGCAACGGGCAATGGAGAGAGCTATGCTCGGAGTTACTTTGCGCGATAGAATCCGGAACGAGGATATTCGCCAAAGAACCAAAGTTACCGACATAGCTCGCAAGGTTTGCATGTTGAAGTGGCAATGGGCAGGCCATATCGCTCGAAGAACTGACAACCGATGGGGAAGAAAGGTTCTTGAGTGGCGACCGCGAACCGGAAGACGCAGCGTAGGAAGGCCTGCCACTAGGTGGACCGACGACATTGTAAAAGTCGCGGGCAACCGGTGGATGCAAATGACAGGTTGTCGTACAGTGTGGCGGTCTAAGGGGGAGGCCTTCGTTCAGCAGTGGATGTCTCCGGGCTGATGATGAAATATATTATAGTTCTAGCGCTTTTAGTTAGTTAAAATACTTAAATTGAAAACCAGACTATCAACATGAGGTTAATCTCCAGCTAGTCCAGCAAAGAGCTAAAAATACCTCACAGCCAAACTATGATTTCGATCACGATGTTTTACCGTCATTGTTTAAGCTCATTGCTGCGATCAAGAGACCTACCTCGCAGCAGGCTCCTCAGGCAGACGTTAACTGCTTTGCAGCTGGACTGGACATACAGCACCACCAGAATAAACAATAGTATGTCCAACTCTATGACCCAACAGCAGGCATAGTATATCATATACGCCACTTTATGCCACACTGCAACCAAGCAACAACATAATAACCAATAAAAAATTATCCTTATCCATAACAATGATAACAGAGTATTAATAAAATATGGTGTTGTAGGTATACTTCTCAGATGTGAAAGCCTATAAGAAGAGAACAACATCACAGCGCCTGTAATGGAGTTTGTATAGCAAACTGTCATCCAAGACACGAACAGTCCGAATTTCCAATTCTTCCACTGTACTGGCAAATGGCGAACTTTCAGCTTGGAGGTTATCTACGAAATCAAAATATTTTATTTGTGTAAGTTAGATGATCTAGTTCTTAAACCTGCAATAATAAAATGCGTCATAAGGAGCTCGAGTGATCGCCGCTTTAATAAGAAACACTTTTACACTATTGGAGTTCAAACCACAGTTCAGACATCAACATGGAATTTTTTTTACCAGAGAAATTACTGAGTATGGCGAGATTTAACATCTAATATCTCAGGGTGACGAGCGCAGTGCAGTGCGGCACGTCGTGTTCGCAAGCGCACAATTCTAGCACTGCTACTATTAGTGGCCACCAGGCGAATGTCTTGCTCGTCTCTACACTTGATTGAATAAAAGAATAAAAAAACTGTATGGAGGTAGATGAAACTGTGTGAACGACGAATACAATTGCTGTATTTTATTTTGTTTACCTCCTGCATTTGGTTGACGACAGCGATAATGCTCCGCATGTTGCTCGACGTACTAAATACCATAACGGTCCACGTCGTCGTGATCATTTGAACCAATATGCACCACACTACACGCCGCGTTACTGTGGTCATAGGGTCCACCTGGGGATATAGCAGCTCGCTAACCATGGCGCTGATGATCACGGCGTCTGAGACAAAAATCTAAAATGATGTCTTTTCTATCTTTTTTGCTTTTATGTCTGATATTAGTTGGCTATATACCGCCACGTTTATATGCTAAAGCACCGCCAACACTAACCGCGATAGCCAATGAACGAGGGACGTCTGTATCACAGAAGAGAGACCTAAGAGTAGGGCCTTCGCTTTTCTGTGGTCTGCATCGTGCAATGTTGTACAGGGGATTATTATACTAGTACAAGTTCTGTCAGTACACTACGAGAGAGAATCTCCGAATAGAACATGTAGCCCGATGAAATGTTAGTACATAAATAACAATTGTAATGTACGTAACCTCTTGATGAAGGAAATAGTACAACAGGAAACCACTCATGCAATAAGAAACATTTAGTTTCAGCAAGAAGAAGTCTTGTGTACAAAATGTGTTTTTTCCATAAATAAAATCTTGTCTATTGTCTATAAGATGTTCTCTGCTGGACGAAGGCCTCCTCTTTAATAAGGAGCGGATCCCCCGTAATTCCCACGCTTGGCAGGCGGCTTGAGGATCACAGAATACTCACCATCAAGATGACACTGCTGCCCATCCTCTGGATGCAGTTTTAGGACATGGTACCTCCAAGTCCATAGTAAATAGTAGTCCAGGTAAACCATAATTAAGTACTTATAAAGAACTTTCGGGACCTGGGTATGTCCTTAAACTGCAACCAGATTCACCGGAAGACGGGCAGCAGCGTCCTCTTGGTTAACGGTGGTGAGCACTCTGCGATTCCCACGCTTGGCCTCCTGCCAAGCGTGGGGATTATGGTAACACCCCTCTATAAAGGGGGAGGCCTTCGGCATTGGACGTTTTATGGCTGACGACGAAAGAACTTTCGAAAAGTTTTTGAAAGAACCATAAACTTAAAGGTCATAAACAAATTTTCTTTTAATACCATATGCGGTGGAAACAGAACAGCCAACACGCACAAGTTCTAAGGTTCTTTAAAAGTTACTTTAACTTACCAATGAAAATTACGACGACGCATCCAAATATATAAAGAGTTGGAGACATGGTAATTCGCCAGCTTCTCCCCACTCTTACGAACCGGAGCGGAGCCAGGCCCACAAATCTCAACACGCGCAGAGTTAGCGCTAGAGGACCTGACACGAAGCACTCAGCCTGCCCGTCCATGGTTACTGCACCTGGGCAGCTTTGTATTTTAACAATAACATCGGTGCTTACCTGGGCAGTGAGTATAAACATTTGATTGGCTAGTAAATTATATAGTAACCTAATCTCAACAACATGTTTACTTTAATTCAATTAGGTATAGAACGAGTCTAGATGCAGGCGCGGTTACACCCGCGTGATGATAAAAAATTGTGACGATGATGATATAAAAAGTAGCCTATGTTTTATTCCAGGAAATAAGCTACCTCCATTCGAAGTTTCATCCAAATCCGTTCAGCCATTGTGGCGTGAAGAGGTAACAAACATACACACGGTCAAATATATAATTATTATTATTATTCGAATTTATAATTATTAGTAGGATAGGATCATCATCATCATCAGCCCGGAGACGTCCACTGCTGAACGAAGGCCTCCCCCTTAGATCGCCACACTGTACGCCAACCTTGCATTCGCATCAACTGGCTGCCCGCGACTTTTACAATGGCGTCGGTCCACCTAGTGGGAGGCATTCCTACGCTGCGTCTTCCGGTTCGCGGTCGCCACTCAAGAACCTTTCTTCCCCATCGGTTGTCAGTTCTTCGAGCGATGTGGCCTGCCCTGCGCCACTTCAACTTGTAAACCTTGCGAGCTATGTCGGTAACTTTGATTCTTTGGCGAATATATATCCTCGTTCCGGATTTTATCGCGCAAAGTAACTCCAACTAGGATAGGATAGTGTGATTTAAAGTAAGTTTTTTCTTTTAATGAAATATTTACGTAAAACTAAAGAGGGGCTTCTTCACGGTCCGGTACTGGGCTGTACTAGAGCATGGTCACTTGGTCTAAAAGACCATCTCAGACCAAATGACGGCCTGAATTAGGGCCGGGCGTTTTCTCACTAACCACTGCACGACACGATTTACGGTCGCATACATTACAGACGACAAGCTAAAAACGTCGTGTCGTGGTTCGTTTTATCACGAGTCGACACGACAGCACTGCTCGGCGCGTCGATGCTGAATGAAGTGATTCGATTGAGAAATTTGAGGAGAACTTGGGCATAAGCATAAGTGTCATAAATTTTATGTGAAATGTGAATATCGATTTTAACGAAACCTACTTACGAGTTAAATTTGATAAACGTCAATCGACACATAACACAGAAATAAAAGTGAACTTATATACTTATACATATACTTAAAAACTTATTTACTTCAATGCAAACATTAGAATAATGACTGTTTTATTCTGTAAGTGGTCAAACACATCATAAAAAATATCTCAAGATCTCTTATCTTAAATCTGACAGGAGTATGATTGATCTATAAGTACTTTAAAAAGAAGATGATTAACCTAGTATTCTATATATTTTTTATGGTTATCGAATCAAACCACAGATCTTATTATAGCCTGTTGATGGCTCGACACGACCCACCATTGCAAGCAGGGGGCGAGGAAACGTTCTATGCTTGCAATGTTGCGATTGGCCAATCACTGGGATGACGCAATCTGAGTTATGAAATTATGAAATTTAGACGTCCTCGCAGTGGCTAGCAGTGGTTTTTAAACAATAAACAATGATAAACAAATAATTACATTTTAGAAATAGGTACATAGTAGTATTATAAGATAATATCATTACCTTTGGCGACCGTATTGCCAAACAGTAAGTAAGTAAATACCGTAAACTTGACTGCGCTGACCAAAGAGATAATATAAACACTAGGTTCTATCCACTGAAGAGAGAAGTTCCTTCGCTTTTCTGTGGTTCTAGCACTCACTAACCAAAAAGGTAGAGAAAGAAAAAAAATATCTTGAAGAAAAAAATACTCGTTTAATAACTGTAAGTTTATATTTCTATCATTTCACACTGTTTTTCAAACTTTATTTTTATGTCACTGGTAGTGCAATTAAATACCTTAGCTTATGAATAATCTATAAAACATTCTGAGTATTAACACACAATTCAATATTCGTTTTCAAAAACACGACGATTAAAAATTACTTATGTTGAGTGCATCTTTCCAGTGTAGTTAAATTAGTAGTTTAATTATTATTTTGGTTACTGAAGTCAACCAAAATGACTAAATAAGTAATTATGCTCCCCAAAATCTGAAAAGAAATTAAATACTTAATTACAAAAAAAAACCTTTTGCCCAATTTCTTGATACAAGAGAATCAAAATTCATAGGGTAGGTACAACTCGTTGTAAATAAAAATAAAAGAAGCTAGGTATAGACCTAGCCAATGTAACGAAAATTCTAAATTGGAAAAAAGACAAAAAATAAGTTTGATATGATTATAATCGCAAATAAACTCACATTTACAGTATTTTTTTCGACTACAAAGTTAAGTTTTTCGTTAGAGTATTTTTTAAGTAGTTTCGGTTTACGTAAATATCGTTGCGCATTTGACGGCTGTATTTTAACAGATTTCAACGTCTCGTTTGTTCTGGGCGAGATTGTAGTTCTACCCACCGTGAGCACCAAGTCCCTTGACATCGTGACGACGCTCAGAGGTTTGTAAGAGACGTCATTGAGCGCAAGCTGCCTGCAGAACTGCTCCAACTCTGCCGACAGCAGGTCGGAAATGGAAGGCGCAAGCACCATCAACCGGCTCACCAGCTCGCGGGTGCTCTCCACCTGTTTGTGTTAAAGTTATATAGCGGTGACTCCTAAATTCAATCGTAATAGAATATATTTTTAGGTCGGGGTTTTCCCACTTTTAGCTACTGTATTTCATATCGAGTTTATCTTCGTCGTTTTAAATTTAAACTTTAAACAATAAACATGTACCTACTTAACTTTATAGAAATTGAACACACAAATATTATACAGGTTGTTAGTTTGGACACCATTATACTTCTAGGATCTCATTGTACTCATCATTATGAACAACTTTTACTATGGGGCCAACCTCGAAATCACGAAAAATAACAGCTGTTCCATACAAAAAGGTTCATCGATCTTGGACAAAATGTATGGAACAGCAGTTTTTTTTTTCGTGATTTCTGGGTTGGCCCCATAGTAAAAGTTGTTCGTAATGATGAGTACAATGATATCCTAGAAGGATAACGGTGTTCAAACTAACACCCGGTATATTAGGTAAGTATATTCAAGGGCATCGAAAAAGCAGATAACTAATTTAGGATGATCGACTCCATAGTTTTTTTAATCAAAGATCACACCTTGATAATGTTTTTTTTCTCTTCTCCTGCTAAGACATTTCATAGTAAAAACATACAAAATAAGTAAGTATTTTATTTCATTGAGAAACGGAATACAGGAGCGTTTTTATTTTGTATTTTACGAGTAATGAGAGAAAAACCAGAAAATACGAAGTTACACATGCACCAATTTGTGTAACCGCCAAATTTTTGCTCGGCTAAACGTAGTCCTATCTGTTACAGCGTAAGACTGACAATCGAATAACAAACGTGCTTGAAACGTGAGATAACCTCGCCTCAGATTGACGACGTATGTTTACCTCTGTTTGTGTCAAGTGGCAAGGTTCAACGACCATCGTCAGATTCATTATGTGAAATAAGGACCAAATAAACTGTGTTGTATGTTGTACTAATAGAATCATTCTTGAATTAGCCAATGTTATCCGTAGTTCAGCAACTGCAAAAATAGACATGTTTCATAATTATTAGGTGCATTATGTTTTAAGTGTGCTATTGTGGTAAATACAGTCGAGGTGGTATTATGCGCGCGAGCCGCAGGCAAGCGCAATAAAGGAGCTGAGAGTGTAATAACCAGTAGCACTCGCGTTCCATACGACGATTTTCATCAGTCTTGCGAGGAAAAAATCAAACTCTTTTTGATAATATCAACCACACAGCGAAAACGTCAACAAATATTTGCCTAAAATGGAGCACAAACCAGCGATGCGTGCGCAGTTGACATTTTCTTTAGCTGCATAAAAACTCTTTGTTGGTATTATAAAAAAAACTGTATTACCCGACTATATTTTGAATGCTTCACATACATTATAACTTGCAATCAGGTACAAACTTAGCCGGGTTATAGCATAAATGCTGTGCCAGACAGATTCTAGGCTTGCGTAAAAAAAAAGTGTCGCAGTCTGTATCTATTAAACTGCTAAATTTGTAAGTTTAGATCTGTAACAAATTGTCTCCAAAATTGTCTGTTTTGGATGGAATAACTTACTTAAGTTGGAGAGAAGGTAATAAGGCGTGGTGATGAGAAACAGGAAGTTAGAGGCTAGAACCATTGCCAGCACAAGTCCATAGGCACGGTCCACAACACGCACCACGTCACAAGCAGTCGCGTACGCAGAGCATAAAGCGCGGATGGTCTCGTGGTGACCAGGCGAGCTGGTTCTGTTATCTGAGGGATGGCAAATAATCAATTCAACATGTTAAAAATAGTATATGGCTGTACTTAGTACTGTGGAGTCAGCCAAATGACGAAGCTGAAGATCGAGGAGGACGTTATCATATCGTTGGACCCAGATTCTGAGGCAGCTCACGAGGTTATACAGACAGTTTACTCTGACACTAGGGCTGGCCACTCGGCCTATACAATACAATAATACAATACAAAATAATTTATTCAAAACAAAAAGACAGATACACATACATAAAAAGCAAAGATAAGTTACATACACAAAAAGGAGGTTAGTAGGTATATCTATATTTTCGTCATGAACCCGGTCCCAACTCAGCGTGATGTTGGTTATAAACAATCAGCGCTGGTTACGAACTTACTTACTTACAGACAGTTGTAAACCTCGACACAGAAACCAGTGACAGTAAGGCTGAGGCCAAACGAGCGTAATTTTGTGAGTCGTGAGTCGCAGAATTTCGGTCGCGTAATTTCTGCTGCATTCGGTTTCATACAAAAGTCCTAATCCATTCACACGGCAACGCAAAATGAGTTGTCTGCCGACGCACACGCATTATTCGGACGTAATTGAGTTTGCGGGGGCGAGGGGTAAGACGCGGGCCGAGCAAAGCGTCAGTCAGGTACAGATTGCGTGAGAGTCGACACGTATCACAAAATGCTGGACACAGAAAAAATGAAAAAATTCCACGGTTCCATTGCACGACACAAACATCCGCTATAAACGTTGGATAGTAACTGAATAAAATGCGCTCGTCTGGCATCCCAACAGAATTTCTGCCAGGCACCATTTCTGCGACCCAAATTCTGCGACTCACGACTCACAAAATTACGCTCGTTTGGCCTCAGCTTAATGCTATACTTGACCCGACACTACACTGAGGACATTGCAGACTTCAGCCTGTATGAGATTAGAATGACGAGAGCCAAGAGATGGTCGAAAACAGCTTGACTTGCTCAAGATTTCAGTGTTGGCCCCATAGTGAACGTTGTTCATAATGATGAGTACATTAGGTACCCTTCAGTATTACCACACCTTTTTGTTACGTTGTTTATAATAGTTTTAATTATATCTTATGAGGTGTAAGTTGGTTTCATATTTTTTTACCTAAGCTTCGGCTATTGGATTCTGTCAGCGCGTCGATGTAGTTATTGACTTTTTTGAATATGGTATTAACTTTGTGGAGACGATTTTTTTCCACCATCATTTGTTGTTTCTCCATTTCTGCAAATATAACACATAATTATAATATTGAGTTATGTTTCGCAGCTTTATTTACTATGGTACTCTTCTAAAGTTTACCATAATTTGATTACAATCTATCTGATTTCGGTAAATAGGTACGTAGGTGATTTAATTCTAAGAATGTGTTAAGATATAATGCCTCTATTAACCGCATGTACATCAATATTAAGGGAAGGCCTTCGTCTAACAGTGGACGTTAACTGGCTGTTGATATGATATTACCACTCAATATACATCTAGGACCTGGGTATGTCCTAAAACTGCATCCAGAACCACCGGAGAACGGGCAGCAGCGTCCTCTCAGTTAACGGTGGTAACCATTCTGCGATCCCCAAGCCGCCTGCCAAGCGTGGGGATTATGGCAACACCCCTCTATAAAGGGGGAGGCCTTCGTCCAGCAGTGGACGTTTTATGGCTGACAACGGCATCAGGGTTCGCAGCTTAACGCTTCCAAAAAATAACGAGATCTTAGTTTGTTTTAACATAGGTAAGTACCACTTGTTTCAATCTGAAGATTTTTTAATTATACTATAAGAATCAAAGTCCTGACTGACTGACAGACAACTCATAGCCTAAACTGCTAGTCGTAGAGACTTGACTTGAGTCTTTTTGTCTTGATGCGTAGAAGTTGTACCTACCTACTAAGATGAGATTTTTCGAAATTCAATAGGGGTAAAAATGGGTGAGAAATTTGTATGTAATTCCTTTGTTTTTGAGCTATTAGTTGTGCAAATTAATATTTAGGTAATTGAAATTTGAAATAAAAATGGTGTTTAAATATATTTTTTGACAGTCCTTACTTACTTACTTTTTGTAGGTAATGGAATTTTGTATGAAAAGTAGAAGAAGAAGTTGGTGAACATTTGTATTTGGATAGACTTTTTAAACAAAAACAACAATATTTTTTGATCTAATGGGGGTGAAATAGGGAGGGAAAACTAATTGAACAACCCTGTGGTATGGAAGATATTTGGGAGCGGGGCGAATTTGATCCGTACGCGCACGCGGGACGACCTTTCTAGTATAATATTGATAGAATATAATTTAGAAAAGTTGTTAATTTTATGCAATTAAATATAAATTTATAGGCAAGCTAAGCTGAGCTAAGCTTTTATGTGTTAAAAGGTTTTCGTTTGAAATCAATCTTTATGTAAAACGAAGATGTTTTACGTGCCTGCGGGCTAAAGTAGCTACTTTAGCCCCGCTACGCGGAGCGCAAGGAGCCACTTCCTCCCCGCAGCGGCACGTAAAATCGTATACACACCAAGGGAGCAAGTAAAGAAGCCTCAGATCTCATGTTTGTCACCCTCGGCGTCGCCTCGGGAGACAATACACATGAGATCTGTGACATTCTTTACTTGTGCTCCATAGGTAATTAAACTACTATTCTACGAGAAAGCATTTCGTTTGGCAGTGTTTAAAAGCCTAATAAAATTTAATAAACGTAAA
Source organism: Erannis defoliaria (assembly GCA_905404285.2). Taxonomy (NCBI): domain Eukaryota; kingdom Metazoa; phylum Arthropoda; class Insecta; order Lepidoptera; family Geometridae; genus Erannis; species Erannis defoliaria. The sequence continues at coordinate 13,795,741 of FR990088.1, forward strand.
AACTATCACTAAAGAAAGACCTCATGCTTACTGACAACTAGGTTCTATTTTCTTCAGCCCATAATGCTTTGCAGTTGATACAGCGTTTTAATTTATTTATGTGGGATAAATAATAAAAATTATGCTAATGCAAAGCAATGCATTTTGTATAGATATAAGGTGAAAGTGCCACGTAACCTTTTTATGGTTGACGCTAATTGTTTGACCACAATATTACCTACGTCACTCATCAGCCAGTTGACGTCCACTACTGGACGAAGGCCTCCCCCTTAATAGGGAGGGGTTGCCATAATCCCCACGCTTGGCAGGCGGCTTGGGGATTGCAGTGTTACCACCGTTAACTAAGAGGACGCTGCTGCCCGTCCTCCGGTGGTTCTGGATGCAGTTTAAGGACATACCTAGGTCCACCCAGGTACCCAGGTATACCTTCGTCATATAAAAATAATATTAAGGGGCCTAATTTAAGAAATACTCCAAAAACGCGTGCAAATACAGCAGTTTTTTTTACGGTTTTTATGAGTTTGTGGTTCTCCAAAAAATATATTTGTATCTATAAGATGTAAGAAGTGATGTGACGCTTTTGTAATCTTTCTAAAAAAAATTGATAACAAGAAAAAATATCGACAAAACACCTCTATTTTTACACATTACAACAGTTTTATTCATTCAATTTTTACAAATGTAGCACGAAAATTTACTCACTTGTAAATAATATAGTTTGTCACGATATGTTGCTATTTGTTTTGAAAAAGATATATTGTATTATGCTTGTAATAAATTAAAAATGGGTTCAATATCTGGAATAGGAACTGCTTCCGAAATACCCTAGACGAGATAGCGGTCAAACGCAAGCCTATTTAAATAAAAAGAAGCCATTCGATTTTTCGACGGACGTGGGCTAAGTATGGTTTTCTTCACTTTCAGTTTGGCGATTCAAACTCAAAGTTATAATTTGAATCTATGCGTTCGAATGAAAATACTGACTAACTAAGCACTGCCATCATGGTTACAAAGGCTTACCTTCAAGCAGGCTCCTCAAGCAGTTGTTAACAGCTCTGAAGCTGGATCGGACTTCCAGAACCACCACGATAAATAGTGTTATGCCCAGTTGTAGGACCCAATAGTAGGAGTAGTTCACCATATACGCTACTTTAATCCACACTGTAATAAAGATCAATAGTAAAATTAAATAGGCATAATTACTTTGAATAACTTTGAGATTATCTCAAACAACAAAGTCTTGACATCTAGTGCATTCTACCTGTTATGATCTACGGTGATAAAACGTGGACACTCACAGTTGAATTGGTTCACAAGTTCAAAGTCGCTCGGCGTTTCTGTAAGGCTGCTATCACACTAGCGGTTTGCGAGCGTTTTCAAAGCGGAGCGGGCGCGCCGCGAATACGTGGCGGTAGCGCAACGAATAGGTACGTCGTGCAGGGCTAACATACGCACCGCGAGAAAAAATTCTCGATTCTTAAAAACAGGACAAGGCTACGAATCTGTAGAAGTTTGTCTTGTTTTCGCACGACATAAAGACACGACAAAATTTTCTCGCGGTGCGCATGTTAGGTCTGGTGGTCACGCAACGAGCTCGCCGCGAACGGCATCTTGTACATTTTCGTACAGAACCCTTTCGTGCTTGAATGCTTTCGTTTTCTGCGTCTTCGAAGTAACAAAGCCGACAAAGTGTTTCCTCGTCGGAATCCATTCTGTTACCGAGTGTATTGTACGTTGTGAATTCGCCGCGAACAGGCGACGAAATCTTTGCGTAATCGCCACGTCTCCGCTACGTGTACGCTGTGCAGCCGCGGCGTGTTCGCGACGTATTCGCTGCGTGCACGCTCCGCTTTGAAGACGCTCGCAAACCGTGATAAGGCCCGTAGAAGGAAATACCCACCTTACGAGCACAAACAAAAGTTTGTACTCCTCAGGTCTGCTGTTCGCAGAACTACTAGTTATAATTAAAGGTAGCTGTATCTAAAGACTACTAAGGAGAATTTTGTGTTTATTACTCTGTTTCATTCAACTATACGCTAACAAAACAGCGAGCAGAATCTTCAACAGTGTAATCTTCGAAAATGTGAAAACAAGATTAATTGTGGACACAGCGAAGGGCTTAAAATTACTATACTTCTCTGGTTTTCAAGCCTGTTAGAATTAAAAAAATACACGCGGTCATAAGCAGTCAGTATCATGCAGGTTAGATTCCAAGAAATGAATAATCCAATTTTCCAGTTCATCCACTTTGTTTGCCAATAGTGGAAATTAAACTTGGTGGTTATCTGTAAAAACAAAAAATATCTTCATGCAACAAGTAGCTGATGTCACGTCACACGATTATATTTAGTATCTTTAGTGCGCTTTTCCACGAGACGACACACGACACCCTAAATTACGGTGACGATCCCGAGTGCCATACAATTCTACGAGGGGTGTTCATTATAAGTGAGAATGAGGTACAAACTCTTTGGAACCGAAAAAAGTTAATACTGGCTGGTAAAGCTGGAATATTGATAAGATTTTAAAAAAGGTAATAATTTGAATAACTTATGTTATTAAAAAATTGAAGTCTTTTGATTGCAGTCTATCGTAGCGTGTTGTCGAAAATGTGAAAAAAAAATATTGCGCACGGTTATTAAGTATCAGTGCTTGAAAAATTTCACAACGGACTGAACTAATCAAGACTTGCAGGATACTTTAGGAGCAAATGCACCACCTTATTCTACAGTTGCTCGTTGATGTGCCGAATTTAAACGGGGAAGAACATCCACCAAAGATAACCCTGGCCCGGGCCGCCCCATAACGGTAGTGACCGAAGAAATGGTTAAAAAAAAGACGAGAACATTATTTTAGTAGATCGTCGTGTCACGGTACGTTTTATAGCCGATGAAACAAAGATTTCGACTGATAGTGTGTATAGCATTTTACACGAACGCTTGGGGATGAAAAAAATATCCGCGCGCTGGGTCCCCAGAATGCTTACCGATGCACAAAAACAAACCAGGCTGAACATTTCTCGAGCTTCATTGGAAATGTTACAACAAGATCCTGATCGTTTTTTGTCTAGATTCATAACAATGGATGAAACATGGCTTCACCATTACGATCCTGAAACAAAATTACAATCTATTACTTGGAAAAGACCATCATCTCCAACTCCTAAGAAATTTAAGGCGAGTCATTCCGCCGGATAGCTCATAGGCTCTCTTTTCTAGAATAGTAAAGTAGTGGTCATGATAGAATATCTCAACCATGGAGCTAAAACTGTAACGGGCTCTTTGTATGCAGAACAAATAAAAAAATTGCGTAACGAAATACGCGAGAAACGGCGAGGCAAACTAGCAAAAATTGTTTTGTTCCATCAAGATAATGGCCCCGGGTCACAAGTCCGCCGTTGCTATGACTACAATTCGTGATGCTGGCTTCGAAATACTTGAGCATCCTCCATATTCACCCGACCTTGCCCCTAGTGAATTCTGTATTTCCAAGGTTGAAGGAGTCTCTGAGAGGACAGAGGTTCGAAAATGATGAAGCAATAGTCGCTGCAGTATAGGAGTTTTTAGGTGCTCAGGATGAAGAGTTTTTTAAGATAGGAATTTTAAGCTTAGAAAAAAGATATTCCAAGTGTATTACGCTAAAAAGCGACTATATCGAAAAATAAAATAACATTTAATAAAAGTTACCGGCAACATACTCATTCTCACTTTTTATTGAACGCCCTACGTATATAACGTTTTCTCAGACAAAGATAGTACGACACTGCATGACACACGCTTTGCGGATGAATTTTGGCTTTAAGGTCAGTGCCGTTGAATCTGACGTTTTTTTAACTTGCTCACAATATCGTGCACGACCACGACACGACACTTCTTACACGACTAACACCTTCGATTTGGCGTTCGCAGAATAAACAAAATTAAATAATTGTTTTGCTCGTCCATTTTACCCACTGAAGAGAGAAGTGAATAGAACGGAAATGCGACGGGCCGCGCTAGCCGGCATTAAGTACAAATCGACTTAATGACAATTCTACCAATATACGTGTTTTTAAACTGAGAACACTCAAAAAGTCAATTTAAATAGACGCGTAAGAAACCAAACCACATTGCACCGTAATTAGATCAATTTTAATCTGTTTCAAAATGTCATTTTTAGCGTTTTACTTCAAATGCGACCAATGATTGGCATTTTTTCGTGATAGTTTCTATACAAATAAGTGTGAAACTGGCGAGAGCTGTTTTCCATACAATTATACAATTGCTTTACAACATTGTTTTGACAGTCGTTCTACTTAAGACGTAGGGTTTTCGCTTTTCTGTGATTTGACCTTCTCCTGTACACTTTTTGCAAACTACCCAGTGAGTTGAAATAAATAGAGTAGTTATAGTCGAACAAAACTGCTTTAAAAACTGACTAGAAGTTGCCTATATAAATATACTTACGCATGTTTCTATGCAGTTTGTGAAGAAAAGGAAAGAATATGACCGACTTTATACGCCATACCTGTTGTTAGAAAGAGACAAATCTCTAATTTCTCTTACGACGTAATTAGCTACACAAGTTGATTGGCCAGAGCGAGTGCCCTCGCCGCGCCGGTGTGACTCTTTCACTCTCTCACAAGACGATCTATCTATCTCGGTCATCCATTTCAAAGTGACAACAGTCGCTTAAGATGAAATAAATTTCTTATTTTTCCTATTGCAATAAAAATACAGTAATTGCACGTGTAATAATTTTTTTTTTGTCTCTCACATTGCCTGTGTAGATTGTGCAGTGTCTAAATACACAGAAAGGCATTATATCATCAACTTTTTGCTAGAAAACATACGATTAGCGGCAGCGTATTACCGGACATTCGGAAGTGAACGACTGGTAGCGATCACGGCAATTACCTTGATTGCATCTAGTAAATATGGCGGGGGGGACAACTCATCTAAGGTAAAAACATCTTAGAAACTACCTGACAAAACCACCCTTCTCTAACGCGATTGTAAACCACATATACCCTTTATAATAAAATAAAATAAATAAATAAGTACTGTTCGCTTACGTTCTGCATTTGGTTCGAGACAGCGATTATGCAACGCATATGATCCGACGAACGGTATACCATCAAGGTGTGAGTCATTATCACTATGAAGACTTCTGCAACCCACACCACCCAACGCGTCATCTTATGTGGCGGCTCCTTAAACACCTCGCTCACTACGGCCGCGATAATTATTAAGTCTAAAAAGCAACGCATAAGGTTTGGTACAGGAATCCCTTGAGACAATCCCCTGCGCAGTAGATTTTTAGACTTTTCACCTTAGATTAAATACCTATAGGTCCTATATTTTAATCTATGCTTTTCACCTAAACATTCCCTTAGCATCCCATTTGAGTAGCGGAACGATAAGTGTAGTCATTGGATTGGAGAAAATTCAACTTTTCCTAGTTTGCTATAGTTTCGAAATTAAACTAGTGTCCAATTCTGACGTAGAAAACGCGGCTAAACCAGAATGGACTAAACATATAACGTAGGTATACCTATAATCTATAAATAAGTAAATGAATATTGCTCTACATTTAAAACAGCGCCATCTAACCCCAAACTAAGTAAAGCTTGTTTATGGGATCAGCGGGGCGGCGATCATGTAACTTTTCGGGTTCGCGATTCGGATACGAGTTGTCAAAAATAGACACTTGTCACTGTCACTGCCAAAACTCATTAGACCCGGCAGGGCAGGATGAAACGCCATAAGACCGACGGATTTGCTTAACTTAATTAAGGAAATCAATGCATTCGTTCGATAACGATAGCGAGAGATATCCCTCCGTGATACTGTGAAGCTGTGACAGTGACAAGTGACATTTAATGACAAATCGCGATCTGAATCGTGATCACGAAAAGTTACATGATTAGCCTGCTGATCTAAGAAAATGTAGCGCCTCTCTCTCACCAGATAGCCAATAGAAATATAAGTACATACTTTTTTTGTAAATGCATACTTAAAAGTTATGTTATAATGCATGCATATACACAGAACAAACCTCTTTGTTCATCACATAAATGTTTGTCAAACCCACGCCTTACAGCTCTCAGGGAAGAACTCGGCTCTCAAAGCAGACATAAGTACCTAATATACAGGGTTAGTTCTGATCAGTTAGCATCCTTTTAAGGGCCTATTACTTTTTTGTTTTATTTATACGGGAATACTCACATTTAATTAAATCGGATACTCTGAAAGTTTTATGTGCCTCGTAAAGTTAGGGAGGCCATAGAGATTAGCAAGCGCCCTAACTTCAATAGAGACGGGGGATGGAATCTGCCACCGACTTGGAGACCCTGTCTTCATGGGGCCCGCGAGGGTGGACGCGTATCTGAAGGCGACGTGGTGAGCTCCGCGTGCTGGAATATTCCCGACACCGCACGAGAAGATTCCAGTGATGAAGTGTTCCAGAGAGCGCCGGCGCAGCACGACACTCTACCCGCCCCCACCCCCTCACCCGCAGAGCAACCGCTGTCATCACGCGCGCGACGCGCAGCGGCCCGCAGTGCTAAGCAGGACGCAGCTGCACGCGCGTCGGGCTCTGTTTTCACTCTTTGAAAAAGGTCACCGGATGTGATCGAAACTATAGTCGGAGTATCCGATTTAATTAAACGTGAGTATTCCCGTATAAATAAAACAAAAATGTGTCAAAACCACGTCGGTTTTCATAATAAAAAAAGGCCTATTACTTTTTTTTTCCTTTTATTCTTTACATCAAAACAAACAACTTTTACTATGGGGCCAACATTGAAAACGCAAAAAAATAAACAGCTTTATATACATTTTGCCCAAGGTCGATGATCTTTTTGGTAGGAACAGCAGATTTTTAATTCAAATTCACAATTAAAAGGTTAGTAACTGATTATAACTAACCCTGTATACCAACTGAAACATAAAGTAGTCAACTTGTACCTAAAAAGTTCTATTCCCGCCCTTTACTTTGCTCTAGCGATTCATTATTATCTTTGAGCTAGATCCTCCGAGATTATCACAAATTCTATTATCGTTTATACACTAACTCAAAAGCCACGAATTTTGTTAATTTTGTGTTACACATGTTGAAAATACGAGAACAATTATTTAACAAACATGGAGGCTAGAGATGGCTTTGAGTAACTGGATACCTCCAAGAGAGATGGCCACCTTTTACTGACTTAATGTAACCATACATCTCCGAAAATATTGAAAAGTCTTTGGGTGGTCTATAGTTTCTTGAACCATTTTATAATGTTTATATAATAGTAGAGGGGCCCGCGACTCCGTCCGTATCCGGAAGAAATTCGCCCTGCTTTCAAATATCTTCCATAACGTTTCCTTAACCCAAGCAAAAAATATTATTGTTTTTATTTTAAAAAGTCAATCAAAATACCAATAACACCACTATACCTTCAACACAAAGAACTTTCCATATAAAGTCATCCCTGTCAAAAAATATTGAAAATACCATATTTCAATTTAAATGAACTACCCAAATACCAATCTTCACATATAACGTTTGTATATTTGTTCATATATAATGTTTGTATATAACTTCAAAAACAAAGAACATTCCATACAAAATTTCATCCCCGACTTCACCCCCTTAAATCATTAATGTCAAAAAAAACAGTTTTTTTTATTTCAAATGACCCAAATACAAATTTTAAGACTAAAAGTTCTAAAAACAAAGGAGTTTTATACAATTTTTTTTACCCATTTTTACCCCCTTAAAGGGTTGAATTTCGAAAAAATATTTCTTATTACACCCCTGCGCATCAAGACAGATACACCCTCAAAATTTCAAGTCTATACGACCAGCGGTTTAGGCTGTGCGTTGTCTGTCAATCAGTAAATCAGTCAGGACAAAGATTCTTAATATAGTAATAGAAGATACATAATAATTATATGCTTATGTTTTGTTATGTACATTTTTCTCTATGATAGAAAAAGATGGAAGTCTCTCCACCGACAAGAGCCATACTCTTAAATATTATATGAATGAATGAAAGGTGAGTGATTTATTTTACACAAGGTCAAATTGAAATTCAAAATATTTATTTGCGGTTATTTATTTCTTAGGTCACGCTATTTTCGATACCATCTAGTTATTATCTAAATACTCATGGTCTAAGATTCCGTAAAAGTAACTTAAACTTACCAGTGATAGTTATAACGACGCATCCTACTACATGAAGACTTGGAGACATGGTAACCCGCCAGCCTCTCCCCGACTTTACGAACCGGAGCGGAGCCAGGCCCACGCATCTCAACACACGCAGAGATAGCGCTAGAGGCCCTGACACGATGCATTCAGCCTGTCCGTCCATGGTTACTGCACCTGGGCAGCTTTGTATGTTACGAGCAACGAGTATTTAATGGCATCCGTGATTATCTTAAGAAAATTCTTAGCTGTTAAAATTATCTTTAATTTATGTTTTGTTCAAAGATTGAGACGAAATCGGATGTATGATCACAGTAAGAATGTTTTGATATGGAAATATGGCCACCGTACCTACTATTTTACACAAAAAAAACACGATGGTTTTGGATAACGTGGCTATGCTAAATAAATAATATCAAAATGTATTGCGGTAAAACATGAGCATAAGCAATTATTTAGAATGATACATATTACAGTTCTATTATAATTTACGGTGTATTTACCGTGATTATGTTGTGAAATGAGCTCCAGAAAAAATCACGTAAATAATAATAGAACTGTCTATAGTGAACAACCGTGATAGTTTAAAACAGTGTTTTAGAATGATATTACTTCAACTTTCTTCATAGGCGTGTTTTAGAGAGTTCCTCTAGAGCTCCTACTAGTCCTTCTAGCTGACGAGTATTAATATATGATTACCGTATATCGGAACAAACCTCAGAAACTAAAATTCAACGATAATTACCCTAAATTCTAATGTTATTTACTGAATAATTTCAATGTAAACATCACACACAACATAATTACTTTTTTCCGTAAATGGTCAAACACTTTATCCAAGAAATGCGATTAGAAGTGTAATTAAGCTTCTCTATCAACAAAGTACGATTAATAGTGATAGATATAGATAGATATTCCTTCACATGTGTTGTACCTACCTATTTACAACCGACTTTAAAAAGGAGGTTATTAATTCGATTCTAATGTTTTTTTTTGTATGATTGTTACGCGATTACTCCGCCAACTAATATGAATTGAAGATTTTGATCAACCTTTTTTTTTGTTTGGTATGTCATAATTCAGAGGTTCCATAAATTTTTTATAGAAATTGGTGCAGTAGTTTAGTTTTTTAAATCAAAACTAAAAACTAGAAATAAATATGTCAAACAGGTAGTCGAAATTGAAGTCAGTTGTTTTTTTTATTTACTTGTTACCTACGATGTTAAGTTTGTACCTCAACCCTCCTTGGGGACGGTTGAGGGACAAACTTGACATCTTATAAATATTGCTGCGTTCCGTAATGCGCTAAAAGTGATAATATCGCGAATCCGACCAAATTTAATAGTCACAAAATATAAGGGCTTTGATTTGGTTGAGTAATACTACTGACTTTGGTCGGATTCGCGATATTATCACTTTTAGCGCATTACGGAACGCAGCATATATCATCATCTTGATATCGTATAAAAATGAAACAACAAATATAAACAATAATCTTCACACTATATTATTTTATATATTTTGTTTGTCCTCAGAATTAAGCATAAGTGCAATAAAATTGTGAAACGTCATTAAAATTCTCATAACTCAACACAATTTAAATAAATACTATAATAATATTGTATCTGTATACAACTTACACCCTTTACACTTATTTTTACATTAATTTCCTAAAACACGACGAAAAAAATGATGTTGGGTGCATTTGTGACGGGTACTCAATCAAATTGACTTTAACTCTTAGTCAATATCAATTAAAATGACTAAGTACGTGGTTACGCTGCCCAAAATCTGAAACAATGATTTTAATAAGTAAGTACCTAATAGTAATCAGCGACGGTGATAATGGAATGGACGGGCCCAGCGCTTGCAAATCGATCAAAATTAACAAGACAACACAATAATAATAATACACGCTCATCTGTTATGAGACTGTACATTCCACGGAAGTGGGGGGGGCTTTTTAAACGCCAAGAACCTCCATAATCGTGAAGTGTGCAGTCTTAGGGATTATTTCCTTAACAATGAGTGTGGGATGCATCGCGATGTAGTGACAGTTGACAAGGGGCTCACGCCGCTCTCCTTGGCAAACGAGAACTGGCGCAGACCATCGGTGATAATCACCGACGACCGCAAGGAAGTATGGAAGAGCAAGAAGCTGCACGGGCGATTCTATCGGGCCTTAACGGGCCCCGATGTGGACTTGCTCGCGTCGGTAAACTGGTTGCGCTTCGGGGACCTCTTTGGGGAAACCGAGGGGTTTGCCTGTGCAATTACGGATGAAGTTATCAAGACGAACAACTACAGGAAATATATCATGAAGGAGTACCGTCCGGTCGACATCTGTCGGACATGCCACCGTCCCGGGGAATCTCTCCGACATATCATTTCCGGTTGTTCGCATCTTGCTAACGGCGTGTATTTGCACAGGCATAACCAAGTGGCCAGGATCATCCACCAGCAACTTGCTTTTCAATACGGCCTTGTCGAGTCGGAGGTGCCGTACTATAAGTACGCACCAGCGTCAGTTCTCGAGAATGGTCGTGCTTTGTTTTACTGGGACCGCTCCATCATCACGAACAGGACTATTGTCGCCAATAAGCCTGATATCGTGATGGTGGATCGGTCCCAGCGCCGGGCAGTGCTCATCGACGTCACCATCCCACATGACGAGAATCTCGTAAAGGCCGAGAAGGACAAACTCAGCAAGTACCTTGATTTGGCGTTCGAGATAACCGCCATGTGGGATGTTGAATCGACGATCATTGTCCCGATAGTCGTTTCGGCAAACGGTCTCATAGCGAAGAGCCTCGACCAATACCTCAAGAGGCTCTCGCTAGACGGTTGGGTCAAGGGTCAGATGCAAAAGGCAGTGGTACTTGACACGGCACGCATTGTCAGGAGGTTCCTCACACTGCAGCCCTAACCACCGGCAGCTTGAGCCCTGCCCCGCTGTCGGCGGCACTCTAGGTTTAGGTTTTTTATAATATTTATGCTTTTAACTTTATATTGTAAAAAACTTAGATTTAAGAAAGAATATAAATATGTGAATAATAATAATAATATCGGTTAGGTCAAGGGTCAGATACAAAAGGCAGTGGTACTTGACACGGCGCGCATTGTTAGGAGGTTCCTCACTCTGCAGCCCTAACCACCGGCAGCTTGAGCCCTGCCCCGCTGCTGGCGGCACCCTAGTTTTTAAGTTTTTTATAATTTTTGTATTTATATTGTAAGAAACTAAAAAAATAAGAATTGAAATAAATACGTGAATAATAATAATAATTTATTCAAAAAATATAAAAAGTCTGAGAAAAACATAACACTTATGTAAACATTCTGAGGTCTATACAATACATGAGCCTGAACTAGGTAATCCTGTGTTTCAGGCGAAAAGAGCTTAACAATCAAGCATACCTAGCTAAAACTATGCATATTACATTTGCCGGAAAATAGAGACAGCGAATCTAATTACTGCATGACAAAAAGATAACATGTACATGTATTAGAAGTTTGTATTGTCGTATCGTACGGCTCGCATGTCGCAATGGCATGCTGAAGCGAGTGGAGAGCCGGCGCTCAACATATAGTCTTCAAAACCCGTGCGCTTATTTCCCGTCCATTCATCTTATCATTGCCGCTGATTAGGCATGTTGTGTAATGGCCACTCGATGTAATAATAATTGTTCCTCAAATCTAGCAAACCTTGAGAACATAAACTTTGATTTGTGAGTATGGAATGTATTTTAAATAACAAATTATGAAATTAGTCATGACACAGTGTTTAGAAATATTGTACCTATGACTAAGAAGCCGACAACAGCTATTTTGAAACAGAAATGCATAATGAACTAAGTACATCAAGCTCAGCCCAATTTTTTACAAGATGTCGTATCGATAAGTCGATGGAATATCTAGACCGTTTTTTTTAAGCTTGTATTATGGAAACCAGATAGCTGATAGAATACTTTTTTTTTTCGTAAATACATACTTATAATACATACTACACCCAGACATAGAACAAACATCTATGTTCGTCAGAGAAATTTTTGTCCTGGGTGGGGATCGAACCCACGCCCTACAGCTCTGACGGCAGACATGCTACCAAATGAGCTATAAGGCTGTCATTCCTCACAAAATACTGGGTGTGCCATCAGTAGTTCTACCCACAGCGAGAACCAAGTTCCTCGACATCGTAACGACGCTCAGAGGCTTGTAACAGCTATTGATGTTATTGAGCGGGAGTTGCCTGCAGAACTGCTCCAACCCTGCCGACAGCGGGCCGGACGTAGAAGGCGCAAGCACTATCAGCCGGCCCACCAGCTCGCGGGTCTTCTCCATCTGTTTGTGGGAAAGTTAAACATCAGTCAATGTTGTGTCTTCAATATTCAAACGTACCCAATTGTTTTCAATCAAATAATAATTCCTTTACCTCTGTATGCGTTAAATGGCAGGGCTCAACGACCATTACTAAATTAATTACGTGAAAAATGATCCAAAAGAGCAGCATCGTCTCGTGAATTGTAAATATTGTTGAATCAAGTAATACTAAATCACGTAAAGCGACTGAAACAAAATAACATAGAACTCAATACACAACAAAAACAGAGAGCCGACTAATAAACAGTACCTACCTTAAATGACTGGGTATACCTTAGACAAATGAAACCACACTTCGCACCCCTAACATCAGACAAACTGTTATTTTGCAGGTTGTCACACAAGAACAGACATACATACATATAAGTGTGTACATACTCACTCTAGTCCCCTCCTCTTGAGCAGTAGCTTAAAGGAACCAGGTACTGATCCTTTTTGTTCATAAATAAATGGGCTTGCCATATTTCTGTTTCACCAAATGCGACCATATAAAGATACACTGATGACCAATGATCGACTGCCTTGTTAAACGTGCTTTCACACACGCTTGTCTCAGGCAATCATTATTCCAGTAATACGAATCGTCGTTCCATCGATAGCAGAGTCACCATCGTTAAGTGTTCCACCATAGTTAATTCACACGTGCACATGCAGATGGAATTTTATAACTCAACTTAATTTTATAACGCACTGAATCTGAATGACTCTGCAATCGAAGGAACGACGATTCCTTTTACTGGAATAATATTGCCTGTGACAAGCGTGTGTGAAAGTACGTTTTACAAGGCAGTCGATCATTGGTCATCAGTGTATCTTTATATGGTGAATCAGAAATATGGCACGCCCATGTATTATGAAGAAAATAAGTAATTACTAGAAAATGCCTTTCTTTCGTAAGGCTCTTAATACATTTTAGGATAAAGAGTAAATCGAGTCTTATCAAAGTTATGTTGTTGTTTTTAATAAATAGTTACTGTAGTCATTGGAATCCCATGATACGATCGGGTATTCCCGATTGGGCACCAATTTTTTGAGCACCAATGAAATGAGCACCTAGCATATTCACAAAGCAACGCCAATCTACATTTTGGCTTGGTGCTATTATGGGAACAAAAAAAACTGAGTTTATACTCATTTGAGCACCTACGGTAGCACAGCTTCTAGTGATGAAACTCTAACAAAACTTAATGCATTTATTGCTGTTATAAAATGTAAAAAAAAAATAAAAAAGTTGTTAAAAAAAATTAGTAATAGTAGTAAAAATAAAACTTACTTGTAGTTTAAAATATTGGATTCTGTGTAAATTTTATAATGATATTGATTAATGTAACTGGCATTGTGCCGTTTTAATTGATTAAATAAATTAAATAAATTGGGATGCCTATTTGAGTTTTGTTAGCGTAGTACCCGAAACTATAAATAAGGCAAGAGCTTACTTAAACTGGTGATAAAGTAGTAAGGTGTAGTGACGAGCTGCAGAAAGTTTTCGGCAAGAAATATTAACAGGAAGAGTCCATAGGAGCGGTCCACAACACGCACCGCGTCACAAGCATTCGCGTACGCAGATGATATTCCGAGGACGGTCTTGTAGTGAGCAGTCGAGCTGGTTCTGTTATCTGGAGGATGGAAATGTTATGTATGGTAATATTTACTAGCTTAGGTATAATAAGTACTACTAGAGTATTTGCACAGATGTTGAACATTTTTGCAGTAAACATGTCAGGGTAAAGTAACCGTTCTTACCATGATTATAACCATGTTGCACATACTACTTTAGATTATATTTATATTTTTTATGTTGGTAAGTTTAACTTTTTTTTTTACCTTGGGATATGTTGTTGAAATCTTCTTGGGAGTTGGTGTCGTTATTGAACCGTTTGAATCTATTAGTAGCCTTGCATAGACGGTTTTTATCCAAGATTATTTGTTTTTGCTCGATGTCTGTAATATTAAATAATAAATATTTCGCAGTATCATGCTTGCCCGCAACTTTTACAATGTCGTCGGTCCACCTATATAGTGGGAGGCCTTCCTACGCTTATAGTAACCTACTTTCGGTTCACGGAACCGGTGGATGCAAATGCAAGGTTGTCGTACAGCCGGGAGGCCTTCGTTCAGCAGTGGACGTCTCCGGGTTGATGTTGATGTAGTGGCGGGCAGGTGTGACTGCCCTATAATTACCCATTACCCTTTTTATTTTGCCGGCCTTCGGGCGGCACATTAACTCTGACACTAGGGCTGGCCACTCAGCCTATACGAACTTACTTACTTACCCATGCAGCCCGACTACATGTATTAATAGATAAGACTGTAATTAGTAAGTATTGACATTAGTATATTTCTGACATATTATTTAAGTATTCTTATTTAATTTGTTTGTTTGTATTTTGTTCAATATGGATCGATCACTGAAGAGAGAAGTAAAAGTAGGGCCTTCGCTTTTCTGTGGGATCGATGGTGAAATAAATGATTAATAATAAATAAACAAAGCCATAAATGATCTGAATTCATCAACCCTAAAATCTATACGTGGAAATTGAGTTTCACGTCCTTCAAAGTAGCAAATAGCAGCCTGTAGCCTGCCCAAAATTGTATAATGTACAAATACTTATATTATGTATACGGTATACCTTACCTACTATGGATTATTGTGCTATCGGGTGTTTATAGTATCGGCAGGGATAAAACACAAAAAGAAGGAATTCGATCGAATTAGATATTATGTAGTTCTCAACAACAGTTCTGGTTGTCTGCGTACCCAAATGGTTCCGCTCTTTAGCAAATCAGTAATATATAGCAGTAAGTAAGAGCGCACCACAGAAAGCGCCTACTCGGAGAAAAACCAGCTCGTCATTGCCTTGATATCGGGCATCCTAAAGGATGAAGCCAGTGGACAAGTAATACCAGGAATCCTTGCTGATTAGACAGCCATGGCCAACCCAGTCGAAAGCTTTCAAGATGTCGAGGGAAACGGCGAGCACTTTCCTCCGATTATGGACGTGTAGAAACTGTCCTACCGTTTTGTTAATGCCAACCAGTCTACAACTCAAATCAAGTCTAATGTCTACGATTTTTTCGAACTGGGACAGAAGCTTGATAGTGGCGCCCCCTCTCTCCAGCGTTTGAGATAAAATACTTATAAAACTCTAAAATAGGTGTATAAAGGTTGAAATTTTTTCGAGACAGTTTTTTCTACCAAATAAAAAAAAATCTTTTCCAAATAATTGTTTTCTTCAAAAAAAGTATTTGAAATATTTAATTCGATTATTACGTAGAATCGGGACTCCTTAACTGTCTTATTTGTTTAATTTTGAGGAGTAAAAAAATAAGTTTGAAAAAATAAATGCTTTACTTTGTTATGTTGAGAGTAGGTAGAGCACTATCTCAAAGACGTATAAAAAATAAGTTTCGATTAAAATTCCCGCCATTAGATGTTGCCAACGCAGCGCATTTCAGAATCAGCCCTTAGGATGTGTTCAAAATCGATCGGTTCTAGGCGTTTTAAAATCAAATGTATAAATTGATATAACAAGGTGCGCTGCATGCTAGGCGCTTTGTGGAGCAAGTTTTTTATTTTAATTTCAGCCACATTATGTTATGATATTGGCGCCCCCTGAAATTGCCGCCCGGGGCGGGTGCCCCGGTTTACCCCGAGAAGTAAAAAGGACTTCGCTGTCGTGCTATTATTTGGATCACAATGTTTTTAAACATTGGCAGTTCAAGTTTGTTGTTGGGTTGGGATTTGAAATTAAGAGGGATTATCTCTAGAAAGACCCACCTCGCAGCAGACTCCTCAGGCAGACGTTAACTGCTTTGCAGGTGGACCGGACATGCAGCACCACCATGACAAACAGCAGTAACCCTAACTCTATGGCCCAATTGTAGGCGTAGTAGACCGTATGCGCCACTTTAACCCACACTGTAACAGACAAACCACAAAAACTGCCCAATATTATTAATAAATGTGCAAAGTGTAAGTAGTATTTACTTACTCTATGGATATTGGGGTGGGTAGCATCGCTGCACTACCCTAATTTTGGGTAAAAACGTATCTCGTGGACAATCAGTTAAATAAGTATAATTTCTTATTTTTTATAGTTTATTTTTGATCACGGTAAAATAATAGTTTGTGTTTTTTTTTTGTAAATATGATTCATTTGGATTGAGCTTCTGTAACAGGAACAAACCTAAACAGACTGTGTGACACGGGCCAAGGCCTTCTGTTATTAAATAAAATCGGAAATAATTATGGCTTTAAATTAATAAATATTAGAAAATATATTAATAGATAGATTAATTATTTATTGCTCACACCAAAGAAACATACATACAAAGTATAAAAAAATATAGGTATAAGAATATAAAATAATAATAATATAAATAAATCGTCGTCGTCGTCAGCCATAAGACGTCCACTGCTGGACGAAGGCCTCCCATATATAAATGAATATAAGGCATAAATTATAAGGATATAAATATAAGGTATTTGCCTAATTTATAGCTAAATAAAGAAAATTATAGCTAATAATAAAAACGCTTTTAAAAAAAATGCAACTGACTTCAACTTCGAATACCTAGATAAACTACTAAACTGATTTCGATAAAATTTATATGGGACCACCTCTAAAGTATTATAACTTACCAAAAACTATATCATCAAAATCAGTTCATAATTGGCGGAGTAATCGCGTAACATATTTACATACAAAAAGAAAAAAAAAACATACAGTCGAATTGAGAACCTTCTTTTTTGTAGTCGGTTGAAAACTGCGTGCGTGTGCTTTCTCTCTCTCTCTCTCTCTCTCTCTGTGTGTGTGTGTGTGTGTGTGTGTGTGTGTGTGTGTATGTGTGAGTGTGTGTGCTTGTATGCATTGGACATTATTAGAAATGGTTACAAAGTAATAATATTACAATTATGTAGGTATACTTTTTTGATTTGCAAGCCTACGAGCAAAGAATAACAATAAACCGCCAGTAATTGAGAATGCTGTGCTGATTGTCATCCAAGACACGATAAATCCAATTTTCCAGTTATTCCATGGTGTTGGCCAATGGGGAACATTCAACTTGGAGATTATCTGCAAAAACCAGATACATTTAATTTGTCAGCTAATTCAGTTATACCTACCTATAGTAGGTACATACAATCGTCTTATGCGAAAAACCATTGAACTTCAGAATAAAAGATAAATATAATCATAGTAAAAAAAAAACACATGTTACTGTTTTTTTTTAATACTTATTTTATTTATCCTTAAAGGAATACTTTTTATCCAAAAACTAGGAGTATTGAATAAAAACTAAAACTACCTAAAAAAAAACGATTATTAATCGAAAAAAATACGGTGTCGATGTGGTAAGGTCCCAAGAAAGCTGGCTACATTCCCGCGTTAAACTGCTAAAGAAATTCTCTGTGCGAGGAATGAGCCAGCTCTCTTGTCACCAGTGGCGTCGACTAAGCGTGGTGATATATAATTATTAAATTTTTTTAGTTGCAGGACCCCATGTATCAAACGTTTCGACGCCAAGCGGCATGAAAATGTATTCGCTAGAAAGAGAAGAATACCTGCGCCACTTAAATATTATTGTTATCATTACAAAGCAAACATACAACAAGAGAAATCCCCATATAATGAAACATGTTTCTTACCAGCTAGCCAGACTGTGGCGGATATTTATTTAAATTATTAATAATACGCTTTTAAAAAAATACAACCGACTTCAACTTCTATTTTCATATTTTCTAGTAATTTTGATTTAAACCCCAAACTACCGAACCGATATCAATAAAATTTATATGGGACCACCTCTGAAGTATTTACCTACCAAACAAAAAACAATCATCAAAATCGGTCCATAATTGGCGGAGAAATCGCGTAAAATACATACCAAAAAATATATTTAAAAAAAGACATACAGTCGAATTGAGAAACCTCCTTTTTTGAAGTCGGTTGAAAAATGTAAGGAATATTATTGAAACCAACTCATAGGACTTTTCTTTTCTTTTTTTTTTATTGTAATATGAATCAACTACATCACCCTTTTAAAACTAACTTATTTGGCTTACTTTCTCCTCTTGGTTAAGGACGGTGATTATGCACCGCATGTGTCTTGACGTGCTGTATACCATCACGGTCCATAACATCACTACCATGATAACCAATATGCACCATACTACGCGACGCGTCACTGTAGCCGCGGGATCGAACTGAGGCTGTAGTAGTTCGCTGATCAAGGCTCCGATGATTGCTGCATCTGAGAAACATCCGATGACTTGACTCTCTTCTTCTTCAACAGCCGGAAGACGTCCACTGCTGGACGAAGGCCTCTCCCTTAATATTGGGGGGCATCATCCCCACGCTTGGCAGGCGGCTTGGAGATCGCAAAATGATCACCACCGTGAACTAAGAGGACGCTGCTACCCGTCCGCCGGCAGCTCTGGATGCAGTTTTAGGACATACCCAGGTCCAGGACTTGAAACTATTTAAAATTATAAACTATCTTTTAAGCTTTTAGGACTAAAATAGATAATGTACTAACCTGTAATGATTACAACGACGCATCCAAGTACATAAAGAGTTGGAGACATGGTAGCCCGCCATCCCTTCCCTGCCCTTACGAACAGGAGCGGAGCGAGACCCACAAATCTCAACAGACGCAGAGTTAGCGCTAGTGGCCCTGACACGAAGCATTCTGCCTGCCCGTCCATGGTTACGTTTATGGTGGCACCTGGGCAGGTTTATATGTTAGTAGTGACATCGGTGTTTAGCATAATGGATAGTGAACACCCCTACTTCTTAGGTAGAACAGCTGTCAAAACAATAATGTAAAGCTATTGTATGGAAAACCGCTGTCGCCAGTTTCACACTTATTTGTATAGTCACTACGACGAAAAAATGCCAATAATTGGTCGCGCATTTGAAGTAAACTGCTCGAAATACCATTTTGCAACAGATTAAAAATGATCTAATTACGATGCACTGTGGTTTGGTAGACCTGGGTATGTCCTAAAACTGCATCCAGAACCACCGGAGGACAGGCAGCAGCGTCCTCTCAGTTAACGGTGGTCACACTCTGCGATCCCCAAGCCGCCTGCCAAGCGTGGGGATTATGGCAACCCTTCCGGCTCACAAAACAACGGCTCACAGCTGGACGGAAGCCTCCCCCAATAGTAAGGGGGAGGCTTCCGTCCAGCCGTGAATGTATTTTGGCTGATGGTGAAGGACCCCAGAGTCCGTGGAGATGAAGAACCAATAAAAAAGTGTCAAAATGTAATACAGAAAAATATGACCAGAGTAATTGTAAACAGGTTCAACCTGTTCACAATTAGATTTTGCTATACCTACTATACCTATTCTTTTACTGAAACAAAGTTACTTTGCGTTATGCCAATCAATAATACACCAGTACTGCATCACAGTGTGGGGCAGCGCAGGACAAACTATATTTATGACAGTAGAGAGAGCACAAAGAGCTATATAAAGTCATGCTACGCAAACCGTTTCGCTCCCCACTGACTCGCTTTACGCGGAGTTCAAAGTCTTGCGTGTTAGGCAGCTCTTTCTCTTAAATGCTGCCATTAAAGCTCATATTAGCATAAAAACTCACTCTGACTACGATGCTGTCAAAAATAAACATGGTTAAAGAATTCCTGTCCCTCGAACCAGTTCACTGATGGCTAAACGCAGTCCTGCATATTCACTTCCGTGCGTGTACAACATCATATGCGAGAGAGTCTGTCAGAAGCCAGATGTCGCTAAAACTGCCATCAGAGAATGGCTCGTAATGTTATCTTATGATGAGATCGAAGGTCTTGTCCATGGCTTATATAGTGAAAGGTAGTTTCGAAACATAAATATCCGTCTTTTCATGAATGTATCAAAAGCGAAGATATGAGTATGTTGATGATGATTTGTTTTGTTAAGTTAGTATTTAAGTGCATGGTAATTTATACTTTCTGTTATTTAAATATAATGCCTTATGTAATAATTAGACACATTAGAAAAAAACACTTGTATCTGTATTCTCTGCCCTCGGACTCCAAGATTCAAGCTCTGTGTTTAGTTTGGGGCCCGTCGATTAACCGTTTTCTTATACAGGTCGCGTCATGTAAAAAGAACGCTGGCGGTTAAACTGCGCAGCTTAGGCGATTTATCGGTCTATTTAGGCTAAGAGGTGGTACCTAGCAATAACAAATATACGAAGCTGCGAGCAAAAGGCTAATTATGAAAACTGACGTGGTTTTGACACATTTTTGTTTTATTTATACGGGAATACTCACGTACTAAGCTACGTAAGCTACGTGTGTGCTATAAGCAGGACGCAGCTGAACGCGCGTCGGGCTCTGTTTTCACTCTTTGAAAAAGGTCACCGGATGTGATTGAAACTATAGTTGGAGTATCCGATTTAATGAAACGTGAGTATTCCCGTATAAATAAAACAAAAAGGCTAATTAATAATTATTTAAAACAATAGGCCTAGTAGTTTTGTGCGCAAGTGTACACATGCGCAAACACACCCCCTCTACTTTCTTCCAGCGTTCTTTTAACATGACGCGACCTATACTTAGAGTTGAACTGTACTGGATTAGTCTATGTACTCTCTGTATAATTACTGTAATTTTTCTTCTGTTAAATAATTATCTTATCTTATCTTACCTTCATAGTTATTACAAATGTCCCAGTCGACGATAATCACCTGCGCTAAAGCACCTTCAAGTCCTCTAAACTTACGATTACCTATCAATAATGACAAACGTCAACTGAACAAACCACAGAAATAAAAGTGTGACGAAAATGACCCAAAATGTAATGACATTTAAGAATTGCTTTTTACCTAATATACCAAACATAAATATATTAGAACTGTGATGTTAATCTACTCTATCAAGAAGGTATGATTAAGTATTAGTGGTATTCCTTTTTACGATTTTGTATTTGAAAATAAGTACTTAAGGTACCTTAATCATACCTTCTTGATAGAGTAGATTAACATCACTCGGGAGCTTGGAATATAAAATCATCTGTTTACGACAGAAAAAATCTATAAAGAGGCGTCTTGTGTAAACTCCTCATAATTTTTTTATTTGATTTTTAGTTTCATAGTGTCTATTGTGGAAAAACCAAGAATTGCATTTTCATAATATATTATTACTAGCTAACCCGGTAAAACGGTAAATACTAGGGTGGAGTGTTTTTTTCTCGGAATTTTTGTTTTGGCCATAGTGGAAAAGTTACTCTGTGTGCCTATAGTTAGAGTGTCACAGGACACATCTGCACTGCCGTATTTTCGGACCATGGGGATACTTACGTTACCGAGTCTTATCTGCCTCCTGGCAGCTCTTTACGTTTGGGACCACCCTGAGGAGTACAAGTGCTTCAGAGACCTAAACCCGAAATCGCGTCACCCGCGCCGACTGTGTGTGCGGCCGCACCGACTCGCGAAGACTTCCAAGTTAGTGCATGTCATGGCACCGGCGGTGTACAACCGGCTGCCCGACGACTTGAGAGACGCGCCCTCCAGGGGATCCTTCAAAAGGAAACTAAAAACCTGGCTCGTTGAACAGGCATTCTACAAGTTTGACGACATTGAGAAAATTAAATTGACATGCTAGTTTTTGTTTATTTTTTGAGTATAATATAATGTTATTGGAATTTGATTGTATAATATTCATATCAATTGGTGTAAGTACGTGTACATACTTTGTAAACATTTAATTTATTTCATATTATTAAGATTGACAATTTATTATTTTGTGTTCGTCTTGTTAAATTTGTATACAATTACTTAACATTTTTTGACCTATAACAATATTTGTTATGAATAAAGAATCTGAATCTGAATCTGAATATAGTTACGACTGTAAAAAGATAATAAACTAAATACATTATTTAGTTGTTGCATAGTTTATTTTGTACTGCCCCAAAGATATCACAATGTGAAAAAAAATTACTAAAATATGCACATTTGTGAAGAGCCGTCAGCCAAGCGTGGGGATTATGACGAAAGATAACAGTTTAATCAGTTTGGTGTTATACATCATCAGTTCATTCAATATCGGTGCTCTGTGACCCAGCAAGTGAAGGGAAGTCACTCATAGACATCGGTCTCATCATTGCCTGAAATGTGCCAGCTACCATTTGAGTGTTGCCATCACCGACTTGCCTCTTCAGCAGTAATCTTGTTGGCTCTGGGATATATGGATCGTGTTTTTCAACTTGTAGATTATCTTGGAAAAGTGTTTCATTGTCATCGGAACTTTTAGGGTTTGAAGTTTTTTCAGTTAATCTTTTCTTCTCAGTATCATAGTCTGGTAGCACAAAGGTTTTTTGTGCATGAAGTTTGTCTTCTTCGTTTGATTTTTCCATATTGAGTATTACTTTCAAATTGTCGCTGGTCAGCATCAGATTTTGCAAAAGGATATTTTTGATCACTTCCAATTGGTTAAAATTGTTTTTCTTCGAAAAATCGAACTTATTGATTTGTACGAAGTTATCTGGTAAAGGAGTAGCATACAAGTATGGAAATATTAGTAATAGACACTTAAAAGACATTTCAGCTGCTGCCTAACGGTATTATGCAAAGGATGCCACTGTGTGAATATTTTAAAGTCGACACGCTATCTAAGTTTTAGTGTAACTGCCATAATGTATGCTCTCTTATCTTGTATGTAAAGTCTTAAGTGAACAGCGATAATTGTTAAAAGTAAGTTACCGGGAATAGATCTGCATATTACATCAGAATCAGATAAGTCTGACAGTAGCCTACAAAAGGGTCTACAATAATGCATGTAGGCCAAGAACATTTTTAACGCGTTTTGTCACTTACAAACCGTAATATGGCAACATTTTTGAAGTCAGTTTTAAACTACTTCTAATTGTCGTATCGATTTGGGCTCATTTGTTTTATTTAAGCTTGGTGGTAAACGTCACACCTGCCCATTACAGTGGCAGTGCCAGAATTGTGAACTTTCAAATACAATCCTGCGCCGCACTGACTGCGCTCATCACCCTTTATACCCAGTAATTCATCTGGTAACATAGCCCTTCATACCAAAACACAGTAATGCTGGCACACTACTGATTGGCGGTTAAATAACTGGTAAAGGTGTGACAATTAGGTCAGTGAGTTTTTAATTTTTAAAAGTACCTGTGACTATGATACATTTATTGTTATATGCAGAACAAGAATGCGAATTTTGACTCTCTACCGGAGTCTGTTTTCCGATAAGTATGTTTTACGTATCTTTAAATCCAGAACAAACAGGTCTCCGTTCCCTTTCTAGATCACATCATCGCTAAACACACTGATTTAAAATCCAGCTAGGGAGCTGAATCCTGCAAAGCTTAACGTCAGGCAAGTTTAAAAATTCTTAAAAAAATTTGCAATAATATTAGGTCTACCTATGAAATTGCCGTTTTGTATGGAATAAGTGAAAGTACTTATTTTTTTTAACTTTTTATTTCTTTTATTCAAAGTAATCACCCATGCAATCGACGCATCTTTGCCAACGAATTGGCAGTTTATTGATGCCCTTCTTGTAAAAATTAGCTGGACGGGGAGGCAACAAACTCTTCAAATGCATTTTGTACTGCCTCTCGGGAATTGAATTTTTTACCCACTAAAAAGTTGTCTATATTTTGGAAAAAGTAATAGTCGGTAGGTGCAAGGTCTGGTGAGTATGGCGGATGAGGGAGAGCTTCCAACCCCAGCTCTTGCAGCTTGGAGACTGTCTGTAGCTGCAGCGCGAGGCAGGTCTCGACGCGTACGTTGCGCTGGCGATCGTTAAGTTCGTGGGGCACCCATCTATCAAGTTTTTTTTCCTTGCCTATTTGTCGCAAATGGATCAAAATTGTTTTGATGCTAACATCAAAAGCTGCTGCTAGCTCAGCTGTAGATTGAGTTTCGTCAGCTTCCACAATCTCCTTTAATTCATCATTGTTGACCAAAGTCTCCGGACGACCATGAGCTTCATTTTTCAAGTCAAAATTTCCAGAACGGAACCGGGAAAACCAATAACGGGCTGTGCTTTCGTTTGTACAGTTCTCTCCGTAAACGTTTTTGATGTTAAGTGCCGTTTATGTCGCGTTGGTGCCACGACGGAACTCATATTCCATAATTACACGAATTTTTAAAGTATCCATTATGACGAAAAATTTTCAAATGTAATGAAAATACAACGCTAATCAATAAACAAAAGACTGAGTTTGTAAAAATAATGTAATTTTTTTAAGACAAAATTAATTTGATATCAGAATACTATATATAATAAGCCATTCCAAACTTTTTTTCTATTTGAAATGACCAGTACTGAAGAACGGCAATTTCATAGGTAAAGACCTATTATTACCCACATTCAGTGAAATCTAGGTACACCTAAGAAGTAGGGCTTTCGCTTTTCTGTGAAATGTACAATCTCAGAGAATACAGACATATAGGGCCTTAATAAATAAAAATGGAATAGGAAAATTAATAATCCGTCTTCTGTCTTTATCCACCAAAATTCATGAAAGAATGTAAGAGTCAAAAGACGGATTAACTACTCCGACCGCTCATCTACGTCTATAAGGTGCAATAAGGGTCCAATTAAGTAAATAATATAATTTTAGTTATCTATTAAAGCAGCGCTCTTTCCATTAGGAAAACATAACATCGCAATTAGTACAAAATAGATAGCCGTGTAATAGTAATAATTTTCACATAAACACAGTCATGATGGCGCGATGACCTAGCAAATCTCTGTTTTCGGGCAGTTTGTTTCCCGCCCGCCCTACAGCTCCACGCATTTCTCAGCGCCTGGTACTTCGGCTTTTTGATTCATAAACAACATTGGCAAAGTTTTCTGGTTCCTTTAAGTGTATGCGTTATACGTCGTGATGTGAAGTTGTGAAATATTATGTAGTTTACTAATTGTATACATATTCGCAGTTGGTATCGATGGGTAAGTCTTTTTCTGAAATTATGTTGTAAAAAATATTAAGGGAAATAATAAATAAAAGTTTCAAAAGACGCAAAGTAAAAAAAAAAATTTTTTCTATTCATAATTATATTATTTAAAGATTAAAGATAAAGAACACCAACATCATGTACACGTGTGTGTGTGTGTGTGTTAGGCACGTCATACCGTCACCAACGGAGACAGGGTAATTAACTAAGCTAGACGAAACTACATAAAGACGACATAAGTTTAAAAATAGCGAGTCATATTATGATTTCTAGTGAATTAAATTATCCTAGTGAATGATTCTATTTTTATTTAGTTTCTATTACTCTTTTATCGGTAATTCTATTTCTTGTTATGAAAAAAAACTTCATAGCGACTGTCAAGGTCGAGATTTATCATCTTAATAGCAACGACGATATATACGATACATAAGACTTGTTTATATTTTATCGTCGTTGTTAATATGGAATATGCATCTGTTTTGATTAGAATAATAGGTTAAGTGGAGAGTTTAACTGAATCTGATGCTTAAATCAAAAAAACAATTGAACTCGGCTAGTAGAGTCCTGCAAAAAACCTTATAATTGTATGTGCTTTCCTGTAACGCCGGAACACATAATTATAAAACGGGAACAACTCACACCCATAGGCCCAACAAAATAATGATTATATTCATCATTTAATTATAGAATCGGGAATCAAGATAGGTACTAAACTGGCCTATAAAATATCACTTTAACACATAATCAGAATTAAACAACATCTTAATTATAAAGAGTGTTGTGTTTCTTGCATACGTTCCCATAAATGTCAATCTATCTATATAATATATAAAAGGCTCTGTCTTGACTGATTGACTGACTGGCTGACTGACAGACAACGCACAGCCCGAACCGCTGGTCGTACAGACTTGAAATTTGGAGGGTGTATTTATCTCGATGCGTAGGGGTGTACAAGGGTTTTTCGAAATTTGAGCCCTAAGGGGGAGAAAAGGGAGGGAAACGTTTGTATGAAAGTCCTTAGTTCCTTTATTAGGTAAAAAAGTGGTGAATTTTGGGAGCGGGCCTAATTTCTTCCGTACGCGGACGAAGTCGCGGGCGACCTCTAGTAACTGAATAGAAATAATAAACTCTTCACGGATTTATGAGCAAATGTCTCGAATTAACCACATATTACGATTCGAATAGCGATAGAATGTATGGGAGCTAAATTTACTTATTGCCGTTGTTGAAACATTGTTTGAGTAATATGTCGCAATGGGTTGAAATATTTTAACAAATCGTATTCATATCTGCGATTTACGATTTGGATAATGTCGAAACAATTAACGTACCGATAACATCGGATGAGCTACTGCAAATTACATTTATTCTTGATAGTCATACAAATGACGACCAATATTATATATAATGGATAACGCCACATTCAACAATATTCGTACCACGAACAATCGCAGAGATAACAAAAATGTAATAAATTCATATAGGCAAAACTCAAATTCAGAAATAGTACAAGCACATTTGTGGCAAATGTTCAAATGATGTCTTAAAAACCCTGACAACCCTTAAAAGTATAGCTTAGTATAGGTTTTTGTGGTAGGACTCTACTGCAAAGTCCGCCTGGGGAAGTATCACACCTTTGCCAGTATTCAACAGGCAACCAATAGTGTGCAAGCATTACTGTGTTCTGATTTGAAGGGCAATGTTACCAGCGAAATTACTGGGTATGAAGAGATTTAACATCTAATATCTCAGGGTGACGAGCGCAGTACAGTGCAGCGCAGGATTGTATCCGCAAGTTCACAATTCTAGCACTGCTACTGTTATGGGCAGGCATGCCGCTTACCACCAGGCAAACGTCTCGCTAGTCTCGTCACTTGATTGTATAAAAAACACTCACTGAAAAAGATCGAAGTTAGTCTACATAAAGAATTATTGCGAGGTAATTTCTCTTCTTTCTGTAATGGAAGCCAAGCTAAACACTCCTAAAACTGTCTGTAAAGAAACGATTTCGGACGTAATTCTTGAGCAAATAGATGTGCCCAAGCGACGCGCCTAAGCACTCATCATATTTATATTTACGATTCGTTGACATGGGGGCGTATATTTGACACCATATGACGTCACCAGACACACCTTTCTACATTTAATATCAAAAGGTGTGTAAACATCTCTCCGGGTTGACAACGCTCCGACGACAACGCTAATGTTAAAGTTGTCGATAAGCTTAAAAGGAGTCTGCACCGATCACTATTTTAGCGTTGTAGGTATTAAAGCAAACATACTTAATGCTATCTCAGCGTTACTCGCAGGCGCCCAATTTTTTTGTTTTTTTTTTAAATTAGACCACATTTCTATGCGCAGGTAGAGAGAGCTGCTCTGCTCGTGAGACTTGTAGGTACATTTTTGATAGAATTTCCGTGGCAAACCTCTTTTCATCCCCTAAATTGTAACAGAATGTTTAGTTATCGATGTCAATCGCTCGAATAGGATGTATTTTAGGCTTATTCGTTTTACTGTAAAATAAAGTTGTACCTTTCTGCGCAAAAACATGATTTGTAACGATGCTTGTAAATTTAAAGTGATAAAAAAACTGAAAAAAGTAAGACGCATAAGCCTAAATATTGTATTGATTACATGAAAAAAAACATTACCGAAATCGGACAATATAGGTTTTCCTTTTTGTATGGACAAGTACGCGATAAATGAACCTCTCTGATTTGGTTTCTTACACTTTGATCAGCAAATTACTGGACATGAAGAGATTTAACATCTGATATCTCAGGGTGACGAGCGCAGTGCAGTGCGGCGCAGGATTGTGTTCGCAAGTTCACAATTTAGGCGAACGTCACTAGTCTGATCACTTGAAGGAAACCATTTATGTGACGAATGTAGATGTTTGTTCTGTGTCTGGGTGTTCTATGTAACGCTCGAGAAGGTCCAAAAGGCCTTCTTGAGGTCGCTCTACAAGAAGGTTTATGGATACTATCCATACATGTATCCGACCAAGTTCTTGCTCGGCCAGCTTGGTTATAGCTCGTTGGAGGTGAGAAGATTAATCGACCAGCTCACTACCTGTTGCAAGGTACTTCGAGGGACAGTCGATTCTATAGACCTGCATAACCTCCTGTTAACGTTGTTCGTGCCAAACGAACCCGGTCTCCCGGCAAATAGGCGTGGTCAGAGGCATAATTTATTTTATATTAACAGCGGTCGTACGGTGGCCCGCTCTATGTCGCCTTTAATTCGCGCCCGCCGCCACCTCAATGCACTCCTTGCCGCCAACACTGAACTTGACATTGTATTTGACAACTGGAAGACCCTTGTTGTAGCCTTCCAGACATATTGTGAAAGTTTAACTGACCAGTGGGATCGATGTAATAAGATTAACTCTGAACTCTGAAGAACTTTTAGCTTGCTTTGTGTTCCTGACATTTAAAAAAAATTTTGACATGTTAATTTTTAATTTGAATTTCTTACTTTTATTATTATTATTTTTTGATTGAACTGTAGTAATTGAACTGTTTTTGTATTGTATTCCCTTATTATTATTATTTTTCTTTTTTGTTTATTATAATTTTTGTGAGATTCTAATGTAATTGGCCTGACCGTGTTTAATCTTAATAAATACAATTTAATTTAATTTAATTTAATTTAATTTTATGTAATATTAGTATATACTTAGGTATCTACAAAAAAAAAGTAGGTAAGTACGTATAAAGTATTCCTTCAACTATGTGGTTCCTATAGTACAAGCTTTACTAAGTTTGGAAATGTCAAACAATGTTTATTATTCATTTATTTATTAATAAATAGTCTTATCATGGTACCTAACGAGGTAGAGTAGCTGACATTGCACCTGTTTTTTGGTAAAACCACAGAATAAATAATAGGTAAAACTTAGGAAAAGCACTGTAATGGTCTTCTAGTAATAATTATTGGTGTCATTTTGACTGATTGTTTGTTTACCTGTGACGCAGTAAGAGGTGTGGTAAGAGTAGTTATTTGTTTTTGTTTTTTCTGGTTGTTGATTATTGATGGAATGTAATTTGTAACAAGCTGCCCTCAAGCCAATTAAGGAAATGATGGCGTACTGATTACAAATCTTTGAGTGTAGAATGTTAAACTATTAGTAGAATTTATGCAGGATGTGTCATAATGAGTGGATAACCTTATACCTACAAAGAAGTGAGATTGTGTTGGTTTAGAAAATTAAAAAAAAAAAACATAAAAAAGGCACACAATTTTCGAGTTGAAATGGGTACTAGGTTTCTTAAACAATAATTATACTTGCGACACAAAAATGGCAGTGTACATTCGATTACACATCTAACCAATCTCGCCTACGTACTAACTACGTTTTTAGTCAGTATGGGTTAGTGATTGGTTCCTCACTCGCGAGTTACCTCGTTCGAGGCACTCAAATATCGAAATGAGTGAGATACTCGTACAAAATCGTTGAAGCAGCTCACTCTTTTCCCTCACTTCATTCATCGCTACACGAATGCTTTGCTGTGTCGCGGCCTCGTTCACTCGCGTAACATAAAATATTGTTTAATTTCGCCACCCTCACTTCTAAAATATAATGGTTTAAAAAGATTTGATCTCTATCGCTAGTAATAGGACACCTAATCCAACGACACTGTTTTGTTGACAATAAAATAAGCAGGAAAAAAAAGCCTGTGCGTGGCGCCACCTAGCAAGTGCAATATAATAAGGCGCTCTTTTTCTTGCTTGGTACCAAATCAAGCCGAGCGACAACGCCGCAGCGACGGAGTGTCGCTTGAGGAGCGAGCCGTTCGTTGCGGTGATCTGAAGTGCAACATACCTCACCTTATTTGAGGGGTGAGGGATGAGTCCCTCATTTGGCATTGAGGCATCCTCCCTCATCCTCTTTTAAAATGTGTGAGGCAATGGCGGATTATCCATAAGGCGAACTAGACACGTGCCTAGGGGCGCGAGGTTACAAAGGGACGCGGGCGGAAGTTTTTAAACGAAAATTAATCATCTGCAAATCGTTAATGATATTACCAATAACTACACATACATAAAATCATGTCTGTTTTACTTGTAACAATTTGAAAGACAATGTATGTGCGCCAGATTCCAGAGGGGCGCCAGGTTCCAGAAGGGCGCCAGGTTTTAGAGGAGCGCCGAGTGGGTACTAGCCTAGAGCGCTGTCGACATTTAATCCGCCTCTGGTGTGAGGAACCCATCACTAGTAGGGGTGCCCCTCTGGTGCCGAGTCCGACATAACCTTCCTGCTACCCCGACGAGACGAAGCGTAAATGCATTTCCCAACATAAAAAAAGAAAATAAGGGTACGTGCCTGTGTTTCATTTTAATGAAAATAATAGTGACGAGATGGTGGTCTAAATTAAACCCATCCGAGAAAAACGTGTCGTTAGATAACATTGCGCATTTATATCGCAATAAGTGACGTTTGTTAGCTTTTAAGTAAGACTTCTATTTATATAATTTATATTCAAAGAATCTCATCCAAATTTAAATTTTTAATTCATTTCATAAAGCGCTCGTGGCGTAGCTTGAATTGGTGATTCTATACGATCACCGATGTTAAGCAACGGAGGATTCGGTCAGTCTTCAGATAGGTGACCGTAAGTGGCATTTATTTTTTTGTAGTGGTACGACTCTACTGCTGAGTCCGCCTGGGGAAGTACCACACCTTTGCGAGTTATTCTACCGCCAAGCAGTAGTTTGCATACTGTGTTCCGGTTTGAAGGACAGTGCTACCAGAGAAATTACTGGGTATGAAGAGATTTATCATATAATATCTCAGGGTGACCAGCGCAGTGCAGTGCAGCGCAGGATTGTGTTCGCAAGTTCACTATTCTGGCACTGCTACTGTTAGTGGCAGACGTGACGCTTACCACCAGGCGAAAGTCTTGCTCGTCTCGTCACGTGATTGTATATAAAAAACTGAGCGCTACTTACCGTGATTCGGAAGACACCTTAAACTGCTGATCCAGGTTGTTTGTTCTACAACAAGTTGGTGTTGTAGAACAAACTACAACCGCCAAGCCATACAAAGGCATTCGGGCGGCACAGTAAGGCGGTGCAACAGCTAACTTTTTGGAATTTTGTATTGCAAACAAATACTTAGAGTTCAACATCGCGATTTGTATGATATTAGTTGAATTTTTAATGTCTATGAGCGCGATATTTTTTTTTATACTTAAAAATAAAAGAAGCCAGATAACAGAAAAAATAATTAGATATTACTTTACAAATTATCCTTTATTTAATTTATTAAAGTATGGTAAGTAGTTGGCGCTTAAAATATTGAGAATTATGCGATTTTTTTTCTTTAAGTTTGTTGATAGAGTTTGACAACATTATTACATAAGTCTTTTTTGTACACTCTTACTATACACTATATTTTTTTCGAGTTTGTATCAGTAATGGATATTGCCTAACTGTACGACGAAAAACAGGACGTTTTACCGATTTTGTCTTTAGGCCTCTGACTTTCAGCCTGTATGAACTTAATTACTTCATTAGCAAGTTACAGTACTATTAGCTCATAGCTTCTAATAAACCTATAAGCCTTGCATCACCAAGGGCAGATCCAGCTTTTAAGTCAGGAGGGGTCATATAATCGAGTCGAGGTCTAATTTGGACAGGCTCTAATTCGATTACAACTAGAAAAAGTATCAGTAGTAGACCTACACCCAGCCCAGGGGGCTCATGTTCATGTGCTCGTGGCACGGGTCATGACCCCCATGACCCTCCCCTGGGTCCGCCTTTGTGCATCACTATCTATATCTAGCTTATATCTAGTGATATTAGGCTACCATCACCAAAAACTGAAACAAGATTAGAGCATTAGAAGTTCCTTTTAGCGAGCCCTAAACTGACTAGATTGTCTAGAATAAAGTGATTTGGAACTTAACACGTCGCAAAGTGATTATTAATGACTTCAGTGACACACGGTCAGTAAGAGGCAGTTTAGTCTATCGTGGTATGCATTTCCTTTGTTGATTGTATAGTGTGCAAAATTTGTGCCCTAGGGTCTTATCACTATAGCGGTTCGCCAACACGCCGCGGCTGCACAACGAAGACGTTGCGGAGACGTGGCGATTACGCAACGTTTTCGTCGTTCGCGGCGAGCTCACGACGTACTAATACACTCAGTAACAGAATCGATTCCGACGAGGAAACACTTCTGTCGGCTTTGTTACTTTGAAGTAATCGAAGATGTAGAAAACGAAAGCATTCAATCACGAAAGGGGTACAATTTTGTACAATGTACAAAATGTGGTTCGCGGCAAGCTCGTTGTGCATGCGCGGCGTGTTCGTTGCGCGTCCGCCACGTATTCGCGGCGCACCTGAAAACCGCAAACCGATAGCAGCCTAAGTCTGTCTAGTACAAAGAATCAAGAATCATAGTGATGACTCTTTTGTTTTCATTATGACTGTATATTTATTTAGTAGACATTATAATCACGTCATAATCTTAGAAAAAACTATTCTACAGTACATTGCCTACACCTCTTAAACACAAAGAAAATGTTATACCTAACATTACCATTAGCCATTACGAAATACAGACAATTATTGCCAATAGACCATTAAGTATAAACTTTTTAATGTGCAAGCCAGCAACAGAAAAAAATTGGTAAGTCACGTAACTGTTCACCCTTGTAATATCAGATGAACGTTACACTTGCCCATTCTATTTTTAAGTCATTAGTATGATTTTCACATACTAATATGACCGACTTCAAAAAGATATCGTTTAAAAGTCAATAATATTCGTATATTATTATGCAAAAATAATATAATTCTATTCATGCGGAAAATTATATACCAATTCGAGCCCAAAGCCTCGCACTCAAATAACTTTCTAATAATAAATTCCTAATCATTGAGCTAGTTACATACTAACTCAATTTATGTACCTACCTAAAGAATAAAGCACAACGAGTAAACAGTTTCAATTTATATAGTCCTCGTAAAAATAGTGTCACGTTATAGAGTAGCCTTATGCTTCATACCATATCAGTCGAAAAATTAAATTATTCCGAACTTGGACTAAAATATGTTCTATACATCCGTGTGTAGTGTGTGAGGAATCTTGTACCTATCTAATGTTTCTGTTTGTTGTTAATGTACGTAAACCATTAACTCATTTCTTCGTATTATGTTTTATTATACAAAAGAATAAAATGTAATGGTACCCAGTTTTCTGGTAGCTTTAGTTCAGTATACTACTCTAGAGAAACTTTATGTGACAAGTTTGGGAGAAACAATACTGAAAATGATGTATACTTACAAAATGAAGAATAATTATAACTACACCATTGGTCCATTGTACGTAAAAGAAATGATACGTAAGTAAGAAAAACATTTTAGCTACTACGCAAAAGGATACCTGTTAACATTTTTTAATAATACCTATCAAGTACAAACATATACAAATACAGAGACTTATTTACCAGTTATTTTGTTCGCATATAGATGATATAAAATCATAATCCTAAATGAAGAAAATAAAAATTAAAAAAATTTGCTCGAGATGATTTAAAGTGGGGAATTTTGGGAGCGGGTCGAATTTCTTCCGTACGCGGACGAAGCCGCGGAGGACCCTAGTTTATTAATAAACGTTCTTGTTTATTCTAACTTTACGGCTTCTTACAACGCTGCGATGTGTACCATCAAAGATGCTGCTTAATGAATTCCTCGTGATTGGTGAGCAGGGTGAAGGTAGTGTAGACGTGCGCGTTGCAGAGGTGGTCACTCGTGGGTGCTGTGGAGACCAACCCGCGTAGGAAGTATCGCTCGGCGCCTCGCTGGCGTGCCGCAAATGCTAGCCCGCCGCCGCTGTCGCCACGGCACACGGCGCGCGCTGTGCCTGCACCGTAGGACTATCATTATTATCTATTTTAAACTATCACGGTTGTTTACTAAATTTCTATTATCATTAAAGGGTATATTTACCGCCGAAATATCGAGAGCTCATTTCAAAACATAATCACGGTAAATATCCCGTTAATAATAATAGAACTTTATCATTATTCTAATGGCAACACTCACAGTGGTAGGACTCTATTGCAGAGTCTTCCTGGGGAAGTACCACACCTTTGTCAGTTATTCAACTGTCAAGCAGTTGTGTCCAAGCATTACTGTTTCGGTTTGAAGAGCAATGTTAACATAGAAATTACATGAAGAGATTTGACGGCAAATTATCTTAGGGTTAAAAGGGCACAGTGCAGCGCAGGGCCTCGAGCTGCGGTCGTACAAGTGGGCGGCGGGTAGATAAATACCTACTACAGCCCGCCTAGCACGCGAACCGTGATAAACTCTTTAACTATTAACTCTTTTTTCCCCTTGAAAACGAGACAGACGTATCTATCTATATTCTAGCTATATCACGTTTCCGCATGGGGAAAGACCAATTAGTCCTCGGCGCATGCCTGTTGTGAGTGAACCTTATTTACTTTTATGTTTTTAAAGCTTAACAGTAAGAAAAATTATGACCTCTGGCAGGACTTGAACCTGCATACGAGCAAACTCTGGGTTTCCGTCCTAACTGCTTTGCCAAATTAAGCTACAGAAGTCTCTGCCAATATATTCAATAATAGCCAATGCGTCATCTCTCGTCAGGCCTTGGAACCTGTAACGGTTCCGGTTTGGGCTTAGAGCATCCATTACCAGTGTAGGTAGTTTGGGTAAATATTTGGGTTATAAAATTTACAGATGGCGCCATCAACAAGGTATACCCAGAAATTGCTCGTACGAAGGTTCAAGTCTCGCTCTATGTCTACTTCGTCCACGATTTTTTTTTTTACGATCTAATAACTATTTAGTCCAACTGGTTTGACCTCAAGGAATGCTCTTTCCCCGTGGTCAAGGTGTATGCGCAGTCGCAGTGCATTGCGACGCAGGATTCTGTTCGCAAGTTCTCAATAGGGTAGATGACTGAAATTTATATTGTTGAAACCAATAGCTTTGATGAAGAATTGAAGTAAATATATTATGTTTATTGAAAAAAATATTTAAATCGGTTAATAATGTTCTGATATACCTATGAGGGTATAAAGTTTTTGTCAGAGACAACTATGTCCCGTCCCCACAAAACAAAAAATGACGTCACGCCTTACTTGTCAGAATAGAATTTATATGGCGTACAGAGAAGTAACGTCACGATTTGCTGTTTCGCCTCTCTGTCTAGCATGATATTAAAATGCTTATTTTTGATCAGATTTTTATTTTCTATTCATGAATTAGCTATATTTATGGGCATCCAGTCATCTAGCCTATTCTGGGCAGGCGTGATGCTAACCACCAGACGAACGCCTCGGTCGTTCTCGTCATTCCATTGCATAAAAGGATTGATTATAATTTTGCGCATTCCAGGTGTAGAGACGGCTAAGGCGGAGGCTCCGTCGGAGCCTGTGGCCACGGAGCCGTCTCATGGCCAGTATGGACATGAGCGCCCCGCGCGCTGCGTCGTCGGCGGCGCTCACGCGTTCATACTCAGGGTTAGTATGTTTATTTCCCGTTTAAAAGGCTCTTACCAGAATTAACCATAGATAGAATAAAAAAAATTAAAATTTATTGTCTATATGTGTGCGTAACTTTGGTTCTTTGGCGAATATCATCGTTCCGGATTCTATCCCGCAAAGTAACTCCGAGCATAGCTCTCTCCATTGCCCGTTGCGTGACTCTAAGTTTCCGACATAGCTCGCAAGGTTTGCAAGTTGAAGTGGCTGTGGGCAGGCCACATCGCTCGAAGAACTGACAACCGATGGGGAAGAAAGTTTCTTGAATGGAGACCGCGAACCGGAAGACGCAGCGTAGGAAGGCCTCTATATATATATATATAGGTGGACCGACGACATTGTAAAAGTCGCGGGCAACCGGTGGATGCAAATGGCAGGTTGTCGTACAGTGTGGCGGTCTAAGGGGGAGGCCATCGTTCAGCAGTGGACGTCTCCGGGCTGATGATGATGTGTGCGTATGTATGTTTATTACCTCTTCACACCAAAACGGCTGAATTGATTTGGATGAAACTCGGAATGAAGATAGCTTAGTTCCTGGAATAACAATTATGCAACTTTTTATCACCATTATCGTCACCGTTTTACTAATATTTTATTATAAATGCGAAATTTTATCGCTATGTGTGTATGTACATATGCACATGTGTGTGTATGTTATGTTTGTTACCTCTTCGCACCAAAACGGCTGAACGGATTTGGATGAAACTTGGAATGGAGATAGCTTACTTCCCGGAATAATATAAAAGCTACTTTTTATCATCATTATTATCAAAATTAAGCGGGACAAACTGCAGGGCACAGCTAGTAAAATATATCATCGAGATTAACAATGTACCTTAGTATTTTTTCAGTGCTATCGACTAACTATATCTAAGTATTTGGATAAAATATCACCCAGATGAAGCCGGTCTGGCACAACAAAAACAAATTAACAACAACAAAAATAAAGGACTTTCATGACCCCCCAATTAGGGGTCAAGTTTCGAAATATCCTTTCTTAGTACACCCTACGCATCGAGACGAATACACCCTCCAAATTTCAAATCTGTACGACCAGCGGTTTGGGCTG
Source organism: Erannis defoliaria (assembly GCA_905404285.2). Lineage (NCBI taxonomy): Eukaryota > Metazoa > Arthropoda > Insecta > Lepidoptera > Geometridae > Erannis > Erannis defoliaria. The sequence goes on from FR990088.1 coordinate 13,832,830, forward strand.
TGCATTGTCTGTCAGTCAGTCAGTCAATCAGTCAGGATAGAGCCTTTTATTATATAAGATAGTTTTCGACTTCAAAAAAGGGACGTTCTCAATCTAATCATTATTTTTGCCGAATACTCCGACGTTATTTTGTTAATCGATTAATCATGATACGTCAACAAAAAGGAGACATTTTAATCGAACGCTTGGGGACCCCACCCCCCCTCTGACCCCACTCGGAAAGTAGGGTACGAAGCATCCTCCCACTCATGCCTTACTATTATGTGTTAATATTATATTTATATGAAAACACTATTCATAAAGGATTATTGACGTCATGTGAATAGAATGAACGGAATTCACATCGATGCGTAGATTAACCAATACATGGATGTTGGGTTGGACAAAACATAAGTTGAAGAAAAAACCCTTATAAAATTACGGAAATACAAAGTTACGCGACCGAGAGGTCGCTGCTGCCCGTCCTCCGGTGGTTCTGGATGCAGTTTTTGGATAGACCCAGGTTTTAGGATGACGAGCTCTAATCGAATTAGTAATACTTAATATTATTATTATTATAAATATAAAATAATATAATAATACTTAATATTATTATATTATTTTATAAGATAGCCTTTAATCTGTAACAGTGCCTTATGAAATAAAATAAATATAATCTGTGGTAATACTGGATACCGTTACGTGTCATCCCTCAGTATAAAGATAAATACTTAAGCTAAGAACATTTCCCATTGCAAGGTTTATGGCAAATGATACTTGGACAGAACAAACAGCCTAACCGGTGAAACTTGATATAATTATTTTCTTGAACCTGTTAGGCCTAAATGTGTTATTAAATAACATTTATAACATTGCATAATTTTGCTAACAGCTATACAATATAAACTAACAACAATATAAAATATAACTTGTAGGGGTTATATAGGGAGTTTCTGCGCTAGGGGTTATATTGTATGTAGTAGTGTATGTAGTCTACAGACTCGAGCGACTCTACCGACTCTATCGACTCTATCGACTCTACCGACTCTACCGACTCTACCGACTCTACCGACTCTACCGACTCTACCGACTCTACCGACTCTACCGACTCTACCGACTCTACCGACTCTACCGACTCTACCGGCTCTACCGACTCTACCGACTCTACCGACTCTACCGACTCTACCGACTCTACCGACTCTACCGACTCTACCGACTCTACCGACTCTACCGACTCTACCGACTCTACCGACTCTACCGACTCTACCGACTCTACCGACTCTACCGACTCTATCGACTCTACCGACTCTATCGACTCTACCGACTCTACCGACTCTATCGACTCTACCGACTCTACCGACTCTACCGACTCTATCTACTCTACCGACTCTACCGACTCTACCGACACTACCGACTCTACCGACTGTACCGACTCTACCGACTCTACTGACTCTATCGACTCTATTGACTCTATCGACTCTACCGACTCTACCGACTCTACCGACTCTACCGACTCTACCGACTCTACCGACTCTACCGACTCTACCGACTCTATCGACTCTACCGACTCTACCGACTCTACCGACTCTACCGACTCTACCGACTCTACCGACTCTACCGACTCTACCGACTCTACCGACTCTACCGACTCTACCGACTCTACCGACTCTACCGACTCTACCGACTCTACCGACTCTACCGACTCTACCGACTCTATCGACTCTACCGACTCTACCGACTCTACCGACTCTACCGACTCTACCGACTCTACCGACTCTACCGACTCTACCGACTCTACCGACTCTACCGACTCTACCGACTCTATCGACTCTACCGACTCTACCGACTCTATCGACTCTACCGACTCTACCGACTCTACCGACTCTACCGACTCTATCGACTCTACCGACTCTACCGACTCTATCGACTCTACCGACTCTACCGACTCTACCGACTCTATCGACTCTACCGACTCTACCGACTCTACCGACTCTACCGACTCTACCGACTCTACCGACTCTACCGACTCTACCGACTCTACCGACTCTACCGACTCTACCGACTCTACCGACTCTACCGACTCTACCGACTCTATCGACTCTACCGACTCTACCGACTCTATCGACTCTACCGACTCTACCGACTCTATCGACTCTATCGACTCTACCGACTCTACCGACTCTACCGACTCTACCGACTCTACCGACTCTACCGACTCTACCGACTCTACCGATTCTACCGACTCTACCGACTCTATCGACTCTACCGACTCTACCGACTCGACCGACACGACCGACACGACCGACTCGACCGAATCTACCGACTCTACCGACACGACCGACTCGACCGAATCTACCAACTCTACGGACTCTACCAACTCTACGGACTCTACCATCTCCCCCCCCCCCCCTCAACTTCCCTTCCTTTGAATGAACAACTCAAATATAAATTTTCATCACTATAACTTCAAAAACAAAAACTTTCCATACAACATTCTACCCTCCTCCCCCCCCCCCCTCCCTTAAATCGTCCCTGTCTAATAATATACGTATAGTATAGTACGCTATATAGGTATGGGTACGTTAGAAAAAGTTATGAAAACTGGGACAGCGCCCTGTACTATTGCTTCTAGCAGTTCCCACATTTTTTATGCTGATGCGAAGTCCACATATTAGATCTATGCATCGATGAGCTATTTTTCAAAGCTACCAAACCTCTTTCAAGAACGATGAAGGGCCGCAGACAGACATTCAGTACTTTTGTAAATATTTACTTAAAGATGACTGAATGGGGCGTGAAATGTGAAGTCTGGCATGATAAATCACCACTTTGAATCATATTTACATAAGATTAAGGTTGTTTTATAGAGATTAAAGTTTGTTTTATGTTGATTGATGATGGCTTGAGTCCGATTTCTAGCCAAGATGCAATTGATTAAAAATATACAATGTGTAACAAAAAGGTTCAACAATACTGAAGGGTATGTGTACTCATCATTATGAATAACTTTTACTATGGGGCCAACCCTGAAATCGCGAAATAAAAATCAGCTGTTCCATACAAAATGTTCATTGACCTTGGACAAAATGTACGGAACAGCAGATATATTTTACCCTTCAGTATTGTTGAACCTTTTTGCTACAAGTTGTATATATGCTCCGACAAAAAAATACAGTACAAAATCAATCTTATTTGTGAAATGACTGACTGTATTTGTATGTTAAGTACTTACTGCATTGCTTTGCACAATCACCCTTTTTTTTAATCGTCCATTATTGGATATGGTCTACCCTCTAATGGCGATTGGGCCATATCCACCACGCTGCCACCATGGGGCTAGTGAAAGGAACAACTTCCTCCCCGCAGCGGCACGTAAAATCGTGTACACCGTTCCGTGGAGGAAGCAAGTAAAAAAGCCTCAGATCTCATGTTTGTCACTCTAGGCTTCGCCTCAGGAGACAATATAGGTCTAGGTACATGAGATCTGAGACATTCTTTACTTTTGCTCCCTAGGTGAGTAAACTACTATTGTAGGTTACTGGACCTGGGTATGTCCTAAAACTGCATCCAGAACCACCGAAAGACGGGCAGCAGCGTCCTCTCGGCTAACGGTGGTGAGCATTCTGCGATCGCCAAGCCGCCTGCCCAGCGTGGGGATTATGGCAACCCCTCCCTGATAAGGGGGAGGCCTTCGTCCTGCAATGGACGTCTTCTGGCTGTTGTTGTTGTTTTCCTTCACCAAAAACCCATGACTAGATTTTTTATAATTCTTTCATAAGTTCCAAGCTTCCGGATCCCCGGATCCGGATTCCGAATCAGGTTCGATTCCGGGCCCTTACCGCCTCACGTTTCCAAGGTGCGTCTACTCCCAATGAGCTATGGTGTTTTTTTTAACTATCATAAGAATTTCCTATCCCTACTTTCAGGTTTCGAGTTTGTTTGGTCTGGCGCCTCTCAAGTTTGAGTCCAGAAGCAATGGATACACGGTGTCTATATCCAGTGCAATGTGCGTCTATAGCTTTATCCTAGTCACTATATTAGGTGAGTTGGTGTTCAGCTTCTTTTGTCTTTCCAGAGAGGAAATTTTCGGATCTTTATAGGTATTACCCATCCTCTCCTTAATAGGGAGGTGTTGTCATAATCCCCACGCTTGGCAGGCGGCTTCCGTCCTCCGGTGGTTCTGGTTGCAGATATAGGACATACCCAGGTCCGTGTCACCTTTATAGGTATTGGAGATCAGTAAATTGATTAGTAGGAACCTAAACAATACTAAACAACAGTAGATGTTCAGAATGTGTTACATCCGAGAGTTGTGTTACCATGTAATCATTAAGCCTTGGCGACGTTCAAGCCTAAAGGAGATCGTTCACTCACTCAACATTTTTATTATGAAAACTGACGTGGTTTTGGGGTTTGACACATTTTTGTTTTTATTTCACTCAACACTCACTCAAGTTCAGCGCTGTTTGATAAACAGCATTACGCTGAGTTGACGCCATTTTTGTGACATAACTTTTTTATGGTAAATAACTATAGGTAAGTAGTTACATTAAGTACGTAAATGCTGTCAGAAAATAAATTATTTTTCTTTATTTCTTTCTTTCTTTCAGTAGCTGTTGTTCCAGTAGCGTCCAATACATTTTATCGTTGGTAAATGTCATACATACTAACCGCATCAGATATGGTACTTTGGGTCAATAATCAAATTATTTTGTTCAGTGATGTATTAACGAACTCTCTTTTCGGCTCTATTAACCTTAACCTTGTCTTATATAGGGACCTGGCGAAACGTTTAGTCGAGGTGTCAGGTGACCGGAATGCTGGCGTATATTTTGGTCAAAAACTTAGCATTGCCATACAACGTGGCAATGCCGCCAGCATTCTGGCCACCTTTCCATCATCTACGGGGCTTTTAGTTTAAATTTTAAGTTTTGTTTTTTTTATATTTTTTTATTATGTAGGGGTTGTTTTTACTAGGTAGGGTTTATTTAGTTTTTAGTTAGTTATAATTTAATTTTAGTGTATAATTGTATTTTATTTGCAAATAAACATTCATACCTTAACCTTGTCTAATCAAGTGCTAATAACGTATGTTACATTGTTCCAGTATTATGCACGGTAATCGGCCTGGTAGCAGAGATCAACGTCGGCGTGGAGCTGTCAGTGCGCATGTCGTCGCGCATGTCGCAAGTCGTGTCGACGTGCGACGTGCTCGTCGTGGTTGCGACGGCGGGCGCGGGGGTGTATGGCGCGCCGCGGCGCATGCGGAAGATGCTCGACTTTATGGGCAGCGTTGCTGCAGTAAGTGTAACTTAGGACGATCGACATTGTTGCATGTTGCAAGGCGCATAGTGCGTCGTGGTTCGTAGGACTTACTTATTGTGGTCGCAACGATGTACTTCGCTTCGCAAGAAGAACATGTTCAACTTCAGCAGCGTCGCTGCGGTAAGAACAAGCTAACTTTAACACCAACCTGGCATTAGCCTAGACGCATACGGAACAAGAGCCACAAGCACAAAATGCCGCCGCCGAGATAGAAGCGGCTACAATAGGTAGCAAAAGTTCTGCCATTGCCTTGATCAATAAAATGTTCTCCCATCAGTCTCCCATATCATAAGTCCTTGGAGGATCTAGCATGTCTAAATGCTCAATGTTTAGTCGCAGTTATTTGCACTTAGTCAATCGTCAATTTTGTTCTGATATTTCCAGGTGGACAATAGCATAGGCGGAAAATACTCGAGGGCGACGGAACGCAGGCTCTGTGCGCTTCTTCTTTGTATACTCATCTTCTTCTCAGTGCTGTTAGCAGACGACTTCTGCTTTTACGCGACGCAAGCAAAAAGGACGGATAGACAATGTACCTAAGTATACAAGTTTTTCTGGACCTGTAATGTATTTATATAATGTTAGACGTTTCAGCACAATTCTGTTGATGTTAAGGCATGATGTAGTCGAACTTGAACGTTGCTTTTTTTTTTTGCCATGAAGTGACAAGACGGGATTGACGTCTGGTGGTAAAAACCAAGCCTGCCAATAACAGCAGCAGTACCAGAATCGTGAACTTGCAAACCAAATCCTGCAGCTCACTGCACTGCGCTCGTGACCCTGAGATAATATTAGCCCTGTCAAATCTCTTCATGCCAAGTAATTTCTCTGAAAACATTGTTCGAACCAAAACACAGTACCTAATGCAGTGAGTGAGTAATGGCGATTGAATAACTGGCTAAGGTGTAACGTAGATACCATTCATGCTGTTCCAGGGAACGTAGTGATGAACTACATCGGGTTCTACCTGCTGTGGTACGTTGTGATGATCCTGGAACTCCAGTTTGCGTTCACGGCGCTGTCCGTGCGCGCGCGCTTCCAAGCCGTTAATGATGCGCTGGCGCTAACTGCGAGGCAGGTCTCTATACCGTGTGAGTATTCTGGACTGCCTTATAGCACAGATAACATAATAGTACAGAAGGCTCAATGCCGTAGAATACGCCCAAATTGGGCAAATTGGCGGCTTGGTCCCCAAGCCACCTGCCAAGCGTGGGGATTATGGCTTATGGCAACACCTCCCTATTAAAGGGGAGGCATTCGTTCAGCAGTGGACGTTTTCTGGCTGATGGATAGGTGGTCAAAACTCTAGCATTTTATGATGAAAACGGACAGTGATAGTAAATCATGTTTACCGCTACTTTGTTAATTTTTGCTTAAAGTTAATATCTGTATCGTAATTTCTGTAAAATTAACATTTCCAGTGGTGAAACCGAAGAGCCCATCTCCACTGAATATCTACGCAGTGGCTCCGGCGGCGGACGCCCAGCGGCCTGCCAATGTCAGCCTTCTAGTTGATTCCATGATACGAGAACAACCAGTTGTTATGAGGAAAACAGGTACTAATATGGTAGTTCTTTGTGCATAAGCTAAAAGCTTTGCGAGGGCGCTTAGTTTTCTGTCTTGACAATCTTGATGATTTTTATGGTAACGAGTATAAGACAAACGCTCTCATCATATTAGGATATTAGTAGTAGTAGGTATATATCAATTAAGAGCTATGCTCGGAGTTACTTTGCGCGATTGAATCTGGAACGAGGATACTCGACAAAGGACCAACGTCACTGACAAAGCTCGCAGGGTTTGCAATTTGATGTGGCAAGGGGCATGCCATTTCACTCGAAAAACTGATAACCGATGGGGAAAAAGGTTTTTGAGTGGCGATCACGAACTGGAAGACGTAGCGTAGGTATGCTCCCAATTAGGTGTACCGATGACATCGTAAAAGTCGCAGGCAAATGGTGGATTGTGGATGGTAATGGCAGGTTGTCGTATAGTGTGGCGGAGGAGGCCTTCGTTCAGTAGTGAACGTCTCCAGGCTGGAGATAATGATATGTCATAACGGCTGAAAATATTGCTAAACCTAGAATAATGGCACAGAAAAGAAGCTTGCATCCAGCAATGAGATACAGAAGGCTATGGAAGATGATGATATGCAAAGCATTCATTATATTTAATCCAATGTCTCAAAGTCCCAACATGTATTGACATCCTCGACTTTGTTGATAATTATCTAAAGATCTGGGTACGGCTACAAAAGCCATGGCCGTGCGTTATCTGTATAAAGACTGGAGAATAATAGAGTTATAGAGTCCTACCACTACAAACCCAAATACAGCCAATCCTTCTTATTCTTCGGCGATAAGACCTACACTGACGACGGACGTCCCGCTTGGGGTGTATTGTATCATTTCTCCCGCCAGCATCTACCCGAGCAAACCCAGTTCCTTGAAGTACCGGAATGAGACTCTGGGTCGCTGGCATAGTAACTCCGGTGGGTAGAAGGATCTTCAGCCATCCTCGATTGTGGTGTTATTAGGCGCAAAATCAACTATTTGTGTAATTGAATCAGGCGTTACTTTGCGGAAGTTAATTTTAATCAAACTCTTGTATAATGTATCTCTTAGTGTATTTCTCTAGTGTACAGTATCTCTAATAATAAATAAATAATAAATACACTAGATAATAAGAAATACACTAGAGATACAGTATACAACAGTTGGATTAAACCATGTATTGTATTATTATTACAGTAAATGGTAGCGCTACACTCGCTGTGTCTCCGTGCGAGGCGGTCCGCCGGCTAGCTTCCCTCCACAGTACGCTGTGTGAGGTGGTGCGCTGTGTCGATGCCAGCTATGGGCTGCCACTGATCGCGGTGCTGATTTCCACGCTGCTGCACCTTATAGTCACGCCTTACTTCTTGATTATGGAGATTAGTGAGTACGATGGTTTGGTTCCTTGCCCGTTACAGGAGCGGATGATGAAAAGGGATGTTGTGGTCAGAGTCATCTTCTACGTGGGTGGCCACGCAAAATGCCATTACTAAGCCAAAATAAGCTCATTTTACTTGTTTCATGTTTTCTTATTTGTAGCTCACTCACTCATCAGCAAGAAGACGTCCACTACTGGACGAAGGCCTCTTAATAGGAGGGGTTGCCATAATCCTCACACTTGGCAGGTGGCTTGGGGATCGCAGAGTGTTACCACCGTTAACTAAGAGGACGCTGCTGCCCATGCTCCGGTGGTTCTGGATGCAGTTTTTGAACATACCAAAGTCCATTTTACCAGTCACTGCGAACAAACCCTGCTGCTTATGGGTCTAATCATGAAAAAATAAAAAAATATCAGCTGCTCTTGACATCGTGTCGTGCGTTTGATTTTTGTACGGGACAGATAATATATATTTTTTGCCTTTTCTGGGTTGGTTTCACAGTAAAAATTACCCAGTATGGTGAGTATAATGACTGCCTAAGATATAGTTCATTAATTCAATAACAGACTGTCTGTATACTTCTGTGATGGTTGTTCCAGTTGTCTCCACAAACAGGGTCCACTTCCTAGTCCTCCAGTTCCTGTGGTGCCTGACGCACATGCTACGGATGCTGGTCGTGGTGGAGCCCTGCCATTATACTATAGCTGAGGTAAATATTTTTTTTTTCTTTTTTTTCTTTCTTGGCGACGTGAAGAAAAAAAGGCATAGAAAATAGTACTTATCGAAACTGTGTGTGAGTTTGTGCACAAAAATAGCTGCAGCAGATGTATGTGTCGTAGCTGGGAAGTGGACGCACCGAATTATTAACTTTTTTTTATTTCTGCCTTGGATTTCGCGCAGTTTGGGTACTACTTAATAATTATTATAAATGCGAACGTTTGTTGGTATGTGGGTGTGTATGTATGTTTGTTACCTCTTCACACCGAAGCGGCTGAACGGATTAAGACAAAACTCGGAATGGAGATAAAATATTTCCCGAAATAAAATAAATATAGGCTACTTTTTATTATCGTCATCGTCACCGTTTTTCATCATCACGCGAGTGACTGCGGGTTCACACAGCTAGTTTTCTATACTGATAATATGACGGCGCACTGAATGAACACGGCTGAGCAACCCTCGTCATTCAATTATAACATGTTTAAATCTGTTATGAAATAGTTCTATGATTATTATCTACGGTATAATTGCCGTGACAATGTCTTGAAGCGATATTCCGATATTTCGGTGCAGATGCATGCACCGTGTCCACGGGCAGACTCAGGGTGCATGCAACTGCGCTGAATGGGGATCCACACGCAAAGTTCAGCGTAGAGGGCGCCAGCGATGAGATCGCAGTGCAATCAAATCTTCGTTACTTAGTCGCTTTGGTTACATGAGTTTTTTTTCTACTTTTTGCGATAAAACTGGTCGGTCATCATTATAGTTAATTATTGTTATATTTCGGCAAAATCTGATATGCTGTGTCACTACAAAATCTTAGCGACGCCAATAGCCTTTTCACTTTTTTTTATGTTGAATGTTTTGGTAATAGGTTTTTACCGGGGTTAGTACACCCTGGTATAGCACACAGAGGCATATCTCGGCAAAACTAAAATTTACTGAATTATAGGTTAGTAAATGTGTGGAACTGACAGTTTCCAATGGCCATGTCGACAATGCGCCATCTGGCGTGAAAAAATGGCAGTGAAGATAATAGCTTCTAATAGCTTCAACATATTCAATAAACAACGATAATAGTTTAAAACCTTTATTAATACTGGGTCGTTTCAGGATTTTCGTGAAACGAAACGTAACCGTTCTTCATGCTAAAAAACGAGTGCCAAAATCAGTTTAAAAAAACTGGTTTGAGTACATAACCAATTTCAAACTCTATATATATTACCGTAAGTTTATTTTTATACATTCAAGTGACGAGACGAGCATGACGTTCGCCTGGTGGTAAGCGTCATGCCTGCCACTAACAGTAGCAGTGCTAGAATTATGAACTTGCGAACACTATCCTGGTCCGCACTGCACTGCGCTCGTCACCCTGAGATATTAGATGTTAAATCTCATCATACCCAGTAATTTCTCTGGTATTTATATTTTAGTTTGTTCGTATACTACGTTTTTTAAACTGGTTATCGTTTTTTGTAGAGTTCAAACAATAGTGAACCTTATGCCTTCGACATAGAGTAAGTACTTACCTTAAACCTAATTCAGTTTAAAAAAAACTGGTTTGCTTTGCTTGCAATATTATTATAATTATAAACCTTAAGCGTTTAAGATAGGACTTAAAATTCGCGGCAGAACTGATGGAACCTAATAAGCGTTATCTAGTTTCTAATGTCTTCTCGTTTTGTCGTTCGACAGTCGTTTCGTCGTTTCACGTAAACGCTCATCCGCGTTCCGTTTATTTGTAACCGAATCTTCCATAGTCACAAAACCGTTCGTTCGTTTTTCGTAGAGAAATTAGCTTTTAAAAGCATTTCAGAAAAAAACTCCCAGCACTAACTTTTATGTTTCTCTTATGTTTTTCCAGGGTAGAAGAACCCAAACACTGGTGTGTCTCCTGATGAACTGTGCGAACGACCGGCCGCTGGGCACGCTGCCGACACGCGTGGAGCTGTTCTCACGGCAGCTGCTGCTGCAGTCCGTCTGCTACTCTCCGCTGGGGATGTGCACCCTGGACCGTCCACTTGTTGCTTCTGTAAGTCACGGGAGCTGGTCTCATTTTCAGTATTCTAGAGAGATGTTCTCGCGCCAGCTGCTGATGCAGTCAATCTGCTATTCTCCGCTGAGGATGTGCACCCTGGACCGTCTGCTTGTTGTTTCTGTAAGTGTCGGTCAAACACCGTGCTGTTAGGACCAGTAAATGGCGGCTTTTGTGTTTAGACAGCGCTGTCTGACTGCGGTCTTTGGGTTTCCTGCAGTGCTGCTCTAATTGTCACGTGTAGGCTGTACTTCGACTGTTACTTCAACGACACCACCGAGTTTTATGACCAAGACCAATGTAGCTAAAGTGGCAGTGGACATAATAATATCTAGTAAATCTTCCTGCTCATTAAATAACAGACGGCCAGAAGCGAACTCGAAAAAGCGATATTCATGCATTCTTTCATAGTTGATGTTTAAAAACCCGAACGCAACGGTTTGATTCAATTAATTTTCTTTGCGCGAACTGCTAAATAATGGAATGCCTTTCCCTTAAGGGTGTCTGCCCACATAATTATATATTATATCATCAAGTTGCCAGTGAATCAATTTCTAGACAAGCGTGCTCCACTGTAGACAGCATCTTCGCTTAACATCAGGCGTGTTGGCGATCAAACGCGAATCCACTAAATAATAATAATTAAGTTAGTTCTAACGTTTAGTTTCTAAATGTTTAGAAAATTAAGTTATTTTGTCGCTGTTAGTTTCCCGAATAAAATAAAATAAATAAATAAATAACATCGCAGATTTAGTAATTAAAGTCGGAGTATAAGTGTTGCAGAGTGAAGACCATGGCATTGGCTGGAAGGATCGGGCCGAGATAGCCAGCCGTGGATTATGATTATGGCAGACTAGTTATGATGATGGTGATTAAATAGTAGTCATTACAGGGAAGTTTCATTACTAGGACACGTCTGCAAGAGATGAGAGACGATGATGAGAGTCCGATGAGATAAGCCTGTATTATACACCACAACTTTTTTTAAGTTAGCTTAATTTTAACAGCGTTATCTATTTCCGATACTGAACACATTCCTAAAGAAAAAAAACTGAAAATAGGAGGTAAAAAAAATGTCTCAAAAATTTGGACACTAAATATGCAACATAACCATTTACGCAATTTACTCTATTACTATGTGCGTCAGCTGATTGAAGTCATTCATAAAGCAGTGCGTCCCTCTCTTCGCTCACTATTACACTACTATCATAATATGGTGTTCATAATTTGTGGCAGGATATTTGTAATTATAAACTTGTTATAACTGAAGCTCTATGGCATATAGAGGCGTACTGACAGCGTATTTACGATGTATGTATAGGTATAAATCGCGTGTTAAAATTAAGCTAACTTAAATAAAGTAGTCGTGTATATAGCCGATATTATACCTTCTGCAACTTTCATTATCACTCTGACTACTTTTATTTCTGTTTCAGGTAATTGGAGCAGTGACAACGTATCTAGTCATATTAATACAGTTCCAAAGATACGACAACTAACTCATAATATTTTACCAAAAATCACGAGTAAGACATAATTGTGAATACAGTAAATAGATTCATGCCGGTGAAAACTGTAATTATCAATAAAAAATATATTTCTAGTCAAACTTAAGAATTTTTACAAATGCGATAAACCAATCCGCAACGTTTCACCTACATACTGCAGTGGTAGAAGGTAGGACGTTCCGAGGACCAAAAGCAGTATAACATAAAACTCGAGTTACTCTGACGTGCAGTATACGAGTGTAAGTCCCGTGTGGGTCATAGAGTAACGTATCTAGTTGGTAATTTTTAGAGGTCTTAGTACATTATGATACAAGTGTGCTATGTTGGTCATTACACTAGAGGCGGTATTATACGTGCAAGCCGCAGGCGAGCGCGATAAGGAAGCCGAGAGTGTGTTGAAACATAACACAAGAGTTTCATACGACTGTTTTCGTCACACTTGCGAGGAAAAAACATTTTTTTTTATAATAATCAACCACACAGCGAAAACGTCTACAAACATTTGCGGAAAATGGCGCCCAAATCAGTAATGCGCGCGCAGGTTGACATTTACTTCAGCGGCATAAGAACTCTTTGTTGGTATTACAAAAAAACTGTAAGTATTACCCGGCTATATTAAGAGTGCTTCGTATACGTACGTCTAATTGCAGTCACGTACAAACTTGACTTTACCGGGTTATACCTATTATAGCACCATGTGCCGTAATGCAAAGTAAAAAGCACACGTGCGTAATAGCTTGGATTATGAGCCTAAAACCGATGCATTAAGATCCACTTTACGAGCAAGTGTGATGAAAAATAATTTACGTAACCTACCTAAGAATTATAGTACCGTGAATAGAGAATTTTGCCCTACAAAAGGTCCGGTAGTTTTTAGGTAGTGATTTATTGATTTGATATGTTATATAGGTCGATAAAGTAATAAAAATCCAAGTTTCCGTCATTTGTGTACTGATCAGCGAGTAAAGGAATTTTGTAATAGGTACTTACGTGGGTTAGCCCACGAGTAGGTTCGCGAGTTCACGTGGGGCGGACACGCGAATGTGTCAAATCAGCAACAGTCAATTTCACACTGACTTTAAATGAACTTGATTGTATTACCACTGAATCAAGTGACTGAGAGAACTTAGAGAAACCTATCGCATGTTTATGGGGGAAGGGAGAGAGAACTGAGTACAGGTTTTTGGAGGTTCAGAAATCCCAGAAAAAAACCGAAACCTTTGAAAGGTTTTCGACTCTTGGAGGTCGACCCCAAAGAGATCTCGGAAACTGGCACATTTTTAGGAAACCATTTTATCTGATTTGTTTCCATACTTTGAGATTTTACTGGAAAATTTATAAAAACTGTCACCATACAAAATTTAAACGTCCATAATTTTCGAACGGTTAGATGGGCTGTGTTCAAACAAATGTCAAGTCGTCTTTGAGAATCTTTCGTCCATCCCGGTGGTGCACGATAAAGACGCTATAATATATAATGTAAAGATAAAATATCGCTTGTTATGCAATTTTTAAATATATAATAGGCGTGTGGCCTAATGTTTTATTTATGACAAATAACAGGCTTAGTGATGAATATAACTAAATACATTACACATACTGAAAAAATAAATTGTATTGGCTAATAAATCTCTGAGATATGAGCGTTTAAAGTTTTAGGTGGGGATAGAGATGCTCTATCCCTTTCTCGCAAAGCACGTGTTGGTATAGCATTTGTATGCCGCGCCTGAGGCTTGACGTCATAGCTCAGTATAGCGCGCTCTCTGTCTAGCTTGAAATTTAAATACTTAGAACTTATTTATTTTTGAATTATTTAAAATTTTGTTTTCGTTGATAGGCTCTATTGATGTCAGCTTTTTTATGAGGTAATAAAAAAATTGTAGTCATCATGCCTATTATCTTCGTTATTTGGGTGTTAATGCTATGTATGAGTAGCGATATTAGAATAATGAATTAAAAAATACCGTTCCTACTGAATTTCTCATACTATGACTGTGAATGCAAGTTGCAGTGTCTGATGAAAATCTAATAGCAAAGTTGTGCGCAAAGGGGTTCGTTTTGCTCCCCTCCTGCTAAGTTTTAATGCCTGCTCGACAAATGCGAATCTGCTGCGTGTTACTTATTTGGTAGGTATACTTGGAATTATTAACTGGGAAACGAGGTGCACATTAGCGCTAGATACGTGATTAAAACTCAAAATACTTAACACTGCAGATTTTTTTACTTCGTCAAATTTCTTTAAGTATGACAAAAAAAGAATCACATAATAAAATATTATTTAATAATAATAATATACATTTAGTTTTAAAAGTATAAAAAGAACCTGGTAGGAACTTAGAAAGATGTTTGGAAGCGGGGCGAATACGCGGACGAAGTCGCGGGCGACCTCAGTGCATACGTCTTAAGTAAATGGTTGAAAGTGGGGGCTTACTAGTGCGGCTATGGAACAATTACTGTCAAGTGGCAACCTCAGCTGCATACGCTAATCATCAACATCATAATCAGCATAAGCTATATAGTCCACTGCACAGAGTAATAGAAGCAGAGATGTGATCAAAGGATTTTTCCTTAGAAAGACGTGTGACTGTGCGGGGAGGTGTAGGTTAGCGGGAGGGGGTGGCAAATTGTACTGCCATCTAGCGGTTTTCAGGAAAAGTTTTTGAGAATCAAACTAGTGAACTAACACTTAGCTGAATTAACACTTAATTTCTTAATATCACGCTAGATGACGCGGTTTTAAATTTTATAGAACGGATCACTAAATATAGAAATAAAATTACTTACGAATGAAATTAGATGCCAATCATGTCATCTGAAATTTCCCTCGGTCATTTTTACATAAAGAAACAGAGCAACTTATTTCATTTTTATTGTTACTGGGTAAAAACATAAAAAAATCGTACGTCTAATATGTAAGTTTGAATGACCGTTACGCGTGGCGGACGTTAGCAGGCTGAGCAAATAAGTATGACGTCACACACTCCGTCCGCAAAATAGGATCTGCGGCTGCAAGTCGCTCATCGCAACTCCTTATCCTCCATGGTCCACTGCTAGACATAGGCCTCTCTCAAGGCACGCTTTCAGCCCGATCTTCAGCTATCCGCTTCCAACCAGTTCTATATATATCGTCACTCCATAGAGTCGCAAGGATACGTTCTGGAAACTACGCCGAGTCTTCTCGTCACACACACTTACAGTCTCTAGACGAAAGTATTCAACCAGTGCGTTCTACCCGTTACGACCTACGCTGCTGAAACGTGGACATTCACACTTGGATCGACCCACAAGTTTAAAGTCGCTCAGCAAAATAAGCTAACTTTTTTTTTATTTGTTTACATAAAGAATTGCGTTTACAACGATAGAGCTCGATATAGCCTACAAAAACTGATTTACTCGCGACTTTAAGATACCCAGATTATAATACCGGGTGTTAGTTTGAACACTGTTATCCTTCTAGGATATCATTGTGCTCATCATTATGAACAACTTTTATTATGGGGCCAACCCTGAAATCCCGGAAAAAAACAGCTGTTCCATACATTTTGTCCAAGATCGATGAAACTTTTTGTATGGAACAGCTGTTTTTATTTCGTGATTTCAGGGTTGGCCCCATAATAAAAGTTGTTCATAATGATGAGTACAATGATATCCTAGAAGGATAACGGTGTTCAAACTTACACCCTGTATACATATAGGTATTATCTCTCGGGAAAGACCCACTCAGGAATCGCATTCGCATTTCTATTTATTTATTTATTTAATAAACATACAAAACAGAATGCAATAGTTTAATGCTATTTCATAAGTTACATTTTAAAGATCTGTACTACATTCTAAAACTATGTATGCCTAGCTGCATTAAGATGTATTTAACATAATATATACACTAGAGGATTAGGTAAACAAGGCAAAGGAAGAATTAGTTTTTGAAACATACAAAAATAAATTAAATTAAAGCTAGCATATAAGCATGTTGTAATAGAAAATGATTATTAATTATTACTAGATTTTATCTTTCGCACAATAAAAGTGGAAATTGGAACCAAATCGTTTTGTTCAAGATTTTGGTACATCAACCCAGCGAGTTGAAATAAATAGAGTAGTTATAGTCGAACAAAACTGCTTTAAAAACTGACTAGAAGTTGCCTATATAAATATACTTATGCATGTTTATATGCAGTTGGTGAAGAAAAGAAAAGAATATGACCGACTTTATACGCCACACCTGTTGTTAGAAAGAGACAAATATCTAATTTATCTTACGGCGTAATTAGCTACACAAGTTGATTGGCCAGAGCGAGCGCCCTCGCCGCGCTGGTGTGACTCTTTCACTCTCTCACAAGACGATCTATCTATCTCGGTCATCCATTTCAAAGTAACAACAGTCGCCTAAGATAAAATAAATTTAACTTTTTCCCTTTGCAATAAAAATACAGTACTTACGCGTGAAATGATATTTTTTTTGTCTTTCACAGTGCCTGTGTAGATTGTGCAGTGTCTAAATACACAGAAAGTCATTATAATCACCATATTTTTGCTAGAAAACATATACGATTAGCGGCAGCGTATTACCGGACATTCGGTAGTGAAAGACTGGTAGCGATCACGGCAATTACCTTGATTGCGTCTAGTAAATATGGCGGGAGGGACAACTCATCTACAGGTAAAAACATCTTAGCATCAACCTATGACATCAACCATGAAACGACGTCGCTTTTACAAGCTTCTATCGTAAACAAATGCTTCTGGGGCTCTGTCCATAAGACTATACGTACACTCTTTAGTCCTTACCAGCATGGTTACATGGTTAGCTTGAAGCTTGAACTATTTTATATGTTATTTTATAAAAGAGTGATTTATGTTAGGTATCGTTACATTTTGTAATTTGTAATATCGGCACACATTTGCCAACATCGCAGCCATTTTGTATACGAGTCAAAACACTTTATAGCTAGTGACGGGACATGACAGCGCCAAAATATTTACACAGGTGATCATAATTTGCATTTCCAAAAATATCGTCAAAAGCGAAAACTAGCTTAAAATTCGATAAAACATGGTAAGCATAGTGTTTTGTTTTGATTATTTGTTGTTTTTTTGTTTTTTGTTGTGTTTTGTGTTTTATTTTTTTGATTTTGTGTTTTTGTGTTTTGTGTTAGATAGGTACTCATTACACATCAAAAGAAATCATTACGTGGTGATTACAACAGAAAAAAAAATAACTAAGAACTGTATAACAATTGGTGGTCATATCGCCAAAAGCGATCACTTCCAGGCAACCCGTCTTAGGAAGGGATGCGAAGAACATTTATAGAAGACGCAATGATGAGTTTTTTGGGGTCTATAACATAATCATGGAAAATATACCACAGATAATCCTAATAAAATTGTGATGAACAACCGTAACAGATTTTACAACACATTTGCTCGAAAAATGCATTTACGAAGCCTGTATACATCGTTCGAAAGTTGAACATTACGCACCATACAACGGAGTGTGCGGTAAAATAGGTACTCTCAGATAAGTACCTATTTTACCGCACACTTCCTTGTATAGCGCCGTGCGTAATCTTTATCTTTTTCTTTGATCGAACCTCCTTGGAAGCGCTTTTGCTCAATATGTTTGACTTACTTTAATACTTAGAAAATGTGACGAAAGAAATTCTCACCACTAATTTCTTTTTTTTTACCACGCGCACGTAGCGCCATTTGTTAATTCGCGCCATTTCATCTTTCCCCTTAGGAGGTTTATGGCGTAGCACTTTGAGCATTTGCCAGTGTCAAGTATAGGAATATAGTTGCGACTTTCCTTCCGATATAATAAAAACAAAATAATAAAGTTTGGCTCATTATCTGTTGTAAGTACTTCTGTTATCTGTTTTCTCGCAAATGTGTTGTAAAACGTCGTATGGCACTCGTGCGGTATTGGTTTTTACAAACGAGTAGACGAATGTAAGCCCGAGACGAAGTCCAGGGCTTACCATAGTCACGAGTTACCTTACCGCACTTACAGCACGCACAGTATCATAAATAACTATTAAAAGTTTCTAATATTGGTTGACATTCTACACAGCGCCATCTACTTATCCGTAATCTAAGCAAAGCTCGTACTATGGGAACCAAATAGCTAAATAGATAGAATACCTTCTCATAATGTTTTATTGTAAGTACATAGATATAATAGGTATGTAGGTACAACACCCAGATGCAACCCAAACATATACGTTAATCACATAGGTACATGTTTGTCCTGGTTGGGAATCGAACTTACGCCCGGCTCTCAAAGCATACATACCACCAAAGACTATAAAAACCCTGTTGACTGATTGTCCAACTTCCCTTCATGCGAAAATTTGTAGTTTAAAAACACTGCTAGCAACTGCGAGAACGCCATTTTTTTTATACGTTCAAGTGACGTGACGAGCGTAACGTTCGCCCGGTGGTAAGCGTCACGCCTGCCACTAGCAGTAGTAGCAGTGCCAGAATTGTGAACTTGCGAACACACCTGCGCCGCACTGCACTGCGCTCGTCACTCTGAGATATTAGAGTTAAATCTCTTCATACCCAGTAATTTCTCTGGTAACATTGTCCTTCAAACCGGAACACAGTAATGCTTGCACACTACTGCTTCGCAGTTGAATAACTGGCAAAGGTGTGGTACTTCCCCAGGCGGACCATGCATTAGAGTCCTACCACTACAATGAATTTCATAACTCAGATTGCGTCATCCAAGTGATTGGGCAATCGCAAGCATAGCACGTTACGTCGCCCTTGTTTTAAAGTTATACTACTTACAATGATGTTACAAAATCAATTACATTTCTTTCTTTCTTGCCCGCAACGGTCGGTGATTCCCCGAGGTACCGACGCACCATTGACGGTGCAAGTCAATGGTGCAGATGCAACGAATTAGTTTTGTTCGTGTTTGTAGGAGAAATTATGTTCTCGTGAACATGCGTTAAAGACTCGTGCCTTTAACAGGCTTTAATGATCTGTGCACCACCAACTCGTATGGTTTTATATAATATGTTAACGATTGGCACATCACTACAACCGTCTAGGTTTGCACAGCAATTTTACGACGGCACACAAGCCGCCGAGATTGTTCCTTTGCATGTTCGGTCGCGATTTACGACAGTGAGCGCCGCTACATCGGTGCTATGACAAGCGTGACAGAAAATATCTAGCCCTGGGCAGACAGCCTATTTACATGCACTATACCAAGTTGTGGCATTGGCTCATGATTTAGCCCAGGAAAGTTCTCTGAGCCCAAAATGACAACTTACTTACTTAACTTATCGTTTGTACGAGTATGTATCCACCTATTAACTTGCAA
Organism: Erannis defoliaria; assembly: GCA_905404285.2. Classification (NCBI taxonomy): domain Eukaryota; kingdom Metazoa; phylum Arthropoda; class Insecta; order Lepidoptera; family Geometridae; genus Erannis; species Erannis defoliaria. The sequence goes on from FR990088.1 coordinate 13,852,665, forward strand.
ACTGTTGATTCAATATAAATTAAATTTTGTAAGCAAGTAGTTCTGCAAATACAATTATCAAGTTCGAATATGGGCCCAATTTGGTCAATAGGCGCGAAAGATATGGGGCGCGAGGTCTCAGTTCACTGCGACGTACTGCGGTAACGAAATCTAAAAAATAAATTGAAATGCGTGATCTGGACCGTAAGTTCCGGTTTAATTTGGAATATTACATGCTTTCCTTCAAGGGGAAAATCTTGAGATTTTTTCCCGCTAGGTGGCGCATCGTCGATGCGGCCATAGTCAACTGTCAATCTTATTCATTTTGTTGTTTTGTTTTTGCAGAGAACATTTTAAAGACTCGGATTACCAGAGAGAATCTGCATTATACTGATTTGTACGGCAAAATAATAAAAGTTCTGTGAAAATGAAAGTTCTGTTCAACATAAAATGTATACAACTATCTAACCTACAAATCTATTCAGGCCGTCAACAGCTGCACATATTCTTAAAACAAGACACAGTACCTACCCAGTATTTTTCCTTGGATAAGATTATCGATAACGCCATCATCAAGAACAGATAGGTATTATATGCAACGATTAAGAAGAAATTTGATTTTACCACATCCGGACCGCCGCTGGCTCCATATGCGAAAAGTTTTGTCTGTGGTAATTCTTAATTTTCTCCTGTCTTTCCGCTAGATTTTGGTAAACGATACAAATACTTTGAGCCACTTAGCAACAGATGTACGCACAGTCTAGCGCTAGGCGACGTTATTACAGTCTAAAATTTTATGAGCTACGCGTCGTAGCATGATATACAAAGCGTAGACTATAATAATAATTTGATCTGTACCTGCTACGCATCGTAGTAAAATAAGAGAACGCGTAGTCTATAAATACTTAAATAAATAGCCAGCGGCCTTCGGGCGGCACATTAACTCTGACACTAGTCTGAGTGGCCTTTATGAACTTACTTATAGCCTATGATTGAAATATAGTCTACGATGATCTGTTTTTGGTAGGCGTCGTAGCATATACAAAGCTTAGACTATAATATTATAATCAAAAGGAGAAATTCTGGAATCACTATATAAATATAATATGGTCGATTCTGACGGTTTTAGTTGACAGTTCTAAACTAACTAAAGTATTTCTGTCCTTAGCTAACATGCCTAGTAAAAAAGTGACAGCAATATTTTAATTAGTTTAGAACTGTCAACTAACTAAAGTATTGCTGTCCTTAGCTAACATGCCTAGTAAAAAAGTGACAGCAATATTTTAATTACTTTAGAACTGTCAACTAAAACCGCCAGAATTGACCACAACACCTACCTAAACTACAAACTTCAAAGTTGGGCCGAAGAAATATCCGCTTTCAGAGTCTTGCTATTTCTAAGCCGAGCAGCATCATTGATCTTCGTTCTGGTGCTTCCTGGTTGGAATACGCTAGAAACCAGTGGACTACTGAGAATCTATTACATCCGCCACTTTACAGCCGCAATCGAGAGATGCATTTCGTTTTATACACACGGTTGAATTAGAAATATTTATTAAATCATCACACATATCATCATCTGGAAGACGTCCACTTCTGGACGAAGGCCTTCCCCTTATTAGGAGGGGTTGCATAATCCCCACGCTTGGCAGGCGGCTTGTGGATCGCAGAATCCTGGCCACCGTTAACCGAGAAGACGCTGCTGCCCGTCCTCCAGTTGTTCTGGATGCAGATTTAGGACAACATCAGCCGTCCTTCTCCCTTAAAAGGGAGGGGTTGCCATAATCCCCACGCTTGATGAGAGGACGCTGCTGCCCACTGAAGAGAGAAGTGGATAGAACGGAAATGTGACGGGCCGCGCTAGCCGGCATTAAGTCCATTTAGACTTAATGACAATTCTTCCAATATTCATGTTATAAAACTGAGAATACTCAAAAAAGACAATTTAATAGACGCGTAGGAAACCAAACCACATTGCATCGTAATAAGATTAATTTTAATCTGTTGCTAAATGACATTTCGTGCGTTTTAGTTTAAATGCGCGACCAATGATTGGCATTTTTTCGTCGTAGTTTCTATGCAATTTTGTGTGAAACTGGCGACAGCGGTTTTCCATACATTGCTTTACAACATTGTTTTGACAGCCGTTCTACGTAAGAAGTAGGGCTTTCGCTTTTCTGTGCTGTTGCCCATCCTCCGGTGGTTCTGGTTGCAGTTTAAGGACATACCCAAGTGGTGTGCAACCTATTATAGCGTTGATAATAGTTATATTTATATGTAAGTATGTGCAATATGTACGACTAGAGCTCCCCCGCGACTTCGTCCGCGTGCGGAAGAAATTCGGGCCACTCCCAAAATTCACCGCTTTAAATCATCCCTTTTTTTCATCCCAACAAATCACCGAACACTACCAACTCTACCGACTCTATCAACTCTACCGGCCGACTCTACCGACTCTACCGACTCTATCGACTCTATCGACTCTACCGACTCTACCGACCCTACCAACTCTATCGACTCTATGGACTCTACCGACTACCGACCAAAATTTTGCCCCCTTTGAATTAACTACCCAGATATCTATTTTTCATCACTATAAGTTTAAGATTAAAAGTCCAAAAACAAAGGACTTTCATACAAACTTCCCCCGCCCCCCTTTGGAGATCGAATTTCAAAAAATCCTTTCTTACACTACTTTCGTACACCCCTCCGTATCGAGACGAATACACCCTCCAAATTTCAAGTCTGTACGACTAGCGGTTTGGGCTGTGCGTTGTCTGTCAGTCAGTCAGTCAGGACAGAGCCTTTTATTATATTAAATAGATAGATAGATGAAAATAATTATATTTATGGCTGACGGACTAGGATTTTGAGAACCGGCGTCTAATTTTCTTTCGTACTTAGCTAGTTATGTAAATGAACTAAAAGTCTAAACCACAAGAACGATAGGATATTTTTTTTATTTCGCTGAATATGGTTCTGTAACCTTGGATAAAGAACCTTGGTTTATGGATTGGTCTGACTACACCGGCTGTTCTTAGTGTCCTAGTGCTGTTCGGGGGTCTGTAAATGAATTAGTGGACTAACGTTGTCAGTTTCAGTGGTACTAAACTGACTAGGATGAAGAAGGCTTGCTGTCACATTTGTTCCACTGTGTGTCTCACAAATTAAACTTGCATTGAGTACCGTGCAAGTTTCGCTCATGCCCGAGCTACTCCGCCTTGTTGCAGGCGCTAGTAAATTTATATCCATTACCGATGGCGCTAATACTAAGGCTTTGGAGCCAATCTCTTAGCTTTTGGAGAAGTTCATCTTCAGTCTAAGCTACTTTACTAATAGTCTGCTGTGGGAGAATTCGTTCAATTAGATCAAAATAGGTCAGCTTTTACCAGCATGGTCGTTGGAGCAATATGGACCAATTTTTTTTATTGCTTAATATTTCGTGTTATAAAGACGCAAGTTCCTAATAAGGTTTGCAAGTTGAACTGGCAATAGGCAGGCCACATCACTCGGAGAACTGATAACCGATGGGGAAGAAATGGTTCTTGAGTGGCCAACACCAATCGGAAGGCGCAGCGTATGTAGGCCTCCCACTAGATGGACTGACGACATTGTGAAAGTCGCGGGCAACCGGTGCGCGGTGGATGGATATGGTAGGTTTGCGTAGTGTGGCGGTCTAAGCGGCCTATGTGTACAGTGGACGCTTCCTCGCTGATGACAATGTAGTTAGTAAAACAACTTAGATTATAGATCAACTTCTTTGCAAGCTTATCTAAGGTGAGGTTAGAATGCTTAATCAGCGTGGGCGACTACTCCCAAAAGTAATTTTTAGAGTAATTATTCACCATTTTACCGTGGAAGTCACTGATCTGTTGATTGAAGACTAAGCTTCAATACGCAGCTAGTATGAGAAAAAACAGGGCAGAATTTATATATATATTATGGTTTTAGATAGATTGTACGGTTATATTGAAAATTTTGCCTGGAGAACTTTTTCATTTTATTCAAGGATGCTTTTGAAATTGTCAAGGTGTACCTACTTGTACATGTTTAAAAAAAATATTCAATAGGACTGAACATAATATTTCCTTTTTTACTTAGGCGGGCCCATTTATTTTCACAATACCTATATCTGTATCACGATATTAACAATTAAACTAAAGCGTATCTATAGGTACATTAAATAATTTAATTTGTCAACCGAGACGAGGTAGCGTTCCCGTCCCAATTTAATTAACGATATAATTGATTGAGATATAATTGGTCTGCCTTCAACAGCTGTTTGCCCTGCATAAGCTAGAAATGTATGAATGGAAAATAATCGGTCCTCATTTCAGCTTGAAATTCATCAACATAAGATGTTTATTTCCATTCATCATGATATACGGATATATAAATAAAATCCGCCTTTTTAGCTTTTAAGAGGATAGTCCTGAACGTAGAACGCCCTGAGGCTCGATAGAGTGACGATATATTAAGGCAATTGACAGTGATTAGAAGCAAAGTGACGAAGTTTAGGGTCAGTGGCGCGCCCTGAGAGATACTTATGTCCTATCTCCTAGCACGCGCCGTGGACTAATTGGTGTTTCTCCGCGCGGGAACGTGACAACGTGAGTATTCCCGTATAAATAAAACAAAAATGAGATAAACCTAGAATATAGCTACGTTTGTTTCGTTTTTGAAGGGAAAAAAGAGTGGGTAGACGTTTATCACGGCTCGTGTGCTAGGCGGGCAGAAGTGGACAATTATTGAACGAGAGATTACTGTGTAAAAAAAAGCACACACAAACCACAGCTGTCAAAAATTGTTTAAGTATGGGCTTGTAAAGTGTGGACTAATGAACGTGAAATTCAACCACACACAACATACGTTCATCGTCGACGTCAGAGTCATCGACTGTTCGTGGTTCCGCCATGTCGAATGTTGCGCACGCGTTCTCATCTATTTCACATGTTCTCAGCGCCTTAAGAGCGGCCGCAAAAACCCGATAGAAAAACCGAACGGTCGCGCTTGAAGGCGATTCGTGCATACATGGCTAAAGTAGTAAATACGTACGTTACTTACATACGTAAGTACATAAAGGCTAAAAGTGGTGATTTTATTGAGCGGGCCGAATTTCTTCCGGACGCGGACGAAGTCACGGGCGACCTCAAGTATTTGTATATTTAAACAATGATGACAGTATTTACTAAGTTATTGACCTGAAGCATTTTAATTTGTATATCGTCAGCCATAAAACTTCCACTGTTGGACGAAGGCCTCCCCCTTTATAGAGGGGTGTTGCCATAATCCCCACGCTTGGCAGGCGGCTTGGGGATCACAGTGTTACCACCGTTAACCAAGAAGACGCTGCTGCCCGACCTCCGGTGGGTCTGGTTGCAGTTTAAGGACATCCCAGGTCACTGGATATGTAGCTCGTAATTTGTATATATTGACTCAGTATTGTAATAATAATTATAAATATTTTTTATTGGCTAATGTAATTGGCTTATTGTGCCGTTTTAGTTAAATAAATAATATTACCTAAATTATAAAAAATATTTTAAATAAACCGTAATGAAAGAAATATAAGCTGGTATGTGATTAGCGAATCTTTTAAAACTTTGTCACAAAATATCGTGTCGTGTTACCAAATTCGAAATATTTATTTGCGGAGATTACATGGGCTATAGACAGATATAAATTAGTTTCAAAGTTGAGATCGCCATGCTCTAGCACCATGGCATGCAAAATATTTAGTATGTATATTTACAATAGGCATGATGACTACATTTTTTTTATTACCTCATAAAAAAGCTTATCATCAATAGAGCCTATCAACGAAAACAAAATTTTAAATAATTCAAAAATAAATAAGTTCTAAGTATTTTAATTTCAAGCTAGACAGAGAGCGCGCTATACTGAGCTATGACGTCAAGCCTCAGGCGCGGCATACTAATGCTATACTAACACGTGCTTTGCGAGAAAGGGATAGAGCATCCCCTCTCTATCCCCACCTAAAACTTTAAACGCTCATATCTCAGAGATTTATCAGCCAATACAATTTATTTTTACAGTATGTGTAATGTGTTTAGTTATATTCATCAGTAAGCCTGTTATTTGTCATAAATTAAACATTAGGCCACACGCCTATTCATAACTCATTATTATTTACAATAAAAATGTTAATTTAATTTAATGTCCAATAATTTTCCGTTTTCTTCCGTACTTCTATGAATATTACCTTGACAAAAGAAGTGAATAAACTCGTTTTACATAATAATACACGTATCCCAGAGGAGTGCGCTGGCACGTAGCTAAAGACATTGTTTATATTTGAGTTTAGTATTCATAGCTCACGGGTCCCACGCGGTTTTATTCAGTTGGCTAGAAACAACCGGTAAGACAACTTTTGGGGCCTCTTTCCACAGTTTCTACACTCGCTATTTAAACTATTTAAGCCTCTGAAAGAAACGGGTATCAGATAAAGTGTCAACTTTAAGTTGTCATTTATGAGCGCAACGGGTATTAACTCTAGTTTCAACTCTACTCTCTACTCTCTTAAGAATGGCATATTCTCGTTGAAGTATATCTGTGTATGAAGAGATTTAACATTTAATATCTCAGGGTGACGATCGCAGGATTGTGTTCCTAAGTTCACAACTCTAGCACAGCTACTGTAATGGGCTGGCGTGACGCTTACCAGAAGGCGAACGTCTCGCAAGTCTCGTCACTTGAATGTATATTTTTTTTTTTTTTTAAAGTCAGTTTAAAAATAAACTAACAGTTCAGAAAACCTTCTGGTTCCGTTGAACTGTGGTAATGATAAGAATAACTATTCAATTTGCCAGCGCTTCAAGTCGAGCGACAACTTTAAGTTGTCATTTATGAGCGCAACGGGTATTAACTCTAGTTTCAACTCTACTCTCTACTCTCTTAAGAATGGCATATTCTCGTTGATTGCGCTTTTGAAATATTCTTAGGAGATTCTGGGCTGTGCTATTCAAAGAAAGTTCCGGAACGCTTACACAAAAAAAACGCGCTAGCGTATAGAGTATTTTAATAAGCGTAGTGTAGCGTGCAGAAATGCGAAGCGTTGCGTAGCAGGAAGAGTCTACGAGCGTACCATTATGGTTACGTTTAATTTTGTAGCAAGCCATTTTTCTGTGCCACGCTTTTGACAGAATGTTTTTTTAGCATGCTAGTTTTTGCTACAACATAAACTTTTTTAATTTTTATTTCTTTATTTTATTTAGTTTGCAATATTTGGAAAACAAACAGCTAAAACTAATAAAATATAGTATGAGGATTATAGGCAATATAAACTTACAAAATGTTTACATACAATATTCTATCTATAACTATAAAAGGCTTTGTCCTGACTGACTGACTGACTGACATATAGACAACGTACAGCCCAAACCGCTAAACGTAGAGACTTGAAATTTGGAGGGTATGTTTTTGGAGAGGTGTAAACGCCCACTAAGAAAGGGTTTCTCGAAAATCAACCCCGAAGGGGGTTAAATGGGGTGTTAAAATTTCTATAACTATAAAAGGCTTTGTCCTGACTGACTGACTGACTGACATATAGACAACGTACAGCCCAAACCGCTAAACGTAGAGACTTGAAATTTGGAGGGTATGTTTTTGGAGAGGTGTAAACGCCCACTAAGAAAGGGTTTTTCGAAAATCAACCCCGAAGGGGGTTAAATGGGGTGTTAAAATTTGTATGAAACTTTTTATTCTCTGGTTCGATTGATATAAAACTTGGTATACATATTCTACTATAAAAATAAGAAGATACGTCATAGTTTTTTCAAAATCAGCTCCCGTTAGTATTAAAAAAAAAAACTAAGTTTTAGTGATAGTACGTTTGTTTCTCCTTAACTTTGTAACGGCTGTACATATTAAAATGAAATTTGGTATAGGGATGGGGATGGGGATGGGGTGGAGATGGGTGGGAATGGGGTGGGGATGGGTGATAATGGGGTGGGGATTTGGTGGGGACAGGTGGGGATGGGATGTGGATGTGGATGAGGCTGGGAACGGGGATGGGCGTGTCCATATTAAGATGAAAGTTGAAATCGGGATGGAGGTGGGGATGGGATGGGGTGAGGATGGGGTTCGGGATGGGGATGAGGGAGGGAACGGGGATGGGGACGGGGATGGGCGTGTTCATATTAAAATGACATTTGGTATTGGGATGGGGATGGGAAAGGGGGCGCTTATAGGGATGAGGCTGGGAATGGGGACGGGGATGGGCGTATTTATTGGTCGGCTGAACAGATGGAGCTGCATTTTTGGATAGGTAGTTATAGCATAAGGTTCGGAAACGGACATAGGCTATTTTTTTGTAGGTCCACGCAGACGACTGTTTGACGGACATAATTATTATAGATACTGTACAGCCTAAGCTGCTAAATTAATTTTTAATATTAAATTAACTTACTTTTAAATGCCTAAACTAAATTTTGAGTGGTGTAAACTTACACTCGGTTCAAGCTGTGGTAGCTTCAGTGAGATCAAGCTCGACTCACATTCTTGGGGTCGCGGGTTCGAACCCGGGCGAACCCGTTCCAATTAGTTCTTTGAAACTTACGCATGGATAATACCACTGGCTTTTCGGTGAAGGAAAACATCATGAGGAAACCTACATATTTCCGGAGAAGAAATACGATAGTGTATGTGAATCCGCCAACCTGCACTGGGCCAGCGTAGTGAATATGGCCCAATCAGGGTAGGCCGATATACCATTAGTGTTAAGGGCTGATACAGAGAAACGCACACTCAGCAAGGATTTTGAAAAATTCGCAAGTGGTTCAATGTATCATTAAAATACCATTTTGCCGAAACCATTCATTTAAGGCTGTTAAGTTTTTTGACTTAAGAGATAAGATAAAATAAACATAAACATGTTTCAGAATTTTCAAACAATTTCAAAACTGGAAGGCCACGGGTCAGTTTTTCATTTGAAAAAAATTGTTATATTTATAGATTAGCTAATCGAGTGTTTATGCGTAAGAAGATAAATGTTTTAAACACATGTACTTGATCCGGTGCACGCACCAAGCACAGCGCTTTCGAAACATCCATCCCGCGTCGGCTCAGATACGTTAAAACCCGAGTATAATGACGCGCTGTACCTCGAGCGCGCCCCTTTTTTTTTTTTTTTTAACGTTGGGAAATGCATTTACGCATATCCTCCCGCCGGGGCGGCAGGAGGGTTATGTCGGGCTCGGCACCAGAGTGGCACCACTACCGACTAAAAACCCAACGGTGTTCCATCACTGCGCCTTGCGCCGAGGCCACGGGTACGCTCTCGCATTCGTCCGCGACCTCGACAGCGCTGCCCTTTCGGGCCCACCACGGGGAGCCAAAGCTCCTCCCACACCGATGACGATGTGTCGAAACACCCAGACACATCGTGCATCCACCTCGGACCTCGAGCGCGCCCCACTCCAACCCACACCGAGTCTATCTAAGCGATCAGTGCAGCACTGTATTTTATCGAAGTTTCGTAATTCTTGCGATATTTTGGTGATCTTTTTGCGTTCTTTGTTATCTTACTTTTTCTGCTTAAGCTTATTTCATTTCATTTGTTATTTAGATTTCGTATAATCATCGTTATTTGTTCCTTTAATTGTTTAGATTGCTATTTAGTTTTTTATTCGTATTTTTTTTTAATTTTAGTTTACATTGTTATTAGGTTTTTTATATTGTTACTGTTGATATTGTTATTTAGTTTGTTATTTAAAATGCCTAGTGAACTTCTCTTCATTCATGGAGCGAAGGTAAAACACTATGTTGTTCCCATCGTTGGTGATGGAGCGTGTCTTTTTCGTGCGCTTTCTTTTTTAATGCACGGTACCCAAGAAAAGGCAATTGAGGTGCGAAAAAACATCGTTACTCATGTAGTAGCTAATTGGGAGGAGTTTGAAATCATGGCTCATGATTCAAACGGCGACAACTACACCACTGCGACTGCATACTTTGATGACATGTCACGGCAGTCGAGTTGGGGCACTGCGTGTGAACTAGCCGCTGCAGGACAAATATATGAGTTTGAGTTTGAAGTTTATGAAAATGGCAAATTGTATGCAAAGTTTGGTACAGCAGGAAGACCTATAAAGCGGCTACGATTTACGGGAAATCATTTTGATGCGTATCTGTTAGAAGACATAGATATAATTTCTAACGGCACTCCACGTGATAAATTAATTTCAATCTGAAATCAATCGACGGGGAAGAAATGGTTTACGACTCTGTTGATACGGTATGGAATAATGATGATGCTGTAAACTATCCAGTTGAGTTTTTAAATTCATTAAGACCAGCGGGGCTACCATATCGCGGAGCTTATCCTGAAGAAAGGTACACCCGTCATGCTCCTTCGGAATTTAAGACCACCCAAATTGTGTAATGGAACCAGGTTACAAGTAAAAATGCTGCATCGTAATCTGGTTGAGGCCATCATTTTGACTGGGTGTGCCCATGGCGAAACAGTGTTTATGCCGCGTATTCCCACGATTCCCAGTGACTTACCTTATGACTTCAAAAGGCTTCAATTTCCCCTAAAAGTTTGTTTTGCCATGACCATCAATAAAGCTCAGGGTCATACTTTAAAATACGCTGGTATTGATTTAAGGCAGGACTGTTTTTCGCATGGTCAGTTCTATGTGGCTTGCTCGCGAGTTAGCTCCCCTAAAAGCCTGGCTATTTTAGCACATTCCAACAAAAAAGTCAAAAACGTTGTCTACAAAGAAATATTGTAATCTTTCGGGTCAAAGGCCCCGGCAACTATAGCGTCATTAGCAGACATTTTTAGGGTTCCGTAGTACTACGAGGAATTCTTATAAGTTTGTCATGTCCATCTGTCTGTCTGTTTAAAATTCAACAAGACGGCTTTGTTTTAAAGTAAGTATTGCAAACGCGACATGCCAAATTTGGTCATCCTCAAGCAAACTTAAAGACTTGCAAGCAGCTTGGAAAAAATGCAATAATATACGTATTTTAGTGATTCAATTGAGTTGGGCCCCGATTTAACCGAATTCCAGTATTCAACATTACTACGCGGGCAAAGCCGCGGGCAAAAGCTAGTAACTTATAAAACAAATATTTATAATAAGTAATAATATTCGAACAGATTACTATAAGATAACTAGGTACTTAAATACATAGAAAGATAAAAATATATAATAGTTATATTATCAATAGCGACCTGGGTATGTCCTAAAACTGCAATCAGTACCACCGGAGGACGGGCAGCAGCGTCCTCTCCGTTAACGGTGGTGAAAATTCTGCGATCCCCAAGCCGCCTGCCAAGCGTGGGGATTATGGCAACAACTCTCTATTAAGGGTTATATCTAATCTATTATTCGTCCAGCAATGGACGTTTTCTGGCTGATAGGTATTATCAAAACCCCGTGAGTAAATAGCTTTGACTTCCAATATTTTGTACGGTTAAGCAGATATCTAATAACTTTTACGAATGTTTCCACAACAATAACTAATTAATTTCACATACAGCGCCGCATCAGATCCCCCCTAGGTAAACAAACTCAGGGTTAATTTCGGTCAAAACCGTGCAAGTTTAATTACTTAGAAGTTTGCAATTGGTTGGGCAGTCCAGAGAATTTGCTTGAAGTATCCTATGACCCCAGGGATTCACTTATTATATGCTAACAAGTAAATTATTTATATACAATGTGTAACAAAAAGGTTCATCATGAACAACTTTTACTATGGGGCCAAACTAGAAATACCGAAAAAAAAACTGCTGTTCCATACAAAAAATTCATTGACCTTGGATAAAATGTATGGAACAGCTGTTATTTTTCTCGCGATTTCGTGGTAGTCCATACCGTTAGGTACACACAAACACTTTAGTATTATTGAAGCCTTTTGTACAGATTGTATAGTTAACGTTTAATAGCCACGCATGTTTTCTTTCAAATCAAATCATTTATTTGCCTGCTAATGGCTGCTTTTAAAAAACAACAGATTAACAGAAGCTTATGATTGAAATTGGAGGAAAAAAGTAAGTCTAGGCTACATTATAAATAAATACCTACAATTTGTACTAATAGATATATAAAAATAGTTAGTAAGTATATAAAATGATATTAATTATGAATACAACAATATCAAAGAGCTCTATAAGATTGGTTTATCGATGCCAAGCCTGCTGCTTCAAACAGATTTTAGTCCGTAATCACAAACAGAGGTTTGAATGAGGGGTTAACACAGTGGGTAGGTTACAGTACAAACACTACCGCATTTACACCATAGCACTTCCGACGTGGTGAACGTCGATACGAACGTGAATGCGAACGTGTGATCGGTGAACTTGTTATTCACCTCGTCGCCGATGGTGTGTCCTACATCATTGTGAAGATACCTGGTAATTCAGCTAAAAACCGAAAAACTAAAACTACTAACAATATTATTTGAATAAATAGGGAACCACTTATCCATAAATAAATGCCAAAGCACGTATTGCTTAACACTCTTCAGCCAGAAAACGTCCACTACTAGACGAATGCCTCTCCTTTAATAGGGAGGGGTTGCCATAATCCTCACGCTTGGCAAGCGGCTTGGGGATCGCAGAGTGTTACCATCGTTAACTAAGACGACGCTGCTGCCCATCCTCCGGCGGTTCTGGATGCAGTTTTAGGACATACCCAGGTCCGCATTGCTTATCAGATATCATAAAATATCACGACTATGGGACATTTACGCTTCCTGGGTAAAGCTTGATTTATTATATCGAAGTTTGTTATGCAAGCAGCATCTGTAAGCGAGCGTGCAGCACGAGTTATACAAAACAATTGTCCGAACGCTTCGCCAAACTTTCCATCAAGTAGCGAGGCGAGCTCAAGCACGCATGACTGTGTAAATGCGGTATTACATTAAAATTGTATTACTCTGTATTAGTAAAGTTTGATTAATAAAGTTGTTATTTGAATTTTGAAACTTAGGCGATCAAATGCGGGGTGACGATCTGGATTAGGAGGATTCTTTGTATTTCTGAAGGCAGGCGGTGTTCGCATACTGTTAAGTCTTGCTAGGGGAAAGTAGATGTAAGCTTACAGTGACAATCAGTATGGTTAGTCTCACGGTCTTCATCATCATCATCAGCCCGGAGACGTCCACTTCTGAACGAAGGCCTGCCCCTTAGACCGCCACACTGTACGACAACCTGCCATTTGCATCCACCGGTTGCCCGCGACTTTTACAATGTCGTCGGTCCACCTAGTGGGAGGCCTTCCTACGCTGCGTCTTCCGGTTCGCGGTCACCACTCAAGAACCTTTCTTCCCCATCGGTTGTCAGTTCTTCGAGCGATGTGGCCTGTCCACAGCCACTTCAACATGCAAACCTTGCGAGCTATATCGGTAACTTTGGTCTTACGACGGTTTGGTCTTTACGGTCTTACCCAATCATATTTAGTCTGTAATTCAAAATCATTTTTACACTTGTTTT